>OY829913.1:223086451-225486451 GCA_963691935.1 Nephrotoma guestfalica | reverse complement strand
TCTAAAGATGCTCCTACACCCTTCAAAATTATCTTTAATATTTTCATTCCTTCTTACAGACAAGCACAGCAAATCATAAGCCATTTTACTCAGTCATAAAAAATATGTTTCTTTAAATTTATCAGTTATTATAGTATTAAGCCCTCACCCTCACACTTACCACATCAACCAAAGGGGTCCGCGACGATTATTCATAACCACCGATAAAAGTGGAAAGTGAAAAATTAAAAAATATACCAACGAAACGCACAATAATCGGTAATTACGCATAACAACAAGCAATCATTTTAACCGTAACATATACATGGACACTTGGTTACTTTTATGGACATTGTGTGACATTGCATTGAGATTATACTTTGTATATAAGTTCAACGTATTTTAAATATTTTTATTAGTTTGACAATGCAGTCTGGTGAGACGACGAGGATTTTTAATTTGAAGAACTCAATGTTTCATTAGTTCGAAACCAAACTTCCAATTTCTTAGTAACCTCACCTCGATGTAAAATAATATCTGGCTATCACCCAGAATAACCTAAAATTTCGTAATTAATTTATATTTATTCAGGATGCTGAGTACTAGAATGTCTTTGTCTTGTTACTATTGACTAATTTGGTGAAACCGGGTATATTCCATAATAACTGACAACCTTTCTCACTCCTTTATGTTGTACTATGTAAAAGGGAGTGCGGATGGGCTAGACGTCAACCCGGCATCTTACTTAGTTTTTAAACACACACATACACAATCAATTTAATAAAAATTGTATTGTTGTTTTTTACTTAATACTACGAGATTGTTATGGTACTGGTGGATTATTCTGGTATTACGTAATTTGTTATCCGTTAGTTAAAAAGCTAAAGTTATAAAATAGGCACTCATTTGGTCTAAAAGTAAGAAAAGAGGGTCGGTTTATTTTCGGAGATTATCACCACAATTAAAATAGAATCTTCAGAAAACGTGCTTGTATTTTTGTGAGCCTCTTACGACAATTTGAGATTCTTTTATCATATTCAGATGTTCTTTTTAAATTATTACGGTTAGAAATGTTATCATCCACAAATGAAGCGAAAATTACACCGCTGCAACCGACTCGGAAAGTTGCCGGGTTTGAAAAAATCTACTATTTTGCGATATGTATAACTGACTTTTTGATGATAATAAAAAGACCAGCAAAGCCCACTTTGATTTTTATGATTGTGAGTTTGGTAAATTATATCATGAAGTTATTTATGATTCAAATATTTTGTTAAATTTCGGGTTACACAACCCTACTATATCGGCGCTGTAGACAACCAAAACTGTACGTGAACCGATAAAAAACTTCAAGAAACCCACAACATGTCAAGAATTCAATATGCAAGTGAAGCGTAAAAATTAAATATATCAACCAACGGTTGCGACAAGTTTTTATCAAGGGTGCCGTCCTACCTTAAACATATTTATTTGTAATTAATTAACCAAATCCACGCTTACATTACACGATTTCTATTTCTTAAGTAAATCAATAAAGTACAGAATACCTTGAATTAATACAAGCAAGCATTAATTAGTAAAACTGCTATAAATAGCAATAACATTGATTATAAATAAAGCTTAACCAAAAAACAAATAATTTTATACTATAAAAGTCTATCTCTAATGTAACATTTTTAACATAAAGATAGATTTTATCCAATAATGTCAATAGCTCTTCATTCAAATTAAAAATAAACGAATCATGACACCGTTTTCACACTAATTATTAAAATACTAAATTCTTAAATTATGTATTGCAAGTACGAGTATATTGATCGAATTAAAAATGTGTTTTTATAAATTTCAAATATAATGTTAGTTGCTAAATAGTTTTAATTGCGTTATCTATGTACATATAGTTAATGTAATATTTGTACTTAAGGCATGTGCGGATAAATTCGATGCAATAAAATGTGGATTACATGTTCACATTGTATTAAAGAAACAAAAAAAAATGATATACTTGATTAAGCTTTGTTGCATAACTTTTCCGGATAACATAAAACTTTTTTTCTTTCTCATTATCACAAGCACTCGCATGTAGCTATTTTTTACTAGCTGTAATTACAATTTGTTTGTCAATAAAACATTTTTCTGTTCCCTACCAATTTTATTACTTACTCACTAATTCTAGATCTTTGAGGAAATTGTAATATTATGAGTGGAATGTCAGTTTTTCTATTTTAATAGAAAAAACGCAATTGATTAGAAAAAATAAAAAAACGAATGCTTTGTGTTGTGTAAAAAGAAAGCGTTTTTCAGTGAACTTTATTTAGACTTCATGACTGTAGAAATAGTTTCGTTACGACATTCTTTAACAATCACTTTTATAATTGTAATATGTATATCTGCTTCATTTGGTATGAATGTGCTTGGCCAAAAGCGGCAAACATTGCTTCCATCCATTACGTTTGTGACATTTAAGGATTTGGCTTACAAAAATTGGCATAGTGACCAAAATAATACAAAAATTAAATGAATTTTATAAAAAATATTTATTGGCGTTAAACAATCGAAGAATTTTCAGATCTCCAGAATGCCTACAAATTCTAGATCTTAAATATTTCTTTTACAAAATAAAAATGTATAAATTCTAGTCGGAAAAGTAGGGTGCGCCATCTTTTATGTCGGTATGTAAAGATTAAATAACTGTGACATTTGTCAACCGATTGACTTGAATTCAGTACAATTTTAACCACGAATCGCTTCATACCGAAACGACGCGCCGAAATAGCGACGCTGTATATTGAAAATAGTCCTTCAGTTGTGTTAACGTACATATCGTCGAAAATATCACACCGTCTAACAACACTAATCGTCGTTTAGTGTCGAATTTTATTCAGCAAGGGAACATTTCGAGATCGTCAACATGCCGTTCGTAAACGATCAAGTCGTTGTAATGAACTGGTTGAAGCGGTCAGAAAGGGCGTTGCCCAGAACCCAAAAGTGTCGTGTTGTTGCCGCGCTCAGCATTTTGGCGTCCGTGGGACCACTTTGCGGCGCATTTTGAAGGATGATTTGCAGTTGTTTCCGTATAAAGTGCAATTAACACAAAACATATTGCCGACAGAGCGTCCACGTCACTTTAAATACGGCCGAACAGTCGCTCGAATGGTTGATAATGAACCTGATTTTAGGAAGCAAATTTTAATAACCGACGAAGCCCATTTTACACACTCTGGCGGCGTTAATAAGCAAAATTCGAAGTTCTTGACGGTTTCTGGTTTCAACAAGGCGGTGCGACATGCCACACTGCAAATCAAACAATTCAGTTTCTGCGCGAAATCATCGCTATACCGCCCGAGATGCTCGAAAAGGTAATGGAAAACGCAGCAAAAAGGGCTCATTTTGCTTTGGCCAATAAAGGCCGCCACTTAATTGATGTTGTATTCAAAAACTAGTCTAAATATATTGCAAGGAGCAAATTGAATAAAAATAATTCATATGTAGAAATCGGTTGTTGTTTACCAAAGTTATTCAATGTTTACATACCGACGTAAAAGATGGCGCACCCGTTTTTTAAACAAAATATTCAAAATATCACCTAAATGGGAGTGTTAGTATTCCCAACAATTTGCCGACCAATTAGGTCCTAGTCAATCTTGGACATGACCCATAGTACTACTTTGAAAGTGTTTTGGCAAACAAAATAACTTTGTCATGAAAATACTTGCAATATTCTAGTAATATGGTTTTAAACTTAATTTTCTTTGGCAGTCTAGATATGTCTACTTATTTCTATTTTTCATGCAAAATCATAACTACTAATGAATTGTCGTGCATCTGGCGTCCGAGAAACGGCCGGATAACCGAACACCGAAAACCTAGCAAATGATGTTCTCTCCTCTGACCCACCACCAATTTCACAAGTTAGGTTGATACCTCATGCAATTACCAGTCCTTAAAGCAATAAATTCCCAACAGTGTTGTGTAGTATTGTCCATACCGCGTTATTTTCTACACGTGCAGACAATATATGTAGATAATTAAAAATAAGGCGTAGAGTGCCGACAATGACGAACATTATTATTTCTGTTGGCAATCAGTAAACTGTTCAGAATTTAATTGTTAACTGAAACAATTTTAAAATGGAAAGCTTTAATCTTTAAGCTTTAATAATAAAAATTATTTCAAATCAAAATTTACTTGGTGAAACTGATCAAGGTTTTCAACTAACAAATTTCCTCCTTACTAGATATCTACCCTAAGGTTTAGTGATCTCAGTACACATTATAGTAGTGCAGTTTGTTTAGTGTGCTATTTTAATGCACTTTGTATTGGTCATTGGACATTGTTTAGTACACTTTGGTTTAGTGAATGTTTTAGTGCACAGTTTTACATAGTGCAGTTTGTGTTACTGCAAATCTCGTAACACTACAGACACATTACTAGTTTCGTAACCATAATTTAGTAGCTTCGTAACCATAACGGAGTAGGCTATCAAAAAATGACAATGGAAATAATTGACTTTTAAATTGTCAGAGATGGTTTTTAAATGAACCAAAAACTTTATACTATATGATATTATCTCTCCCACAACTACCCCCGGCCATTACCCCCGATCATTACTTCCCCGGCATTACCTCCCAGTCATTTTCCCTCCGTCATTCCTCCGATTATTACTCCCTACCCCCCAGCATGAATAATTACTGATAGCCCAGATTTAGGTAGCTTTCCGGGACATTATGCAAAAATAACTTTTGCGTAATTGTTCACCATGGTATAGAGAATACTCAAGTGAATTTTCATGACGATTGGAGTATTTTAAAAATTGATTTTTCTCATCAAACGTGGAATTTACATTGATATTTTAAAAATTGGCGATCGATCGAGGCGTGGCAAATAATTCAAATTTATAGAGATTTAATACAGGTTTACCATTTTTTGTATAGTGTGTTGTTTTATGTAGATTCAGCTTTCAAGCTGAACTCGATCGTCATAATAAAAATTAAAAAAACAAAATTTTACTCCTGACGAAATGGTATAAATGGTAAACTCATGTAAACACGGAAATAAATTTTTATAATAATTTTTTCCGACGGAATGGTATCAAACAAATCCTTAATCATCTAATTTTTCCCAATAATATTCGTGTTTTTATATAATTTGCTACTTGGGATCTACCACTTGATCCATAAGTTCCCGGAATGATGGGAGAGTTACCACGAGTCTATATTAATAGTAAATGGGGTAAATGTTCGATCAGCTAGCAAACAAGCAATATGCTACCCTAAAACCTGGTTACTTAACCAATATTCGCAGGGGTGGGATGTTGTAACATCACTTTTTTTTGATATTTATCGAATTTTATATCTCTTTTTCCTAAAATAAAATTGCTTTACTAGAATAAATTGTTTATTTATCTCTTTTTAGTTTTTTAATAAAGTATCACTCATAAAATACGTAGGTGATAGAATAAGAGTAGAAAGACATAATATTTTCTTCGAAAAAGGAGAGATCGCAATAGAAACAACGTAATTGATAAAACGAAAAATGTTAAATTTTATTCGTGATGAAAGAGATGTAAATTTCGAAGTAATGTTACAACATCCCACCCCAGGCGAATGTGAATTTAGTCGTTTTTATAAATTATATTTTCTATGCTGTGCTGAAAATTTTTTTAGGTTAGTGGCTAGAAAGAAAGAAACATATATAGAATGCCATAATTTCATTTAGTTCAAAATCAACATTTATATTTTTATCTATGGCGTCTGAAAAATATGTTTTGTGTTGATTTTGATTCTTGTTACCATAAAAATACTCGAACCGAATATATTTTTATGGTAGAATTTTCCTTTTAACTACGGATTTTGTTCGAAAATAAAATAAAATCTTCTGCAAAGTTTATATTTATTTTCTTGTCGCTCATACGTACAAAAAGTAAATGTTCGTTACTCTTCATTTTGCAGAAGAAAATTGTTAGTCACATCTAAATGGCTTATTATAAAACTATCCAGCATACTTTTTTGTTGTTTTACCGGGCAATCACCAAAGTAAACAAAAAATTTATATAAAAAATCAAATTTATCTGTTAAAATTGACTGAGTAGCCAGGCTTTGTGCAAGCAAATTGCTTGATTACTAGCTGATCAAGCATGTGCCCCAAAGTCTTAGTTTGAGGACAGTACAACATTTGTTTCCACCAACTAAAGCTCAAAACAGAACAAGAGCGAAGGTGGCGAGCGTCGACGAATAAATAAAAAATATCGCCGCGATATCGCTGTAGTCAACATAACAAGAGCGTCAGCACATGACGATAAAAAAATAACAACAAACGACATAACCTAAAATATTTTATCTGTGTCAAATTATATATGTATACTAATAATGTTCCAGAAAGAATAAAAATCGATTGCAAAAATTGTTAATAATGTGACAGTTATATGATTTCCAACTTATATAATATAAAAAACAGTTGGCAACATTGTTTCGCCGGCGATAAAAATAGAAATAGACTCTAAATTTGTTTCGACGAAAAAATCGCCGTCGTCAACGTCGATGGTTGTGTTTGTATTACATGTTTTCGGTGTTTTGTAATATGACAAGCGATTTCGCTCGCCGCATTCGCTCTTGTTCTGTTTTGAGCTTAACTGTCACAATGGAAAACAGAAAACACAATGGGTGCTTTCAGGGCACCCAACAGTTGGAAACATGTTGAGTAAAATCAAAGCCAACGTTATGAAAATGTTTAGTACTATAAAATTTTGAAATCAATTTGGCGATGATTTCACTAATCATGATGCCAACAGTTGGCGGTCCTGAACGCGCCTAATGAAAACTAGATTTTTGGTATAATATTAGCGTCAGAAATCTCCATTTTTGAAAATATCTATTGCCTAAACTATGTGTATGTCAAGTTGTAAATCATGGTTATACTACAGACACATTACTAGTTTCGTAACCATAATTTGGGGATCATGATTTCCTAACTGAGAACGCAAGACACACTACAATTTCTTTTGTTTTCTCGTTTGGTTTTAAATAGTAATAGAGTAGGCATGAAATCGACCTGCTTAAATGGCTCTAACGCTCAATCTGTAAAATGTGTACGCAATAATTGGTAATTTGGTTTAAGTTCTTGGGCCAACTGAATTGTGTAAGCCTTGGATGTAAATATTTCTAAAGAATATTCCATGTTCTGCCTTAAGAAAATCCAAGTTCTTGAGCAGAGTAATGCGCAAAACGTAGCCCGCATAGATTCATTATTTTTGTAATAATGTTTACCAATTTCTAAACGCTGTACAACTGTCTATGGTGATTTGCCAATCAATACTGAACACAAATGTTGATTTTGAAGGGAATCTAAAAAATGGCCGGTATAATGTTTATATAATATATACACTGTGGTTCACTTGATTAGATGCACTTGCAGTTTTACTTTTCAATGTATTGTAAATTTTACTGTAATTTCTCGCGGAACCAAGAAAATTGTTGTACCGAGAAGAGTAAGCAATTCCTACCCAATAAATCCATAATCGATAATTACTCTGAGAAAGCAAATTAACTTGCCTTTCAATTTTTTTTAAGATAAGTTCAAATGTAATGTAATTTTTTCGGTTCAGTCGATTAGAACTGAAAATCCTGTGTTTTTAATATTTTGTGTACAGCGCAATGTGATACCTAGGTAGGGTGTTTTTTGTAGTCGAAGGAACTATTTTGGCCTAGTTACCTAGTTCGAAGCAAGCAACGATGTCAAAATACAGTGATGAAGGCGGACAATGTGAGCAATCGGTATTATTTTTAAATTTTGAAATGACAATTTTTTAACGGAAAAATAACATAAAACAATTAAATGTAAAGTGAAATTTCAAGAAGGCGAAAAAATATTATTTAAAATGAAGTGTGAATTCCTCCAATATTTTTTTCCAGTTTTCCAAAAAAAGCACAAAAAATTTATGTTTCTACCACAAAAATATCAAAAAAAAAATAATAAAAGTTTGCTGAGAGTGGGGAAATTTTTTTCAGGTTGCCATAAAAAATACTTTGTTTGATATTCTTTATTTATAATTATGGCAACCAACTCACCAACAACAAAAATGTTCAGAAAAAAAATACTGACGTACCGGTCACACACAGAGAGAACCTACCGGGTAACTGACACAAAGTGTTACGAACTTCAGACTGTCATTGATGTCAAACCAGTGATATAGAGAGAGACAGAGCGCTCAAATTTACACTAATGACAGTTCATTCCATTGATTACAAGCGTACAAAAGCATTTTAGTGGGAAATATTCAAAAAAAATATTATCCGCAATGGAATTCAAGCGTAATAGTGTGATTGCTCTATATTTGGCTGGAAAACCACAGCCGCATATTGTTAACTAGTTAAAACATCTGCATGTGAATAAAATGTTTGTGTATCGCACCATAAATCGTTATAACGATACTGGCAACATTGCAAAACGCCATGATGGTGGCCCGAAACGCACTGCAACATTGCCGGATATCATTCGGAAGGTGAAGGCCAGATTGGCTCGGAATCCGCGCCGTAGTGGCAGAAAAATAGCTCGTGAGGCGAACATTTCGCTTGAACGGATGCTGCACATATTGAAAGATCATCTTGGACTAAATGCCTTGAAATTCCATAAAACGGAAGATCTCACCGAAAGAGCAAAAGAGTTGTTACGCTTGCACGAAAGTGGTGATTTGCCGAATTTGGTTTTCTCCGATGAGCCACCGTTCGTTATTGATCAATATGTGAACAACCAAAACGACCGAATTTACTTGCCCGGCCGTTCTACTGAAAATTTGGACCAACGGATTGCTACTAGAAACCAAGCGCCGCCGATGGTGACGGTTTGGGCCGCCGTAACGGCCGAAAGCCGTTCACCGCTCGTTTTTTTGGACCGTGGCATCAAGATAAACGCTCAAATTTATCGGGACCATGTGTTGGAGGGAGCGTTGAAGCCTTGGGCACAAAAACATTTCGGCCGCAGAGCCTGGACATTTCAACAGGACTCGGCGCCGAGTCAAAAAGCGCGCGTCAATCAAGATTGGCTGAGAAACAACGTTCCGCGTTTCATTTCCACTGCCCAAAGGCTACCAAATTCACCGGATGCAAATCCGCTAGATTTCTCGTTTCGAGGTATTTTGAAGAGCAAGGTTGGTACAACAGCTTTGTCGGCCGTTTGAAGGCCATAATCGCGGCTAAGGGTAAAATCAAAAACTGCTAATGCAATTCGAAAATCTAAATATTTGTGAACATTTTTTACTTTGATTCAATAAAATTAATCAAAAAATAAAAAATCTGTGGCGTTTTATTTTGGTAACACTTCGTGTCAGCCACCCTGTATATTTCTATCTCGTTCTGGTTTTCTGCAAAATAAAACGCTGTTATAGTGGCTGTGGAATAGACCCATTACTGTTTTACAGAGTACTAATTTCTCTCTCTTCCCAATAAAAATATATATTCTTGGTTCCGCGATGTAATTTCTCGCAAAATTTAAGTTTAAAAGTAAAATTGCAAGTGCGTCTAATCAAGTGAATCGCAGTGTAATACTAATTTGATCATCCGTTATAATGCAGTTTACGTTGCACTTAAAATTCGCTAAATTTTACATGGAATCGTCGGTGATGACACAAAATAAAATTATGAAATTTGCGGGTTTCAAAGATTGCTAAACATTTCTATTTGTGTTTTTTGTCACTGTGCAAACAAACAATTCTGATTTACTCGGGAAACTCTATAATAACAATTGAAAATGTTTGACGTTCCTATATATGATAGAAAATGTAGGCTTTAGAAATGCAGAGTGTTTTCATAATTGAATTTGGTGATTGACACAGTATCAGAGTATGTATACTCAGACTCATTAGACAAGATCGATTAAAGATAAATTTTGGCTAACTTAGATAATCAGTTGTTACTAAACCTAAACCTCGGGTAAAGTGAAAATGAAACTTAAAAAAAAAAATTTAAATAAATTATTAATGTAAAAGGCAATCCTTTAAGGTATCGCCTATTCTCCAAATTAAGAAATTTGCTTGTCAAATTAAATATTTAAAAGTAAAATTATTACAAAGCCGCAAGATCAAAAAATCATAAAATGAATTTAAAAAAAATCTGCGTGATATTCAGAAAAAACCAACATAAAATTGATGACAAACTATAAATGATCTCATTCGTTTACAATTGAAAGTGATATTGAGATGAATTCTACTTTCTTTTCATATACTCGTAGGTACATATTTAAACATAGGTAACAACAACTAAAATCTAATAAAACTTTCCAAGATACCACATTAAGTTATATATATAGAAAGTAATTACCATTGATTGATGTGTAATTTGTGTATTATGTGGTGGTGTTTTAACATCTTCTTGTATTTGTTAGTTTTGAAGAAGAATTTTTTTTTTTAATATGTAAGTGTTTTAAAAGTTACCAGGCTGTTTCATAATCTAATTTTGCATTACTTTTTGCAGCAGTTTCAAAATCTTTGTTTTAAATTGACTAAGGTGATTAATTAATGGTTACTTACTGGCTCGTTTTACAATATTAAATCTTAATTTAGTGCATCCGTTAAAATTTCATGTATTAATCAACAATAATACCGTATTTAGTATTGCTAGTTTTGATGTGTAAATAATTAAATTGGGTGTTAATTAGTTAAGTAACTTTTGTACATACAGTTAAAAGCGACAACATAATAAATGGCTAAACATATTATATTTACTATAATTATGCACAAGCCATGATTGATTGTGCTTTATCAGATACATAATTATTATCATCAATCAAAACTACCACAAACTCTATAATCTTGATGGAAATTTTTTTTTCAAAAAATGTGGTATCATATAAATTTACATACCTTAATTAATCAAAATCATGTAAGATATTATAGTATTTTCTTTATAATACGACTATTATGAAGTGTTGTTGTTAGTCTGAGGAAATCTCATTCAGTTTCTGGGAAGTACAAACCATGCGTTTGTAAGTTATGCTAGCCAACAAAACAATTTCTCTTTTCCATTTCATAATTCATAAATTTTCATTTCGATATCGAAATTCCAAATGTACGAGTACATACCGGTTTCATCTTTTAACATATAGGAACAACCTTTTTAACCAGCATGTCAGGAAATTTATTTATCTTGCATTTGATAAGAGAAACTAATTGAATCCACGCTCGCTTTTATAGAATTTATGTTTATCGTGTTTATGCTTTTGTAAGATCGCATTACTTGCGTGTACTAAACTAACAACATTGATATTGAAGCAACTTGAAACTGGTATCGCGTTATTTATAGTGTTATGTCTGGTCGTATGCCTAACAAGTTTTTCACCTTATATTTTATCATCTTATTTTAATTTTATATACAGTCTTCCACCTACATTTGACGTTGGTTTAGTGTTTACTGCAGTTGTTTTAATCTGACATAATCACTCTCACTTATTAAAATGTATACGAGTTTTCCTTTATCGGTTTATGTATTTTGGTGTGTGCGACAAATCAAATATTATTTCTTCAGCTAACAAGAGTAAATAGTAAATTGTGTGTTAACGAAATATTTGAGTTGTAATAATGTTGGTGTAAAATTGGGACTAATAATTTCACTTTATGTGTTGCATAATTTTTAGTCTAAATTGAGGTTAAATTTTTTACGCCTCGAGAATGTTTCAGAGCAATGATGTAAAGTAGAAAAAGTAGTTGTTGTTTTTTTATTGGTTTTCCTCCTAAAATTGGCCTAATAATTTTATTTCTTCTCAAATTTTACATGGTATGCTCTTCAAACAGCAAAAAATATCTGTAACGAAGACTTTTGTATTTCGAATCGTTACAATGGACAGAAAGAAATAAGAATATAAGCTTTACAGGGAACCGGGCAAAATAGAGTAAAAACGGTAAATAGCGGTTATTAAAAAACCAATTTTCAAATATGGTTTACTAACGGCCCTAACCTTATTTTTAAACAGTTGCAAGTAAGTGATAACAACTTCGATCTTAATAAAACCAATTAAATTTTGCAAATTTGAGTACGTAACTCTCGCGAATCATCATCATTTTGTCTAAAAAATAAATAAAAATGTTGACGATGAATAAAAACCGGTACTTGGTGCAGGTCTCCCTAGTCATATCACTGAACTTCTCCTAAATGTTATTACTCAGAATCCCAATTCTTTAAAATTGAATCCGGCATTCTCAATATTTTAAACCTGTTTATAATTATTTGAACCAGATACTTCCAGATAGATAAGAGTCTTATTTCTTGTTTCGAATCAGCATGGTCATAATCATTACAATGCTCGTGTATATGGGAAAATACCTTAATAAGATATATCTAGGCCTATCTCGGCCAATCGCGGATTTAACAAAATCCTTTTTATTCGTTTTGACAATTGGAATACTTGTAGAGCGATCTACACGCATTCCAATTGTCAAAAGTTTTGTAACTATGACAAATTCCAGTTTTATATTCGACCCTCTGTTAAGTAAATGGAAATTCAGCTGTGGCAGACGGTTCCAAATATGAAAACTAAAATTTTACAATAACCAAATATGCGTGAAAACAATTCATCGAGAACACAATTCATCGAAACAAAATTTTTCACCTAAAACTTTCTGTTGAAAATCATGTAAGTATTGGTAAGATTTCCTATGGAGATTTCACAATTCATCGAAATAAAATTATACCGGTATTGAATAGATTTTGAAACGGATTATTGGCTAGATGCATAATTTATTTGAATCAAACTGAATTGTTATAATAATTCGAATATTTCGGGAAGTTAAGGTGAGGAGTTCGAGTTTAGTTTAAAAATCTAAATCTAAAACTAAACCTGTGTTAAATTTCTATAAATTCAATTCATTGTAATTCAATTCATTGTATGCATTGTACTCTTCCTCTATCTAGAACATTAAAGGGCTTGGCGATTTCTTGAGTAGGTGCTGAGATATGAATATTCTCGTCAAGTGATGACCATTTTCTTTATATGCCTCAATCGCCGTGAATTTTCACATAGGTACTCTTATTGCAATTCTGAATAGTTAGGAGATCGACTCGTGCCAACAAACTTTCAGGCTGGTTTATATTTGACAAAAACTAAATGTCATAACCGGTATAAGGATATCAGCACAGATGGACCGATACTCGTGGAACTAAGATGAAAAATATATATTTAAACTAAATCATCGGCACTCACCAAAGGCGGGGACAATGCTGAGACAGATTGGAAGTAGTCCTCCACCGAAACGACGATACGGAAATCGACAATCAGCCTTTAGAATCCGTTGCAGGTTTAGTGTTAGAATGGTGACACAGCTAACCCATAAGCACAATGAGTCCGTGAAATGAGTTAGGATACTGTGACAGCGGAAAGAAACCGTGATACCAGAGATACCAGGATTAAAATCCACACGAGGCGTCAAGGGCGTCGAAAATAACGTGAACAATTCATTTGGCGTATAAAATGTCGACAATGAGTAGAATATGTAGAATATTTGTAGACAATGTAGACTATTACTTTTTTGTTATTTTAACTTCGGTCTGTCAAGGTCAAGTAACTTGTACCACCTAAGAATACGTGGCCAAAATAATATAGGTGAATATGTACATGCTGCTGATAGTAGGCAGGATCAATATACTAGTATAAATGATATAGAAGCGATGGCGATTGACCTCTGGCAACGAAGGTGGGATGAATCAGCCAATGGAAGGCATACCTTTGGCTTTATTCCTGATATTAAAGAAAGACTAGAAATGAAATTACCACTGACGAGCTCGATGTGCCAAGTTATCTCTGGACATGGTAAGTTTAAAGCATACCTGCAGAGATTTAAGATAACGAACCACTGTCAATGTTTATGCGGATCGGAAGTAGAAGACGTTAAGCACCTACTTTTCGAATGTAACGAGGTGACGGTTTTGTCACTAAAACATAAGTGGCTTGGTAACATGAACATACATGAATTACCAATGCCTATATTACTATGCAACGACCTACTCCCAAAGTTTCAGCCATATTGTGCTGAACTGACGAACATCTTAAAAGAACGGAACAGTGTACAATAGTAGACCGGTAAAACGGAATGTACATGTCTCCCCGTGACTAGGGACGGTAACGTTATAATTTTTGAATTATAACGGCTGAAATGTACAAACACTGGTATCGGTGACTGCGCTAATTGATTTACATGAAAATTGGCTAAGTAAACCGTTACAAATTTGAATAATTCTTAGTTTAAGGTTATACCTAGGTATAAGAATTGACGTAAATGAATGAATGTCATGGTCAAGTTATTTAAATCCTGATAAAAAATTACCCTGGTGCAAAGCCAATTTTATCGACGTTCGAAAGTCCCTGATCAAAAAATTTAAAAAAAGTCTCATCCATCTGGATGGATGGATGTCTGTACCGATGATATCTCAAGAACGGAATCACATAACATTTGATTTTTTTTTTCGCAAATTTTCTTTTATTTTTAATTCAGTGCATTGAAAAGTTTTCGGATCTCTAAAACAAGGGAGTCGGGTACCTATAGGAAATCTCCCAATACCACAACACTGATTTACATTTTTCCGGTAGCTAATTTTTCGTTTATTATAAAATACATACTTGTCGTATATCATTGAATAGACCTTGAATTACTTTGAAAATACCTTAGAAAAACTACCGTTGTTGGCACTGGATAATTTTCCGGGTTGGTTCACCAATACAAACATGTATCGATTCCAGTCTTCTTTCGTAAATTGAAATTTGTTGGTTTACGAGTCTGTTGAACATTTTAGATCAATCATGAATTATATAATTATTAAATGCTAGTATTATTAATAGTTCGAATTAATATAAGTTCTCGCGTATTTGCTGAATTTGGTTCATCTCGTATATCACTCAGATTCTACGGCATCAGTAGCTCGCGTGATTTGCATATCGGTAAATAAGCATACACCGACAGTTTGCTTATCTTTAATCCCAGGTATTTAACCCCTGGTTTAATATAGATTCAACACAGTTGTCGATGTAACCCACTTCGAGTAGCTAGTCAAGGAACCCGGAAAATTGAGACATCGAAAATATTTAGTCGAAATCGAGTTCATCAAGATATATTTTAACGAGACCAATTATCGTATTTTTAACGAGACCAATAAAATGTAATTACGTATCGGCTCCATCGATAATCATAACGACGAATGAGGCTAAATTCGCGGCTCAACAATTCAACGTCTCAATGCACATCTTTGAAAATAAAACTGTATCAACCTCCATTACCCAAGTTTAACATTCATTTCTTAAGCAAAAGGGTGGCCATATACATATGGCGGCCACACGAATTGGTTATGTGTACAATCAAATATGTTGTACGTTGGATTTACAAGCTTCATAAAAATATTGAGCTATTTGAGTGGTTTTCCGAAATTAAATTTGTACTGTGTGATAGCCGATATTATCCATTCATGAATTTGTGCATTAACATTTTATTGCGTGGTGATAATTTTGTTCATTGAAGTGTCATGTCTCAATTTTGACAGCTCTGAATTTGGTTTAAAAGTTTACCGTGTATATAGTCCTACATTTTACCACAGGTTTTTATTTTTTGGAATATTCCTAAAATTGTACTGAGCCCGCTAAATTATGTCTATGCTGATTTCTAACAGAAACAATAATTTTTGACATTGTCTACATTATCTACAATGTCAACGTCTTTTTTTAATTATCTACATACATTCTCAAGGAGGAAATTCCAATTACATCAAGGGCACGTGTTTGCCTTAGATATTATATCCTAGAGATTTCTCATGTGAATTTTCATAATGATTGGAGCATTTTTAGAACATGCTCATTTGTATGGGGAAATATATTGTTCAAGAGTATTCGTCGATTTTGGAGCATCACTAGAAGAAATCGTCAAGCGGCTTACTGTTCTAGATAGTGAAAGAACTATGGCTTATCTTTGCTAAATAACATATTTGTGTGAATTACCTGGAATTTACCCAATTTTTAAAAATGGGCGATCGAACCAACGCGTGACAGACAAGTTCAATTTATAGATATTTAACGCAGATTTACAATTTTTTGCAACATTTAGTGTGTCGTAGTTTTAGAATTAGATTTTCAAGCTAAACTCAAATTCCTCACCTTAAGTTCCCGAAAGGTTTTAATTATTATACTTCAGTTTGATTCAAATAAATTATGCACCTCATCACAATAATCCGCATCAAATCCTGTTTAATATCGATAGAACTTTATTTTTTTAACCTAAGATTTGCTTTCCGTATCACAAAATTCAATCACTAAGAGAAAATTGATCAATATTTATTAATATTCATTAAAATTATTTTCGATGAATTGTTTCATTCTTTCACGTATTTGATTTGTCGATGAATTGTTCAAGATAGAATTATTTCCGTGTAAAATTGTTTGTATTACAATTATTCTTCTCTGAACTAATTTCTAATTTTTTAATTGTTTGTCGCACTTATGTGATTGTGTTAAATTGTGTTGGAACGTAACCATAAAGGGTTCAGTTTAACATTTTGAAGTTCAAAATTATAAAAAATCAATAAACTTGTTTATCATAAATTTGTTCAAGCCATAACAATGTATTTACCGAAAGCATCTGCAGCAATAGGTGGACATTCAAGCTGGCGTAGCTCACATAAATGTTTATTTTGAGTTTAACATCAAGCAAATCAGGGTGTGTGGTGACTTTGTAGTGTAAGCAGAAGATGATCTAGAGATATACTGCAACTACAGTAAGTGCTCACATTGCCTCTTCATGGCAACAAACAATATCTACCACATAAAAAGGGTAGGCCAAACATGTGAGGGCTAGCTTCTGTATGAGTTTGCGTTGGCTAACAATCCAACCTGTGAAGAAAAAAATTTACGAAGCCTTAACATAATCCTCAAATAAATTTGGAATTTGAACAACTAACTCGGAACATTACTAGATATAGCATACTCAAATTTGGAATTGGTTTCTGTCGGATCTGTTTACTCAGGTTTCGTTCTTAAATGTTGAAGCTTCCATTGAGGATACTCCAACAAATAAGAGATGCATTATACGACCATGAAAGTATTCTGAGCAAAATACTTCAGCATGATGTCAGAACCATTTATGGTGATTTTAATGCTCAAATTGGTAGTTCTATCAAAACAAATCATGGCAACATCGGCCAGGACCCCGTACACCTTATTTCAAACTACAATGGAACGCGCAACATTGAATTAACTTCACAGCATAATTGGAACAATGATGCTTTTAACAACCACGTTACGAGGACAAAAAACGTAACGGAAGCATCATCATCAACAATTGTTTAAACTTCACCGAGGACCAAAAATAACTGATTGGATGAAGATTGCTTGAAAGCAATTCAAGACAATCACGTAACGACTACATGACCGGAGAAAATTCTCGAATCGGCTCTAAAGACGAAACAAAAACGAGAATACAATCAACGTACGGATTTCCAACCTCGGTCTACCGAGGAAATCCCAGAAGAGTGGAAGACGGCGGAAAATAGCTTTGGAGGAATAAATTTGATTATAAAGTTACTAGTGGTAGCAAGATTAACGATTGCGTTGTGAGACGTTCTGCTCATAAAAAGCTCATACCATCTGTTTATAGATGACACAAAACGAGCCGCGTCTGAATTCTAATTAAAATTTGCTAAATAAATTAAGATTAATAAATCACCAAAATATTTCTAAATTGGGGATTGATAAATCTGAACTAATTTTGCTGTTTAAAACTGAATATCAAACATAATTTGATTTCTGAATATGAGAGACATCTATCAATGACTAACCTCTAATTTAGTTAGTCAAAAATTTTAAAAGCATTTTTTAAACTGTTGTTCGAGATTGCGATGCTTAACTCAAATTTTGTCAAATTAAAAATTAAACCTTATTTGTTTTTAAATTAAACATCTTAGATAAAATTGTCCTCTATGCATAACACAAAAATTCATCGAAAACGCTCGATAGTTTTCTTGTAATATCGTAATTCTCAGCAGTTCTGTATAATAAAAGAGCTGTATAGAACAAGGATATTACAACAAAACCATCTAACTTTTCTGATGAATATTTTTTGTGATACATAGACGACCGTGTTATCTCGTCATTAAAACGTGTTACCGAAAAATTGAATATTAAAAAAACGCGGCTTATGGCAAAAAAATCGACGTCAGATACACATAACAAAAACCTCCAATACTTTGGGCCTGATACCAATGTTCACGACTAAATTACTGAATAAAGCCATGTGTCTGACGCCAATTGTTTTTTTTTTAATTGATGGTCAGTTCTTCACCAAAACAAGCCTGATATTTAAACCTGCAAACCTAGTTCAAATTTATCAATAGCCCATTTGAAACAATTTGGAAATTGATAAATTTAACTTAATTAAGCAAATTCTAATTAAACATCAGACGTAATTTGTTTAGCACTATCTCTGTTTGACTAGTATTTAGATACAGAATTCGGTGTCAGATGCAAAGTATGAACTAACTTCACGTTAGTTCACACCAGTTATCAATAGATGGCGTAAAACATAATGCACCGAAATTTTCTTATAATTAGCTTATTTAATTTTAGTTTTATCAATTGTCGAACTATTTATTATCGATGGTAGACAATTAACAATTTAATACACAATTTAGGACTAAATATTAAACCCAGTACGCTTTATGGATACAGTAACAACTAGAAAGTTTAAAACGGCATTTAGACTGTGTATCTCACGCCAATTTTTTGTCTAAATTTCCAACTAACAAAACTAATGATAGGTTCTTATACTAGACCTTGAAGGATCGCGTAAAACAGATCGTGTCTGAGGTTTCAAATTTCAAAATTCGCGGAGTTACAATAGGTCGACGTTGTCTACGAGTAGACAACGTGGTCTACGACTGTTCGACGTTATCTACGCAATAACGTAATATTTAGTAGATTACGCGTAATCCCCCATCTCTTATAGTAACAGAAACCCGATTATATTTAATTTGTATATAAAAATGCATTCCATTTTGTTAAATGTAAAATGTACAGTGGGCTAGCCTATCCGGGACTCTTGCTTAGTTTTGGCCGTATAATAAACAGTTCTATAATTTAAATTTTAGTCATTCGGGAATCAAAAACAAATAGTTCCAGTTTAATAACAGGGACTAGATATATATATATGAGATAGATTATTGTGGCGCCACAAGGGGGCCAGCTAATTCTAACCAGCTCACTTTTAGTAATGATTCAGACTTTTGGAATACAGTTGTTATCGTATAGTTATCTGTATAAAGCTTTAGTTAATTCAATCTTTTAAGTGCACTAAATGTATGAGGAAATTTGACCGATTATAGACCACTTTCAACTAAACCATACATTGGTAACTCATTCATTAGACGAGTGATATAAATCAGATGTGTATGGATCAGTTTACGCTCTAAACTCCAATAAACTCATTTTATTATAATATTCAATGGAATAGACTGGTTTAATTATTTTGGATGCTTATTTTAGTGGTACTTGCCTAATATTTAAAAACAATACACACAACTTTACAGGTATTTACCGACCTGGCCGACTTTACCGAATTATGGTAATTTAAATCAAATATGAAGTTAGATTATCGATTGATTACATTTGAATTTTAGAATAAACTCTTTTTATGTTTTACATGTCAAGATATTGATAGAAAAGCACATAGGAGCTTTTAAAAAAACATTTCGTGGGTATCAAAATATCAGTCGTTGCCCACACACATGTTTTAAAAAGTGCCCTTGAGAATTTTCTTATTTCATTTTTGTTTGGGGTAGTGTGGTGATACTAGAGACACCCCAAAAATTTGGTTGAAAAATAAATCTGCGATAGAACCAGTTTTATAGGTAAATGGGGAAAAAACGAAGAATGATATCGGACTCTTGAGATCTAGTGAGTATTAGGTGATTTAAAGCGGATACGGAGATATTCCCATCTTATTAAATTTCAGTCCATTGTATCTGTCTTGTATGAGCATCTGACTATTTGACTCAAATTAAAACAGATTGCTTTGCGGTACTTAATATTTTTATGATGCTCGTTTAAAATTCAAATTTACGCGGTCGTTCAATATATCAATTTAAATTGAGAGAGTTCTGACTACCGGCAATTTTCAAACTGAATCAATTTATACAGGAATTTACGTTTTAAACCAAAACAATTTCATTTTTATTAATAACTTTATAACTTTATCGTATGTCTGCCATGCGTTTGTATAACAATAAAAAAAGAATTAAACTTTCGGTTTAATTATAGTTTGAACCAGAAAACGTGTAAATTCAAAACTAATAAAAACTCAATCAAAGCAAAACTCCATGAATTATGAATGGATATTTTAGCAACGCTGTTCAAATTGGCAGTAAATTTTAAATTTTAATAGTTGACAAGTACGAACATTTCTTTGTTTCCCACCTTTCTAACGAATATAAAGCCATTAGTTATGCATAAAATTATTATTACGTGATAAATTATATGACCTTAAACTTCAAAGCATTTTATTTTCTGTGCATTTGCGTCTTTCTACCACCAAAACAAAATTCAACATTTAAAATTAAATAATAATAAAATCTGTTCAAAACACTCAGGCGTAATGTAAATAAATATGTACACCACACTTTGTGCAAGGAAAAGAAATTACAAAATCTTATTTTTCAGAAGAAATGTAAAATAAAATTTTATTGCATCTTACGAGCATTATACTCGAATACGACACATGATTCATGACCATCCGTATAACACAAAAAACAACTTTCTACATGAGAGAGCCCTAAATATAAAGAAAAACATTTATTTTATTAATAAAAAACCTTATAATTTATTTTAAATAGAACTTACTTCACATTTAAGATTAAACCACCTTAAAAAATGAAAAATCGTGATTCATTTAAAAGAGATGAGCTAACCCTATGAGAATTGTTGCACAGTAAATACAAACAGTTTTCTTTTTTTACTATTTTGTTTCATTTTCTCATAATTATGATTTTTTTTTTTTAGAAAATTTGCAAATCAGTTATGAAAATTAGTAAGAATAACAAAAAAAAATGTCACATAAATTTTCCAATCTTTTTGTCAGCATGTAAATTAGATTTTACAGATGATCTTTCGGCTTACATACATTAAATTCATGTGAAGTTATCATATTGTATTATTTTTTGTTTTAATGAGAATTTTTCACTATGCGGGAAAATGAGGTCACTTGGGCATAGTTTTAAGAACAAACATGCATACGTAAATATGGTGTAATATAGTTAATATACAAGTAAATATTCATTGAATTTCAGTGTGCTTCAAGTACGAGTCCCAAAAACATCAAAACATTATTATTTGTTTAAAGTGTTTGAATACAATATTTTATTTGTTTTGATTTTACTTGAAGTATATTTTTAATATTTACTATTTGTTGAAGGCCACAGTGCAACAGCATTACCTACATTGATTTTAACACTTTCGAAAATTGAGTAGTTCAGCTGACATGAAAATAGAATAATATAAATTTTTTTTACGAATGTTGGTCAAAATTTTAATCATTTAATCAAAACATGTTGCCACCTGTGGCGCGACCTGGAAGCACCTCATGACAAAAAAATGTGACGGTACAAAAAAGACGTGAGAACACTAATTGTTTTTTTTTAAGCACAGACCATTATTTGCATAGGAATAAGAGCAATGCTGTTTTAGTAGTTTTATAACAGAGACAAAACCTTTTCATAAAGTTGACAGTGCTCCAGCCTCTGAACATATAGCAAAGAATAAGACCTGTTTGTTGACGACTAACAAAATTAGATGTTTTTATTAACAAACCGAAAATCAAAAAAAATTGATGTCAGTGATGGAAGTCGCGAGGATTGATGTTTAAAAATGTTTGTTTCATATAGAGAATATTAGAAGGGAAAAATAGCCAGAACTCATTGGGTAATCCATAGCGTTTATAGAAATTATTTAGTTTCGTGTAAATAGAAAATTTTGCAGATCCACAAATCTAGTTCCATCAAAATCAATTGAGAAATGGATTGAACCGCACCGGAGGACACCCTAAATAAATTTTTCTAAACTCAGCACGAAGCTCATGTGCCGGAAACTCTTTCGAGAAAATAAAAAAAAAATAACTTGAACTTGACTCACTAACTCCTTAATCGGATATTTCCCAAATTTTGATTTCGGAAATCGCTTAGCGGTACGAAGTTTTATCAAAATCGTTCAAATAGTACTGATTGCAATCGGCACTCGTAGCAGGAGCTGAAATTAATTCTCCTGAAATCAATACAAGAATAGTTGTACACTAACTTATACTAGATATACAAAATTTGTAAGCATTGGTCCAGTTGAAAATTATTTCGCGACCATTAAAAGACGAATGAAGCAATGTAAGATTCTCATTGCAATTTACCAGGAAAGCCCCTAAGATTTTTTAGAGAGCTTGCCGTTAGAAATGAGTGTTTGTTGAAAAGGAAAGGCAACAATATTCCAAAAAAACTCAAAAGAAAGAAAAGTCAAAAGCTGGTTTAAAACAAAATCAGAAAAAAATCTATCCGAGAAATCATTAAGCTTGATTTTGGCAGAGGAAGAGAAATGGAGAGGCCAAGCGAAAAGTAAGACAAAAAATGTTATTCTTAGTATGATTCGTCAGATAAAAAACTTGGAGAAAAAACCCAAAACCGGCACTATTATTGAATGCCTTTGGGATAAAAATAGAAAAATTATGGACCCGCCTGAAACATCATGTGGCTAACGAATAAAACTGTTCCGAAGTTAAATGTCAGTCCACTTGAGTTTCTTGAAAAACGGAACATTTACTTCGTAGATAAAAGTAATGAGCTAATTGAATTAATTAAAGCTCTGAAATCTGGAAATATTCCGCTTGCAAAGGCAAAAATATATTCTGTTTAGCCAGATTATACAAATTATCATGAAACTGTACTGCAAATATCAGTAAAATATCAGTCTATTTTAGCAACGAATCAAATTATGGAAGCATAGAAACAAACATAGGCAAAGTGCAACACGTGCGCTAAACTAGAAAAGGATGTATATGTATATATGGATGTATATACGTCGCACTATCCATTCAAAAAGACTATAAGTTGGTGTCTTATTGAATTTTTGCATATTTCAGTATCCCTACCTAATTGTACTCTATCGTAGAAAAACACCCTTTTGCGGATTCGACTCTTCCTTTATAAGTTGTAGGCCTTTAAAAAACTACACTAAGTCAATATTTTTATAAGTTTCCATTCAAAAACACATCAAAACGACTTACAATCATTTTCAAAGAAAATATGTTTTAATCGGAATGCTACAACTACTTGTGATTTTTTAGCGTGTATTAGATTTCTATTACAATAAGGTAAGTACATTTTGATGAAAAAATTGTATTTATTTATTTTACTTTAAGTGCTACTTTTAGTTTTTTTTTATATGTTTTTAAATCAGTGCCTCGGAAAATTTTATTCTATAAAAATGTCAAGTAGTGATACAGAAGGTATTTTTAATTTAATTTAAATCATTTTATAAATTTATTCTTAACAGTAACTAACCATTTTACTATTTTATAGATAATATGGAAATAAAATCCACAAAAAGGCAGAAAAATGAGGAAAATTGGGGCCGAAATAAATGGAGAAAAAAAAGAAATATGGGACAAAACTACGTAGATTATTTCGGTGTGGAAATGCCAGCAAAAGCATTGAGAAAAGGTTGTTCATCCAAATGTAGAAGTAATTGCCAAAAAATGTTTCCCTCCAGTGTAAGAAAATATATTTTAAAATACTACCGCAGCCTTCCTTCAAAAGAGCGTCCATGGGACTTCATAGTCAAGTGTATTGAAGTTGTTGACAAAAAGGTTATGAAAATTTCATCTAGACCGAGTTTAAGAAACTCTTCAAGAATATACAATTTAATATATTCAACGGAAGCAGAAACCATGTCTCAGAAAGCATGCATCCCCAATCAAACTGTGGAGACAGTATTAGCAAAAATGGTTAGCGGTGAATCAGACAGCAGAGGTATATATTATTATTCTCTTTGTTACCTTAGAACATATAGTTTGTTTTGTGATAAATTTAACTCAATTTTCCATGTTTTGGATAAATTTACACGACCGGTAAATGAACTTAAGCAAACCACAAAAATGTATATCAAAAAATATATCTCTATGTTTCCTAGAGTAAACGCTCACTACCTTAGGGCGCAGACAACAAAAGAATATTTGGAAGGTAATTTAAATATTTCGAAAAGGTTCATGCTATTTCAGGAATGGATTCGTACCGAAGAAGTATAAATAGAGAACGTCACAGAACGTCAGTATAGAGATGTGTTTAACCACAGTTTCAATATTAGTTTCTTTATACCGAAAAAGGATAAATGTAACGAGTGCACTTTAATCTATTGCACTATGTACATGGCTATGTGGCAAAATCACCAGGATTCGCTCCACAGAATTTCCATTTTCAGACTTTTTCGTCCTAAGTATGATAAAATGAACAGGCCAAAATGGGACACTCTGACGATCCGCATAGACATGTGGCGTATTTGGCTATGTTGGGCAGCTTTAATCGATTGCGATTCGCATGTGGCTATGAATGTATTTGAAAATTTTCGTTTCAATTATAATTATTTGACCGTATTTTTGATGGGTTTTAGTACTTTGGGTTTGAATGTTTAATGTTCATATTTAATAATGACGACACTTAAAATCTTTAAAAGGTGTTTTTATTTTTTTTTAGTCTTTGATATGTCATTATGTGTATTTAATTTTTTAAAATCATATTTAACGGTCTTTAGAAATTAAATAAAATTTAAAATCAAAATCTTGTTGTTTCGTCTTATACAGGGTTAACTATTTAATACATATAAAGGAAAATGTGGCTTAGTGAAAACTTCTCATGACCCATCCGATTCGAGAAACTTTTACTAAAAATTTTACTAAACAGTTCGTAAAGAAATTAGTAAAATTTTCTCGGACATCATGTCCTTATGGTGAAACGAATATATTTTATTATAAAAGGAAGCTAGCCATACATAATTTCACTACATATAATATGGGAAGAAATAAAGGTTACTGCTTTATGTGGGATGAATTAACTGTAAAGCAAGGCACTTGTGAAGTTGCGAGTTACATATATAAGATTATGTTGGCTGAAATCTCGGAAAATCAAAATATTACAAAATTTTGCTTTTAGTCTGGTAATTGTCCAGGCAAAATAAGAACAAAATTTTATATTCATTTTATTCCTGGGCATCAAAAAAATTAAACGTGAATGAAAACGTGAATGAAAAATGAAGGCGACTCAATGCGTGCGTTTATTGGAAAACATCAAGAATTATATGTTCCTTCACAGTATTTTGGGATAATCAGAAATGCCAAATGTACGGGGTTGCCTTATACCGAAATGTGAAATGGAGCAAAATGACATATTCGATTTTAAAACATTTTCCGATAGTTATTATTTTCAAAAAAATACAAAAAATCAAAAAGTAAATGTATTAGAAATTCGTGAAATTTTTTTTTCAAAGGGATCATATAGATATGCGTAATCCGGAAACGAAACGAAGGAGTAGACAATTGAAGAGAAGAAACGACAATCTGTCCTTACTGTGCAATAATAAATTCCTTCTGTGCAATAATAAATTCCTACCTGCATTTTACAACAGATTTTATGAAAGTTTACCTCACCAATAATTTTTTCTTATAGGTTAATATGAATTTATCATTTAAAGATTTTTGAAATCAATAAAATGTTTAGTTTACTTACAATTTTTTGTCGTTTTTCATTAAAAATGAAAATTGAAATACCAAGGAAAATTAAACATCCATGCAAAACAAAAGTATAACCAACTCTTATTACACTAATGAAAAAGATCTCACTAAACGAAAATAAACTAAAATATCTTGGGTTAATTTATTTTCAAAAATTTCCAATCAAAAGGATTGTAAATAATACTTAGTACAGGAGTTTTATTCAATTGAACAGGTGTATAATTGCAATTTAGAAACATTCTTGCCATTAATTTGACTAAACTAAATAATAAAGTTTTCATTTTAGTTCAAAATTGAAATATTAATAAGCATATAATCCTCTAAAACGTTATACTGGAAATCGTTGTTTTTGACTTATAGTCTTTTTGTTTGGATAGTGCGAAATATAATTTTATTATTGTTTGGTTTGAGTAACAACAGTTTAAAATTTACATCTAGTACGTTTAGGAAACAACAACAGAACTAAAACCAGTTTACGGACAAAATCCAGGTACAGAATTCCATGCAATTCATTCCTGACATACAAAAAACTCTCAATATAAATTTTCATTTATATCTTATATAAACCAATATGGTCGCAATCGATTCCTGTGCTCTAATTCTCTAAGCAGTAAGATAATTTGTAAACGTGTAACCAATAATTTATCTTGCCTCCAAGATAAAATTTAAAACGATTACGATAAATAAATGTGAAAACTTAACACACTCTTATGAGTTATGTAGAAGGCCCATAACTACCGTTCCCATTTAAATTGCAATAATAATTTTATGGATACAAGTTATTCTATCCATAAGGGATTGCCCATATTATCATATGGGTAATTTTACAGGTGAAAATTTTGTACAATAAATTATCTTACCAATTTTAAATCGTATTCTCTAAACTTTTTTTTTTACACAAGATAAAAATATTGACATCAAGCGAACAAGATAACATTAAACGTCAAATCGAAATTTTAATTAATTTATATCCTTAATAACTCAAAAAATACAATCTCTAGAAATCTAAATTCTGGCATATACATCAAAGCCATCTAGAATCACACATAGCCGCAAAATCATATTGAAAAATAGCCGGAGTCGAGAATTATTTGATATAAAAAACAAGATACGGTTTGATAAACATATAAAACAAGTCAAAAGGTAAAGATGTATACAATCTAAGACTTATTTACAATTCATCCGTTGAATTTTGATTAATATTTTATACACTGAACCCTGTGAAGGTTATTCTTTATTCTAAGTACAAAATTACATCATTCAAATCCAATCAAATCTGTGTCAAGCAGATCTTAATTTCAGTGTATTTCATTGTTGAAGACGAATGGCCCTATTTAGCACTTTCCGTTCGTGCGAGTTAACAATATCTAAGTATAATAGTCGGATCTTGGAATCTGGAATATTTTCTGTAATCGAGGAATTGCCATACTAGTAATGTAGAATTTCGAGTAAACTACAAAAAATTATGCGTTTTGAACACCGAAGCTCATTTAACCATCAAATTTAGTTCGAACTACACGAGTTTATCATCCAATAATTTTTTTGCTTGCCGGAGACTAAGTCCTCAATAGCACCGAAAATTTATTAATTGAAGCCATTTCTAGTTATTTCATTTAGATCAAGTTCTGGAGGGACGTTATATTATAGTTTACCATTTGTTTTTTATCTTTAGTTAATTTTTAATCTTTGTAAAATATGTGGGTTAATCTTAAGGGCCAGCAATGAGTAGAAGGTGAAACTTGGATCAATTAACTGTTTCTTTAGAAATCGATTTTATGAAATAGACATCGTATTTGACCTTGGTGCTAGTTAAAAGTTAGTTTTATTGCATAATATAATTAAATTTTATACTCGTTCATTATTGTTCTAAATGTTTCCTAATTATCAATTTCTCAAACACGGGCCTATTAAATAGTCCAGACATATTAAACATTTTCACTTTCTGAAATTTGTTAACTAATTTAGATTTGCTATAGATCGTCGTATTTATTGTACTCATCGGTGCACAACGTGCACAGTCCATTTTTATAAGTTCACAAATTTACATTCTAAATCGAAATAATTTTATTACTTTTTAAGTAAGCTATCGCAGTTAATTAAATTGTTAAAGCTTGA
This sequence comes from Nephrotoma guestfalica, assembly GCA_963691935.1. Classification (NCBI taxonomy): domain Eukaryota; kingdom Metazoa; phylum Arthropoda; class Insecta; order Diptera; family Tipulidae; genus Nephrotoma; species Nephrotoma guestfalica. Next base: position 225,458,583 of record OY829913.1, on the reverse strand, counting down.
GCTTATTTAATTCTTAAATAAAACAGCCTTTTATACATTCATTTGTGATACTTTTTGACATAAATTTATCTTGCCACTTTACATTTTATCTTGAAAAAAATTTAGAGAATGCGAATTTACTACAACATCACGATATCCCATATAAATCTAGACTTCTACGATAATTTTTTCATGTGTCACTTTTACGCATTGCAATTTATCTTGGTTTTTAGAGAATTAGGGCACTGGCTCCCGAAATCCACCCTTGCCAATTTAACAGTATCATTCGAGCCGACCTAAGTAACACCTAGAATTCTTTAAACGTATTTTTTCGAAATCCGGCCTCATCACTAAACTGAAAATCTTCCGTCATAAATTTATATCTAGGAGGAAATAACATCATCCAGAAATCATATTGTAATCCAATATCTGACATTTTAACAGAGTTTGCATTATCGATTGCCGTTTTCATAGTACAAACCGAGTTCCTTCATAATAGGTTGAGAAACAACTAAGTTTTATTCAAATCGACATTTTCCAGAGCCACATCTATAACATGACGAAGAGGGTCGTCATGTTATAGATGTGGCTGAATGAATTTGTACGAAATCTCAATCGCGCCTTACACTCATCCCTCTTGGCCGCATTTAAAAACTTCACTCACCAGTTATTTTCTAAATCGTTCAAACCAAGAAAGATGTAAATAAAAAGAAACGAGAGGAAAAAGATTAAAACAGTAGACCAGGTTCAAACCCCTTAAACAAAATGTTCGTCAATTATTTGCTAATCTCGCTAATTTTATCAGAAACCGTTGACAGAGCCTTTAAACGAATATTTCATAAATTATGATCCATCGCAAACGCATATTAGTACTAAAAAAAAACTCTCCCTCACCATTTATTATTTTGGCTTCTCAAAGGAACCTACTAATTTTAATCAAAATGGTTCAGCCAGTTCCCAGATGCGAAGACTCCCTCTCCGGCTTAATTTTTCCGAAAGTAGAACTCATCGTAATCGATAGATATCTAAATCAAGTTGTATTAAAGTAGAATGCTGTACGATGGCTTTTGGTAATATCGCCAGAGAAACCATCTTACCTTCTTCAAGATGAACTATCATGACAGTGGATTGAAACCTGGTAGAAGGCGATGGATTGTATAAATCAATTAGAAAATTGATCACTAGCTGGAATTAAATATTCGGGGTGTCCACCCGAAAGGCTTACAATTTTTTTGCCGCCAGTTAGGTGAATATTAATATTATCAGTTTACGTAGAAAATTAATCATTTAAAAACATTAGATTTTCGGAAGGAATATGGTGCCTTCAAAGATGCTGTTGCCAGTAACGAAGCTCATTTTCACTTAAGTAGTCATGTAAACAAAGGTAGTAGAGAATCCACAAATAATTCATCCATCATCATTACTTCCCTTGAAAGCGTCGGTATGGTGTGCAATTTGGGCTGGAGAGGTCGATGGATCATATTTTTATGAAAACCCGAATGGTTCTGCTGTTAAAGTCAATGGGGAACGTTATCCTGATATGATAAGGAACTTTTTAGACCAGAATTGCATGCCAATGATTTGATGAACATGTGGTTCCAACAGGAACACAGGTGTCACATGCCATACTGCTAGAGAAACAATGGAATTTGGATTTGGAATGGCCTCCACGGTCACCCGATTTAACTGCTCCCGATTTCTTTTTAAAGAGATTATCTTAAAAAAAGGTTTGTGCAAATAAAACAGATATGATTTAACAACTGTAAAAGAACATTAGAGAAGGAATTACCATGATACAGAGTGAAATGTGTGAAAAACTGATGAAAATGTAATCAAAAGAGCCCGTAGGCATTTTTTTCATACATAACTCCAAACACTAAATAATCAACCTGTAAACATTAAATTTATTTTCTTTTATTTAAAAAACAATTGTGTAGGTCAAAAAACTTGTAAACCTTTCGGGTGGACACCCTGTATAATCAAGAGAAACTTCATTATATTAAACACAATAGCTTTGAAGCCAAATATGTTAAAGAGCCAGCTCTCTATGGAAATCTCAACGGTGAAACGAGAATAATATCTGGATTAAAGTCGCTTATAGTATTTTTCTAAATGAAAGAGCCTGCGAGTTTGAATGGCGACAATATGTAAGAACACATAGCTGAAAATGCCAATTAGCGAGCTACTGGTTACAGTTGATTGCCTGATTTTATCCAACCCTTTGGATAAAATCAGGCAATCAACTTCTATGTTACCAAATATGTGTCAAAGTCGAATCCTATATCATTTGTTTTCTCGAGGATCCAGCGGACTCCGTTGCGAAGAGATTAACATATCCAGAAAGTTTTTGAATCTATCGAGAAAGATCTACATTACAATAAGATAATGAAAAAATCGAAAGATACGTTTAGGATGCCATTAAACTTGAAGAATAAGGATAAAAGATATTAATCAAGGTTCAAGATAATTACAAGAGAAATATACTAGCAGAACGCTATGAAATAGCAAGAGCACCTTTCTAGCACGTGAAGAACGGCTAAAGAAAATGAGTAAACACAAGGTAGCTTATAGTGAACGAGATAAGCAATACATGTAATCAAGGGGAACCAGCTGCAGCTGAATAAAGCAGAGCCACAAGAATAATATTAAATCACCGACGAATAATTTCAGCAAGCCAGCAAGGTACAGCTACTGGAAAGACCTTTGTGTTGAACTAACTCAAGTAAACCGTCGCTACAGAAATCCATCAGAAAGGATGCAGAAGGCAAAAAGTAGTAAGACATTTTAATTTTAATTTAGTGCGGAAAACCATTCGTCGAAATATTTTTTTTTCTATGTTGGTATGACTGTCAGTGACATCTGTGCCAAATGTCACATCAAAATAATCATTAGTGTTAAGTATACGCTTGTCTTTTTGAAGTACAAAAAGTGCATTCGGCGATTTTAAAAATGAGTGAAATTATTCAACAAAGAAGTCCATTAAATTTTGTGTGCGGAATCAATTTTGTGGTGCCGAAACGTTCAGAATGTTGCAAAAGGCCTTCGGTGATAATTGTATGTCGCGAGCAAGTGTTTTTGATTGGTACAAATTGTTCAAAGAGGGTCGAGAACGTGTTGACGACAAACCACGTCCAGGACGGCCATCAACATCAACTGATGATGAACAGGTTAATAAAATCAAGGAATTGGTACTCAAGAATCGACGATTAACAGTCAGAGACCTTACTGGCATCGTTGAAGTATCGGAAGGATCATTTAAAACCATTTTGAAAGATCATTTGGGCCTAAGAAAAGTGAAAGCACGATTGGTTCCAAAATCACTCAATTTTTTGGAAAAACAGCGTCGCGATGACGTCTGTGAAACAATGCTTTCCGACTACCAGGATGTCTTGAAACGTATTATAACTGGCGATGAGTCTTGGATCTATGCTTACGACCCGGAAACAGACGATCAATCGGACGAATATCGTGCCAAAGGTGAGCCGAAGCCGAAAAAACTACGTCAAAGCAAGTCAAAAATCAAGGTGATGTTGACAGTTTTCTTCGATTATCGAGGTGTGCACTCCGAATTCCTTCCGATGGGCCAAACTGTCAACAAGGAAAACTATTTGAGTGTTATGCGTCGTTTGCGCGAAGCTATTCGTAAAAGAGGCCAGAATTATGGGTTGACAACTCCTGGTTTTTGCACCACGATAATGCACCTACTCATACAGCATTGGTTTTACGTGATTTTTTGCCAAAAATTCCACCCATATCATTCCGCAACCACCGTATTCGCTTGATTTAGTTCCGTGCGACTTCTGGCCATTCAGCAAACTCAAACGACCGCTCCGGAGAAACCGTTTTGAGTCAATTGAAGACATTAAACGTGAATCGCTACGCGCATTGGAGGCTATTCCGGAAATTGACTTTAACAACTGTTTCGAGGATTGGAAAAAACGTTGGCACAAGTGTATTGAGGCCGAGGGGGATTACTTTGAGGGGGACGAAATAGATTTGGAGAAATAAATAAAGTACTTTAAAATTATGAACAAAGTCTTACTATTTTTTGCCCACAGTATTACATCATAGATTAGTGCTGAAATACTTCAAGTATAAAGAAACTACAAGGCACCGTGAACACCAATGGTATACTAAAATCTAATGTTGATGTCGCAAAAGGTCGAGCCAGATAAATCAATAGGTCACAATGACTTTTGTAGTATTGGCGTCCGCTCCATAAAGCAAATGTCTAAGAAATTTGATGCGAAGTTCAACTACGGAACAAATGAACAAATACATTCCCTTTGATACTGGTATAGGCCTCAATAGTATACAAGATGCAAGGTAGAACAGTAAACAATGCTGTGGCTGATTTAGGACCCTTGCTATTTGCCAACGAACAAGCATATGAAATGCACCGAGCCCGATCTCTATAGATGGATTGAGAATTGAGAAATTGGATTGCTCGCAGCTAACTGAAGAAGCTTTAGGAGACATGAACCGATTGAAATCCCTCACATAGGATTCAACGGCTTTGACAAGAATTTGATTTTTATTCGACCGAAATATTTAAAATACGTAAAATTTGAGTTATAATCAAAAATGTAATACAAAGGCTAAAGTTAAGTTTTAAGTGAGTTCACAATAATTTTTCAAAATTTCTAAAACGTCTAAAGTAAAGTGCTCAGAGTTGACCAATTAATACGAGTAGGTTGCAGACGAATTCAAGCAAAGTAAATTACTACGGTAAAAGTTCACTTTAAGCTCTTATGGACATGCAATTAAGATAATGAAAAAAATAAACTAAACAATTAAAAATGACCAACAATTTAATTAAGAAATAATTTTTATTAATGCTCGATTAACTTGAGTAAAACAAACTGCATGATAGATAATAAAAATAAAAATCCGCCAAAATATCTGATTCAACCTCCAATACTTAACGTAAAATTTTGTTAAATAATGTATTTTTAACTTACTTTTAATTTATGATTTCGTGGCCAATATTCATTAAGATGATGGTGACCTATAAAGAGAAATAAAACGAATAATAATTATAGATGTATAAATAATAAGTACGCGAGTATTAAGATTTTTAATTCTGTTATTGTTACTGCCGATGCTGATTTGTTAAAATTCGCATAATCCGTATATTAAATGAAAGAACAATGTGGTTCCCGTTCGTCTTGAATGAGCAAACAAAATTGCGAATGTTCTACTTTTATACATCGCGGTAACTTATTAAACTTGTGTGCTATATTTAGCTTAAGAATATATCAATAGTTTTTTTCCATGTGTTAAGTGGTAATTTCAATAATTGAATGGTTTGCTAATGAATGAAAATTTTTTTATAATCGAACAAGAAAATGTTATTGCACCAACAAGAGTAACGCTAATTTAATTGGAATTTTTAATAACGGGTGATTTTTTAAGAGCTTGAGAACTTTTTTTTAAAAAAAAACGCATAAAATTTGCAAAATCTCATCGGTTCTTTATTTGAAACGTTAGATTGGTCCATGACATTTACTTTTTGAAGATAATTTCATTTAAATGTTGACCGCGGCTGCGTCTTAGGTGGTCCATTCGGAAAGTCCAATTTTGGGCAACTTTTTCGAGCATTTCGGCCGGAATAGCCCGAATTTCTTCGGAAATGTTGTCTTCCAAAACTGGAATAGTTGCTGGCTTATTTCTGTAGACTTTAGACTTGACGTAGCCCCACAAAAAATAGTCTAAAGGCGTCAAATCGCATGATCTTGGTGCCCAACTTACCGGGCCATTTATTGAGATGAATTGTTCTCCGAAGTTTTCCCTCAAAATGGCCATAGAATCGCGAGCTGTGTGGCATGTAGCGCCATCTTGTTGAAACCACATGTCAACTAAGTTCAGTTCTTCCATTTTTGGCAACAAAAAGTTTGTTAGCATCGAACGATAGCGATCGCCATTCACCGTAACGTTGCGTCCAACAGCATCTTTGAAAAAATACGGTCCAATGATTCCACCAGCGTACAAACCACACCAAACAGTGCAATTTTCGGGATGCATGGGCAGTTCTTGAACGGCTTCTGGTTGCTCTTCACTCCAAATGCGGCAATTTTGCTTATTTACGTAGCCATTCAACCAGAAATGAGCCTCATCGCTGAACAAAATTTGTCGATAAAAAAGCGGATTTTCTGCCAACTTTTCTAGGGCCCATTCACTGAAAATTCGACGTTGTGGCAGATCGTTCGGCTTCAGTTCTTGCAGGAGCTGTATTTTATACGGTTTTACACCAAGATCTTTGCGTAAAATCTTCCATGTCGTCGAATAACACAAACCCAATTGCTGCGAACGGCGACGAATCGACATTTCACGGTCTTCAGCAACACTCTCAGAAACAGACGCAATATTCTCTTCTGTACGCACTGTACGCATTCGTGTGGTTGGTTTAATGTCCAATAAAGTAAACTGAGTGCGAAACTTGGTCACAATCGCATTAATTGTTTGCTCACTTGGTCGATTATGTAGACCATAAATCGGACGTAAATCGCGAAACACTTTTCGAACCGAACACTGATTTTTGTAATATAATTCAATTATTTGCAAGCGTTGCTCGTTAGTAAGTCTATTCATTATGAAATGTCAAAGCATACTGAGCATCTTTCTCTTTGACACCTTGTCTGAAATCCCGCGTGATCTGTCAAATACTAATGCATGAAAATCCTAACCACAAAAAAATCACCCTTTATAAATAGCAATGTGATTCAAAGGTCAGAAATTTTTGCGATTTTGAAGTCAGTTATGACTCAGTGTACAGCATTTTATTCAGGCTTTAAATTTCTTTCTGTCCGATTACCAAATATTAAATGTTAGAACATGAAACTGTTTTTGTAGTTTTATTCGATTTAATGTTTAGTTGTTTTTTAAGTTAACTTTGGCATTTTTTGATCAACACAGGTTGTGTAAGAATTAAATTTTATTTTATATTTGGCATCGAATATTTTTAATTCAATAATAGATGATGACAGGTCCATGTCAAAATTTTACTCATGTGTACATTAAATTTGCAAACAATGCGAGAATAATTTGTTGTAAACTGTTAAGGATAAAGTGATCAAAGGCGCTTTGAAATTTGACTACATTGATTAATGTACATTGAATACAACTTTGCGTACAAACTTACCAAACTCTCATGGGGAGAGATGAACTTAAGCTATAAACTAAATAAACATTTAGCTCTCTATTCCCTTAGGCGTATCACTTCATGTGGCGTGACTATGGATCTTCTTGGTTACTAGAAGGTAAAATCGAAATATGTTGAATGATTTGGTACAAGGTACCCGCAGTGAATATTTTTAAAATCTTAGTTGGCTGTCTTAGTTTGAAAAAAAATCTATTAATTTGTCGCATCAAAATTTCAAGTGATGGAAATTGTCGTTTGAAGTGATAGAAGTCACACGAAAATATTTATAAAGCAGCATACTAAGATTTAAAAAATAGCCGCAACGAGTTTATTGTAAATAATTATTTTGTAAGTTTCGATTTAATAATCTAGTTACCAAGAAGATGAGTAGCCACGTCGCATGAAGTGATGCGACTAAGGAAATAAGGGTGTTAATGTAATTTTACTACAGTAAGCATTCTATACAAGAGAGTCTTATGTGAGCCATCAACAAACATTCTTTTGTAGCAACCTTTGCATTTGCAACTTTCTTTCCCCAGAAAATTTCACACAAGCAACTTTGGTTTTTCATATTAATTCCTCTACTTCTTTAAAAGGCAAATTATCAATTTTAAATAATATTCGAGACGGTAAGAGCCCGAAAGAGATTTTGTTAGAGCCGCTTGGCCAAAACATCATAAAACCTATTAAAGAGTGGTTTCGAAAGCATCTTCTAGCAACCCTAGAAGCAATATGATTTCTGTTCTTAACAACATCGATTTAAAAGTCGTGGCATTTTTCAAGCCGTATGTATTCACTCTAGTCCTATTTGCCGACTTGTGGGACATTTCCATGCAGGCATGCATTTCGTTGCGTTATCACCAAAACGATAACGATACCAACGAATACAATTTTTAACGATGACGTCCATCAAAACCAAATTGTTTCAATGTCTGCTTTAATTCGTTGATATGCGCCTTCCTATCGGCGAGGTTTATTTCACCTTAAACTTTGCGTATCCTAGCAGTAGATGAGTTTCTAGTACTGCCCGGGCCAAGTCTGGTGTCAAAACTATCAATACTGTGTAGTATTTGGTTTCTCGGTTTGTTATTCGAGCGTTAACAAATCGAGTGTATTAAGCCATGATTGAACATCGTGTACTCAAATTGGAGAGGGCTATGGAGAAACTAAATGAACTTGATTTGGAGGGCCTTGCAAAAAATTGCTAGGGAACGGTTTATTTTCGTCATGTCCAACCTCCCCCAGATGAATTAGTAAGCTAATTTTCAGTCTTGCCCAGCTCTGTCATCATCTGTGATATCATCTGGCTCATTAATGCTGTATCACTGTTAAAATTTAATTCGGAAAATTATATTCAAATTTAACAAAATCAGAACACTCACGTACGACACTATGGTTATAATAATAAAAGAATGAAGATTGAAATCGTTTATCCGATTTAAAAGAATTTATACAAAAATCCTTAAAAAAATAAAAACTGCCAGCGATGAAACCAATCTCAAATTCCAAATTGTAAATCCGCTCGCTTAAAATTGTATAATACGGTTTGAATTTTTTAAACCAAATTGTAGGTTATGTACTGCCGCAGTATTATCATGAAAATCACTCAGATCGATGGTCACAAGTTATGGGGTCTTGTTACAGAATCTGGTCATACAACACTCGTATTATAGCGGAAGTGTACCATATGACACTATATGCACCGACTGGTGTGCCCCATGCACCCCATGGAAATATCCACAGTAAAACTTAATAATTTAATAACTTACTTTATAAAACTTGCAAAACACAAATAATCGGAATGATTCAAAAAACTAGCAACTGAGTCCCACATAAATTAAAAGAACGAGACCATGAACGACGAAGAACCATTTGTGAAATATTGCTTCAAAGACAACAAAGAAAAGCTTTTTGCATCAAAGGTTTTTGGAGATAAAAAATGTGTTTATTATGAGAATCCCTAACGCAAAAAATCTTGGGTGAAGCCTGGTGAAGATGGTCCATCGCAACCAGTAAGTATCTGGTAAGATCAGAAAGGTGTGGTATATTATGAACTGCTGGAATCAGATGAAACTATCAATGGCGATGTCTACCTATGACAACTTATACGTTTGAAATGAGCTTTAGAGGGAAATGACCAGGATGGGAGAATAGACACCACAAATTAATTTTTCAGCAATGCAATGCAAAACCACACGTTATAATCCACCGAAGTGGGGACTTGCCGGGGCATTAAAATGCCAATTTATACCTTCACTTGATAAAATATTAATTATTTCTGGGATATAGGTTTTGTTGAACTCCTTTATTTATCTGAGCCTTTCAATGTTGTACTTCAATCGCTGTAGATGTGCGGCTGCATAATCCTCGACGGGAAATAAATCGTGTCAAGGCAACTATGAAGGCATTCGTTGTGAAATTACTACCAACTTCTAGATGTTTCTGCCTTTGTTTCGGTCATACAGATAAATACCGTGATGTAAGCTATGCAAATTTTTTTACTGGGGCCCACTGAAGATTTTAGTTTAGTTGGACCGGCATAATCAATTACCGTGTGCGTAAAAGGACGAGATGGTTTAACACGCGATGCTCGTAGTTGTCCCAGTAACTGAGTTGCTTCCTTTGTCGTATACCGGTAACAACGAACACACTTGTTGATTATTTTTTGAATTATTTGTTTGGCATTTATAATCCAATATTTGCTCGCCTTAGCATGTGTTACTTCCATAATTAATAATTGGATGTTTAGTATCGAATGATACTATCGAGTTACTGATTCTTCCTTCTACTCGTAGAAAACCTACTTTGTCGACAAATGGATGTAATTGACACAAAGACCTTTTGTTGTTTAAATTGAAGCCCTTTTCTAACATTCTTATTTCTTCGTGAAATTTAGCCTTCTAAATGTGGTTGATTATTAAGTTTCGACTGCTCCTTAGTTCGTCGGTCGACAGTGGGTCGGATGTTCTTAAACGTTCTATATAAGTAATGATTCTTATCAATTTCATGTATGATGAATATTTATCCCAAATGTCACATTGATGTATTGCTGGTTGCGTGGTGATAATGATTTTCTTCACTTCTACCTGAGTGTTGAAAATTTTATGTTTTGATGATGGCAGGTTCATCCTGTGAAGCCACTTGCCATGCAATTTTTCATCCCAACCAATGTTATTTTCTCAAACCTTTTGCATCAATATTTTCGCGGTTATAGTTATCGGAGCTATCCAGCCTAGTGGATCAAATATCCTTGCGATGTTTGTCCTATCAAACAATTTCACTCAGTGTTAACCTTTTGTGCAGTTAGGATGGCTGGCACCTTAAAGCTAAATTCGTCTCTTTGAGGATCCCAGTATATACCTAATGTTTTTACACTTTGATCTTCTGTGATTTCAATTTTCGTAAATGGAAGAGATATTGGAAACTATCCTAAGAAAATTTGCATAATATTAGAGAATTATAAAATTGAGATCCGACTGAGGATGTAGGAAAAAATAAAAAATATATTTTACTAATCAGAATGTATTTATCATAATGTAAATCTTTGATGTGATATGCCTCGGCCTTTCAATAATGACTATTTTTTAGATTGCTTACTGCTGGCACTATTTTCTATGAAAAATTTATCAGGCTCAACAATATTTCTCGAAGCAGGGTCGCAATTGCATGGGAGCATCAGACACGAATATCGATTGATTTGAGTTCTAAATCCTATTCAACGATTTGCTCATGCACCAATTATGTAAGAAGCCTTCCGCGTGGTTCGATCTTCCGTTCGTGCCATCACCTCACGTAAACCTTGACCTTTTTTGATTGACTGAGATGTGCGGAATTGTCTCAGTAATCTGGTTATTGGGTCATCTCTTAGCGGGTTAAAGCCAAGTTTGGTTCGGCTATGGTGAATGGAGGAACTGGATAATTCCTTGACCGATTATTTTCAAATTTATTTTGAAAAATAAAAATCCAGAACTTAATCCGGGATTTATGTTGGAATCTCGATTCAACTCAACATACCAGATTCGAGCATAATTAGTTAAGAAATTGCCTAGCATGACCGAACTTTAGAACTTTCTAAAATACATTTTTAAATCACCACCCAATTCTGAATACCTGATTTGACAATTTTTTTTCTGATATGGCCAAGTTCCATTCAAAATGATCGAAGTTTTACACTTCATCAAAAAACCACGTTAAAATATCAATTTAAGCTGACCTTTTTATTAGAATCCTACCTCAGCTCTGCAAACTAAATTGGAAAGTTATCGGTTAGAAAACGGCCTGATTCCATTCATTATAGCCGAATCCCAAAATTTTGTCAAATTCGGCTTTGCACACCGAATTTGACCATCATTTGTTACCAATTATACTTGGTAATAAAACGAATATTCTTTGGTGACCAAAATTAATAAAACCAAAATTGACAGTTTTACGGGAACCATTGCCTTTGCGATCTCTCATGCCTCACATATTTTTTGCAATTTTTTGAAAGATATTTCGTGATCGACAATTCAAGGGTTAACTACTAATGGATTCTAGAGTCATTTTTAATATAATTTAAATAGCTGAGGTCTCAGGAAATTTGATTGTAAGTTGTGGAATTGAAGGAGGGTTGAATTAATAAATGTTTATATTATTTAGGATGTCGGAAAATATTAATTCAGAATTAAATTTCTGGAAATCTACAGATGCTGTGAAATAATAATATTTTTTTCTCAGGTTGCTGATTCAGAGAAGCAACTGTTGAAGACCAATACCATCGTTATCCATTAAACCTATTAAGCCTTTTTCCTTCCTCTAGTATAGATTAGAATTGGGTTGTGCCGTACGTCGTTCTGTCTCAAAAAAAAACCTTTCCTATCCTTCCTATTGTTATGTGTAAACAGGCTGTAGAAATAGGCCCGGCGTTATTCGGACACTTGTCCAGTACTTGGTCCTACAGTCCAATCAATCAATCAATCAAAACAATGCAAAACCACACGTTGCAAATGTTGTGAAAAATTATTTAAAATGACATGACCGGGAAGTTCTACTTATTCCGGTCGATGCAGTCGTCTCTTTCTGCACAGAGATCGAAAATTGGCTTATTGATTGGATCGCCTCCAAACATTACCAGAATATTTTCAGAGAGAGGGAATCAGTGAATTGCCTGAAAGATGGGTGAAAGCTGTAGCTACAGATGACACATACTTTTAATAAGCAATTATTTTCTTCTAAATAAGAAAATGAATTTTATTTTAATAAAAAGGGCGAAGTCACATTCACACACCCAATATATTTACAATTCAAGTACAATTTAAGAACAACTTATTGTTTCAATTTCTCATTTTAAGAACAAAATTTTTAAAATGATAAAATATTTTGAATAATTTTAACTACGTTTCTTAATTAGAGAATTTTTGGTAGAAAATAGAGAAATAAAATGACATACAAATGTTATCATTCTTCCATGAAAATTTAAATATTGCAGTTATAAAAGCCTTAAATTTAAACAGTTTGTGCTGTGGAAACATCAATAAGTAAAACAAGTATATTTTATTTTAGTTGTCCTATTTCGATTAATTTTTTTCGAGGTTCGTCACTGTAAAATTGAAATCTTTTGTTTTTGTTCTGTGATTTTTCTAGTTCGACATGTTTCGAAGAACTATCAATTGTCGATGGCTATATGTATGAAACATATCGAAAATGTAAGCAATTAGCCTTTTAAAGAATTACAACAACTGAGAATTTGATATGAGGGAAGTAGCGCAAAGGGCAACAGCCAATTAATTATGGCAAAAACATCCTATTCGAATTTGACTGAAATATTAGGGAGTATGAGCAACGATATCCTAAATGAAATTCGACCACAAAACTCGAATTTGGAAATCAATATTGCTAATGAAATGTTCAACAAAGCCCTGATATTACTGGAAAATACATTTCGGCGACCAAACGATAATACAACTGGACTCCCAGTTACTACAACGAAATGAATTTAAAACCACTCAAAGTGAACTTTATTAAGGGAGAAAAGTAACAAAGTCGTCGAGGTGCGACACTACACTCAACATAACGAACTCTTTCTAATTCAAGATCAAAAACAGGCCTATGGCATAATAAGGAAAAATTATTTATAAACTTAATCCTGCCCTCCCGAGAATAGCGGCTACTTCTATGGATGGCCGGACTAAAATTACCATTCAATACCATTGCGGTTACAATACATTTTAAAAGTACCAAAATTCTCCAAAAATTTTCTTAGATACAATTTTTTTCAGCCAGTTTTTTAATTAATCGAGTTCAAAACCCAACCATATTCAGTTCATATTAATTACAATTTATCAAAAACTCCTAAAATTTCCGTTGCACATTTGACAGTAGATGGTTAAACATGATTTTAATAAATTTATTTCAAAAAAAAATTTCAATTCAGTGATTTTAACGTCTAAGACAATGTGCTGTTGAGTTGTTAAATTTCATTAAAAAATTAGTTCTTGTTATTTATAAGCTTGCAAAATGATTACGATCTAATTAGCATATAATAGTCAGTTCATTAAACTGTTATATATTATTTGTTTAAAACGTAATCAAAGATGTATTGTTGTACATATCGTAAACGATAGAAGGCAAAAATAAAAATGCCCTCCAAACCATTTTTCGTACGACCTGTCTGTCCTCGTTTTAAATCACAGATACAACTATTTTGTCACAATTTTCTTGTTCACCAAAATAGTTTTGTGTTAATATTTTTAACAACAACAGTAAAACTGTTAACCATTTCATATAGTTATCGTATTACAAGTATAGACTGAAAAATTAATTGAATATATAAGATAAAATCGGATAAATACAAATTTTGATAATCAATAATCCAGTAAACTATTAATTTTGTCTAATCATGGTATAACTTTGTACCTTTTAGGTTTAAACGATACGATCTGATAAAAAAGTGATTTCCAAAAACGAATCCGACAGCTCCAATTAATTGGATTTCCACAACATGGCATCGAGAAAATAATTAGATTTTAATTAAGGTTGATTATTGGGAAAGATATCAGAATGATTGCTTTCATTTGTACTCGTAAAGGTACTCAATTTCACTCATGCGGTAAAAACTACTTGGCTTATTATTTTGATAGTACCAATTCCATTCATTGTTTTATTCGTTATTTCTTAACACAAACCATTAATGCTATATGATACATGCAGACAATGTAGGAAAGATAGTATACATCTTTTTATCTTAAAAGGTTTAGTTTAAGATAAAATTATAAAATCGTTTTATTTATGTTAAAATCCCGTACAAAAATTGTATACATATAGTGCTGTTGCAATTTTTATGCTGTTGTTATGTTTGCTAAGTTTTTGCTGCTGTACTTCTTTCTTGTTGTATTTTGTGAAATAACGTTATAATTTATATAACAAGAAAGAAGAATACAACTTAAAAATTGATTATTGTTGTAAAAAAAAATTTGTCTTTACTTTGTTCTGAGACTGGAACAAAAACCGACATTTTTATTTATTGTTCTAGAAGCAACACACACAATTAATTTCTAATGACCTTAAGATAACTTCCATAAATCATTAAACATTTTAGTGTACGAAATAAGAAGCATTTTTCGGAAATGATTTTTCTTTAATTAGTGTGAATGCGATAGAAAAAAGTACTGTTATTTATCACAACTTTGAATCAAATAAGATTTGATATCGCGCCATGACGATGATCATCCAAATTATTAATTATGTCGACATTACATTTGATCTACGTAATATTGATTAGACGGTTTTTTATTTTTATAAGAATCTCCAAATCAATTTCAAAGAGTTCAAAAAGGCTAAATATTTCAAATTTTTAATTTAATAAATTGAATTTTCACTGTAATCGATAAATTGTAATATGTTGGGAGTGACCTTTAAGCATCGTCATTTCTATTTGACGGATCATCTTTAAAATGCATATACATAAACGTCTGATAATCAAACAGCGGTTTTAGAACATGTTCATCAATCAAAATCGTTATTCAAAAATCTAATTACGCCATAACAAAATTAGGAAAAGTGCAACTTAATAACATGGCTCAGGTAAAACGCGCGGTCTGGTCGAGATGGTTCCGTTACCTCGCTGGTTCTCAACGCACAATGCAGTAAACTTACAATAGCTATTTTAATTAAGTTCGAACGATTCAAATATCCATCAAATGGTGCCCAGGGACTAAAAGTATGGTAAGTTGAAATTTATAATCATTAACGACTTCAACACAAAACTTGATTAACACAAACTAGCAGGAAAGGTGTACACATGCATATAATTCAAAACAATAATACAAACATACGGTTTTATTTGTAATTGCTAATTTACAAATGTATAAAAGAGAGAAAAAGTATTTGTTTGTCTAAAATTAATTTTATGTTGACTAATGGACGAATTGATGATTGGTCATATAATCTTCTCGTATGACAACAAGTAGGCTGGGTGTGTTGTTCGAAATGGCTACTGTCTGGATGGAATGTACTCGAACGTTCTCCTAGTTTTATATTGACGTAGGTAAACACCAAGAATAATAAAAATATCTCGCGATTAATTTTATGTTAACTCTTTGCCTCAAGTGATAATTGGACTTGTGGCGAAATTTTTTAGATTGTTTGTTATCTCCAATTATTGAAAAAAAATTGTTAATTACTCGGAGATTCGTTTTACTTGTTCATTGTTTATTTAAATTACAATAAAAAATTTATAAAAAAAAAATTAAATATTGATGCAAATTAGTTGTTATTAAAATTGTTTGCAGAAACTTTACTGTCAAATGTCAAATAAAAATTAATACTTTTTTATAATGTTATCTTTGCCATCTGTTCTGGGAAGCACTCCCAACTTTTTCGCAGTTCGATTTCACGCTCTACCTTACGCAATTAGCCAAATCGAGGACGTACGGCTATAGGCCCAATTTATATGGGTCGGCCCATGAGTTCTGCATGACAGGAGCTCATAGTTGTGTTCATTTCCATCACCGATCGTAATCAGATTATCGGGAATCGAATCCAGTACCACCCGATTCAAAAATAAATATTGGTGATACTTATGACTCCGACGTGATTGATAGCTTCATTTTCAAAACGCATCAAAAATTCAAAGGCAGCAACAACAACCTCATAACACAATAGCATCAAAGAAAAATGACGTCAGTTTCTGTAGTAACGCTGGCGGGATAGTGATGAACAGACCAGGATGTTTTTTTTAATATCAAAAAAGACTAGATTTACTGTGGACTTTACGAAATTTCCAGTTTGTATCAACCAATGGTCTCACATTACACCACGACCCTTCAACTAATTTGGTGTTGTAGCACCAACCGCAGCACCTGCATATGGATCTTAATTTAAACCATCATATGTCAAAAGAGAATAAATTTCTAAGGATACACACCTGTGGAAAGTTCCCAGCTTTTATTGATTAAAGATCAATGACTACATCAGTAAAAATTATACGGCCATTTATAAATCAACGGCACTGCAGACCACGGGGGCCTAGAAGATCGTTAGCACAGAACATCATCAGTGAATTAATGAATAAATTATTATTTTCTTTTAATCATTTAAAATTTTGTAAGCACCAAATTATGTTTTTAATTGCTAAATCACTAATCAATTCCGACCGTCGTCTTGTGAGCATTTTACATAATTATTTATTTTATTTTAAGCATCTGTACAGTTATCGTGCAGTTTTTATTTTTTTTTATTTTCATTATTTTATTGAACTAATAATGTACCCTGCACTCTGTGATATTATAAATAATAGTGTCATTCCAGTGTTAAACCGTGATAATTTTACGCAATTTATAGTGGGTTTGACCGTGCCGCGATAAACTCAATTAAAAAGTACACCAACATGTCCAAGATGTTGAGGAAAATTGATGTGATAGTGGACAAAGCCGCTGACAATTTGGACAAAAGAAAAATTGAATCGGAGGTGGTGCATTTGCAAAAAGTGTCAAGCCTAACTCCAATAGCCATGATGTATTGACGTCGCAGCAAGCTATTATAGGATCGAGGCCTCCCATCAATTCTATCAAAACTGTCTCAGTGCCTGTCAAAAAATATTTATATATCAGTCGCATCGATCCATCCGTCTCAACCGATCAGACCGTTAGCTATATGTCTGCGATAAACTTCAAAATTGTTCGCCATGTGACGTAAATTGTAGGCTATTATTACCCAAAGACCGCGTTTTGGACAGCTCACTAACGTTCGTCCTATTTAAAATTTGTTTGAAGGAGGCTGATTTTAACATACTTAACAATTCTGACGTTTGGCCTGCTGGCGCTTTAATCCGCCCATTTACAAATTATCCACGCATTTCAAAAAACCGGACTGTGGACACGTTTTAACAGCCGAAGTAACTACTGCGTTAACCTGCCAGTTTAATTTATCAACGACAGTCGCTTCATCGAATACCATCAACGCCTTCACTTCTATCTACTATCACAATGCCTCCAGTATCCGCGGTAAAACCAGGGAGTTCCGTTTACGTATACTTGACAATAATTTCGATGTTATAATAATCAGCGAGACCTGGCTTACGATCAATATGTTATCCGAAGAGTACGTTCCACCAGACTATGTCGTTCATAGAAAGGACAGATACGATTTTGACACCAGTTGTCGAGGCGGTGGTGTTTTAATTGATGTAAAAAATTCAATCTCCAATGAAGTGATCGCCTGCCATCCCTGCCTTGATGTCATTGCCGTCCGCATCAGACTAGCTTACAATACCTCGATTGGCGCCGATTGGTTATACCTTCAGTTCACCCTTGTGATCAAATTATCATTGTGGGTGAGTTTAACTTACACGGTATATCTTGGAACGATGTCGACGGTGTATTCCCTTCATCTTCAACCGACGAGAAAGTATTGACTATCATCGATTACTTCGCTTCGATGTCAACAACGCAGCTTAACTGCTTCAGCAACAGTCGAGGGAAATTCCTGGGCCTGCTATTTGCCAACAACGTCTTGCATGCCGATGTTGCTCCGTGCTTAGACTTCACCGGACGCGAGAGCATTTATCACGCACCAATTACGATAAATATTTTTTATATTAAATGTACAACTAATTATTTTTCTAACGGTTTTCACTTTAATTTTAGAATGGCCGCCTACGCATCCTTGAATGAATTTCTCAGCACTGCCGATTGGGACTTTTTACAGCGCGGTCCTGATTTGAATGGCACGGTGTACAGATTCAACGAGCTTTTCGGGAGTGGAATCGAGAGACACGTTCCGCGGGTTATCAATAATAAATTCGGCTTTCGGGAGCCATGGTATAATACCGAGTTGATTCTACTCGAGAAACGACGCAACAAGTTTCATTCCCTTTATAGGCTTTACGGCGTTGAATACTATCTCGATTTCGTTAAAGCTCGCAATGAATTTAAGACCCTTAATTGGCTCCTTTTCAATAATTACGTAGTGCAAATCGAGCAAGTTTTGGCATCCAATCCCACACAATTTTGGAACTTCATTAACAGTAAGAAAAGAAAAAGTTATCTGGTTTTCGTCGAATATGTCTTACCAGACCTCCACCGCCAGTCAGCCATCCGACATTTGCAATTTGTTTGCCAAATTCTTTGCATCGGTTTACAAGCCGCTTTGGTAATCAGACACCAGGTCTCCTACTATTTCCATTGTACTCGATCATTTCAAACTTACAAAACAGCAGGTTCTAGATCAACTGCTCCTTCTCGACCGTTGCAAGGGAGCGGGTTATGACGGTCTTCCACCGATCCTATACAAACAATGTGCCATAAGTTCGGCCCCTGCAGTTACCTTCTTGTTTAACGAAAGCCTTCGTCGTTCCTGGAAAACATCAAGCATTCATCCAATTTTCAAAGCGGGTACTATAAGTGAGGTAAGTATTTATCGTGGGATCGCCACTCCCACTGTCTTACCCAAACTGTTTGGGCCCATGGTTCACAGAGTATTGCACTTCCATACCAAGCGGCTTATTTATCCTTTTCAGCATGGATTTTATGCCGGTAGGTCTACCGTGTCTAACTTGCCCTCATTTTGTGTTCATCTATTTGACAGTCTAAACGCCTCCTTATTAGCAAGTTGGAGAGTCTTGACTGTGATTTCATTCCCATCGACTGGTTGCGTTCTTATCTCTCAGATCGTTGGCAATTTGTTAGGATTCTGGATTCTTTCTCCCCATTATTTCGGGCGAAAAATGTTTTAAATTTGCCAACTGCCTCCTCTTCGCAGATGGCATGAAGATTTTCGCCCGGGTATCTAGCGTGTTAGACTGCGAAATATTACAGGACGGCTTAAACCACTTTTGCAGCTGGTTCTTCTTTTTTGTTTATTAATTTTTTTATTGTGCCGATTCTAGTTACTGTAGGCACCATTTATAAATAAATAAAATATTAAGTAACTTACTCGTATAATGTCGATTTTAGGAAGAGTAAGTTTCAACATTACTTTGCTCGTAAACTTCTTGCCAATATTTTTTTCTGAATTTAAAACTACAACACACCTATACTCGTATGTGTCAAAAAAATTTCAAAAAAGTCAAAAATTCAAATTATCTGTCATGCGTCTGTTTGATCGCACATTTTAAAAAATAAACCAGTATAAATTTCAGGTAATTTACATAAATATGTTATTTAACAAAGTCATGCTATGGTCTTTCATCTTCCTTAGAGTATTTTAAAGACAGACGTTTCTCGCCAAATGATACTCCAAAATTAGAAAATACTCTTCAACAATATATTTCGCCTCATACAAATGACCATTTACCGAGGGGGTAATTGGCCAATAACAAATATATAATTCACGTATTATTAACAACCCATTGGAACCTTTCTTAGCAGAAACTTACGACCGATTTGGATGATTACCAAAACCTAGTTTCTTTCCGTTATCATAAATTTTATTTTATTTACTTATTGCATAACTCAATCTTGTTTCACAGAACCGGTCATACCAAAATTTTATGGCACATTGGGATGTAGATTCAAACCTAAACTTGTGTTCCAATGATGCCGGTTGCGCTAAGGGTGTTTAGCAGCAATACACATAACATAAGGAGGATAGGACAGGTCTATTAGTAATGACGAGGTCGACCTGGTTGTTGTAATATATAATAAGACGATAGCATGGGACAAACACAATTTATAATTCTAATTGTACGGCAATGAGAAGTTTGCTTTCAGATGTTTCATTAAAGATGTACCTGACGGTGACCTACATAAATAAATATATGTATTTAAATATAAATCAGCCTAATCGGGATTCCGTAATTCCATATCAAGAACTATTTTAGGCTCACTACAGGAGAAACCCAATTTATGTCAATTATATTATATCGGCGTTTGTGCTTCCCAGTACAATCGGCGGCGCTTATCATTCAATACACACACTGATTTAAAAGAGGCTCACAATAAATCAATTGTTGGCACCAACCTATAGCACAAAATATCCAACGCAACCACTCATTCATACCACTACTATGTGATGGAATAGCTCACAAACTTAGACCAATGGTACCTCTTTCTCCCAGTTGGACAAAATTTTAACAAGAAAAACGTACCAGTTAATATTTATAAGCTTCGTGAAAACTGAGCCCTTCCATCAAATCAAAAGTGATCATCGATCAAATCATAAGTGATCATTGTTCGGTTCGGAAAACAGCTAAAGCTCATAACAAAATACCAACTGTACTATCATCAAACTTTTCAACAGCTCAGCAGGCCTTTACGCCAAATCCACTTCATTGGATACCCCTCCTCAACATGGTAGACTCTCGTTGATTGTATAAAAATAGCAGCTCAACAAACTCTATTGAAGAACAAATGCGCAAGAACCCGTTGCCAACTTTCATCAAAAACCGCCAGAAGGCGATACAACAATGCAATATCCAGGCAGAAATCACATGATTGTCTTCAACCTCTCCAAAATCCTCCAAGGCACAAACCGAATTAACGGATGCGAAAACGCCACTCGTGTTTAGCATTTAAGCAACATCGGCGAGCAAGAAATCGAAAAAGCGGACATCGCATTTAAATTTCTAGCTGGTTCGGGGCAATAGTCTGCACTATGTAGATGAAAATGACTATGCTCCATTGAAACCACCCCCAACATTGAATGAAACTAGATATACAATGCAGCTCCTATCGAGCTCACCAAACACGCATCAGGCGACATTACGCTTGTCACATAAGCAACAATTTAATCCGCCTGGGTCGTTACAGCCCAATATCAGAACGGATTGAGACCATTCAATTTCCAACCACTCCATGCAACGTGGGAATGTGGGATACAAAATACACGCAAAAACACCTCTCGACCGACTATTACCTATATACATCCTCCATAGATTTAGCCAATGTCCTGACACAGTTGATCCACACGTGGTATCGGATTGCACAACTCGGCATTCAGCTAATCAAACCACAAAGACTCGAGTCTGGAAAAAACATCAGGTAAAATGGTGCAACACCACCACAACAATAATTTGTGAAAGTAAAGGGGTCAAACAAGGTTGCCCAGCATTCCCACGTATATCTAACCCTACAATTAACGACATTTCGTAGACTGCGGCAAAAGGAAAACTTTCAAAAAACTAGAACAAACGGAAAACTTGTAGTCACCACTCACTTCCGCCTATGTAGGCGACGTCGCACTCACGTCCCGCGATGCAACTCCTCAGAGCGACCTCTTTAGGAGCTCACTAAAGCTTCTGGCCACGCGAGACCGGATACCAATCGACCAACGCAACCAATCCCCCGACCAACCTCCGTTTAGCTAATGCAACTTTTATCATCGTACAAGCCATGTGTCACTTGTTAACACAAATCATCAAGCTCTAGGAACCACCAAAATGATGCAGAGTCGCAACAAAAACCTAAACCACCCAGCTAAACCGTACCAACCATGCACACCAATGACCACCTATGGTTCGAAAATAGCAGCCCTCACCAGTGCGAAGCGTCGTCGCCCATGGAGTATAAAAAACGCTCTTCAAAATAACTGTTTGAACCCAGTACTAATAAACCCACCATCCGAAAAAAGGAGATTCCAAAAGGCAAAACCACTACCCACCACTTTGGCTTGTGCAACGGCCGAAACTTTGGGGGTGAATCAACGCCGACCCACATGACCCCTGAGAGCCGCCGTCGGCCACACTTCTGGGCCAAATAAACGAAGACTACTGTATTACACTCTGCGGAAACTGGAAAATACAACGTAAAATATTCACAACTGTTGATCTGTTGACCAAAATAGTCCCTGTAAGCGCAAACATATCGAAAAAAAATACGCTGTGAGTTTGAAAATACTGCGGGAGATTTTATCAGATTTCAGTTTTATAATACTGAAATCATGAAGCCGCAATGCTGTTAGAGATGCTATGGTTTCTGTAAATAAGTTTCTGTAAAAAAAACCCAGTTGGTCTCCAGATGGACCGAAAGGGTTGTATTTTTGCATTTAACAAATTTGAGATCTGTAGCTGTGTGTTATTTTGCGTATTTCTAATACCGACTTAAGAGGCTGTCAAAGTGCTTCTTTGAAACGTGAAACGTATATGGAAGCAAATTTGTTCTAAATATAGGAACAGTTCTTAGAGTGGACTCTTGTGTTTTATGCTGCCGATATTACCAGGATCATTAGGAGTCAGTCATTAAGAAAGCTTCATTTACATTAAATTGCCACAGCACGTATTAGTCTCATACTAGTTTTCAAGTTTTCATTCCAACCTTTAAGGAAACCAAACTAAATAGACACTAAAAATATTCCACATTTTTTAACCTGTCCAAAAGAATATTAACTTTGGAAAATTTTAATTCTAATATCATTTGCAGAAAATATCTCGTAACTACCTGAAATAATTAAATATTACCTCCGGTAAAACGATTATGGGGTGCAATTTTAATATAAATTTTAACAAGTAGTAACACTCAACTTATTCGAGCTTACTAAAAGATTGAATCACATTTACTTTGTTATCAAAATTTAGAAGTGAGCCTGCACTTCAAACACTAGATGATATCTTACTCGTACTTCATACAAGACCACAATAGGATGGTAACGATTTCAGGTGTAACCAAACCTGTCGCATGACCTTATTTGCATATACCATTAATCAAGATTATCACACTGGAAATCTTCCCAGAATCTCTAAAAGTAACGACAATAACCTAATCTTCATTACATCATCCGCATAATATTATGAGTGTGACTAATATAATACTACTTTGCTTAATTCCTAAATATTATAATATAATTACTGATACACGAAAATCATGATACTAAAAACTATTATTTTACATTTGAAAATTATGGTTAGCATGAAATTATGCAGTCAGTGTGTACGACTTAGAATAATAATAATTAATCGGTAATCATATGCCTCCCGCAAAAAACACAAAGAAATCGTTTTTGTCTAGCGCTGTATCATGATTGTTCATACTTCATACATAATTAATTTAAACAAACAAAAAAATTTGACATGATTTTAGAAATACATCAGAATGTATTTAAAAAAATGTAAATATTCAAATTGAACAAAAAATATGCTAATATATTCCACTTTAATATAATTATTATTAATAATAGCGATATAACAATATAATTATTAACAAAATAAAATAAAAAATTATGAATACACAAAATGAAAATTAAATTTCACTTTCTTCCACGTTTCCAGACATTTTTCTCTTTCATTATTCAGCGGTACAAAGATGTTTCTAAAACACTAAAATTAATAATGGTCTGCTGATGAAAGTTACCTCGTCTGATTTGACCTTATCATTTAGAATCCAATAAATCACATTTACATTTTAAAAAATTGATCACAACACAGGGGAGTATAGAAGAGTCAAAGACCTATATTGAGTCACACACAGGTAATAGAACTCGCGCAACTATAACCTTTAAACTAGACCGAGACTAATTCAATACCATACACAGTCGATAGTGCGAATTTTCTGTTAAAAGTACTTTAAAAATTGAGGAATGCTTAGACTCTACCGTTTAATTCAACCCGGGCAAGCATAGTTACCCTTAGTATTGTACACCGAGCAAAAGTTCGACAGTGCCAAATGATCCGGTGTTCTTAGGGTGTTCTCCGAACACCGACTTATCTGTGGACACCAACTTATTCAATTAAATTTGAATAAGTACGTCTACACAGAAATGTTCCAAAAATGTGTCTTGGCTAAATGTAATACATGCAGTTTTTATTTTCAAATCTAGTGGCAACGACCAACATGCCAAGAATTTTTTTTCCTTCCATATAATAGAAATTGTGTTTTGTTTTTTGATATTACGTCACAAATAAGTTGCTACAATGAATTGAAATGACTTGACCGACGTATTCAAGATGGTGTCAAATAAGTCAATAAGTCGGTGTTTGGAAAACAGCTTTAGAATATTATTTCAAATAAATCGACTTATTTGACTTACTCAAGATGGCGTCGTGAAAAAAGTCACTTACCGATCCAATTCAAAGCAGGACTTATTTAGATTAATCGCACATTTCATTTTAAGGAGTTGTAAAGTTGGACATATTAAACTTGATTCGGAACTACTGAAATATGATGGTGATTTGGAAAGTTATGTGCTAGATCGTCATTATACAGCTACGATCGTCATGTCACATATTATGCGAAGAAAGAAATTCCAAGATGAGGATTTTTTTATTCTGTTAACTAGTTATCTAATTAAGATATTTTGTGTAGGGTATGAAATATTGTAACACGAATTTAAATTTAGGTGTTAAGCTTCCAACAATCAACAAAAATATCAGTAGAAAGCAGCCTTACAACTTACTATTAATTTTACCAGATTTGCATGGTTCTTCGTGCCGGATATGAACCAACGACCTATGGATGACGTTTCTTTCCATAAAATTCATTCCTCTTGTACCAGTATTCGACGGTACATCTTTTTGATATCTGCAGAGGACACTATCCGATGTTTTCTCCATCATAGATCATTTTGTAATGGAGGGCCGGTAAAAAAAGTTTCATTCAGGCTGATGTTTGTGAATGTTCTCATCGAAGCATCAAACACTACTCGAATGTTAGTAGCGCCCGCGGTTTTCGTAACCACAGCAAGATGAAGTAGATAAAATTTCCATCTGCCGCAGTCAACCTGTTTCACGTGACCCATCTGGATGTACTCTCGCATGAAGTTTACATACAGTGATCTCAATTCTGGATTTTTTCCGAATTTCGCTTTCAGGTGTAGAATTATATAGTGCTCGCTGTCGAGCAAATCCAATTGGCTGTCTTTGAATGGTATAATCGTACACTGTACATTGTCCATCTTTTGAAGAAGAATTTCTCCATGCCTCCTTCCGTCTTGTTAATGAGATGCTATACGGTCTCCAACATTGTGGTTTTGACGGGCCAGAGATTATCCATCCCAAAGTTCAGGTATATTTGTGGTGATTTTTGGTAACACATATGCGTCGACTTTAGTCTGTACGAGGAATCATAATGAGGTTGAAGGCAAATCTGGGCACTAACATTTGCCTTGTTCATTGTGTTAGCTCCAACTCCTGAGATCCTAATCATCGTTTGATGTAGGCCTAGCCTTTGACCTCTTCCTCCCGTAATTAAAGAAATCTGGTATCCTTGATCTATAAGGGTTCGTACATTGAACGGCGGTTCCGCAGATAGAGTTAATTTTTACGATGGCCATTGTTAACATTATTGTTTAATTGCCATCCAACGTGCTGAGACACACCGTTTTTTGCAGGTCGTGCATCTGTTTCGTGCAACAACTGATGACGCCTATTACTGCAGCTGGTGCAATTGGATTTTTCACCGGACTATGTGCGAGACCGTTCGTGCAAATTTTCGACACGAAATGGATGCTATTTTTGAGAGAATAATGCCGATCTCCACAATACCTGCAGTTGTTCATATGTCTCCGCCGTCGATTTTCTGAAGTTCTTAGCGTTTAAGAAACTTTTCCGTGGCATGCTGGTATCTGGATTAACTACCCGTGCGATGTTCGGTTTTTGACCTCCGGATGGTTCAAGTGATTGGGATCTTCTCGTTTAAAATTCTAGGCAATTGTCAAGTTTAGGAATCTGGCGTGGATGGACAAGGCTGCTTTCATTTCTCTCCAATGTATCTGCGTCCACCTTTTTCATTACGAGGTGTATAATGAGGGCTTCAAATGGATTCTCTAACTTCAAATTTTTGACGTTCTGCAACATTTCCACCACAGTATCATGTAGTGTTCTGATACTGGATGCTATTGCATGTTGTATATTATGTAATGATAATATGTAGGATTTCCCATACCTTCTCCTAATGGTCTCCAATGGTTGAAGTGGCTGATTAGTAGCCCAGCTCTCTAAGGGGATTTTAGATATGTCATCTTTCGCGTATTCAACAGTTAACTATTTTGATGGATGTGCCTTGTAAATATGTCTATGAATGCATGCCAGTTTTCGTATTCACCGCAGAACGTTGTTACGTCCACCTTTGGCAGATTTAGTGATGATGTGGATGCTGGATCGACCTTCTATTGGTTGATCTTCTATTGTAATTTGATTACTAGTATATCCACCTTATCTTGTAGAGTCCCACAGTAATCTTCAGTGAAGTATAGCGATATTCATTATCGACTTTCATGAGGATACTTTTGTGTAATTGATCGACTTCTTTGATGTCTTCCGAGTATTATTTTGATGCCAGTTTCGCGTTGATACCATCTATTTTGTGATATGTAAACGCATGCTGACATTTTGTTTTATGGAAAGTTTTCTTTCCATAAAACAAAATAATTAGATTTGTTTTAACTTGTGTGGGTCGTTCAATCGTATTTTTTGAATTTGAATCCCGATGATTTTGACATACTCTCGCTGATATTGTATGATGATGTTGTGAATGATGGTGTGTCGGAATTCGATTGATCCTTTCATGGCTGCTCTATCACATCTCGTTGTTTGTCGTCTTGCTTCAGTGTAATGGCTGATGATGGTGGCAACCGTTGGCGGGTTGCAGGGCAGCTGTGTAACGCAATTGTTGATGTCCTCAATTGCCTTTTTGTACGCACGTTGCATCTCGTTCTCTCTTCGAGTACTCTCTTCCGACTTTGATCGTAGTAAGACGCTCGTCTTAGGTTCACCATCATTTCGTCGCACGTTAGCCACTAGCCATAATAACTCTTGGCTCGTAGCACTTTGTGCCTTAAGTAGTGCGTTCATGGTTTCGCTGATGTTTACGATGTGGCTTTATTATGTTTTATTGCAACTTTGTTGTTTTGCCGGTTATTTGAACTCTCTCTAGGTTTTGGCCTAGACAGACGCCTTATAAATGTATACTGATTCGGATTCAAATGGCTCGCTTCTGCAGGTATGGGATTTTAGATATGGTTAACCAGGTTGACACCAAGGGAGATTTCTACTAAAATTTTTGTTAATTGGTGGAAGCTTAACATTAGGGATTATTGTAAAAAAATATTAATGGAGATTGTTGTTTGCCCAGAAAACATTTATGAACGAAGTATAACACTTTCATATGAACGTTGGTAATGTGCGACCTCAATTCGGATTTGCCACAAATATTTAGATATTTTTCAGTCGTTCTTACCAAAAGTAATCCATTTACCAACAGCGAAGGAAGAAAGATTCGAAATGAGTTTGTGACACGGGCCACATCAGATGCTTTCAGCAAAGCGGTGGGAGGTATAGATGGCACTAATGTTTGTCTTTTTGCATTAAAATTTATAATATAAAACAAATAGAATTTCAGTTTTGTATAAAGTCCCAAATAAGTTCAAAAACTCTACAATAAGTCTCCTGTCGAGGTGACTTATTATAGATTTTCAAATAAGTCAGTCTACACAAAGTAAGTCTAGAATTGGTCCGCCGTCTAATTTTTTTTACTTGGCACACTCTTCGTACACTGCGTCTATTTAATTAGAATTTTAATTTAATCCGAGCGGGCAGTGCACTGTCAGAAAATACTCTTTGTTTTTTATTCAATCTCAGTAATTTTACTTTGTACACTGCGTTTTTATTTCCGAACTGTGCTTACACCGTGTAATCTCAGTTCATCAAAGTTTGCACTGAAATTAATGTTGGTGTACGAACGGTGTGCAAAGTAAAGCTCGGTCTTCACTCTCAAAATTTTGTCATGACGCTAGAATGTCATGTCAAAATATATTTGTATTGAATTTGATCATGCGCATTACACCTTGACAAAGAGAAAATTTATTAAAATTTCTGATGTTTTTGTCATGACACTGTGACAAATGAGTAGAAAATTTGTATTTTATTCTCAATTAAACAAAACAGAGAGCATAAAATGATTTTACATACATTTTGGTGTTAATAGTTGTGAGTTTAAAATTACAATTTTCTCATGACATCCTAGCGCCGTGATAAAATTTTACGGGTGGAAACCAAGCATAATACAAAATTTATTACTCTAAGCACACAGGATCATTTGGTACTGCACAACCTTGGCCGATGTATAATGCCCAAGGTAAGCCTAAAGAGTGATCCAATAAGAGCTTCCGGAAGTTTTTTTGAAGTAAAACTCATTAAAATCAATTCAATAATCAAAATTTGTATACGTAACGTAAGTTCGATTTATAACATTTAATATTTGAAAATAATTTCTTTTAAATGTTGTTCGCGACTGATCCTTAGATGATCCATTCTATGGGTCCAATTTTCGAGCACTCTTTTGAGCATTTTGGCCGACATTTCGTTAATTACGCGTGTTATGTTCGCTTCTAATACAGGAATCGATTGTGGTTTATCGATATAAACAAGTGATTTCAGATACCTCCATAAAAAGTAATCTAACGGCGTTAGATCACAAGATCTTGGAGGTCAATTCACGGATTGGTTCCTGTTCCAATGCCCATAAACCAAATCACCGTTGACGCAAAGAGAGGTCAACGGGCTTCAATTCTTGAACAAGCTGTATTTTTTAGCTGTATACGAGAGACCCAGTGCTTGAGAACGGCGACGAATTGATTGATTGCGGTCTTCACGTACCCTTTCAGCTACAGCACAAAAGATCGACTTGTACACACTATAGTTGGTTGATGAATATCCAATAATAAAAAAGTGGTTCGAAATTCATTAATTGTTTCGCGAATAGTGCGTTCAGTTAGACGATTATGAACACCATAAAATGGTCGAAGAGCACGAAAATAATTTTTTACTGAACACAGATTTTTGAAATAAATTTCCACAATTTATAAACGTTGTTCTCTGGTAAGTCTATTCATGGTGAAATGTCAATGAATACTGAACACAAATGGCATATGAACATGACAGTTGTGACGCATGAATCCCAATGATCACTCTTTATTTCATAAATGATATAAAGAAGCCAACATCCGTCAGTTATATCAAAAATAAAGAAAGCAAAAGTTTATCACTCTAGCTACTTTGGCGTTTGCTAAGTACTAGCAAGTACATTTAGCCACTAATAACAACTCAATCAAAAATTTTATATTGTTATATTTTGCTTTCATAATAATTTACAAATTTGCACTCCATTGAACATCTACTCACAAGTACTTTACTGAGCCAATGGAACCCGGTTAGTGGTTTCGAAATGAAATAACTGAAAATTTGTTCCTAAACGTATACCTACCTTGTATGATTGATTCCAAAAATAATTTTAAAATTACGCACGTGTATTAAATTCAAAATACGTCGATCAAATTATGTCATATTAATGTAAGTAGCGGTACTCAACTGTAGGTATTACGGATGTATAAGAAACATTTAAAAGTCATGGTAAATCGAATACCATGTATTGTGCATTCCACAACTTATTCGTTATAAACAGATCAAAATAACCTCGATGCTCCCTGAAGCAAGACATTGTAAATGAAAACTTATAGAAACATTTAATATGCATCAGAAGCTGGCAAATAACTTACAAATTTTTTGATTGTCAGCAGATATCATACCAAACTGTTGACACTACTATAAAACATAACCTGAGACGCACACTTTTTCACTGGGTAGCTTAAGCGGCTGGTGGAGGAGGGTTCGTCTCCGAATTGATTTCATAATAGCGAGAAACATATTTCATATGGGACAGTTTTAATTTTCGTCACCAATAAAATAAATTAATTCATTTTGACACTCAAATTTAAGTTAAATAAAAATAATGAAAACGTAAAAAAAAATTTTCCACAACTTTTTTATACACAAAGCAACCACTATATGACAAGGTCGTAAAGGGTGTTTTTTTAAGAGGTTGCCGATTTTTTTTTTGAATAAAACACATATAAAATTATGAAATGACCAAAATTTTTTTTTATTTGGTAGATAATTTTTTGGCATTTAACATTTAAACACAATTTCTGGCATATGGCTACCACGACTATTTTTCACAAATGTCATTCTGGAGGTCCAATTTTCCAGCACTTTTTCAAGCATTTGAGGGCGTATGTCAGCAATGACACGTTGAATATTGGTTTCCAAAGCGTCAATCGATTGAGGTTTATCCACATAAACCAATGACTTCACGTATCCCCACAAAAAGTAATCGAGTGGCGTCAAATCGCACGAACGCGGAGGCCAATTCACCGGACCATTTCTCGAAATAATGTTGTCGTTGAAAGTTTCTTTCAATAAGTCGATTGTTTCACGTGCTGTATGGCAAGTGGCACCATCTTGTTGAAACCACATTTCATTCATATCCATATCTTCAAGATTTGACAACAAAAACTCATTTAACATGGTTCTGTATCGATTTCCATTCACGGTAACGCGTCGTCCTTCCTCATTTTTAAAGAAATATGGACCGATGATCCCACCAGCCCATAGACCGCACCAAACAGTACATTTATCAGGATGCATTGGTAATTCTAGAACGGCGTGTGGATTATCTTTGCTCCAAATGCGACAATTTTGTTTGTTGACGTATCCATTTAACCAAAAATGCGCCTCATCACTGAAGAGAATTTTACGGTAAAAAAATGGATCTTCGTTCAATTGATTTAACGACCAATCACTGAATTCACGGCGCAAACGATGGTCGTGTGGCTTTAATTCTTGCACCAATTGAATTTTGTATGGCACCAAACCCAAATCTTTACGTAAAATTTTCCATAAAGTCGATGGACAAAGTCCAATTTGCTGAGCACGACGACGAATCGATAAATTGTCGTTTTCTTCGACACTGGCCTCAACGACAGCAATATTTTCTTCTGTACGAACTCTTCTCATTCTTGTCGGTGGCTTGGCATCCAAAAGAGTGAATGTAGACCGAAATTTGGTAATTACGTTCTTTATGGTGGTCTCTGACGGACGATTATGTGCACCATAAAATTCACGAAGTGCTCTATAAACATTTTTAATTGAACACTGATTTTGAAAATAAATTTCCACGATTTGAAAACGTTGTTCTGGAGTTAACCTATTCATAATGATTTGCCAAACAATACTGAGTAGAAATGCCACTTTGAGCTGTCAAAACAACTGTCATAAAATAAAACGACATCTATCGGAAAAACAAACCTCCTAAAAAAACACCCGTTATATAAGGTCGAATATGACCCCGTCAGTGTTGTACGTCTACGCGTAATTCCAAATTGTCGACCTATAGGTCGATAGAATTAGTGTAGACAATGTCGACAATTCGTAGAGTATTGTAGAATGTTCGTAGACGATGTAGATTATTGCTTGTATTCATTGTTTTTCATTAAAAAGTTGCCATCTCACAGATTTCCAGTTCAAATTAGTTTCATTCAAAGTTTAAAATAATTCAAGATATTCTAACTTATGTTTAAATATTTTATTTCAGTGACATATGTTTTTTCATTAACGTCACATATTTCAAGCATTACTGGACTTACTGAAGGGGTAGCCTTTATTTTACCAGCGTGTTTCAGATGTCACCATTGGGTCACCAAACACATAATAGTTTGGAAAAATTAGCGAACTAAACTGTTAAAAGTTATTATACTGAAATTGTCAAAGTGTCAAGTGCCACCAGACAAAAAAAAATAGAAATACTGGCAGACCAAAAATCACTGTTTCATCTGCCTCCGCTAATTAAAATTAAAATAGTAGACTACAATTTTTGCGGTAAAATTGAACAGACTGTTCGGCTGAGGCCTGCCTAGAATTTTCGACATTTTCTTATTCACTTAATCTTCTAATTGGTGTGGTACGTGGTTGTACGTGGAACCGCTTCCAACAATCACTTGCTTTCGATATCGAGCATCCCGCAAGCAATAGTTTGTAAAATTTTCATGGACAACTGTGTACTAAAATTTGTTTCTTCTCTTTTTCATTAATGCGATTAAAATTATGTCGAGCTATATTAGTATACTCTCGCTTGTCAGGGCCAATATCTCACGATTTTAAAGTAGGTGCATGGCCTAAGCTTATTCGTTGAATTCACGGAATTGTATGTTCCAATTCACGTTTATGCAGTAGTAAACTACCAAAATTATTGACAGGTCCTGTCTATCGTCTCGACCGGCACTTTGGTTAACCGATGCTTTTAATATTGGGAAAACCATAGAATAACAAACATAAGTTTGCTCGCTTTTGGTTGAATTTTTGACCAAAGATTATTTTTCGTCTATCACTCGGTAAATTAGCGTAAGATGGTTATCTGAAAAGTTTCCGACCACAACATGAAAGTGGCAGCACTGGTCAACAAAAGTGGAGGAGTGTGTTTCGGAATACGTTGAAAGGTACTCACCTAAATATCCGTGTTTTGGACGTGTAGTTGTTGTTTAACAATCGTTTGAGTGAATCGATGTAAATGTTTTGGTGAAAATGGAAAAAATCGAGTATCGAGCTGTCATTAACTATTTATTTTTGAAAAGCAATACGGGGCTGTACACCATCATTTACTACCGTGAAATTTTTGGCAGCTGAGTTTAAACGTAGCCGTACCAGCTTGGATGACTATGAACGTTCCCGACGTCCAAAACTGCAACCACTGACGATAACATCACTCAAGTTCTAGAGGGTTAGGTGTGAAGAGGCTATGAATATGTTGAAAAACTTGTTTGCCCATATTGAATCAAGATTTCGGTATGGTGCAGTGTTTGTTCGCTTCGACCAGAAACATGTTCGAATTAACATTTCCAACACTCTGTTGCCACAATTTAGGCGCAATAAAACAGAGTTTTGGCGCCTGCTAATTACTGTTGATAAAATTTGGATACAAAATTAATCTCCAGAATCAAAAATACAGTCAAATCAGTGGACTGCCAAGAGGGAATCGGCTGTCACGCTGAATGCAGGAAAACGGCGTTGCCATGGCAAAAATCCACGAATTACGGTTTGAAATGCTTGACCACTCTCTTTACTCACCAGAACTAGTCCCAAGCGACTGTTTTTTGTTCCCTAAGCTAAAAGGTGTACTCGGAGGACAGAGATTTTCATCGAATGGGAAGGCCATCACCTTCGTAAACAACTATTTTGCAGCAAAACGCGCCTAGTATTATTTGGACGGGTTGATTAGATGGAAGCATCGCTGGGAGAAGTGTATAGACTTATAAGTAAAATCAGCACCTAGCGGGATTTGCATATAAGTAAATAAGCGTACATCGGTAACCCTCTTCACTATAATCCCAGGTATTTAACTCGATCCTGCCAGCGTTGCTTTAAAAAATTAGGAATTTCAATTTTAGTCAGAAAGGAGTTCATCAAGATGTATTTTAACGAGATTAAATAAAATGTCGTTACGTATCGGCTTCATCGATGATCATAACGCCGTAAGAGGCTGAATTTGTTGTTATGTACATCGCACGTAAGGTACAGTATTTTTTTTATTTAATTGTATTTAATATGAATTAATTGTATATTGTGAGAATATTCGTCATTAGAATTTGAAGAAAAACGGTTATTAATTCAAAATGAGCGGCATGGAACCCACTGATGGCGCCACTTACCGCCAAGTGGTCAGAAGGTTCGTCATGTCGTCATTTATCGGTCTGTTCAACGATAAAGACAAACGGATTCTTTTGAGAAAAGACGAGGCCAAGATCGAAAACGTTGTACCGGCTCCAGAGATAACCGTTTTGTTAGTCCTTGAAACTGTGAGAAACAAGCGTCAAACAGCAACTCAAACCCGGAATACTGTAGAAGAGGTTCGAGGAGTGCGAATAAGTGAACGTACTGTGAGACGAATGCTTAAAGAAGTCGTTTTGAGATCATATGTTCCAGCCAAAGGACCCCATCACCGAGTAGCAAGGTTGGGTTTGAGCAAAACACAGATTTTGAACTTGAAATATTTTGTTAACAGACGAGAGTCGTTTCTTAGTAAATTCGATCGATGGAAGGAAGGCAAAGAGTATATAGACGACCAGGTGGGCGGTATTCTCAATGTAACATAACGTCAACCGTCGCTTATGGTGGAGGCTCAATTATCGTTTAGGCCGGTATTTGTTTGAGTGTCCGTACCGTTCTGCTAGAACATTTGCCTGTTCATCCCGTTAGAGCATATCTGGGACATGTTAGGTCCGAGCTCGAAATCCAGTATTTTGAAAGACCGAAGAACTTCGAAATGTACTCTAGGACGAATGGGAAAATGTATACAAGAAACGATCGATAGTATTATCGGAAGCATGGCAAGGAATGGAAGAAGTTGTGAAAGCGCGTGGGGGTAACACCCGTTACTGAGGAAACCGGTTGCTTACAAAAATTGGTTATTATTTGGTTATATTTGATTATCCCAATCAAAGGTAATCCTTTCAAAAAAGTAGGATATTTCCATTATCAAATTTTTTCACAATTTTTCAATAAAATATTAGAATTTTATTCCTGTATTTGGATGTTGATTCTATCACCTATCTTAGATATTCTTAATTATGCCGCTGTGTGTGCATTTACATAGAAGAACGTCATTGCGAAGCCCGGTATCATAAATTTGTAAATTCCCAAAATTTCGCACTTTGGATGATATGTGACGAACTGAATTGCGATGCTCGGGGCGGGATGTTATAACATTATTTTTTCGATATTTATCTAATACATAGGCTGCCGGAAAAGTTTTTAGAAAATGGTAATACTAGTGTTTTCCGTTGCGAATCTCTATGTCATTCAAAAAGTGTAACATTTTTGGAGGTTATGTTTCCCAGAAGTCATCTGTCAGTTCGCATCACAACATTGTTTTTTATGTACTTAAAAAATTGAATTCAGTGAAAAAATGGAATAATCGCGTGAAAATTTTCGTGTGATGATTTTTTACGATTTTCGAAAGAGGCTAACTCAACAACACTTATGATTCGTACAATGAATTGAAGCGCGAACGATGCTCACTCAAAGACGAGCCTCGTGAACTGTTGGGCCAGAAAACATCGATGCTGTGAGAAAACTGATTGAAAACGATCGACATGTGAGTTATCGTGAAATCGAGGCATGCCTAGGCATTAGTAACACCAGCGTACATACGATCTTACATGAACATTTAAAGGTGCGGAAGCTATGTGCACGTTGGATTCCACATTTGTTGACAGACGCACAAAAAAAAAGGTTATTGTTGATTGGTGCCGCCAAATGCTTGAAAAATTCGTTGGAGGTACTTCCAAAAATGTATACAAGATCGAGACAGATGACGAGTCATGGATATATGCGTATAAGCCGGAAAGAAAAGGGCAATCGACTGTTTGGGTCTTCCAATTCGAAGAAACCAGCAACAAAAGTTGTGCGAGTTCGGAGCGTTGGGAAGCAAATGGTAGCGTATTTGTTCACGAAAAACCGGTCATGTGGCTACTGTGACTCTTGAAAATCAAAAGACAGTTAATTCAGCTTGGTATACGACCATTTGTTTGTCCAAGGTTTTCAACAAAATGAGAGAAAACAACCCAAAACGGCGAATCAGTTTGCATCACGATAATGCGAGCTCACACACATCACATCAAACAAGCGAGTATTTGAGCACTCAAACGATCGAATTGATGGGTCATCTGCCGACTTGGCACCCAATGATTATTCCTGTTCACAACAATTAAAGAAAAGATGCGTGGACAACAATTTTTATCACCTGAAGAAGCGATTGAAGTGTTCAAAAACCATGTTTTGGAGCTATCATCTTCGGACTGGCAAAAGTGTTTCGATAAATGGTTTGAGCGTATGCGAAAGTGTATAGATCTTAAAGCCATATTGAACAGCAATAAAGCAACTTTTGATGAAAGTTTAATTTTTTATTACTTTTTCTAAAAAATTTTATCTCTTTTCCCTAAAATAAAATTGATTGCCGTTTCGCTTTAAAATTTTGCTTTTTACATGGCGATCGCAAGCTACTAGAATAAATTGTTTTTTATATCTTTTTTATTTTTCGATTGAGTATCTCACATATATAATAAGTAGGTGATAGAATAGGAATAGATGGCATACGTGTTTTTTTCGAATAGGTAAAGATCGCAATGGAAACAACGTAATTGAAAAATGAAAAAACGACAATTTTAATTTGTGGTGAAAGAGATGTAAATTTCGATATTATCGAAAAAAGTGTTGTTACAACATCCCCCCCTGGTCGTAGGCTTTGACGTGATGGAATTAATTCTAAACAAATAGAACGAAAAGATGTCGGTGCAGGAAAAAGCAAAACAAACAAATTTTGCTTTAAAATGACTTCCGCTCATATTTAATTCACCATGTGTGGAATTATTTTATACCGGGTGATTTTTTTAAGCAGAAACATTCAAATATCTCGGAAAATAATCACTATGCGAAAAAAATGTCCATTATCAATATTTAATCATTCCGGGGAGGACATACATTAGTGCTAAAATTAGTACCCTTCCTTCCTTCTTTTAGGTGGGGCGGTGGTAACTTTGAAATTAAAATAAGAACCCTTATTTTTTATTGCAGATTCGGATTCTACGGCGTAGTAGTAGGATTTTCTTAAAACATTTTTTTTGATTCATGATAGATGGCGCTGTTAAATTAAGTTTATATTAAATTTGTTAGGATTTCTCTTACTGAGAATCTATGCATACGATTCTGCACTACGTTTACGTTTAACCAATTACATTTTTACAGGTAACAATTTCCCAGTTATTCAGATATTTTTAAAACAAAATACAAAAAAATCATTTATTTGAAAGCAGATTTAATCGCATGTTCCTGGGTTACGATAATAGTAGTCCTTAACAAGTCATTTTTCAGTAATTAAAAATTTAGGAAATACAATTTGTTTAAAACTAATATTTACATCAAAAACGTGTTAATTTTAATTTCAACGTATTGCAGAATCGTATGCATAGGTTCTCAGTAGGAGAAATCGAAAAAAATTTAATATCGTTATTACAGCGCCATCTATCATGAATCGAAAAAAGTGTTTCAAAAAATCTTAATTACTTTAAGCCGTAAAATCCGAATCTGTCTCCTCCCGAAGGGAGATTTTAGAACTAATGTATCTCCTCCCCGGAATGATTAAATTTTGATAATGTATATTTTTTTATAGAGTGCTTATTTTGCGAGATATTAGAAAGTTTCAGCTTTAAACATCACCTGGTATATTATAGATGCATTCTAGATTTTATATTTTAATCGAATTTTTAATTGACACTAGGGAAATCACAATCAATTAATGAAGCCATCTCGAAATGTACAAGAACAAATAAAATAAGTCCTCGATAATACTAATTCAAATTAGGCCATCGCAAACGCTTAATGAATAGTGACCCGTAACAGATGTCACTGCAATATACAAAAATCTAAGATGTTACTGATTTATCGAATTTTAAAGTTGAGTTTTAGGCATCGCTATAAATTTATTTGGATTAAGTTCAAGAGACAAATCAACTCGACTAATTAGCGTCTGTCTGAAAGGGAGTAATTTAATAAAACCTTCAAAAATTACCAAAAAATTGTTTCGCCTTTTCATGAAAATTCAATTCAAATTTTTAATTTTGACAATATTAAAAACCTACAGTTGAAATTACAAAATCGTGTAATATAATAAAAGAAGAATGGAAGGTGTACATTGAATCCGAGGCCAACATTTAACGTAAAAAATGTACATGAAAATTAATGATTACAGACTTTTTTGTTACTACGAGGAGATTTGATATAACAGAGGTTTATTACTTCTGAAACGTAACTCAATACGCTTCCGCAGCCGTCCTAAAGATAGGAATTTTTTTCTATGAGGATATTAAAGTACTCTTAAAACAATTTGAAATCTTATCAGACAGAAATTTGCGATGTACTAAATATTTAAATATAAAATACAGATTATAATCAAAATAATTAGTATTTCGGTAAGCAGTTCAAAGGCAATCTATAGTTGCGGCCCGAATACTTGGCGTCGGTATCACAATAAAAGTCGTGTGGCAAATTATCATAGAAGGTCATTTCACGCCGACTGCAAACAATCGTATTTGCGTCTAATTAGTACCGTGAGAAAAATACTGTACATACAAAAGACTATCTATAGACAGATAATACATAAAAAGGGTGTGTTATGTTATTCGATTATAATTTATAAACACCCATAAATCTAAAGCTAAATGATTTCTCATACAATAATTTCAAATCGGATTTGCTCTAGAAATCGTAAAAGCACTCCACCATCTAACGATATTATAAATATCTCTAAGGAAGTTCATGAAAATATTACCAAACATATAAATATTATGTACTAAACACATATGCTGTACCATACAAGAAGCATATATTTGTTATGCTCTAATAATGCTGAACATTTGTATAGTTGTTGTTGTTGTTTTTATTATTAACAACTTTTATTTTTTGTTGTACATATTATTATTTTAATATACATTAGATACTAAATTAAATTAATAATTGCGTCTGGTCGAAAAATGTCATTAAATTTTTATTAAAGATATTTTTTATTATTTTAGAAAGTTAAATTCTTAGCGATACAATAATATATGAGAACAGGTACATGCTTACGATATTTTAGAAAACCGTTTACCTTCAATATTTAAATTATACCTCACTTTTATAAGAGTTCATTCAACAATAGATAGAAATACTGAAGTACGTTATATAAAAAATAAACATTGCAATATTTAAAAACACCTTGTACTTATTTACAATCAACACAAAAAAAACTGTTAAGGAGATTACATTCAATAATTTGCTTATAAAAACATTTATGTAATGTTCTTCATCTTATAATAGAACTTCGTATAAATTAGACTAACCGGAAACCTTGTGGTTTGTTAACTATACACAGATTACATGTAAGATTATTAAAATAAAAAAATCCAATAAAATTATGCAAGGCATCACTTAAACAAGTTCCGTCAATCCGTTTATAATATGCGGCACAAAAAAATTGTAAATAATTGTGTGTCTGATAAGTGGTTTGCTGTTTACCGATATTATTATGATCAGAATACGTTAAACACTAATCAATAGTCAAACAGTTTTCTTTAAGTAATATACTTTCCACATCAAATTTAGAATGAAACATACGATGCATACATAAGATGACAGATGTTATTTGGATTAAAATATTTTAAACATATTGTCTGCTGCATACGTCTGTGCATACTTATATTATATTGATGGACATTGGCAGAAAGAATTCTCCTCAAATTTCTCCTAATGATTATGATATTTACTTATTGACCTGATTTCTAAAATAAAATTGTTATTTGCAAAAATGCAAAATTTTTGTCACGTATCAGGTCGCATCGCAAATTCAGCAAAACACAAAAATAAAAAATTATAAAAATTGTAAAGATCAATTCACTTTTGTTCTCAATAAATGATGCTAAACATTTAATTTCGTTTTCTTTACAAAAATAAAAAATTTCTTATTTCAATACTTTCATCTAATTTAAATAGATAATTTTACAACGATTATGTATTCCAAGCACCATAAAGGTCTAAAACTACTTGTTTAAATTTTAAATGAAAGTGCTCCCAGTGCGACATTAAAAATTAAAATTTTTGCTTTTCATTTCCAAAAAATATGCGCGCAGGGAAGAACATAGAAAGACCTAAACAATAAAAAATTTAAAAAAAAACATTAAATTTTTAATTTAATTAGAAGCAATGTTACTTCCTTTTCTTATTAATTATAAGATGTTTAACCAACATTGAAACATTATCCGCTGGATGTTCCGGCAATGTATCATGTTAAGCCTCAAGCCGGTTCAAAAGATGATTTCTGAGATAAAATCTCGTGGAAGGTTTACAACATAAAGAATTTTACTTTCATCCGATTCACCTTGTGATTTGTTTATTCTTTGTTTATTATAATATTTATTCATGGGCGATCGATGATGACAAATTTAATACGCGTACCATTGAAATTTTGGCAATTTAACACCAAAAAATTCTTGAACATTGTTGTGGAATTTACATAAGAAAAGTAAATAAAAAGTACTTTCTCCAATTCGCGTGCAATAAATAATAAGCACGATGATGTTCACGAATTAAAAGTTATTTATAAGATTAGTTTTTAAAAAACGTGAGAATTTTGCGGGTTTTTTCTTGAACTTTAAATTTAACAGTGTTTATGAAAAACAATGCAATATTAATTTTTGGTAATATGTATGAAGCGTGGTGATGATCAACGATGTAATCCGCGAAAGTATATTTTAAAACTCAAAGTCGCAATAAAACAATTGAATAAACTAATATGGCATATTCAAAATATTCAAGGCCAAAGTTTGTTTTGCTTATTAAAACGGAATTACAAATGTGCTTAGTAACATGAAAGCTACAAACAGTAAAACGTTTCTTCCTGAGTAATATTTCGTAGATTTTCAAGGAGAAGAGCAGCAGTCTTGATCAATAAACAGGTTTATAACTTTTCAGATGATTATCTCTCGCCCCATCTCTTTATCTTTAAAAATTTGATGCGAATTGATCACAATAGATGTGGGTTAATCTCGAACATAATAGTATTTAAAGAATTATTTGTGGCCAAATCTTTTTAGGCAATTCTGGATTATTTAATGGAAACGTTGTTGCCGAAGCTCGATAAAAAATCTTGCCGAAAATAAATAATAATTACAACAAGAACGAAGTCGTAATGAACTATACTGATAGAAACATTTATTGCCAGACAAATTATTCACCAAAAAAAAATTATAACGTTCTTTAAGAGTTTGTCCGATTAACTTTACTGCACAAACACTTTTTCGCCACACTTGGTGGTACTCGATAAACCATTTTCCAAGCAAGAAAGTTTTTCTCGCGTATTATTGTGGGAAGAATTAATTGGGAAAACTTTTTTTGGACGAATTGTTAATAAATTCACTGTTTATGAATTTGTAATAAAAATCTTCTTTAATTTCATTAACCTAGAACCATCTAAACAATATTTGGCAAAGAGATTTTAAAAAATTGTATGCTTAGCATTTTTTAGCTTAATACTGGTTATAGTGTTACTGAAACCTGTTTTAAATGACGTCCCTTTAACTAGCAGAACCTATATGGCAGAACATTACAAGATAGTATGAATAATTATATAATTAATTATAATTTGGGCTCTACCCCTTCCAACTAAAACGATTAGCCTAGCTTTAGAAAAAATTAGCAGAATTGTTAGCAAAACAATTGGAAAATTAAATGTTAATTTTAAGCTAAATAAATGCCTTTATAAATTGTTTATTCTGCCCATTCTAAGAAAAGCATCATCACTTCAAAGCTAGCAGAACATAAATCGAAAGTCGGACCAAAAACGAAATTAGAACGCAAAACAAGATAGATTGACATACCAATAATTTTAGGATCATTATGGCGTACTCAAATGTCCCATTAAAAAATGTTGGGCTCCACTCGTTCTTGACCAAACTTCAGGTCATCTAATTACTAAAGCTAGCAGAACCCAAATTCTGAAAGTTGGACCAAAAACGAAATTAGAACGAAAACTTGATCCACTGACAAACAAATAATTTTAGTCTCGAGTGGAGCCCAACATTTTTTAATGGGGTATTTAATTAGGCCATAATTAGCCTAAAATTATGTGTATGTCAATAGATCAAGTTTTTCGGGTTTGGTCCGATTTTCGATTTGGGTTCTGCTAGCTTTAGATGAGATGACCTGTAGTTTGTTGAAGAAAGATGACCTGTAGTTTGGCCAAGAACGAGTGGAGTCCAACATTTTTAATGAGGTATTTCATTAGGCCAAAATGAGAGTAAAATTATTGGTATGTCAATTGAACTTGTATTGCGTTCTAATTTCGTTTTTGGTTCGATTTTCGATTTACGTTCTGCTAGCTTTGAAGTGATGAAGCCTCCTATGCTTTTCCTAGAATGTGCAGGATAAAAAAAATTAAATAGGGCATTTAATTAGCATAAAACTAACCTTTAATTTTCCAATTGTGTTAAATCTTTTTTTGATGCGGGTTCTGCTAATTGTTGCTAAAGCTAGCAGAACCCATCGTTTTAGTTGGAAGGGGTGGAGCCCATACTTTTTAATAGAGCATTTAATTAGCCTATTATTAGCCTATAATTATTCATACTATCTTGTAATGTTCTACTGTATGAGTTCTGCTAGCTTAAGGGACGTTTTAAATGATCTTATTCAACTCGATCGGAAATAAAAATTTAATATAAAAGAAGTTTGTTCTAACTAGCCCTAAACCAACAACAATGACTCGTGTGTAGAATTAAATTTAACAATGTATTTTGTAAACCTTAAAATCGTATTGAACGTGCTTCGCCCTATGATAATTTTAAGAGCTTACTACCGCTGTAATGGATGTTTTTACTTTGTACTAGACCCAATTTAATTAAAAAACTCAATTTTCCGGAAAATCTAGAGGAACACTGGGTATAATAGTTAAAACTATCTATATCAACTAGTACTAGATTAAATTCAACTAAAAAACATGAACTTTCTGAAAAAAACAGGGGAATACTAGATGTAATATTTAAAAGTTGCATATCTCAAAAATGCGTTAAATTGCTTAAGAATTAAGATATTTCTAAGCGGTTCCTATATGATGGTCCCTTTGTACTAGATCCAATCCACTTAAAATACATGAATTTTCAAAATTATTGCGTGTAGTACAAAGTAAAAACACCCATCCCAGCCTAGTAACCTCTTAGAAATATCTTACAACATTACAACGAATGTGACAGGGTTTAGTAAAGTCTGCATTAGTAAAAACCGGCGCCGACACAAAGATAGATTT
Organism: Nephrotoma guestfalica; assembly: GCA_963691935.1. NCBI lineage: Eukaryota > Metazoa > Arthropoda > Insecta > Diptera > Tipulidae > Nephrotoma > Nephrotoma guestfalica. The sequence continues at coordinate 225,415,401 of OY829913.1, read as the reverse complement.
TAATATCCGAAAGGCTGCCTCAGCATCATCATTGCACTAAAACTTTCGTGGTTTCTGCTTTAAATTTATAATGATAACGTTTTCTCGGCGAAATTGGGGATAAATCTCCGATACCACCCGACCATACCTACGAGCCGTCTACCATATTTCCATCTTCGTCAAGTTCAAAATGTTCCTAAAGAGTTGATGAAATAACCGCCAATTATATAAAAAACCCTGTCATGGCACTGGTCAGGTATTACTGAATCCATTAAACGGCGTAACATTTGGGTGCAGTACAAATTCCGAACGGCATCACAGTGAACTGGTAGAGGGGTCTAGCATTATGAAGGCCGTTTTTGTACTTGAAGAATTGGATAGCCAATAGGATCGACCAAAAGGCATCTTTGAGATCGCGTAAAGTTATAAATTTCGTTTCATGGAGTAAACTGAAAAATCCGTCGATTAGAGCTAGCGGAGATGCTTCTTTCTTGCTGACGGAATTTATTTTACGGGATTCGTGGCATAATCGCGCTTTACCATTAGATTTTCTGACGCGGACCATTGGTGCGCACCAAGCACATTCAGTGTAGCACATGCAGCCCAATTCCTGACACATTAAATCTTGAATGTGTTTCCAACATTGTAGAATCTTTGATTTAAGTTAATGGGATTAGGGTTTATTAAGAACATGGAGCTGGATTGACTATTATTTCGCTCAGGTAAACACGAAACGAACACTTGTTCCATATAAAATTAACTAAGTTCAATAGCATGAACAATAAGTGATTTATGATTAGTAGAGATAATAATAGTTGTTTATTTCCTGGGACTTCCAGGAATGACGTTTGACTGAGATTTACAAAATTTCAAACAATTACGACAGTTAGGTTTTCTGATTTTAGTCTTTAATGTTACAGAAACTTGCATGTAAGGTGACCGATTGAAGCGAAGGATTCAGAATGATCTCTAGTAACTCAAACTCGGGAAAAGGATCAATCTACATACAGCCTACCGTTCATTGACTTGGTTTCGCGACTCGTCTCTCAATAAAACTTGTTTCCATCTCATGACTATAGAGAATCGTGATAATAGCGATGGTTTTAAATTTTCCTAACAAGGGTCCTGCTACTTTCTTTCGTAGATCCACAACCATTTTTAGGTGGACCAGAAACAAAACAATAATGAAAGGATATTTGGTTGTCGAGTATATCATAGCGATCGCACTTTACTTACGTTTTCAATCGGAAACGAAATCGTGTACGTCCATACTACGGGATTTTCCATTGAAGAACCACTTCCATTTTGAATTGTACTGACGAATTGTAAAAAACTAAAGTGACCCTTGGTCCAGCCGCTGACTTTATCCTAGATTTGTTTTAAAACTGTTGTTAGGTAAAGTGTTCTACAAGCTCCCCGCTCTTAAGGCATTTGAATATACCAAGAAAAGCTTAATCAAACAACAATGCATAGTTCTGAAAATATACTGAAGAGTTTTTGGATCCATGCAGTATACATATTACATTATTAAATTCGTCCAACTCCAAGCATATAATTTCCAAAATAGTTTTAATCGACGACTGATAATTCTGAACAAGTTTTCAGTTTAAAACAAAATATCAAGAACATTTTGATTTATTAACATTAGAGACATCTATCAATAGCTGGTATGAACTAACCATCAATTTATTAAGTCGAACATTTAGAGAAAAAAATCGACGTCAAATACACAGCGTACTTCCAAGTTTTATGCCAATGATCGTAGCGAACACTGTTATAGCTTTTGGAAGTACAGTACTCCGTTCAACGATCAAGTACTCCTAAAATATATTTTTCTCTTTCCGTGCAGTTTTACAATATTTTGTAGTCCCTGAACTTATTTTACTCATTGTGTAGTAAGAATGAAGAAGTAATTTTGCAATGGAACTTGAAATTGCATCGTTTTTCTTCGAGATTTTAAAAACAAAAAATTTCAATTAAGCTCAAATATTTCTGATTTTAGGCAATATGTACAAAAAATCAGACCATTTCCAGAATTTCATGTATAAGAAGAGTTACAAACTGCCTTTTGACAGAATTGACCTCAACCATCCAGGTCAGTTTAAATCAACAATAATACAGAATCTCCAAATGGAGTTTGGGTAAATCAAATGATCGACACGAATAGAAGATTAAATTCTCTTTTAACGATTACATTCACATTGACCGCTTCTCGCCTTGCCTTTGTGACTGTAAGTCGAATAATGTAAAATGTCTGGTATATGTCTTCATAATCAGGAACTCACTTAGAGCAAAATATGTACAAATAGATGAAAGTCAGGACTTAAGAATGTTTTTACTAAATTAAATTTATTGTTGAACCCACCTACCTACTTACTAGATAAGCTTGATGTTTACACATCAGATAACTGTTGAGATAATTTTTATTTTTAGTTTTTGAATGTATACGTAAACGGTTTTATTTAACATTTTCCTATTCTCGAAATTTAATATTCGATCTTAGTAATAGTAAAAGAAAGTAAAGCAACAGTTTCTACAATAACTAATATCCACACGTAATAAGACGAAAACGTTTAAGGAACTGCTTATCGAGCCTGCACAACCTACCCTTGTTTTAATAAACATTACCCTTCATTTCCGAATACTTCCCAAAAACTCCTTACACTTAGTGAAAAAACCATACAAAATTAAAACAACTCAACTCTAGTAAGTAGGTACATGAACAGCATTCCAAACGATCGTCAAAAATGTTTATGCGACATACAAAAAAAGACTAAAGGGAATAACTACTCCAGGAGAATTAGAAAACTTCACGTAGAAAAAGAAGTGTGAGAAGGACATGGCAGCAAACTAGGTCCCCTCAGGGTAATACTAAGTTGAACAATCCACAGATGTTTTTTATTTCTACTGTCAAAAAGATTCAAAATTGATTAAAAGAAATCTACATACTACGTATTATATTTTATACTTCAGATTTTAAAAACTAACTAAAAAATTCAATTATCTCATCAGACCGCGCTAACGTTAACCAAGCTCCTGGATATATGAGAAATATTTTGAATTTATATTCAAAGTACATATAAACACATTACCTTAGCGAATTATTATAAATTCACTAAATAATAGTTAAACCCTGGTTGTAATAGTTTTAGATGCAACTGCATCACAGATAGCTTCGATGCATGTAGGGTTTGTCGGTTTTCACAAACCGGGTTTGAAAAACCACTTTTCTGTTGATTTAGTAATATTCGATAACCGGTTTTTAAACCTAGAAAATCGGTTTTTGGTATACAACTTTTTACTTAACGAGTTTTTGTAAAAGAATGGCCTGGATAAATCCAGATCCAAACTAAACGATTTTTGTGTTAAAGTTTCACATCACATTAACGACCGTTACAATTAGCTTAGTAAATATTTTCGAATGAGTGGATTAAATTAAATTAATTGAACCAAATAAATGTTGAATTTTACCCGACTGTATGCTTGCAGTATAAATTAATAATTGGTCTGTGGCTTCTTGTGGGGAAATGCAGATACCCGTTGGCTTCTTGTGGGGAAATGGATATAATTTAGATACTCGCAATTTAAAGGGAAATAAGATCCCTTATTATCTCCGATAGTTCGTGATTTTTCAATTTTCTGAACATTCAGTTTTAATGCAAAAACTGTATTTAATGCAAATTTATCGAAAAATTATGCAAAAAACCGAACTGTTTTAGATCAAAAATTAAAATCGAAAACCTGTTTTCCTTAAACTCGAATTTAGTATAATCCCTAAAGGGTTACACCGAAAAATTCTGAATAAAACTTCTTGAAACGTTCTATATTTTATTTTAAATGTCATATAATTAACCCGCATTAGACCGAGCTCGGCTTCTTAACTTGATTTTTAACGGATTAAGAATAAATTGGATCAATGATAGCGATTCTAATATTTTTTTAGACGAAGTCATAGAAACTATAATATTTTTGATAAATGGAATTTCTAAATTGACTTACTAGTAGTAGTACTAAATCGGATCAAAAAAGATTTTTTCAGCTAACTTCTGGAACGTGGTAAATTAGGGTGAAAGAAGCAGGTTTGGCGAAAGATGGGTAACACTGGGTAACATAGCCTAGGAACCAGTTATAAAATCAATTTTGAGCCCAATCGGATTGGAACAAAAAATATTATTTAAATCGGGACGAAACGAATATCGGATCACAGTTTGCAATGATTAATTTGAGGTAGACCATCTGCATGTTACAACACAATCGATAGGGGAGAGGTAGGTTTATTATCATTATCATTCGTTGAACGCATCCAGCGCATTAACTCTTAAAAAGTAATCCTCACACATTTCTCTGTTCGTTAGTATTCTTAAGAATAAATATCTAACTATCCCGAATGAAAATTTTAAACATAAATATTGGGGCCGATTCCGGGACTTAACATTTTGGTTATGTTATTTTTGTTGTGTCCGTGGTTGTCACTGTGTGAGTCATGCATGTGTTTATAAATTCAATTTAAGTGTGACTCGTACTTCGAAACAAATCAATATCAGATTATAAATTTTGCGTGGTACTTAACAAGACATCAACCATGGCATCGTAACGGTCTTAAAACCACCTACTAAAATTTATATAAAAATTTATAAATCTGAGATTTATATTTATTTCGTAATACAGTTAAACCGCGATAAATATATGCCAAACTTCTACTAAATAAACAATAGATCTTAAAGATTCGTGACCCCATGTTACATATTATTAGAAACTGCTACATAACATGCTTTACAACAATTTACAAATAAACGCCATCAAGCTAATTAGCTAGTTAATTCCTGGGGTCGCGTAAAACAAATTTTCTCAGTGTTCTTAAGTTTTAGATAAATTACATTTAAGAAACGGATTGACATTTATCTATCAATGACAGTGATTTATTATTTTGCAAATACTACAAAAACAGATTTAAGAATTCGCCAAATAATCAACAAAATGTATTATTTATTTGTGTACATAGGATATACGAGCGCATAGTAGATAGACATATCTTACGGCGGGTTAAAATATGATTGACTTTTAGACATGAAAAAATTGAAAGTATGTCGAAATTTATAATAATATTTATAATTTATTAGTGTCCATAAACCTTGACCTTCTCTTACGTGTACCTATGTATCTCATATATATGGTTTTGTAACATGAGAATGTAATGTATATATGCACATCTATCTTTGTTGAAATAATTAATTGGAATATAATATTTTGTTGAAATTTAGACAAATTCCTTGATATTTTTTTTAACTCTACATATTTAATGAATTAGAGGTTAAACAGCGCCGCTAATTTGATTATAACATTTTAATGGTTTGGCTAATTTACTTACGTACTCTAGTCGTGTACGCTTTAAATCTATAACTACTTTACTAAATGAGGAAATAAATAAATACAATAATTGGTAACCACTTCCTAGTGTGGTTTTAGTCTATGTCCATAAAGATCAAAGACGATTTGCTTGACCTAAGTATACCAAGTAAATTTACATCAAATTTTTTTCACTAAACTCCACCTATCGATAATTTCACAAAGTTACAAAGCTTGTTAATAATTTGATGCAGCAATTTTAATAACTTGAGGCACACTTAGGATTCGACTAATTCAAAAAATGCATATTTTTTAGACAGTACAAACTAGTCGTAACGTCGGGGATTCTAGGGCTAGTTAACAACATGCACTAACTCGGTAAACTCGAATAATGAGCAACATTAAGCATCATCAAATAACATTTGCCTGGACTCTATATTTTACAGAGTTACATTCTTCCAAATTTTATTGCAAAATCGCTCCATTTTTAAATATGTTGTTTATGACATATCGCCCGGGGATAATTACAGCAGCGATTCCTCGATATTCGTTAGCTTTCGTTCAGCAATAAACAGAAACCTTGTTTATGCTAATATTCGGTAAGAAGAAGACACAAAGATTTTTGAAGTTAGATATATCTTAAATATATGTAGATATAGATTCAATCCATAATAAAATGAAGGTTGAGACCCAAGATGGGTCAAGTGTACAACTAACAATCTTACAAAGGAATTTAAAAACCCAGAGAAAGTTCAGCGAAGTATGTGAACTGTGGCAAACCACCAAATAATGGCTCTAACCGTTATAGTCAAATGTTGCAACAAATTTTAGACAGAATTGACGAGCAAGAGCAGAAATAAAACAAAGCGCTATTGGTTCAATTAACCAAACACTCACAAAACGAGAAAACAACTTCAGGATAGCTGCTGCAATAAAAACATAAAAATGAATGACATTAGAATATCAGAGCAGTGGCAAAATGTGTGTTGTAATTGGAACTCTACTAGAAAACCAATTGTTTGGCCCACAGATATCAAAAAATACTCGATCTACTAGATTTTCTTATAACTAGGAAATTACCGAAAACATATGTTAGTATTAAAGAAGGTTTCGGCTCGAGCTCAGACCACTCGTCCATACTGTTCACTCTCAGTGACAAAATAACATATAAACCAAGCAATTATACTCTGACAAATACATATACAGATTGGAAAGGATTCATAGAAGATCTAAGTAATAAAATACAGATGAATAGACCTACAACAGTGAGCATGGAAAAAAACACGCAAAATCAAACGACATTAAAAGATACAAATTATCCAAAAGGCATTAGAGACCTAGTTGCAGAAAAACGGTAAATCAGAAAGAAATGGCAGCATACGAGGATGCCCATGGTTAAAAATAAACTGACTAATTTGACCCAGCGAATAAGGAGTGAAATAAATAATATAAAAAATGCCAAAACGATCAACTAATTTGACCCAACGAATTCGTACCTACATCATCGAAGTATGAAAAGGTTACTGACTATTCATTGTAGAAGACAACAAACGGAATAAAAAGCCCAATAACTCAGATTCCTCCTAACAACAAACCAAGGGAAGTTGAACAAGATGCAATAAACAAAAAGCAGAAGTCTTCGCTGATCAACTAGAGGTTATATTTCAGCCTAAGGAGCTACAGGAGAGCGAACAAATGCAATAATATAGGAAAAACAGAAGATCAAGAAATCGCTGACCCCGTTTGCGGAAGTGATCAAAGAAATAAATTAAATCCCCAGGCTTTGCCCTGATAACAGGAAAAGTCCTAACACAGCTTCCCAAAATCGGTATCAACAAATTGACCAACCTAATCAATGCAGAATCAAATATGAACCAAAGGTATGAAATTTGTGGACATGATTGTGATACCCAAGAAAGGAAACCACCTAATGAAATAACATCTGACATGCCAATAATAGTGATTACCTATTACATCCAAATTATTTAACACTCATATTAAAACGAATGAACCCGCTAACTAAGTAGAGAAAGTAAAGAAATCCAATACACCAATATGGATTGTTTGAAGGAAAGAGGAACGTTGACGTGGCTCAGGCTTTTGACAAAGCCTGGCATGACGGCCTATTCTTGAAACATAAGGAAGCTTCACCACCACAATTGTATCACCTTTTTGAATCATGGATTATAGACAGACAATTTCATGTTAAACAGAAACAAGCATACTCATAATTTAAAGAGATCAACACTGGAGTATGCAGATGGTACCATAGAGGAAGCTACTAATAATGAGGGAGCTACTTCAAAGTGCGATAAGCATAATTAACGTATGGACGAAACAAAATCCGTACGTGTTGACACCAACAGAAAGGTAAACCAATCACCTGTGTTACTAAATAATACCCCATTGTTACATGCTAACTCAGTAAAATACCTAAGTAGGAATCTAGATATGCTATACTGCGATGAAAGTTGCATGTCATAAAGAAATGTGGAGAGCTCAGACGCTTTCGGGCATGAACTTCCAATTGTCAACAAATAATGAGCTGATGCTATATAACCAGATATTAAAGTCCATATGAACGTATGGTATTCAGTTGTGGTTTTGTACCAAAACCGAATAACCTGAACATCATCCAAAGATTCCAAAAAAAATACTGCGGGATATTGTTAATGTTCCTAGGCACGCGCACGTAATATCGACCTCCATAGGAAACAGTCGCCAACGGGGTAAACAAAACAGCAGCGAGGTTTGAAAAGAAGCCGTACAAACTGCAAAATGTATCACTTTAATATACTCCTGTAAATTCGATTAATTTAGCTGCACTCTTAGTGAAGCTTTAAGAAAACCAACATCAACATCTATCTACAGTAACGGAAGCTCTTCCAAATGCCATCTCACTTCAGCAAGAACTTTTATCAACGAATATTTAGTCGTTCAACAGCCATCTTACACCTACAACATCAGTAGTTCCTGTTTCTCACATTCATGCAATTAACAATTTTACACCTACAAAACCAGTGACTCCTGTATCGGATAATAACTCCGTTAACCCTGAAAATATCAGTAACCTTATATCTCCCTGCCGGCTCAAAGTAGCATAAGAACATATTCGTTTCCAGACTCAATATCTCGACGACAAACGCAAATATTTTTGCACACGTTAATTCCATTTTGAATCTGCCTTATACTCGTATTAGAGTTGGCACGAACCAAGTTCAACGTACAAATATATCTCGCTATAATGATCATGTTACCTCCTTCACAGTGACGGTCTCGGAAACTATGCGAATTCTTTGATCTCCGTTCTAATAATAATCATACTCAAACCAATGCAAACCAAAAAAACTAAATTATTGGTCCCTTTATTACCAGAATGTAAGAAGACTACGAACAAAATCCCGCGAAGTATTTTTGCAAACTCAAGCCCTTTTTTATGTCATTTTTGAACTCACCGAAACAAATTTGAACTAACGACTTTAACATTAACGAATATTTTACATCAGATTATAATGTTTTCCGCAAAGATGGTTCAGTTTCTGATGGTGTGCTAAACGGTAGAGGCTTTTTTATTGGGGGGCAGTTCGTCCTAGTCGACTTAGATGATGTCGATTTCCTTTTTGATAGCACTGATATTTTAAATGACGTTTTTGTCGTTGGAGATTTTAACCTCGCGGATCTTATATGGACACTTATATGGTTCTGCGGTAGAATCTCTGATAACTGATAACTTTTTTAGTTCTGGTTTGATGCAGATCAGTAACGTCAAGAACAAGCTAAACAGGCAGCTCGATTTAGTATTCTCTTCTGACGCTAATAAGTGGCAGAGTTTTGGAAACAAATTTGCTTTAAAAAGCTTAATGAATTATTAGCTAACACCGATTTTAAAACCATTCTCGACAATAATCACAACCTGGAAACTCAAACTCTCAATTTGTATGCCTGATGGTTGAATGCTTTCAACAGTCCATTCCTTATACTGTACGAAGAAACAAACTGGCATCTCAGCCGGAAGCAAGTCGGAAATAATGGCTGACCCAAAGCGTTTATGGCAACTCGTAAACTCTAAGAAGAAATCAGATGGATGCCCTTCTACGATGAAGTTCAGTGATCATTATTCTGGTAACCTCAAAACCATTGCTGACTTGATATTGATCCCGATGCGGACTACTTCAGTTACATGAATAACAGCGCTCAAGCATCTCTGGTCTCTGTTCAAAATGATCTTGAAACTGTGGTAAGGAGCATTAACAAGCTAAAATATAATTTTTCTGCTGGCCCCGATGTCTTCTATCGTTTTAAAAAACTTTGTTAGTAACTTAGCTCAGCCACTTACCGCGGTATTCCAAAACTCAATCTCGCACAGAATATTTACATCAATATGGAAAGACTCTTTTATAATTCCACCCCTCAAATTATAGGCCAATTGCGAAATTATCCTGTATCCCTAAGATATTTGTAAGTTTTGTATACGATCCCTTTTACTTTCAATGTATGTAAAACATTGTTTTCAGTGAATTGGCATGGGTTTCTTAGAGGACGATCTACGACGACCAATTTAACCGAACTTGCATCTCATACTTTGAACTTTATGGAGGGTGTAAACGAAGCTGATGTTATTACTATGGCCTTCAGCAAGGCATTTGACAGGGTTTCCCATAAGATAATTTTGTTCAAACTCAGGGCTCTTGGTCTCGCACCGCGACTCTTACTATGGGTGGACTTTTATCTGAGGTAGCATAGGTATCAGGTGATATTTAGGCCATCAATATCTGTTCCGTTTATAGCTACTTCCGGGGTACCGCAAGGCAGTCGCCTTTGGCCTATTTCTCCCGTATTATCCATCAATGACGTCGATTTCGCGATTAAAAACTCGTCAATTTCCATTTATGCAGACGATATGAAAATTTACCGACAAATTTTAAGTTCGATTGACGTTAACCTATTATACCTTAATACAATGACCTTAATAACTTCGTCACTTGGTGTGCTAAAAATAATCTTGATCTGAATGAGTAATGCCAAATCCATTACATACTCTAGAAAACGCGCAAATTCCATTAGTCGAGAGTATGCCATCAACAGCGCTGTTGTTGCCAGAGTTTTAGCCATATGAGACTTAGGGGTAATTTGTGACAGCAAACTGAACTTTAGAGATTACATCAATTTTATTGTCAACAGAACAAACTCTTCGCTTCGATTTGTCAAACGGTGGTCTAAAGAATTTTCGAACCCTTATGTATATGCTAGTCAGGTTTGGTCCCCATACCATGAAGTACACATACGAAGAATTAAAGCTGTAAAACGTAGATTTCTACGCTTTGTTCTACGCGGATTTCCATGGGTGGACATTTATAATTTGCCTCCTATTCTTGACCGGTTGGAGCTTATTAACTTAAAGCCACTCAGTAAGCGACGACGATCTGGTGGGTTTCTTTTTTAACTTTACTAGAATGATATCCTTATTTATAATTCCCCCGAATTATATTCAAAAAAATAATAATAATGTTGATGGTGAATCGCCGCATGCGGCCAGAGAGGGGTGATTGGTCCTTGGGAATTATTATTATTATTTTTGCTTAACAAATAAATTTTACGTGTGTTTTTTCACGTAAATAGTTGTTTAATGAAATGTTAAATTAATATTTTTGCAATAATATAATAAATTATTTGTTAATTATAATTTCTAATTGTTTTTATACAAAATGTACTGCTTTCTTTACCACCAATGACATTTCACGAAAACAAAAAAACAAAAATAGAATCAAACATATTTCCTTTAATTAACTAAACTGATATCTATAGTCAAAAATTGGAACTGTCGACATAAAACGACGTCATACAGCAAAATGTTTAAAGCAGTGAGGCCTGTAATATTCTAGGTGCATTGATAGTAGATACTAAAACGAATCTAACGATATATTTATGTCACGGTACCGGGTCATCAGCACCAACTGCAAGGCATTCAATCTTTGGTAAACGGCTTTTCTGTATGTTGGAAAGATGTCTTTTTCGCATCTCGTATTCGTTAAAATCAAAATTACTTTATTTGCGAAATTTTTGTGTATTTTATTTTAATTTTAATTATACAATATCATCCTTGGTGAATAAAAATTTGTTTGCAATTACGAGTAAAACGGTAATTTACGTTTTTATCACTATAGCTTTATATCCAATTTGTATTTAAAATTATTGAAAATTTAAAAATTCTTGATAGCGAGAGTTAAACCAATACATACTTCACAGCCATCTCAGATTACGTTTTACATAAATTTCTACAAAAAACAAGAATTTCAATCTTATACTCGTAGGAAGACGAGTAGAATTTATTGTCGAAAAATTAATTAGAGATTAAAAACAAAAATTTGATAAAAATATTTTGGGTTAAATAAGTTTACATGGCAAGCAATTTACAGAGATAAACAATCAAAAGTGAAATCCGCCACCAAAGAAATAGCCTTAAGTAATTTCTGTAAATACCCCAATTGAACTTTCATTTAAATCAACAATTTATCAGGCACATGTACATATACTGAAACCTACCAGTACGTAGTCAAACCTAGAGAAAACTACAATGCTTGAGCTACACCTAGCTGCCTACATAAAAAACTAATTAATTTAAAAAAATTACTTTCACATACGAATTTATCTCTTGTAATTTTGCGTAGAAAAATTTTTTGTCAAAATTAATATTTGTATGTGCATAGAATTCTGCATAAAATAATTAGTTTTGTAAAAATGTAAAAAATTTGTCATTACACGGTTTCTATTTTCATTTATGTACATACTATTAAAATAAATAATCTAAGCAATAAATTTTAGAAATAAAAAAAAATATCGTAAATTAGTCACACAACATATAAATAATTAGTGTAGAAAAAGAATTTTGTTTCGTATTTTTGTGATTTGACGGTTAATAAAAAAAATTATAATGATTATAATGACAAAGAAGATTACGGTGTGGTCAATGATTATATTTTTCCCCCTTTTTCATCTTTCTAATTGTACGTCTGTAGCAAAGACGCTATAAAGTATTGTGGTGAGCACTGAACAATAAAAATATAATTATTTCTACATTAAAATTTGATTTTCTTTAGATTTACAAGACTAAAGCCGATTATACAGCCAAGTACACGTATTCAAGCTTAAGGCAATTTTCCGTCACTAATATGTTTTTATTTTTAATGTAATTTTATGTATTTAATTTATCGATTGGTACTGGAAAACAATTAATATATTTACTTTTCGTAAATTTCAATATTTATGTAATGGCCCTAGGAAACCAACTTCACATGCAGACATTCTTTCAAAAAAATGTATTATACAATCGATTGAATTTACATTTTCCAGTCTGGAGATGCACATCTAGATTTCAACTTTACATAAATCGTACTGTATAAACAACATTAATTATGTAAAACATCAAAATACTATTAATTAATTCTAAACAACGATTGGTGGGCTTTACTTACAATAAATATCATTCAAAACTGTTTATAAGTAAGTAATATATTGGGAATTTTATTTAAAAAAAATTTTTTCTAAATATTCGTTAATTAATAATTTGAATGGTAAAGATATAAAAAACATATAAGTAAAAGAAAAAGAAATTAATTTAAATACTTTTCCCTCTCATACAGTAATGATGATTGGCAAGCGGCGTCCTCTAAACCTATAAATTCTTGATTAGATTGAAAATATCTCTTCTTCAAATAAAAATTGTCAAGCGTGATTTGAATTTTTTTCAACTTTGTTTAAAATGTTTCTTTAAATCTTTTAATAAAACTAAAAGTATTTTTTATATCTTAATGGGAATTAATTTCTAATATTTTGATGTTTGATTGCTTATGCAGACACCAATGTTAATCGACTTTACATAAAATTGACTATTCAACAAAAATTATAGTAAAAAATAAAATCGAATGCTTTCCGAATCGAACATAGAAAATTGAAGGGTTGAGTCTCAGAATTTAAGTTTTTTTTAAATTGTATTGTACTTAATAAACACATTTTAAATAGCACTTTTTTTTATTTCGAAAAATTAAATTTTGAATATTACACTAATGATGACCTAAGTATATACTGCTTAAGACTCTGTTTCAAATTGGTTCATTTTTCAATTCAACACAATAGGGCACAATTGACATTTTGACATTTGCTTATTGGCTCCATCTTCATTCCACCACACTGATCGCAATTGGTATTCTCGGAAACGGGCAAACTTCAAAATATTACATTTTAGGTGGAACAATAAGTACTAGTGTTTGAAGACAGGTAGCGCTGCCGAAGAAAATTGGTTTTCCCCTCGTATACCATAATCTCTCAAACGATGCCTTGCCAAATTTCAGATTGTTTCTTAAGTCAGTTTTGGTTTGCTTGGGAATGAAAAAGATGTCGAGCCAATGCTTGCCGCGATTGCTCACAATGTACAACATACGGACACGGACGGCTATCAACTTCGAAACAGTGTTTGAACCTCAAGCAAAAATAGAAGGAGTTTTTGGTTCAGTCAGCTCCGTATATGACTCCACTCATTACTATACGCCAGAGAAAGTGCAGAAAGAGTTTTATAGGGATTCCATTCCGAAGAGGACAAAAACCTCAATATGTTCCCCATCTTGAGAACGTGGCTCGCAGAACAAAAAATTAGTTCAAACGAGAAGGTTATAGTCGAGATAGGTTTAAGGGAGTCTAAATTAAAGAGTCTAAAACAGACAGGAACAAAATTGTAAAATGCTTGAGACTTTAGTTCTGTGTTAAGTTCTGCGCTCTTACCGGACTAGTGGTGAAGTGGTTAAAGCTTCAACATTTGAACCGGGAGGGACTGGGTACGAATCCCACCAGAGGCTGGAGGAAAAATGAATTTTCGTCATCCATTACGATCGGTGATGTTAATAAACACAACTAAGACCCTCTGTTGGAGTGCAAAATTTATCACCGACCCACCGTCCATGTCAGGGTACAGGTTGTCATGGAGCTTGCAATATGCAGGTCGTATACTGTAATTGTGTGAAATGGTGAATGGGCGGGTGTGTGCGTGAATGAAAAGATGATATTAATTGACCTTCAAAGTATATTAAATCCACTGGGAGACGGAATATCGTTGCTCAACTGGGTTATATGATTCCCTGTTTATTTTATTTTGTGCCACAAGAGATTTTTACGATCCAGGCCTACATACACGCAGATGAAGGATTTTTTTTAATCACGCCGCTGTGTTGCTGGGAGATCATGTTGGGTTAAATTTGTTGGAGTAACTAGGATACACACTATCAAAAAAGTGACGGTGTTGTAATGTGCCACTCAACCCTGTTATCCCTTATAACTTATATCTATATCTTTAATAAATACTAATAACTGGTCCTATTGTTGTATATTTGTATGGGTTAAAGAATGTTTCTAGTAATTATGTATAATTTAAATAATAATAATTCAATTACTGATCGGCTTTGGACGTGATAGGTAGATATTAGTAAGTAAAAGATTAACTAAATTAATTTCCATTTATAAACATATCCTAAATTACAAATTAATAATTTCCTAATTAATAATTCCTATATTATTAAACTTAAATATTTTAATAAAATTGTAATAGAAAACTTAATAGTTTAAATTAATAAATAAAATAAAACTAAACCTAATTAAATAAAGTGAATTAATTGTTCATTAAATAATATTAACGAATGTGAAAACAAAAATCCACTTCAATCCATGCTTTCACAACACTGGTGGCAGCGGTAAACCTCAAACCATTTAACGAAGAAATATTCTAAATTTTATTGTGGAAAGTGTGGATTGTTTTGCATAGTGTTGGATTTTAAGTCAAAAAAAAAAAATATAAACTGTGTTGATAAAATATAGTGAATATAGTGAATTCCTAAGATAAGACAAAACAGTTCATAAGTTAAAAATATTTACTGTTACAAAGATAAGCTTATAGTTATACCTAAAATGGAAGTCTTATAAACATATTAGCATACAAAATCCTTTAACAATTCATTCCAATTTTTATTATACTCCTTCAACGTTATCTATCACGTCGCAATGCCATTAATATATACAATTTAATTGTAAAAGTAGCAAAACTCGTGTTGATTAAACTCACCGTATTAATATCAAGAATCAACAACGACACATCGCATCATCAGTAAAGCAATAAAGCAATTTATGGAAACCGTTGCTTTCATTCTTTCTCTATAAAACCGTCGTATTACAATTAAAAGTTATAACTTTGCAAATAACAATAACAACGGTATTGCAATATTATGGACCTACTTTAACATTTAATTCGCACATGTCTATGATATGGTAAATACAATTTACCAGACAAACAGTTTATTGCCGAGACTCAATGTGTGAAAAGAATCCAGACATACTCACGCACACGTGGTATTATCAATTAGTGGATACTGAAGCAGAAAATTTCCAACGCAGAACTATTAGTACAACGGGAAAACTGATCATCGTGAACGTGAATATAAATACTTATAACATATCAACAAGTGTTATCATCAATGGATGGTTATAGTAGCAGATAATACAATTCTATCAACGGATAAACAACTTTATTCAATAATTAAGGTACGCAAATTTTACTTATTTTCCATTTTATAATTTTTTCTTTAATTACTAAATTCGCAAAAATATCAAATTTTATTTATAATACGAACGCGCACGTAGTTACATTTTTGGCCGAAGGTCATCTAATCCAAACAGATAGTAGTGTAGCGTTATAAAAATAATAATTCTGATAGTTAATGATTCTGGTGAATTAATTCTGGAAATTTTTATTAACATGAACATTTACGGTTCTGATTACATTGGTTAATAACTATTTAGATATTGGATAGGTATATGGATTTAGGTATGGATTTAAATATTTCTTTAGCATTAAAAATGATTCCGGAGTTCGATGGATCATCCGATAATTTGCACAAATTTTTGTCTTGCGGTGACATGGTTCACGATTCATTGAAAACTTCGGAAGTACCCAAATTTTTAAATTTAATTAAAGTTAAACTAATAGGAAAAGCATACGAAACAGTAAAATTTGAAGAATTTAAAAAGTGGAGCTCACTTAAACAAGCCCTTAAAACACAGTTCACATCTAAACGATCGCTTGAATCAATTCAAGTAGAACTTAATTCGATAAAACAGAAGCGATCGGAAGATGTAAAAACGTTTTCAAATCGTCTAGAAACCCTTCTTTATAACCTAAACGAAGTTTGTTTCTCCGAACCTGGTGTTGAATCTATAAAGGAAATTAAATATTTAAATGATAAGATGGCTGTAAGATGTTTTCAAGAAGGTTTGCAAGACCCTATAAAATTAATTGTCAAAGCTTGTAGATTTCCAACCTTGAAAGAAGCTATTTCTAAAGCTCTTGAAGAAGAAGCAATTCAAAAGTACTCTTTTCCAGATTACAATAATAATTCAATAACGTATTCGCAACCTAATAAAATAACACCCTCAAGTTTAGGGAATATTTCAAGATGTCAACTATGTAATAAAGTAGGACATAAAGCCTTGACCTGTTTTAAATTTATTAATTCTAATAATTCGAGGCAGAATCACCCAACTTCCAACTCAAATCAAACTGATTCTGTAACTTATTTGTCTAAAACTATTAATAATTCTACATTTACTTGTGCATATTGCCACAATAAAGGACATAGTATCCAAAATTGTATAAAAAGACAACTAAATGAAAAGCGCCGTTTAAACGAACAAAGCACTGATTCTAATCCTTCAACTAACTCGGGAAACGTGCAAGGATCCGAACGGTTGGGTACTCCTCAAAGGATCCGAAATCATCGATAGAGTACTCAAATTTAAAAAATTCAAAATTATCAAATAATATTAAAGCGTCTAATTTGGTATCAAACAATTCTAATTTCTCCGAATTAATATTTGAAAATTCTTCTTTTAAATTAGAGCCAAATAAATCAGCACCATCTAATTGCCGTTTAGAGGACTGTTTAAATTTTAACATTTCCACTTTTCAACTTTATAATTCCAATTGTAATCCAAAAATGTTTTTGGAAGTAACCTTACCAAATAACCCAAAACAAAAATTATATTTCTTGATTGATTCTGGAGCGGACTTAAGCTTAGTTAAAATAGAAAACTTAGATCCGGATGCATTTTATTACCCTGAATCTAAATGCATAATTAGAGGGATTTCAAACGAGTCATTTGAAACAATTGGCTTGACATTTTTAGAACTACATTTTCCTGATTTAAATTCATGTAAACAAAGCGTACAAGTGGTTTCTAATGAGTTTCCAATCCAATATTCCGGCATTCTAGGGAAGGATTTTCTAAATTTTTATAATTGCACATTGGATTTCTCATCAAATAGTATTACACTATCCATAAATAATGAATTATTAACGTATAATCTATCAACACTTCCTACAAAGGTAACGATTCCAGCTCGCTGTGAAATGTGTGTTCAAATAAACTGTTCCTCAATAAATGACACAGAACAAATTTGTTATTCAGAAGAAATACTACCCGGAGTTTTCATAGCAAATTCAATTTTAGAAATTAAACATGGTAAAACGTTTGTTAGTTTAATAAATTCAAACGAATATGATATTGACTTAGATGCGAATCTAAATATTGAAACTGAGCCGTTAGAGCATTTTCATATTTTTCGAATAAATGGTGATAACCCAAAAATTGAAAATCGTTTATCGTTATTGGAAGCTAACATAAAGTTGAATCATTTAAACGACGAAGAGCAAAAATCTATTTTATTAATATGTCGATCGTTCAATGATATTTTTCTCCTCGAAGGTGATAAATTGTCTGTAACAAATGCTACTTCGCATCAAATTAATACGATACCAAATTCGAATCCTATTTTTTGTAAGCCATACAGACTACCTGAAGCTGTAAAACAAGAGGTAAATAAACAAGTGTCTGATATGAAGGCTGATGGAATAGTTGAAGATTCCAAGTCACCGTGGAATTTTCCATTACTATGCATACCAAAGAAATCAAATACGAACGAAAAGAAATGGCGGATCGTCATTGATTATAGAAAGTTGAATGACGTGACTATCCCTGATATATTTCCACTGCCGAATATAACTGATATTTTAGACAAATTGGGTCGTTCTCATTACTTTTCCACTATTGATCTCGCACACGGGTATCATCAGGTTCCAATAGATTCAAAGGATCGCGAAAAAACTGCATTTAGCACGGATAACGGACATTACCAGTTTACTCGTATGAGTATGGGACTTCGTAATGCACCGAGTACTTTCCAGAGGCTTATGAACAATGTTTTGTGTGGTCTAAATGGATTAAAATGTTTAGTTTACTTGGATGATGTCGTGATATATGGACAAACGCTTTTAGAACACAACCAAAATTTAACTGATGTTTTTACTAGTATACGAAAATATAACCTTAAAGTTAATCCAGAAAAGTGTCAATTTCTTTGTAAAGAAATCTACTATTTAGGACATTTGATAACGGAATCTGGTATTAAACCTGACCCTAAAAAAATTGAAGCTGTGAAACATTATCCAACACCAAAATCGTCTCGAGACGTGAAATCATTTTTAGGCCTCGTTGGGTATTATCGGAAATTTTGTCCGAACTTTTCAAAAATCAGCAAACCTTTGACGGATCTATTGAAAAAAGATGTCAATTTTGTATGGGATGCTTTCTGTGATGAAGCATTTACAAAAATGAAGGAATTTTTGGTACAACCACCACTGCTGCAATTTCCTGATTTTTCAAAAGAATTCACTCTTACTTGCGACGCTAGTGATATGGCACTAAGCTCAGTTTTGTCACAAGAAAAAAATGGCGCTGACTTACCTATTGCGTACGCAAGTCGTATATTGAATCAAGCTGAAAAAAACTATTCGACTATTGAAAAAGAGTTGCTTGCCATAATTTGGGCGGCGGAACATTTTCGTCCGTACATCTACGGCAGAACGTTCAAAATAGTAAGTGACCATAAACCACTAATATGGTTGTGTAATATAAAAAATCCTTCATCAAGACTGACCAGATGGAGAATTCGGTTAGATGAATACGATTATAAAATTGTACACAAATCGGGTAAATTAAATAGTAATGCGGATGCGCTAAGTCGAATTGTGGTAGAGACACCTGAGTGTAATATTTTAACTCGTTCTAAGTCAAAACCATCGACTTCAGCTCTACAAAATAATATAACACCAAACCCGAATAACAAACCTGATGAAGAAAATTATACTCATAATGCGTTAGCAAATTCTGGGAATAAATTATCATCAAAAATTGCAATTAAGACTCCTTGTAATTTAGAAAATTCTATGTCCGAAAACAATGAAATCGCTTATCAGTCCCAGAAAGAAATTGTTACACTAACGAATGAGAACGACATCGATACAATTATTAAAGAATATCATGATGGACCTCTTGGAGCACACCAAGGAATTTACAGAACGTTTAAAAGATTACGAAATTTTTACTATTTTCCCAAAATGTTTGCTAAAATTGAAAACTAAAGGGTGTTTTTTTAAGAGGTTGCCGATTTTTTTTTTGAATAAAACACATTTAAAATTATGAAATGACCAAAATTTTTCTTTATTTGGTAGATAATTTTTTGGCATTTAACATTTAAACACAATTTCTGGCATATGGCTACCACGACTATTTTTCACAAATGTCATTCTGGAGGTCCAATTTTCCAGCACTTTTTCAAGCATTTGAGGGCGTATGTCAGCAATGACACGTTGAATATTGGTTTCCAAAGCGTCAATCGATTGAGGTTTATCCACATAAACCAATGACTTCACGTATCCCCACAAAAAGTAATCGAGTGGCGTCAAATCGCACGAACGCGGAGGCCAATTCACCGGACCATTTCTCGAAATAATGTTGTCGTTGAAAGTTTCTTTCAATAAGTCGATTGTTTCACGTGCTGTATGGCAAGTGGCACCATCTTGTTGAAACCACATTTCATTCATATCCATATCTTCAAGATTTGACAACAAAAACTCATTTAACATGGTTCTGTATCGATTTCCATTCACGGTAACGCGTCGTCCTTCCTCATTTTTAAAGAAATATGGACCGATGATCCCACCAGCCCATAGACCGCACCAAACAGTACATTTATCAGGATGCATTGGTAATTCTAGAACGGCGTGTGGATTATCTTTGCTCCAAATGCGACAATTTTGTTTGTTGACGTATCCATTTAACCAAAAATGCGCCTCATCACTGAAGAGAATTTTACGGTAAAAAAATGGATCTTCGTTCAATTGATTTAACGACCAATCACTGAATTCACGGCGCAAACGATGGTCGTGTGGCTTTAATTCTTGCACCAATTGAATTTTGTATGGCACCAAACCCAAATCTTTACGTAAAATTTTCCATAAAGTCGATGGACAAAGTCCAATTTGCTGAGCACGACGACGAATCGATAAATTGTCGTTTTCTTCGACACTGGCCTCAACGACAGCAATATTTTCTTCTGTACGAACTCTTCTCATTCTTGTCGGTGGCTTGGCATCCAAAAGAGTGAATGTAGACCGAAATTTGGTAATTACGTTCTTTATGGTGGTCTCTGACGGACGATTATGTGCACCATAAAATTCACGAAGTGCTCTATAAACATTTTTAATTGAACACTGATTTTGAAAATAAATTTCCACGATTTGAAAACGTTGTTCTGGAGTTAACCTATTCATAATGATTTGCCAAACAATACTGAGTAGAAATGCCACTTTGAGCTGTCAAAACAACTGTCATAAAATAAAACGACATCTATCGGAAAAACAAACCTCCTAAAAAAACACCCGTTATATTAAAAACTGTTCATATTGTCAAAGAAATAAAAGTTCAAAAAATATTAATATTCCGATGAAAATCACTAGCACGTCGTTCAAACCGTTTGAAAAAATATTTCTTGACATAGTTGGTCCTTTTTCATCGTCGCACAGAAACAATAAATATATACTTACAATTCAATGTGATTTGACGAAATTTTCTTGTGCTTTCCCATTACCAAATCAGGAAACTGAAACTATTGCCTCTGCCTTTGTCCAAAATTTTATTTGTATATTTGGTTGCCCAATTTCAATTTTAACAGATCAAGGGTCTAATTTCATGGCGAAATTATTTAAACAAATTTGTAAGATGTTAAAGATCCGGAAATTAAACACCAGTGCGTATCATCCTCAAACGAATGGGGCTCTTGAGCGAAGTCATAAAACCTTGGTCGAGTATTTGCGTAACTATATTGAAAATGATCCTCTGGATTGGGATTCGTGGTTACAATATGCAACTTTTTCTTACAATACCACCCCGCACACAGCCACTGAATTTATGCCGTATGAACTCGTTTTTGGTCAAAAGCCAAATATACCAGACTCAATATCAAAGAATGTAGATCTTTTATACAATTATAACGATTATTTTTATGATTTAAAGTTCAAGTTTCAACAATCACATAAAATTGCCCGCGAGAAGCTCTTACAATGCAAAGCAAAGTCTAAGGAAAGTTATGATAAGAATTGCAGAAGTAAAATATTTAACATTGGAGATACAGTTTATCTTAGAAATGAAGCAAGAAAATCAAAACTAGATTCACTGTGGATAGGTCCTTACTTAGTTACGGATATTATTTCACCAGAAAATTGTAAAATTCTTATTGGAAAATCAGAAAAAATAATTCATAACAATCGTCTTAAATTATGTCATAATATTTAAATTACTATCTTTTTGTCATTGGAAAAATTTGTTCTAAAACTATTAATTAGTATTAAAATAAAATAATAATAAAAAAAAAAAACTACAAAATACAACTTGATGTTTGCGAAAGAAATGGTAAATTTAATTTTATTAGAATGGAAAAAAACCTTAAAATTTGTAAAATATATATATATATATATATATATATATATATATATATATATATATATATATATATATATATATATATATATTTGTTATATATATATATATATATATATATATATATATATAAAAAAAAAAATAATTATGTATATATTGAAATGTTGTAATTAAATAAATATAATAATTAAAAAAAAAAAAAAATAAATTTCAACAACGAAATAAAGAATTCTTCTAACACTTTGAAAAAATATGTATATAGAATAAATAAATAATTATTTAGAATTACAGAATTGTTATGATATTAATAAAATTGTATTATAGTTTAGAAAAAAAATTAAACTTAATTAAAAACTAAAATTAACTATTTCAAATCATTGAATTACTATTCTAATTATATTATAATTGTAAAATATCTTTAATAAATTTAATTGTTGTATAACTCACGTCCAAGGACCCAAAGCACGTATATGTACATATTTCAAAAGACAACCAAGATTGCCTTTTGTTTAAAGGAGGGAGGAGTGTTGTAATGTGCCACTCAACCCTGTTATCCCTTATAACTTATATCTATATCTTTAATAAATATTAATAACTGGTCCTATTGTTGTATATTTGTATGGGTTAAAAAATGTTTCTAGTAATTATGTATAATTTAAATAATAATAATTCAATTACTGATCGGCTTTGGACGTGATAGGTAGATATTAGTAAGTAAAAGATTAACTAAATTAATTTCCATTTATAAACATATCCTAAATTACAAATTAATAATTTCCTAATTAATAATTCCTATATTATTAAACTTAAATATTTTAATAAAATTGTAATAGAAAACTTAATAGTTTAAATTAATAAATAAAATAAAACTAAACCTAATTAAATAAAGTGAATTAATTGTTCATTAAATAATATTAACGAATGTGAAAACAAAAATCCACTTCAATCCATGCTTTCACAACAACGGTAAATGATCATTTAAAATGCTCGCTTAAAGGAATTGTAAAAATTTGTTTTGTCGCTAATTTGGCACAACTATCTCGTATCTAGACGTAAAATTTGAGCGCGATCTGTCATTTGATTTGTTTGTGCTATATTTTGTCAGTTAATCTGTAGTTTGAATGAATAAAAATATCGAACAAAGAATTTGTCTCAAATTTTAAATTGCAAAAGGAATTTCGAGTATCAAATAGCTGAAAATGTTACAAAAAGCTTACAATGAATCGACTTTATCAAAAACATGTGCATATGAGTGGTACAGTGCATTCAAAAGCAGTTGAGATGTGGTGGAAGATTTGCCTCACTCTGGTCGGTCATCAACGTCTTCAACTGAAGTTACCATCAATAAAATGAAGAAAAAGGTGACTGAAAACCTCTGAACTTTCTGTGCCTTACGAATCAATTCGTATTATAAAACTATTGTACAGGATTGTTTGGGCATGAAACGCGTTGCCGCGACTAGTTCGAGAGACCTGAATTTACTTCCAAAACTGAATTGCGTAAGGCCGCTGAAGACATGCTAGAACGAGTAAATTCCGACCCCTTATTCATAAAACGCATTATAACTGGTGATGAGACATGAGTTTAAGAGTTTAACAAGCAAACCAGTCAACATGCTTCGGAATGGCGCGTTCAAACTGAGTCGAAACCGAAAAAACCACGTCAAAGTGGGCCCACAAATGTCCCAAAAGTCAAGATAATGTTATGACTGTTTTCTTTCATTATCGCGGTGTTGTGCGCTCGAAATTCTTGCCAGAAGGTCAAACGGTAAATAAAGGATATTATCTGAAAGTTATGCGGCGTTTGAGAAGGCATATTCGTTCAAGGCTATCATTGTGGAGGAATTTATGACCAAAAACTATACAAATATCATCGAACAACCACCGTAATCACCTGATATGGCTCCGGCTGATTTTTTCTCTTTCCAAAACTCAAATTACCACTTCGAGGCACTCGTTTTCCGTCTATAGAAGATAACTGAAATTGATTCCGTAAAATCGTTTGAAAAATGATTTGATGATTGGATTATTCGTTGGCATAAGTGTATTATTTGAATTATTTCGGAAGGAATCTGAGGGCAATATGTACAATAAATTTGAAAATACTTTCTGTTTTATTGACCAATTCCACCAATTTTTGACAGAACATAACTTGGTTCAAAGCATCTTCCGGTAGTATATATAATTCATCCATTCGATATATAAATCGAAAATGTGAAGAAATCGGTTCCTAAGCATAGTTGTTGTGGTAGATAAGCTGCCAAAAATAAACGGAATAAGTTGTCTTTGTTATTAAATCGCATTGAGTTCCGTTAGCGGTAGAATTTAATGAAGGACATTGATGAAAATGAAGCCCCGCAAATAGTTGTTCACAACCGTTTCCGAGGATACTAAACACCCGTATCAAATAAATCACGTACCGACTAATTAAATATTTCTACCGTGACATAAGGATGACCTTCCTTTTCCTTTTCGACAATAAAATAAAAGTGACACAAATTTGCTCCTTAATTTTGTGTTTCTCTCGAAAATACACCGAAGAACGATGCAAATTACGATTAAGTTAAATAATAGAATAAAAGTTTCTAGCGGACTTTAACCTTTAATTCTGTTAAGCCCCGTGCTGGATGCCGGATCTTCGAACGCTTGACATTGCCGAAGGATATCCAAGTTTCGAGGGTTGGTTTCCCGTGGTATCCTTCCAATTTCTTCACGTTGGCCGACGTTGAGAAATTACAATGAGTGCACTCGGCGGACGAAATAGTGTCCTTTCCACACATAAGGTAAACTTTTCCAAGGGGTATATTGCAGCCACAAAAATAGTGACTAGGATTTGTACAATTCCAATAGGCCCGTGGGTCAACTAGAAATTTTGGCTAAGCCTAAAAGCAATACACATGTCTATGGACGACTTCTAAAAACAAATTTAGCATTTATGAATTAATTACAGCATATTTTTCACTCAGATTAATGAGATAATATGTAAAATATCGCAAATTAGTAGCCAAAATAATAAAGTTGCAATCATTTAATAATTTGAATTGAAAAATAATCATTTTTCTATTTAGCCGTTTCTAGAAACGATTTTTGCTCTGAATGGTATAATTTTACACGTGAACGAACGCCAAAAATCTAAAAACGAATTCCGAACTCATCCAAAAATTTTAAACGATTTGTTCTCTGTTGTCTTTTAAAAGTCACTTCGATGATTTTTGATAATTCAAAACAAAATATAAAGAATTGTTGTTAAGAACACATAATTCCCGATCAACAGTATAAAGCACACGAGAATTTTCAGAATTCCGTTGTAGCGGACATTTGAGGATGCTTTAATGAATATTGCGTGCTAGTGTTAACGTGTTAGTGTTAAGGAAGTGTTAAGGAAGCAAACCCGTCGTGAACTTACAATTCATGCAAACTTATACCTTGATAAATAAATACAAGTACATAACATTAGCGCTAAATTGCCCAAACTTTATTATTGGAGTACATTCGGAAATTCTTCGTTTATTAAGTCGCACTGTGGTTCTGTTTAAAATTGAATAGTAATTAGAAGAAATCAATGTAAATTGAATTTTAAATTTAAATATTTCAAATTTTAGTTACATTTTGTTTTATTAGATGGCATTGGGTGCTTTCAGGTCTCCTATCATGATTAGTAAAATAATCGCCAAGTTGATTTGAAAATGTCCTAGTGCTAAACATTTCCAAAGCGTTGGCCGCGATTTTACTCAACATGTTACCAAATGTTGCGTGCCCTGAAAGCGCCCACTGCCTTACGAATATGTTTAGTACATAAGTGCATGACAGTGTTACTGTATATTTCTTTATATACATATATATTTTGTGAGGCGGAAATAGAGAGTCGGTCGTAAACTTTAATAAAGACAAGTTGGCTGTAATCTCCGTAGTCTTAAAATATTAAATTTTTCTTCGTTTCATTTCGAAAACTAGAAGCCCCTACACCACTACACCACTTAATTGACACTGAAAATTTCCGTCTAAATAAAAACACCGTTTAAGGTTATGTGCAACATGCGGTCTGCAAAGCAAGATGCAATACAGCGGGAAATAGGTGATATTGAGAGACGTCTTGACATATTTTAATGCAGCCAGAAGCAACGAATGTTATCTACGTCAGATTTATCAGGGGCATCACCGCTATCGGGTTATAATGAAATCACCGTGGGAAAGGATAACTTAGCGAATATCGAATACGACACGAGTTCCAACCGGCGCATGTTAGATCCCAAAATGTCCAACAACCGATTACGTCACCACTGATAAATTCAAATCCTATTATTATTAACCCGGTAGGTGAGACAACTGTTACAGCCGACTTCAGCGGTGAGGATCAAAAATTATGGATAAAAATGTGGTTTCCAGAAATAAAATTAAAATGTGGCCGATTTTAAATATTATTTATGAAAGTGATTCCTAGCCGAAGTGTTTTAAAAGAAAAGACGAAACGAAAATTAATTAGTTTTATGAAGTTGTTGCCCAAGCAAAGAAAGATCATTTTAGAATGTCGGCCACTTAAAAATACATAATTAATTAAATTAGAGGCCACGGAGATTCGTCAAATTTTGGTAGCGAATATATCCAGTGGTAAATTAGACAAACCGAAAACGGATGACGCGGCGATTAATAAACTGGAACAGAACCAAATGGTAGAATCAGTAAAGTCAAGAAGAATGACATTAGTGTAAATAAAATGTGTTTCTACATTTATTTTAAAACGGGTCATCGGGCCAGTAATTGTCCAGCTTCGCAAAAACCAGATGTGGATTCTACAACCATTCGGGACACGCTGAGGGTAGATATTTAGTGAAAATTAAGAAAAACTAGACAACAGAGGCGCCACCAGTTCAGTTAGTTTGTGACGATAATAATGAATGTCTGAATCAACGTAGATGACGACGTGAGTAAACTTCAAGCCGTTCTAGACACAGGACATCCAATAAACATATTGTCTCTTAGATTTCTACAAAATTCATCTAGATAAGACAGGAACATCGTTCTACGGTGTTAAAAATTCAAAATTCAAAACTGTCAAGATTTTCGTATTCTGATCGGAATATAGTCTAAGTTGTTGGTGCTTAAACGGAATAAAACACACAGGTTTAGGTTAGATTAAGTGTTTTCGTTAATAGACCTAAAAATGGATTTTTCATATTTCAATCCATGTCGACTCGATAAAATACACAAATATTCATAACTTGAGTTATGGACAATAGGAATTAATAAAAACTCCATTTGGTTTAAGTAATTTATTTGCGGTTTCCCAAAGGCATATTAATAAAAGTTTTAT
The DNA here is from genome assembly GCA_963691935.1 of Nephrotoma guestfalica. Lineage (NCBI taxonomy): Eukaryota > Metazoa > Arthropoda > Insecta > Diptera > Tipulidae > Nephrotoma > Nephrotoma guestfalica. Next base: position 225,387,894 of record OY829913.1, on the reverse strand, counting down.
GACATCATGATCGCTTCCATAAGAGTCGAAGATCATTGGGCCGTTTTAAAACGAACTATGTATTTAATGTATGATAATTGTTTGGAAAAGAATATTCCAAAACCAGATTTTTTAAACCTAAATTAGAATTTCTAGTAAACGAAATTTTAAGCGACGAAATAAAACCGCCTTCCCTTCATGTCGAAGCCATTCATTGGTTTCCATTTCCAATTAACGTGCATGAATTAAATCGGTTTATATATGTCTTGCGAGTTTTTTCCATAAGTTTTATCAAAATCTTGCATTAATAGCGAAACGGTTGTACTATCTACTCGGTACAGACGCTGTCTCAAGTTTAAAGAAAATGAAATTTCTACTTTCAATTTATTGAAATGAAAATTAAGTACAACGCCAGTTTTAAGTTTTAACGTCAGTCTGACACAAGTCAAGAGAGCTTTGGTGCTTTCTAGTGCAGAAACAACAAAAAGATAATTGGTTTCACCATTTGTGTCATTCATTTGAATTAGAGACTCTAACTACTCGTATATATTACACCTTACACTGGAACGCTTTACAACAGACGTTGCATAAGAAAATTATAAATAACCCATCTGGTGGGGCTTTTATACTTTTCGAATTTCAATTTCAAAATTGTGCTTCGGAATAGGAATCAAATGTAACATGTTGACACATTAAGTCGAATATAAATTGTTTTAATCGTCCATGAATGCACACTGTCGCAAAAGCATGCTTTACTGCATCTGAGTGATGGTGCTTTTAACTCCATTCACGATCATCAGTTAAAAAACGGCGAAAGTAAATTATTTGAGCAGTATATCGTAAAACCGACAAAAGCAAATTATTGCTTCCCGTTTCCGAAGATCTCGAAAACGAGATAATTCGTAATTCGAAATAAGATTTTCCACCGTAGATTGTAGGTTTGTTAGAAAATACGTCAGGATTCATGTTACAAATCTGTGCATCTCCGCAATCCAACAAAGTTTTTCAAATTGAAAGGCGCAATCGTGCCTCTTGTGTCCAATGCTAGCATAATTATGTGACTCAGAAGAAAATTTGACTTGGGATCAACTTGGGTTGAGTTTTATCAAATATATATAAACAATAGTTTCAATCGGACTATACAAAATACTCCATCAATAGCATTATTTGGTTTCAATCAGAACATTCGAAATGATGAACTCGCGCAACACCTAAATAGTCATTGATCAACGCGATTTCATTACCATTTGAAATAAATTGCTGAACATACTTTAAAAATGCAAACACAAAACGAAGAGTATTTTGACCATCCCAAGCTGGAGTTTAACAAATTATTAATTAAATAACGAGGCCCACATGTGATGGTAGAGTGCTTACCAAATGAACGACATCGCATAGATATACCGAGAGCAATACTAACGTCACGACCTTAATACTGGTGTTTCTGCGCCTTTTAATATAAAGCTGTATCGAACCAATTGAGGTTAATAATGTCATCAGGACGGCCAAGTCAAGTAATAGGCAAAAGTTATCGTAAATTGAAATGTAAATTTAAATATTTTAAGTATTTGTTACATTTTGTTTTATTAGATGGCGCTGCCTTACGAATATTTTTTAGTATGTAAGTTCATGACAGTGTATCTGTATTTTTCTTAAACTTTAATATAGACAAGTTGGTTGTAATCTCGACAGTCTTAAAATAATAAATGTTAAGTCTTTTTATTTGAGAAAGTAAATTTTTCACTACAATTGTGATAAGTATTTGAACTAAATTTTCATCAAATTTTTGCTTTAAATACTAATTCATTTGCTGTATTTTTTAATCATATATCTTTAATACTCGTATACCTACACTAAAACAAAAAAGTACTCGTACATCATTAATCTTTAAATTCAAATCTTTCTAGAATCTAAATACCTATCCACCATCGTTTAACCTTCACTAAATGATGTTAAAACTTATTGTCGTTAGACCTACCGGACATAAGAAGTCATAATCGATACTGTATCGTAATTATTAAGAAGTTTTAGGCTTAGATGTCTCATTTTGGCATCTAAAATTACCCTTGACAATAAACTTGGATTGTTGGATACAACAAAAAAACTTAAATTGGAACCTATTAACAAAGGTTGCGAAAATATTCTTCGACGTATAAGTTTTAATCTAAATCTTAGTGATGTACGGCTACATTTTCGCATAAGTGTACATATTTAATAGACCGTATCATTGCGCAAGATATAAAATATAATTTTGTGGTTGAGATGTTTTCTAACATTCTTCTAACATTTTTTTATGTTGTTTTTTAATATTTTCACTAAGCACCAACAGTCTTGTGTTCTGTACTGGTGTGTAGGTTTAAGATGATATTAATCGCATTTTTGGTTTATTTAATTATGTGGGTACTGTGTAAGAATATAGATTATTATAATTTTCAAACTCAGCGACGATTCCACAATCAACATATTATGTAATTTAATAGTGTACGTACAAAAAATTCAATCAGTGGTATATTCAACTATTGAATGAAATCAGCTCCAATCCAATGCGGTTGATGAACTTGAATAGCCGAATTGCATGATAACTTACCATCTGCAAATAAAAAACAAAACAAAAAATTATTCATACATTAGAAAGCACGTTCAAATAAAAATAAAACGATGCAATTGTTTCTACAAATACGAAATAAGCCAACATTACTATCAAAATTTAAATCTAACATGCATTATTAAAACCATACAACAAAATATGTTTATAATGTACAATAATTAATAGTCTTGTGATCACTTTTAAGACTACACAATGCATATTTGTAAGATGTACAAATACGAGCTGTATGCAATAATTAGGAAGTCTATTATTTTTGAGAAATCTGCAAGATTTGTTGTGGGTAATGGTTAAAGCTAAAACTATTACTGACGATGATCATAGAATAAAAATGTGATATTATACAAGTTGTATGATTTGCTAAATTGTTGACTGGATTTGAACCTAAAACATGACTAGGCAATTTGGCATTTGTCAGGCTCTATAAATCATATTGATTGCGATGCGATGATGTTTATTAAAGTTAAAAAAAAGCCGTTATCAGAAGTGGAAACACCAATACTCGTTCGATTTAGCAATTTTGTGAAGCCTTGATCTAACTTTATCATCCTCTCTGGACTCTACTTTGCTTTGTAAAATAGTTTACTTTCTAGATCAGCAATTAATAAAGCAATATGATTGAGATAAACTAGTTAATTCTAAACCAAATTCGATAAAATCTGAAGCTTCGAAAACAACTCAAATAACCTTTAAAACAGTATATGTATATTTATGATGATCCAAGGCTCATAAATTTCGATTCTAAAAATACAAGAACGTATGCATGTCTAAGTCTGGTAATTAGCGATAATTTAAACTAGTATGGCCATATTGACTTAACGATCAAAATACCGTATACGATCGCCTTGAAACGTGTAAAATATACGCAGCTCCAAAAAATATTAAATGCAAATGTGTGATGATACCTACATTTTATCTACGATGGTAGATGTATTAAGCAATGCAATTAATTTGAGAGAAATTTAATTTAACAACTAATTTATATTTAATTTATAAACAAACACAGTTCGCTTATGACTTCCGCGGGTTTTCAGACATGGAATTGAATATTATTTTTGCAAAATGTATTGGTAAGTTTTTTAATTATTTTATTCTAAAATTCTATAATTTTGACTTCTTAAAAAGTAAAACAATTCAATCTGCAAACGATAAGAGGTTTATTTTTCGCCCGATAGATGGTCTGCGGAACCTTAAATTTCTGAACGTAAACCAAAATTTAACAAACTATTTATGAACAAACCATTTTTTTTTAATTAGAAAATTATCGAAATACATTTTGTTGCATATTTTCTGAAACCGTAACAAGCCACATTTATCCTGGAAACTGCTATCAAAATTATTAACCTTTCCAAAATTGATTGATAGTTGTTTTTAAATAATCAAGAAGGCAAATGGTCCCAAGTTATTTATAAAGAATATTTTTAAATTGTCCATCTGAACAAATCTTGATATTTCTAATGATATCTTGAAAACTGCATTTCTTTGAAGAATTTGTGAAAAGATAAATCAGAGACGGACCGTATTTCCGAGCATTATTTATATAAATTCGAATGTGAATTTATAAAATGAATTATGTATATCCTAGATTTGAAATTGGGGCTCCGTGGGATTTTGTCACGCTCACTGGCAAAACACGTTCATAAATGTTTGCACATTCCGATATTTTTTCTAATTGTCCGACTAACTAAATTTTGTAATCATAAATCATAAATCACTGGTGCAAAACAAATCGCAGCTGATGTTTAACTAAAGTTTGCTATATATATTAAGAGTTATCAAACTCGAAAATAGTTCTAATCAGCTATTGGTAAATCTGAGCCAAGTTTGCAATTTAGAAAAAAATATCAGCCACATTTTGGTTTTTGAACATTAAGAGACATCAGTCGCGGTATGAAGTAATCTTAATTTAGTCGCGCGTAATTTTAGTCAAAAAATCGCGGCGGAAACTCATCCATTGCGTAATTTGAAAGCTGCATTTATTTTCGAACCTACATTTACAGAAATAAATCTTATAGTTAACTTTAGGTTAATTTCCAGATCACTGGAACTTGTTTAACTATTATTCAGAATTTCTATTGAGGCGCTAGAACAATGGACCAGTAATTTAATTTCGCAAAAACGCAAGAAGCGAGTTTATGTAATTTTCTTATTTATAGAATTGTAATTATGGTTCCATAATTTGAAGTTTCTGATTTATGTTTTTTATGTTTATGCATAGTACGTGGCTGAAGTGAAATTAAATTTTATGAATCAAGGTGACACAAGCGAAAACAAAAATGAACATTTCACAGCTGAATTTTAGTTTGTGGTACGCAGATTAGCTTGCGAAATTGGTATTTTTCCTATTAGATAATAGATGTCTCTGTTTAACTCTACACATTTTTCACAACATTTTAATCTGGACGTACGATAAAGTAAGCTAAATTTTTGACACTTCATCAATTATTTTTATTTGTTGTGAAACAACCTCACGACCTCATGATATATCAACAAAAGCTCTGCGTTAAAATTTTATGAAAATCGACGAATTAATATTTTATGGAATAATTTATCTGGTTAATTTTGGAGACCAGCGAAAATTTAATTTCACATTAAATGCGTACTAGCTTTAAAAATTGAAAATATCGCTTAGCCAAAATATGACTTACCCAAAGAAAAAAATGGGAAAACTAAGGCGACGTTTAAAAGGCCAATATACGTCAGTTTAATTTCTAATTGAGCTCCTTATATAAGATTTATCAGTTCATCTTCACTGTTGGAGTTGTCCTGAGCCAATGTACACATTAATACTTGATTGACCTTTTCGAATGTACCAAAGTCTAATTACCATCCCGAGAAATAGTGGATTATATATAAAGGGTGTTTTTTTAGGAGGTTTGTTTTTCCGATAGATGTCGTTTTATTTTATGACAGTTGTTTTGACAGCTCAAAGTGGCATTTCTACTCAGTATTGTTTGGCAAATCATTATGAATAGGTTAACTCCAGAACAACGTTTTCAAATCGTGGAAATTTATTTTCAAAATCAGTGTTCAATTAAAAATGTTTATAGAGCACTTCGTGAATTTTATGGTGCACATAATCGTCCGTCAGAGACCACCATAAAGAACGTAATTACCAAATTTCGGTCTACATTCACTCTTTTGGATGCCAAGCCACCGACAAGAATGAGAAGAGTTCGTACAGAAGAAAATATTGCTGTCGTTGAGGCCAGTGTCGAAGAAAACGACAATTTATCGATTCGTCGTCGTGCTCAGCAAATTGGACTTTGTCCATCGACTTTATGGAAAATTTTACGTAAAGATTTGGGTTTGGTGCCATACAAAATTCAATTGGTGCAAGAATTAAAGCCACACGACCATCGTTTGCGCCGTGAATTCAGTGATTGGTCGTTAAATCAATTGAACGAAGATCCATTTTTTTACCGTAAAATTCTCTTCAGTGATGAGGCGCATTTTTGGTTAAATGGATACGTCAACAAACAAATTTGTCGCATTTGGAGCAAAGATAATCCACACGCCGTTCTAGAATTACCAATGCATCCTGATAAATGTACTGTTTGGTGCGGTCTATGGGCTGGTGGGATCATCGGTCCATATTTCTTTAAAAATGAGGAAGGACGACGCGTTACCGTGAATGGAAATCGATACAGAACCATGTTAAATGAGTTTTTGTTGTCAAATCTTGAAGATATGGATATGAATGAAATGTGGTTTCAACAAGATGGTGCCACTTGCCATACAGCACGTGAAACAATCGACTTATTGAAAGAAACTTTCAACGACAACATTATTTCGAGAAATGGTCCGGTGAATTGGCCTCCGCGTTCGTGCGATTTGACGCCACTCGATTACTTTTTGTGGGGATACGTGAAGTCATTGGTTTATGTGGATAAACCTCAATCGATTGACGCTTTGGAAACCAATATTCAACGTGTCATTGCTGACATACGCCCTCAAATGCTTGAAAAAGTGCTGGAAAATTGGACCTCCAGAATGACATTTGTGAAAAATAGTCGTGGTAGCCATATGCCAGAAATTGTGTTTAAATGTTAAATGCCAAAAAATTATCTACCAAATAAAAAAAAATTTTGGTCATTTCATAATTTTATATGTGTTTTATTCAAAAAAAAAATCGGCAACCTCTTAAAAAAACACCCTTTATATACATATATATATATATATATATATATATATATATATATATATATATATATATATATATATATATATATATATATATATATATATATATATATATATATGCCTTATAATTACACTTTAGTACCAATCACATTTCCAATTATCGATATTTAGTAGACCTACACCGACCGCCTTGCTTTATCAACAAAGATATATTCATAAAGCTTTTCAAATTAACATCTTTAAAAAATTTTGAAGATCGTTAGTTTCATACCATCCTCCAATTTTCCTCAAAAATGTAATTTGTGTCCCATTTAATTTACATCATCATTATTAAATTGATCAAATAGCTTTTTGACATGTCCATTACGAAAAGAACAAAACCATTATCATATACTTCGTTTACGAGTTTATGCGTGATAAGTTAATTTTTGCACATCCATCCGTCAGGAGTTGGGAGAAGTTAATCGGAACTGCTGCGAACGTCTATTTCGTTTAATATTTCCACAACCTTAAACCTTATTTTTGATAAAACGATTACATCGATTTGTATAATTTGCAGATCTCTTACGAAGTGTCTTCAATCAATCTTAAACTTCCACTAATTCTAGTAATAGATTACTACAAATTCTACTCTACACGGATATGGTAATACTGACCACCAAGTGTTCATCCTACCGGTCGGAAGGTTCGAGTCCAGTCAGTTCATAATTTTGTTAGACGATTATTCTAAACATGCATCGATGTTACCTAAGTACGAAAATACTGAAATTAGCAAAGGCGTTAATCAAAAGGAACAATTTTAATTTACAATTACCATACGCATACATCGACGGATGCCATAAATGGAAACCTTGAAACCATTAACCATTGGTCATCAATTCAGCGTGGGTTGGTCACTTGGTTACACATTAGTTCAGCGTAAATTGGTCAGTTACGGGTTATGAATTTAATAGCATTCACGAAATAATGATTAGTGACATCTTGGTTTAAGTATCAGAAATAGTCGTTTAGCAGATTAGTCTAGAACAGAACCGTTGCAAATGTTTGTGATGAATAGCAATATTCTGCACGGTATATATGTAAATACGGGTGCGATGGACACAATGCGTTAATCTTTGTAGAGTCTTATTTAAGATGCGGTACGCGATAGTTTAAAAGCTAAGTTAAGGATGTGATAAATTAATAGTGGAAAGTGAAATCAGTTGTGTGATTTAAAATAATTGTAAATGGTGTAAAGTTGATTAATAAATAATTGTGGAAATTATTTAATGTCGGTTTTTAGTGTTTAGTAGTGATTTGGAAATTATTTCGAGGCATTTTCCGGAAAGTTGTAAATTACGAGAATTGTCGTTGTAAGCCGTCAACTTTATTATAAACAATATTCACAATCCAGAGATACGAACCGAATTTGATAGAGCACATTTGTAACAATATAAACGCATGCCCAGTTGTAATTTAATAATGAACAGTGCTAGTTGATAAGTAAAATAGTAACAGTGATACAAAGTGAACAGTGAAAAGAGTACAAGTGATATACCAAATTAGTTTATTTGTTAATGAACCTAAAGTTAAGTAGTAGCATTAGGCGTAGTTTTATAGAAGTCTAGAACAGAATCGTCGGGAATATCACTTCTCAAATCAAGGCGAGTCTAAAATATTCGATCGGTATGTAAATACGAGATCAACGAGTACAAGGAGTCAGTCATTCAGGAGATACGGTACGCGAAAAATTATTAGTGATGTTTTAAGTGAAATAAAACTGTGTGATTTATTGTAAATCGTGGAAATTGAATTAATTGAATTAATATTTATATATTAGTGAAAATTATTTGTTGTTGTGGTTTTAAGTGCTAAGTAAGTACATATAGTGTATTTCGCTTATAACAACATTGAAGGTGTCACTAGAGGTTCGTCTTTACAATCGAATGTCGTAATATCCAAAAAGAAAAAATAATTAGCCAATTACATGCAATAGCCTGCGTTTAACAAAAACCAGTAGTGACTGTTTGTTTACTGTGTTTGTCTGTTTGGGCAAATGCTAAAATTTAACAAATATGTATATTAATGCATTACATCAAATGTTTTGGTGATTAGGACTCACTGTACTGATTCTCAGCATTTTGCTATTGATTTTTAGAATTTTCACTCACTACGTCTTACAAACAAGTGTACTTCGGTTAAACGACCAAATTATTGATCAAATATATGTTTCCTTTAGTACTTCTTACATTTGGTTCGTGTTTAGCACATTTTATGAGCGGAATTCCATCGAAAACTGTTGAATTTACAGAATTCCTTGAATTAGCAGAAAACAAAAGCACATGTCTTGTCTGAAGAGCAATTTTAAAGTATTTCTGAGCTCAGGTTCAGAAATCAGATCAATTCGCTGTTGTCCAGTTTCACAATAAAAACCGTAAAGAAATCGGTAATTTTTATTTTTTAGTCGAAATAAACGAACGTTTAAAATAAGTTGAAAATGTGTCATTTTATCCGAAATGTCTCAATAAACGCAGTCGTTGTAAGCGGATATTTGTAAACGGGGAACTAGTAGAAACCAATCTATACGCAAAACTTTGACGTTTTGAGCAAAATTTCGTTAAACCCGAAGACGATATAAATGAATAACACTGTATTTGGAAAACTATTCTAAGATTGTTTTCAGTATTTTCAGGAATACTCAGGAAGCGGTATTACGAGTATTGTTGTAAACCGCCACATTCTATAACATTATTCACAATCGAGTGATACGAACCGGATTTGATTGGCCAAATTCGTAACAATTGGTGACAGCGGTGGAATTGTGAATATTAGAAAATGGGTGGTAAGGATTTAACGGTTCCGGTGTTAAAATTCCAATTAAACTAACATAATTTGCCGACGGGTGGTTGCGAAAAATAATTAATACTTCGACTACATGAGGCTATGGAGAAGCAAGGAGTAGACCCGGATAATTATGAAACTAGATGATAAATGTGAGATTGTGGTGGTAGTTCCCGGCCCATCTCAAAATACCAATATTGCGCAATTAATGATTTCAATGCAACGAATTATGTTGGAAATGAGACAAAATTTGACACAACAAATGTATCAAAAGTTTCATCAACAAAACTAAAAAATGATCAGAAAAACAAAAAAGTTGATCAACCAAGTTAAGAAACGTAACAAACAATATAAGAATTGGGGCGAAAATGAAACAAGGAATTAAAAAAATCTAAATGATCAACGAAAGATTCGAAAAGAAAATAAGTATTTCTAGAGACAACAGGTGCAATCGAATGTTCAGGAGGTTGAACAGAAAATTGATTTGATGCAGTCGAATGTTCAGCATGATGAACAGAAGTTGTAGTTTTAGGTTCAACTTCTCGAAAAATATTTGCTTTCCCTTAAAGCAAATGAAACAACAGGCAGTACACCCGAATAAACTTATGCCATCGATATTCGATGGAACAACTTCATTTAAATTTTTAAATTCCAATTTGAAACCCAACAGAAATGCATGGGATGAAATGAGTGGCGCCGCAGAATTATTAGTAGTTCTTAAAGGAGAAGCAGCCGAATATAATGAAGGCGCTGGATTGGAAATACAGTAGTTACCACAAGCGAGAACTATGTAGGTATATCGAAAAGACGCGAGTTTTAAAAGAGTTTTGTGGCATTACAGATTATAAATCCGTCGAGAAAATTACTTCTGTATAAATCTAGGCGAGTCTAGAATGTTCGATCGGTATATAATTACGAGTGCAACGAGCACAAGGGGTCAGTAATTCAGAGATGCGATTCGCGATAGATTAAAAGTGAAACTGAACAGTGCGAAAAATAATTAGTATTAAAATTGTTGAATTATTTTCAATTTTTTCCAGGAATGTTCATATAAACCGCCAAATTCTATAACGTTATTCACAACCCAGTGATACTAACTGGAGTTTACAGGACAAATTCATAACAGTATGTTGATTTCATTTTCGGTTCTTCGGTCAACCTTGAAAATCATTAGACGACCAAGATTATATTAGGATGCTCAGCGGGCTCCGTTTATCTAAGCAGATAATTCTTACAAACAAAATTACGACCTCAGAAGAGCAATAACCAACAAATTACGCAACACCTGGGGGTCAATTTTGTTCAAAATCCGAGACTTGACGAAAAAATAACCGCAAGTAACGGGTGATTTTTTAAGAGCTTGAGAACTTTTTTTTAAAAAAAAACGCATAAAATTTGCAAAATCTCATCGGTTCTTTATTTGAAACGTTAGATTGGTCCATGACATTTACTTTTTGAAGATAATTTCATTTAAATGTTGACCGCGGCTGCGTCTTAGGTGGTCCATTCGGAAAGTCCAATTTTGGGCAACTTTTTCGAGCATTTCGGCCGGAATAGCCCGAATTTCTTCGGAAATGTTGTCTTCCAAAACTGGAATAGTTGCTGGCTTATTTCTGTAGACTTTAGACTTGACGTAGCCCCACAAAAAATGATCTAAAGGCGTCAAATCGCATGATCTTGGTGCCCAACTTACCGGGCCATTTCTTGAGATGAATTGTTCTCCGAAGTTTTCCCTCAAAATGGCCATAGAATCGCGAGCTGTGTGGCATGTAGCGCCATCTTGTTGAAACCACATGTCAACTAAGTTCAGTTCTTCCATTTTTGGCAACAAAAAGTTTGTTAGCATCGAACGATAGCGATCGCCATTCACCGTAACGTTGCGTCCAACAGCATCTTTGAAAAAATACGGTCCAATGATTCCACCAGCGTACAAACCACACCAAACAGTGCATTTTTCGGGATGCATGGGCAGTTCTTGAACGGCTTCTGGTTGCTCTTCACTCCAAATGCGGCAATTTTGCTTATTTACGTAGCCATTCAACCATAAATGAGCCTCATCGCTGAACAAAATTTGTCGATAAAAAAGCGGATTTTCTGCCAACTTTTCTAGGGCCCATTCACTGAAAATTCGACGTTGTGGCAGATCGTTCGGCTTCAGTTCTTGCAGGAGCTGTATTTTATACGGTTTTACACCAAGATCTTTGCGTAAAATCTTCCATGTCGTCGAATAATACAAACCCAATTGCTGCGAACGGCGACGAATCGACATTTCACGGTCTTCAGCAACACTCTCAGAAACAGACGCAATATTCTCTTCTGTACGCACTGTACGCATTCGTGTGGTTGGTTTAATGTCCAATAAAGTAAACTGAGTGCGAAACTTGGTCACAATCGCATTAATTGTTTGCTCACTTGGTCGATTATGTAGACCATAAATCGGACGTAAATCGCGAAACACTTTTCGAACCGAACACTGATTTTTGTAATATAATTCAATTATTTGCAAGCGTTGCTCGTTAGTAAGTCTATTCATTATGAAATGTCAAAGCATACTGAGCATCTTTCTCTTTGACACCTTGTCTGAAATCCCGCGTGATCTGTCAAATACTAATGCATGAAAATCCTAACCACAAAAAAATCACCCTTTATATTGTAGTGGTATGTCATTTAAATTTTTTAGATATGACATTTCTAGATAACATTTTCATTTATAATTTAAAATTTGTAAATGCAAATATGCTTTAAATAAAATTAAATTTATTTAATTATTTTATTTTAGTTTTAACATAATTAGAAATTCTGTGTTTTCGCGAAAAAAAATATTTATTCGACTTCGCATTGAAAAAAAATTAAAATCGCAATATGTTTAGTTAAATTTTTTTACTTAACACACTGACGCATACTTTCTAAATGTGTGTACTACTCAGGAACACACATTTGATAACTTTTGTAATTGCAATGATATTTCGTCGCGGAGAGGAAGGTATTGAGAATTGAAAAATATGTCGAGTTTTTCCTTAAAAAATTAAAGTTGTTTGCGCGAATGTGTTAAAAAACGAAATAGTTGTATGTCTGCTGTAGCAGTCATTTGCGCGAACGTGTTAACTCGTCTTTTTAAAAGCAAGGGAGATGTCAAAAAAGTGCGAGAACAAAACGACAAAAGGACCATAAAAACTGAACCGATTCATAATTGTTGATGCTTTTATAGGACAAAACGCATAATTTGTCATTAGCAATAAACGCAACATTTGCAGAATACCATCTTTAAGTCAATGATGATAAAATCCGAATTATATCGTTCGATAAAGAAAAATTCACGGATTGGTTATTAACGGTTCTGAACAAAAATGTTAATTATTTACAAAATGAAAATTGCGATTTTTCGGTATTTAAAAAATTGAACTATAAATTTAACAAAAAATAAAGATTTCAGTGTTTCGATTTTATACAAGAAATAATAATGTATCTGTTGCATTGTATATTACATACCCCCCACCCAAAGTAAATAGAAAATTTAGGAGGTAAACAATTATTATATTATAGTTTATGCCAAGGCAGTGTGAGAATCATGTAAATAACGATTTAATTGATGAATAAATTTGTGCATCCTGTAACGTCTCGCCAACTCGCGAAACGATTTTCAGTTCTAAACAAAAATACTATTAATTCTGTTATTAGTCATTCTGTCAGTTTACAGAAATAAACAAAAGAATTAAAAGTAAAACTAATATTAGGAAATACTAACGAGGTATAGACAATCGATTAGTTGGCGCTAGAGAATCCATGACCATATGATATTTTGTGCAAACAAAGTCGATAAACTTGTCCCGATATGATGCAATGCTGACTAAAAAAACAAATATACGCAGTCTTTATAACCAAAGTCCTCTTAAATATATTTACGGAACAGTACGTGTTACACAACATGCTTAAGATATATATTTGATTTGTTTGCTTGTTAACATACCGTAGTATTTTTAAGTTACATGTTTTTCCGGAAATCATATTTCTCTGCATTATGTTACGGGGTGACATGCATTAAGCATAAAACTACTTTTATTTTTGAATAGCAAGTACCCGTATATGCATATCAACATACATAAAACTCGAGAAACAATAAGAAACTTATGTTGTCTTAATTAGATTTTCATTTAAAATGTTGTCATTTGTTTTGGTTTTTTATTGTTTAATAAACTAAAAGTTAATTAATAAAATTACAAAATCATAAGCTATACAAATGAAAATGAAATGAATTTTTGTGCTGTTGTCTGTTACCGAGAAAAAAAAATGTGATAAAATAAATATTTTCACACGACTTAGGGTATATTTAGAAGAAAAAATAAAAATCACTATAGAATTATAATTAAGATGAAAGAAATAATAAAGGTACATTTTCTCAAAGAATAAAAATACAAAACAAAAAGTTTAAATTCAATTAGAAATAGTAATAAATTATAAGCAACGTAAAATAGCAAAACATCAAAAAGGTGTTGTCTTGAAGCTTTAAATTTTTGCTTTTCATTACAGTTAAGTGTCTTACATTATATTACGGGTATCTAGTTTAGTGCTGTTCGCGCAATGTACGTACAATATTTCGCGATTCTGTAGTTTTAACTAAGGCACAAAACGATGAAGCAGATTACATAGTACAGTAGTTTAGTTTATTATATTTTCCAGATTATAGTCTTTTGTTTGCAACCATAATTATATCGTCTAAAGAAACCATACCAAACGATATACCGTGTACTTATAATAGTTTTAAGCCAGTTACAGTTTTACTATATGTAAACCGATATAATACATCCGAATGACGTAAGTATAAAATAGTCAAGTCAATTTTATACAAAATTTATTTCATTTTTGCGCCAAACGCCAAATTATAAAGGTAAGCCAAGCCATTGAATTGAAAAATAAATTAATGAAGTTTTATTAATAAATTTCCGTAATAAAACTACAAAAATGTTGACTTACGTAACAAACGTAATAAAGTAAATCTTTGTTTGTTTTCTATTTGTCTTAAGTGACAATAGATTTAAGTAACAGGAAAAGTACTTTTTTAAGCAAATTTTGTATGTTTTCTGTATGAACATTATACTCGAATTCAATTAAAATTACGAAAGTTTTTAGAAATTGTTGACATTTTCATGAACAAATATTTAATGAATTTAAAATATTTTAGATATGTAAACATTGTGAGCATTTGGGTGTACCTGTACATAACACATTTGTTTATGAAGAAATTTCACACATTTTTAAGGGATTTAATAAATCATATGAAATGATAAATTACTTCTCTTAAACTTTTAAACATAAATTTACCTGTACCAACGTTCGTATTTTTCGTTTTTAATGATGAAAAGAGCAGGAAACAGTTTCTAAGAGTTAATTTGGTGTGATTTACACAAAAATTTGATCGGTTACATCGCCACTGTGATTGTAGGAAATAAACTAGCCACTTTCAGGTAACACGAGTAGTCAATGTCGAAAATTTGTAGAGTATGTAGACAATTCGTAAACAATGTAGAATTTATATATGTATTTTGTGGATTTTTCAATACGAGTCCAAAGTGGGGTTTCCAATAATTTTGGAAGTTAAAATTTGTCATACTTTCATAATTTAAGATACATCAAAAGTAGGATTTCAGAACTGGATATATCCGTAACCGGTATACGTGGATATTTCAGTCCTAACCGTATCGGCTAACCTAATCATTTTTTTCAACAGTATTCAATATACAAATTTTAATAGACTAATGCTTTAAAAAAATTGATTGCCTAATCCTTTGAGAAATGACGTTATCTCGGTTGAAATAAAATGACTAGCAGACCCAAGCATTTCACTCCAATAAAATGAGTTTTGAGTTTGCCTACGAAACTCAAGAATCGATTGTACTTAAATTTAAATTAAAAATATCACTCTTCAAGAAAACAGGTTTAAAACAATCATTAAAACCACAAATGGGAACTGTTCAAAAGCTATTTCTGAAATTGCTAGTTTGGCACTGCTACCTACAAAAAACAAAAATATCGGCTTATAAAATTCACAAGCTCCACCAACCTCCGGTAATTGAAATTAAAACTTTCGTGTACAATATTTTGTATGGTCGGCACTAGAATAGTCAGAACATTATTATACTTTCACTGACCAGGATTTATATCTAATGATTCTAAAGTGATTGCCTTGCTTGAGTTTATCATTTGAATAATCCAATAAGAACACAATATAAAACAAGTTCTATCTACTGCCTCGATCGTCCCTTTGGTTAATCGATGCTTTCAATATTGGTACAATTTTAATCAATTCCGTGCCCGTTCTTCAATATTTGGGCCAATAATTTAACATAAGTGCTCGCGCCCTCGTTGGTGTTGAACCAAAAATTATTCCTCGGATATCAATCTGTAAATTAGCGTGCATCGGTAGAATCAGCGACACACGTGATTTACATAGCGCTCAGTATTCGGCGTAAATCGCTCCAACTTCTTTGTAGTATCGATACTAAACATAGGCGCCGATGCAATCAAATTCGCGTAATCCTTCATCAAGGAATCCAGAAAATAGAAGACAACATCCTTGGGGCTGAATATATCAAGTAAAACGTGTTAACATATTTACGGAAACAACAAATGTTTCAAATGTATACTGACAAACTCTCTCGTCATCGAGATTCATCCAAAAAATGTCACAAAATTTTGCGACCGAAAGTCGAAAAAATGTACGAAAAAATAATAATGTTCTCCTAAAAGTTGGCTAAATCAGAGTATTCGTGAAATATATATATGAATATAAGGGTATTTCATGTAAAAGTATTACAAAAAACTTGAGTAGATAATTCAACATAAAGGGGGAATTCCACTAGAAAAAATGTACTGTGAGTAAAATTAAAGAAAGCAAAAAATATATATTTAGTAGATGGGGGAATGAAACAAAAAATCTTCTCAGTACAAAATTATTTGTGTCTGTAGTAGTGTAGCCTCCTATAAAAATTATAAAAATTATCAAATCGAGAACTTTTTATAGGAGTTTCACTACCACACATACATAAAACTTGTGTATGATGAGAAATATTTTTCACATACTAAAATAATTTTATGGTCAAAGTTTCTCCTTAAAAATTTGCAATAAAAAAGTAAAAATAAAAAAACACATGACGTTTTTTGGTAGAGATTTTGTTTAATTTTTACGGCAAATATACTAAAAAATATAATTCTGATATGGGCATTAATAATATTTAATTTTTTATTAATTTTGAGATGTAAAACTAACCGAATTAATAGCAATATTAATTTTGTTATTGGCAATGTTTTTGTGTGCTGTCAATATTTCTCCTTAAAATTTTGCTATAAAAACAATTTAAAAAAAAACGTTGTCTTTGTCTGTTACATAGAGTTTTGGACTTTTTTCTCTTTTCTTCTTTGTTTACTATCAGTAAAATTTGAAGAATTTTTCTAGTGGAATAGAACCTTAACATTCTTTTAGGGGTACATGTTATTTGAAAACGTTCTCTGCGAATAAAAATTTGTTTGCAAAACTGGCTTTGAGTATCATTTTTGGGTTGTAATACTTGTAACACAAACTAAAATATATACAAAGTTAAGACTATGAAGTTCATAAGTGCTGAAGATTGATTTTTTATTTGTTACAAATATTTCGATTGGTTGTTTATAATGGTAGTCATTTATATAAAAATCGATTAACCCTTCCGTGTGGAATAACGTACACGTGTACGTCATGCATAAAATCATCTCACGTCATGCATACACGTGTACGTTTTTACAAAATACGAACTTTAACAAGACACTGAACTATTGTTTTTTTTTTAATAAAGTTAAAACTCTTTCAACTCGATATTTTTTATGCCATTTCTTAGCCGATTTTTTGAAATTTGACATGTGCGATCTAAATGGAATTCTAAAACCATGTTTTAATAAAGCTCTGGTATATGGCCAATAGGGATGGAAGTAAGCCATTTCTTAACCGATTTTGTTAAACTTCGACATGTACGGTCTAGGGTTTCCAGTTCGAATATCCGAATATTATTGAATTATTCGAATAGTTCGAGCGTTTTCGATTATTTTAATAATTACTTAGAAAAATCCAACCAAAACATTTTAAAACAGTTAGTTTTTTTTCAATAAACGCCTACAATATTCCTAAAACCCCCTTTCTGATAATATTCTACCTCAAACCCGGAACACCCCTTATTGTAGAAAAGTAATAAAGTCATTAGAGATTTCCATAATAAATTTTTGGAATTTTTTCCTTTTGAAATTGTTAAAATTCTCTAGGTGGTAACCGCCAATAAAAAATTCGATTGAAAAGTATTTTTTTGGCTATAATAGAATATTATGTAAACAATAGCATGAGCCTACAATAATACGGATATTCGAAGTCAATGAAGTTGGCCCGAACCCGAAAGTTTTGGTAGGTTTCTTCGCTAAAGTGTAGCCATCCCGAAAAAAATGTATAAATTGAAAAAATGTAGTCTCATCCCGAAAATATATAAAAAAGTGTAGGATTCAGCGTAGTCCTATCCCGAAAAAATCAGCAAATTAACAAAAAATATTTTGTGTAGCTCTGCATTATTTTGATAATGAATAATGTATTCATTATTCTTTAAAATACCAAACAAGAGCATTTATACTTATATAAATATTACATACTGTAAAAAGTGTAAAATAAAACTAATATCATAACAGGATATAAGAACAAAAACTTTAAATTTTGTGAAGCCAATAACAGTGATATTCGACACCAGTAACATATACCACCAGAGTACAATTTTTTTTTTGATAACTAAGATTTGAGGTTTGGGAGTTTGGCTGCGTTTCACTTACCTACTAGATGCATAAAATTAATATTATTGTTGATTGATGTAAATAATAATTAATTTTATTTTTACATCTAGTGTGCTGTTGAAATAGGTGAAAAACTCCCAACTCTAAAGTCGCGGTTTACGAACAATATTCGTATACAGATAGGGCTTGGTTATGACTATCAACCACAACAAATTCATGTTCATATCATGGAGATAAAATATTTAAATTTGAATAAATATGTAAATCCTATTTCGTCGTTGTGCGGTATCGGGACACTTGAAATTCTCGGGAGCCAATGCTAGGGATATTCGACACCAGTGGCATATACCACCAAATCGGGCTTAGTTATGACTATCAACCACAACAAATTCATATTCATATCATGGAGATAAAATATTTAAATTTGAATAAATATGTAAATCCTATTTCGTCGGTGTTTGGTATAGGGACACTTGAAATTCTCGGGAGAATGTAAGGCCTAGAGATATTCGACACCAGTGGCATATCCTGTTATGATCCTTATATCCTGTTATGATTTTTATTTTACACTTTTTAGAGAATATAATATTTATATATGTAAGTATAAATGCTCTTGTTTGGTATTTTAAAGAATAATGAATACATTATTCATTATCAAAATAATGCAGAGCTACACAAAATATTTTTTGTTAATTTGCTGATTTTTTCGGGATAGGACTACACTTTTCCAATATTTACATTTTCTCGTGAATCCTACACTTTTTTTTATATATTTTCGGGATGAGACTACACTTTTTCAATTTATACATTTTTTTTCGGGATGGCTACACTTTAGCGAAGAAACCTACCAAAACTTTCGGGTTCGGGCTAACTTCGTTGACTTGATATTTGGGGGACGAAAGAAAACAATCTGGGGTTTTCCATAATATTTTTCAAGAGCAATAAATCAATTTAGTTCATCTTTTGATAAACAATCAGTGATTAAATAAGCTAGTTGTTTGCCAATTTTATCCCTTTCCCGATTGGAATTTTTGTAAAAATTATCGTATAAATCGAGAAATATGACCATATTTTATTCATTTAAAAATAAACTGAATAATTTATCGCAGTGTGAGTTTTATTTCAAAGTGAAAATGTGAGTTTTATACAGACGAGAATCAGTAACGGATCTCTCTGATGAATTATCAGATAGGGAAACTAGTGATGATTCATGAATTTGCACCGAAGATGTGAAATTTATTGATAAAATCGAAGAACCTCTCTTACCAAATGACAATTTTATTTGGCATGATATGGACACATACAATGATCACCGGGAAATATTTGACAAAGACAACGGTCCGCAAAATGGGGCAAAAGATAAAACTGAACCTGATTTTTGAACTGTTTTTCCCAATTGAATTTGTTGAAACTATTGTTGAACAAACAAATATATACGCGCAACAGAAGAGAGCATCGCTAGGTATGATTTTTCCTCGCAGATCAATAATGAATGAGTGGACAAATGTAACAGCAGAAGAAATTTATGTAGTACATATTTGGATTATATATGCTGAATGGGAATAATTCACAAACCGGCGATACGATCATACTTTTCTAAAAAGGACATAATGGCTACACCCATTTTGAAAAAAATAATTAGGTTATATAGATTTACATCTATAACCAATTTTCTTCACTTTGTTGACAATGACACCATCAATGCTTTTGAAGGCCCAAAGAAATTATTCAAAATTTATCCTGTGATAAAGCATTTGAATGT
The DNA here is from genome assembly GCA_963691935.1 of Nephrotoma guestfalica. Lineage (NCBI taxonomy): Eukaryota > Metazoa > Arthropoda > Insecta > Diptera > Tipulidae > Nephrotoma > Nephrotoma guestfalica. Next base: position 225,367,789 of record OY829913.1, on the reverse strand, counting down.
ATTCCAAAAATATTATTTACCTGGGCGTAACATTTCAGTGGATGAATCTCTTATAATGGAAAGTAAGACTGTCCTTCAAACAATTTATTCCACTGAAATCTGCCCAATTCGGGCAAAATACATATGAACTTTGCAATTCAACAACGGGGTACTTATGGAGATGCATAGTTTATACCGGAAAAGATTGCAAATTTTACGTCGCCTCTCATTACGCCAGATACGACAAATACCCACAAAATTGTTCTACAGCTTGTACAACCATTATTACATAAACGCCATACTGTATAGAAGGACAATTTTTTAATTCCGTAGAACTGACGTAGGAGTTGATGACGTGGGGTACAGATTGTGTGGGAACGCTACGCCTAAATAGGAAAAATATAGCCCCTATAATAAAAAAAAAACACAAAATTACGAAAAATAGAAATTATAGCCCAACACTCTGAAGCCATAACCATATTGAAATGGATGGACAAAAAGCCCGTTACTATGATTTCGACATATCACGGGCAAGAATCTGGTGTTATAATAAAAAGGAACAAAGGAGTTACAAAACCTGTAAGTGTCATAGATTACAACAAAATATGGGTGGAGTGGATTTGATGAATCAAATGTTAGAAGGCTTTTTATTGGAAAGAAAAATGCATAAATGGTATACAAAGCTATTTAGAAGGTTACTGAATATTGGTATACTAGATAGTTTCATAGTGATCGTCATTTTATTGAAAGAATTCCTCCAACTCAACAAAAAGTTAAGCCGCCAAGAAGATGTGTTGTTTGCGACAATCGTGGACGGAGACTATGTTTGGACTCGCGTTTCAAGATATTAATAATATTTAATATTTAAAAATTTTTGTTTTATTAAAAAAAACTATTGATTAAATAAATTAAAAACAATATGACACACATTTAAAAGTTGACGTTTAATTTCCTCCTACCGCAACTCACATAGTAATTGAAACTTTTAACTCCCACGCGGAAGGGTTAACCAACGTTTGAAATATTCAGTATAAATTAAAACGGTAACCGACCGTGTCATCGTAAACATTTAATAGTAGATCACATCATCGTAAATACTTAACCGTACTGTCAAATCATCGTATAAGACTTAATCTTAAGACCAATTAGTCGTTAGACCAGTTAACCTCCTTTTTCATTTTCATTATCTTAAGAAATACAGATGAAATTGTTTTGATATGTGAACTGAAACCAGAAAGCCGCTTAGCATTGGATTACTTTAGGCAAGAATGACTCAAAAATGGATTTAAAACCCACACACAGTGAATTATATGATCCAACAACCCTTGAAGAAGCTTTGTCTAGGGCTATGCATTGTGGGAAAATGCAACGCAATAATAATATGAGTCTCTTATTGAAAATGGCACGATTGAACTCACGGATATGCTTTCTAACAGAAAACCTGTCGACTACAAATAAATTTGTAATACGATACGAAATATATAGATACAAAGCGAGATTAGTTGTGAAAGGTTGTTCTCAAATAAAGTATGTTGACTACCTAAGTGCAAGGGTTGGGGTTTACCTCCTCAAGACATTTAATATCACTTGCAGCGAAATACAATTTGGACATTGAGTAGTTGGATGCTGTAAACCATTTTGTTCATGATGAACTTGAAGAAGAAATATAATACTTCAGCCCGAAAAGTTTGAAATCGTGTTTGAAATGAACAACTCGATAAAATATTAAAGCAACTTCGACTGTTAAAATCGACCTTCTCAATGAGACACTAACTATGCAGTCAGCAATGTCAACAGATTCAAAAATGATCCCGAAAGCGCATTGGTTAGCAATGAACAGAATACTACGGTATTTAAAGTGAACTGCTAACGCAAAATTAACCATTTCAACTATCACTGGTTACTGCGATGCTAATTGGGGCATTTATGAAACGAACACAAATTCAACATCACTGTAATTTTTTGGATTTCCGCAAAACAATGAACAGTCGCGTTATCTTCAATGGAAGCAGAATACATGGCGGTGTTATTGCAATTCAGGAAGCTTTCTGGCTTAAATCACTCGAAAATGAGTTTTTGAACCGTTACTGTCTGAATAATGAATGAAAGCAGTCGACCCGCCACAGCATTTCACTTGTACTACCGGGATGGGAATAGAATTTAAACAAGGAAATATTAGTTTTTAGTGGGAACGTGGAAATTATAAAAACTAATATGTAATTATTTGTATTGAACTATGTACCTATAATATATTTGTATGAAACACCCTTGTTCACAGTTTTGCAGATGGTATTTTGGTACTGGTTATTTCGAATCGAATTTTTTAATTCAATAGAAGTAAATTTTGTTTCACTGTTTCTCTATAAATGAGAGAGAAACAAAGTCTGCAAACAGAATAGTCGGATGAATCATTGCCATCGCTTAAAATAAGTTTTAAACAATTTTTGTTCTATTTGCTTACAATTTCTGAAAGATAATTGAATTTACCTAAAATCCAGTCACTTTTGCCAGACTATTCGACATAAAATCGGAAAGACTCAAACTAAGCCAGTATTTAAGAGAATAATTCAACTCTTAAAATCTAGGTTCCTTACTACGATTGGAATAATTTTTAATTCTACCTATTTTTAATTTATTTGTCTAGTACTTAATACTCACATTACTCTCAACTAAATATTTTGAAATTTGAGAAACGAACGGAAAAATGTTCATAGTACTTTCCAGTTTCAACTGAAGCCCTCTGAAACATTGAAATCCAGCGCCGTGCATTTATGAGATATTTTCATGCACTAGAAACGAAATTAACTGCAATATGTAAATTTGTTTCAAAAACTATTTAGAGGAATAAGCGATGTCTAAAAGCTTATTGCAAAAAAACGAAATCAAAATTAATTTTAATAAAATCAGGCCCGTCGCTTATTTTGAAATTTAATTTTACAAAATTAAACAAGACATAATGTTAAATTCAATTCAATTTGTTGATTGTTTATAATTTGGCAACAACTACGAGTATATGCAAAACGCCTTTTTGAATAATATGTCGAAACACGCTGTGGACAATATATGACTTTGGATAATCGTAACGTTTCCGATTCCGATCGTTGGATGTATAAAACTATTAGTATTGGTCAACTTTCCAGGACAGAATTGGCCAATTCGTACGGAATGATGAGTTTTTATTGAATTCTCGCAATAAGTCGTTACATAGAGATGACCAAACGGAAACAACTAGTAATCGATCCTCAAGGATTATCCAAAGTCATATATTGCCCACAGTGTGATCGACATAATATTCTAAATGACGTTTTGTATTTAATTGTTGCCAAGGTATGAACAACCAAAAAATTAAATCGGTTTTAACTTTATGTCTTCCACTTTAGATACAACTCTTTGAAAAAAGATGCATTCCCGTACTAAATGATAGCCGCACTCCTAATAAAAAATTTATTTCATTTTATCAATGCGTGCTGTAACTAGAAGTCATTATTCTCTGCGACGCCATGTAAAATTTATGGATCTTAGTAGTAGTAGTCTCCCTCTTTTAGTATGGTAATAAAAGATACCCGCAGATATACTTTCATTTGAACACTATATCAGTATCTATTCGAGTTTGTTGGCGTACAAACATCCTCTGGTGTCCTAAAATATTATTGTGTTAAATGTTATTCCGATTTGTGTTGTTCTTTTTAATATGGGTAGGAAAAGTAGTTTGATCGATTTTAAAAAAGGACAAATTGACGCTTTTAAGAAAAATAATATAAGAAACCGTTTAATAGCAAAAAATATTAATCGAAGTGAGAAGGTAGTGCGAAATTATTTTTAAAAAAATCCGCAATTATATGGTTCGAGAGAAAAACGGTCAATTTTACGAAATGGTCTAATTTTGTTGGCACCGCGCGACAAATTGCGTTAAATGCTGGTGTTAATACAAAGATTTGTAATGTGCAGAAAGTGTTAAGAGAGTCAGATAATATACAAATCAAAAACTACAGAGAAAACCACAACTGTTTCCAAATCATAAAGACGCTAGATTACGTTTCGCAAAAGAATATATGTCGTGGAAAAAAAGTGGCAGCGGATGGATGGCCCTGATTGTTGGTAATACTATATTCAAGTCCTTCGAAAGAACTTCTTGTGATATTGAGGCGTCAACAAGGTGGGGATCCATGATGTTTTGGGGTACAATTGTCTATCGACGAACAACGGATCTTAATTTTATTTCCAGTTGTGTTATAAATCCATGCTAGCCGAAACATTGCCAGTTGTTGGTGCACAAACTGGCGGCCCAAACTTTATTTTCCAGCAGGATAAAGCAGCCGTACACACTGACCGGTTTACGGAGGCTCAGATACCAGTTTTAAAATGGCCAGCAAGGTCACCCGACCTTAACACCATCGAAAACATGTGGGTTGAACTCAGCAGAGTTGTGTATGCTGAAGGAAGACAGTTCAGCAGCGTTCCTGAACTAAAGGCATCAGTACAACGTGAATGAGCTAATATTTCGAACTATTATTGCGAAATAATAAAAAGCAATGGTGGAAACACAAAATATTAATTGGAATAAAAATCATTTTTATAACTGTGTGCTTTATATTTATTTTCTATAACAAGCAATAAAATATTGTGTGCGGCAATCTTTTATAACCATACTAAATGAGGGTTCTCCATAAATTGTCGATGACGCCGCAGAGAATAATGACTTCTATTTATAGCACGCATTGGTAAAGTGAAGAGTATTATTTTTGCATAGGAAGAATTTTAAATGAATTTATTTGAAATGAATTAAATCTTAAGTTAGGGGTGCGGCTATCATTTAGTACGGGACTGTATCTTTTTTCAAAGAATTGTATCTAACGTGGAAGACATGAATCTAAAAATTTTAATGAATTTCTACGACCATTTGTTGACGAATTAAAAGATATTTGTGACAGCTTTAGTTATAAAAATTATCCAATTAATATTAAAATTGGACATTTTATACGCGATACACCAGCGAGAAGTAGTGTTTTGGGAATAAAGTCTCATACAGTATATTTTGGATGCAACCGATGCACTCAACAAGGTAAATTTATATATTTATATTTTTACAAGGTAAAACCGAATCACATTTCCAGAAGTAGGATCAAAAAGCAGAACGGATTTTTATTTTCGAAGAAAATCGGATGAAAATCATCATAATGTTACTTCGATTTTAGAAGAGCTTTCAATAAATATGGTCGACCAATTCCCTTACGATTATCTACATGTAGTTTGCTTAGGAGTAATGACAAGATTTTTGCGTATGTGGATGGTCGGTACATCCGAATCTCTTCTATTTTCCAAACAAATAGAAGCAATATCAAGTCGTTTGGAAACAATATCACTCCATCAACCAAGTGAGTTTCAGGGTCAAATGAGATCACTTTTACAACTATCATATTTTAAAGGTACGGAATATAGATGCTTCTTACTCTATGCTGCGCCATTCACATTGAGTAATATTTTGTCGGACGAGAAATACAACCACTTTTTATTATTACATGTCGGGATCCACTTACTTTCCACAAATAATTTGCCAACGAATTTGTTAAATGTATGTGAAACTTGTACAGTTCACATCATTTGGTATTTAATATGCATGTGCACTCGCATTTGCCAGAAGATGTTCATAAAAATGGAAACCTAAACATGTTTAGTTCTTTTCCATTCGAAAGTTTTATGTTTCAGATCAAATCTTTACTACGCAAGAACAGTCAACCACTTTCGCAAATTTATAACCGTTTAATGGAACTAATTGATATGCCAGAAGACCCAACAGTTGGGACCCAACAGTTGGGAACATGTTGTGTAAAATCAAAGCCAACGTTATGAAAATGTTTAGAACTATGACATTTTGAAATCAAATTGGCGATGATTTCACTAATCATGATGCCAACAGTTGGCGGTCCTGAATGCGCCCAGTGACAGAACAAAAACTATATTCGAAGAAGTTGTTTTTAAGGATTTCCGCTTAAACGGTAGTAAGCGGGATTGTTGCTTTCTAATGAAGAATAGAAATATTGTCAAGTTTATCCATGCTGCTCAAATAGATGGTAGTTTATATATTTTTGGTTCTACAGCAAATGGACAATCGAATTTATTTGATGTTTCAATTTCATCTGATAAACTAGAATTATTGCTGTATTTACCAGCTAAATATTGGAATATTGAGGCACAAATAAAAAAAAATGTTTGCGATGGAGGCCAAAGAGATAAACGGAACAACAGTGCTTTGGTCCGATCAAAAAAATATACCGAAACTGCTAGAAGACCATGCAGCTCCAACTGAAATATGGCTGAACTATCCATATAAATTGCTTCAAGATAATATTTTATCCTGTATTTAAACTTTTTAATCAATTTCATTGTTAATTATTAAAAGAAACCTTCACTGAACCAAAACAAAGAGGGAGAGTGTATGAGCGATATTCCAATTCTGAATCGGAGGCGGCTTCTAATAAAAAAAAGAAATTTGAAACCATCAAACTAAACGACCAGTATGACGAATTGGCACAAAACATTACAAATAGCAATGATAATACAAACGGAGATATTTCAATTACGATTGATATAAATGGAATTGAAATATCCCACTCATTTATGAGTTATCGTTCCGATCCAGTTGTAATCGTGAATAATCAAGGTAACATTTCAAGCAACATTTAGGATACAATTAATTTAATTTAATTTTAACAGGCAACGTAAATCAGGCTGCACCAGCTTCATGAAGTACCGGATCCTCGTTTAACCATCAATGGCAATCCAGGTAATTGAATCATTAACCAAAAAAAATCAAATTAAAATTCAATGTTTTTTTTTTGCTCAACAAGTGTTCAGGTGCAATTCCACTTTAGGGGAAGACCAACCGCCTTGAGAGAAATGGGTAAACAGATTGCAGATTTGGCTTTAGGAATAGACATCTTACAAAAGTCAGTTAACAACATCGAGAATACCATTCAGCCGCTCCTACAGATTTTACCAGACCTGGTGTCATTTTTAAGAAATAATTCAAATAGTGATATCGAGAAGGATCCATTATTCAAAATTCCAGCACTGCCATTTACCAGCATATCGCCCTAAATAAATAAAGTTGTTGTCTATTTCTAATTTTAGTTAAGTCGGATGATCGGGAAATAAATAAAAATATTCGCAACGTACTTCAAAAATTTATCGACCCCAACACTTTGAATAAATTTACTTGGACGGGGGCAGTTAACATTAAAAAAAGGTATGACGTGCAATCGAGCGGAAGTCAGCGTTTTTATGAAATATGAAGCATAATTTGTGATTTCAGTTTTTTGTATGTCATTTTTCTATGAATATGAATTATTTTTAAAGAATTCTTTTAGATTATATTTATATGTTATATAATCTAGAAATTTCAAATTTCCATTTGAGCTACCGTCGTTAGCAGATTTAAGCGGGGTATATACGTACAATTAGTTTGCGTCATATAATTGTGTGACTTCAGGAATGCACAATACGAGTATTTTGTTCAACTTGTATTGCGCTATATACTCGTAGATGTCGCACGATTATATAGCGCAAATTAATTGTACGTGTATACCCCGCTTAAGTATAGCCTTCCTTCGATAGTGTGAGGTTCTGAATTCAACTTCCGGTGGTGACTGTAAGTTGCTTATAGTTCCTTCCGCTGATGACTATAAGTTGTTGCGTACTCAACAGATTGTTTTTTCTTGTTTCAACCAATATGAAATAATAATTTAATCTAGAAAGAAAAAAGTAAAAAACGCATTTTCAGATTTATCTGAGATAATTAATTTAATTGAAAACACAATTAATTACCGGTTTCGAGAATTGGGATTTCCCGAAGTCAGAACGAAAAAATTTTGTCGATGTTCTGAAGCGAGCTGCTGAGCGGTATCGCTATGCAAGCAGTAGTAGTGCTAATCCGCCAGATCCTGCCTAAACCTCTAAATTTTCTATAATTCACACAATAAGAAAAAAGTTGTATTTGTTTTCTAATCTTGGATATGAATTTCTCATAATATCCATACACTTGAATAATGTACAATATAAACTTAGAATAGAAATATTCTTATTTTTTGTCTCTGCTATCTGTTCTGAGACCAAGGCTCTACCAACTCGGATCCGTACGAGGACGTACGGATATAGGGGCGACTTTATTACCATCTGCACATTGCATAGCTCCACGCCAGCCTATACTGGCATGGAAGATGGGTCGGCCCATGAGTTTTGCACTCCGACAGGGGGTCATAGATGTGTTTCTTCTCATCCCAAATCGTAATTTGTTGATGAAAATTCCCTTTGCATCCAGCCCCTATCGGTTTTCGAACCCGGTACCTCCCGATCCAAACGCCAAAGCTTTAACCACTACGCCGTTTGGTCGGTGAATAGAATTAATTATATTAATAATGTAACAATATTTATTTTATTAATAATAAAAGGAATGAAATTAAATTAAACAAGTGGTTTTTAATTTAAAGTAACAATACAACATCTTAAACATCATTTAGACTAGGGAAGACGGCTCACATTAGGCCCGAATTACGAATGAGGAGAAACTGATTTAAAACATGACTTGAATTATGATTTTATTTAAACTTTCTATTTATTTATTATTAAATTCGGCAACAATTACATTTGTAAAACTGGAAAATATTCTTGTTTTAAGCAGTAGTAGTTTGAATACCATAATTTCTTACCATAATCATAAGAAAAGTTATGCTTTAACTCATTGGGAGTTGTAATTTTTGAAAATAAGTTTCGTCTCATTTGCAAATGTCCACCGGAAAAGCCCCCCAGATGCAAGGTTGATTTCGTTTGTCTATTGGAAGACGGGACAGGTTCACAGAAAACCAGCATTTCCGAACCGCTACAGGTTGTCAATTTTAACTACAAAATGTCCACCGAAAAAGTCTCCCCATTACTAAAGACCGATATTTGTGAGCCACACTTGTCTACCAATTTTAACAGTCAAATGATGGTCGAATTTCATATAGCTAATTCGACCATATTTTGTCAGACAATTACAATAGTCAAATGTAAGCCACATCCATAGAAACAAAATTGTCTTTAAATTTCGTCCATTTTCTGGCAAGGATTAGACGCACAGATGACTGAACAATTGACCTACATTTGACATTTCGTCTCTAATAGTCGAATGGTCAAAACCCAGTCATTTCTTGGCCAAAAATCTAAAAATTGTTTTACAGGCTAGTGGCCAATCCTGACCAATCGATTCCAATCATAACTTTTATCAAATCCTTTGGATGGAGTGCTATTTCAAGTTCTCGTAGACATAAGATTAAACATTCGTCAAGTTATTAAACCTGGAAACCCTATACTAAAAGAAAATGCGTTTTCGAAATTCGACTAGAAATACCTGTAGATTAAAATCATGATTTTAAAGGAAGATAAGATAAAATATTACATAATTTTATCCACACCATATTCGAATCTTTTATACAGCATTAAAGTACAATAAAATTGGAATACCTTTCTAAATAGCTGTTCAACCATCTAATTAAACGTGTAACCGCTATCAATCAACCTGTTACTTTTGTTGACTGCAGTGTTATTGTGTTAATCAAAAATTGAATGTATATACGCATATTTGGACATTCCATAACTAGCAATTGACCTTTAAAATCAAATTACGTATACACACAATTCTAGAATTTAAACTAAACTACTAATAATATTTATGTGAAGTTATTAATTTCTCATATTAGAAATATAATGGACACATTCATTGCTAATAATGTTTACGAATTATTACTGAGTATAGTTATAGTACGTTAGTTGTGATACTGCCACATGAGTGATTCAAGGACGCATCTGCGCTTATAAAAAAGTAAATCTAAAGTATTTCTATTAAAATGGAATGCTTCAAAGTCATCACTTTCGACCTGGATAGTATAATGGATCTTTTCTGCCGTTGTTAACAAAACGAATAAACAAGACACAAGTGAGTGACGATTATACTTCAGATTAAGAGTTATGCAACTTTAAATAAATCGCAGATTGTTGTTTAATGTGTGGTTATTTGCAAATCGATTGTGCATATGGACCTTTGATAATCACAATTCACAACTAACGCTCTTTGTGAAAATCTGTGAAAAACGTAATACCCTGGATTAGTACGTTCCAAAGAAATAAAATAATGAATATTTTAATTGTGGTTGGTTTATTGTCTTTGATTGTTAGAAAAAAGAAATCCAAATAAATGACATTTATTGTTAAAATCTCGCACTACACGCATAATTAAATAATTTATAACAAAATATTTATATTTTATTAAACAATTTGTTAAACAAATTCTTCGTTTGGTAGAAGAGGTTTTAGTATGTATGCGATTAACTTTTTCATATTTTTCATTATGGTGGATTAACTGAAGGTGACCAGATCGTACAGAGCACATCAAAAAAGCACTATGGCCAGATATAAGAGGACCATGAAATGTACTAATGAAGCTGTTTAGAGTCCTTATGTCATGATTCAAACAAACATCAAATGAAGAATTTCTGTAATGATTTTGTATTCTAATTTCTAACGATATAGTTGAATTCCATTTTATTATCTAGAACTTCCACCATTCACCACATTTAGATTCACAATAGATTTTTACCGCAGATTTAACTATTTTTTCATTTTTTAAAACCAAAATTAATTTTATCGATAACCCCAAAAAATTTAATATTTTTCTAAAATTAAATAAATTATAATCAATTTTTCAATCCAAACAATTTCACTAGTCCAATCATCAAACTAGGTAAAATTAGTGATCTGTAATCTGTAGCTGAGGATAAGTCATTATATTTATTTCCGTTTGGTCTTCCCTATATAACGTTTTATTTCCAAAACTCGTCTCTCATCAAATGGAGAATTCTAAATGAATTTTCGCAACAAATCATGTTCTGTAGGGATGATAAAACGAAAACAGCTCCATCTTCAGATGTTAGATACGAACGGCATTTTAAAAATTTTGTCTCGAATAGAATATTTCACCTAGATTACTATTAATTATGCAAACATGACTTCGTTTTAAATAAGCGAATATCGGTCTTGCATAATATAATCCCACTTTCAAAAACGGGCGCACGAGTTGAATCCTACCATCTGGTAGCGCCCCCATTTGTTGATGTCGTGCTTCTGGGTTGACTCGGAAGCATTTCCCACATTTTCAATTAACTTTATAGTCACGTCTTTTCTGCGAACAATCCAAAATGTTTGTAAAATTAGACCCAATGCCAATTGGATACAAACGGTGAGAGATTTCCTTTTTCTTTACTATCCCATTATTAAAACGAATAATTCCTAATAATAAAAATTATTTTTTCTGTTTGACTTTATTATTACAAATCAGCTAAACTCCGCCTTTTACAGAATAGCCGATTCCGGTCAATTATAGTTTTTCTGTAAATTGTCGTTTTCGGTGAATTGTTGTTTTGGTGAATTGTCGTTTTCGGTGAATTGTCTTTCGATTAATTGATAATTTCGGAGAATTGTTAATTTCGGTGAATTGTCGTTTTTGGTGAATTATCGTTTTCGATAACCTTTTCAATTAATTGCTATTTCTGATATTTCCTTTTCAATAAATTATCATTCTCACTGAATTGCTTCTCGGTGAATTGTCATTTTCGAAAAATTATCGTACCTAGAAAAAAAATCAATATGTATCTTGATTTAGTAAGCACATACTTTGTAACGGGTGCGCCATCTTTTATGTCGGTATGTAAACATTGAATAACTTTGAAAAAAACAACCGATTTCTATATATGATGTATTTTTAATCAATTTGGTCTTTTGCAATTTATTTGGACTAATTTTTGAGTACAACATCAATTAAGTGGCCGCATTTGTTGTGCAAAGCAAAATGCGCCCTTTTTGCTGCGTTTTCCATTACCTTTCCGAGCATCTCGGGTGGTATAGATCGATTATATAGATGATTTCTGCACGAATGTTTGCGTTGAGTACGTCTATGGTCTGAGGCTTACTAGTGTACACATTGCTTTTCAAATAAACCCACAAAAAGAAATCCGACGGGATCAAATCTGGAAATCTGGGTGGCCAGTCAATGTCGCCTCTTTTTGACATCAGACGTCCAGAAAATTTTCGTTGAAGAAATTGAATTGTTTGATTTGTAGTGTAGCATGTCGCACTGTCTTGTTTAAAGCAGTAACCGTCAAGACCTTTTTCACGCATTTGCGGACAAACATAATGAGTCAACATCCATCGATATCGATTTCGATTGACTGTGAATTTTCATTGCAGAATCTAAATTGTTTGATTTGCAGTGTGGCATGTGGCACCGTCAATTTCCATTGACTGTTTCGTTTTCTCTGAAAAAATATGGCCCAATGATGGTTTTTGGTGCAAACGCCGGCCCAGACAGTCACTTTTTGGTCGTGCAATGGCGCTTGATCGATCTCGTGTGGATTCTCCGTTCCCTAAATGCGGCATTTTTGCTTATTAACGCCGCCAGAGAGTGTGAAATGGGCCTCGTCGGTCATAAAAATGTGCTTCCAAAAATCAGGTTCAGTGTCAATCAATCGAGCGGCTGTTTGGCCGTATTCCAAGCAATGTGGACGGTCTGTCGACAATATTCTGTGTGTTAATTGCACTTTATACGGAAACAAATGCAAATTATCCTTCAAAATGCGCCGCAATGTAGTTCCACTGTCGCCAAAACACTTTTAGGTTCTGTAGAATGCTCTCTATCCATACGCAGAAATTCTTATAATCATCAGTGGCCCTATTCTGGTTTTTCCGGGGAATTGAGAATTATGAAAATATTTTGCTGTAATTACAAATATTTATTTCCCGCTCCCAAATGTATATTCTGGGAATAATTTTTTGGGGAACATTTTTTTATGTAGATATTTATAAACTAAAACACGTATTGCGACGTTAAATTACAAGTTTAATTTATTTTTAAATATATATTTATTAGAAAAATGATGTTTAAAAATTTTTAAATGTACGAATCACAATTCCCCCCTAAAATAATGGGGAAAAATTAACGTCAAAACTGCTATAAAATGGAATTATTTTTTCCCAATTAAAAAAATTCCCAAACGCCAGAATACAATTTGGGAATAAAAATTCGCAATTGTTAGAAAAACGTGGGAAAAACCAGAACAGGGCCACAGGAGACAATAACTGCAGCTCCTTGAGGAAGCTTTCCTGAGAGACCCTTGGTCCTTTTCTAAGCTATCATTCACAATGTTTTTGGTTTTCGTTTATTTTACCGACTATTTCATTAACGTTGTCAAACAGATGTATACAGATGTAACAGATGTAAATTGATGGAAGCTTGCACAGCCAGAGTGTATAGTTTGTGGAATATTTATTCTATAAATTTTATTTTAATGAATATTTTCATGTAATTTTAGATATTTTTTCTAATTCAAAAGTTGGGTAACCTAGACAATATTTTAAATTTTATCTTACCGATCCCTAAGATGTTCTCGCAATCTCCCTATATAGGTGAAAGAAAAGCTATAGTCCTATATTTTTGGAAAACTGGATCCAAGTTTCTTAATTGTTCAACGGGTTTTTAATTTTTGCGATATTTAAAATTTTACGATTTTCTAAATTTTCTATTTGCGGTGCGATGATATTTACTGCTGTATACTGAATACATTTTCAAACTTTATTTTATCGATCCTATAGAGATGTCCTCGAGGTCTCACCTACCTCATAATAACTCGTAATAGCTCTTCTATTCCAAAAATTGTCGACGGTTCCCTATCAAATTTCGGCATTATGTGATCGACATAGCATTCGGGTGAATTCGAAGAAGACAAATAGTGACGTGATTGTTATCAGTCGAAATTGGAAAATTTCAATCTTCCAAAAAATTCCATGTCTTGCTAGCCTGCCTTTGGAAACCGTGTGTGACAAGTGGAATTGGCAAGCCAATCTTGTCTTATACCTGATAGAATTTTTCTATCTTACTTTTCTTCTTCTCACCAGTTCCAAGGCCAATTGGTCCTTGCGACGAACCAGCTTTCCACAGAAAACCGGTAATCACATTACTTTCAATACCTCAGTAAACTCACATAAATATGACACAATTCGAGGCCGCGCCCCATACAGTCAATGCACAAGATAATGTGAAGTACAATCCATTTGTTTAAAAAACATCATTTTTGCGGAACAGTCTCCACGATTTGATTTACCATTCGACCTACGACAGTATTATGCCTTAATTCCATGATAATTTAGAAACCTGAATAATTCCTAAATAAAAACACCCAATCGTGTTCTCAAAACGGGTAATAATTATCAGTCTACTAAGTCAGTTACCATACCATACCTCTACAACGTGGAAAGCTTGTTGCATCAGCTCGGGTACGTCAAGTATTTTCTCGAAACAGTTAGAATAAGATCATCAACATACCACAGAGAACGTTCGTCGATAACCAAGAGCAATTTGGTAACAATACATCTTCTTGTGACTGGTTTGGCAACGTTGATGGCAACATAGAAGACGTCCGCTCAAACTTAACAACTCGCAATTTAAGCATAGATTCAATTAAATTCATAATATTATTGCCAATACCGCAGTTGAGGCACGCATTAGTGATCTTATTAAAAATTGCTGTTGAATGCACCTGCAATATCCAGGAAAGACAATGAAACTTTTTGTTATTAGGCAATTTTATACTTACCTGCCATGTAAGCTTAACTCCGCAAAATAAAAGAGGTTCCTAATAATTATATCAAAGAACTTTCCTAATGTGATTAGGAAGATAGCCTGATTGAGTAAAAACTCCTGGAATCGGTATAATCAGACTTACCAAATTTCGGTATAAACACAACTCGACTCTTCAGACTCAGATTAGTCTTTAATATAGTAAAACCATACCATAATTCGGCATTACAAATTTCATCAGGGCTATCTTGTAGGGATGTTCCAATGCAAAACAGCGTACGTAATTGGTCTGTAGTCTAAATTCAAATCGGCAGATTAATTGGAAATGTCGAGCGATCAGCTGATGTTAAACATTTCTTATAATGCTTTAGCGTTTTTCAGAGATTATCACAATCAAGTTCAAAGCTTGTGTTTTTTGTTACATTTTTAAATTGACCGCGATGATGCCAAAACTTGGAGTGTAAAACACATCTGATAGTTCGGTAGAGAAAAGTTCCTAGTTGGTTAGTTTTCTGTTGCGAGACGGGTTTAAAGAGCACACAATATGATTAGTTATCCTCTGTCAAAAAGGGGAGGCGTAGGTGAGTCAATTTAGAAGAATTATTCTAACGAATTTTATCATTGTTCGCATTAAATCCTTATAGAAACAACACCACCACCAAGGTTGTATAGTTACCGAATTATGCAGACATTTATTTTTTTGTTAAGCATGAGAAATAGATACCTGCGTTGTACAATGATAATAGGTAAACCAACGGACCAGAGATAATCGTAAAGTTGATTCTGTCCACTGCATCCACAGTTGCATATTCAGTTCCGTTTTCTCATTCTACCTTTATATATGATGAACTAGAAATGTTGCACTCAAGATTCTTTTAAGTGTCGCGTCCGCAAATGTCCTTTTAAATAATATTATATAGAATTTATGATAATAACTTTCTCTGGTGATTTTTAAATATAAAACTTATGTATTGCCAAAGTTTAACTAAATAAAATTATCCAACCGGAGCAGCTGATGTACTGGCGAAAAAGTGGAAAAACATCCAGAAGAAGTATATGAATAACGAAACAGGAAGTGAAAAGATTTAAATTGAAATATGAGTAAACAATCTATTTTGTATCCTGTAACAAGTACATATGTTGCTTAAATCCAATAAGTAGAATAAATATGCAATTAGTTGTTTGTAATATTTTAATCTAATTGAGATCCGCACTCGAATTTCCAGATTCCGTAACAGGCCATTAAGCTGAATATATTTAAATATTTTGTTAATCAAAACTACTGGGTTATACACTGAACACCGGTATCATATAAGGCCAATCGTTTTACCATAGTTAAACTAATTCTTGTTTAAACAAAACAAAACTAAGTTACGTATATATCAAGCAATAAATAAATCTTATAAGTAAAAACCATTCCAAAATCGTGATACTTTCAAAACGATAATATTCCATTTAGCTGCATGTATTTTACTCAATTAACGTTCGTTCATATAAACAAAAACCCATTAGTTAAATTACCTGCTATTATTATTAAATATATTCCATTGAAAATGGCGCACATTTATAGAACATATGTACACGAAATCGAAAATATTTCCTTGTGTACTCTCGTACGAACCTTTAATTTAACCTTGCGCGATATAAAACAAAAATTCGTAGATTGCAAAAAAACATCAACGATCTTAAGTATTTTTCCGCAATCTTAAAATTCTTTCAATAAAAACAATGGCACAACACAACATCTAATATTAATTATAAGATACGTATTTCCAGCATCTTGTATACAGGCTTGTATACATACCTGTAATATTTGATATTGTTGTTTGTAATGCCTTTTGAAACCAAAACACCTAAATATTATGTCTTGAGTTTAGCTTAAAGGCTGATTTATGTATTATTGTAACATTGAATTTGTTGTTCATGTATAGGGTTAAACAACTACAACAAATGTTTAGAAAGAATTTTTTTGTTTCACGTTGTAAAAAATATAAATAATAATAAAATTTACCTTCACTTTACACATTATGATCAAGTAATCTACTTTAATATTTACGTTTTTTATAATAAACAAAAATTCGACCAACTTTCGAGATCTTATAATAAACTTATGCACACATACACATAAACCAATGTAAATGCTTAACACAAAATATGTATTTAAGATTGCTCACTCTCCCGTCCACATCTCTATAATTTTATTACTGTATTCATTAACACAATTTAATATTTCTAACAAAATGCTTGTAAGATTTTAACAAAAAATCAAAGTTTCGTCGCTTAAAATTCATTGAAATCTTTCGATAGCTCTTAAATATCAAGATAATATGCCGAGGTTATTGCAATTTAAATAGATTAAACAATCTTATCTTGAGCGCGGTTAAAGAATTTTAAATAAAAGTCAAAAGCAGATGTTTTATAGAAAACAACATAATTAGACAGATGATAAACTGTTGGTTGATACTCGTATATTGTCTACATTGTTTCTCGACTGGTACATTAAAGATTACATGCAGATAAATTAAAATTGGCGTAAAACCTTATCATAAAAAATGTATATTGAAATTTTCTTATTGTACCTAACGTTTCACGTCGCAATATAAAATTGTCTATCAGTGAGAAATGTGTATTGAATTTATTACGAATCCCGTAAATTTGACTTTAGCACGCCGCCTAATTTGTTCTATTTCGTAATTAAAAACCGACCTATGCAAAGAATAAGAGATCTGACAAGAATCGTTCACAAATCATTTTATCACTGTAAACAGTTTGTAAATTGTGTAAATTTAACTGCGTTTCGTCAAAATGTTTATATGTTTATACACTCGCGAGCAACTAAATCGACTCAAACCTTCAGCGCTCAGCGATTTTTTTTAAAACGGCTTAACCGATTTCTGCAAGACATTATTTTTTTAGAAGCCTGATATTTTTCTTTAAAATGACACTATTTTCATGAAAATTGGTTCAGTACTTGTTTTATACTGAATTTTGAATGAAAACGCAATCAAAATTAATGATTATGAAAAAAAATATTGGGGATATTTAAATTTAAATTACAACAAAAAATTCAAGCAAAACAAAAACAATTTTATTGGTGAATACTTAATATTGCTCTCCTTGCGTCTACAACGCACCCCACTCTTCGTCCAAAGCAATCTGAAGGTCACTGATGTTAGATGGTACCGGATTTCTGGCTTGAACTCTCCGTTTTAGTTCGCCCCATAAATCAAATTCATGTCTGGACTACTAAATTAAATTAAATTAAATTCATGTCTGGACTAAGGGCTAGCCACTTCATCGTCTCGAGTTCAACCTCATACATAAACTGCGGGGTGCGGTTCGCACTGTGTGACACCGGGTATTATAATGCATCAATATGAAATCTTCCCTTATCCTACATAGGGCATTACATGATCCAAGAGAATACCCACGATACATCTTGGACATGGAGACATATTCAGCACTCGTCAGTAAATAGAACGAACCTCCATTGCTCGATGTTCCAAATAATGTATTCGCGAACAAATTCGAGCCGTTCTTTGCGGTGGCGTGTAATTGTTAATTTTGGGCCTCTAGCGGGCCGTCTTGGAGTAAAGTTAGAACATTGACTAACAGCTCCATCTCGAACTTGTCTTAGCTCCTGCTGCACATCGACGCCCGTGAGATGGCGATTTCGCACTGGATGCAAATTAGAACAATAAATCGTCCGTATCTCTCAGATGTACATCGATACCGGCTGGTCATTTAATAGTTGTTTTACGAAAATCGGTTAAGCCATTTTAAAATAATACGCCTTTCTGTACGCGCGGAGGTTTGATTCGATTTAGTTGCTCACGAGCGTATAATAAAACGGCAGATTCTAATTGGAATATTAAACTTCTTTTGTGTATTAGTGTTACACTGTAAAAATATATTTTTAATGAGACATATATATAAAATCAGAAAAAGGTAAGAAGTGCTGTCTCTTTATTTCCCCTTACAAATATCCGTTTCAGCTATTTTTCAAATCGGAATTTTATATAAAAATAATGTTTGAAACTAAATATTTAAAAAAAGTGAAAAAAATGTCACCTGTTTGGTTTGAGTAATTTATATTTTATTTACATCATGATAGCCACAAGGATCCTTCTGAGATGTCATCAAGTTGATAAAATAGCCCTTAGTACTGAGAATTAAACTGTCTATTTGAAATGTACCATACCGATTTGACCTGTTTGCGTAGTTAATATTTCGACTGATTCGCCGATTAGTCGATTCTTCTAAGACCTCGTCAGGCGGTTACAAATCTATATGTATTGCTCCCTAAATTGATAATTGGGAAGACCACTGAGACATGGCATACAAACAGGTTATTACATAGTACATAGAGCTAATGTGACCTCGTGATGACGTCTTAGAAGAATCCTTCAGTTGAACAGTTGAAAACGGCATGTCATGCATATTAAACTAAAAATTGAGAATTCGGGAAAACGGGTATATGACATATGGGCATATGAGCTCTTCTCACTTGAAACTATTCTATCTATTGTACTTGATGACATAATAGAACAATCCTTAAATCCTTTAAACGTTTCAAACATCTCAAAATTTGTATGAGAAATTAGGTTAACAGTGTAACACTACTACAATGATATATTTGTTAAAAATTTCACAATAAAATATAGATGTTCCTACCGACAATGGAAGCTCGAGTTGCAAACTCAGGGCCGATTTCAGACGTAGAACTTTGGAGGTTATCTGAAAAAAATCAATAAAAATTTTATTCCGATCAACGTTATCAGTACTTCAAATATCGTTTTCGTTACCGACCCACCGAAAATAGTACTTCCACATAAAAAAAAAACTCTTGAACCTAGGCCCTGAGAATTATAGCGCTTAAACCTTATTTATGAGTTTTTATCGCAATCAATTAAGCTAAATATTAGCTAATATTAGCTCGATTAGAATCGAAAAAAAAAACTTTAGTAAACTGCCTCTTTAGATCCCTTGTACATTTTAAATCTTTATCGAGAGTTAAAACTTTTCTATAAATAGTTCTTCCGAATGGTTGTTTTCTATTTATGTAAAAAGTTATCCCAGCTTTCATCCCACAAAACAGCGATCCCAGAATATTACTGCTAGCGAAGAAATGTAACATCCCAGAATATTTCGAAAGTTCTTTATCCGATCAGTAACCGTCGGATTAGAACGAATATTTTCTAGATGTGGCTACCAGGAATAATGTTTTTTAGATGTGGCATACTAACATCTTCATGCGGTTCAAGCGGCACAATTGAATTTTTTTACTGAATCTTTTTATACTCCTTCGTTTCCACGGCTCATAGAATGTGTCGAATGGAAAGTGTCGGATTAGGACGAATGATTTTATATCTGGCATACTAACAACTTCATACTGAGCCAGTTTCATGTAACTTCAATGTGTCCTAGCGTCCTAGCGGCACAATTGAATTTAAAGCTCTGAAAATCGTTAAATAACAGATTTTTTCTTGCTCATGCGCTTCCTCGGCCCATTATATAAAAGTGTTGGATTAGAAAAGATATTTTTTAGACGTGGCATACTAACACCTCCATACTGGGCTAGTTTCATGAAACTTCTTTTCGTCGAAGCGGTACAACAGAATTTAAAGCTCCGAAAATCGTAAAATTACGGAATTTTTTTATAATCATTTCGACAGTTAAGCTTCAATTGTGCCGCTTTGGCGCTTCATGAAACTGGCTTAGTATGAAGATGTTAGTATGCCACATCTAAAACAAAATCCTAATCCGGTACTTTTATAGCATAGGCGAGCATCAAAAGATTTTTGGAGCTTTAAATTGAATTTTGCCTCTCAGAAAAAAAAAATTAAGAACACAAAAATTGAACGCAACTGAGAAAACGCTTTGGTTGGCCTGACCTATTTGTGTTTTGTTTTATAACTTTAAACCGATTAAGATATCGATTAAAATAAGATTGCTCTCGTGATTGACAGCGTCAAATGTCTTTAAGCACTCTAAAATCAGTGCAACGGTTCTCACCTGAAAGCCGGATCACGAAACAAGTGCGGACAAACAGATATGCAGACAGACAGTAAAAACTTTAAAAATAAATGATCATGATTGCTTATCTCAAAAGAGATGCAAAAACTCAAAAACAGTCATTTATCTATTTCAAAATTATAGACAAACACACCAACTTTTATATGTACAGAGTTTTAAAAATTGCTCAAATATTTGTTAAGTTCACTAATTTTTTAGGAATATGGCAAACAGTTTTCCGATTTGTTGTAACAATGGTCATACGATAAAATGTTTAAGGAACATTTAATAATAACTTATTTGAAAATATTGGTAAAACTAAAGGTTTTACTTTCTTTTGCGAAATAAAATAAAAAAAGGCAATCATGAAAATTGTTCGCCATATCACCGAAGTCAAAAAACGTTGTTTTTAAAAAGTTTCTGTAGTTTGTGTGTGTGTGCATTTGAATTTTGTATGTGATCTGTGCAGAATAAAAGTTTGTGGCTTTCTACATTCCAAACAGAGCGACTTTTCGGGGTAAGCTTTTTCCATAAATTTAGAGGTTCCAATGTTTTTTGGCCAAAATCGGTTCACTGGCAGCTTCCAGAGGAGCTTTTTCGTTTCTTGCAAATATTTAAAAAACACATATACCATTTATGTTAAAAACGATCATGACGATTTTCGTTTCGATTCTTGAATCAAGTTACTTCCAATCTAAATCAATTAATAATATTATAGAGTTATTTTTAATTTTTAAAAAGAATTATTGGTAATGAACTCTAATTTTGGAATGAAACATTTTTATAAAAAAAAATTAGAGTTCATTACCATTCAAAAAAAAATGTATTTCAAGTCAAGTTTCCATCATTTTTTATAAAACTTGTTGTCAAATTTTCATAAATTATTTTGTCCCTTGAGAATGATGGGATATCTACCGTCGACACATTGCACCGTTAATCCACTAAAATAAAATAATGTTCTAAATTAAATTTGCGACAATGGCGGTCCACATAAGTTTACCAAAATTTGAACGGAAATGACGATATTTGCCAAAATACTGTTTTACACAAAAATTCAACCTATACAGTCCAGATCAGTCAATCCGATCAGGATGAAACTTCATACTTAAAATGTTTTCGTAAACTCAATTATAATAGTGACACGTGCAGGAAATCTGAATACCGGAAGCGACAGCTTCTAATGAAAGTTTTCTAATTTTTTAAGTTTTTCCCAATAATTTTAAAAAATCATTCAAAAAGATCAAAAATTTAAGCGGAAATGTTGCTTAGATGATTTAACTGGTCGGTATTAAACTTTATTCGACAGTTTTTTCCCATAAATTGGGAGGTCCTAGTGAAATTTGGTGAAAATCAGTGTGTCGGAAGTGAAAGTTTTCGTAGAAGGTTTCTTAATTTTTACAATGTTGTTGAAAGGCAAAGCATTTACGAAAACCAACCAAGAAATATAAGATCCTAATAAATTTAAAGATTATATTTTCAAGAAGGTAAAATGTACGGTTCCTGAAATTGAGACCAAAGATTTTTGGTTAAACAAGACAGTTTTTATCAAAATTCGTGTAAGTTGTTTTTCCCGCCTTAGAAATCAAATATTGTGTATTCGAGATTAATGTACATCCATAATAAAAGAAAGTCGAGTGTTGACCTCGGCATATACACCTCTCCATCTTTTGTATATAAATAAATTTTGAAGGAGCGTCAAAACGTTGAAAAGTGATTTTGGACTGGGTCATTTTTCGTCACTTTTATCAGGATTTCAATAACTTGTTCTTATACAAATCGAAGTTAATTTCCCGTTTGCTGTAATTTCTCGTAAAAGATACAAAATATTTCCATTGAAAGAGAACTGCCGAACAAATTCTACATTCATTAGTGTTGCTATCTTTGGAAAATTTTAATAAGAACAATTTAAGCTGTTTTACAATAGATGGCGGCAGTGAGCAAAAATTTCTAAAATGTTTCGAACGAAATCTTGAGTCTCACACGAATAATTGGTTTTAACCCATTTCACGCGGCACTTTTACATTTAAGTATCCAATAACGATTTAATTTTGAGTTAATTACAAATTACGATTTTACTTTCATAATACAAAGAATTACCCATTTTTGTATTTTTGACAGTGCGCGTAGTTATTTTTGCTACTTCGTGCTGCCACCTTTTGTATTATATGTATATTACTTAGACGTGTTCAACTGACATCTATTAATAAAAAAATTCATTAAAAAACAAAATCGATTGTACTTTCCTTTGTTTTGTTTTTGGAATAAATGCATTTTTGCGAGAGAATTTAATAGATTTATCGAAAAATTTAAGCATTTTTGAGTAAATTCATGCGGGTCTTAAAAAATATTAATTGTTGATTTTTAAATGTGAACTTTGGAAGATTCAGGCATTGACGTAGAAGTGGCGATTTCATGTTTCTTACCTATTTGGAAACTCGAAACAAAGACCTAAAGGCTGAACCAGTCAGTCCGTAAGAGCTTAAGTTGTACTCAATTTGGACAATTTGCATAACAGTGACAAACCAGCGAAACTTCAGGATTTGTTTATTGAGTGTTGACAAGATGATTCCAAAAGTTTGTTGGTAAGAAATCGTAATGGAAATGGTGCAAATAGACGTCGACTTAAGCTCTTACTTGAGCCTTAAGATTTTTTGTACGAGCCTTTATTGTATTCAATGTTTAATCCATAGTTCTAAAATGTAAGACCAAATATACTAAAAAAAATGAAATTTTACCAAAACTTCTTATTGGATTAACGAATCTTTGCTTATTGTATCAAGCCAGTATTTAAACAACCAATCTTGTTTGCACGTAAATGTCAATTTTTACGAAATCCGAATGAAAACTAACACGTTATAAATATTTAACATTTTTGAGTTTTAATTTCTAAACCATCCTAGCTCACAAAACATTTTGAACAATTCATTAAACCGCATAGTGTCATTGCATTAA
Organism: Nephrotoma guestfalica; assembly: GCA_963691935.1. Taxonomy (NCBI): domain Eukaryota; kingdom Metazoa; phylum Arthropoda; class Insecta; order Diptera; family Tipulidae; genus Nephrotoma; species Nephrotoma guestfalica. The sequence continues at coordinate 225,344,181 of OY829913.1, read as the reverse complement.
AACACCCATTTTCAAGTTCATCTAACCTAAAACATTAAGATTCACCAAAACTGACCTATATAGTTTCTCGCACGATGTATAAAACATCGACTTTCTTCAGTACTCAGTTGCTCCAAATAAAATTCTCAATACAATACAAGTCATTACAAATACAATCGCATGAAAGGAATTGATCCACTAATATGACATGAAAAGAGCAAATTAGCAATTCGCTTTTAACGTCCTACCTTACGCAGTAGCCAAATCGAGGACGTACGGCTATAGGTACGATTTACGTAGTACCATCTACACATTGCCTTGCTCCATGCCAGCCTTTAGTAATGGCATGGAAAATGGGTCGGCCGATGAGTTCTGCACTCCAACAGGGGGTCATGGTTGTGTTCATTTACATCACAGATAGTAATCTGGTGATGAAAAATCCTTTTTGCGTCCTGCCCCTATCCAGATTCGAACACGGTGCCTCCCGATCGAAACCCTAAAGCTTTAACCACTGTACCCCATTTGGTCGATTGGGAGTGCTTCGGCCCCAGATCAGATTGCATAGTTAATGAACAAAAAAGAGCATAGTATAGCAAAGAGGTAACTTAATGCCAATCGTTCTACATACATATATTATTTTACTAAGCCATAATGTTTATGGAGGCCAATTTTCAGCGGGCCATAATGATTATAGAGACCAATTCTAAAAAATAAAGACATGTTTGATTCAATACAGCCAAATGGTGGGTTCGTGACGGAGTTTTTAACAGAAATATAGTTGTTTACTGAAGTAATGTTCCAATCTTTCTGTGTTGAGACTTTGGGCTATCTTCTTTATAAGTTAAGTTTTCACCGTATTTTTTGTGACTTGGATTCTGTCGATATGGAAATTTTTCTAATAGGACGTTTATGCATATTATGTTGAATGTAATTGAAAACTTTTTAGACCTGAGTGTTTCGGAGTGTGATATAGGACAATATTATAGCAACTCAACTAATAAAAAGGAAGCATTTCCATGGAGCTCTGAAATCGGCAGATGGTCTAGATCGTGAAAAGTAAACAGCGAAAACGCTGCGAGAGACGCCAAGAAGCAATCATTTTTAAATAGGTAGTACAGCATTAAACTTAAAGCCTCATATACTTAAAGTGGCTAATTAAATAACAACACCAAGTGTTTGAGGTGAGTGCGGGAGTTGTTTGGAATTATTTGGAAAATACCGAAATATGGAAAGGATACCGAGTGTGAAAGAATTTTATCAGGTTAAACGCAATGAAAAAGTGACGCATTCTTGTAATGTATCCATGTTTACGTTACGCAACGTACTGGTTACAGTAACGTGATTCAAAACAACACAGCTTTTTTCAGGTGTTCAATCACCAAAGTATGATCAACTAATTACTCTTCACGATGGCGTTAGAGATGCCTTATAAAATTTGTTTTCAACCGATAAGTTAAATGAATTAAGAGTACAATCAACAATTGGAAAGAACACCGGCAAAATTCCGCGGAACAAACTTAATGATTTTTTAAGGTTTAACTCAATTGGATGTTTTGTAGAATTTGGCTTACATTTCCACTGCAAGTAAAATTTAAATGCTTGAGATCATAATTGGTGTGATAAATGGAACGGTTTGAATCGAATGGAATCTCTAGCAAATCTAAATTTACTTTTTATGATAGTGAAAATAATAAATTTTAACATAATGAAAAATGCAGTCTGCTACGCCAAATAAAATTAGTTTAACAAGATTGAACAGATTGTTTGGAATTATAATAAGACAGGCAGAATGAAATTGAAATCTAAATTCTTGGACGCCTTAACGTGTTCCACTGAACTATATTCAAGTTAAACTCGACTTAAATGCTTGCCTCTATACAATAGTTTTAACTAACGGTGTTCACCAATAATTAATTCGTTGTGACAAGCACAAATTTAAGACACTGTGATAAAACAAATCGATTACTTCTTAAAGCCCACATTTTTTTAAAGGTAAGAAGTACAAATTATCTTACTGATCATCGTCATTTTTTATTATGTGAAATGCCGATTTATATGTAGTAGTAGTAGTAGTAGTAGTAGTAATAATATTAATCAAAGGGTCAGTTATACCGTTTAGCCTTTCTCTAAAAAATCTACCTTAAGAATTATGATTATGAATTAAGTTTCGAACTATTATATTACATATATAGAGGAGGAAAGAGCATTTGGACCACAAAACAAAATTAATCTTTCTAAATGGTAAAGTTTGTTTAATGACTTTTTAATTAAAATTTATTATGAAATGTTAAAATAATGACCGAAATATGACTGTTCATTTATTTTTAAAAGATTATGATATCTTAATCGACTGATAATGTAATTTATCAGATGGCTCAAATACACTCAACCAGGCTTGATTTTATCATGACTCTACACAAATGAAGTTCGTCAATCAAAAGAATATATGGTTAGTTTGATTAATGGCTCGGATTTGGATCAAACTAACATAATTGTTATTTTTAATTCTGACTTTGAAGTCTTCTTTGCTTTGCAATCGTGATCCAGAAGATTTGGTAATTGTGGATTGTGGAATTAAGGAGCCCTGTGACACATGTATGAAAGAAAAACTAACAAGATTACCATTTCCAAAACAATCATTGACTAAATCATCTGCTCCATTAAACTTAATTCATAAGGACGTTTGTAGTTTGCCAACAACTACATCGAATGGAATGAATTATTTGGTTACGTTTATCGATAACTATTCACGGTTCGCAATTATTTGCTTACTTCGGCATAAATCAGAAATTAAAATCCAGTTAAAGGAATTTGTTGAATTCGTAAAAACGAAATTTGAACAGTGTCGTGCGTCTACGCGTATTTCGGAATTATCTACATGTTAGTGTCGAAAATAGGGTAGACAATTGATTTTTGTGTAGACAATGCCGTTATTGGTAGAGTATGTCGACAACTGGTATAAAATGTATAATATTGTTGTTTTGTAATTTTTAGCATCCGAAATTGGCATTGATGGCTCGCTAATAAAATGTTAAATTTATAAAATAATTGAAATTATCGTGGTTGTTTGATCTCTAGCGTTCTCAATTATAACATTGAAGAATGTAGTGAGCGACATTGCGGTCATAGGCTATATTTTAATGATACCACTCAAAAAATGGTTCATGAAAGCAGGAATGGAGAATTTCTACCGAATAGGGCGTCTGTATTGAAGAATTCGCGTCAACTGATTCATTTTTTAAACTTTCATAGATAGTTGATATTAAAATTGGACGTCAAAACTCGATAGAACTCGTTGGTTTCCATGATTAACAGGTTGCTAAACTTGAAACCATTTTTATGAGAAAAATGATTTTAAAACATATTTTGAACGTTTTGAAACCCTGGCTATAAAAGAGCTAAGTAAGGATAATTCGATGATTATAATCAGTGAGGCCGCCCACAAGATGTTAACCTAAGATCTTTCTGAACAAATATCTACTTTAAGTGTAATGAAACTGGATTCACTTAAAGAGCAACATAATGACTATACCACTATAAAGAGTGGAGGTCCTTAATGAGATATTTTCAGAAACTAAATTCAAATATATCAGAAAGTGAGGATGGCATTTTTGTCTGCTATAATGCAGTATTTATTTCAAACTTAAATTAATATTTGATGCCACTCCACTTTCTGATATATTTGAATTTAGTTCCGAACTCTTTATTGTGATAGTCATTATGTTGCTCTTTAAGTGAATCCAGTTTCATTACACTTAAAGTAGATATTTGTTCAGAAAGATCTTTGATTAACATTTTGTAGGCGGCCTCACTGATTAAAATCATCGAATTATCCTTACTTAGCTGTTTGATAGCCAGGGATTTCAAAACTTTCAAAATATCTTCCAAAATTATAAAATAATTTTAATTGGCAAAAACATAGTTAAACAGAAATTTGTCAACGTATCTGATCCTATCGAACCATCCGATTAAGTAGTTATTGAAGAAACCGATAACAACCTAACTGCACAGTTGCAGTGCATCGATGTTGCACATAGATGATTTCATTCCATCACAAGAACCAAGGTTGTGGCGTATTTGAAGCTATTTGAAGCAAGTGGAGTTCGAACTTAAATAAACTTAAACAAACTTAAACCTTGACACCTAGCGAAACGGTATTTTCCGTTGCTGGAAATGACAAGCTGCGTAGTCGAAAGAATTTTGAAATGTTAAATGCATTAACATTTCTAAAATAATACTTTTTGGGAATTTAAAATATTGAGTTGAAATAGGCATTATTTGTATGAAATGAAATAAATTTTGTATACACTAATACCGCCAATACCGATAATATCATTATCAAAGCCATACCGATAACCGATTCGCTGTCATCAGTTTTAGTCATTAATAAACATTTGTTGCCACATATGTCACTATTTGATCACTTCCTTCACCAATTTTGAAATTACGATAAGAATATTAGCACTAAGCTAACTGTTAGAAAGTTTTTGTTTTTGAAAGTGTCAAAGTGTCTATGCTACCCAAAAAATGTCGGCAGGTATAAAACCGCCAACTACGTCTGCCTTAAATTACTATAGAAATTAAAACAGTACGTGTGCAATTTTTAATGTTCGCTGATTGAAAAATATACTACATTTTTACTCAGCTTAGATCTGTTTATAATTTTTAAGATTTTCTTATATGTCCAATCCCCAAATGTTTTGGTTATATTACTATTTCAAAAGCACAATTTCCAGCAATCATTAACTTTCGATATTGGGCACGTACGTGATACTGTATGAAATTTTGAAAGGAGCACTTTGTTCTAAAGTTAGATCATGTCCATTAATTGTGCAATTTAAACAAGCTCAAATAGTCACCGTTGATGTGATTAAAATTATCGACCGCAAATTGTGACAATTTTTTAAGAGTATTTGCAATTTTCACCGTCTAGGAATTGTATTAAGGCCATGCATGAAAATTAAAGCATAGTTTACCGTTTAATGTTATTGCATCGGCAATATTGGGGCTAACATAAGTTTTAGCGCACTCTCTGGAGTTAGTTCAAAATTTATTTGTCGTATATATATCTCTCGGTGCATTATCGAACACCGGTAGAATCAGCATCTCGATTGTATATCACTCGATAAATTAACGTACCACACTACTAGGTTTGATATGGATCTGGTAATATTTCCTGACACGTTATTTCCCACAACACAGACATCGGTGTAATCCTTCGTTAAAGAATCCGAAAAATAAAAGAATCGTCAACAAGTTCTCTTCATCTGGCGGTGGTACTACAGTATTAATTACACTTCTGGTTAGAATCTAGTTACATCTTTAACGAAACCAAATAAAATGTTGGTACATACTTTATAAGTTTCATTGATAATCATATCTCAAACGAGACTAAATCCAGAAATAAGATAAATTCCCAGCTTTAAATAAGTTTATTCATACTTAAGCTTCTTCCATAAATTGAAAGATCCCAGTGATTTTTGGCTAAAATTGGTCCACCCAAAGTGGCAACTTCAACTATTTTGAAAAGAAAATCATTTACAAGAAAAACGATTAGGAATTAAAAAATGTTAAATTAACTTTGCAATAATATCGGTCCAGATCAGTTTTCCTAAATTTAAGTGAAAATGATCATTTTTGGCAAAATACTGATTTTTAGAATTAGTCTAATTTTTCATTTTAGAAATCAAGTGTGGTACTTTCGAACCTATGTATACACTCGTGGTAAATAAAAATCGGGTGTTGACCAAAACATATCACCCCTCCGTTTCTTTAAATATGCGTAATTTTACTCTGTGCACTGCGTTTATCTTTGTGAACTGTACTTATGCCTTTGTATACTCGGTTCAGTGCACGAATGAGCATCTAAACATTTTACAACACGGGTTAATTTTGCTAGCTTAGGTTGAATTATAAAACAGACCTCGTGATATTTTTTTTATTATATTTGATTTTATTGTATTGTCTGAAATTCCCAGCGAGCCCTCGGTTAAACTATCCCGATAATAATGATTATTAATCGACGAACTTGTTAGATTATTTAATATTTACTTGTTTGGTTTTGTTTTCTAACATTTTATTTCGTGCTATTCATTGTAGTACATGAACAGTTTGATAGCTCTGTGTTTGGTTTAAAATCTTAATGGTGTAAAATTTTCCGGAAATTGTTCTAAAACAGCTAAATGTTTATGAAATATGGAGTAAGAATGCAGCTCTTCATCTTGAAATGATTCCATTAACAATGCAATCTTAAAATATTGCTAATTGCAGAAACAGTAATTTTCGACATTGTCGACACATTGTCTACATTTTCTACATATATTGTCTACACATGTAGAATATTAATTATCTACGTAGTGCAGACGACAATACGGCACAACACTGAATTTGAACATAAATCAGAGATGGCGTGGCGATGAATATATTGGGAAAAACTTGGAAGAATTCTTAAAACCGCAATGAATTCAAGTCCAACAAACCGCAGGTTGTTCACCACAGCAGAACGGAGTTGCTGAAAGAAAAACAGAACGTTGGTTGGAATGGCACGTTACACATTAATTGATGCAAAGTTACCGAAAACATTTTGGGATGAAGCAATAACAACAGCCAACTATATTCAAAATTGTGTTATCACAACCTATTCAACGCCATATACAAATTATGGAATTAAGTTCGGCGATTATCAGTCGTGATGTGAAATTTATCATCGAATCACATAAAGTAAATAGCGAGAAGAAAGACTACGATGTTGATCATGAAATTATTGTTGATTTGAATGCGAATTCCAAAAACATCAGGAAGAACGAGTTTCTCAACGGTCAACCAAAGAAAAAAATCGGGACGGTTGATTGAAGAAACTTTTGGTACAAAGAAATCTTCGAACCACCAAGTTATAACGAGATAATTTTATGTGAACTGAAGGCATTGTGGTTAGAAGTTATGAAGGATGAAATGAATTCAATGAAGAACAATAAAACATGGGAATTATGTAAGTTACCTGATGATCGCAAAGCCATAAGTTCCAAATGGGTATACAAAATCAAAAGAAATTGTGATGGATTGGATTATGATGAAGTTTTGCACCGTTTTGTTCCCGTTAGCTGGGAAATACAAGATGCATGTAACTCACTTCGATATAAAGATTATTAATTTACAATATACAAAGCAAGTCGTTGCACCGGTGCAAGTTTGATACTATCGAATTCAAAACATTGAAGAAGAGCCTGATCACACAAATTATCGAAAGTTAATTGGAGATTTGTTATATTTGTCAGTGAATACACGACCAGCAAGTATCAGCATTTTGGCTCAAAAAATATCATCTCCAACTCAATACGAATGGGACCAATCGATATCGATCGATAGTTCGGAAACGGCAGATTATATATTATCGATTGTGTTCTCGCCGACAGTGTTGGAGATAAGCTATGTAGTTAAAATAATTTAGTCTGACCAGCTAGCTGGTACTCATGTTGACCAATAACATCAGTGCATTCGTGAGAACAAATAAGAAGATAGTAAACGAGTAGGCGGCTCCAGGCGGTTGGGTCGGGTTTTAACCTCGCCAAATATACCGAACATGGCCTAACAGTACAGAATAAGAAGGACGCAGTGGGAATCGGATATAGGCATGGCCTGGGCGCCACAGGCTGTAATACATTACATCTATACACCTCCAACTCCTGACATACCACTTAAACTTCGGTACAAAAACCCTGCGGTCACACTGAACAAGTTGTTTAAGGAAATGGCAAAATTTAGCTTTGAAACACGCAAGCTGTTCTATTTACACCATAGCGAGAAAATTAGCACTCGTTATTCAAGTTAAATAACAAGCCTTATTTCAAACGTGAATATATCTAGGTGTACCCGACAAATATTTCTTACAACAATATCAAAGCCTAGAACGCCAAAAAGATAGCTGGTACGCTGAATTTTTTCAAACTGTCTACTAACCAAACGACAAGACTCGTTGCTTTATTGAAACTGGCATTATTGATTTATCGGAAAATTCGCTCCAAACATTTAATGCCAATGCCAATGCAAACTTACCCTGCTAGATGACTGGTTAATCGTACACAGAGAAAGTGAACCGGACGATAAATGGCCAGAGGTAATAACATGAAGGTAATGTCTGATGGTGTAATTAGCGGCAGTTAATGAATGGAAACAATGTCTTAGACTAGTAAGTGAAGCGACCAAAATTAGTTGCGCTATCTTTTCATCTAACTGAGATCCACAGAAGTTGAAAGAGGACAAAAAATTATCCACGAATTGGGAGTTACCTGCTTCGAAAATTTTAATTTCAACTGACATTCCGATAAGTGTATTGCTAAAGCTAACTCCGAGTGTCATCCTAACAAGCGATGGGCTGGGGAGTTACTCAAAGAGAAAAATACCTTAAGTTTACGTTTACGTTTACTACGAAATAAATGCCGTAATTAGCAGTATTCCTAATACAATCAGTGGTTTGACGTATTATCTACATCGCGTAGTTAATTAATATTCCACATATGAAAACAATTAAAAAATGACATCGACAATGTAGAAAATGTAGACAATGTCGAAAATTTTAGTTTCGTTCAGCTATCAGCAAAATTATATGGTTATTTGTTAATGGGTTACTGTTTAATTTGGGCCGAAACACAACCAAAAACACTAAAATCAACTTCTAGTAACCGCAACTATGTTGTGAATAACCTATAGCCGGATTTAGACTCGCATAGAGTTATGAATATTGATCAAGCGGCGCTCCACCGAGTGCACGAGAGATTAAAAGACGCTAACCCAAATATTGCTAAAGGAACACCAGCTATTGATAATATTATTTATTTTAAGAGGGTTGCCTTTTAAAAATCGGGATTGAGCAACCGCCTAGTACTGCCACCTGGGATCTGACAACTCTATTGTAAAGTTTGACATTTTAGATGGTACATTTACTCAGAAGGTATTTTATTCCGCCGCTATACCATACTTTGTTTACTTTGTTAGTGATTTCAAAATTGTGCATCGATACACCAGTGCATCGATGAGCTTAATTGAGCTTTTGAGCATGAAACACCATCAAGGACCAGTGTTTATCGATAGTTTACAGAATTCAGTCGTGGCCACAGTTCGATCAACGACGAATTTCGTGAAGGTGGTCCCAAATCGGTTATTGTTCCGAAACACATTGATACTGTCGTAAGATTGAGGCAAAATTGCATGAAAATTTGGCCATCATAAAGATTTGTTCGCATTGGATTCCAATTATGTAATTTGACAAACGCGGAACCAAGAAATGCTCAAAAAACATTATAGCGATGCTGGCTCGAAACCAAACAGTAGTCCACGGTATGGGTGATCCAATATGAGCCAAATCCAACAAAAGTTATTCGCGCACGAAGCACTGTGAAGCAAATAGTCGCTTGTTTTTTCACAAAAACTGGACATGTCGTAAGCGTAGAACGGTAAATTCTGAATGATACACAACCATTTTCGAGAAGTCTTCGGTGACAACTGAATATTTGAGCGGTCAAAACATCGAGTTAATGGATCCATAGTATATTCCTGGTTTGGCACCCAAAGACTTGTTTTTATTCCCGCAAATAAAAAATAAATATCGAGGTCAGCGTTTTTCGACACCTGAAGAAGCGGTGTGGAACAAATGATTCGAAAATTGGTTCAAACGCATTCAAAAGTGTATTGTTCTTCATGAAGAATATTTTGAAAAACAATAAAGGCTTTTGTGATAAATAAATTTTGGTTTTGCTCTCTAATCCCGAAATACATACAAGGCAACCCTCCTCGTATTGAACCTAGATTTATAAAATAAATTATTTTTATTTTACAAACGTAAACAAAATCGCTTATGGTTTTACCAATATCGATCGCAACGATTAACAAAAGGTCCTGACGAGCCGGTATGAGAACCTGACAAGGTCGAGTACTACTGCACCAGCTAATAAACGGGAACTGAAAGATAACACACGTCCAGAAATAGAACGAATAAACTTCAGCAATTCACTCACGTTAAAATCGTAAGGTGTAATAAAAATTTCAAACATTATCGCATATAATGTCGAAATCGAAAGTAAATGATTAATGGAGACCACAGCACACATTATAACCGACTGACTAACCTAATTAAAAAGCAAATTAGGCAGATCTAACTCGACACAATAATTTATAGGCCCGAATTGTTATAGTTAACTAAATTTTATACATAAAAATTTGTACATTAACGACAGATTTATAATCAATTATCAGGGAGGTGGAGCCGATAGTTTTTTATCTACCGGTATTTCTGTTTTTCTGACTCATGACAATTTTCACAAAAAATTTCAAAAATAAACTCTTTAACAGTTTGTAAATATAATAAATGTTTGTAAAGAATTGAATTTTTTCTAGTGTGGCACTTTCTAACACGTATTCCTTATAGGTGTATGCCACAGCTACACAATAACTTTAATTGTCTACGTAGGGCTTAGTGGCTTAGCAATAATTTGATAAGTAATTACCTCGAAATTACTGTGAAATTACAAAGTACTAGTGCTCCAGACTTGGATTTTCATAAAGGGTAAAGTCAGTGTGAAAATGATTTCCCAAAAATTAACAAAAAACTAATGCAAAAGGGATTTTTCATCATCTGTGATTACGATCTCTGAAAATGAACACAACTATGATCTCTTGCCGGAATGCAGCACTCATAGGCCGGCTCATCTTCCATGCCAGGATTATACGCTGGCATGGAGCTATACGCAATGTGCAGATGTTCTACGAAAATCGGAAATATAGTAGTACGTCCTAGAATTGGCTGGCAGCGGCGTAAGGTATAGGACGTAAAAAGCGAACCGCGAAAGAGTTGACATTGCTTCCGCCCCAGAACAAAATGCAAAGATAATAAAATATAAAAAAAGATAAAATTTTATCACTTTGCAAAACAGAGGAGAAGTAAGGTACATATTGGCTCAACAAATTATATTATTTAAAAGATTAAATATTACACCAGCAATTATAAAAATTAATTTTTAGAAATCGAATTTCTTTTAATCACAAAAATCTGGAAACGCGATAAAATTCCCAATAAAATTTTTTACAACTTTTAACTTTTTATACACAAATTCGTCATGATCATAAATTCAGATCGTAAAATGTAAGTAATTTGATTTCCTTTAGTTCTGTACTGCTAAACAAACAAAAATATTATCATAACGAGACAAAAATTTCTTTAATGTTGACTTTCATTCATAAAATCATAAACTGAGTTGAGTGCGAATTCCGGTTTTAGACAGTTTATTTCCGATAGTGAAACAAACCATTAAAATTGAAAGGTGGATAATAATTAAGTCCCATATACGAGTACATGCTGTGGGAAACCAATCTATAAATTAATAATCAATTTAGTACTCCACACCTGAACTAATACGATATTATCTTACAACAAAGTACTTCCCATATAAACAAAAATAAGACAGGAAGCCGTCACACAGATCACAATAATTCTGGATCATTAAAAATGTACGTATATAAACAAAATATTTACAGTTGGTTTGAAGAACTTACCAATAAATAGGCTTTCTTTATGATTCAATCTTTTTAAGGTAAAAGTAATATTTTTTTATTCATACAAATATAAATTTTTTATTATTCTTTAAAACACTTAAAATTGATCCAATTCGTTTCGGTTGAAAGTATTTTTTATGCTCTTACGATCAATACGATCTTATGTAAAGAGTTTATGTAAATATGTTTTTAACACTAAACGTGAACACTTCAAACAATATTTTTCACTTTAAAACTAAAAAATATAAAATTCACAAATAATATAAAATGTAATCCAGAACCAGGTTTGGCATCCTGTATTGGAAACCAATGTAATTTGAACCAAATTGCACACACAAAAATATTGGGCGCGAACTACTTAAATTCACTCGTACTGTACGAAACACTGGCAGAAGTAAGAAACGTTGTAACCGCATACGAATTCAATACACAACTAAACATATTTTAAGATTCGCTTGTTGATTTTCTTAATGAGAGAGTATAATTCCGAGGTAGAATACCAAAACTAAGGTAACATACATGCACATAAAAAAATGTATAAACAAACCTCACTTCCAGCAGTTCAATTTGTACGTTTTGTGTACAAGAAATGAATTTTATTTTTATATAAGAATGAATTTAAGAAAAGAAAACGTATAAAACACTGAGTTATTAAGGTAAATGTTTTATTAATGGCATAGTGTTTGTGGCCCATACATTTGAAGATCTTGTTTAGGTGTATGAAACACATACAAAGCGGTGTTGCGTACAGGTTGATGAAAAATACTTGATAAAATCAAAATTGAATGAGCTGAGCCGCTGCATTCCAAAATTTAATTTTCTCATTCGAGAGAATCAAGATAAAAATGTTGTATAAGAAATTTTTCTTTAAATACAGTCACCTAGTAAACTGTTTTCTTCATAGAATATAATCACATTTGACGTGCTTTACATATGTACTTAACAAACAAAAGAAGAAGTAAACTACTGTACGAAGGCAAAAACCTTAAAACAAAATTAAAAATTTCGGTTGAGTGATTCCATTTTTATTATTTCTAACGAAAGTGAATTATAATAATTTAAAAGTATAAATGTAAAACTATTGTAAAACTAAAATAATATTATGACGAAGGTACATTGAAATACTTTGACGATTATGAAAGGCTGGCCACAGCCAATATGTTGTTTGTATTTTAAGGGCCATTAGAATGATGCTTATCGTTTATAACTAATTCTAAATCCCATTATAAATTCAAAAATTTTAGGTTGTACTTTGATGAACTTCTCTACGTTTAATCTAGGTCGCCTAAAAATATCTTTATTATGTTGACAATAAAATTATATGTTTCATATGAAATGCAAGATGTCATGTGTATAAATCTAAATAAAGATTTGTATTTCTCAGTTGTTTTTTTTGTTTAACATATATTGTTAGATAAGATATTATCACGACATAACTATATGAGTATGAAATATGGTATGCCGTGAAACCAAAATATAGTTTTATAACTTGAGATCACTGTATTTCGACAGTAACGGTTTTCATATTGATTATGAGTCGCGCGGTTACCAAAATCATCATCAAAGATGTATAAGACGAAGGCAGCCAATTCATACTGTTTACGCCCTTCCGTTGTTTATGGTAAACCGATTTGAACTTTTAATATTCTTGACTTAAAAGGTGACGACAGAAGGCTGATTTACATAAGCAAATAGATTAGAAAATATGACAAGGGTGTGTACAATGCTGTATAACATATTTCGCGGGATTTCGTAGTTCGCTTTACATTAAATAAAATAATTCCAGCGATTTTTTTTTTTTGTTTTTAACTTTACTTATTTATTCAATATTACAATTGATTCAGAGGTCATCTAGAAATTTATCTTTCTTAAATTTGTTACTCGATTTAAGATGGGTTTTCTATTTTTACTCTACCTTTGGAGTCTCCTCGCTCCATTGGCGATGTAAAGCGATCTAATCAAAGCAAAATTAAAAGCGAATATTATAAGTGAATTTAAGGAGTGATACATATACAACACATACAATGTATCAATATAATATATACAGTGCTGGGAAAAAAAATTGGGCAAACATATTTTATTGCAAATTGGAGTCTTTTTGCCTAAAATTACAAAACTTTTGAAAGCAATTGGCTTATTGTGTCATTTAAAATACATGTATGACGTAATTTTTTGAAAAAAATAAATTACCTGCAATTTAGGGAGAAAACCCCGAAAAATGCCAAAATAGTCAAAATACGTTGATTGGAGTTAAAGTATCGCAATAAATTAAACACCTATTTTTTATTTTTTTTTGTTAGAAGTTCTATCTGTAATATTAATATTTTGTTGGACCACCTTTAGTTTTTATTACACCGGTACAACCCCGCAACTGATGTGCAAATAAATTGGTCAAGCAATTATTTTCTTTTACGCCTACCGTTCTTGGCCGTCATTAGGATGCAGATGTTTTATTGCCTGTAATTTATTCTGTAAGTGATCCTAGTCAAATAAAGAATTTTAGTTTTAAAAAATGGGAAAAGTTAGTGAGCAGCGTAAAAGCAATATGTTAATTTTGGCGCGAGAAAATTTAACCACGAGTGAAATAGCAGAAAAATTAAACATTCCTAAAAGTACTGTCGCGTGGAATATTAAAAAAATGCGAGAGATGGGCGGTACACAAAGAAAAAAAGGCTCTGGGAGGTCCAGAGAGACAACGCCAGTGGAAGATCGTTTCATAATGTTACAATGTCGTTGGAACCGTTTTAAAACTTCATCGGACATAAGACGGGATGTTGAGCGAGCAACGAGAAAATAAATTTCAGCCAGCTTAGTGAGAGAAAGACTTGTTAAAGCTGGTTTGAGAGCACTTAAACCAGTCCAGAAGCCTGAGTTCACATTACTAGTGAAAAAAAACGTTAGCTATGGCCCAGCAGAATGTTTCTTGGACTCCAGAGATGTGGAATGATGTGATTTTCTCCTATGAATCAAAATTCAAGCTGCATGTTGGAGATGGAAGAATTAGAAAGACTACCACCGAAAAATGAAAAAGTTATGGTCTGGGGATGCTTTTCTGGAAATGAAACCGGTTGATTGTGCTTCCTTAGTTCCAGCATTACAGCCGCTGTTTATCTGCAGGTCCTACACAACGAATATGAGCCTTCTGTGTTAATCCTTTTTGGCAAGACTTGCAAATTTATTTTTCAACAGGACAACGCTCCGTGCCATACCGCCAAAGTTGTGAGTTATTAATTTTGAATTGTAGATAGAAAAATTGCCTTTCAGATAAACATAAAAACTTTGTTAAAAACTTGTTTTTTGCTTATCTCTTGATTTAAAGATAAAAAAGTACTTCGAAGAAAGAACTATCGATGTGTTGAGCTGGCCCCCGTATAGTCCAAACTTAAATCCAATTCAAAATATTTGGCCTATAATGAAGCTAGAGGTAGCAAGAAAGCGCCCAGAATCGATTCAAGCTTTAAAAAGTTTGTTCATGACGATTTGGAAATCCATACCTCCTACGACTTTGAAAAATTTATCAAATTCAATCGGAGGTGAATCGCTGTAATAAAAGCAAATAGCGGTTCAACAAAATATTAATATTAAAGATATAACTTCTATAAATTAATAAAAAACAAAAAAAAATCAAAAATAGGTGCGTAAATTGTTCTATTACTTTAACTCCAATCAACGTATTTTGAATATTTTGGCATTTTTCGGGGTTTTCCCCTAAATTACAGGTAATTTTTTTTTTTTTCAAAAAATTACGTCACACATGTATTTAAAATGAAACAATAAGCCAATTGCTTTCAAAAGTTTTGTAATTTTAGCACAAAAAGACTCCAATTTGCAATCAAATATGTTTGCCCAATTTTTTTTCCCAGCACTGTATATAATACTGTGGGCAAAAAATAGTAAGACTTTGTTCATAATTTTAAAATTCTTTATTTATTTCTCCAAATCTATTTCGTCCCCCTCAAAGTAATCCCCCCCACCGGTCTCAATACACTTGTGCCAAAGTTTTTTCCAATCCTCGAAACAGTTGTTAAAGACGTCCCTTAAGCTAGCAGAACCCATACAGCAGAACATTACAAGATAATGTGAATAATTATAGGCTAATAATAGGCTAATTAAATGCTCTACTAAAAAATTTGGGGCTCCACCCGTTCCAACAAAAACGATGGGTTCTGGTAGCTATTTCGGTTCTATTTTGGGTTTTGGCCCGATTTTCGATTTGGGTTCTGCTAGCTTTAGATTAAATGACCAGAAGTTTGGTCAAGAACTAGTGGAACCTAAAAATTTTTAATGGGGCATTTGATTAGGCCAGAATCAGCCTAAAATTATTTGTATGTTAATTGATCTTGTTTTGGGTTCTAATTTCGGTTTTGGTCCGATTTTCGATTTGGGTTCTGCTAGCTTTAGATTAAATGACCAGAAGTTTGGCCAAGAACTAGTGGAGCCCAAAATTGTTTAATAGAGCATTTGATTAGGCCATAATGAGCCTAAAATTATTTGTACGTTAATTGATCTTTGTTTGGGTTCTAATTTCGGTTTTGGTCCGATTTTCGATTTGGACTCTGCTAGCTTTAGAATAAATGACCTGAAGTTTGGCCAAGAACTAGTGGAGCCTAAAATTTTTTAATGGGGCATTTGATTAGGCCATAATGAGCCTAAAATTATTTGTATCTTAATTGATCTTGTGTTGGGTTCTAATTTCGGTTTTGGTCCGATTTTCGATTTGGGTTTTGCTAGCTTTAGATTAAATGACCAGAAGTTTGGCCAAGAACTAGTGGAGCCTAAAATTGTTTAATGGGGCATTTGATTAGGCCATAATGAGCCTAAAATTGTTTGTATGTTAATTGATCTTGTTTTGGGTTCTAATTTCGGTTTTGGTCCGATTTTCGATTTGGGTTCTGCTAGCTTTAGATTAAATGACCTGAAGTTTGGCCAAGAACTAGTGGAGCCTAAAATTTTTTAATGGGGCATTTGATTAGGCCAGAATCAGCCTAAAATTATTTGTATATTAATTGATCTTGTTTTGGGTTCTAATTTCGGTTTTGGTCCGATTTTCGATTTGGGTTCTGGTAGCTTTAGATTAAATGACCTGAGGTTTGGTCAAGAACTAGTGGAGCCTAAAATTTTTTAATGGGGCATTTGATTAGGCCATAATGAGCCTAAAATTATTTGTATGTTAATTGATCTTTGTTTGGGTTCTAATTTCGGTTTTGGTCCGATTTTCGATTTGGGTTCTGCTAGTTTTAGATTAAATGACCTGAAGTTTGGTCAAGAACTAGTGGAGCCCAAAATTGTTTAATGGGGCATTTAATTAGGCCATAATGAGCCTAAAATTATTTGCATATTAATTGATCTTGTTTTGGGTTCTAATTTCGGTTTTGGTCCGATTTTCAATTTGGGTTCTGCTAGCTCTGAAATGATAAAACCTTATGCCTTTTCTAGAATGAGCAGAATATTAAAATTTACATAGGGCATTTAATTAGCATAAAATTAACCTTTAACTTTCCAATTGTTTTTAAAATATTTTTCGATATGGGTTCTGCTAACTTTTTCTAAAGCTAGCAGAACCCATCGTTTTTGTTGGAAGGGGTGGAGCCCAAAATTTTTTAGTAGACCATTTAATTAGCTTCTAATGTTCTGCTGTATGAGTTCTGCTAGCTTAAGGGACGTTGTTAAAGTCAATTTCCGGAATAGCCTCCAATGCGCGTAGCGATTCACGTTTAATGTCTTCAATTGACTCAAAACGGTTTCCCCGGAGCGGTCGTTTGAGTTTGCTGAACAGCCAGAAGTCACACGGAGCTAAATCAGGCGAATACGGTGGTTGCGGAACGATATGGGTGGAATTTTCGGTGAAAAATTGACGTAAAACCAATTTAGTTTGAGAAGGTGCATTATCGTGGTGCAAAAACCAAGAGTTGTCGACCCATAATTCCGGCCTCATTTTACGAATAGCTTCGCGCAACCGACGCATAACACTCAAATAGTATTCCTTGTTGACAGTTTGGCCGGTCGGAAGGAATTCGGAGTGCACTACACCTCGATAATCGAAGAAAACTGTCAACATCACCTTGATTTTTGACTTGCTTTGACGTGGTTTTTTCGGCTTCGGCTCACCTTTGGCACGATATTCGTCCGATTGATCGTCTGTTTCCGGGTCGTAAGCATAGATACAAGACTCATCGCCAGTTATAATACGTTTCATGACATTCTGGTAGTCGGAAAGCATTGTTTCACAGGCGTCAACGCGACGCTGTTTTTCCAAAAAGTTGAGTGATTTTGGAACCAATCGTGCTTTCACTTTTCTTAGGCCCAAATGACCTTTCAAAATGGTTTTCACTGATCCTTCCGATATTTCAACGATGCCAGTAAGGTCTCTGACTGTTAATCGTCGATTCTCGAGCACCAATTCCTTGATTTTATTAACGTGTTGATCATCAGTTGATGTTGATGGCCGTCCTAGACGTGGTTCGTCGTCAACACGTTCTCGACCCTCTTTGAACAATTTGTGCCAATCAAAAACACATGCTCGCGACATACAATTATCACCGAAGGCAACATTGCAACATTCTGAACGTTTCGGCACCACAAAATTGATTCCGCACACAAAATTTAATGGAACTTCTTTGTTGAATAATTTCACTCATTTTTAAAATCGCCGAATGCACTTTTTGTACTTCAAAAAGACAAGCGTATACTAAACACTAATGATTATTTTGATGTGACATTTGGCACAGATGTCACTGACAGTCATACCAACATAGAACAAACATATTTCGACGAATGGTTTTCCGCGCGAAATTTAAATTAAAAAGTCTTACTACTTTTTGCCCACAGTAGTATAATTATTAATCCTGAATACAAAGTCTTTTTAAAGACTTCCCAACTACTGTATCCTCTACTGTTACCTCTACGTGATCGTGGGGAGGCAACGAAGGAGTGGTATCACCGTTAAGGTGTAATATAAATCCACTACATGACAAAATATAGTGCAGGAACGTTAGTAGGTTTGGGAGGGGAATCCAAACTATATTATCTATTTAAATGTTTAAATAGATCATCACAACAAGCATAAGCTAATTTTAATTGGTGAATTACCCAGAGATATAGGTGAGTGGTAAAGACGTGATCCCGGTTAGCCTTCGGAAGAAGCTGACAGTCAAAGGGCACCTAAAAAGGTGAAATATGACAAGAATCTCAAACTTTATAAGATTCGAAGTCTGATGCCGAGCTTGTTGGCAATGATGAGGACACGGCTGAAGTTGTAATCACTTCGCCAAGCAGTACTGGTCAAGTACCACAAAAGTGCGAAAGACCCCATGAGAACCTGTTGATAGAAATCGTTTCTCTTGAAACGGTGGTAGGGCATTCAAGAAACATGAAACTTACTGAGCCTACGTTTCGGGAATTGACAAATCAAATTAAAAACATTAAAATTCGTATTCTAGAGGTGGTTGTGGAAATTAATCTAGTTCTTGGTAACCTGAAGGAAGCACGCAACCACAAGTGCACTTGCAGCCAGAAAGCACAATCATTGGTTACTGTGGAAAGACACCAAAGATGGCTGGCTGAACAGGATTAAATTCCTAGTGTCAATTCAGACAAAACAGGAAAAGTTACAACTAATTCAAATGAAAATGAAGGAAAATGGCCAACGGTCGGTAAATACGCAAGAAACGTAGAAACAAGAAAGCGTTGGCAAAATAAGACAAAATCAAAACGGATAATTATCTCAGCTAGAGATAATGATTCCAGCCTGTCGACTAACGAGATAACCAAGAAAATCATACTTCCTATAGTGAATCAAACATTAAGATTCACTATGTAACAAACGCTGGCCCAAATGGTGTTGCGGTTACAGTTGACTCTTGACGGAAAACGTAGAGTTGGAAGGCGTGAGTCTAGTAGCCACCGAACCAGTGCTTATTAAAAGATTACCTAAGGTAATTATCTTTGATCGCACCTCTGAGCTTGATGGTGACATGGTCGTAAACTGCCTAATTAATCAAAACTGCCCGGATCGAAAAGATTTTAAGGTTCTATCCAGGTGACTGACACGAAGTGTTACCAACTTCAGACTGTCATTGCTGTCAAACCAGTGATGACAGAGCGCTCAAATTTACACTAATGAGAGTTCATTCCATTGTTTACAAGCGTACAAAAGCATTTTAGTGGGAAATATTCAAAGTTATCCGCAATGGAATTCAAGCGTAATAGTGTGATTGCTCTATATTTGGCTGGAAAACCACAGCCGTAGATTGTTAACCAGTTAAAACATCTGTATGTGAATGAAATGTTTGTGTAACGCACTGCAACATCGACTGAAATAATTCGGAAGGTGAAGGCCAAATTGGCTCGGAATCCGCGCCGTAGCGGCAGAAAAATGGCTCGTGAGGCGAACATTTCGCTCGAACGGATGCAGCACATATTGAAAGATCATCTTGAACTAAAGGCCTTGAAATTCCATAAAACGCATGGTCTCACCGATGCTCCAAAAAAAGTTAGTGTGGAAAGAGCAAAGAAGTTGTTACGCTTGCACGAAAGTGGCGATTTTCCGAATTTGGTTTTCTCCGATGAGTCACCGTTCGTTATTGAGCAATATGTGAACAAGCAAAACGACCGAATTTACATGCCCGGCCGTTCTACTGAAAATTTGAACCAACGGATTGCCACTTCAAACCAAGCGCTGCCGATGGTGATGGTTTGGGCCGCCGTAACGGCCGAAATAGTAGAACATGTGCGAAAAATAAAGAGACCGCTCACTGAGTGGTAGAAGTAAAACCGGCAACCAAAAACATGTTGCTAAAATATGGAAGACAGAACGTGGACTGGGTACGATATCATGTGAGAGAGTTTATGACTCCGACTAGGCGCTTTAGGTGTCAGCGATATAGTTATATTGCAAAGAACTGTAGGGCGCGCACAGAAACCTGCTCTCACTGTCAACAACACGGTCATGGATATAAGGGATGTACAAATAAAGACACCCCTGCCAGTTGTGCAAGCTGTAAGGAAATGCAAAAACTGCATCACCCTACTTGGTGGTAATTTCATGTAACGCATACAAAAGTGCTGTGCAGCGCCTGAGATTAAACATTAAGCATGATGATTAGTCATAATAACAGATATTGTAGCAGCAACCTATGTATGGCCCACCTCAACATGCATGGCGCTAAAATAGTTGGATTAGAGATATGTGAACGCATCTCCACCCACGACATAGTTATATTATGTATGCAAGAACCACACTTGGTCAATGGTCAAATCAGCGGCATGCCTTCTATAGCCAGAGTAGCAACTGGATGCTCTGAGAATCCTAAAACTGCAATTAACATTCTTAGTGGTGGCATGAACATGGTGAAGCTAAGTCAGTTCTGTGATAGCCACTGCAAATGTATTGAATTATCATCGGAAGTTGGTTCATTCTACCTATTTTCAATATATGCCCAATACAGTGAACCGAACTAGGACCATCTGCGCAAAATCAAAACAATCCTAGGCTCTTTATCGGGTCAACACAAAAAGGTAATGATCACCGGAGACTTCAATGCTAGAAGCAAAATATGACATGACCGTTTAACCGATGAAAACGGAAGAAAACTAGAGGACTTCGTGTCCAGGAGTGACCTTTTCATAATGAACTTGCAGGGAAACCCAACGACGTTCTCGTCTAATGGAAACTCCAACATTGACTCGATAGTTGGGTGGTGTGTAAGAGAAAGCTGGACGTTTGATTTATCAAACGCGCCACAGAATAGGCCGCTGGAAAGTAGCAAAACTCCGAGACTTGACATTAAGATACCTGACTGGGGTCTATTTGCTAGACACTTGGTTGACTCTCTTGGGACAGCGTAGAACCACTTCCAGAAGTTAATTCGATAGATGAAATTGATGCTCGTGTGGAGCTGATCTCAACACAGTAAACCAGTGTTTGTAACAAATCAATTCCTAGGAAGAGATTAGCTAAGAAACGAAATAGTTGGTGGAACTCTAATATAAGGAAACTTAGTAGTTCTATGCATAAGCTTAGATGAGCATATCAGTCGAAAAGAGATCAAAGAGCAAAAGTCTTGAAATTGACACTCTTCAGAGGGGCTAGAAATAAATACTTCCATGAAATATTTAAAACAAGGCAAAGTAGTGTCCAATGGTACGTCACGGAACATGGTAATAGAGACCTCTGCGGCGTTGTATACAAATTTGCCGCTGGCAAAGCAAGACCTCTTGAAGTTTCGAATGTCGTTAGGAAGACAAATGAAGTCGTCACTGATACGTGGCATGACACACGCTTGGATTTACTCAACTCACTTGAGAAGATGATGAATCTTCTGCTGATATCCACAGATGCTGAAGACCTCCATTTACGTGGGAAGAGATCACCAGTGATCTTACTTCCTTTAAGCGTAACAAGTCACCAGGACTTGACAACTTAAACACTGGAATAATCCAGCCCAAGGACTAGCATAGTAAAATTATTAAATAGCTGCTTAAAATTTGGTTTCTTCCCTGAAGTTTGAAAAACTGATGAAATGGTTGTAATCAGGAAACCTGGCGATAGACCCATAATGTTATTACTGGTTATGGGGAAACTCCTAGAAAGGTTACTAGCCATTCGCATTACACCGCGATTTGAAGAGAGCGTACTGTTCTCGGACAAACAATTCGGTTTCCGACGTAGCATGTCTAGGGAAGATGCGATAGTCCGCATAATCAACACTGTCAGATATTCTAATCAAAAAGCGAGCGCACTTGTATCCATGTACGTGCTACAGATAGTAGACATAATCAATATAACAACAGAAATAGAAGATCTGGCGATTGACTAATGGCAAAGAAGGCGGAATGAATCAGCCAATGCTAGGCATACATTTGGCTTCATTCTTGATATAAAAGCACGACTCAAAATGAAATTACCACTGACAAGCTCGATGAGCCAGGTTATCTCTGGACATGGTAGGTCCAGAGCAAAGCCTACCTGCAGAGATTTAAAATAATAGACCAATGACAATGTTTATGCGGATCGGAAATAGACGACGTTAACACCTACTTTCCGAATGTACCGGGGTAACTCTAATGATACAAAAACATAAGTGGCTGGGTAATATAAACATACAAGAATTACCACTGCCAGCATTACTTTTCGACGAAGTTCTTTCCAAGTTCCGGCCATATTGTGCTGTACTGATCAAAGTCAAATCAATATAACAATACAATTGGCTATGTAAACTGATATTAATTCTTACTTTAAGATTATAATGAAATGTTGTCTACGGTTAATACTCGTAACTGACTGTACTCAACCATCCTTGTTTATTTTGTAACGGATCAAAACAAAAATTCACTTCGTGGTATTCCTAGAGCTATTTCGCCACCTACAAATTATGTTCGCGAATCTCGATATTTATCGATAATCGGTTAGAGGATTACACGAGAGGAAAAAAACAAGAAACGACAAAGTTAATCGCGTTTGAGAAGTTCATGAGACACCGGCAATAAAACAGAGTCGCAAACAATAGTTACAGGTTACTCGTTTTCAAATTTTACTCTAAAGTGTCGATCTGCTATGGAGGATTTAAGAATTAGATAAAATTGTTCAGGCTGGTCTCGATGGAGTTTAAAT
This sequence comes from Nephrotoma guestfalica, assembly GCA_963691935.1. Classification (NCBI taxonomy): domain Eukaryota; kingdom Metazoa; phylum Arthropoda; class Insecta; order Diptera; family Tipulidae; genus Nephrotoma; species Nephrotoma guestfalica. Next base: position 225,321,047 of record OY829913.1, on the reverse strand, counting down.
TCATTTACTCAATCACATCCGTTATTCTGTGAACTTGTTCAACTGTAGAGTGATCTTCTCTAAACCCAAATTGGTGTGGTGGAATTAAACATCTCTCTTCTATTATAGGCTTGAGTCTCTTCAGCAACAGTTTTTCAAATATTTTTGATATAACCGAAAGTAGTTATAACGGTCGATACGATTTTTAATTGTTTGCTGGTTTAAATGGTTTAGGAATCATAATTACTTCAGCCACCTTTCATTGAAGTGGAACTTAATTCAGTCTGAAACCTGCATTAATTATTTGTATAAATTTGCGCATACCTTTCTCGGGAATAGCTTTCACAATTTGCCCAGTAATTAAATCATAACCTGGAGCTTTTCTGATACTTAAGTTATAATTAATTTCAGTTTTAAGGTCCAATAAAAAATACTTTCTGTTTGTCTCTTTTAACCTAGGATTCGTAGTCATTTTTGGTAGGCACATGCATTTTGGTTCTTTATAGCCCCTTCGCTGCTTTCCAAAGTGTGCAATCATCATTCTATAATTCAGAGAGACCTCGAAGTAGCTTTTTTCGTTCTTTATTTCCTATATTTTTGTGTTGCGGAGCACGAGTCTATCAACAGATTCAACGAGATTTCCATTTCTCTTTAACTAGTTCTCTGCCCTCAAGAGGATAATTGTGTTTCCTTGTGGTGTTGGTAGGAGGAATAGGTGTACAAAACATTGCTGGAGTTATTCGCGATATGACGCGCGCAAGAAACCATAGAAAATTTACTGAGTTCACATGATGAACTTCTGTGTAGCTAGCCAGGGCAGCCGCTCGAATGAAGTTCTATTCTGTCAACAATCGGATGGTTTGCTCTCATCAATAAAGCAATAACATTTGAAAATATAATGCCCACCTCTTATTTAGTAAATTACTGAAACACCGCTTAAAATTCACCGATTATTCGATGACGTGTATATTTATAGAATCATATCCCACATGACCATGTTTTTAAAAAAAATTGTGTGGTTAGAAAGTTAGTAGCAATTTATGAAAACATATTTTTCGGAATGTGCCAGTCAGAATACCTGCAGTTTACTACATTTTGATGACTACAAAATTTCAGCTTCCTACCTTTATTAAGATTCACAGAAAATGATCTTTGAACCTACGCACAAAAGTATGCTTTCAAAAAGTCAAACTTTCCATCTTTATTTCATATACTGAGTAAAGTGTCGACCGAGGAGCCTGATAGGTCCAAATTATTTTACTGATTAAATATGCTAACTTTACCAAATTTACAAAAAAACAACAACTTATAAGTGACATTTGTGATCATTTCTCGAGCGTGTTCATCGCATTAGTTAGCTTATTCGCCAATTGTTGATTTCATTTCCATTATCAATGTTAATTTCTTCTAATTTTTACCTAATTTAAATTTTACTTTCATTTCAGAACCCGTTTTTACCATTAAACCACCACTCAGATATTACTTACAACATCATTTGGGGTCTTGGGGTGAAACCCTTGAATTGAATTTCATCATTCGAAATAGACGATAAACTTTCATTTATTTTTAATAAAAATTTGTTATTTTGATAAAATACAAAGTGGTTTGTAAATAAATTTCTAAAAAATTATATTTAGTAAAGTTTAAATCAATGTAGAAATAGAGAGTAGTTATTAATGTTTACCTTGTAAATAAATAAGGAAATACGATAATTAGACATAATATAAATTATTTCATCAAACAAACTGATCAACTGTTTAAAAATTAGCAAACAGAACATTATTACGAAATGAAAGTGCATATATGAAATATTATTTAAATTTACAAAATAATCGCTGTACAATTATTATGTACTAAAGGGTGTTCCAATTTGAGGTGAATTTTTAAATTTACCGGCATTTATAGTTTTTGTACTAGAGCGCCATAGGTTATTTGACAGCGGACAAATAGAAACATTCCGGCTATTAAAAATGGACAGGTATACGATTGAACGCGTACGTATTGCTTAACTATTTTAAATTTGGTGAAAATTAAGCAAAAGTTGTTAGAAAATTTAGTACAGAATATGGAAGGTAAAATTTGTGAAAACTGATTCGATAATGAATCAAAAAAGCAAAATGTACCATTACAGCGTTAAAAAAAGAAGATAATTTGGCTGGTAGCAGTTACACATTACACATAACTTTATTCCGAATTTTGCAAGATCTTCATTTGCCATTCAATAACAGACACAATTCATCTTTTACACGAACACTTTGGTAATCGAATAATTTTTGGAACAGGAAACATTAATGGCATCCCGGATCTTGCGACCTAATACCCTTAGATTTTTTGGTATTTGAATACAAAAGTCTGTATCAAAGTTTCACAAACAATTGATGACCCAAAGAAGAATATTATTAATTGTATTCTAGGAATTAAGCCCTAATGATGCCAGAATGTCATCGAAAATTTTGGTGAAAGAATGGTAGCTTGTCTTATAGCAGCTGGCGCTAGCTCACTTACAATGAGACATTGGTTTCCTTTACTAAACCGCTTGAAACTTAAATTTAGATATTGGTAAGTATTAATGTAAGTAATTTATGTGTTTTATTAAAAATTTAAAAATTAACCTCAAATTGGAACACCCTTTAGAATTTCATTAAATATATTAATACTTATTTATTGCTGGTCCGCAACCCATGGAGCAAGTTAGGCGCTGCAACGGTATATCTTCTGAATAGTTAACATTTCAGCAAATGGACATCTATTTTTACAAGATAAATATTACTTTTGAATTGATTCCCGTAAAACGAAAAACATCCCGCAACAAATTCATCTGGACTCATACTCGTAAGCTGTCACACACATATTAATAGTGTACAATAGACTATTAACAGGAATATAATTTTCGTAACATTTCTCTCGTGTAATCCTCAGAGGGTAGGTTTGATCGGTTATCAAAACATACAATAGAAATGCATCCCCACCTAGTTTGCTGTTGTACTTCATCGTACGATAGAGTGGTCATTTCGGCGATGGTATCGAAACGATGGGAAGTCTCCCACAAACTGACAACAATAACATTACCTACCGGCCAGATGGTTGACAACTACAACGCCAAGAGAAATTTTGGCCGACAAGCAAACATATTCGACACAACCATGATCGTCAATAAGCAACATAGCCGACACGCACGTCACCAAAACCCACATCGTCGTCAACCACATTTACAACAACAATTTCAGTTCACACTTACTTATGATAATCAAGTGTAAGTTTACTTTAGCGTTGTTGGTATGTGAGAAATATAAGTTCATCTTAGGAGTGCCTTAGATTATGATAAGAGCAATATAATTGTCAGAAATAGTTGTAGCGCTAGAAGCATCCACATCGCCGACACAAATATCGAGGACAACCAGATCGCTAATAGGAATTTTTGGCCGATAAGCTCAATTATAATACACAACCAGATATACGACAAGCCACGTTGCCGAAGCGCCCACATCACATTATATCTGGCTTTCGACATATTCATATACACCACATACATATGTTACATATTCACAATATATGAAACGTTCAAGATCTATCTAAATCTTTCGTTCCTGATTTGGCCTCTTGTGATTGTTGTACAATCGAACTCTTGGGCTCACTTCCCCGTCATGAAAAACTAAACGGTTTATTTTTATTAAATTATGATATAACAAATTTATAAATTTATTTTTTTTGAGGTGCTAATTGTAAAGGGTGTTTTTTTAAGAGGTTGCCGATTTTTTTTTTGAATAAAACACATATAAAATTATGAAATGACCAAAATTTTTTTTTATTTGGTAGATAATTTTTTGGCATTTAACATTTAAACACAATTTCTGGCATATGGCTACCACGACTATTTTTCACAAATGTCATTCTTGAGGTCCAATTTTCCAGCACTTTTTCAAGCATTTGAGGGCGTATGTCAGCAATGACACGTTGAATATTGGTTTCCAAAGCGTCAATCGATTGAGGTTTATCCACATAAACCAATGACTTCACGTATCCCCACAAAAAGTAATCGAGTGGCGTCAAATCGCACGAACGCGGAGGCCAATTCACCGGACCATTTCTCGAAATAATGTTGTCGTTGAAAGTTTCTTTCAATAAGTCGATTGTTTCACGTGCTGTATGGCAAGTGGCACCATCTTGTTGAAACCACATTTCATCCATATCCATATCTTCAAGATTTGACAACAAAAACTCATTTAACATGGTTCTGTATCGATTCCCATTCACGGTAACGCGTCGTCCTTCCTCATTTTTAAAGAAATATGGACCGATGATCCCACCAGCCCATAGACCGCACCAAACAGTACATTTATCAGGATGCATTGGTAATTCTTGAACGGCGTGTGGATTATCTTTGCTCCAAATGCGACAATTTTGTTTGTTGACGTATCCATTTAACCAAAAATGCGCCTCACCACTGAAGAGAATTTTACGGTAAAAAAATGGATCTTCGTTCAATTGATTTAACGACCAATCACTGAATTCACGGCGCAAACGATGGTCGTGTGGCTTTAATTCTTGCACCAATTGAATTTTGTATGGCACCAAACCCAAATCTTTACGTAAAATTTTCCATAAAGTCGATGGACAAAGTCCAATTTGCTGAGCACGACGACGAATCGATAAATTGTCGTTTTCTTCGACACTGGCCTCAACGACAGCAATATTTTCTTCTGTACGAACTCTTCTCATTCTTGTCGGTGGCTTGGCATCCAAAAGAGTGAATGTAGACCGAAATTTGGTAATTACGTTCTTTATGGTGGTCTCTGACGGACGATTATGTGCACCATAAAATTCACGAAGTGCTCTATAAACATTTTTAATTGAACACTGATTTTGAAAATAAATTTCCACGATTTGAAAACGTTGTTCTGGAGTTAACCTATTCATAATGATTTGCCAAACAATACTGAGTAGAAATGCCACTTTGAGCTGTCAAAACAACTGTCATAAAATAAAACGACATCTATCGGAAAAACAAACCTCCTAAAAAAACACCCTTTATATGCGTAACATTCTAGACAACTGTCAACAAAAAGATTATTAAGGTTATTAAGGTTATTAAGGACTAATGTACAAAATTAGGTTTTACGTATCAACTATTAGCAATAATAAATGGAATCGTTTTATAGCGATCGCATTTAATTTTAGTTTGAGTGAAAATGAACGAACTAAGCCTGCTCAAATTTAATTTAATTCTTGTTCTAAAAGTGTCGACGATCCTTATGTTACGAAGGCTCTTTATTCAACTTTACGGAAAACAAATAAATGGATCAAGTTTTTCCGCTATTTTGTACACCATCTTATTCGGCTGATGTGGGTGCTGCTGGCAGCAGATTGATAGAACTGATCACGCAAAATGATCATAAAACAAATTTTTTTTATTTCATTTTTTTTTTTGAAAAAAAAACTCTTTTTTATTATTTCTGTTTTAATTACAATCTAGTCGAATACTAATAAGCAATTCTAACTTAAATTACTACATTTTACTGAAGTTTAAGGGTTCATCCATTGATGTACTCCTTAGCTTTGATATTTATTTATTTGATCGCACTTTTGTTTTGCGCTAGATTGAGCGCACAAGAAAAGTGCGATCAAATCAGATTTTACTCTAACTCAAAAGGCTTTACGCTTTTGAGCCTTCTAACTAAATCCAAATTATCCAGTAGCTGGATGGCCTCTATGTTGACATGGTGAAGTAGCCGTTGTTCATGACTTCTAGTAAATTTCATAATTTCTGTTTTGATGGATTCTATGCCCAGTTATTTGTGGATGTCACTATTTCTGATAATCCATTGTGCCGATCATATTCATCTTCTTGCTTAAGCCTGAAATATCTTTCCGTTATATAAGATTCCAGTATTATGCTGTACTTTTTAGGTAGGCGTAATTTAAGTTTGTAGATTAAACCTTAATCTACAAACCTTGTCAAAGGCCTGCGGCACATCAAGGAATTCTGCGGAACAAACTTTTTTCTATGCACTTGATCAATAGTTGAGTGCTCACTGGGAAAACCAAATTGGTGATTCGGGATTAGGTTATTTTTTTCAATTATTAGTTTGAGTCGTTTTAATAGTAACTTTTCAAAGAGTTTAGACATTATTGGCAGCAACGATGTAGACCTATATATATGATGTTATTAGATGTGGCGGTTTTCCTGGTTTAGGAATCATGATAACCTCAGCCACTTTCTAAAATTTTGGCACATATTTTAACCTGAATGCAGCATTTATGAACTGTAGTTAACTTTACCGTAACTTTTCTTGGTACCTGCTTTATTATTTTTCCGGTAATCAGATCAAACCCTGGTGCTTTCTTTAAGTTTAAATTGTTTTTAGTTTCGTTTGTTACTTCAGTAGGCGATCTGGGCGTGACATCTTCGCGAATTTGAATTACGTTTTCATTCAGTGTTTCTCGTAATTGGCATTCATGAGGTTGAAATATATTTTCAAGATGATTAGCAAATCCTTCAGCTTTTTCTTTGTACATGTTCCATCAATTTTCTTGATAGGATGAATCGGCATTATTGGAGTTTTGAGTTTTAGTTGCTTTCCAGAGCGAATAATCCGTATTACTGGCATTCGTCAAATTACTTAAGTAGAAATAAACCGACTCAGTTTTTAGTTTCTGAATTTCTCTTATTAATTGTTGAGTAAGATTGTTTGGTCTTTTTTTGTCTTGTGGAGCTCTAGCTTCGTGCCACTTTTTTCTGGATTTTCGTTTATCTCTAAGGAGATTTCTAATTTCTATTGGATAGTTATTTCCTTTTATCCTTGGTTTGATTTCTAGAGTACTTCCCATGCTGATTGTTGAATATCCGTAATGAACTTTTCTACTTCTTTGTCCAGTTGTTAATTAGTTTTTAAAGACACTTTCAAGAGTATTCTTCGTTCTTGGTGTACTATGAAACTTTCCCAGTCCATATGTTGGTTGGTTAGTACTGGATTATTCCCTTTTTGGATGATATACTCGCTTAGGGTTACGACTATCGGAGATTGATCTGAGCTCATTTCTTGGCTTTCTTCGACTTTCATAAAAGCATTAGAAATATTATTGGTTATAAAAAAATCGATCAGGTCAAGTATTTAAAATTGTCTAATGAGCTTTTAAATTATAAATTATAGTAAGCGTAATTAGTTCAAAGGGCGCATTCAGGGTACCCAACAGTTGGGAACATATTGAGTAAAATCAAAGCCAACGTTATGAAAATGTTTAGTACTATGAAATTTTGAAATCAAATTGGCGATAATTTCACTAATCATGATGCCAACAGTTGGCGGTTCTGAACGCGCCCAATTATTTTCAATTCACGTTTTTTAAAGTCAAATTTTATTTTGTAAAGTGTTTTTTCTGTAGATACGATGTCATAATTTGTTGCCTATATACATAAAAGTAGCAACATTTTAGATAGCCTTGATTTCGTTTTTATTTTGTATAGAAAATATTTTTTTGTAAAATTGTTTTATTATTCTTTTGAGAATGGAACCGAAAATGTTTCGAAAGCTAAAGAATTATTAAAGAGGGTTATAAAAAATTTGAGCTAATTACCGTTAACTATATTTTTTAGGTCAGGTATTTTTCCTGGGTCAGTTGGCCAATACGTTGGTTTTCCTGTTAAAATGAATTCACATCCAGTTTCAGTGCTCTAAACCTGCACCGACCAAATTAGCCCACCTCAACGAAACCTGTACTATAATTTGTTACACATTTATTTCAATTTATTACAACAAATCCCGATTTTATTACAGTTACCGTTTTCGAGCAAAGAGTGGTCGGTTTAGCTTACAATTAAACCTGCACCGCCAAAATTGTAACTTTTGATGTAGCTATGATATCGGGATGATTCTTGGACAAGGATTTATTACAAATTAATTACATTGAATAAGTTAGTTCAAGACCACTTCAATAGCTTGCCTAAGGGTAAATTTCACCCCAAAACGATTATATATTTCAAAAACGTCAATTTAACCAACTTTAATAAAAAAATTACACCAGACTGCCACCAGCTTTTGGAAAAAATGTTGCAATAAGTCTTGTCGAAAGTAGGTCAGCCTTATCCAGTTGCGTAATAAATTATTTTTGTGTCAGGATACGCGGAATTGACTCAAACCTTATAGGCTGCCAATAAGTAATTGAAAGGTCAATTTTACCACCTTTAATAATTTATTACACCAGACCGCCACCATATATGGGGCCTAATGTCACTCTGTAGTAGTTGTAAAGGGTAGGTCAACCTTATCCAGTTGTGTAATATATTATGTTTGAGTCAGGTTACACGGAATTTGCACCCAACGGTAAAGGTTTAACATTTTTAATTTAAAGGTCGATTTTACCACCTTTAATAATTTAATACACCAGATCACCACCAGATATTGAGTCAAATGTTACTCCTTGGACATCGGTGCAGGTTTAGAACACTTCCATTTTCTTTAATGGCAATCAGTAATTCTTTTCCTTTAGTTGTAGTTAATCTAGAACCCCAGTGAGTATTCTTCGCATTGAAGTCACCATCTATTATGAATCTTTTTGCCAGACGCTTGAAGAACTCTGACTATTGTTTGTTTTTAATAGAATGTCTTGGAGGACAGTACAATCCTGCCACAACAATAGTAAAGTTGTTGGTTTTTATATAAACCACTGGGGCCTGAATTTCATCTTTTTCATACTTTGCTTCTTCAAAATGTTGATTTTTTTTTTAATGATGACTGCATTTCCTCCTCTGGCTGAATTATCTGGATGAGTAATGTGATATACGCAATAGCCTTTAAATGTTATGTAGGATTGCTTAGTAAAATGTGTTTCCGAAGTAAGACACAGATCTATATTCTCAATATCGAGGACTGCTTGTAGTTCTTGTAGATCTTCCAATTTTTGTAGCCCCTCATCAAATTTTGTTAGTTTGATGAGAATATCTGGTAATGTTTGACTGATGCCTGTGGTTTATTGACTACGCCTCTCATTGCATCGGCATGTGTAATACCTTCAGTTCTTAGATGGCGACCAAATGGTTGCCTATTGTCTTGTTTTGTTTGCCTCTCGTATCGATTTGCCTGACCATACATCCGCGATAATTACCAGGATGACCTAGTCCAAAGTGTACACACTTTAGATGTGCTTGCGAATTGTCGCATTCTCCAGTTAGGTGGTGTCCGGGACATTTAACACACCTTGGAAGTTTGCCACAATGTTTTTGCGTGTGTCTATATACTTGACATCTTTTGCATTGCGGAATTAGTATAGGCTTTCTAGGTGGTTGAATTTCCACTTTGCAACCCAATAAACTAGTGATGTTATAAAGTTTAGTTAAATTTTCGTCACAGCTGAATGTTAGTACAAACATGTCTAGGTTCTTTTTATTTCTCCAGCAAATTTTGTTCATTACGCTGATTATTTTAAATTGTTTTGTTGATAATTCATCTTTTATTTGTTCTGGGCTACATGTATGACGTAAGTTCCTTGCCATGACTCTGATTGGCCTTTCTTGTTTATTTTCATACGTGTGGAAAATAAATGAGCGTTCGCTCAAAGTTTTCACTACGTTTCTATAGGCATCACCGCTATTTACGTCGATGCTTATTTTATTTTGATTCATCAATTTAGTGATAAATGAATCTTCTGAAACACTCGACTTAATTATAACATAGAACGCGTGATAATTTTTAACATCATCTGCTATGATAGGTGGTGGGAGAGGTATTTTTTTATCATTTTTGACGTTTGTCCTTTTGAGGCTGAGTATTTTCATCCAATGTTTGTGATTTTTGTGATGGTGACGGTGTGTCGTTTAACCTTCTCTTTTTAATTTTCCTAGACTTCTGTAGCAAAGCCATCCTCGTCGGTTTGTTATTCAACGTTTTTATTAACATTATAATAGGTGTTTTGGTTCTGTACCATTAGAGATTCGGTTTGACATTTACTATTGTTGACGTCTAATTTGGTATTCTGGTTCTGCTTCATTGATACTCTTTTTAGTACGTCAATTTGTTATTGTAGATTGAGAATAATATTGCTGCTTTGCTGATTTTTCTCATCAGTTACTTTTTGCCATTGTTTGTATAACAGTCGCTTCTTTTCTGAGGTACAACTTTCAAGAACAGATGTTTTACTGTACTTATATGCGGTTGTTATACCTGTTTGTTGGGGTGCCGTTATTGCGCCCATATTATTTTGGAATTGCTCCATGTTAAGATTTTCAAATGAGAAATTAAAAGTTTTCTCAGGAGATCTAGTAACCCTTCCTCGCCTTTGGAACGGATTATTTTAATATTATTGTCATTTTGTGTATGCAAGGATCGGCTCTCCCCAGAATCCTTAGAGCCAGTCTCATTAGAGAGTGGATTTATATAAAGGATTACCACCTGGGTATTTTTTCTTCTATTTTATTCATTGCATATTGTATATTTATAGTGAAATCCACTCGCCTCTAGTATTTAGCCGTTGTTTAAAAACGTTGCTCGTTACCACATGGAGGTATACTAGACACATTCGGTGGTCTCTACATAGTTGCAGCGTTGGAATATAGAATATAATGTCTTACGTGGTTATATAGACGGTCAACTCCTACCCTATTGAAACGCACCCTAACACCCATAAAACACCAAAAACAAAAATAAACAAAAAAAACTTAACAACCAAATGTTCACCAAAAATTAATTCATCTGATTACTTTTAAATGATAGCCTATCTTTACGAATAAGTAATATGATCATAATGAGTTTGTTGAGTTTGGAATAATCTGCAGGTCTTAGTTAAGGTACAGAGGAGTCTAGGTCCCACCCAAAAATAATGATTCCTACTCCAGTTCAGTATTCAAATATTAATCGAAAATTTAAATGGAAAATTTAAATGGAATTCAATTTCAATTGCATTCCCTTGAAATATGTGACAGTCGTAAATTTAAGCATAATGTCCTTTAGGCGAATTAAATCGAAACTATTAATTAAATCGAATAATAATTTATAGGCATCATACGAGTATTAACATAAAATTGAACAAAAATTGTGATTGACGTTTTGTCGCATTCGATGGATTTTTTATAAATTTTAAATGAATCAATTTCCTTTATATATAAAGCACATTTTCTGTACTTACACATAACTCAGTTAATTTAAAAGAGACAGTTTAAAAGTTCTATCAAGTTTAACTCAGAATGGAACAAGTGCAATTTTTCAAAATTAATTTTTTCTTTCTAAATATGTTGGGATATAGCGGCTCGATGGCCGAGTTAAATTTAAAGCAATCCAAATCGCTAAAATATTTTACAATTTTTAACATGTGCATTATAACCATGGCAAATATACCAGAATATAAATTTCTTGCATCGAACCGGAACGATATAGTTTTGGCGACAGAAGCCTCAGGACCACTGCTAACATGCATCATTACAATCTCAAAAATGCTATCGCTATATTTAAATCGATGTAGGATGTACAACTTAATCAAAAATTTAAATGATTTTGTTAAAAAATCGAATCACAGTGAGAACATATCGATTATAAAATCGTACGATCGATTCAATAAAAGTGTATCAATTTGTTATACTGGTGCGGTTTTCGTAACCGGGATCATGTTTATATTGACCCCGTTCTTTAACTACGTCTACGCGAGCGTGAATAATTTCGACTACAAATGGACTATGCCAATTCAAACGGATTTCTTTATCGATATTTATGAATATCCGACATTATTTAAAATTGCATATGTTGTGTACATTTATGCTATGACGATTGTTATGATTAATGCAGTTGCGGTGGACACATTATTTTTGGGATTCTCGTTAAGTTTGTGTGCGTGCTTTAAAGTAGTTCAAACTCGATTCAAGCTATTAAATTTCGATCGGACGAATATAAATTCACAGTACGAGATATTCGTAAATTTGATCAAAGATCATATAGAATTGTTAAAATTTGGCGAAAATTTAAAAGAAATTTATGAACCGATCATTTTTACCCAATATTTTATCAGCTCAATAAATCTTTGTGTTATTGGATTTCAAATTACGTTGGTTGGTATACAAATCGCGCGATACTTAAAAAATTTAATTAATTCATAAAAATGTATTTTATTGTGTTTCAGTCTATTGGCAGTCTTTCTATTTTGATTCATATAACTTTTGCCACCGCAGTATTAATTCAATTATTAATTTACTCGTATGGTGGGACGCAAATTATGTGCGAAACATTTAACGTTTCGACATCGGCATATTTTTCAAATTGGTATTTGGCACCGGTCCGTACGCAAAAGCTCATATATTTTTGCATATTACGTTCACAACGTGCTACAAAATTACGAGGTGGATTCTATGACGCATCTCTACCTGTGTTCGTGAATGTAAGTTATGTAATTTATTTTGTAGGTCTCGTTAAGATTTTAAAATTTTGTAAATATTTTTATTTTTCTATATACACAGATATTAAGCACCACCGCATCTTATATAACATTACTCCAAACAATATCGCAGTCGTAATTATTAAATCAATCACTAATATTTGCAATAAAAGCTCATCAAATATTTATAAATGTTGTGATTAGAAAAATTTATGATTTTCTATTAAAATGTAAATTATAAAATGTATTCATCACTTTTTTAAAATTTAGTATGGCAAACTCATAAATATTGGGATGCTTGTAGAAATATTTAAAATATTTAATATTTGTCTTACACAATTCTGATTAGAAAAAAATTTTGTTATCAAATAATTTATGTATTCAGCTGTCTAAATGTATAATTAATAAATACACGTCTTTAAAAATAGCCCCATTCGGGTAACATGCATTGCGTATTCCTAAATAATGATTAATTTTATATTTGATGGATTTCGTAAAGATCGCCTAAGATTAATAATGCCGATCTAGTTTTCTGAACACAAAGACGGTTATCTATAAAAGGTGTCAGTGCGAAGATAAAACAAAATTTAACCAGGCTTTTGGCTCAGGTCAGAAAGTAAAACCGAAACAGATTGGACTGTTTGAGTGTGAACCCTATGCACTAACGTCGCCTTCTAGTAGACCATCTATATAACACAATCTTAGATTATACTTTTTCCAATTTTCCCCTACATATAGTGGTACAGGTGCACACAACAAAGTGTTGCCCTACCAAACGTGCTGATTCAACTCCAACCCGAGGCAATAATTTTATTGATCAATTATTATTCTACCTAGCTGAATGGGGACGCTGTTTGCTCGCATTGAACTGGCCTACCCAGCACTATGCGCATCAATAAATGTATCAAATGCTGTTTTTAACACTCTAGTTAATTTCAAACGGCTTCTTTCCAACAAATTTTTAATTTAGGTACTGCTAAGTCAAAGAAGAATTGTGTTTATTTATTTTGATTTCTCATTACAGCCAAACAGTGTTTCAACTTAGAGAAAAATGTTTTGCTTTAATGCAGATAGTTTTGCTCCGTATATCTATGGATGTACAAAAGGGATTTATTTATTTATTTTTAACTGCTTAATCAAAAACTACACTCAAAAGTATAGGCTCTAATTTAAGAAAAAAACTTATTTTCATCAATATCTCCCAAATGAATAAATTTCAAGATCATTCAATATCGCCACTAAACGTCCCCCTCGACACTGAACAATTTACATTATCTGTAATTTTCTCCTAACTTGCACCGTTTCCGAGAGAAAGCCTGGCATTTATTAAAAACTCACCCTGTATATCACTCTAAGCGCGCAGGTTAAAAACCAGCTGTTTCAGGAATTCGCTTTTTCCCTAAAAAGTTAGTGTAAGCCTGGTACAATTAATTTTTGAAACTTATTAACTTTTACAGGAGAATCGTAGGAGAAAAATCATTGGGGCCATCTTTAAAGCCCATTGCCGGTTAAAAATGCAATCATACAATAACGCAATATATATATATATATATATATATATATATATATATATATATATATATATATATATATATATATATATATATATATATATATATATATATATATATATATATATATATATATATATAGGGTTTTCCAATAAGAGTGATATGATTTCTTTAAAAAAAAAACACACTAATTGTTAAGGGAATTGAAATGTTTTTTACTTAATGTGAAGTACAATCGATACAATTAAATTCTGAATAAAACGTCATTCAAATGGCCTCCACGACTTCTTCTGCAGGAACGAAATGAACCCAATTTTCGAGCACTTTTTCCACTAAATCAAGTCGTATGTCATGAATAGCACGTTCAATATTGACTTGTAAAGCTTGAGGAGAGTTTGGTTTATTACTAAAGACCAATGACTTCAAATAACCCCACAAGAAATAGTCTAATGGTGTTAAATCACAATTTCTTGGAGGCCATTCAATATCACAATTTCTTGAAATAATCGAATCTCCAAACTTCACTCGCAATAATTCAATTGTTGCACTTGCTGTGTGGCCCCGTCTTGTTGGAACCAAATGTTGTCAAGATCAATTTCTTCCAATTTCGGCCATAAAAAGTTGGTTATCATCGATCTATACCGATCTCCATTGACAGTAACGGTGTTACCAGCTTCATTTCGAAAAAAATATGGACCGATGATCCCACCAGAGCAAAAACCACACCAAACTGTCAATTTAGGTGAATGTAATGGTTTTTCATGAATAATTTGTGGATTTTCTACGCAACAGAATCGACAGTTTTGTTTATTTACCGCACCACTCAGATGAAAGTGAGCCTCATCGGAGAAGATGGTTTTCTTAAAAAAAAAATCGTTATATTTTTCAAGTTGTTCCAAGACAAAATCAGCAAATTCACGACGTTTACGGTAGTCCAATGGCTTCAGTTCTTGAGTGAGAACAATCTTATATGGATGCAACCCCAAATCCTTTCTCAAAATCCGTCAGGTTGTGGTTTGAGACAGTCCCAATTCTTGAGAACGTCTTGGAATCGACAAATTGCGGTCTTCAGCAACACCTGCCTGAAAAGCAGCAATATTTGCATTACTTCGAGCGAATCTTTCCATTTCAAACGTATTGCAGAATCGAATGCGTGTGTTCTAAGAAGGAGAAATTGAAAAATTGAATTTCGTCGATTACAACGCCATCTATCATGAACCGAACAAAATATTTCATTCAAATCATACGTACTTTTAGTCGTAGAATCCGTATCTGCAATAAAAAATATGGCTTCCTATCTTAGTTTAAAAGTTACCCCCGCCCCACCTACAAAACGGGGGGTGGGGGACTATTTTTTTGCACTAATGTATTTCCCCCGCGGTATGATTAAATTTTGATTATGGACATTTTTCCCGTAGAGTGGCTATTTTTCGAGATATTTGATCGTCTCAGTTTAAAAGAAACACCCGGTATATATATATATATATATATATATATATATATATATATATATATATATATATATATATATATATATATATATATATATATATATATATATATATATATATATATATATATATATATATATATATATATATATATATTTATATCACAATTGGACCCGGTAAGTGGCGCTGCGATGAGGTTCTAGGATTTTTTTTTAATTTTTTGACGAAAATTTCTGTTTTTTCTTTTAACCCCAAAATTTCAACGACCCCGCTCGCCCCTCAACCACCAGTTCAGTGATATAAACACGTACGAAGAAAAGAAAATTAGGGGGGGGGCCCCCAATTTTCTTTTCTTCGTACGTGTTTATATCACTGAACTCCTATCAAACGGCTGAACCGACTTTGATAAAAAAAATTATGTGTAATGGCGTGACGAGTGGGTCCATGGATGGTTTAGATTCACAATTGGAACGGGTAGATGGCGCTGCGATCGGATTTTAGGGAATTTTTGACGTAATGTTATTTTTAATTTTTTAAGATTTTTCGCATATCAGAATATATGTTCCCAAAATGTCGCCCCCCCCCCCAACCACCCTCGATCTTTAAATATATAATTCTTATATATATAATTCTACACATACGTATAGTAGTATTCAAATCTCGCTGGAATTCTGACAGTTCTCGCACAGAAAAATATGGCGGATACACAGTGATGTATTACGTATAATAATTCATATTTATGGTTTACTTTTTTATGTTGTATTTGTATTTAAATGGAATTGGAATTTTGGGATTAATTAAAACACAAAGTTTAGGCTTTATAAATTAAATTGTGTTTAATTAAAATATTTTTTTATTTGTACCGAAAAGCACGTTTGTATTATATATCCTAGTCCGTGCCAAAATTAAATGTTGACATTGTTTCCAAAAGGCGTGCAATTTTCTTTTAGATCTATTAATTTTCACTTGAAATATGATTGTAATAACATAAAGTATATAATCATTTTGACTGTTTTGTGTATTAAAACTGAAATATAATTATTTTTAATGGTCATTTATTATTTGATTTAGGTTTACTATCTAAAATAAATGCGACCCATCAAAATTTTTATAATTTTTTTTTCTACTTCTCTGAAAGCTGCGCGAACAATTAATTTTTTTTTTTTTAAATCTGAATAGGACTATATGACACTGAACTTCACCTAAACAGCTGGACCGATTTTAATGAAATTTTTTGTGTGTGTTTAAGTGTGTCCCTGGATGATTTAGATTCATTAGTACTCGGCAGGTGGCGCTGCGATCGGGTTATACAAAAAAATTAATTTTTTGATGAATTTTTTTTTATTTGTTTAATATTTTTTGCATATCAGAACATATAGCCCCAGAACTTCGCCCCCCCCCCCCCTCCCACCACTCCACAATATTTTATAAAATTAAAAAAATCATAAGTTCATAAATAATTTATCGTTACAACATTCTGAGAATTTCATGAATTCTTCTGATAATAATTCATAGTTATGTCTGTGCACCATAAGTGGTGTGGTATTTGACGTACGCATCAATACATGTGCAAGTTACTTGCGTCGTAGCTTGGCGTTGTTTTGACATTTCAATTTCTCTTCGCTGTGTTTAGATATTCGGACGGTGGACGAGGAGAAAATATTGGTGGTCGTACACGGAGTTCACAAATAATCCACACCCGTCGGTTAAATAGAATGACAGAAGATCGATTGACGGGCAATGCAACGCAACGAACGTCGTCGACCTAATGCATTGAGACAGAAACAGACGCATCAACGAGCCATCGACACACACAGAACCCATTGACGAGCATTGACATGTTCATCACTTCTCCGCCTTGCGTTCGAATATGAGTCGGAGATCGACTATTCGTCACATTTACAAAGTATCATCGTCGGAAGGAAGATGTTATCGTCACTAACAATGCCAACATTGCCATGCATTCAAATACAAAGGTGAATCGACCGGTTTCTTCCGCGCGTCTGGAAAAGTTGTACTACCATCAGTGAATTCGCCGCCAGAACCACTGAAAACACTATTGGCTGGAGTCACTCCTCAATCAAAACGATTTTTGTTGTTCCAAATGACATCATTTGGAGCAACAAAAATCATTCAGAATGAGGCTAATCGCAATTTTGAATCAACTTTCAAGATTCCGGGCCATGTGTATCAACAAATTGGTTCTTTAATCTCAATGCCTGATGTTGATTCAAAATTCTTGCAAAATTGCTTTATAGGCGATGGGGAGCACCAAAAAACACAACCTGTCAATACAACCACATTAGAGTAGATGGAGTTTTTGCGAAGACACAACCAGTTGGTGCAGTTGTTCAATACCATTTCAAACAGACTACAAAACAACAACTAAATGATCGCTAATGAAATTACAGTTGTTTTGGTTGGCGACGCATACGAACGTCGAGATAGACGGATCTAACGCAGAGATAACACGGTGCAGACAATTCAAGACAGTCATCGTTCTTACGACGCTATACAATATCCATATCCAATATCTTTTTGCAATCACATGATTATACTCACCATCAATCTCGCGAAAAGTACTGCCTCTTTTACCAAATGTACCAATAACAAGCACCAAATATCCCTGAAAAGATTGAAATACCAAACCAATGTCAAACGTCACTTAGTATATAGTTTATCGAAAATTTGAATATCGAAAAAACGTTTGCTGACCCTGTTAATCCTGTTATTAACGGCCATGAAGCCGAAGCCAACGTTCGGGCAGGAGAACGTACTGTCGGGTCCGCTAGTACATAAACATATATATATTCTTACGAATTCTACTCTAGACATGTATATCACTTGACGTTCAGGTGGTTAAAGTGTACAGCACGAAGTGTTATGAACCCAAAAGTCACGAGTTCGAACCCAGTTGGAGACTATAATTTTATTACGCGATTATTATTCTTAACATTATCGATGTTGTCGGATGAAATATTCCTCCAATACTGATTGGGTATTGGAGTTTAAATGGTATTCCAAGTTCAGGGAAACATGGAGATAATGAATACGTAAACGACGGTGCCAGTCATGATGGAAAATACTGGAATTAACTACGGCGTTTATCATCAAGACAGGGAAATGACGATGTGGAATGTTCGTAAATACAACTACATGCCAGTGATTTACAATTGCAAAATACATACCTCGCCAAATGCAATACAAGGAATAATCTCAGCGATAGGCAAGTATACAAGCACACACGAGCAATTTCGAACGCAGAGACCACGGTAATTTAACCAATGAACAGTGCAAGTTAAGAAGTAGAAAATAAACAGTGCGAAAAAAGTGAACAGTGTGAAAGTGAGTTAATGAACAGTGATAAAGAGTGAAATTAGTGAATCGCTGAAAAAATTAAAGGTGTTTGTAAAATAAAGTTGGTAACAACTGAAAACGCTAAGTGTTTTTTTATTTACAAGATCCAGTACGAATCTGTATCAAACGCCGAAATTCGTAACAATATATTGGGTTACAAATAAGTCTCCACCGTTCGTCAAAGATGGTGCCATGAGTAAGTTATGGTTGAAATTGCCCGTTGTAAAACCACGCTTCCTAATGTTGGACACCTGTCAACAACATGAAAATTAAAATATTAGCGATTTGGCGGGAACTTTGCCGAGAAGTTGCCGAGGGTTGATTCAGCAAGAAGAAACTTGCGCTTACATTAGGTGTGACTCAACATTCAATTTCACATCGTTTAATAGCATTGGGAATAATTCAAAAGCAAGGAAATTGGGTTCCATATGAACTGAGCAGAGAGATGTTTGCCAGGCATAAACGTAAAGGATTTTTTGCATCGCATAGTCACTAGAAATGCCAAGCCAAATATTCATTTGGTGATAACTCCGAACTAAAAACGACTACTCGAGACACGAAAAAATTGATCTCCTGCATGATAATGTTCGCCCACATATTGCGGCGCCGGTTCAAATCTACTTGCAAACACACAATTGGGAAGTTTTACTCCACCGGCCATATTCACCAGATACTGCCCCGTCTTATTACCACTTATTTCGATCGATGACGCATTGCCTGTCTGAACAGCACTTCACATCATATGGAGATACCAAAAATTGGGTTGCAACGAGAATTTTTTGTAATAAACAGGAGATTTTTTGGTACAAAAAAGGTGGAGACATTATTGAGGCCTATATAGGCCTCTGCTCTAATTTTGTTGCTTGATTCAAATAATTACAACTATACTGTTGTAAAATATTTTTAATTCCGATTTATGTTTATTTAAAAGATCTTATATATACATAGTGTAGGTTAGTTTGTTTGACAAATGCACTAAATTTCTGTAAGCTGTTAGCACCATGGTGAGTTGAGTGACGAGAAGATTTATTGATATTGAGTGGGGCTCTGAGCACGCAGGATCTGTAAGATTGGATTTTTGAACCACAAATGACATCGACTGTGGTTTTGTTGGGGAATTCATGTATCCATTGGTTGATAGCGTGAAGTTTGATACATTAATCTACTAATTTACTAATTACTAGATTTTATTGTCCTAGTGCTGCATACGGTCCATTCTTGCGTTGTTGGATCGCTACCTCTGGTTGTGTTTGGTTTATGGGAGTGTTAATAATTGGTGATACTTCGGTTAAGAAGTCTACAGGCTGGAATAGCTGACATCGATTCACATCTTCTCTCGTTAATAATACAAACGTGAATGTGATTGATATATATATAATCAGTGGAATTAATGATATGTGGCAGCATGCTTTCATGATTGATATCAGGAATTGGAACTACAGATATTAGTATATAGTCCCACACGAACGAAAAAAGGAAGATAACTTCAATTATTAAATTTTTCTGAGTTACTTGGCTTCGTATATTCATGCTTTGATAAACGTGATGAAGTTCTTGAATATTGTGTCCAGGTAGAGTAATAATTACAGGCACGTGTTGTCGAATAAATTGTAATTCTTCTTCTAGCTGACTTGGTGTAAGTATGAATGGACATAGGATCTCTTGATGGACATGATAGAGCACGTCCAGTAAGCCTTGTTGTGTATCCTGGCGGCTTTGTCTTCGTATATGCTCTATATTATTGTAATTGCAGTTATATTTTTTTTGTTATGAACACCCTAATACAAGGCCTAGCGACTCTTCAAAACCTCGTTTGCCATCCTTGCTGCTTTCGAATAATTGCTCGCTATAGAATATTTGTTATTGTTATAGAAGTTGCAATTTAAACCTCATTTAACCACGGGCAGCCCCATAAAAGTTTTTCTTGTTTATGGGGTCTGTTGTGTCGGAGCTGGGTTTGATCCGTTAACGTAAATTTCATTATCGGAGCAAAATTCGGTACATCCTTCTCGCCTGGAAACGAATCGTTTGTAGGCAGCAATGAAAGATTTCGTTGTAAGACAACTTAATATTTCTGTATGTTTCGCCTAGGTCACCATACATAAGAATAGAGCAATATATCCTTATCGTGGTTGTACTCTGGCAGCTGGTAAAGTTCTCATTGTTCCGCCATTTGTTGTTTATGTCGGAAGCATTTTAAAACTTTTTAAATAACGTTAGGTACTGCCCGCTTACCATGAATGATTCGGTATGTCTTTCTTAAATATGCTAAAGTCAATTGAGGTCACCAAACAACGTACTATGGTAAGATTTCAATTTTGTAGACGACCATTCACTCTTAGTATGCCATTATTATCTATGGCCGGATTTAAAAATATGTGTGTTTTTTTAATTGGTTTGGCGAATTTGAGGTAGTGAATTTCGATGTAGACATCTTATTCCTGGATGATTTTGGTTATTGTAGCTTCTCCATCGTAAACTTCACTATCCAACAGTACTTCTGACTTGTTGCCTGTAAGCGTTTTGTGACAGTTGAATCGCTTACAATATGCGACGTTTCGTTTTAGTTTGTTGAAAATTGGATGCTGCTTGAATAATTGTAAAAATGGGTTGGTTTTCTTTACGCCAATCAAATTGAATATTGTATAAATTAAGAATATTGTCCGACATGGTTGCATCGAACTCCAACACTAATTCATTATGAATAAAATCTGGACCCTTCCACCATAAATTATTGATAGCGTGAGCTGTCTGAAGGCTATAATAGTTGTTGTGAGAGTATTCCTTATTGCAGGTATTATATTGGCTGCAAACGTTCTGAATCGGCTTGGCTCCCCTCTGACTCAACATAGCTTAATGCTTGAATCTGCATCGGAATTTAATATTAATTCATTATGAATAAAATTTGAACCTTTCCACCATAAATGATTGTTCGAGAGATAAAGAGGTTGTTCCATGTGTGACGCTGTACCTGCAGCATTCTCATTTGACGTTACATGACAAATTTCGACCCTTGTCCACGCGACGCTAAGTCTGCAGGATTGAATACACCACTGCACCACTGGGAATAGAGAATTACACACGGTCTGACTTGTCGCGTCAACGGTCGGTCCGACCAAATCAGGTGTTGCATCCACATGATCCAACAAAGTACCTGATATTCATTTATATACTTTTGTTTGCGTTGAGTATAAATGATAAAATCTTGACATTTGTGATTTTTGTGTTTTAATTGTTGGACGTAAAAATTTGTACAGCGAAATACAGAATGCCTCGGATTAACAAAAAATAAAAAATTGCTATTGCACTTGTAGTGTGTTTAAATATTGGTGACAAAAAACGCAAATATGGTGAAAAAAATGGTTGTGTCAAGTCATGTTCTTAAGCCATTTATTTGGAATGTCATAATTATGCTTATGCTTATGAAATTTTTTCACAAAAAAATATTTATTATTTCAATATTATATTATTTTAAATAAAAATGTATTAAATATTATTATGTATATCCTTAAAATTTAATTACTTATTATTAAAATATATTTATTAATTATTTTATTTACACATGGCTTGATTTGGTCAGGCGATCGGATAGTTGGATGACGGTCGGATGGATTTTCCACCTGAAAAATTGTCATATGAAAAACCTTCACACGACCTGATTTTACATCTGATCTGATCAAATCAGCCCGGCCGCCTCAGCAAATCAGATCGTGTGTAGGCGCTTTAAATTATATTTCTCTGGCCATCTTATAGAATTAGTTTGGTTTAAATATTGTCGAACCATTTATTCCACAAAACGGGGAAAAATATGTTTTATGGGGAAAAATAATTCCCAATTTATCGTTGTTGCAAAAATATTTACCCCAAACTGATTCCGTCAGTAGACCAGAGAAATACAATTTAGACAAAAATGATATGAAAATATTGTTCCCCATTCCCTATTCACAGGGAAAGCCAGAATAGGGCCACAGCATATGCTTTATTAGCGGCGTTACAGAAACAGAGACAGTTCTTTTTATAGCTTAGTCCTCTTGCCTTTGCTTTGGCCGTGCTTTGTTTGCTGTTATTGTTAGGTTGCAAGCTGCTTCGTTTGCTGGCATTAGACTGCTTTGTTTCGATATTGTTTTGATTACCTGTTATTGTTTGGCTGTGTGTGTTATATGCCGGTTGTGTTTGGCTGCAAGCTGCTTTATTGTCCGTTGTTGCTTTGTTAGTGATACATCTGTCCGAATGATGCATCATTTGTAAACTTCCTTTCGAGCTGTAATAGTCTTGTATACCTTCCATCTGGTTAGCGCCTCAAATATTTTATTGAAATAATTTTTCAATTTTTATTTCTTTCTTGGTGAGATTGCTTTGGAATGTTGTCATTCACAATAAATAATTGTAATTGTTCTTGAATTGCCTTTGTTGTAACCATGGCTGTTGTTGTTTGACTAGTTGATTGCTCTTTAATGTGGGAGCTTTGATTGTTGTTGATTGTCGTAAATATTTGGAAATTCAACTGGAAAAAGCAGGCCTCTGCTCTGATGTTGTTGTTTGATTATTTAGATTGCCGTTGGCGAGGTCCAAATAATCAAAGAACTATACCACAGAATACAAACAGAAGGGACATTACTCGATTTTTGTATATGGACAAATTTCGACTGTTTTTTATCCTTGATTTGTATGGAAAAGGGTGGAATATAGTGGTGAAAAAATTGTGCATTGAACTTTTTTACAGTCAAATTTGTTTTTAGTTCACTTAGTAGCGTATATATTTCCTTTATAATATATAGACTAGATATGATTGCAAACCACTTTTAATTCTGCTTTATGCTCATGCTCAAGATTTTTTATCTTCTATAAAATTTCTGAAATAGACAAAATATAAAAATTTAAAAAATTAATCTTTAATGCATGCGATGTCGAGTGTCTCGAAATATTTCAGACTGATTATGTTGCATGTTGTGTTCTCAACATATGTTGTTGGCCATGATAAGGTTACCTCAACATAATTCTCAAAGCTAACAAGGAATCTGCACCTACAATTACTAATTAATAAGGGGAGACTTGCAGTAATATGTATTACTGCATAACTAGATTGCATGTGATAGTTTGATATTTCTTCAATATTTAGCGATCATTCGAATTTGGTTATGTTTTAAAATGGCAAAATGATTAAAAAAATCGCAATTTTCGCACGTATTCGTGATCATTTAAAAAATTGTATGTTTGATAGTTTGTTTATGTAAAGTAAGTTATCGAAAGCATTACTCGAAAGAATTACTTTCCTAAGAGAAAAAATTTGAAAAAGCACTGGTTTAGCTCGCACACTATTTTAACAGCGAGTCGGCACCTACCACAAATAATAGTTGGTAACTCTGAATTTCGAAAATAATAATACCTAAATATGGCTGACACAATTTAAGAGACCCTAGCAATAGATCGTATTTTTCGCGTTAAACGACAAAACACTCGTTTTATGGGTATATGTTCAGAATACTGTATTGTTGTAATTAACGTCAATTTTTACGATTTTCGAAAGAATGGTAGCACTTATCGATATAGTTTTAATCGATAAAATATACCCAACATGAAAAATAAAATCTATCAAAATCATAAAATGATCGTAGACATTTGTATCGAGAGTTTTTATACTCCATTATTTGCAAAATATAAAAATCGTCGCTTTGTTAGAATAGTAACTAGTAGCGACATTTAGTATCACCTAGCAAATTACTTTCGATGACCATTCCCAAACGATAGTCGTATTGCATTTTATGAAAATGCTAAATTCTAAACGATGTAGAGAGGAGATTCAACGCTTATGGACTATTTTAAAATTGTTTACGCAACCAATCAATACATAACTAGATCGCCTTTGGATTTAAACCTTCCGTCTACCACCGGTACATTTAACTGCGGTTACCTAATCGGAATGATTATCTCAATTATGCCAATTTAACATCGTAAAATTTTAATTTTTATCGGAAGTTGAAAAAGCCCCATTCTCCAATAACATCTGTAACCAATTATTTATACCATAGGAAATATAAAATATGTCGTGATGTTTTGGTGATTTGTATAATTGGTGGTATAATTTAAACCGTAACTTTCATAACTAAAATTACTGGTTTCAGTAGTAACCAATTACTAAAAAAATTCAAAAAACTATGAATAACTTTTACGAATAGTAAGTCCCTTCAAATATGTAATTTGGGTTTAACATTATTTATTCATTGATTAAGGACTTGTATATATATTTAATTTTTGTATTCATTGAATTTTAAACTTTAGTTACATGGGCATAACGATTTGAGACGGAACAAATTAGCATAACTACGAGCAATACATTTCTTCTGATTCAGCAGTTGTTACTAAGTTCAGTTCACCTTTAATTTCGGGTGGAAACTAAAAATGGCAACTGCTAATATTTTTCCAACGCCTTCTATAATGAAATCAGTTCAGAAAGTACAAAAAGTTGCCGTCACATATCCAGCGTATCGGAACTTGTGTGTGTATTACGTTTTAAAATTTTTGAATCTTTTCTTTTTCGTTTGGAATCTTGCACCAGAGGTAAAACATTCTTAATTGGTTTCCATAAACTTAACGAATTAAGCTATTTTGAATTTATAGGCAACGTTTATTATAACCAACCTTCATGATGTAAAGGTTTGCACGGCTGCAGCACCAACACTGTGTCAACTGTTAACAACACTTTTCAAGCTAGTGTACTTGGCGATCAGGAATAAATTTCATTTGGATTTATTTTTTGCCTTCGAGGCTTGTACTAGAGAAAGTAAGTACAACCGCCAAGAAAAATAATTAATATATTTAGGTATAAATTGATTATTAATTTTTGATAATATAGGACGGTCCAAGAACGGTGGTGAATTTTATGATCGGGCTGAGAAAATCTCGTTGAAATTAACAATTGGGTTTCTAATTTCTGTTGCCATATTCATAATAGTTTATATAATGCCCACCTTAGTTTATCAGTTTTTCCTGTTTTTAGTGGAACCCGATGTAGACGAACCTTATACGTATATGTCACCGTTTAAACATGTGTAAGTATCTAAACATTTCGCCTGTTGGTTATAAGAGTATTAATTATACATTACATTTCATGTTTAGCTATTTCTACTCGGTAAACTCGCATTTTCGGTACATTGTTACCGTATTCATGGGCCTTGCAAGTACCACTCTAATGGGAATAAATTATTTGAGTATTGATTTGGCATTTTTTTCGTACTGTCTATATATCCAAGCATTTTATAGAGATATGCAAACAATGTTTAAATTTACTACAAATCAGGATAATGTTGCACAACTTGAGGAGACAATCAAATTTCATACGGACATTTTAAAAATGATTCAAAAACTCAATAGTCTGTTTTCGCCGATGATATTTGCTCAGTTTTTGGACAGTTCGATGTTAATATGCTTGGTAATATTTCAATCAACCATAGAAGTATCAGTGCAGTCAGATGCTATTAAAAACTACTTATTTGTTTTTGGAGCTATATGTCAAATATTGGTTTATTCATTTTTTGGAACAATGGTTACGGATGAAAATTTCAGTATTGCAATGGCGGCGTATTCATCGGATTGGACCAATCCCGATTTGAAAAATAATAAGGCTATTAAAAAACATGTGTTGTTTATTATACATAGATCACAAATAGAGGTGGGATTGGACGGATTGAAATTATTTAAATGTAATTTGCATACGTTTATCTCGGTACTTATCAAAGTTTATCTTAATTGGATTTCAAAATAATATTTGTTTATCTTATTTCAGATTATGAATGCAAGTCTTTCATGTTTGGCAGTTCTGCAATCGATGAGCATTTAAAATGTTTATGGATCTAATAATCTACATATACATTCTGCAGCGCCTTTCTGTCGATTCTACTATTTCATGTTTCCTTTTTAATCCTCCCTAGGAGTTGTAGCTCCTAATTTAACCTGCCATTTTTAAATGTTGGAAAATCAATGAAATTTAATAGCATTTGAAAAATTATTATATACTCAGTTATAACACGAAAAACAATAACATTATGTAAGTCCAACGATCAATACCAAAAATGAGATAGCTTTAGCTCGACTGATCTTCAGGAAATATTATATCTATTTCAGATTAACAAAGTATTTTACGACGTTCGACGGGCAGAGCTTTAATTATTATCCCTAAAAGTTAAATCTTTGAAAATCATAAAACAAAATCGGAGAACAAGAGTGTTTAGCTACTCCCATAGTGAGGGACTGCTTTTGCTAAATAATTTTCACTGAGTGGATATCCTCAATGGTTCGCGTTACTGCAAAACATGCGTACAAAATGTTCAGTTTATCCTGGACCCAAAAAACTCAAATTATAAAACACACGATTTATTGACGTGCTAAACACAGAACACATAATTTATATATTCACGAATATTTATATTTCAAATTAAACTTTGCATGCGCACATATAATATAAAAATATATAATATAAAAAAAATACATGTGTTTTATTATGGCGTATCGAAAGAGTAAATTTATTTTCTTTGCGTCCATTTGCTTTGATCGATTATTTCCAACTGGTTGTGATTAACCCAAGCCGCAGAAAATATATAAATCGCGCTGACTTGTTAACAGCGCTCGGCCATTTGAACCGCGAACTATGTTATTCTTATTTAATGCGTTTATTAAAACCATAATGCCTTATGGATTTTAATGCGCGAAACAGATGATGTCGCCACACTATCCCACCCCTTGTTCACTAGGAGAGAAAAATAGAAAGATTTATTGGAATTATCCTACTTGGTCACAATTTAATATCTTGGTCTTCAACCAGATCGGTAGCAAACGTGACCTGCTTTCTTTCTTCAATCGGAATATTACTTGTCGCTTCATTCTAATTGATTCGGTTGGGTTGCAATTCCACAATAGTCGCCACATGGTCTCTAATCATTTCGTTCCTGTTTAGGAACCATATGCAGAGAACGTGGTTAGTTGTTGTAAGATCGATAAAGCGCTTACGCTTCAAATCGACCGTTAAACCAAATTTCTCTAAGAAATCAGCACCAATGATTGGTTTGTTGACTGAAGTTACAATTAATAGGTGTCGAAATTCTCGGCGCGGTCCCAAGTGTAATTTTAGTTTAGTGTAATTTTAGTAGTTTAGGACCCTAAGTTTTAATCAGAGAACCATTTACAACTGTTAACTGAAAGTGTTGGTCTTCGATTAAATTTTTAAAAGATGACACTAGGTATGACAGAAATGTCAGCGCCTATGTCAAGTAGAAAAATTAATTTGTTGTTTTCATACTTAATGAATAAACGGCGAACAATGATTACTCCAGCATCTGCCGTAGCGATGGTGGAAGATACTAGTTTTTTGGAGGTTCGCCAGTTTTTAAACTGCAATTCAGTTTATTGCACTTCTTAGCGAAATGATCAAACCTTTAGTGATACCAACAGATTGTATGGTCTACTGGACGGGGTTTAGAAGTCGACCTTGAGTAACTGTTGTAGTGATATCTTGATCTTCTGTCGTTTTCTTGTTGGTTCGCGCGATTTTTGAACCTTTCAAAACATGTCTTTAGTTCGTTTATTGACCTACACAACTCTTGTATTGTTCCTTTTATTATATAATTAACTGTACTTTAATAACACATAGATGCGAAATGTATTAATATTTTGGAACGCATATACAGCTTTCGGTTATATAAATGAAGAGAAATATTTTCGTCAATAAAAACGAAAGAGTGTGTAAACGAAGATAAAGTGGGAATTTGTAGAAGCTTCACAGTAACAAGTCCGTAATTATTATCCTTATACAGTCTACTACCGTTTCTTGTTGTGTTAGAAATAAAATTGTTACTTGAAAGGAAAATAGGACATAAGTTTAATACATTAATAAATGCACCACATGTATCTCAAGAATGCTGCTCAAGATTTTTTGCTTTTATTTTATTTCTATAAAAACGTAAACAACTTGGTTCACGTAACTAGCGCTGCACAAAGCAAAATGCACTAATGCAGTAAAAAATGAAAACATAATAAAAAACGCCAGATAAACAGTGTAAACTTTTAGAAAAAAAAATGAAATCATGAAATAAAAATTTTTAAATTTGACGACAACGATATTGGCAAAAAATCCCATGTAATCGATTTTATTTTACTACGGAACAGTATAATCGCGGTTGCCTGTCACTAACACTAACTATTTTTGTTATGTTATCATGGCCAGTTATAGATGTCATGGCCAAAAAAAATGTGGTTGAGTTAGTGTAAAAAATAGTAAAAAATTCAATTATATGGGATTTTTTGCCGATTTTAATTTTTTGAAAACTACTAACGCTATCTATTATCTACTGATGATGATTGATTTTTTCCTGCGTTTTAGTTTGCGCAGCGCTAGTCACGTGAACCAATTAGATCTTTGTTTACGTTTTTGTAGAAATAAAATAAAAACAAGAAGTACTATACAATTTCGCTGTATTTTTGTACCCAACCCCACTAGGACTTGTCACGGAATTTTATTCCGGTATCACCTCAAGCACCCAAATCCACATAATTTCTGTTATCCAGGTGATTTCGCCATGACCTTGAAGATCTCATCTTCACTAAAATTCATTATACATTTAGTCATGCCCATTTAGTTATGTTTGTTGTTGCATTTGTGTACATAAAATGGGTGTAATATGCAATACATAATCACTCGACAAACACAGTCACTCAATGTATAAATAATGTAGTTATTATAAATACAAATGAGTAAACGTAAATTTATGTTTTGTAATTGCAAAATTATGATTGCATATGTTTTGTTGTGTGTTACGAAGAGCAAACGTTCTACCTAGAGGTAATT
The DNA here is from genome assembly GCA_963691935.1 of Nephrotoma guestfalica. Classification (NCBI taxonomy): domain Eukaryota; kingdom Metazoa; phylum Arthropoda; class Insecta; order Diptera; family Tipulidae; genus Nephrotoma; species Nephrotoma guestfalica. The sequence goes on along the minus strand of OY829913.1, from coordinate 225,291,558 downwards.
GAACGACCTATAGGTAGAAATTTAAGAGTTGCAATTTTCGTGGCACATGTAAATTCCCCAAGTAGTTATTTTATAACACTTTTTAAATGGGCGGTATTTGTGCAATATTTTGTTAATTGTGCAAAAATTAAATTAATTGATGGAGAGGGAAGTGCATTTCTTGTACTAAAACTTTCCCCTCCCTTCTCGATCGATCATTTAATTTTTGCATAAATACCGTGCCCAAATTTTTGTTTGTGGAGTTAAGTTTTGGAAAGTATAATTGATCTACACACTGAGCTTTAGCCGTGGTAATCAATTATAGCTTTAGGAGGTGAAGTTTTGGAAATAAGTGACGCAACTTGATTACTCACAGAGATTAAGCCGCGATTATTAAGTTGTAATGCTAAGTTCTAAGTCCTATTTAGTTAATAAAATAATTGACAATTGATTAATTAACTTTAATAAGTGCTTAATAATTATAGTTTGTTTTTTTTAAGTGAATAAATACATTATTTTTTTAAAATCATTATTTTTTTGTTTAAAATTCGGTGTGGTTCGAGAATTTAAAGCGAGTTTCCAGCATTTTTATTGGTAAGTATGCTTAACAACAATCAGCATACTAACATAAAGTGGCCCAATTGGTAAATGGTCTATCAACTGCTCCATTAGAGGCGGAAATTGCGCAAGTGCGTTTTCACTTCCCATCTGCTGGTAACGCTTTACCAAATATAAACTACTTACTAACTTTTAAGGCCAAAAGTATTCAATTCCGTTTTTTTTTGTTTCTTTTTCCTTAATGCCTAACTTACGGTAATTATGTTACCCTAAATTATTATAAAAACAACCACGGTGGACATGCTTAAAAGGGGGCATGAATTCCACTAATTTGGCCATTTCCCGACCCCCTCGTTCATTTTTGTTTAATCCCAAGTATGACGGCATAATCCATGCCGCCTCATCTTGTTCAATAATATATGCGGTAATCTAGGCCGTGGTCTGGGTACCCCGAGACCCACACCGGCTTGGGCTGCGGGAACCGACTCCACATGGGGCACCTTTCAGATAACGGCAATTTTATGAAGCCGAGGTGCTTCTACGCAAGTGGAAGTTATTCCGTTTCAGACTTTTGAGTCGAATCTTATTCTTCGTTTTTATCCTTTACCTATAAAACCGGGTTTGACTTTTTCGGTTTTATAGGTAAAAGGATGGATGAGTAGACGACTGAAATATTTGTTAGGATCGGTGTATGCTCGAGTACGGTTCGGCTGGTGGAATGCGTTTGTGTTGGTTTCGATGTGTGGTAATCCAAGATTATTTTGAGGTTTTTGTGATATTCGTAATTTCGTATATACGTATCGGCGCCTGTGACAGCCATATCACAATATATGGAGTTTGTATATACGCAGGTCTTTGAAACGTAAATGCCAAAAACGCTAATACAAATACTACTAATTTTCTTATTTCAGCTGAACACATTTACGAAGATTTATACTCTTCTAAATTTAATTTATACTAATGATTTTGAGTATTTTTATACTATATTTATCTTAGAATAGTAATATTTTCTACTAATGGTGGATTAATTAATTTAATGCTCGTAGTGATAAAATTTATGCGTAAATTAAAATGTTAAGGATTTTTGTTGCTATAGGTGACTTTTTAATGTTTGGTTATTTAGTAGCCGAAAACTAAAATAATTGTTATTGTGAAATGGCTGAATATGGGAATAAAAATATGTAGCTGAGGTTTAAAACTGATAAATTAATTATTGTATTTCTATATGTAGCTTTGAATTAGTTTGGAGGAATTCATCCAGACATTAACTACCTTTTATGGAGGAAATTCATATCCAGCTTTATATGAAACTAATATAAAATCTAATTTTAAATTTTATTACTAAAGGTAGGGGCCAGTCATGGAAGGAGATGGAATATTAATTGCAGATTATGTATATTAGAATTGCGTTGTCATTGTGTTACTTATCGGATTTACCTAGGTGTCTGTAACCGGGACGATTCAATCAATCAATTTTGTTTAGGAAGCTGAAAGTATTAATTTAGAATTAAATTTCAGGAAATTTCCAGATGCATGTGAAATAATAATATTTATTTTCTTAGGTTGCTGATTTAAAGAAGTAATATTAGCCGTTTTCGGAAATAGCCCACTTGCTGACAATAAATTACCAAATCTATTTCCGAACGTGTAGAGTAACTTTAGGGTAATTTAGTTTCTGTCTTATTATATATTAAATTAGAAGTATCAAAAAAATTAAATTACAAACTTTTAAAGTACAAATTGTAGAAAAAGAAGCAAGAAAAATGTCGTATCTACCAAAAATATGCCATTGAATTTTGCTGAAAAAAAATATTCACACGCGAAATGCAATCTTACTTTTTGTATACCCAGGTTAACTTGAATAACTTTTGTTACCAACATTAAAAGAATTAAAATTACCCAAAAGTTACCATGGGCTATTTCCGGAAACGGCTATTGTTGACGACTAATATCACCGTTAACCATTAAACCTTTTTAAATCTTTATCCTTCCTCTAGTAGAATAGAATTGTGTTGCCTTGTGCCGTACGATCGCTAGGTGTCTGCAACCGGGTCGTTCCGTCCTAAAAACGTCCCATTGTTAAGTGTAAACAGGCTATATGAATATGCCCGGTATTACCCGGGACACTTGTTCAGTACTTGGTCCTGCAGTCCAACCAATCAATCAATTTCCTTGCGTCTTTTGTGATGGAAGCGATACCATTTTGTTTATTATTTTTGCGTTATTGTTGTTTTAGATGAAATTCCTGGAAAAGGTAAATTAAACAAAACTTTGTTCTTTTGAATCAAATGACCGTTTCGCAATGACTAGGTATTGTAGTTTTGTAGTGTTGGCGTGGTTTTCACATTTAATTTTGTAACTACAGGTGACCCTCCTACAACACGGTATCTTACAACATGGTTTCGCTCTAACACGATTGAAAAATTGTGGAAAACCTCCTACAACACGATTTTACTATAAAATTACATATCTCTATATTATGTGCTATTATGTTTTACATAATATAAAACACATACAAACATATTGACAAAATGCAATTGGGGGGAATACCCATAAAATACAATTGAGTGAATACGCAAATTTTATTTCTTTCTATAAAATTAGGCAACAGTCCGCACCATTAAAAAAGTGAAAATCAAATTAGAAGTGTTGTTGTTGCAGGTTCTTTGATATCCGCAAAATATGCAGCTTTTCCTCGTGCGCTGATTATTGAAAAAATGGAAAAAGCACTTAGCATTTGGATTGAAGATAGCTATCAAAAACGGATTACATGGGAATATAATTAAGCAAAAATCGCTTAAACTTTATAATTAGCAAGTAAAGGCTGATTCGAGAAGTTCAAACCCCGTTTTTCACTTTATAACATAAAGAATAAATTGCATCGGCAAATCATGAAGCTGCCAAATCATATCCAGAAAAAATTAAAAAAATTATTGAAGATCAAGGATACACGGCACTTCAAGTTTTCAATGCTGATTAAACCGGGCTTTGGTGGAAAAAAATGCCCAACCGAACATTCTTATAAAAAATGAAAAAACTGCACCTGGATTCAAAGTATCAAAAGATCGTTTAACTTTACTTTAGTGAAGTAATACCATAGATCTTTGGATCCCCGTGCACTAAAAGGCGTAAATTAGAACACATTACCGGTATATTGGTTAGGTATATAGAAATTGGTTTCTAAATAGTTTTTTGCCAGAGGTGGACACTGTTTTAAAGCAGAAAAAAATTAAACTTCAAACCGCCAAACTTATTACATCAAAAGATCATTACAATGGGTTTTAGACATAACTAAAATCTATTGGCGTAACTTATCGCTAAAAGACCTGAAAATTACAACATTAAATGTTGGAAAAAGTGTTGGAAAAAGTTATGGCCAGCATCAGATGAAATAGAAAAGTGCAAGAATCACCCGCAAATGAAATTGGTTGCATATTAAAACTTGCTAGATCGATCGAAGGAGAAGGTTTTGTGAATATGACTAATGAGGACGTTCAAGATTTACTAGTGGAAAAAGAAATCGATTTTAGCTCTGAAGAAGATAGTGGTGTTAATAATTGCATACTAAAAAAACTACAAGGTTTAAACTTAACCGAAAAGTTGGGCTCCTTTTTGCTTAAATACAGACCCTCCACAAAAAGAAGCCGAAAATTCAAATCGCAACTCCAAAAGTGCTTAGCATTTATACATGAAATTACAACGGCCTTATCATTCTTTAAAGATTGCAGGTGTGCAAAATCTAAATGCAAAAAAAAACTCAGAAAGTGAAGAAGAGGTCGTTCAACTAATTAAACGTTTTGGTGTATTAGAACCGAACCTCCCTTTTTATACTAGCTTTATTCTCTTATAACACGATTTTACATAACACGCCATATTATAGCAACCTATCTACCGTTTTATAGGAGGGGGTTACCTGTATATATAATACATATTTTCACCCTCGTATTAATTTAATTTGCGTTTTTTTAATTTTCTTCTGTCATTTCGAGAATGAGAAAAATCGAGATATCAACTTCAGTTTAATAAAATTATAAAGAAAATAAAAAATTGTAAATAAATATTTTTTTATAATAACGAACTAGAATTCATACATAAATCACGATTGATTTATTAATATGTGTTGAATGTGTCGATGATTGTAGTACCAATTATTTTGCGAATAATTGAGTTGCTACAGATTTATGGATGAGAGACCCTGACGATCAGTGAGCCAAAGAACAGTAATAACAAAGTAAACAAAAAGTTAAGAGAAACATACCAGTTATGCGACATCCTTCCCTCACTAAAAATAATAAAATTACCCAAATAAATCAAACACCAGTAAAATTGTTATGAAACGAAAACGAATTTTCTTTATTGATATTTTCAGTTTGTTTTTGTTTTTCATTTTTTTTTGTTATGCATCTACAACATACTACCAAGATATTATGATATTTGCTTTTCATTTTGTTTTTTGTACAAATAATATATACAATTTTCATTCTTAAAATTTCCATCAACATAAATGTATTTTTAAAAATAACATGCTTTATTTTGTTTGTTTTATTTTTGTAAATTAATTAAATGTACAATTTTCTTTTAAATTAAAAAAAAAATATTTAACACTTTCAATTTTATTTTTATATTCGATTTAAATAAAAATTAATTTTGGTACGTCCAATCAATGTTTTGTTTTTAATTCTGTCATTTTTATCATTAACAAATTCCTTATTTTACACACAATACATAATAAATATATATATTATAATCAATCTCTGATATTTATTTATTTTTTAAGTCGTTTTAGTTCTGTAAATTTTTTATAAATAAAAAAATAATATTCTTGTATGTATATATTATATAGAGCCATCATATAATATAGTCTAATAAAAATGTACATTATTATTTCTTAATTATTTAGGCCTAAATAATATCATAATAATTATACGATTTTTTTTTTTATTTTATTTGTATTATTTTTAATAACAAATTTTCATACCTAAACAGTCTCTTATTATTTTAAGGAATTTATTTTTTTTTTATCAAAATGTTTTACAAAAAATAATATAAAAAATGTTATGTGACTTCATTGCTCTTGTTCGCCTGATTTATGCGAAAATCTTGTATTTGTTTTTTAACATGCACTTCTCCACCATAATAATCGTCTACCATAAGAATGCGAAGAAATTTTAATTTAATCAGAACTCTTACAGCGCTTTGCGTTTTAAATACTGAATGTAATAGATAATTTATTAGATGCTGATTGTTATCATTTTGTACTAAGAAATTGGTAATCTTTCAAAAAATAACAAATTAAATTTAAAAACAAAATTATTATTATGGTCAATTCAAAATGTTTGTGGATTTTATTTTATCGAGATTCGCTATTTATATTGTCCAACTTCTAATTCGCTATCGCGCCGCTCATAACTAAATTTGTAAAACTTAATTCTTATTTGTATGTCGTTACATGTATATTCCAAAATGCATATGGGAATGTGTGCTTATATTTTAATTTCCAAACCTGAATGTAAAAAAAATTTAGATTCACAATTTGTTCTATTTTATTATTGGACAACTTGACGAATTGGTTTACTCTCGATAAAAAAAAATTCTTACAAAATATGGATATCGGCTTAACAAAAAATATTAAATGAAATTTAGGTTTCATGCTATTTGTAAAATATGTGAAATTTATATGTGCTTCGATGAAACAAGTGTGTTCTCTATAATCTGTTATTTATTTATATAATTTTAAATTTTATGTAAGTAATTTATTTACAAGTTTTACAATATTTAATGGAAGAACCACGGTGTTAGTTTATAGTGCATGTTATGGGTTGTCTTCTAGTAGTTTTTTGTTTGTTTGAATTATAATGAATAAATGGAACTCTTATGCAAGATTACTATATTATATATATATATATCTATATTAACAAGTTGGTAATCAGAATATTTTAAAATAATATACAAAATAATTCAATTAAATTTACTTTTAAGGAAACAAAAAAATAACTTACTTAATTTTTGTTTTTATTTTTACTTTTTCGCTGAATATTAAAAAAAACTGTACAAAACAAAACTCCCGATTTAAAAGAAATTTGACACATATTACAAGTTAAACAAAGGATTTTGTTAATAAATTATAAAAAATAAAAATTATATATCCTAGACATTGAGATAAATATTTCATATACATTACATATGAAAAATATGCCTGCAAGCCAACATTTTTATTTATGTTTGGTTTTGCAAAACTATTTATAATTTTTGTATTATGATTGATGAATTCGAAAACACTGACTAAAATTTTAAAGCTTTTTATACACATTACACACTTGTGTATAAAGAGAGATTTACAAGTTTATAAACGAATATAAACACTGCACACTCTTTTTATTTATTTATTTTTTTATTTAATTCCACAGCACCACAAAATTAAAACCAAACAATTTTTCGTACATTTTTTTTCGACACGAAAAAGCTTATCAAAATTTGAGAGAAGCTTCACTTAATAAATAAATAATAAAAATAAAAAAAACTCAGTCAATTTGTGTGTTGTCTATATATAAATATATAAGATGAAACAAAAACTCTCTTTTCGTTTATCATTTATTTTCCTTTACAATTGTTTTTATCATAGTTCTATGAATTATAAATTTTCCTTTTTATTAAAATGGCAATGTGATTTTATGTAACTTTTTAATTTTTTTTAGATAAATACTAATTAAATGCTTAAATTTACGATCATAATACAAAAATATAGTTTTCTCTCTTTCAATTTTATTTCATTTAAAAAATATATTTATATAAATTAAAAATATTTTATTCTGATTTTTTTAAACTTTTTTTTAACCATTTTTGCAATCAGTTTTATGTATATATCACACGTCATTTTTTAATTAAAATTTGTTTTTATATTTTCTTCATTGTTGTTTTTATTAATTTTTGAATATATTTTATCATTCATAGATTCCAAATTTTCTTTTATTCATCTTTTTATTCTTTTTATAGTACTTTTATCCGAATTTATTTCATCTCATTGTGTTTGATATTGTGGCATTGCTGTATACATTACTTGTGGTTGTGTACTAGCTCCATTACTAGGTACGGCGGCTGTTTGCATACCCCAAGCCATATTTGAAGGTTGTTGCATCATTCGATAGGCTACAAATATAAAAAGAAACAAGTTTCTTAAGTATTCTGGGTAAATCTGAAAGACAGACACAGGCTTTAAATTTCAACTTAAGTTAGTATGAACATCATTAGATCTTGAGTGGTTTACTGCTTTGCCTCCTAATGTGACAAGAATTTGCATTTTCCTGTATTTAAGTTTGTCGAGATTATAATGTATCAACCAATTTAACCGCAGAATAACATTTCTACCCAAAAACAGAACAAAGAATACAAAATTCAGCCATCACATTTTTACTTTAAAAAAATTTAGCTAGTTCGTTTTAGTAGATTATAATTTGTGACGACTTCAATGAATGTTTGGTAAGCGTTTGAACTCTGGCATTCCTCGAATATTACGTTGGACAGAAAATATGTTCCCAATGAATGACCTGGGTATTATTAATTGTGGACTAACTTAATGAATAAATGGGACGAAGCCGACTTTTGAAAATAGTTTCATTTTCGGTAATCTTTCAGGAACTGGCAGAATTTGGCAGTTAATAAAATTTTGACAGACAATTTTGATTTAAAGTACATATATACTCGTATCAGGTCCAAACCTAATTAACGCCATAAAGACTTCATTTTAAGCGGAAAATTCTAAGTGTTTACAACACGATGTTCCAATTTTAACTAATGTATGGGTGCTTATGCTATACTATGAGCTACAGCAACAACGTTTTTCCCTCCTTCTCTCATACGATACCTACTGAACAAACCACGGAATCACCTCGATTGGATTAGCACTCCAAACCCGGATACATTGTATCACAATTATATAAAGAAATTGTAAAACAAATCGCTATCGAAATATCGTATCAACATGGTTTACCTCTTGTTGAATGAAAAAATGACATATTTTGTTACAGAGCAAACAATACAAATTTTAATAATTATTTTTCGCTACAACCCGATAAACGTTTAACGCGACTTGTTTCGATTTTCCCCGGAAAGTATTTTTTAAAAATTGGGCGTAATTTTACTACGCAGATTATGATAAAAAATTAATAGCATTTTAATGGCCACACAATAAAAACTGTACAAGGTTAACATGTTAACACTTTAACATAACAACAGAGGAAATTTGTATTTCGTGTTGAGTTACACATAATTTAAAGTTAAGAGCAGAATATACATTTACATAAGATATTTATTAGAAATCTTGGTTTTTATGGCAGTACTTAGCCTGTGGACCAATTTTCGGTTAAACCGTTTAGTATCGTAAATGAAATTTTAGTACAAATTATTTTTCAAATCGTACCAATTCATTAATAACTAAAATTAGGTAAAAACAGCTTAAAGGGTCAAATGGTTCATTTACTATGTTCAGACTCGGGATTAGTAATCTAGATTTGTGGGCTAATCCGATTTTCTTATAGTCAAATTAGATTACACTAATACATTTTAAGTGGAAGCTAATAGTCTGGACAGACTGCGGATTAATTAAATTGGGGCCCTATTTCTGAATACGATTCGCTTCTTCAAACGGTACGAAAATTTAGTTTTCTGTACAATTTGAATCTGATTTTTTGCTGAAAAACAATGTGATGTCAAAAATCGTAATTTCCGCTTAAATTTTGGAAAACTAAATGTACAATCTTTTAGTTCGAAATCGTTTTTCTTGTAAATGTTATACGCAACTTCCGGTAGGTAGGACGATTCCAGCCAAAAATAACTAGGGTCTCACAATTTATGAAAAAAGCTTAAGTATGGCTTCACAACGATCAGACTAACCGTCTGGACTGAAGAGAAAACACAAACATTTGGTTTGCACACTCAGACACAGAGGTTCTTTTTAAAACCACTTTTTTGTCTTCGGCGATATAGCGAAAGATAAATCTGCGAAAATCTCGAGATCGAAAATTTTCATGATTACTATACATACTTTATTTTACTACTAAAAAGAAAGTAATAGCCAAATGAAATTTTATCGAATTGTTAATGGTTCAAAAATTATTCCACATTTAGTGTTTTTGGTGAAATCGCATATACACCACCAAAAATTTAATATAACGTAAAAGTAAGTTATATTACAGCTATTGTCAATCATTTTTAAGGGCAGACTACGATAAGAACCAATATCGATCTCATAACAATAAATATATACATTAATTAAATACCTATTATTAACTAAACATTAAAAACTAAATATTACAAAATTTTCGCGGTTTGTGAAAATTATGATTAGCTTTTGCACTGCATTATATGGCGGCCGCATTTTCATTAATTTTTTCCAAAGATATGCGGCAAAATAGTCACCAGAGAAAGTCAATAGTCGTCAGAGAAAGTCACCTAAAAATCAATTGCGTTAGATTCACACATATGCATGATATAAATTAAAATTGTGTATTGCCGGTGAAAAAATGGCTGGGTTCGATTTCGTAGTCTATAAAAAGAAAAATGTATAAAATAGTATATAAAATTTGAGTATTAGAAATTCAAATATCGAACTTCAAACCAAATTCAACAACCTCAATCATTCAACGAAGAGTCCCAATCCGAGCCGTCAAACCTAATTACAAGATTGGTTAAAAATTGTTAAGTTCAAAGGTAAGGATAGACGAAGAACATAATTACCAACCACAGCAATTTTTTGGTCGACAGCGACCAAAAATCAATTGAGTAATTATAATTTAATTTATTTTAATATAATTTTTAAACTATAAACTAATTTTAGCTCGATAGTCAGAATTAGAGTAGTCAGAATATTTATTTGAAGCCATTAAACTTATATTCATATTTATCAGAAAAGATTTCAAATACAAACGTATTTTAACATAAAAAACTAATTTGCAATTTTGTTTAGATTTGATTGTTCATTCGGTTTTGGCCAAATAAATTAAAACCAGTTCTGGGATGTTGTACCATCACTATTTTCGACTCTCAAATTACATCTCGATAAACATATCACGAAAAATTATTTGATAATAAAGTCGATTAAACTAGTAATCTTAAAAATCTTAGAAAAGAAATAGAATTAGCCTTTCTACACACTGCATTTTGCAACAAAACTCAAACTGCAATTGCCTTTCCACGCAAAACTCTAGTGTGGCACATGTCTACCCGCTAAACAAGGTGATCTGTTTACGAACCGTAAACGAAGACTACACTTCGTACAATAGTTCGCAAACAAATCGATTTTACAGCTGAAAAACGAACCGTTTACGGTGTTCTTATCCCAAGATAAATAATTAGATAATTTTTGATGAGATAATTTTTAGTAGAGTTTAGAAGTACACGTGTGCATAATGTTCACTTTTAATAATAAGCAAACGTCATTTTTGCGATTCACTAACACAACTCTTTTGCATATGATTTCCAATAATTTTATAGAAGTTTAAAAGAATGTTGGGAATAGAAGCGCAAAATTAAATTAATAATTTATATTTATTTATTATTTATATTATTTTTATTTCATAGTATGAAAAATACTTATTTTATAAAATAAAATTCCACAAAACATTGTGCTATAAAAATATTGTCCCATAAAAAATCTGGTGATGTTTCGATATTCCGTTGCTGACTATTCGGCTTGGATTATAGTTGATTTTCGGCACATGTTGTATTAAATTTATTCAACGATAGAAATATAAATTCCATAAAATATAAAATACGACGGCGGTGTGAGGTCTGGTAAAAATGGAACAAGGAATAATATTTTCGGCGAGAAAAAAATTATTTTTCAACGTAGTCGCCTTTTAGCTCGCTACCCACCTTTTCCCAATTTTTCGACTCCTTCCGAATAATACGATTTCTCCAACCCTTCAAAATAGGCGTTTGTTGCATCGATGATCTCCTCACTAGAGCCGAATCTCTTCCCAGAGCCATTTCTTCAAGTTCGGAAACAGGAAATAGTCGCAAGGGGCTAAGTCTGGAGAATATGGCTGATGTGGAACCAATTCGAAGCGTAATTCATGGATTTTGGCCATGACAACTACACACGTGTGCATCCGTGCATTGTCTTGATGGAAAAGAACTTTTTTCTTCGCCAAAATGGTCGTTTTTCTTTCAAAACGTCGTTGAAACGATTCAATAAGTTGCAGTAATATTCGCCGTTGACTGTTCTCTTCTATTGAAGGTAATCGATGTGGATTATGCTGCGTGCATCCCAAAAAACTGTGGCCATGACCTTGTTGGCCGATAAACCGCCTTAGCCTTCTTTGGTGCAGATTCGCCTGTAGAAATACACTGTTTAGACTGTTCTTTGGTCTCCGGTGTATAGTGATGCATCCGCGTTTCATCCACAGTTATGAAACAACGCAAAAACTTTTTATTTCGCTTGAACATCGCCAAACCTGCCTCTGAAGTTGTCACGATTGTTGGTCGATTGTAAGAAAACGCAGCACCCAACACGCGGATAGCCTTTTCATATTCATATGCTCGTGTAATATATTGCGCACACGTTCATCTGAGATGCCTACTATCTCAGCTATCTGGTGCACCTTGACTCTGCGGTCTTGCAACATCGTATCATGGATTTTGTCAACCATTTTTGGTGTGGTGACTTCATTTGGGCGTCCTGAACGTTCGGCATCTGTGAATCATTTTAATCGATGGTGAAGAGTCCCCATAATATTTATCAAGCTTTGTTTTGGTTTGCGTAATGGTTTTTCCACGCAAAAAATAATGTTTAATTAACACACGAAAAATGCACTAAAACTAGTGGCAGACGGTATTGACACATGACATATGGGATTGTTGCAATTTTACAGGATTTCTCATTACGCCCTCGTACTTACCTACTTTAACTAAAAAGTTAATAACATAAATACACAATATGGCGTCTTCGCTCGAGTCAGAAACATTAACTATGCGTTTATACTTGCGGAAATTAGTGCGGCACTAATATATCGCACTCGCTCCGCAGATATGAATATATAGCTACGAGAGCGAGTGCGATATATTAGTGCCGCACAAATTTCCGCAAGTATAAACGCACAATAAATGCTTTATACCAAAATATATACAAAAATTGAGCAAAAAAAAAACACCCAACGAACAATTCTAGCAATTTAGAATTATATTGCAATATTTTTCTTGAGATATCGAACAAAATGTTTGTTTACCAACAAACAGTACATGACATTTGAAAGATTGTGTTGTTTCTTTCGTTTCAGTTGTTTCTGTGATAGTTATCGTTTACTTTTTTTATTGCACTTTTTGCAAGCCAAGTGTCATAGTACCATAATCGTGTAAAAACAAAAAAAAATCTGACCCTAATTTTTTTTTTCGTTTATTTTAGTGAGTATAGTACGTGAGCCGCACATAAAATTATTGCTGCAAACGTGCTGCAAAATACTCCCACTGTAAAATTTAATTTGTAGGTGAAGAGATAACAGACGAAGAAAACCGCATCGTATTACCGCACTGTGTGGAAAGGCGAACTGATATTTTACTCGAACAAGATGTAATAATCGCATACTTTGTTTGTATTTCTTAAAATTTTGTACCAACCGACAAAATTAAAACAACACGCTCGGCTCTTTAATCCAAATTTCATTTATATTCGAATAAGATTAATATTTCCCAAAGAAAGACCGCATAAATATAATTTATAAATGCGATTGCTGAGGAATCAAAGAAGACGCTGGTAGGTGGCAGCACAATTGTTTCAACGGTAAATTTTAAATAAAATTATATGTATGTATATACAAAATAAATATAATAATATATTATATATTGATATATAATATATTGATGTAGGAAAGTTATTATTAAGTAAATATAATTTTGAAACTTAATTGCAAAACCAATAAAAAAAATTGTCCGTGCCGCTATCTTCCGATACTTAGTCTCAACTACATCTTCCAAACGATTCATGTTGGATCGCGAGTTTAATATAGGAATTTATACCAATTGCCTTTACAGTATATGTACTATAAAACTTATTTGGTTTTAACCTAAAATTATACGGAGTGAAGTTAGGGTCACAAAAAATATGAACACGCCGATAGTATTTACAGCTGCGTTTTTCTGAAAAACAACAATCGGGTTGAGTTCGCGATAGCTTTTTTCAAATTTGGCCAATTTAAAATTAAAAACTTAATTATTTTTAATTTAAATAATTTAGGTTTAAAAGTAATCTATGTATAACCTAAAATATCCATCATAAAAGTTGTATAGTTTTCTTGTAATATCGATGTTCTGTATAGTTCTGAGCTGCTCCGTTATTATACAGAACTAAACAGAACAACGATATTACAAGAAAACTATACAACTTTTATGATGGATTTTTTAGGTTATACATAGATTACTATTAAACCTAAATTATTTAATTTAAAAATAATTAAGTTTTTAATTTTAAATTGGACAAATTTGAAAAAAGCTATCGCGAACTCAACCCGATTGTTTTTCAGAAAAAAGCAGCTTACATTATATTATATATTTTCATTATTTTTATATTATGTGAAGAAATCTCGGTTGGAAATTTATAAAATATTCTTTATTTGATTTTGATCACAATCAAACTTAAATTTATATCGCTAAAAATTTAATTGCCGGCTAATTTATTTTATGAATTTAACTGTATAAATTGTCCATAAAAAATCAATACAATTTATTAATTTTATTCTTTTCGTTTTTCCAGTACTTTTTACTGGAAAAAAAAAAATGTATCGTGGGATAGGCGCTTATGGCGGAATTCCATTACCAATGTTTAGAAAAATATTGAAAATAGACAGGAAAAAATTACGATTAGTGTGACAAAGACAGATTATTGTTATTTTACGAGAGTTGCCTTTTGAACAAATCATGAACATTTTCGTACGATTATTTTTTACAACTTTCGACATGGATTAACTCAACAATAGTGTGTCGATGAACTTAATTCGATGAATTTTTGGTGGCCATCAAGGCTTGTTTATCGATGGTTTACATAATTCAATCGTGGCCGCAGTGCGACCAAAATCGATTGTTGTTCTGAAAAACGTTTCTGAAAGATTTGTTCGCATTGGATCCCACATAACTAGACAAACGCTCAAAAAAACTCGTGTCAATTGGTCGAAGAAAATGTTCATTAAATATGATCGCACAGTGTTTTAAAACATGTCTTATAAACTTTGTGACAGATGACAAATCTTATATATATGCGTATGAGCCCGAAACAAAACAGTAGTTGACGGAATGGCTGTTCAATATGAGCCATATCCAACAAAAGTTTCTCGCGCACGAAGCAATTTTTAGCAAAGTTAGTTGTGTAATGTTAAATTATTTGAAATTTTCGAAAATAATTTACCCGGTTCCCTTGTAAAAGAACATGAAAAGGTTACCCGACTTTTTATGAGCTGCCGAGGTAAAAATTTGAAATAACATTTGTTCGTAAAAAGAAACACTCGGAAATGTTACCCGGTGTAGCTTTATAAAATCGTCATGTTACTCGATTTTATAATAAATTTACGTATTATACAAAAGTAAACATTAAAACATAAATATCAAAACAGAATAATGTGTATAATTTGTAATTTTGTGCGAATTATTTTCAAAATACCTTGTGAACTGCACTAAAATATTGTGTTTATGAGCGAACTTTTATAACTTTTTACATTTTTAATTAAAATTTGTTAACATTGGGTGATAAATAATTAATAAAATTGTGATATGGAAGACACTATACATTGGACAGTTTAATATGTTGTGTTATAATTTGTTATTGCACCGATGCTAACAAACTGAAAATGTTCTCCCTTTCACCAATGTCGTGTAAATTTTTCAAGTTCTTTTACACAAAAACCGGGTAACTTTTTTCGAAAAACAAAAAAAAATGTATCGATTAACGCCCATTTACATGTAGAAGATTGTTTCATCTGCACATTTTTGTAGTTAAATAAGAAACTCCTTTATATAAAAATATTCAATATGCGAGAAAGAAATACACATATATAGTGATGAAAGTTGCATCAATTTAAAGAGAAGATAAAATTAAGCACTCGATTTTAAAATTCATACGAAATCGAAAAATTCTCATAAAAGTGACCGTTGCGTGACCGCATCCAAGTATGCCAAGAAATCAAAGAGAAAAATACTGTTCAACAAATATTCGTTGTAATTTTATCGAACAAAGTTTTTTGGGATACGTTTTGTATTATTTGGTTCTTCTGATCTAATTGGCCTTACAATAAGATGACAACAAAACTTCTATGATGCAAAACTCTGAAAAAATAGTGTTGGCAAAACGCAACGTTCATCACAACAAAATTTATTTTTCTAACGATTATTTTTTTTACGATTCTTACGATTATTCTATTTTTGCTATTATCTCATGATTACTCTCCAGAGTAGTATCGGAAGTATGGTTTTCGCAACACAAGTCATAAATAAATTCCCCAACCTTTCAGGCATTAATAAATTTCATTCATAATTTTTAGTTGAACGTCCAGTTGTATTTTAGTTTCTTACACGCGGGAGTACTAACCAAGTCCAAATACAGTTCTTCCCAATACAATCATTTACTGTCTGAGAAACGTTGAATTAAGAATTATTGCCAGATTTGCAACTTCTACTTGAACAATTTAACAACTTCTATTCATATTTTCTTGTAAATTCAATCAAAATTGACGAAATTGAAATAATTGCGAATTTTTCAAATTTCAGGACTTGGTCGTCATGAAAATCCATAACAAATCATTGATTACACAAATTGCAAGTTATTTCGAGAAACTAGTTAGTACCTAAAATACCATATGTCCCCTAAATTGATTTCAGCTGCATTCAAATTAATTTTCACATTCTGCGCCACATAGTGTCATGAAGCAATTTAATCAACACTAAAATCAAACCACTGTTCACAACATACAAACGAACATTTAAAGGAATTAATTCGTATACGCAGCTAACAATCTACGAACCACTTTTCAACAAATGTACGGCATGATTTGCATGAAACGCACATCCCATGTCGCTCCAAATAATAATTGTATAGTTAAAAACATATTGGAGCTAAACTTTAGGTAATATTTTATAACAGAAGTACACATAGCTTCGAACAGATGAGATTCCAAAAATTAGGTTATCTCATCAGGACGTGGTGACCGAATACCGCAACAGGATAATCTCCATTTGTTGTCTATATAATGGCCAGTGAACCAGGGATTTTACCACCCACTAAATTTTTACTCAAAATTTATTAACTATCTCTTTCGATCGAATGATTCGATTCCCAGGCAAATATTTTAATTTTCCCGTCCCCTCTTGGAATAATTAATAAATTTGGGAAATATATAAAAACTGTAAAAAAGGTATTATAGAAAATAAAAAGTTCAAGGTTACATCATAATTTATTTAAATTAAAACTGATTTTCAAAACGGAAGACGTATCCAACAGTAATAAAGTTTGGCCATCCCTGGTTCAGAATATTAATTAATCCAATATAAAGAGTGTTCAAATTTGAGGTATCTTTATAAATATTCCGCCATTTATATTTTTGAATTAGAGCATTTAGTTAAAACGGAGATATACAATTGAACAACGTGTTTTCATTACTAAAAATTATTTTAAATATGGTGAAAGTTATTCAGAAGTTGGAAGAAAATTTCGTTCAAAATACCGTAGAGAAACTGCTCCGACAAACGTATCATTCAAAAATTTGAAAAAACTGGTTCAGTTCAAGATCAGAGAAGCAGAATTTATCTTCGAAGTGAAAATATTGCTGCTGTTAGCTCGTGTTGCTGAAGAGTTAAGAAGGCTTACAAAATACAGTTAACACAAGAATTAAAGCCAAATGACCACGCATTTCCACGAAGAAAATGAAATTTTTTTCAAGCAAATTATCTTCACCGACGAAGCTCGTTTTGAAATTAGTGGCTGCCAATAAACAAAATTGTCGCATTTAGGCTGAAGAAAATCCTACACAATTGTTTGAAACGACAATGAAACCAAAAAAGTTACTATATGATGTGGATTTTGGCGTGGTGGCGTAAGTGGTCCATATTTTTTCGAAAATCAAAATGGCAATGCAATTACTGGGAATGGAGCTCAATATTGAGAAATGATTAGAAACTTTTTGTGGAGTCCTTCCAATTGAATATTGATGTGCAGAATATATGGTTTCAACAGGGCGATGCAACATGCCACACAGCAACGAAATCAATCGATCTTTTGAAAGGGAAGTTTAATAATCGAATAATTTCTCGAAGAACAAACCCGAATTGACCACCAAGATCATGCGAATTAACGCAATTGGTCTTCTTCTTATGGGGTTCCTTGAAGAGTCAAATTTATGCGAATAATCCTCGGACTGTTCCAACACCTCAAAGACAACATCCTCGAGCAAATATCGCTAATTGAACCGTCATTATGCAAAAAAGATATTCAAAATTTTGGCAAAAGATTGACAGCCTGCCGTGCTAGCAGAGAAGGTCACTTGAACGACCAACGACATTATTATTCATTATTAACCGGAACCAATGTACTTTAATTTAAAATAAAAATAAATAAAGATTTTACACAATTTATGTTTTATTTAAAATTTAAAAAGATACCTCAATACGTTTAGGTGCCTAAAAAAGAAGCACAATAGTTTTATTAATTGCTGATTTATTGTGTAGTAACATAAGATGATATGGCATTTATATCGTCACTATAACGTTCACACTTTGTTTAGAATATGTGCTTGTGAATGAGGGTCACCTAAGATTAAATACTTCTTTCTTTGGACGTCTCGGAATTTTCTGTAGCAAAACCGATGTTGTCTTATTTTTTTATTTAGCATGTGCATAATCCAGTAGTGGCCTTAAAAATCCGTTGAAATGCAATAGCTGTGTTATTATAAACAACAATCGGCTCGAGTTCGCTTTTGATTTTTTCCAATTTAGCCCATTTAAAATAAAAAATGTACCTTTTCTAAAATCAAATATCTTACATCAAAGTTTTCTAAGTGTAACAAAATAAATCCATTATAAAAGTTCTATAATTTCCTTATAATATCGTTAGTGTTACGACAAGCAAAACTCTGTAGGCTGCTCGTCACAAATAAACAACTAATCCCTACAATTCTGGTGGTCGTTCCGCTCCCCTAAGTGATTCAAACGAAGCGCAACTTAGCTCTTAAGTGGATGAGGCTTATTCTGTATAATTCTGAACAGTTCCGTTATTATAGAGAACTATTGAACCATTTGATCTAAGTTATTTGATTTTAAAAAAGTAAATTTTAATTTACCAAGTTAGTTGACCTCGAAAAAAGCTATCGCGAATTCAAGCCGATGTTTATTACAAAATCGCAGCAATTATACAGAGGATAAATGATTTTATTTTAACATGCAGTATTCTCCACAGTCGGTAGCGTTCACACCTAGAGAGAACTTACTGTCCGGTACAGTAAAAAAATAAACTCTCTAGGTTTACCCATATACATGTACACAGAAATATCTGAGCACTGTATTACTGTCTCGTGGGAAGGCACCATAAACAAATGGGACAAAAATGAAGATTAACAAGAAATTGAACTGATTAATATATATGCAAAGCAAACACCAAAAATAAAATATTAAATATTTGCTGAGGTTTTTAGAAACATACGTATACTCTATAATCGTGATAATAAAGAATGTCGACGAATCTTAATCCTGCAAGATATCTACAAGTAAGAACTAGAATTTGTAGTTTCACTAAATCTAGTAGACTCATATTTATGTTTAATGGTGCCTTCTTTAACTAAAATAATTAGTCTCCAACAAATAGGCTAGATGCGCTCGTAATGACATTTTACTTACATGTTTTGGGTACATTTGTATGTACGAATTCAAAACAGATCACATTTTGTTATACTTTCTTGAATGTCATTGTGCCTTTCGACACGAGTATACATCAAGATAACAAAAGGACGCTGAACGTGATCTTATGTTTTTTGTATTATTTATAGATTATCATAACATTGAACATGACACGCTTAATGTTTATATCTTAGAAAAGTTATTCATGGTTGGAAATAATGAATGCAATTCATTTTCCTGAAATTTTATGCATTTTTTGTTGTTTCTGATTTATTAGTTTTTCTCCTAATATCATCGCTGACAACAATAATTATGTACTAAGCAGTAATCAAAATAATCACATAATCTAGTAACGCTCTCAGAGATGTTGGAGGCAGAACATACTACTATCAATCCACAGATTCAATAATCTAAGGTTTATATTACCTAAATTACACAATTATTTATTATAAGTGCAATATTCGTTGCATGCCGCAACGCCTATTAATCCGGATCAGTTCAAAATTAATATGGAAAAGTTGATCCCTATTTTGTTTTAGATCACAAAACTTGGTTTGAAATCTAGTGAACATTTTGCATTATATCGCTAAACTGAACTGAGCTGGATTAAGTGTAGCGTCGAGTTATGGCTATTGTGAAAAATTACAAACGATTGAAAAATCACTTTAACCCTGCTTGTTAACAAATTCGATTTCTCGTGTTTTCAATTGAGTGTTCTTTACTAAAGTAAGGGTAAATTTTGCATGTTCGATAAGCATCTGTGGGAATATTTTCTTCTAGTTTTTTGATATTCAATAGCTATTATGAAAAACTCGTGCTTAGTTTTTACTTTTCCCGAGATTTTACAAAAATTTGTGCCGAACGCGTTCGGCGAAAACATTTTCGTCACAAATTAGGAAGTGTGGACGTGCGCGGCGCACGAAAACGACACAAAAATGTATGCCACATTCAACGCACACGATCCAGTACTTGTCGGTTAAACATTTGCGGCGAAAATATTTTTGCGTTCGGCACAAATTTTTGTAAATGTGGACCTTTACTTTATAGAAAAAAATTTAAATAAAAATAGATTACCCATTATTTGAAAAAAAAACTGAAAACTAACTCAGAAAACTGCCGATAGAGGGCCAGGGCTTGTTTGGTAATCAATATGGAATTTTTCTATTAATGTGAAATTCTATTTATCAAAATCCGGCAAAAAAATTTGTTCTATTTGACAGAAAAATTCAATTATTGTTTTATGTGTATTCACAATTTTAAAATTGGCATTTTTTTTTTTTGATGGACTAATAATACAGAATAGACAGAAACGTCATAACGCTATTTTTATATGGAAAAATATCGATTCATTTTTTTAACCTTGCTTCGCGAAAAGATAGGAAAAATTGTTTGCAGACTACCCAATAGAACGAAAAACTCGTTATTTTTGAGTTTTAAATTTGAAACAAGGTAGGAAAATGGTCTATAGGTAATTTATTCTTGGTCTACTCAATGGCGCTTCTGGATAATATTATATTGTGTGCTAATACGTCAATTGATGTGTTAAATTATAAATAAATTAAAGCATGTGTTTAAAATTTAATTGAAATATATTTTAATCGTTCATTAATAAATATGTGACGATTATACGTTCGGAAATATATACATACATAAAATTTCGTGTAGTGGAGTTTACAATGGATGTCGTTTTTTCATGACATCTCTAAACTTCAAATAAACAATAAAATCGTGTTTAATGTGAAATTCTATTTACTTTTCCAAATCCATGTGAAATTTATGTTTCAAATAGAACAAAAAAACAAAATTGATGTGTTTTATGTATGTATTGGAAATATTAAACAGGATTTTATTGTTTATTTGAAGTTTAGAGATGTCATGAAAAAACGGCATCAATTGTGAACTCCACTACACGAAATTTTATGTATGTATATATTTCCGAACGAATAATCGTCACATATTTATTAAGAACGATTAAAATATATTTCAATTAAATTGACGTTTCTTTTCGTATTGGTATTAACGAAAAAATGTACATTTTTTAAAATTGATATTCATCAAAAAAAAATTGATTTTGCTTTCAAATAGATCAAATTTTTTGACGTACATCAATTTTTTGCCGGATTTTGGTAAATAGAATTTCACATATTTCCAATCCCTACACAAAACACATCAATTTGTTTTTTTGTTCTATTTAAACCATAAATTTCACATTGATTTGGAAAAGTAAATAGAATTTGACTTAAATAACTTCGAATGTTAAAGAAAAAATTTATAAATAGACACATTGAAATTGTCCGAATACTGTGATAATTATTTCCACTGTAATAATTTTGACAGTGTTCTGAATGCTGCCAAAAAATTATAGCTTGGTGTAATAAGCTTGACATGTCGCTGCAATTGTTCAAACTAATTTTTGTAAGCAAATGTCATCATGTGATATTTACATTTCATATAGATATTTTAAATAATGAAGCGTCAATCACTAATAAATAAAATTAGAGACATAAATATGTAATTGTTACAGATAAATTTGTATCATACGATATTAATTATTGGTTCAGGAACTGAAAAATTCAAAATCAACCAATAAGTCAAGTATTTTGTGAACCATATCACAAATATTGGATACCAGAAATATTTATATCTATACCAGAAATATTAATAATTCCAGTTTCGAACCCCAGAAGGCATATATTTGCAGGGGGTCTATTATGAATTGTATCCGTCTCAGATTTTTCCGTTAACGGATTAATCTTTGCTATTATGAAACTAAGGACGTATCCGATTTCTGTAATAAATAATTTTTCCGTGATAATTTTGATATTAGCAGAATAGTTTTCTCTTCTACATAACCAATTAGTTCATTTGCAGTCCGATTATTAAAATTTTATTGACATTATTAAAAAAAGGATTAATTGTTTTTGTATATCGAAAATAAGGCAACTGAAGCTTATTTTGGTTAGGAAATGTGTTAATTCACTTTACAAATTAATAAGTTGTTGTATTCATAACAATATCAATTATAATTTCGTAATTCAAAATATGGCGCATTCCCAACCTAAACAAAATATCATTCAAAAATTATTTCGGCTGTGTCAAAAATTATAACGCATGACAGCTGTAATAATTTAGTCACATTCAACACAATATCAAAATTATTACAATAGAAATAATTATCACGGTATTCGGACGGGTCCTAAAAAGTAAAATCGAATCAGATTTTTCCGATCACTACAAAAATCCGACTGCTATTTAGTTGACGTATTCTGTATTCGATTGATATTTCAACAAAATATAGTGAAAATGATTTATATTTCAATAATAAATTAATTTGTAGCATTAAATATATTTAAATAATTAAAAATAATTTAAAAAAAAAAATTATGTTGCTATCTTCAAATTTGTTTTTTACCAATTCGATAATACAAGTTTCATAATAGGGGAAATTCGTGTCGAATCTAATATTTCCGTTAACGGAAAAAACCGAGATGTTATAATAGACCCCCAGATCTTTAAGAAAGTTTACGATGAACTACATATTTAAAATTTTATTTTTTTAAAAATATTTTTTTTTATTTAAATTTTTATTTTAACTTTACTTTGTTTGACTAATCATCACCGTAATTTAAAATTGCACGAATAATGCTGTTAGCGGGATACGAAGATTCATTAAAACTGGTCGTGCTTGGTTTCATTTTATTTTTAATATAAATATATATTAGTAATGTATTTTAAGCTAATATGCTTTTAATCGATTAAATTTTAAATTTGTCGTGTCAAATTTATATCAGTATTCGGACAGCAAGCGAAACTGAACAAATTATGGAAGAGACAATTATACAATTAATGTCAAAATTATAACAAAAAATTAAATTATTACAATATTCGGACAGGTCCTTAGGTTAGGTTCAATAGCAAATTTAATTTAGTAAAGAATACGCTTAATACCATGTTTACAACAGTACAATAAAAGTAGATAGCAATAAGTATGTTGGTGTAAACTCGAATGATAATATTTTATTACATTATCACCTAATTAGTTGATATTAAATTATAATAGCTATTAAAAAAATATGCTATTATGGTGTAAACGCTATTTTAATACTATAATACTTTAATTTTGTTTAACTTATTTCGTTTTTCCAGTTTGATGTAAAGATATTATGTATATGGTACATTTTCATTTGTAGAATTTTAAAACAAAATGCATTTTTGACATTTTAATAAAAATTTTAAACTTTTCAATAATATTAAAATAATAAAGTATTATAATATAGGTTTACACCATTTGTGATGTAAACTGAGGAGATATTATACTTTATTAGTAAAAGGGTATAAAGATGGACTCACATTTACAAAAATATCAACGAAAACATTTTCGCCACAAATTAGCAAGTGTGGACGAGTGCGGCGTACGAAAACGACACAAAAATGTATGTCACATTCAACGCACACGATCCAGCACTCATCGGTTAAACATTTGCGGCGGAAATATTTTTGCCGAATTTGTTCGCACAAATTTTTGAAAATGTGGCCCCACCTTTTGTAGTATTAAAGTAGCTGTGGTGTAAATAGGGTATAAGTAGAAAAATAATCATTTCTATGCCATAAATTATTTGGCGAGGGCTACTGAAAATAGTTTTTATTCAATAAAACTAGATAAAAAATAAATATTGACTTAATACTACTGTATTTTAGAACTAGTATTACCAAGAATTATCGAAATGCACTATTACCCCATTCCATTTTCATCAATCTACTTCCTCAAGAATTCGAAAAGCATACTTAATTCTACATTATTTCAAAGCCAAGAACTCCCCAGTCCTATTTATTTCTAACGTAACAAGGTCTAATATATATTTTTAAGTGATATATAATCTTAATAAATAAATTGAATTACTATCAGATTTAATTAGGTAGAAAGCTTGCGCCTCAACCAGTTCCTTCTTTCTCTCTCTGTCTTATCTTTGTATGAATCTAGAACTCAATTTTGTGGCATTAAATAATTTGGGTTGGTTAAAAACGCTATATATTTACCTCCGGCTGAACCTTGTTGTGGATTTGTGTACGCATATGGATAATAACCTTGTTGCATATATTGTGCTGGCATTTGTGCTGCCGGATAACCCTACAAAATAATAGATAGATTTATTGTTAATAAAATAAATCAAAATCTTATTGTTTTACATAAAAAGAATTTGTTTCAATATAACATCGTATTTTGCGTGATACCAAGTCATAAACCGAGTTAAAGTATGTTTTTTATTGACTGAGAAATGTCATCTGGGATTTAAATAAGAAATATAACATTAGCATTTCGTTAAATAAAATTGGCAATTAACAGCTTATAACTTGAACCTTTCATATTTATTATATTATCTCTATGCAGACAGGAAAGATTTTTCGACATGTATTAGGTACAATTTTAATTTTATTCCGCTATTATTATAGAAGCGCGTCGTTGTCTTTAGCAATATTTTGATAAAATAGCAACAAGTGTTTAAAATACAAACTCAAACCGAAAAACCAAAAAATATTTTTGAACTAAAAAAAAGAATCAAATTACCGCTTAACCTTATTTATAATTTTTTTTTCATACTGACCGTCTTCTAAACAAAATAGATAATAACAAAACATAATGAGAAGTTAAAAAAAATCTAACTGTTTTGAATACCGGTTTATGTTTTAAATATGTGTAGCATGATAAAGGCCACTATCCTGTAACTGTAACTTACCGGTTGATACCAATAGCCCATCTGTTGATATGAATAAGGGTATTGAGCACCTTGAGGTGGTACTTGCGCAGCATTAGTTGGTTGTTGAATATTATCAATTTCGCCACCATTCTCTTTACCCCAGAAACATTTTACTACACAATTATGAATTTCTGTATCATTTGTATTTTCAATTGCATGCGTTGCTGCGTCTTTCGTTGTAAATTTTATAAAGGCATAACCTTTGTCTTTAAATACCCTAACACTTTGTATTGAACCAAATTGTCCAAAATGTTTATGCATTAATTCATCTGACATAATATTGGCTGGAAATCCTCCACAGTATACTGTTGAATTTGTCGGACTTGTTTGATTATATATATCTTCAAATGTAGGTTTGCCGCCTTTAATACCACCTTTAGTTGCTTCACGTGGTGGTGGTGGTTTTCTAGTTGACCAATTTGTTCGAATAGATCTCGAACCTAACCATTGTCCATTCATTGCTTGTATCGCATTTTCGGCATCGGCTTTTTTTACAAACGACACAAATGCATAACCCTTTGACTTTAATGTTTGTGGATCTCTTACAATACGGCAATTTGATATTTCACCAAATGGTGCAAATGCTTCCCGTAATGTTTCAGTTTCAATTTCTGGACTTAGATCACCAACAAATATGTGATGATGCTGACTTGTGTCCGTTTTAGGTTGATTACCAGGACTTGTGGCCCAATTTACTTTCATCTCTTTATCTAAAAATAATCTTTTATTCATTGCTGTTAATGCTGTAGATGCTGATTGATGATTTGTATATTCAATAAAGGCATACGGATCATTTCCAGGTTCTCGAATAATTTTACACCCTTTCACTGAACCCATTTGGCCAAATAATGCACACAAAAGTTCTTCGGTTACTGAATGATCTAAATTTCCCACATACAGGGTTTTCGGTTGTGCTTCTTCAGTCATTTTGTTTTTTTATTTATTTTTTTTATATATAAATTTATTATCTATAGAAACTATAATTTTATTATTTTATATTATTTTTTAATATATTTATTTGTTTTAATAAATTTGCAATATTGTAATAAGAGTTTTTTCGATTATTTTTAGTGAAGTATAATTCTTCGCCGACACAATGCAGTGTGAACATTTAATTTTATAAATTCACGCATTAATATTTATCAAAATATTTTTATTCATGAGCACAAATATATAACTGATAAATTATATTAAAATATTATGTTGATAATTACGCTTTTAATAAAAAATTTTTAACAAAATTTTCTTTTTGAGTTATATATTTTCTAAATGATATGATTAAAAATGCCGTCTTTTCTACAAAAGGCGTCTACGAGCGATACGACATTCGTTTCATTGCCAACATGACGTGGCTAAAAAATTTTTTCAAAAGTATTTTTTATTATAATTTTTATTACATATTACTGCAATTTCTGTTATGTTCAAATTTGTTAACTCACTTAAATAGAAAAGTTTTTTTGCTTTATGAATAAATATCTTGTGTTTTCGATTTTAGTTGAATTAAATTAATAAAATAAATATTAATTTCGATAAATTTATGAAACAGATGAATACTTAAATGACATTGCAGTGAATTAAAAATAAAATGGAGTATGCATTTAACTTTCGGCATTGCCGTCTAGATAGCGCATCGCAAATAAATTTTTATTTCAGTTCAGTTTGTTATTTTTACCACCTGTTTCTCATTTTAATGAAATTTTAATGTATTAATAGCGATGAATACAATATTTATATGTAATTACAAGAAATATAGCGTTAAACTTCACATGTTTTCCTACAAAATATGTTTAATTCATTTATTTATAAAATTTATGTTTAAGGAATTAATCTTGAGGGTGTTTAACAAGAGATGGCACGCAACGAGACATGTGTCAGATAAGTCTATATGTATCTCCTTTTAACGTCTTTAGTCACGCCGTAATTTCATCCATGAAAGTACACAATTGTTTCTTAACATTAGAAATAAATACGAATTAATTGTAATTCAGCTAAAAGAAATGTTTTAATATTAATAAACGATGAAATAAATGCATATTATATTCATAAGGACTAAATATTTTAAATTAGTGTTGAATTAAGAAGTTTTTAACTTTGCCCATAACAAAAGGTAACACAATTCAAAGGGTTTTGTTTATATTCTAAATTTCACTTTATTTTCTCGTAATTTTCTAGATGGAAGGAATAGAAATCGATGAAATTCATCCAAAAACATTTATACACATAGATATTGATTGTTTTTATGCTCAAGTTGAAGAAATCTTAAATCCAGAGTTGCGTACCAAGCCATTAGGCATACAACAAAAAAATATCGTAGTCACCTGTAATTATGTCGCTCGCGAACGTGGTGTTAAAAAGCTAATGCTAATAAGTGATGCACTGAAACTTTGCCCTGATCTGATACTAGTTAATGGTGAAGATTTAACGCGCTATCGAGACATGTCTTCGAAAATATTTGACTTAATTCGAACGTTTACGCCAAATGTTGAGAAATTGGGTTTCGATGA
Source organism: Nephrotoma guestfalica (assembly GCA_963691935.1). Lineage (NCBI taxonomy): Eukaryota > Metazoa > Arthropoda > Insecta > Diptera > Tipulidae > Nephrotoma > Nephrotoma guestfalica. Next base: position 225,263,900 of record OY829913.1, on the reverse strand, counting down.
GAATTACCTTGATGTTTCGACCATCATCAATGAAAAATTAAATCAAATAGAAAGTTTTGATAAATCATTGAGAATTGAGGGAAATATAATTCCAGATGAAAAATCATTAGAGATGTGTACATGCGGTTGTGATAAAAGATTAAGTTTAGGTTCAATTTTAGCTAAACAAATTCGTGATAAAATTTATGCAGACTTAATGGTAACATGTTGTGCCGGTGTTGCACATAACAAAATCTTAGCGAAACTGGTAGGAAGTGCCAACAAGCCAAATAAACAAACAACCTTGGTGCCAAGTTGTGCACCGATATTTATGGCCAGTCTAGGTTCGGTACGGAATGTTGCCGGAATCGGTGAAAAAACGGAGAAATTGCTTAAAGAAATTGGAATAGAAACAATACAGCATCTCCAAGATTGTGAATTGGATAAACTACAAAAAAAGTTTGGCTATGAAATAGCTTGTCGCCTGAAGGATATTAGTTTGGGCATTGATAATTCAATTATTCGGCCATCTGGCAAACCAAAATCAATCGGACTTGAAGACTCGTGCAAAGCAATCTCAGTCAAAGAAGACGTAGAAGAAAAATTTCGAATACTACTTGTTCGCCTGCTAAAACTGATTTATGAGGATGGCCGAATACCAGTAACAATAAAAATTGTTCTGCGCAAATTTGATTCAAAAAAGAAAACTAGTCACCGAGAAACAAAACAAAGTAACATACTACCATCGATATTTAAAACGGGCCATGAACCTGGTAAATTATTAATAGCAGACGGTGGACAAGACAAGTTGCTTAAAATAATCATGAAATTATTTGAAAAGATAATCGATATGAATAAACCGTTTAACATAACTCTGTTAGGATTGGCGTTTACAAAATTTCATGAAAAGAAAACTGGGAGTAGTTCAATCGCTAATTTTCTTATCAAAAAATCCGATATAGAAGTGCAGTCAGTTACAAGTCTCAGTAATGAATCATCATTCGACGATGCATCGTTATCGTTTTCAACTCTGCCCAAAGTAGTAGCAATGGACTATGAAAAAGAACATTCCGATAATTCCATCACATCCGAGTGTGGTTTTTCGACCGATGATGTTGAACCATCACCAAAGAAATCTCGTATTGGTTTATTTATTGCGAGACGCCGTTGTTTCGCCACCAACGATCCAATGGATATTGCCTCGCCAAGTAAACTACGTGTCGCCGATCTCCGTCTTAATTCTAAAGATTCTGAACGTGATAGCTCGATACTGCATTTAAATACGAATAATGAAATTCCGCCATCCACCGCCGTCACACCAAATGTATCAAAAAATGTTGAATTAAAATTGAATAATAATACAACGGCGTGTCCATCTGGCGTAGATCCAACAGTATTTAAGGAACTGCCACTCGAAGTACAAAATGAATTATTAGCATCCTGGCGAACGGCATCACCTACAACTAGTACACCGAAAACGCAGAAACCAACCCCTGCAAACACGCTCCATCGATATTTTATTAAAAATAAGTAAAATCGATTGGTTACGTATTTATTTTGGTTTTATTAATTTTTGTATTCAAGATTTTTTATTCTTAATTTTTCTATGTTCAGTTTAGAATAAAGGCATTAAGATCATTTTTTATATCCTACATTAATAAATAATTTATTTTTTATAAAAAATAATAGTTGGTATTTTATTCTAAAGTTTATTGAGTTGAAAGAGAGTATTTTTGAAACTTAGCCGGGTACAATTATTTTAGCTTGCGGAAAATATCAGATGCTGCAATTATATCTAGCTAATCATGGCATCACATCACAAGACTATCGAGATTATATCATTGAAGGATCATTATTTTTCTTTCCATACTTAGTAATAAAATATACCTTTACTTTTCTCTACGACTGGGTCGCATCCTAAAGCCAATCCGTACCAGTTTCTGGACGTTTATTAGCTCTCCTGTTCTGGGATTTTTGATAAGAAATTGTCATTTAATAGTTTTCGAAAAGTCCCATCTATTTTCTCTAGAATGCCGGTACTGATTTTACATTATAAACAAAGAGCTCCTTGAGTTTAGCAATCACCGAGCGGCGTTCTACTACTTCAAATATAGAGATACTGCTACTCATCGGATACATGCTTTACTCTACTTGAGATGATCTATATAAACCTCAGAACACAGTTTTACTAGTGCCCGTGGTTTTATTGAGGAGATTTACTGTCTGGATTAGGTTATTCAGCTCACTAGTCTACTAGGGTGTCCCAGTACGCTTGGGTTTACTAAGAGAACAGTTTTTCCCATGGAAATTTATTTTTAAAGCACATCCAACTGCTTTTCTCAATCCCACACTTTCTGATCTTGGACGAATCGTAAAAATGATCGGTAAAGGCTGTCTACTCGTATATCTATAAAGCACTCAGAATAAATTTTTAGGGTTTCCAAAATCCTAATTTTCGGGTTCAAACGAAGCTAGTGAACAGAAAATATAACGATTGTCTGTGTTTTGACTTGTCCAGAGTAACATATACAGGTGCATTAAAACATTTCATATTGTATTGATAAGGCTACTTAAGAAAAGATTTCTTAATAACAACAACGAAATATTCGTTAGAGTTTTCTGGATTTTTCTATTATATGGCCGAATATTCTGCAAAACATAGGAACCGAACTTCGATCCACTGGCGATGATACGTCGTGGAGAGATCCGATTGATATGTCATCGCTTTGTTGATCAATTGTATGCGACATTTGAATTTCCTGATGTGATTGTGAACCAGTTCTACCAGGTACCTCGTCAACATCCAACAGTAGTGGTAGTTGTAACTATTCCGAGTTGTTATACTTGTCAGCTTCGTTCCAGTAAAATATTGTAATTAACGCTTCCGATTCTTTCGGCCATCTTGCAGATTGCCATTTGAATGTGCTATTGCACTAAACCTTGACATATACAATATCGCCCGGGTTGAATTACCTTTATTTTAATGACGTTGTAAGATGATTTATATGAGTTTTCTTCACTTGAGGCGGCAGTTTTTCTTCCGAACATAAGTTCAGCAGTCGATTTTCCATATGGTGCACTTGGATTTGGTATACTACGATAACTGCTTCAAAATGCAGTTAGTAGTTCATAACTGCATGTAAGGCATCAGGTTACGTCTTCACCTTCATGGGTTTTCTTTAACAATCGCTTTATTGTGTCTACAAACCGCTCAGCTTGCCCATTCGACTGTGGATGTTATGGAACTGTTCGCAGATGTTGGATACCATTTAAATGGTACCAATTAGTTTACAAAATTTTTTTAAGGCTTTCGGAGATCAATTGAGTCCCGTTGTGTGGCACGATGCAGTCCGGAGATTCAAATCTTGCAAACATTTGTTTAAATACTTCAGTCGTTTTAATGCAATTGTGGATGACATCTCATATATTTCAGGCCACTTTGTATATGAGTCAACAATGACTGGGCCATGACTTTGCCGGCGATGCGCAGCTTGCACAATTTCGTACATAATTTTCAACTTCCCTGTATATGCCTGTCCAACATACATAACTTCTCATGAATGACTTCATTCGGTCCATACCTGGATTACCTTTATCAAATTGCTTTAGGATCAGCGCTTGGAAACATTGGAGTACAGCTGTTTGAGACATGCATTACGAATCAATGATTCGTTGGTCGTGACGTTTTATAGATAGTTTCCATAATATGTCTGCATGACCAAATTCTGTCGTAGAAATGTAACCGTAATGCCCAATGCTAAAGCCGGTTGGCTGTATACACAGGTATACCCCTCTTCGGTCCGAAGATAGATAATAACGGTTTATCGTAAAACACTAAAAAAATGATGGTCCGTTTGTAAGGTAAATTTTGTAAGGTGAATTTTGTATAACCACTGTTGATATTCGTGAGACCATGTGAACGTTGAGTCCATTTTCAACAATATATCAAAAGGCTCTCTGAGTATGCGAATCTGTTTGATAAATTTGTCATAATAATTTATGGCACCCAATTAAGAACGAAGACTGGATGCATCTGACTACCTTGTTAGTGATGCCCGGTTTGTATACTTATCCGTAATTGTACGACTATCTAAGGTGCGGACACTTGCCAACTTTGCCTTGCGACAAGACTGCTCCTATGCTGGTTAGAATCCGGAAGTACGAGTAAGTCTGATGATGACAGTAATTCCTTCAGTTGTTCGAGGGCTTTTAATTCTTATAAGATTTGTGAGTGGTTTTGAGAAGCCGTCATGAATCACCAATATATATGAAGTTAATCCAAGGAATCCTTTTAGTTCATTGAAGATCTCAGGTGGTTTGAGATTCATAATCGCTGATACTTTCGTTGGATCTGCCTTTATGTCTGAACTGATTATAATGTAACCCAGGAATTCCGCCTCTTCCTTGAGGAATTCCGTTATGATTATGTTGACTCGAAGATTTGCCTTAACCAATTTATTAAATATCTTTTCGACATTGCATAGATACTTTTTTTTATGGTACCGCCATAAATAATACGGATACGGGTACGTTTTTGTGTAAATCGATTCTAATTGGTAAAACAGTGGTAAAAACTTGTTAATTATTGATTTTAATTTAAGCTTGTCTTCTTTATCCATCTAGGTTGTCCCTAACTTCGATGTTGTGAACTTGAGTTGAAATTTTCTCCTTCAACGGAATGTTGATGCCTGGAGAAATGGTTAAAATTTTCGTTTCCAATCTATCATTTCTCCCACCTTTTTCAAGGTAGCATCTCAAATTATACCATCGAACGATGGTTAGTCTATGTAGTATGAAGAAGTCCACTTAAATGTAATTTCCCAATCTTTTGAAAATGGGTGCGGTTATTTATTGATTTATGTATATTTCACCTCCGGCTGATTTGACGGTGAACGATTTGTCTGGGGTTGAGCACCTTTAACGGGCTGGACACCTTTATCGAGTTCCTTTGAGTAACCTAGAGGGGCCCCATCTATAAAATTTATTGAATCTTCCTTGTCTTCAAAATTTCTGATGTATAGTTTTCATATTGATCTTCATCTTGCTCTGTCTCACCTCTCTGCTTCAAGTTAAACACTCTTTGTTGCTCCCGAGCCCTTATATTGACCTCCGAGTCTTGTTCCCTTTTAAAATTTGGTCGATCCATGTAATCGATCTTTATCGATTCGTTCACTTCCGTTGGTATTGATGGCTTCTTTTGTTGGAGCCTTTGTGGTATTTTTCGGATTATACCGATCCCATGTTCTCTTGTTGCGGGAACAGTCTGGGAAGCGGTCTTGGCGCGGAACTTATTTTGTCCAAAAATATGATTTACCTGAATTGTGACCATGTTGTTGAGGTTTCTATTGTGTATCGGTAGGTTCCGGAAGGTGAGGTTCTGGATCTCTAGATAGGATGCGTATGCCTCTGGTAGAGTTGCGTCTCTGAATGGTTAACATTCATTCCTCGCAAAAACTTCGAGTGCACTATTTCTGTTAGTATAGTCATTGCATCTTGATTATAATTTTCGGTTTTTCTTTTTTTATTATTAGTGATAGCTGCTGGTTCACGTTTGATCTCTCCACCTTCCACTGCAAATATTATATTGTATTCGATATGAGTGCCCCTGAAGAGTAGTGCAATAAATGGGTTTATCCCTGACTGTCAGACATAGTCTTCTAGTATCACTTCCGCACTGTTTACCCAAGACACGGTGTAGTGGATTTCCGTCAAAGGTTTGGAGCTCTTTTACACAATCTGCGGGAGTTTGCGTATTCCCCTTAGATCGTTCTCGTCTTTTCGCCCATTTGTTGTGATGTTATTGCCTCTTGGTGTTCGTAGTTTTACCATATTTCCTGCTGCACTGTAGTCTGTAGGATATCCGTTTTGTAATCATCATATATTCTTTTTTTGGTTTTTAAACTTTTCGCAAAGGAAGTTGTTCGTTACATGGGTTTCCCCACAATAATAAAATTTGGTATAGTTTTTACACTCTATGGTCCTGTTCTGCACATTTAGAACTGTAAACTGCCAAAATTTTACGAAAATTAAGTGAATTTAGTTTTTCAGCGATTACTTTATCTTCCATCCCTGTTTCTCTGTTATGACGTAATAAGGGCCAATGCAAAGGCATCTTTACTACTGGCCAGTGACATCATGCATTTTTTCCTAATGACGTAACTTGATGTCGACGACTTCTCGTTTACTATTGTGTCTAATACAAGAACAACACAAATAACTACTCGATTTTATTCGTTGAAAAATTGAGCACATAAAGGAAATTAAATAAAATTAAAGAAAATTACGATGAAAATGAACGTACTGCTACTTCGACCGATTAAGAGAGACCGATTAGTTTTTAAACCGTTGACTTAGCGATACGTCATCGTTTTAGCTAATACGCCAGTAGTAAATATGCGTTTGGCCAACGATTGATATGTATCGAGTAGTTATTTAATCAAATAAAAAAGCATAATTTTGCCCAAGTATAAACGGACAGTTAATATTGGTTTCTTGTTTCTTCCTTTGCCTACTATAGAGGAAAACGGCAGCCATCGAAAATTATTTCCAATTCCATTGTAAGGCCCCGATAAGTAAGAATATTTATTTAATTCGATATAACTTAAAAATACGTTAAATAACAGTAAATTTTTTCAAGGATTTTTCAGCTTCTGCAACTGACGATATTATATTGAAGGAGGGAGAAATAGCATAAAAGTCTAAGTAACAAATATTACTATGGATTATTGAAATTTTCTACCGTTAAAATACGATAAGCCGTTAGCACAGATTATATGTATTCTGTGCCTTTATTTTAAACTTCAAAAAGCTTCACTCTTTTACCGATATCTTAAAAATTCAAAATGGTTTTTGGTCATATTCGATTAAGAACAAATTGTTTAGTTACTATTCGATTTGAACGAAAAGGTGCGTATATTTTCACTAAATTACCCGATGATTTTGGTTTCCAACCAGTAGAATATTATTTAACTGTTATGGAGTTATTAATATGTTAAAGGAGAATATGCTTTTAGCGGAGAATTTAATCAAGTAAATAACGGGTAAGGCTGCTGGATGATTATAAATTTAAATGTGCTACATGATGTTTTTGTAATACCCGGAGATAGTACCCGAAGCTGTAAACTGGGTATTTTATTTATTTTGCTGGTACTATATCCCATAGAGGGATTTGGCCGCCTTTGGTAGAGTAATCGAAATGTTTTATTATAATGTTTATTATTTTATTAAAAATTGATCGTGTGATTGGTTATCGTATTGAGTTCTTGTTTGGTGTTTCTGTCTAATTATGCGTTCTCGGGTTATGGCGTGAGCTAGTCTTAATCTTGCCTTTAATTCTTGAGGATAGTCATCGCAAGAGTATATTGGTTCAGGTTCTTTTTGGACAGCGCTGTGGAAAATTTGTGAAACAGTGGGATGCCGTGTTGTAGATAAAAATAGCGTAATGACACATTTCGTCCCAATTATTTCTGTGAAGGATCTAAGATGTTCTTTCAGTGTATTATGAGATTTTTCCAACGCTCCGTTTGTTTCAGGATGGTCCGGCATAATTCTTTAAAAGTGTCACTCATGGCGTTGTCGCCATGGTCAGTGAGTATTTTTTAGGGTATTCCATATTTGGTGATATGGTGTTCGCAGAGGGCTTTGCCGACTGTATTTGCGTTTTGATTGGGGATTGGTATTGGGAATTTAGAGAAATGATCTTGGAAGGTTAGCAGATAATTATTGAAATTTTCTGTTGTAGGTAGTGGACCTATTCTATATCGAAAGCTACTCCTTGGAATGGGTGGGTGGACCTATCTGTGATTTGCAAAGGCATTTTCGTTTTTCGATGTATTTTGTTTTTCCGGCATAATTGGCATTTTCTGATAAACCGGTTAATATCTAAAATAATTTTTGGCCGAATATACGTACGCCATGTTCTTGCATGTCCACCAAGAGGTAAGTTATGGTATTCGGCAAGAATTTGGTATCGTCTAGGACGTCTGTTACTATTTCAATTTTCCTGTTGTTTAGTTTCATCTTTAATCCTGTTGATGATAGTGTGTTTTTGTTGGGATTGTCGTTGTTGTTACTGTTAATGTCTATTGGGGGTTCTTTCTCGTCGCTTGAATCTGATTTTTTGGTTTACATTTGCTTCTGGGCTCGAGTGATTACTAGTATTTGGTTTGGGTGTTTGATGTTACTAAGTGCATCGGCATTTGCGTTAATCTTGCCTGATTTGTGCGTGATTTCGAAGTTGTATTCCGATAGATTCAAGTTCCATTTTAGGATACGGTTAGGGATTTTGGTTAAATTACCGGCGAGGGATTTATGGTCTGTGAATATTACGAATTTCTTACCGTATAGGTATGGGCGGAAATTATTGACTGCCCGTATATGACTAACATTTCTTTTTCTATTGTCGAATAAATTCGCTCGGATCTACCTAATGCTCGGCTGGCATAAGCGATGGAAAATTTATCTTACGGGTGGTTTTGATATAGGATTACGCCTAAACTGTAGTCACTGGGATCTATTGTGAGTGTGAAGGGTTTTGTCAGGTCTGGATATTTTAGTACTGCGGAATTAATCAGCTCTTGAGGATTTGTAATGCTTGCTCGCATTGTTCTGTTAATATGAATGGGGTTCCTTTACGTGTAAGTTTTGTTAAAGGTTCTGCTATTTCAGAACATTTTGGAATAAATATGCGATAGTAGTTTGTGAGGCCTAGAAATGATTTAGTTTCGCATATATTTCGAAAGGTTGGAAAGTTTTGTACTGCATTTACTAAATAGGCATTTGGTGTATTGTAGTTTTAGATTGTTTTGACGACAAATTTCGAGCACTTCTGCGAGTTTACTGTTATGGTCCTTTAGATTTCTTCCATAAATGATTACGTCGTCCAGATATATGAAACCTTTGAGGCCTTGAAAACCTCGAAGAGCATGGTTGATTGTTCTTTAAAATGTTGCTTGGGAACTACTCTCCATTTTCGTTTGCCGTCTGCTCCTGGTTTTTAGAATCAGCGAGGAGGGGGGCTATTAAAAGGACTGGTGCTTGATTGTATTTTGCCTTCATCTAGCATTTCTTGAACTTGCTTATTTATTTCGTTTTTGTGAGTTTGTGGTAGGCGATAGCGTTGGACATGAACTGGTTTAGAGTCGGTGTTAATCTTATGTTGTACTCCGTTAATGGTGGTTAATCGGACGACGATTCCTTCTAAGAAAAATATGTCTTCATATTTTAGACATAAGTCCATTATGGTCATATTTTCTTCTACGTTGTTTTCTGTATATAAATTTTCTGTGATTATCTGTATGACTCAGTCTTTTCTGTCGTCTGGTTTGTTTTGATGATGTCTGTCTGGGTATTTCCAATTCTGGTCGGAAATTTGTGAGCTCTACGTGTTCCGTTAAGGTGTTGGCTACTATGATTTGGGCTTTGTAATTAATTGGTAGTATAGGAGTATGTTAGGAGTGAATACCTGGTTGTATTTCGGCTGCTGTACAGACCAATAATTCGTTGGTGGGAGTTGAAATTTTAATTATGGTTTCGCTTCTTGCGGGTAATTAGATTTTGTTATTGAATACATTCGAAAATGGGATTTCGTGCCTACCGATTTTTATAGTGTTGGTACTATATGAAATATCTGGTTTGAATTGCTCAAAAAAACCGTGTTCAATGATTTCGTCTTCGGCTATTGAGAAGTTGTCTGAGACTATGCGAAACTTGTGTTGAACTCGGAAGCTGTTACTAAGTTGTAATTTTAAATTAAGTGAACCTAAGATTGTTATTGTATTGTTTCCCATTCCTGTTAAGGTTATGGTTTCTGTTGAGTTTATTGGAAGTCCTTGTGTGTATCTTTCTTTAATGACACATATATCAGCATCTGAATCGATGAATATGTTTACTCTATTTTGGTTTATGAGTGGTGAGATTGTATCTCTAATTATTCTAAAATTTGTAAGTAGTTTTACTGAGTAATAATTTGGGTACAATAAATTTCTTAGTATGTTCTGCTCTGTTTAGTCTAAGTCAAGGTCTAAAATGTTGCGTGAGGTTGGATCTGGTAATTTGGTTTTAAGTTTATTCTGTCTGGTGTTATGGTTTTGATTAATGTTGGATATTGAATATCAAGATTATAATGGTACTAGCATTTAGCTATAGTTTTCTTGTTCTTTGTGATAAGTTTTGTATGAGGTTAATTATGTTTGTAGTTAGCGTTTTACGTGTTTTTGTAATTGTTCTGAGTGTTAATGTGTAATAAGTTTGTTCATTTGAGTAAATTTTGTTGCTAAAAATATGATAAAAATATATAAAATTGCGAATATATCGATGAATTGGAGTTTTTCTGTTTCTAAATCTAAATTGGATGTTTGTGTGTTTTCGGCTTCTGGGATTTGTGTAGCTTGGCTTTGATGATTCTTAGTGTCTAATATTCGAGAAGCTGGTCTCGTTTGATTTGTTTGAGCGGCTTAGCTTTGTTGATCCTTATAGACAAATGTTTGAGAGGCTGGACTCGTTTGATTTGTTTGAGCGGCGTGGCTTTGTTGATTCTTAATGACTAATGTTTGAAAAGCTGACCATGTTGAATTTACTTGTTAGTTCTTCTGTATTGTTGTATTGGGTTGATTTTGATTCGGAGGGTTGAAACTCCCTGAGAAAAATTTGCTGCAGCATTTATCGAAAGTATGGCCGGTCGTTGTTTTACAGTATGTGAACAGTATTTCGGTGGTGGCCTGTTTTGGGGGAATGTTTGTCTGTAGTTTTGGAATCGTTGAGCAGGATAATTGTTCGTATTCCAGATAAATTGTCTTGCTGTGTATGGTGGGTTTTGTATTTGGTATGAGGGATTTGGTTTATAATATGGTTGAGGGTTATTTGAATTATGGTGGGTATTTTGAATTTTATTTGGAATTCTTGGTTGTTTCTAAGTCCTTCATGGTTCATTCTTATTCTACAGATGTCCCAAGTGTGGTTCGAGCATTGGCAATAGTTGCACATAGTTGGTTTTTTGTCATTTGGCTCGTTTGTGGTTGGATTTGTGGTATTATTGGTGTTGTAGTATTTGTGTTGTTAGAGCTAACATCTTTTCTATGATTTCCGTTTCCTTTATCTCGCCGACGTTGTTTGCGTTTAATATAGCGATTTTCTCTCTCAAATTTATATTGGATAGTCCGCATTTGAATGATTGGACTAGATTTAGGTTGAGGTGCTTGGCGTACGTATATTCAATTTGTTGAAGGTTGTATTTTGTTTTATAAGCTTTCTGATATCTCTCGAGGGCCTCTATCAAACGATAGCCACAGTTCCTTGCCGTTTCTCCGTACATTTGCGTAGGTCTGTGAAGCCACGTTTCAGCTCGTTTAGCGTGTATGATTTTGCGTACATTTTGTTTAAGATCTCCTTTAATGTAGGATAGTTTGATACTCTCCTCTGTGAAATTCGGACGTAGGCGTCATCTGTAAGTCTTAATTTTTATGTAAATGTTGCGTAATATGTAAATATTGTCCGCTGTTCCTATAAATCTGATTAATTTATCCGATCTATTAGGTGTGTCTTCGCCGCTGAATTCCGAGACGAAACTGGTGATGTTTTGTTGGATTTGATTTTGGTTCATTTTTGGTGCGTCTGTTTGTATGGGTTTTGCCTTTGTTGTTTGTTTCGGTTGTACGTCTTCTGGATCTGTTCGGACTTCTGTATTCTGTGGTTTCGTTTGTTGACGGTATACTATTGTGTCCTCCTGGGGCTTATTTTTTGGCACTTTTTCGTTTGAGTCTGAATAGCTCCTAGTCGGTACCGGTGATTTTTCAGTTTTCCGTGATCTCCTTTCGAATGGAGATTCTTTGTTCATTTATTTTTTTTTTGACTGAGAGGTTTTGTTTTTACCGGATGAGAATTGTACGACGACCTACGATTTTTGTGTTTTACGTTTTGGTTTTCGAGAGATTTTCGATCTGAATGAGTGGATGTTACGACCAAGATTTCTGTGTTTTGTGTGAGTGGGTTTTCCGACCGAGAGATTTGAATGAGTGAAACTTAAAATTATTTCACCACAGGTGCGTATTCTACAGCGCCAATTGTTTCATTTTTAATATTTATTAGTTATTATAATGTTTATTATTTCATTAAAAATTGATCGTGATTGGTTTGTGAATTGAGAATTGTTTTAGTTCGTTGTATGCGATAACATGAAATTAACTGTGATTGTGTCTTCGGTCTAGGTCGAATTGGACTTTTAATCTGTGAAGTATATAATTTCGGATGAATTTTGAGATGATTTGTTTTAATGTTATGAGAGTATAAGTGCACCTTTTAAAGGTGGACTATTTATTAGTAAGAATGGGGTCTAAATAAATAAATTTTGACTAGTAAAAAGCTAATATGCCAGACGACATATATTCACTTTACTCTTCGTTTGTTCATACGAAGTGAATCAATTGATATTGATTAGACTGTTATTCAAGTGTTAGTAGAGTGTTCGAATTTTACACTCACCAACAAGTGTAGTCTCTTCTTTACCGGAATAAAATTGTTGTTTGCTTATACTGGTACTTATTTTAATGAAAAGTTTCACAAGAATATTGACTGGCGACTTTTAATTTCCATGATCATTAATATGTTATGCTTAATACAGGGTGGTGAAGAAATAGTTGGCTATTTCACAACACAGTAGTATTACTCGTACAAAATAATACAGTGGTGTATCACAACAGAACAGTAAGAATAATATTTCAGAATAGAATTTACATTTATGCATGAAACCATTTAATCACAGTAAAATTAATTTGTAACGAACTCTAAACCTAAATTTTCAATTGCGGGATGACAAAAAATTAGTACATCATGTAATTTTGCATCATATATTTTATATTTCAACAAACAAAAATAATTTAAAAATGTACACAAATTCATAAAATGTTACCAATCAAATGACGCACATAAGAGTATCAATTCAATTTAAATGACATTAACTTTACTGGATTTATTATATGGCACTAATGCTATAAAATGACGTATACAACAAACGAGCTTCTAAAGTTTTCGATGAAACAGTAATTATTGATATCATACTAGTTGTTAAATTTCTTAAATATTTCTATTAATTATTAGTTATTTCAATTTAATTAATATTTTATAATTTTTTAAAATAGAATTTTGCTTGTATTAAAGCTATAATATTTCATAAAGTAAAATTAATTATACAACGTATTTTCAAATAGACTAAAATTATTTTGATCATATTATTTACAGATATTCAGATGTGTAGTTTTCACATAAGACTTCATAACAAAAAATTTCAAATACAATTTATCATTTAATATTAATTTGAACTTATTAAGCCATTCCAAATTTATTTAATAACTTTTTTTTTAATCCAACCAGCATTTACCAAATATTTCTTCACGTGATTTTCAATATACGATTGATCACTAGACGCTGTTGATGCCCCGCTTAGTAAAATAGTTTTTATAGTAATATATTTAGTGGGCGGTAAATTTAATGTAATACACAACTGCAGTTCATTGGACGACAGTAGACGTCCGCCCGGTTGTAGTTTTGGATCCTGCAGGCTGCTGCGATTGCTGCTCTGCAGATCCATTCCCTGTAAGCTATCCGAGTAACTTCTGCTGGGCAATGAGGCGTCGCAAGAGGCCAGGTCGCCGATGGGGGGCATGTATTTTGATACGATGGAATTTGAGCTTTTTGCTGCGACGCTTTCGTTTCTTTAACGAAATAAAATGTAGAATATATTATAAGTAAAGGGTCTATTAATTTTAAAGTATATTTCTTACTCTGTTCTTTTGTGCTGCGATTGCATAGATAACATTTGCCGCTCTCCAATTCCCTGTAAGTCCTGGAGAAGTATAACATTGTCTAATACATCCAGGTATTCGTTGACCATTTGGCGAGATAACACATGCAAACTATTTTCATTTTTTAAATAAAAATGTCGATAGAATGGTTTTTTAATTTCAATTATTCAATTACAATTAATTACACATAATAAATTCAACTTTTCGTGATTATATTCAAGTATAACCATTTTGATCGACAATTTCGTACTAAAGCAAACAATTAAGTATGGGATCACTACAATAAAATGGTCAACGCATACCTTAAATATATCAATCAAATAAAAATATAGGAAAATATATTTGAATTTCGAGAATAACAAAAATTATTTTAAATTCATTAAAATAAAAAAGAAACACGAAAAGTTGAATGAATCTAAATTTGAAAATGATAATAGCTTAAATAAAACTGAACTACTTACAGTTCGACCACTTCCAAAGGGTCCAGTATTTTTATGCTGAGCGGCAGCGGCGTGTTGTTCGAAGTGTACACATTCATCAATTCGTGTCAATCCATTCCATCGGTAACGATGTAATTCCGACAGACGAACTCGTAAAGCCTTCTCCCTCTCGATAGACGCTAGAATTCGATCGAATTCATGCGATGTATAGAATTGACCATATACACGAAATCTGTCACGAAATTCTCGATGTTCACGAGTTACTCGTACGCCACGATTTCCGCCACGGAAGAAATTCGAAACCAATTGATAATCACGAACTTGCCGCTTTCGTCGTGCTCTTTCACGCAATCTTCTCGTATAAATATCTATTTGGGCCAGTTTTAATACAACATCTACTTCATCATCATCGGGATTTAACGATAATGTAGATACAAGTTGTTCGGCGGACGGGTCATACTCTCGTTCAAAATCATCCCGATTTGGCATATAGCCGAGTTGTGATGCTTCTTCAGGAGTCACATCCAATGGAGGCAATTTCTGTGTTAGTAACTGGCTTAATGGACCCGTATCATTTTCGGTGTGATCAACTAAATGTGGTCTTTGGGATGTTGCTGGTAACCAAGTATGTCGCCCAATGGTACCATTTAAATATTTATTTACATATTCCTCTTTAGCATCTTCGGGACTGCGAGTCTCTATGTGTTTACTAATATCTTCCCAGTTCCCAAAGCCGTATTGTTCAATGGCATCAAGGAGATGGAGCTCTTCTCGAGCGGACCAACCCCCTTTTCCCCGAAAAATGGATAGTATCCCAGAATCCTAAAAAATTTTAATTGTAGTTCTTTAATGAACATTTTATATTTTAGCAAAATCACGGGGCTCTTGCTAAATTTAATTGCAATCAAATTAGTTTTCTTTTTTGATTTATTTCTCAAGATGTATCCTTATTTCAAAACGCTGTTAAGAAAGCCAAACAAAGTATAGGAATTCAACAGCTTGTTGACTTTTGGGAAGTTTTCTATGACGAAAACGGTCGCAAATCCCTCGAACTAGATGAAATCTTTGGCAATAGCCCAACCACAAAGCACCTATCTACAGAGCGTAACTAAACTTATGTTTGTAAAATATTTTTGCTATACGAATGACAGACGAAAATAATAAACTAATTTCGCACAGTTTATTTGAAAATGAATAAATCAGGTCGTCCCATTTCAACACATGGAATTTTAAAGTAATTCAAGCGCATAAAAACAACAAATATATAATAAAACGGCACTTATGATCGTATTGTTAGTACGTTTCCTCTTTACCATTTACTTGATTTTAAAATTTTTATTTAATCTTATTTAAGAGTAATAAAATTATAGTTAACGGTAATTAGCTCAAAATTGTTTATAACTCTCTTTGTTAAGTCTTTAGCTTTCGGAACCTTTTCGGTTCCATTCTCAAAAGAATAATAAAACAATTTTACAAAAAAAAACATTTTCTATACAAAATAAAAACGAAATCAAGGCTATCTAAAATGTAGCTATTTTTCTGTAGATATCGTTAGCTACTAGAAAAAATATATTTTTTATTTTAGCTAGGCAACAAATTTCGTATCTACAGAAAAAACACTTTACAAAATAAAATTTGACTTTAAAAAACGTAAATTATTTTCATTGTTTCCATATTAAATAATATTGGAAATGTGTAAAACCAAAAAATAAAATTATAAAAATAGATCGTATGAATTGCCAATATAAGCTAGACTTAATAAAGAGAGTTATAAAAAATGTTGAGCTAATTACCGTTAACTATAATTTATAATATAAAAGCTTATTAAATAATTTTAAGTTATTTAAGAGTAATGTTTAGATAATATTTTATGAAGAAATATGCATATTTAAAAGAATTGAACATAACTACCTCCATTTTATCTGTAATACAATTTAATATCATTAAAAGACGTTTGTACATTTTATTAAAAAAGCAATTATTGATGACCAATACCATCATTAACCATTTAACCTATTAAACCTTTATCCTTCCCCTAGTAGTTTAGTATTGTGTTGTCTTTGTGTTACTAATTATCGGCTATACCTAGGTGTCTGTAACCGTGCCGATTCTGTCCCACTTAATTAACCTATCAAATCCATCGGTTTTGTTATATGTAAAAAAGAGTGTACAGAGAGCCCGGCGTCACCCGGGAGCTGCTGTGTAAGAACTTGGTCGTATATTCAGAATCAATCAGAAGCAATATTATTTAGGAAGCCGGAATATATTAATTTAGAATTAAACTTCAGGAAATCTACAGATGCTTGTGAAATAATATTTCTTTGAAATATTAATTGTTGATGGTGTAGATTAGAATTGTGTTGTCATTGTGTTACTAACTATCGACTTTATCTAAGTGTCGGTTACCGGACCGATTCAATCAATTAATTTTGTTTAGGAAACCGGAAATTAATAATGCAGAATTAAATTTCAGAAAATGTCCAGATGTACGTGAAATAATATTTGTTTCCCAGGTTGCTGATTTAGAGGAGCAATTGTTGAAGACCATCATTATCCATTAAACCTATTAAGCCTTTATCCTTCCTCTAGTAGATTAGAAATAGATTAGAATTGTGTTGTGTCCTACGATCGCTAGGTGTCTGAAACCGGGTCGTTCTATCCCAAAAAAAAACTTTCCTATCCTTCCTATTGTTATGTGTAAACAGGCTGTAGGTATAGGCCCGGCGTTATCCGGGACACTTGCCTAGTACTTGGTCCTACATTCCAATCAATCAATCAATTAAAAGACGTTTGTACATTTTATCAATGTTTTCATTTTAAGGCGAGGAAAAGTACAAACACGTCGATCTATGTTTTCCACGATTTCGAGTATGCCAAAATCTACTTAAATATAAGTCCTGCTCTAACTCTCTTTGACAGATATCTATATAAAAAGAACTACCGAAGATTGTGTTGGTTACACTAACAATGTAACGTAAATTTGAATTTTTTTCTTCATATTATTCTTTGTTTCCGCACCAACACATTTACGCTTAGTTATTTAAAAAAAAATACTACTACAATTACCAATGCATCTTTAGTTAGTTATTGTTTGTTTCATATTCGTAATGAAAATCGTTTATGAAATGATCCCTCATTATTATTAAAAAGGATGTAATTGTAAATATTTGTTAGATGTATGTATTATTGTTTTCAATTTTTTTTAATAAAAATTAAAAATCCTTTTAAAAATAATGTAGATGTTTAAACGGTAATCCGTGGGGACAATGTTGATAGGAATAGATACCAGACACGCATTTTGTTTTTAATTTTTAAACGAGTGTGATTTGCTCTAATCAAACTTTAGTTAATCATTTTTCGTTGTAAATTTTGATTATTAGGCTATCATCGATAACGTTAATCTATTTTATCAATTAAATAATATTTTCTTAATATCCTACGTGGGAAATATTCAATCTAGAGTTTTTCATCACATTTAAATTAAACCAATCGCAGATCGTTAAAAAGAGCGAGAGGCTGAAGTAAATTATTTATGAAATTTTTCCGAAATGTTTGATCTGGCGGATTTTCCTAGTAATTTTATTTTGATAACGGAACATCGTTTGATCCTTTTTTTATATCGACGAATTCCGGTGATTTTCACAAATGTCAGCGCGTATGTATGTTTTTTTATGACGGGGTTCTTCGGAAGAGCTTACATATAGTATCTACTTAACTCAGTAGGTTTAAAATACGTCGCGATATTTAGTATATAGTAGTAATAATAAAGTGGCATTTATTATAGATTTTTGTTTTTTTATAACGGGTGTTTTTTTAGGAGGTTTGTTTTTCCGATAGATGTCGTTTTATTTTATGACAGTTGTTTTGACAGCTCAAAGTGGCATTTCTACTCAGTATTGTTTGGCAAATCATTATGAATAGGTTAACTCCAGAACAACGTTTTCAAATCGTGGAAATTTATTTTCAAAATCAGTGTTCAATTAAAAATGTTTATAGAGCACTTCGTGAATTTTATGGTGCACATAATCGTCCGTCAGAGACCACCATAAAGAACGTAATTACCAAATTTCGGTCTACATTCACTCTTTTGGATGCCAAGCCACCGACAAGAATGAGAAGAGTTCGTACAGAAGAAAATATTGCTGTCGTTGAGGCCAGTGTCGAAGAAAACGACAATTTATCGATTCGTCGTCGTGCTCAGCAAATTGGACTTTGTCCATCGACTTTATGGAAAATTTTACGTAAAGATTTGGGTTTGGTGCCATACAAAATTCAATTGGTGCAAGAATTAAAGCCACACGACCATCGTTTGCGCCGTGAATTCAGTGATTGGTCGTTAAATCAATTGAACGAAGATCCATTTTTTTACCGTAAAATTCTCTTCAGTGATGAGGCGCATTTTTGGTTAAATGGATACGTCAACAAACAAAATTGTCGCATTTGGAGCAAAGATAATCCACACGCCGTTCTAGAATTACCAATGCATCCTGATAAATGTACTGTTTGGTGCGGTCTATGGGCTGGTGGGATCATCGGTCCATATTTCTTTAAAAATGAGGAAGGACGACGCGTTACTGTGAATGGAAATCGATACAGAACCATGTTAAATGAGTTTTTGTTGTCAAATCTTGAAGATATGGATATGAATGAAATGTGGTTTCAACAAGATGGTGCCACTTGCCATACAGCACGTGAAACAATCGACTTATTGAAAGAAACTTTCAACGACAACATTATTTCGAGAAATGGTCCGGTGAATTGGCCTCCGCGTTCGTGCGATTTGACGCCACTCGATTACTTTTTGTGGGGATACGTGAAGTCATTGGTTTATGTGGATAAACCTCAATCGATTGACGCTTTGGAAACCAATATTCAACGTGTCATTGCTGACATACGCCCTCAAATGCTTGAAAAAGTGCTGGAAAATTGGACCTCCAGAATGACATTTGTGAAAAATAGTCGTGGTAGCCATATGCCAGAAATTGTGTTTAAATGTTAAATGCCAAAAAATTATCTACCAAATAAAAAAAAATTTTGGTCATTTCATAATTTTATATGTGTTTTATTCAAAAAAAAAATCGGCAACCTCTTAAAAAAACACCCTTTAGTTAATGTCTTTCTGAAAAATGTTAATGTGTTTCTGTTAAATTGTCAAAAGTTAAAATAAAAATATTATTCAATTTTGGAATGAATTCCTGGTTAATATCACCAGTTGTTAATAGGAAGCAATATTTTTGTTGAAGGAAAACACCTTTTGACGTGCCTGTTCAGATTGTTGGTATATTAGTTGAAATATGATAAATATGCACATTGTAAATGTCAGTAAAAGCATTTACTTTTTTTCGGTAGTGGTTTCATTTCGCCTTTGGAATACCATATTACGTTATCATCGTGAACATGAATGTGTCAAATTTATAGCGAAGCTCGAATGTGCTCGGTTTGACTTCTTGATTGTTGCTTTGGTTATTCGCGAAATCAATCTACATATACTAAATTATGAATAAAAGAAAACAAATATGCACATTTTTGCACCCGTTTCAATTTAGCTCGTTTTGCATTTAACTACCCGAGTGAATATGTTTAGTATTTTATTATTATTAGCTTGATTGTATGAATCGCTTTTGAATTGTGTTGTATTGTTTGGTTTAAGAAAAACAAAGATTTTGAAGAAAAAATGCTATTGAAAGAATTAAATTTTAACATCTAAGCCGTATAATATCGATATACGAATAAAAGAGACATTGTTTAATAAATAAATTAATAAAATTTAAAATTGAAAAGCGCGGTTTGTTAAAGTCGATTTAGAGGTCATCTAGTAAGGAACACAACTATAAGCCCTTGTCAGAGTGCAGAACTCATGGACCGAATTATCTTCCATACCAGTACTATAGGCTGATACGGAGCTATGCAATGTGAAGATGGTTCTACGAAAATCGAATCTATAGCCGTACGTCCTCGAATTGGCTGAGCCATAGAGCCATAGGCTTCCAAAGAGTTGGAAGTGCCTCGGCCCCAGAACAGATTCTAAAGATCGTTCATTCAACGGCCTTTGTTATTCAATGGAATAGGGCCAATTCTGGATTACCAAAAATTCATCTACTATATTTTTCGGATGGCAATGAACGTACCAAAAGTGCCAAATTCATTTGTTTTTTAACACTTTGTTAGAAAGTCCTTCTTTCAACGGTCTTTGTCGGTGGTCAAAGGAATTCAGTCCAGTCAGTTCATGCAAATTCAAATAATCCAATGCATACACAGTGCAACCATTACATACAGTTTATTCAGTCCACCTAGGGTATCCAGTCCGCTTAGTCCATCCAATTCATTCAATGTACTCTAATTCAAACATATCATCGAGTTTCTATATATTCCTAGCGATTTTCTAGCGAATCCATTTCGATCCAGTTATTTTAATGAAATTATTTTGTACTTTACTGGGTTTTATAATCGAATAAATTGCTTGCTTTTTAAATATACGGATAGTAACAAATCGATCATTCATGAAATTTTCTATTTCGAAATCCATTATCAAAACAAAATTACTTGGGAAATCAGATGAAGTATTTTGGAAAAACTTCATAAATAATTTAATTCAGCCTCATGCTCTTGAGGGGGTACAAATAAGTTTTGAGGTTTTTTGTTATAACTTCGAAGCTTTATTCTGAGATTTGGTAAAATGTATTTTATTCAAAGTATTGTCTATCGTTAGCTACGACTTTGTCCCATATTTCAGGCGGCATACGGATTCTGCGTAGAAAAAATTCCTCGTGTTTTGTGGCGATCCAAGAATCGACCCAATCTTTATAAGCAGTGAAGTGCGGCTCGGCCAGGTCATGAGTCATCAACCGGAACAAGTGATAGTCGGAAGGAGCAATGTCTGATGAATACGGCGGGTGGATTAAGACATCCCATTGAAGCGCCCCCAGTTTCCTTGACGACTCTTGCAATATGTGGCCGTTACAATCTTGGCATATTGTGGAAGTTTGAACTTCAATGCTCGGCTGAATTGCAAAAAATATTGTTGATAAGGTTCTCCAGTGATGATTTCGTTAGGCTGGAGTAGCTCATAGTAGATGAATATTCGGCTTGATAATTGAAGCTGATGCATGATCGGGCTTGCTCCATGATTTTATGTGCTCTGGGTTGTCGTAGTAGGTCCACTTTTCGTCCCCCGTCACGATTCGATGCAAAAAACCGATTTCCTTCCGATTTCGTCTTTGGAGTCGATTTCGTCTTTTCGTCTGAGTCACTCCCAAAGATTCAGCGAGCTTCTCTTGAGTTTAGCATGAATCTTGATCCAATCACCCCTCTAAGTCAGCGTCTTCAAACTTTATTGGTCTCCCTATGATTTCTTTGCCACTGGTGTCAAAATCACCACTTTTAAAACAGCGGAACCAGTACTCACATGTTTCTATTGATGAGCTGCAATTTTCTTCAAATTAAAACAAAAAAGCAATGCTCCCCGCAAATTGTGTTTTGTTGGCACAAGGTTGATATGATTAGAGCACAAATATGTTGTTTACACTTCAGCGAAATAACATACTGATTTTAGATCGAAATGATGACGCTTTAACATGAATATAATTACAAGATGGCCCGATGCTATTTAATACTAGTTGCGCCATCTTTTGCAAATACCTCAAAAGTTATTTGTACCCCTAAAATTCATCTGCGAAATTTTAATTGGTTTCTTTTAAATGTGATGAAAAACTCTAGATTGATTAACGTTATAGATGATAGCCTAATAAATAAAATTGACAACGAAAAATAGTTAACTAAAGGTTGATTTGATCTACTCATTTAAAAAGTTTAAGGAAATGCCTATCTGGTCATACATCTAACAAATATATACAAATACATCCTTTTTAATAAAATCCCTCATTTCATAAACGATTTTCATATAGGATATATTCCTATATGATATATTCCTATATATTAGGCAATACAAAATCAAAATATTTTGTTAAAAATCCCAATAAAAACAACAAAAATCAAAACTATCCAAAGTTGATCTTCCCTCAAAAAAATGTATACGCTAAATTCTTTACGAAAACGTAAAGTTTACGTACTCGTACATCCATTTACAATGGAATACCAAACACGTACAACTATTTTAATTTATACACATTTCTATTTCGAACTGTTTTCGATGAATAGAATCGCTCGTTTGTGATCTCCATTTTTTTTGTGTTATATTTTTTGTAAATATTTACTAATTTTTTTTAAATAAATAGCTTTGGGAAGGAATCCTCCGATTTTTAGTTTTCGAAAAAATATTATCCACAACAAAATGAATCTAAAATGGTAATAAATCCCGCGTAGAAACATTAAAAGGAAAATAATGTGTTCGCACTCACTTGTTTTTACCGGTCGTTAACTCTACGCTAACTCGCGGAATTTACGAAGGTAAATCTTTGCGTTTATGCATAACGTTTGCAAAGACTTTAGTATAAACAAGTCTTCGCAAACTGTACGTAAAAGTTACGCAATGGTATGAGGATTGTTTACGTTTTTATTCAAAATCACCCACTTTGGAGTTGGGTCTCATTCTTCGTTTTTCCCCCTTTGCCTATAAAACCGGAAATGTAAAAACCAATTTTATAGATAAAGAGGGAAAACAAAGAATGAGACCCAACTCAAAAGTTCTGGGGCGAGATGTTACACCATCACTTTTTTGATATTTATCGAATAATAATCTCTTTTTCCTAGAATAAAATTGATTGTTGTTTGGCTTTAATGGTGAATAATTAATTGGTGAATAAAATTGTTTATTTATCTCTTTTTTGTTTTGCGATAAAGTATCACACATATAATAAGTAGTTGATAGAGATCGTATAGAAACAACGTAATTGAAAAATGAAAAAACGTTAAATTTAATTCGCAATGAAAGAAATCTAAATTTCGATAGTATCGAAAAAAGTGATGTTACAATATCCCACCCCTGATGTGGATTGGATGAATGCACATTCTCGAAATCGACGAAAACAAAGATCGACGTATTTATACTTTTTCTCATTTTAAAATGAAAGTAGCTATCTTCAATTATTATTGCTATATAGTGAGAAATTCGTAAACAATTTTAGTTACTTTCCAGAACAAGGAGAAAGTAAGGCCCGACAGTTAATTTCAACAAGTGGTTCTATTATGAAATTTTCGACCGCGTTTTTTTTATCCAATCTATCGGCCAATTCGATAACGTCGAAAATCACTATTATGAATTTTTCGATTGTATCGAAAATATAAAAATCTCAACAAAATTTTATTACGAAATTTTTTTAAATTATAAATTAAAAAATTTAAATTATTTAATCCAATATTTAATATTTTATGTATAATTTTATGAATATTTTAAGTATTCGTAACGATACTCGACACCTTAAAAGGGGTCATAATAATCATAAATTTTCGATAAAAAACGCGGTCGAAAATTTCTTAATAGGTGCCATATTTTCGGATCCTGTATCATCGATTCCTAGCAATTAACGGTTATTCTTCACAATATTTACAAAAACAACAGAATTCAATGTGGCTTAAACTTATCTTATATACATCCCGGAAATGGCTTAAAAATTTACCAGGATTTTAAGATGGCTATTTACAAATTTTTTGTAAAATCAACAATCTAATATAAATATGTATTATCAATTATACCTAGTTTTATTTATATTCGAGCTGGATTAGTTTGCCAGTGTTTTTAATTTAACCCTAATCTGTTTCACTGTTCGAGAAACGTTTTTAGTGTGCAATTTAATATTTTCCACTTGTTTAAATGGGTTATTGCGCTTACACCCATGGGGTTCTTCCAAATAGAAGCTATTAGAAGAATAAGCAGGAGGGCGAGTAGCAACGATACCATTACTTCCAGAACTAGCTAAAGCTTGATTCCCCATACAAAATTGACGCTTTGTAGGCGTTTTCATTCTAATAGGGTTTTATATGTATTTGTAGGGGAGTTTAGGCGCTAATAGCGCCACTATTACGAGTTCAGATTAACTAATATCCGAAAATCGTTTAGCTATGCGATTTTTTTATTTTTGCCGCCTATTCTAGTGGCCACATATTATCCGCAACAAGGGCTTGTAATCGGTAAAGGAATACTAGAATACCCGGCACGGCCATTTGTTAGATGCATTGTTCCGAAAAATTTTTAGTCTACTTTCTCGAACGAGGAGATACCTATTAGGTTTGAATATTTGAAATTTTTAATATTTCGATTGTACAGTTTGGATATACAGGCAGGTTGCACCCACAGTGCTAAGAGCTAACATAAAATCCACATATAAATTAATATATAGAAAAAATATTTACCATAAACTGGTATGCATGATCGTTTCTATGAGGCCCAATTTCTGCACCCGATGCAAAACACTAAAATTCAAAACAAAACAAAATTTGAGTTTCCCGCAATTTGTCACATGACGCACGAAAGACTGTGTCACATCATGGAAGCTTACCTGCAAACATAACTCAAAATCAATACATTCTGCACAATGGACTCGTATTCCTTGAATATCTTCTTGGCAATTTGTGCAATTATATTTTGCGAACAATTCTGTAGAGAAAAAATTGTCTTCTTATATATTTTAGAACAAGTAAAAGAAAAATGTAAATCTTCAAAATAAATTTGCTGCATCACTCACCAGCCATCTTTAATTGAATATGGCAGCTGGTAATTAAACCAAAGACCAACTGAAATGTTTTGTTTTAATTAAAACTGATACACATTATTATTAAACTATTCATTTTATAAGGAACGCAACATATTTAATTTTTTATTTTAAAAATATATTTAATTTTTGTTATATATTTGTTTACGCGACAATATAATCATTAATGGAATAGTCCAACTCCAGTAAAGTGAACTAAACCCACTAAACCAATAGTGTGTGACAGACGTAGTTTTAGAAGTACGGATTTGCTGAATATTATTTCCAACAAAACCCTCAACATATCGAGCGTTTTAAAGCATGTACAAAGATATTTGCACCTCAAATTAAATCCAAAAACTTTATTTTTTTAATTTTATTTATATTCGATTAAATTAGTTAACAAATTCATTTTATGAAATTTTAGTTTAAATAGGCCATTTACATGCGACAAACGTTTTTCTTGTGCAAAATGAAAGAGATATAACATTCAATTTTTGGACACGAGAGACAAGAAGACATTTGGAGCCACTACACCGCTAAAATCACTATAAAAATGGAAATGTTGTTATAAAATATATTCGATTCAAGAATTTTTACGGCAGCAATTTTAAAATTGACAAAAATAATAATTATTTTATATTTATAAATGTTAACGAATCAAAATAAAAACAGACACCATAGATAAACATGTAAATTTCGCATTTGAATTAATTAAAAATAAATTAATATTATTCCTATAAAAAAATTATGGCATTATATTATTTATTTCTCACATATTAAATATTTTTATATAGCGGGTGCTTCCTATTTACACAGCATCCCCAATGCAAACAACTTTTCCTTATGAGGTGCTCTGCATCTCTTCACGCAATAAACTATTAGAAAGAATAAAATTCGAACTGCACCACACTTCATTATTATTTATTTATTTACAAAATGTTGACATATTAATTTTTAACCTCCCAATTTTCAAAATCCTCAAATGCATATACATTATAAACAAATAAATATATATATATATATATATATATATATATATATATATATATATATATATATATATATATATATATATATATATATATATATATATATATATATATATATATATATATATATATATATATATATATAAGAACCAACAACACGTGAGAACATGATTGAGCGAATCAGAAATGCGTGTGCTGAAATTCAACCAGATACGCTTTTCAGTTGTGTACAATCATTTGAAATGCGTATTAATAAGTGCATTGAAGTCGCAGGCCATCATTTTGAACACTTATTTTAAGCTAAAACTATTTTATTCCATGCCATTTACATTAATAAATTGTTTTGATGACGAATTTCGAGTATTTCCAATGAAAACGTGATGTTTTTTATTTCAAACGTATTGCAGAATCGAATGCGTGTGTTCTAAGAAGGAGAAATTGAAAAAATTGAATTTCGTCGATTACAACGCGATCTATCATGAACCGAACAAAATATTTCATTCAAATCATACGTACTTTTAGTCGTAGAATCCGTATCTGCAATAAAAAATATGGCTTCCTATCTTAGTTTAAAAGTTACCTCCGCCCCACCTACAAAGCGGGGGGTGGGGGACTATTTTTTTGCACTAATGTATTTCCCCCGCGGTATGATTAAATTTTGATTATGGACATTTTTTCCGTAGAGTGGCTATTTTTCGAGATATTTGATCGTCTCAGTTTAAAAGAAACACCCGGTATATATACAGGGTGGCTGAGACCAAATGTTACTGACTTCACTCTGCTGTCATTTGTGTAGTTGTCATTTTCGCGCGTCAATTTTTTGACAGATTGAAGTTTGGTTAGTTGTTTACATGTGGTCAACAAATAATTGTTCTAAATTAATATCTTCATAAAAAAATCGTAACGGAATTCAAACGTAATAGTGTAATTGCACTGTATTTGGGTGGAAATTCACAAACAGCAATAGTTCGTCAGCTCCAGCATTTGAATGTGAATAAAATGTTTGTGTATCGAACCATAACTCGATAGAACGAAACTGGTAGCATCGCTAAACGCAACAGAGGCGGTCCTAAAAAGACAGCAACATCAAAAGAAATGATACGAAATGTCAAGAAACGAATCCAACGAAATTCTCGTCAAAATGCCAATCAATTAGCCGCACGTCTACATGTTTCACGATACAGCATTCAAACCATATTGAAAAATGAACTACACTTGAAGCCCCACATGATACAAAAAGTTCAAGATCTTACGGAGGCACAAAAAAAAGTTAGGCTTGAAAGAACACGAGCATTGAAGGCCTTGGCCGAACGTGATGAGATTCCAAAAATTGTCTTTTCTGATGAGAAAATTTTCACCATTCAACATTATGTGAATAAACAAAATGATCGTGTTTGGTTAGAGCACAAGTCCGACGATAATTTGGACACAAGAGTTGCCATGCGCAAGCAATCACCAGCTTATGTTATGGTTTGGGCTGCAGTGACTGCAGATGGACGCACTCCTCTGGTTTTCATCGAACATGGAGTAAACCAAGAGGTGTACCGCCAAAAGATCCTAAACGATGCTTTGCTACCTTGGGCATGTAAACACTTTGGTACGAACCGTTGGACATTCCAACAGGACTCGGCACCGTCACGCAAAGCTCGAGCGACACAGCCATTTTTACAAAATTGCGTTCCGCGGCTGATTTCGTCGAAAGAATGGCCACCATATTCACCAGGCTTGAATCCCATGGATTTCTCCATATGGTCCATTTTGGAGAGTAAGGTGTCCACTAAAAAATACGAAAGTGTTGATGCATTGAAGTCAGCTCTTGTTCGAGAATGGAATAAAATTCCGCAAGCTCACGTTCGGTCAGCATGCAATGCTTTCTATGGAAGACTGAATCAAATAATCAGAGCTAAAGGAGGTCATATCGAGCAGTAACATGTTTTTCATAAAATAATCAAAATTAAAAAAATTACAGCGTTTTCATTTGGTAACACTTGGTCTCAGCCACCCTGTATATATATATATATATATATATATATATATATATATATATATATATATATATATATATATATATATATATATACATACATACATACATATATATAATATAAAAAATTTGAAAAATATTAACTTTGAATGTTTAACAAGAAATTTTATATCCCAAAAGCTACTAAAAAATATAATATTATTTTTGGGACGAGCAGAATCTGGTGATTTTATTATTTTTTGGAATTTTCAAAAATACGTATTTTCGAAAATAAATAAAGAGTGCTCTGCTAGAAAATATATAACCTAGAAAATAACATGTGCAATCGCGCATTAAATTATTTTTAATTAAAAAAAATTATTTTCATACACAGGAATAATTTGTTTGACTTGAATCAATTTTTACACGAACATACGAATCGATAATATACTTGCTTGCAATGTTTCTCCATAAAAGCACAGAGAAATCACTATAGTGATAGTGAATCACTATAGTGATTTCTCTGTGATAAAAGTATTTTTGAAATAAAATTAAAAAGGAGTAGGGATGGTTTTTTCGTGTTGGTTGCTATAAAAAATACAAACCTTTATATTTTTTATGAATGATTTATGATGCACCCTTCTCCCAAATAGTCGATCAATATTTTTGTCTCGTTTTAGGTTTACTGAGATAATATTTTATTCCCATGGAATAGATTCATTAATTTGTATTAAATATAAACGCGGTTAACTTCATTGTATTTGTCATAAAAGCAAAAGTTTAATGAGGAATTTGCATGTAGAAAGTTGTTTATTCTCAAATTTTTGCAGGTACATAATAAGAAGCATCCGCTATATAAAAATTTTCAATATGCGAAAAGAAATAAATATTAGTAATGCCATAATTTTTTTATAGGAAAATTATCAATTTATTTTTAATTAATTCAAATGCGAAATTTAGATTTATACATTTATAAATATAAAATAATTTTTTTTGTTAATTTTAAAATTGTTCCCATAACACCCCATTTACATGCGACCAACATTTTTTTCTGCAAAATGAAAGAGATATAACAATGACTTTTTGCACATAAGAGGCAAGACAATAATAACTATATCCAAACAAAATTTTGCAGAAGACCTTTTGAGCCATTGCATCGCCAAAACCACTATAAAAATGAAAATGTTGCCATAAAATATATTCGATCCGAGTCGAAATTATCAAAAAAAATTAACAAAAAAAAATTATTTTATATTTATAAATATTAAGGATTCATAATAAAAACAGACGCCACAGATAAAAATGTTAATTTCGCATTTGAATTAATTAAGAATATATTAAAAAATTGGCATTGCTATATATGTTTATTTCTTTCTCGCATATTGAATATTTTTATATAGCTGATGTTTCTTATTTACCTGCAAAAATTTGCAGAAGATAGCAATTTTCTACAAGTAAATGCCAATCCAAAAATGTTTCCAAGCTCTAGCGTTATGACAATTTCCAAAAAATATTCGACTGACGTGATTTTAGAATCTACGAGCTAAAAATTGCAACAAAAAGTTTATGTCAAAATATAAAGTGAAGTTCATTGATTAAAAACATTCCTTTGAATGATTTATTTATTTTAAAAAAACAGATTTTTAATTCATCAATAATTAAAAAAAGATATCTACATCGTAAAATTTATTCGTCCCTATTTCATGGTTTATTAATTTTATATTTAAATTATGAGGCACTTATTTTAAAAAAATTTTTTTTATATAATTAAATTTAATTTTCTATAAAACAAAATTCTTAAGAAAAATTTCAAATTTGTCGGAAAATAAATTAATTTTAGTTGTGTGGAAATTTTAATTTGTGACCAACAAGGAAAAATTTTCAATTCAATGAAGAAAATGTCATTTGATAGTGTCTCCGGATCTGGGAAATCTTCGACCAAATTAGCAAAAACTACGTCACGACTTTCAAGCTTGGCTGAAGATTTTGCATCAGGTGACGATGCACCATTTCGAGCCCGGTTACATGTTCTATTTTCACAAATTGAAAAAGAATTTGAACTTTTATATGTAGAAAATTTAAATCGTATGTATTTCAATATACCTTAATATATTATTTTAAATTTCATAATTTATTTCTGTAATTTAGTGCAAGAAAAACTGGACTCAATAGGAATACGAGATTCTGTTGGCGGCTCAGAACGACAATCTATCCAGGACACCAATGATGGGGACAGTTCAATAAATAAAAGTTTTAAATCTAAATTAGTAGCCGGTAGTAAAGTGAAAGCCAGTCATAAATTACGAGCACAGACGAGCCGAATTGTGTCGAGTTTCAAGGCACCATCTTGTGTAAGTTCTTTGGTTCGAGACTTCAATGGGCATAGAGATGGTGTATGGCAAGTTTCTACAAAAGTAGGACAACCAATTATAGGCACCGCTTCGGCTGATCACACAGCATGCATTTGGTCGATTGAGACTGGTCGACCTCTCTTACAGTATCAAGGCCACGGTGGATCAGTTAATTCAATCAGATTTAATCTAAACCGGGAAATTGCATTAACTTCTAGTGGTGATGCAACTGCCCATATTTGGCAAGCCGCTGTTAATTGGGATAATTCCACTCGCAAGGGACATTCTTCTGAAGAGGAACTAGATGATGAGGATGATCCAATAGAAGAACGTGAACGCGTAGATGTATTAAGGACGCCATTATGCGAATTTTCAGGACCATCTGGACACTCGTCGGTTGTAGTCGCCGCCGATTGGTTACCAGGGGGTGATCAAATAATTACGGCTAGTTGGGATCGTACAGCTATACTTTGGGATGTCGAAACGAAAGAACCTATACAACCTTTATCGGGACATGATCATGAGCTAACACATGCATCCGCGCATCAATCTCAACGACTAGTAGTAACCGCATCTCGCGATTCTACATTCCGCTTATGGGATTTTAGAGATCAAATACCAGCTGTTTCTGTATTTCAAGGTCATACGGAGTATGTTTAATATATAATTAGTTACGAGACAATTTATTAATATATAATGCTAATTTAATTTAACAGAAGTGTGACATCAACCGTATTTACGCGGGATGATAAAGTGGTTTCGGGATCAGACGATCGCACCGTAAAGGTGTGGGAATTAAGAAATATGCGATCAGCTCTAACCACAATACGAACGGATGCTCCCGTCAATCGTCTAGCTGTGTCAGCAAATGGGATAATTGCAATACCACACGATAATCGACACATTCGATTGTTTGATTTGAACGGACAACGGATAGCAAGACTTCCAAGAACAAGTAGACAGGTATAAAATTACTAAACTACACTACCTACCTAATTATATCAATATTAAAAATGTAATTTAATAATTTTAGGGGCATCGTCGAATGGTTTCTTCAGTAGCATGGTCCGATGATGTATCTAAGACTTGTAATTTGTTTTCGTCTGGTTTTGATAGGCGAGTTCTAGGGTGGTCAGTGTCTTTGCCGAAGGAAACCTAAATCGTAAAATATGTTTTATAACTACGTATTATAATTTCTGACATTAAAAACTATTACGTGCAACAAACAAACAAACACGAATAAACTATGGTAAGATCTGATATAATTAAGTATAGTGCGTAGGTTAACAAACAAAAAACTATTATATTAAATAAATATAACATGTAGTCATCATACACCTCGAATATTAGGGGGTCTTGGATACTCGAAAATATGTTTGAAATACATTTATTTCATGTTAGTTTTGTCTTGCCATTTTATATCAACCATTATTACATCAACAATATATAATATGGTTTTTTTCGACAACTTATAAACATTTAGACCTCTCTTTTGATCAAAAATAGTATGATGTCTCGCTAAATAGGAATATTCCTATAGTTACGTGTATAAGGTCCGTTCTTATCATTACCTTAAAATATTACTTATCGTCCTTACGAAAAGATGTATGTTATCTAAACAGAATATATTTTTATAAATTATATTATAAAATTGATAAATACATAATAATTTTCTTATTAATTGTTGCAATAAATATTATATTTATATGACATGTTAAAATAATTTAATTATCTATAATACAAACCACCTGATGTATATTGTAAATGCACTTTTCAAATTAGAAAAATATAGTAATCCGCTACTAATTTCGACCCGATTTAGTAAATAGTCGATTCAACTAAAATAGCACGAGAAATATTTAAACATCATCACAGACATTTTTATAATATCATCTCTGATGCCTATTCTGAAACTATTACAATTATTTCGTTGAAAATGTGCATTGTGCAATGAATAAGCCAAAGTAATTCAAATTTAAAGGTACAAAGTAGCTATAATTTTCGTCCAGACAACAAAATGCGAGTTCGATTGGATATTTTCAAAAAAGATACCCGTTTAAAATAGTATTACATATTGTATCATAAACTAAAAAAATGCTACAGGACATCTAAATAGAAAAAAAATGGACCGTTACCGTCAATAGAACTTATATTGTTTTTATTTTAAATAACCTAAATTTCAATATTATTTTTTATTCCTACCAACGCCTCATATTATTTTGGTCTATGATATTACGTTTTCTTTAATACCTTCTCTATCGCTTTATGGCGGCGCTTATTCCGCTTAAAGTCGCAAATACCCCAGGCACCGAAGGAAAGTTAATATGTATAAAACAAAGAATTTAATGTAAAATTTGGCAGAAATGTTTGCTAAGGCAAATAGTCGCTAAAACTCTACCTTTTGGAATATAGGTGCCAATTGTTATGTATTTGGAATATCTCTTCTATTGATTTTTAAGAAAGACTAGTTAAGATCAATCAATTTTACACAAACAATGTGAAATTGATAATATTTATAAATACAATAGTTAAAACATTGAACCAAAAGCAATCCCTGTTTCTATATCCTTTCATCTAAATGTACAAAAAAGGTTTTATTAATATGTCTTGTAAATCTGACGTAGATCAACAAATTCCTATTTATTGAAAATATTTTTTAGAAATAAACCTAAAGTTAAATTAAAGAAATTGTAATTGTTCTAATAACTAGAGCTCTTGCAAAATCTCCCTGAAAAAATTTATTAATAACGTATAACCAAAGAGAATAGTTGTATAAAGAGTAACGAAACAAAAGAAAAAATATTTGTTATTTACGGGGTGCACTACATATCTACGATTATTATTTTTTTATTTGTCATTCACCCAGTCCCAATAAGACTTTTGAGTCGGGTTTCATTCTTGGTTTTTCCCCTTTTACGTATTGTAAAAGAAATTAAACAATCAATATACATATTGATTCGGTCTTTTATTGTCATTAATCACATAAAAACAAAAAATTCTATCACGGAAGTACAAAATAAATTATTTAATTAAGTTTTACACAAATTATTAACTAATAAATATATAAAAAATATAAAATATCCATTTTAGAATGAACTTTTGTACATTTATTTATTAAATTTTCCAATCATTTCATTGCTAGGCTCAAAATCAGTGCATTCGTTATAATTTTTCTTTATAAATTCTTTTGTTAATAAAATCCCTGTAAGAGTGGAAAAATCTAAGCAGTTTCTGGTTTTTGTTTTATTTAAGTTTATTTGACTGAAAATGTGCTCCACGTTCGCGGTTGCCACAGGAATTGTTAAAATAACCAAAATGTTCGTTTTAAATTAGAAAAACATAAGTTGCTATCACTCCTTTTCAATTTCAATAATTGATACCAAAAAGTAACGATCTCCATTTTCTTGTTATGGACATTTCGACATTTTGGAAATCCTCCCGAATAATGTTAGGAAAAAATACTAATAATTTTGCACAACTTAAGTTTTTTGATTAAGCACATTCATTGGTGCGAGAATTTCAAAAGCCTGTAACAATTTGTTACCAAAATCAAATTTTTGATTAGGTGATTGCACACTTCAACATAAAACTGCTGGCAGCGGAACCGAAGCTCTTTTTCAACATTTATTGATAATAAATGCGTGATGGTTAGTGCAGCGTTCACATTTGCTCTTAAATTAATTTAACAGATATTCTTTTAAAATTTCGTTATTATTTAAATTTATTTCATTTAAATATACGAAAGCTATAAAATCCGCTTTTACAAAATACATACTCAAATATTTTATAATAAAACCGTGTTATTTCTTGATATAGCATGTGAAGCTGTGGTGATTCACTTTGAAACATGCGATTTAGTTTGTTTATATTGTTTAATATAAATTTCAAAAATTTTAAATATAGTTCAAACTGTGTGTTGTGAAGACAATTATTTATACATTGCACGGCGTCAAATTTATTAATTTCTTCATGTACGAAAAATAGACGAATTACCCCCGAATCTGCTTAAAATTTGAACTGCTGTGGCTTCTAGAGTCAACCAGCGAGCTTGCGAGGGATGTATTGGTCTATAATCCAATAAAATCTGTAGCGAAGAATACAGTTCTATTCTTTTCGGACTATTCTGTATAAAATTATAAATATCCCGTACAAAATTTTGGTAATTGTTTGTAGGCGTGATTGGCACATTCGTTTGCAAATGACAGGAACATTTAAAAATAATGAGTTCAGGACAATCATTTTTCAACAATGTTGCGACCGAATTATTAGCACCAGTCATCACATTTGCACCGTCAGTCGCGAAACCAATTAGATTTTTTTTATAATTAAGTTGTTTGTCCATGAAAAATTGTACAATTTTTATATAAATTGAATACGCATCACATCTCAATTTTTAATTGGGTGAAGAACAAATCATGTATTCTACCTTTTAGCTCAACTCGCACCAGCATGCATAGAGAGAAGTAGCTCGTGTTGCATAGCATACATATATCTTCCAGATGAGATGTTCCTATATTACGTTTTTAATTAATACGGTAGTTTTTGTTCGAGCGCATGAAATATTTTTTATTATCTCAGAATCTGGGATAGCATTTTTAAAAACTGGAATCAAATGGTCCATAGTATAAGCTCAGCTTTGGTGATGGCCTGGTTGGCAGCGGAAATTCCAGTAAATAATATAGTACCTGATCGATGGATATTAATTGCATTGGAATTTGATATATGTTTCAGCGTTTTGGCATATTGCTTTAGATCTTTTACTCTTCCTCCGCGTCTTTCAAATCGCACAAACAAATTTGGCGATATGGTAAACTATTATGGCATGTCAACTAGGGTTTAAGAATACGATCTTCCCAACTTTTTAGATTTTTTTTTGTTGTTTTTATTACTTTTGTAGGCGGCTTAAAAGATATACACTTACTTTCTACTGAAAAAATTAAGATATTACCGATTTTTTTTCAATTGAGCAACTAATTTCACTATGTTCAGCTATCTCGGAATTTTGTTGAGATGTTTTATGAGATTCTAACCAAATAAATGAAAGCGTGTATAAATATATTAATTTAGAATATGTTGCCAAATATTATGTTTAACTTACCAGCCTTTTTAAAATATTTTTCCATTACGATTTTCAAATTTAAAACAAACAAATTCAATAGCAAATTGGCGGACAGTATAAAAAATTATTTTGGCATTATTGGTTTCCTAAATACCAATTCTTGTATGTATATTTATTATTACCCTTCAACAAGATGGCTTGGATTTACTGTTTAAGTTTTATGTGTACATCAACATTTAGAAAAAACACATTGTTAACTAATAATCTAATCTTAGAAATTCACGTTGTCCCATCTGAAGCGGTAGAATATAGAATAATTATGAATTCTAAATTACAAATAGACAATGTACAAACCTAGACGTTTTAACATAAATACATAACAATATCAAAACTTTTACAAAATTAAGATCGTTTAAAATTTAAATCAATAACTGATTTCATATAATTTCGAAGAAAATATAAGATTTTATTTTAAGGATTTTAGGGGGGGTTGGGGTAGTTCTTTTTACTGACAGAGCTGGATATTTCAACATTCTTCATTCTTGCATTCGATGTAATATTTTTTAATGGTCTTACAGTTCATAACCCATTTACAGTGTTTACGAATTAACACAAGCATCATAAAATCCTATCTAATTTTATTATGATTGCAGCATTCAGTATTGCCATCAAACCTCCAATTAAATTCATTTGGCTGATTAGTTCATTTCACACACTGATCAATTATAATTTGTTTTATATGTTTATAATGAGGAGATTTGTCGAAAATATTTCTAAAATGGAGGGAACCAAAATTCGAATCTTTCCTGCAGTTTTTATAAAATAGTAAAGACTCGTTCTGAAGACATATTTCTTCGCCTGTTTTTATTAGTCTACTTTCACACTGTATAGGGTATTTTTTTGTATTAAACGGAACACTTCATAACCACCAAAATATCTTTCTGAGCATTCACCTATTATTGGAAGAGTTTCTATGATCCTGTCTTGTAAATTAAAACTCATTATTTCTGGTCGTCGGTTTTCAATATTAGCGTTATCAGCTGTTATATCGGTTTTTAATTGGAATTCATGAGGAGCTCGAAAATAGTTGTTGGGATCAATTAGCATTTCATCATTATCTTCTTAGCAGTTAGTATGCTGAGTTGTTTGTAACATTTTCATTGATATTATTTGAGCAATAATATCATTAAAACGATGAACTATTGGATTTCTTGAACTTCCTCCTCTTTGCCTTATAATTGAAAACAAATTCTCGCATGGATCTTGATTGAAGAGCGAAGTTAAGATAAAGGAAACTTGTTCAAATCTGCCTAAAAATTCATCAGTGAGGAACAACACTGTCTTATTGGTTTGCAAATGCCCAGATAAAAATAAGGTTTGCTTTTGGAACGCGCTTTGATTGTTATAACATTTAATGACGATTTATAATTGTATAAGGTTCATTCTCAATTTTTAAAGCTATGCGTTTTAGTTTTGAATCAAACTGTTTTTGCTGTTTCAATCATCGAAGAGCATGTCGAATTTTTTTCAGGCCAGTTTTTATGTCAAGTGTGTAACATTTCTACTAAAAATCTGAGTAGCATAACCAACTCTCATTTTTTGGAATTATATGTGCGAACGACAATGTTGTGCATACTTTTGTGGTAGAAATTGTTTAGAGCGTGTGCAGTTTCTCATTTTTCTTTTACTTGAATCGACCAACTTGCGATTCCGTGTGATGTTGATAATTCCGTAGCCATCAAATTCTTTCGTACACTTTTGATTAGATGCGACGAGTTGTACATTGCATACATTTTTTTTATTTCAATTTCTTAATTGCGAATAACAATTTTTGTTATTGGTTCCTTGGTCACAGACCGTGAATCATGAATAAGCAACTACTTTTGGCAATAAATTTTTCTCTTTTATTCCCTAGATCAGTGAATCCATCGATATGATCATGATAACAATTGTATTCAAGATTTTATCAGATAATAACTGCATATTTAAATTTATCGTCCATATATGTGCCTTGTTTTTCAAATTGTTAAAAATGTCATCATAAATACCAGGTATTAGGCGCTTCGCTGGCATCCAACTATGAACAGAAGACAAAGCGCAGGTAATCGACATTGAAAAGCCTTTTTCAAATAACTGTAGGTTCTTGATGATCGAAAATTTATGTTCTTGAGTTACAAATCTCTGGAGTTTGGTCCATTTTGTTGTTTTCAGTTTTCAAACTAATAACATTTTGCCTAATTCTTTTGCATGATCTGCAACGTAAGTTAAATTATTTATTCGCTCGTTCAAAGTAATTTTTAGTTTCAATTTCAGCAATTTATTCGTTTTCCGCAAATACCGAGTCCAAACTCGGGTAAACGCTTTTATTTTTACGTTTTTTTGTTGAATGGTTTTTTCCATAATTAGTAATTGTTTCTCTATTTGAGTATATTCACTTTTGTAATAAGCACAATTTTTTGTTTGAGTCTCGCAATTTGTACAGATAGGATTGTCCTGCAGTATTTCAGTATTAAATAATTTTAATGGAGGTTCGTATTGTTCAAACTTTTCTAGCGTTAGATCTTTATAACTGGAAATTTCCCCAGTAAAGCTAGGGTCAATATGATTAGATTGAACTAAATTCAAGTTTAGATTCATCATCAAAATCGTTCTAGTGTACTCTTAAACATTTTTTTAAAATTATTTTGATCTACATTGCATTTTTTCATCCATTCATTATAAACCGCTGAAGTATGTCCTTTTTGAAAAATGTCCCTTTTGTTGCTCTACAGTTTCTAACTGCGCAAACCACTCCAGATGGAAAATGTTTCGATTTAGCAATCGAATTGGACATATTCTTTGGCTGGTGCTTGCGATCAACAAAGTTAATTTCTAATATTATGTTATGCTGAAATTTTAATAAAATAAAATGTGAAATTATGAAAATTTTAAATATAATTCGGAAAGAAACTAGTGGCAACTGAAATACTTACATTGCTCTTACAACAATAACCCTATAATAGTTTTATATTATAGGGTTTTTGTAACCTCACGCTAAGTATTTCGTCTAAATTTCCGACTAAATAAATTGATAGTTATAATTTATTTAAACAATAAACAAACGAGACAATATTCTCAACTGCAAATAAATTGTCCTTCTTGGTATTTTTGACTACAATTACCAGGTTGCAGTTTAATTTGATTTAGAGTCGTGGATATAGTCAACTAAATTCCTTATTACAATTTAGAGTAGACCACAAACTTTTATGCTGTACACGGAGTAGAAATTAACCAATTAAATTCGGACCAACAGCAAATACGCGCGTTTTTTTCTATGCCTTCAATGAATGACTGATAAGTAACCAAAAATTTAGATATATTTTGAAATTTAGACAAAAAATCGTTGTAAACCCGAATTTATATAAACTTGAGTCTCAATTTTACTGAGAGTATATCTCTAGAGTGATCCACTAATGCCAATTTACAAAAAGAACAAATACGTAATGATTGGAATGGTTATAATTGGTCTATTTACACATTTGTATCGCAGATTTGTATAAATTTGCCTTGAGGTACCAAGCATAAGAGATATAATTATCTTGTATAAAAAATCATAGTCGTCGTTAGGGTACTTTCACTATGTTGCCATTTCAGTTTACCAGTTTGTATGAATCCTGCAAAGAGTTTGGGTACAGGCCTTGATATAATACCTCTTTATACAAGACGATAATATTTAAAAAAAAAACAGATGAGTTTCAGACAAGCACAATCATAGTTGTTTAGTTGGATTGACGGTTCATAAAATACGACACCAAACGCAATATTTCCATAATCACCACCATATATTTTCTGCATTTTTAAAATATGACTTAGTATTTTAACAGCTAGTAGATTTGAAATTCCAAAACAAACAAAGTTTTGTTTCAATTTAAAATAAAACAGAAACGAAATTTTTATTTTGCATTTTTCATCATCTAAGTTCTTTAATACAAACAACATTCAGTTATCAAATGTTAAATATACAAAACAGTAGTTGGTTAACTTCAATTTGGTTTGAATATTATTTTTGTACACCACCTATCGAACAACGCCACGAATATTCGAGCGGAATAACATGGCATACTATTGGAGAAAGTGTCTGAACTGAAAAAATGTCCGTGCGATGTTTATTCGGTTATATATATAAAAAAATGAGAAATAAAACAAAAGTAATAGCAGAGGTGTGTAAGTGCATAACACGTAAATAACTAATATAAAATAAATAAACTGGTGTAAGTGTATATCCCATTGAACCCATGAATTTTTGGCTGAAATTTTTATTTTGTTTCATTACTCTTTATAAAATTCTATACTCTTTGGTATAACCATTCTTATGGCTTAATATTATGAGCCTTTGACAGATTAATATTATTTGACTTTATCTTTTCAAGGCAATTTAGGGAAAAGCAAATTCACAGAAAATTAGTTCATAGGAAAAAATAGGTGCGTTTTCCTTTAATAAATAATTTTAGTTTTAATTTAGCGTTTTCAATTTTTGTTTTTGTTAATTTTTATTTAGAGGGAATTTTGTAGAGTAAACTGTCCAAAGAATAATAATGTAATTTGTGGAACGTGCGTCAGCAGAGAGATAATGCTATAACAACTTCACCATTCACCCCAAGCAATCGTTGCTTGTGTTAGTACAAATTTGGGTGACTAGAAAAGAAATCATACTTCCCACTCCGCCATGCATGATGAATATAAGGTGCATTATCCAGCAGCAGCCTGGGTTGTGGCATGTAGCGCCAGAAAAAAATACTAAAGAATAAAGGTGGGCATGCCCGTTTATTAAATTTGTAAGCTATTTGATTTTGTAGAATTTTCACCAACAATCTGAGAACATTCTGTACGAAATCTCAATAACCCAATTCAATGTTGGAAAATATTTCGATACATGCAAATTTTTGGCGATTCTGTAATTATTTCGATCTTGCACCTGTCGATGAATTCAACATTTAGTTTCTTTTGGGTTTCATACAGACTTTTAATTGTCCTACCCAAGCCTAATTCAAGTAACTTGTTTGATACTTTGGCTAGAATACCGAACCTAGAAAAAAAGAGTCTCCTTGTTAACATTTTTTATTTATTTATTTTTATTTCGCTGGCGCTACATCCCATGTAGGAATTTGTCCGCCTCAATGAGATTACATTATCAAATTTATTTTCAGAATAATGGTTGATAAGTTCATTGAATGCTATCCAGGCCCCAGAAGTACTGGAAGGAGTACATTACTGTTGCTGCATGAGGCACACTGGCATACCGAGAGGGTGATCTCGGTTTTTCCTTCCATTTTACAATTTTCTTTTATGTTGTTCCCATGCGTTCACGCAAAGCAAACAGCGGTTGCTTGACATCGATGGTGATGATGATGTTGTCGCATTATCTCTCTCTGAGAGCCCTCCTTTGTTAACATTAACATTTATAAACTGAAATTAACATTATTCTTTACGTGAAGATATTTCTTGGCATCACAGCTGCGAGATTACATTTAGTGGTACAGTATAGCGAATAGCGAAAAGTTCCAGGTACCCTGGACGAAAACATTTTGATTTTCCTTATGTGATGTTTTGGTTTCAAACTGTGATCAAACTCCAATGCCCACTTCAACTACGATTACGTGGTATCGTTTTGCATAGCAGTTTAGTTTTCGACACACTCCTTTATGTTGTGCTTGGTGCTTCTGCTTAATGCTACAGACTTATAAGAATTTTTAGGTAATATTTTAATTTCATTCTGCGTATTCTCTTCGCAATTTTTTCGTAAATGTTACCCCTCCGTACTAATACTGACAAATGAAAAATGACAATTTGGCATTTATTTTTTCTTTACATGACATAGACGTGAGTATGTCATTTTTGGCGTCACAGTAATCCGATTGAACAAAAAAAACAAATTACTACCACAAGGAAAAATACATCAAATTTCTTATCCATGTTCTATTTGACACAAGAAAATTGACATTTTTTTTTAAATTCAAAAGAACATCACATAAGTGTAATTTTTTTTTGAAAACAAAATAAAATTGGGAATAATTTTTCTTCTCAGTTTCGCTTTAGAAAAATTATTGTCAATTTATAAAAATTTGCAACACACCTTTTCCTCAGTAGGCCAGAAAAAACTTACTGATTTACAAATAAAAGTTTTGTAAATGCTTTCCACACTTCTATATTTCCAGAGGTAATTACTTAATTTATTAATTTATAAAACAAATGCATGTGTTCTGCAGATATGGTTACTGAGATTTTTAAAAAATTGATTAAAATTTAGCGTATTACAAAAGTTATGTTTTAACGAATTCGAAAACATCTGCATTTACATAAGAAGTGTGCCACTAAATATGTATAGATATGCTGGCTGCAGTACAATCCACCACCGCCCAACATGGTCACAACAACAAAATGCAAAATATGATTCCGATGATCGCAGTACCCTAAAATTTACCCCTTCATTCCTGCTCCAACCCTCCACATCTCTCCTCCGCAGCCGCCTCCTTTATATCCTCTTTTTACTCTAGCGACGCTCCGAGTTGAGTTTTTGCACCACGATCCTAGAAACTAATATGATAGCCGAACTACCATGAAATAACGATAACATTTCGATATAAAAATTCATAAATTTAAATTACCACAATTTCGGTCATCCTATCATATTGTCGTCCTTGATAATTTACATAAAATAATAAGCAAACTACTTAACTATTAACAAAAATATAAATAATATCACTAAAGCTCGAAATATTCGGCCAGACTGTAGTTTGCCTTCCACATCTTGCACTAAATAACAATCATTGCCAATATATTTCATAGAGACCACGACATTGACAAGCCAATTTACGATCGTAGCAGGTGCGTCACTTTTTACGATCACTAAATCCTTTGGCCTTAACTTTGGAGCTGTCCGACGATGTTTGTTAAATTGCTTGGACATAATTTCTCCATTTTCTCCAACAAACCTTCTACGTCTTGTACTTCACGTTCCTTTCAATTATCTTCATTTGCAACGTTGATTTCGTTTATTAGTTGGTTTTGTTTTAAGTGTCTCCCTCTGCGTTGTTAATGGCATATTGTACCTCAACCAATTTGTTGTCCCATTCCGAGTTTCTTCTTCGGACAATATTGCCAAAGTAGTTGTGACTGTTTGGTTTACTCGTTCTACTTGGCCATTAGCACGTGCACATGCACTAGCAATTTTAGAATGAATTATTAGTTACACAAAACTCATCAAACTTGCTCGTAGTAAATGCGGCACCCTTGTCAGTTATGACCCTTACGGGCTTTCCGTAATTTTATATGAAATTGTGAACAAGTTCTAGTGTAAATTCCACACCAACATCGGGAACAGAATACATACAGTACTACATATTTACTGAAAGCGTCGATCAATGCTGCAACGTACTTGTTTCCTTTGATGGAGGTTGGATATGGTCCAACGTGATCTATAGGTGGGCGATCACAAAACGTCTATCGCCTTTGTCCAGTGGATCCAAAAATTGTGGTCTTTTCTTGTCTGCTTCTTGAACTTAAGCATGTCAAGCAACTATTGGTGTATTCTGTAACGTTTTCCCGCATTTTCGGAAAGCAGAAACTTTCTTTTAATTTTAACAATGTTTTGTCTATTCACATATGACAAACATCTCTTACTAGCTCATAAATTAACTCTTCTGGAGCATACAATCGCCATCGTCCTTTAGTTGCCTTGTATACTCGGCATTTATACACCGTAAATCGTTCACGCACCTCAGGATTACCCTTTTATAATTCGTCGCGAATATTAAAAATATTTTTATCACCACGTTGCATTGCAGTTACCCAATCAGTTGCATCTTCTATTCCCAAAAGAAACCTATCATCTGGATCTAGTTCTCCTTGCTAAATTGATTTTTCCTTCATCGTATTCGAGTTTATATTCAAATTCGGCAATTCGTAAAAACCATCTACCGATTCTTGAATTTAAAACGCGTTTATTTGCCAGAAGTAGACTTACAATCAGTTCTGATTACAAATTGTCTTCCTAGTAGATATACACGGAACTTTTCGAGTCCTACCACTATCGCTAATGCTTCGAGTTCGATGGTGGAGTACCGACTTTCTTTTTTGAGGTTTTTTGACTGTAATAACAAATAGACTTTAGGAATCTACTTTTTTGACGCTGGTACAAGATAGTGGCGACGTCCAAGGCTCTTACATCAGTATGGATTTCCGTCTCAGCACTTCAAATATTGTTAACACGTTTCTCGGTTAACACTCGTTTAATCTCGTTGAATGAAGCTTCCTACTCACTTTCCCAAACAAATTATACATCCTTGCCTAATAACTTCGATAGAGGTCTCGCCATAACTACGAAACTTTGAATAAATCTCCGGAAGGAACTCTAGTCCAAAAAACTTCTAACCGCACGTACAAGTTTCGACGTCGAAAAACTTTGCACTGCTTTTCTTTTGAAGTTCAATTGAATTGTACGAAATTTCAAACCTTAGGTACTCGATTTTTCTAAAGAAAACTTCGTCAAAACACTTGATAAGGTTCAATGTCAACCCTGATCGCTCAATTATATTCAGAATTATCATTAAATTTGTAAAATCTTCGGCTACTGGTTTAGAAAGTATATAATAATGTCATCCAGGTATGCCATTGCGATGCTGTACCGAAAATTCTCCAGAATTGGATTAATTAGTCGTTGAAAAACTGTCGGACTGTTGCTAAAGCCAACCGTCATTTGCTTAAATTGATAATGCCCAACAAGCGTAACTACAGCAGTTAATGGTCTAGTTTCCCTCGCATCAGGGACATATGTGTGCCCCGGGAAACCGGCCTTATTCACCAAGGATAGTTTTTTATAATAATAATCTCTAATGTTTTGGTTTGGATATCGACTATAATTTTAAGCTTCCATAACCAAATCTAGTTCACTGCACACTTTTGGAAAATTTTCCAACCTTCCCAGTCACGCTGTTCCTT
Source organism: Nephrotoma guestfalica (assembly GCA_963691935.1). Lineage (NCBI taxonomy): Eukaryota > Metazoa > Arthropoda > Insecta > Diptera > Tipulidae > Nephrotoma > Nephrotoma guestfalica. Next base: position 225,219,698 of record OY829913.1, on the reverse strand, counting down.
AGCCACACTATTTTCCCAGAATTTTGCATTGCTTCGGAGGGATTTCTTATTCTGTGTTATATTTATGTTCCTTTATTACATTTCGTTCGGAATGTTCTTAGGTCACTTTACCAATATTCTATTCCTTCTATTCTTTCTGAAGTATGAATTAACGAAAACGCCCATTGAGCGTGCTCGTATACACAGTGGATGTAGATAACACTACAACGCGACATAAGCATTAATATTAATTCAATTTACAACACTCCTACTGAATTAATTTTTATTGAGCTCCAATCCCAAAGACTTGAAACAGGAAATCATATGTCTGGATGATACAGGTTTCGTCATTGCATAGGCAATCGTGGTCTCAGTTGCAACATACTGAAGGTCAACAACTCCTTGATTAACTTGATCTCGACCAAAATGATGCCTTATATCGATGTGTTTTGTTCTCGGATGATGAGCATTACTGTTGGCTAGATCGATGGCCCCATGGCCCCATTATTATGACAATACAGTACAGTTTCTTTTGGTGTTCCAGGGAGTAATTCCTTTTCCAGATTTTTAACTCACAATAACTGCCGACGACAAACTTAAATACTTAGCTTCCGTTGTAGATAAAGCTACAGTTTGAGGTTTCCTGGAGTTCCACGTTATTGTTCCTTGCATCTTGAACACGTAACCAGTAGCCGATCTTCTATCGTCCAAGTCTCCTGCTCAGTCTGAATCAGCATACCCCACAACCGATGAATCATCACTACTAAACTTCAACTTAGGCATCAGTTGCTCCCTTTAGATACCTGTAAACACGTTTTGCTGCTTCGATTGCATATCTGCGAATGGATCAAAATATCCTAGAACACTATTATCTTCAGTGACCTGAATTCGTTGGTCTTCCATAAACACAACATCGCGACTCTTCACGATTGTTTTCTTGACAGGATGATACAGGCGATAAGCTTTAGAGTCGTCATAATATCCAAGCATCACGCATTCTTCCGATTTGGCATCAAACTTCTTGCGTTTCTCCTTCGTGATATGCACCATATCACCACTTCTAAAAACTTTCAAATGGCTAAGACTCTGTTTTCGTTTATTCCATATTTCCTCTGGAATCTGTTACTGCTCGAGATGGTGTTCGATTTTTTAAATATGCTGTTGTTGAGATTGCTTCCGCCCAGAAATTTTTCGGTAAACCAGCCTCTATTAATAAACAACGAGCTTTCTCAACAAGGGTTCTATTCATCCTTTCCGGGATGCCATTTTGTTCCGATGAATAGGGCGCAGTCGTTTGATGTCGTATTCCGCATGTTCTTAAAAAACTAAGCAAATCATATTTCACATACTCAGTGCCATTATCCGTTCGTAGAATTGTAATTTTCCGATTTGTCTGATTCTCAACAAGGCTCTTAAAATTCGTGAAACGCTTTTTCACCTCAGACTTCGCTTTCATTATGTAAACAAACACTTTCAGAGAAAAATCATCTACGAATACCAACACATACTTCGCACCGCCAAGCGGCTCAGTTTTAATGGGTCCACATACGTCCGAGTGAATGATACTCAAGCGCTGTTCGATTTAGTGACACTCTTTGGAAATGAATGCCTAGTTTGCTTTCCTTTCAAACAAACTTCACAAGCATTAATATTACTCGTACAAAAGTTCACTTCATTTACCATATGTTTAACTTTCTTTAAAGTTTCATACTTTACATACCCCAAATGTTGATGCCACAGAACAAACTCATCATTTTTCGTGTTTACTGCCATGGATCTTGACAGTGTTTGACTGCGTGTTCAATCGATAAAAATCACCAACTCATGTCCCTTTAGCCATAACACTATCAGCAGAATCAATCACCTTGCATTAGTTATGATTAAAAATCACTACTTTTTCGTGAGTTGTGATCTTGCTCACAGACAATAAATTAACACAAATATTTGGTACACACAATACGTCGTTGACATTTACAGATTATTTTTTCTGTCCGACGACAAGATTCAACTCAAGGTTTCTCATTACGCAAACTTCCAACTTTCCATTGTCTGCCATGACAACTTCTGTAATCGGTGGTGTCGAGATATTTTTTAGTTGCTAGAGCTTTTTACCATATGGGCTGATGCACCGGAGCCAGAATACCAATCACTCTCATTGCTGTGATTCGCCAAAACCGATGTAAACATTGTTTGCCCGGTTCTCGTTGACTTGTCCTGTTTACAATCCCGTTTTATATGGCCGTATTTGCTGCAATTATAGCACTTCGGTCCTTTCTTATCACTATACTTCTGGTTTTTCGAATTTTGATAATTTTGACCCGACTTATGCTGCAAAGCGTTTGACTAAACATCGCAGATGATCTGGTGATTTCTTTCCTTCGTCTTGAAGTAATTTGGTTTTAATAGAATCAGCTGTTATTTTTACACCACTGCTTTCTATTCCCATTATCATGCGGTTATACTGTTTAGGCAACTCAGCCAACAACAAAATACCAACCCACTCGTCACTTGCATTCCAACTGACTCCAATTTATGCGCAGTGCTCAAGTGTCGTCGTTATCAAAACGCGCAACAGACCAACACGTCTGATTAAACTAGTATCCTCAAATGATTTTTCAAGTTGTTGCACGCCTCTTTTGAAGTCTTTGTCGCATGCACGTGCACGTAATTTATCGGATCCAGTAGTAAAACTATTTTGGATCGCGCTTTCGTATCCTTTTTACATCGTTTTCTTCACCCATCACCCAATCCCATAAATCCTCGTGCTCCAAGTAACACTGTACAGCAAACTTCCAAGAATCGTAATTTTCGCGTCCTTTCAACTTTTCTATAAGCAGCAAAGAACTCGATGGCATATTTTTATTTTTATTACTATTACCCATAAACTGTAGAAATTAGGCTTTATGTGCAGAGAAAATAAAACGCAGTTGGTTCAAGTTAATACAGAACAAGAGAGAGCTAATTTTTATTCTTTATTTTTTAATACAAGATGGCGGGGTTATATATAATGACGTATATACATATTGAATGCGTTCGTATACACAGTGGATGTGCATAACACTACAACGCGACATAAGCATTAACATTAATTCAATTTACAACAAAAAAGAACAAAACCCTTCCGATAAAGAATGGCGGAATCTTACGGCTCTTACATTTAGGTGGCTCTGGTAGTATTACAATTTACAGTCGTCCACCGAAGACCAAGTAATCATGTACATAATTACAAATTTGCAAACAAATTTTTAGAAAAATCAAATTGGGATATTTGAAAAAAACTTGAAATCTGTAGCGGTTTTCCTGACAAACACGATTCGTTCAGAACATTTAGTCTATTAAAGAGCCTCTACCAAATTTTTTTGCTTTTACATTATTTGATTATTTGCTTCCAATTATTCGTACGCAGCTTTTATCAACACTTAAATTAAACTGTGGAATACTTGAAATTTCACTGGAACATTATAAAAGCAGAAAATATAGAAACAATAAAGATATTTTCGCTAGATATTGTGAATTGTAAGCTTGTTGGGTAAGCAGAAACACTGCACCCTCACATGCTTTGATTTATTTTCCCATTTTATTTAATAAATACTTTACATCAGATACTTATGTAATACTTATTCATTTTATGTAAACATTCTGTTCATTCCTTGAGATTTGACTGGCTAATTCTTAACTGTAATTTGTGATTGATGATGTATACCAATTACTCCTAAAGTCATCAACAAAAATTATATTAAAAAAAAAAATTCTATTTTATCATAAATATTTATTAATTTTTTACTCACACTAAACGAAATAAGGGAGTTGGTTGATTTTATACTAAAATCAGATCTAACGCTAACGAGGCTTTTCTTGAAATATTGTTTAAATGTTAATTTATTTTTTGGCAGCGGTGAGTGATTATAATTAAACTATTAAAATTTATTTAACACAAATTAAACATAATTATGAAAACAACTAACATATTGAGTTACCTAATAGTACAACAAATTAATAAATTATAAATTTTTGTTTTATGAAAGTAAATTAAACTCTTTTGGCATCACCAAATTTTATTTACTCGTTTTACCAAAGATATAGAAATATATTTTGTATATTAAACACAAAATAAAATATTTATTAGTTATGTGCCAAAATGAAATCGATTTGACAAAAATTTATTTACAAAATTACGTGTTTTATTTCAAAGTATTCTAGCTTTTACCATTTTTAAATTTAAATTAAATTTAAATAATTCGTTTGTATTATATTGCGTTAGCTTTTGTAATGTTTAATTTAATCGATGGCTAAAAAAATCTTTAAATTGTAATTTCATTGTTAACCGTGTATTTTACTGATAAATCTTCTAAATGTTTATAAGGTTTCTATGTTTATAGAATGATGATATGACAATTAAGGAACGCTAAATTTACAAATATTTTTAAATACAATCAAATGGTCAAAAATACTTAAAATTTGATCAGGTAAAATGTAAAAATATATTAATAAGATATTTTAATCAAGTTCAACAATTAAGACTACATGACATATGTTGGAAATTATTGGAAAAATATTTGAATAAACAAATAATTTTGATTGTGCACCTTGATTTAGTTTATAATTCTATCACTTCGATATTTTGAACAATCAAACACTTAATTCCATTTCATTGGATTATTCCGTATTTATTCCATTCTGTATTTATAGAAATGTAATCATAAGAAATTAATTAACATTTAATATTACGGTTTAATAAAACCTTCTCTAACAGGTGTCCCTTTATTTGCCTTGAATACTTAAATTGATCTGATTATTTTTAGTCATTATGTATACAATATAATATTTATTATGTTTGAATGTATTTGATATTATGTAAAATATGAATGATTTGTAACATAAAATTTAGATGCTAGTTATACAATATTACAAACAATTATATACATAATAAAGCGAGTATGAAGTTGTCAAAAAAGGAAACATATAGGCGAGATTGATTGGGTTGGTTGGAGAAACACTTAGAAATCTCATCTAATTTCAACTGCTAAACAGTCAAACGTTTATCATACGTAACATAAATTTAATTATGATAAATGGTTCGTTTAAATTATGTTCTGAATTTAATTTGCCTTAATAATTATAATAATCAATAAACAAATAATTTATTAATTTTTTTAAAACTACATATTTATTCAACTTTTAATTCTTATAATTAATTTATTTACAAATAATAAAAGTACACCTTTTAAATGAAACTGTACAATGGTATAAAATTTAATTACAAATATATAAAAATTACAAATTGTCTATAATTTATTTTGTTGATTAATAAATACATATATTATTTAATTAACGTTTGGTGAAAGAAAGATTTGTGTTTGTTTTATTTCTGGTGCCTTACAAACCTTTCAAATCTCCAAATTGAGTGTCAATTCTGAATAAAAAATTTATTTACTTTGGTTTCAGTTACGGCTAAATTGGGGATTTTTTGGGGCGCGTGACAGAGAAAGATAAGACGACAATAACTTTTTCATCTAGGACAAGTAACATTGCCTGGGTTAGTTCATATTTGGCGACCACTTGTTAACACCTTAAAAGAAGAAAAAGAGACCCATTGGCCAGCTCCATTTATAGGTTATTTACTGAAATAGGCTTTGCACTGGTGTCCTTAATCCATTAAATCAATTGGTTTCGTTCTCTTCAATTGATAAATACGTTGTCCATGAATTACTGCAAGTTTTTTTATTTCTTCTTGAACTGTTTGTACCACGGAGCGTTAACTATACCATGTAGCACTTTGTTCTGAGAAGTTTGTATTATTTTGGTGTTGGTTTTCTTTGTACAGCCCCAGAGCTGAATTCCGTAAGTCCATACAGGCCTTAGCATCTGTTGATATAATAGAAATTTATTTTCTGTTGACAATTCCGAATTTTTCCCGAGCAACCAATACATTTTCGATATTTGATATTAAGTTCATCTTTTTTCTTTTTAACGTGCTCTTTCCATCTGAGCCTAGTATCTAAGGTCATCCCTAGATATTTAGCCTTATTTGCATACGGAATCTGATGACCGTTAATGATTACAGGTTTGTAGCTGACTTTTAGATTAGTAAAATTCACATGCGTTGATTTCGATTCATTGAGCCCGATACGCCACATTTTTGTCCATTTTATGATTTTATCACATGCTTTTTGAAGTTTCGTTGTCGATTCCTCTATAGTGTCTCCTTCTGAGAGAACTGCAGTATCATCAGCAAATGTTGCAAAAGTTACATCGTTTAATTGAGGTAAATCTCTGGCGTAGAGCAGGTAAAGAATAGGTCCCAAAACACTATCCTGCGGGACTCCTGCCGAAGACTTTTTTTAGCTCGGAGTATTCTTCTTCATATTTCACCCGAAAGTGGTGATTCTCTACGTATGATTTTAAATTCATATAGTATTATTTTGGTAAATCTCTATGTAGTTTGAAGAGTAAATCTCTGTGCCACACCTTATCGAAGGCCTGCGCCACATCTAATAAGATACTAGAGCAAATCTTTTCCTCTCTAATGTATTCTCAATGGCATCTGTAAGTCTGTGTACCTGCTCAATAGTTGAGTGTTTCTCTCTCAAACCAAACTGATATTCTGGGATAAGGTTTCTTTGTTCTATGGTCCTTTTCAATCTTTTGAGCAACAGCCTCTCAAACAATTTCACTACTGTTGGTAGAAGTGAAATTGGTCGGTAGAATTGTCTATCATTCAGTGGCTTGCCCGGTTTCGGAATCATTATTACTTCTGCTACTTTCCACTGCTTTCGCACATAATGTTTCCCGGGGATCGCATTGATTATGTGCAATAATTTACGGGTGCCTTTTTCAGGCAGCTCCTTTATTATTTGCTCTGTTATCAGATCGTAATCAGGAGCTTTCTTTGGTTTTATGTTCTTAATTTCAGCTTAATGTTACAGGCCTGATATCTTGGAAGTCAAATGTTCTGGGCGTATCAGCAGTGTTTTCGTAACTGGTCTTCAAGATGTTCAGCAAACAGGTCAGCTTTATCATTCGCACTTCTAGCCCATTTCCCATCGTTTGTTATGATTGGGGGATCTGCGTTTTTGATCGTTTTAACTCTTTTGTTGCTTTCCAAAGGGAATAGTCGGTATCTTTAGTTGAAGCAAGAGAGCAAAAGTATTTTCCAATTGTTTCATTTTTCACTGCTTTTATGAGTGTCCTAAGCTTGATGCACAAGTTGTTTAAGGTGGTTTTATCTTGCGGCGCTCGCGTAGCCTGCCATTTCTTTCGGGTTTTTCGTTTTTCCTGCACTAGTTTTCTTACTTCTATTGGGTAAATAACGGAGTTTTAGCCTGTCTAGTTCCTCTTCTATTTGATTTACACTTTTGATTGGCATTTGAAGTTCTATTTTTTCCTCTACTAGCTGCTTAAACAATTCCCAATTTGTTTTGTTGTTTGTGAGCTGTGGTGAATTTGCTTTTTCTATAACATTTTTACTAACCGTCATAATAACAGGAGAATGATCAGATATTAGTCGTTCATCATTTTCTAAGAAGATGTAGCGTTTCGATATGCCTTTAGTGATGTAAAAATCTATAAGGTCTGGGATTTTGTTAAGATCAGATTGCCAGTACGTTGGTTTCCCTATTGAGTAAAATCCACATTTTGAGTATTGGCCATCTACAAGTAATTCTTTGACCTTTGGAGAGGTTAATCTTGAACCCCAGAAGGTATTTTTGGCATTAAAGTCACCTTCGATAATGAAGTTACTTCCTAATTTCTGGAACAAGTTAATTAAGTCTTCTTTCTTTAGGTTATACCGTGGGGGACAATATATTGCAGATATATTACAGGTGTTGTGATGAGCAAATTTAACTGTCATCGTGGTTACTTGCATGGATTATTTTTCTATTTTTAATTCTTCATGATGATGATATTATCCCTAATAAATATTTGCCCAATCTGCTGGTTGTGTGGTATAGTAACAAGTACATCTCCGGATTGCTACATAGGAGTTGCTGGTAAAATGTGTTTCCGATGTGTTCTAATTCTGCTATGTGTTGTGTTAATCCGTTTGCATTCCATATGGCTATTCTTAATGAGTAATTTTGATGCCTGGTTTCTGGTCCGGAATCGCCGACATTATTTATTTTTAACTATTTTGGAACTTGGTATTTCCAGCAGATTGAGTCGATCCAGAATTTACTTATTTAGTTTATTATGTTCCTTAAGGCTAACCATAAACAAGGTTTTGTTTTCCGTTTTTGAATTTGTTTTATCTGTTTTCAGGCAGACTAACTCGGGTTGAAGAATGGACATTAGAAGCTCCATGTCTTCAATTTTTTGTTTTAGTGCTTGACTTTTTCTAGATTAGAACCGATTGCTACCGACGTTGAAGATATCGGTTGCAGAACTGCTTCTGCTTCTACTTTTGGCATACGTTCTTGCTGTATTTCACTGCCGTTGAAACGGAGTCGCTGCTTCAAAATTGATTTTACTAACATGCAATAAGTGGTTCCCTCCATAATCCATGGAACCGGCCTCCGAAGAGTGTAGATTAGCCAATTTGAAAAATGGTGTAAATCGTTTTGTGTTTTGGTCCATTGCATTGTATTGGATTGACTATTCGCTATATTGATCCACTAATACGAAGTGATTATTTATCACAACCCTCCGTGTTACAATACATTGCTCAGAGTGAGTTCGTCACCGAGAATACTTCGTGGAGGCTGTCAATCATTTGCACCCCCTTAGAAAAAGGAAACGGTATTAGACCTTGTAACGATTCAGTTGTCATACAATAAATTTATCAATTGATGATTGTGTTGTTGTCTAAAACGAAAGTTGCGATAATGATTGATTGACAATATTGGTTTGGGACAACACAGTTACAGTTGGTCAAAGTGCTATTGTACAATGCTTTTATACGGTGTGTTATGAACTTGAGTGCTTTCCCTTTATTAAAATGAATATTGACGTGTACTCAATTGATTAGGTTCCATGCTATTACATCAACAAACACCGTATGTAACATACTTAACATATCGCACCCCATTTAAAAAACAGATAACCCATATAACTATAAATACTATAAGGGAAATAAATGATGATTTCCAAATTGCGCAATGACAACTCGAAACTTGTTGCTTCCTTAATCCCTTTGTGCCCATTCTTCCGATGATATAAAATCAAGTAAATTTGCAGGTCACCACTCGTGCGTTAGTTTTGCTTTATGTGAAGGAGCACTTGTTAATTTAACAACTCTGGGTTGTAAAGCCAAACGTTATCAATTTAATTGTTTAAGCTCACTAATTAGATTACCGTGGGTCGAGTCTAATTAACCGAGGAATAAAAATGGTGTTTATTGCTTGTTATTAAAATTTATTCTCATTTATTTTGCTAAATTATTGGGTTTATATACATAAAAATTATGGTTAAAATACTCTAGTGAACTTAGAACTTAAATTATATTTATATAAAAAAAAAATATACCAAAATAACAAAAAATCCTGGGAACACATGTGCAGAATTCCGCATGCATCAAAATTAGAATACACTAGTGTAAATGGATTAAAATACATGTATGACGTATGTCATGCAGAATTACGCACGTCATCTCTATTTCTAGTTTTACTGTGCATCCGTCGTTGTTGACGACATGAAAAAAATAAAACTAAAAATCTTCGCTAACTTCATGCCACATTGTTTATTGTTTTTCACTTTTGACACTAAATTTGGTCATTTTCATTTTTGTTTGACTAACAGAAAAAATCACAGCACTCCGATTGATAGCTTGCTCTAACTTAAAAATGCCGCACACAAGTGTCGAAAAATTATACTCATGTATTTTACGTGCAGACCTGTACGCAGCGCTGCATGTGGAAAATCTGTACATCTGTTTTCAGTATAAGTGTGTCGATATGCTAATCAGAGTAGTAGGTCAGTCGCCGGAGCTAGCTTCGGGTGGTTGGAGTAGAATAGGTCAGTGAGTTGCACGTTTGCTACACACAAACATAATAATCCAGATTATTCCCAAGCATAGGCAACTTCGGAAGATGAGATGGATCATAGTGTAATGATGGACATGATGTAATCACTCATTAGACAGGTATTCATTTTCTCTAATAGTTGCTATCTCTGCATGGAATTCATTTCGGTTGAAGCTCTTCCTTTGATGTCTAAACTAAAATTTCGTAGATTGTTACCCGTCAGCTGGTGGGCTGACTTGTGGAATGATTTGCAAATATTGATGCATGCAGTGCCGACAGCGAAGATGAACAACTCCTTATCTCTCAACATGCAACCCGTACTTATGGTTACTATACTCCACATCCTTGAAAATTATAGAAGTTTATCTTGAAACGACAAAGCACATCAACAGTTGTTTCGTTGGTAACCACGAATATCCAATGGTTAGGAACGTAAAATTTGATCCAGCGGTTTGTCGAATTTATTGTTATGATGGTGCATACCTTGTCAAGTAAGTTCCATTTTTCGCTGTAACGTTAACGGGTTAAAAATTGGTGATATTTCGCATACAAATTGAGTACGTTGGAATTTTTGACAACGATTCAACTCTGATTGTCCACTGCCATGTATTCTGTTGACGTAACTATATGAGATTTTTCGTAGTTGGAAATCTTTTGGAATAACCCTTTCCAAGTTGTGTTTTTATTTATCATATTCACCAATACTATCTTCTCTTTCGTTTATTCATGTAAATACTGCTGGGGTTCTGCTTCATTTTCCAGTGAACATTCATCAATTGATTCCCCTCGAGGTGACATGCAATGCATCAAGGATGGCCCGTGCGAACATAAATGACAGTTACCGAGCTCTCTTGGGGTTATGCCACGTGATGCAAGGTCTTAACGTGATCGTTGAATCCGTCCAGGCATATGTCTTGTAGTTGGTTAGTCGCATCGAATTGAACGTGCTTCATTAATTTCACTAATAATAAAGCGGCGTTCAGCTCCAAACGAGGAATTGATAATTTATTCTTAATTGCTACAACCCTGATTTTTGCCATTAATAGACTTGTTGTTATATGGCTGTTCTACCATATTCTACTGCCGTATATGCGTACTGCGATGCATCCGCGAATCCGTGCAACTCTTTCGTTTTATTTACTCATCTGGCTACTTTGATGTCGCCGATATTATTAATTTCGTTTTTATATTTAAGCCATTTAGCATCTTCTCTGGTAACGGCTCATCCCATCCAATCTCCAACGTTCATGTTTCTTGCATTATAATTTTTGTTACAATTGTGGTAGGTGATAACCATCCTACTAGATCGAAAAGCTTGGACAAGTCGGCTAATAATGAACGTTTGGTTGATTGGCCAGTCTCTATCCGTAGCTTGTCTACGTCGAATTTAAAGGTGTCTTCGTTTGGATTATATAGAATTCCTAATGCCTTTATACGCTCGTTTAGCTTGATGTGAATATTGCCTGCTCTTTGCAGTTCTGATGGGTTATTTTTCAATATTTCCTTATGCTTGGAGGACCATTTTCTTAGATTGAACCACCCTTGTTTGGTGATCATCATTAGCTCTCGTAATGCAGAAAGGTTTTCTTCTATGCTGTCACCTCTGGTCAGCAGGTCCTCTACGTAAAATCTGTTGATATGATTTCCGCTTTTGCAGAGCTCTCACAGCTAGAAAACTAGCAGCACTGGTACCATACATAGGTAGCAGTGTTCAATTTGTTTATTTCCATTGGTTTTGCAGGATCACTTCTCCATAGAATGCGTTGATAATTTCTGTCATGATCATTTCTATCAGCTGTCATAACGTACTTATATTTGCACCATCACAGTATGATGTCAGCTAAATCCTCCTGTAATTTTAGACCTTCTGGATTCCCCCACGCTTCACGGTTGATAAGAAATGGTTTTGTACCTTGACTTCTTCTTCGGTTCGACTTCTTTCTTCTGGGATACTGTCGCTTTCGGCAATGAACCTTAGTTGTTTCTCAATTCCTTTGGTAGTTATCATAGTTGTTTTTTGCTGATAATCATGCTTCCCATGTTGCCGATTACGATCCATCCTAATACAGTTTCCTGCCCCATAGGATCTTCCGGGCTCCCTTTGATTATGTTGTTGTTGGCTATTGACTGATAGTAGTCTGCTCCTAGTATTGAATCGATTTTGACTGCCATCTATTAAACAGTGAATCAGCTAGTTGTATTTTGTGGAGATGAGCTCTTCTAGTTGTATCAACGTCCATCTCCGGCAGTTGATGATTGAGGTTCTCAAATACCATAGCTTCAATATTTAAAACAAAATCTCATGCAAACCTTGGTGATAGCCCGATGTTGACATCGTGCCAACAAGTACCTGCTTCCCGTCCACCAACACCCGACATCTTAATGTATGTCTTTTGTTTTTTAAAGTTGAACTGGTTGGCGGCCTTTGCCGAAATTAGAGTCGCCTGCGATCCTGGATTTGTTAATGTTCTTAAAGTGACAAGCTGACCAGTGCTACTTGCTGACATTACTATGCGAGTAGGTAATAATATTGATGATTGCTGGCACACTACAAAGGTTTTGACTGTAACTTTGGTTTTCGATGTCGAGTTGTTGCAATGCAAAAGTGTGTTGTGTTTCTCGTTACACAGTAAAAAGAAAGTTGTTGCTAGGTGCCTGTTTTTTGATGCCCGGCCATGCACCGTGTACAAAGATTAATACTATTTACCAATCCTGCTCTTTCCAATGTTGGAATTTTTTTAAACAAATGGGAATGCTCTAATTTATGATGGTTTTTGCACTGTAGAACCCAACAAGGTGTGAAGATAGTTGCTGCATTCACTCGTCTCAAAGGCTCTATAATTTGTACTCATGCTATGGCTGCCTTGTTATTTCCCATCACCTCTAAAGACTGGAATCATCTTTCCAAAAAATTCAAAATGTTTTCTAACTTGGGGACTCTGGATTTTGTGCTGTTTTATATAGCCGTATCGAATCAGGATCCAGTTTCTTCGTTAATATGAAGACCACGTATGGTACTTCTACTTTCGGTAGTTGTACTGATGTCGAGAATTCTACAAGGTCATTTCCTCATTGTTGCAATGTTACTAACGTGTTTTCTATTTTAAGCTGCAACGTTTCATAGTAACCATGCATAAAGTAGTGTGGTTTAGTTGTATGCAGGTTTGTGATTTATGGTTAAATATGGTTAAAACATAAAATTTATTGTTAAAATCCCCTAGCCGATTATTTTGCTGATACATAAACTTTATGGTTAAAATACCTTAGACACCACTTAAATTGAATTTATATAAATAAAAGAAATCATATATGTACTAGCAAAATAACAAAAAAAATCCTTAGTGTGGCGATATGCTAATCAGCATTTGCAATTAAGTAAATTAACGTACAATGTTGGACACCTGTTTAGTAGGCTAAACAGCACTATCTTGCTGGAAGCAATGATATTAATTTCCGACCATCGCCTGGGCATGGGAAATTAAATACTTTTTAAGAACATTTTCATTATAGACTCAGTGTTGATTTTGAAAGCGGCGGTAACGTCCCGTATTATCCCCAAACCATCACAGCTGAAACATTTTGAAACCTTTGCACGGGTAATTTATTTGGTGTAATGCTTCTCAATGGCACTGACCGTACACGATCATTCTGTTTGTTATGATGGTCTTGTAGACACCTCGAGCCAAGAGAGTAACGTCTTAGATTTTGCGATTTTAGCTTTCTTCTCTAGCCTCAGTTAAACCACTAATTTTTGGTTTTTTGTAGGCATTTAAGTGCTGATCTCTGGTGAGTATGCGTTACACAAATGAAGGTCTCACGTTCAGGCTCTCTTAACGTAGTAAATAGTAAAGTCATCGAACCTTAAAATTATCTCTTTTCAGGATGAGCTTGACACCCAACAATATTCATCGCGATAATGATACTGATAACTACAAGAATAAGAAAGTAATACTCGCGAAAAAGGATTTAATTCTTAGTACGAGGCCGTCAAACATGTGGCGTCAGCTCATGCAACAAAATAACAATAAACAAATTCTCTCGTAAAGACATTAGGGCAGAGTACAGTCCGCAAACATGTGGCTATAACTAAAATAAATAAATGCAAAAAAGTAAATAAATAAACAAAACCTTTAATAAAACAATTAAACTATAAAAACCCTTTTTAATGAAAAGTAATAAATGATAAATGCTTCATAGAAGCAAATGCAAAAAATATGATTCACCACCGAGACGAACAGATGCGGTCATAAATCATCGAACAACGTAATCATGGGAGAGATGAAAAAAATATTTACAAGAGGCTAAGGACGAAAAATTGGACGGATGCAATGCAATGTAAATTTTTTAAACCAATAATTTCTAACCGAAATACTATAAAAATAAATAATTTGTATGAATAAAACCTCTTTGGTCTAACCAAATAAAGTAGTTGTCATTTTTTTTTCCTTTTACCAAAGGACAATAGTGCAGACGCAACTGATCCAGAATTCGGTAAGTATATTGTCTCAATAGAATATTTATAATTTAAAGCTTAATTTCGAAAGTATTCGAGTAAAATAACCTAATTGACTATTTATTATTTCGTACAATACGGGTCTTATGACCAACCACTATTTGATTGAGGTGGTATATATGCTGCGTAGATGATTATATTGGTCTGGTTGGTTTTGATTTTTACACTAATTTGTTCAACTCTCGATGAGGCTAAAGTTACTGGAGCATTCCAGAGTTTAGAATGTACGGCTATCAGTACGCCACCACCCAATTTCATTGAGCTAGTTCCGAGAGTACGATTGGCTAATAATCCCCAACGACCAACCACCCCTCCCTGACCGCACATAAGTCACCCCCAAAGAACACGATTAATTGTTTCCGTGTTCTTTGAAACCTGTTGGACACTACAAAAAACGGAATTCCGTTTCAAGTGTGAAAATAAAAAAAACGTTACGTTTTAATTTTTTTTGTTATAAAAGAGGAGCGACATTTATAATACACATTTTTTCTTTTTCACAAGAATTACTCGAAAATCGTGTAGTTTGAAACCGTGTAAATAAGGGGTATGTATCCGTGTTCTCTGAAACTCGTATTCTTTAAGTACCCTGTTCTTCGGGGTACCTGTAATTCAGGAGAATTATAAACAAGGATATCATACTACTAAATTAAAATTAGAAAAGAAAACGTAAAAATCATTTAATATTAACCGAAATAAAAAATGTGTTTAAAGAACTATGTATTATGATATGGCTGATATCCACCGCAAAAAAGGTAAACTGACCGTTGGTCTGATTAAAGCAAGCAGATTTGAAACTAGGGAAGAAGAGGGAAAATAAAACAAATAATAATAAGTAAAAAGTTAATTAAACAAAAGGCAAATTCGAAGAGAAAAAAATGTTTCGAATGATATCAATACCAGGATAGAGTATTTAAGTGTATTAGATAAAAAATAAAGGGATCTTATGGATCGGAATTATAAAAGAGTCCTTCCATATTGATGGAAATATTCATAATCAATTTGAATAGAGACCAGAGATGCTTAAGCACTGTTATTCATGTAACTGAAGTAGTCAGGCTCAATATCGTGCTTGGAGTAGGCCATATTAAAACAATTTGCGAACAAGTCAGCAATGGTTTTGGATCACCAGAAAAATGACCACTGAACTTCATCGTCGAAGAATAAAAATCTGATATAGCTCAAACCTTTGCCTTTTCCCTCTCTCGAGAATATACACGCTTAAGAATATGAATCACTTTAGGCATGAATCGAAGAAATCGGGTATTGTTAAAAATATTACTTGCGCCAAATTTAGGATGTTATCATACTCAGGTGTCTCATTATTGTCAACAGTGCTGGAAGAATTAGGACATCCTCGTTTATTGATGCTGCTTCACTCATTGAAATGTATTCCTGACAGCGACGTAACATTGTACGCCATAACTGGGCAAGTGGGACAGTTTAATAAAGTTGTCCTCACGACTTGTACAAGAACGTACCTTCTTCGAACAATTTCGACCTTCAACCAGCTTTTTTGGCATATTTTGGTTGCCGGAAATAAAATGAGTCAAAAATTATCATAATAGTATTACAAGTTTCAAGACAAACTAATTTGTACAGTTTTCTGTGAAATCTGCATTGCAAGGTGTATCTCGAAATTATAAATGTGAACATGATCATTACCGGCCTCTATAAGATCTCCGGATTTTTCGACACCTCAACAATTTGAAGAACTACTTTAAACTAATTTTAGGGTGTTTAGATTTGTATTCTGCTTATTTAATTGTATCTTTTATATCGTCGGTCAATAGGTCTCGATGCTAACTACTAAATACATTTCTGTTTTGCAAAATTCGACTTTTCAGCATAGTTTCCTACAAGAGATACATTCTTTCCAACGCTTCTCTAACGTTTCGACGCCTTGATGTAGAACGATTTATCTTTGGCCTAAAAAAAAAACGTTTGTTTCGGCAAATCTCCTTTCCTGGAGCATTTTTTCGAGGGCTGCGAACAGACAATAGTCGTTGGGAGCCAGATCCAGAGAATACGGTGGAAGGGCAAGCAATAAGTGCAATTTTACCATAGTAGCCAATGATTTGTAATACGGTACATTGCCTGGATGAAAGAGCACTTTCTTCTTTTTCATTTAAAACTAAATGTTTGGCTTTAAACGCGCTAATAACGCCATAAATTACCTTGCACATCCTTAAATACGGAGGCCAAAATCTTACCGGCCGATATTTGCACCTTTGTTCACTTCGGACGGGTTAAATCGACTGCTGTCCTTTCAGCTGACTGACGTTTTGATTCCGGACTGAAGTGATGGATGCTTGTTTCATTCATTATTACATACCGAAGCAAAAAATCGTGTTTATTACGGTTAAACTGATCCAAACAGTGCTCTGAATTATCGACATGTTGTTTCTGATCCAATGTGAGCGAGCGCGGCACCCACTTTCAACTGAGCTTTCTCACGAACAAATGTTTATGCTAAATAGCGCATACATTGCCTTTTCATTACTTTTAATATGTCTGCTATCCACGCAACTTCACTTTACGGTTTTCAAAACGATTTTGTGCACTTTTTGTATCTGGAATAACCGCCGAATTTGGGCGACCAGAGCGTTCAGCATCATCGGTGTTTGTACGGCCACGTTTAAACTCAGCAAAGCAACGTGCGTCAGTTGCTTTCGAATGAGTAGACTCTCTATAACACTTCTCAAGCCATTGCTTTGCTTAAACGATATTTTTCCCATCAAAAAACAGTGTTTAAACAACATCCACACACGAAATTCATTTTTTTCCATTATTTTGAAAATATCAAAAGTAGCGTTACTATTACAACTGTAACTTGTAAACTAATGGTTGGACTTTCCTAAAATTTTGACGTATCGTTTGTAGGTTGGTACTTCTTAAACATTATAAGAGTGTTTCATTAGATGTGTCATCTATGTGTCAGCCATGGGACTTATTGACCGACGGATATTTATATAATTTTTTCAGTCCATTCATTGATTTTGAAGACCAAATAATCGTCAATCATCTTCTTTTTTTTTTTGTTCGCTTTTTAGCGCAAGGTGTCATGAAAGGATTTGCTCTAGGGTAACTTGGTACATAGCAAGAGGGTGTCAGATTCAATAAGCAATCGGTTTTCCGTAAAATCTTGTTTTCTTGTTGCCGACTCTAGAGTCTGTTTTATGGTACGATTTTGGTAACGTAGAACGTGTTCAAGCCACCTAAGCCATCATGACTAATTCTTCCAATTATTTCGACGCCATTTGTAGTTCTAGGATCCAAGACTAACTATCTAGTCTTATCAGCGCTTCGCAGATGTTCGATTTTGTTTGGGCGATATATAGCGTGGCATTTTAATATTAGCAAAGAATGTTCGGAAACCCGTTATCATCTGAGATGCTATGTCTGTAGAGACTGATTTTTGCTAATTCAATGATCCCAATTTTCAACTGTTCGTTTTGTGTGTCCCCTGCCTCTCATGATAGCAATGCATTTGGTCTCTTCGTCGTTTATATGAAAGCCGAATTGTTGAGATATTCGTCCCAACGATGGTTCCTTTAAGAGGTACGACGTTCCGATCTAGTACGCATATAAGGAAGCTAATTTGTGGTTACATTTAAAATATAAGCAAGAGGTGAGTAGCACATAGAGAAAAAACGTAAACAACTTCATCATCATTCGTTAATAAAAATTCTAAATTTCTCGATTCATGATTCAAAATCAAATAGCTACATCAAGTTACAGTCAACTAATAGTAAATAATTTTTTCAATACATTTAAAATCTGAGTTTTTTAAACAAGTTTGTTTTTTTAGAAAATTTGATAAAACAATGAAATTATTTGTAATTTAGAAAAGTCATCAAACTAACATAAGAAAACACGTCACACTTTCCGTTAAGGCAACCTTTTTCATGTTCTCGACAGTTCAAAACTGGAGCGGTAATTCGTTGCTAATTCATCTTACTAATTTTCATAGTCATAAAAAATATTATTATTAAAAACATTCCGAATAAAACAAATGTTTCATGTATATATAGAGAGTTTATATTTATTTTATATTAATATATTTTTATTTCTAAATGTCTAATAATTATTTTTTTCCAATATATCATCCATTATTTTTTATCAATTTTTAGTTGGTTCAAGAAATAAACAATTTAAAATAATAAACTATTAAGAATAAAACTGTATAAAATAAATTACATTTATTGAACACGCATTTTTTTTAAAAAGATAATATTATTATAGATTTACATTTATTTGAATTAAATAGAATTTCTTTTAATTATTATTATTAATTATAGAATTTATATTAATCACAAAAATATATTGATATATTTAACTTATAATTTTATATTACAATTAAATATATGCATATTTATGTACATACATATATGTATATTACGGATTAATTATATTTTGTATATAGAACACAGAGTTGTTTAGCAGTATATAAAATAGTTTTGTCATTAATAGTATTATTTTATTTTAAATAGTTTGAAATAGTTTAAATCGTTTTTAATTAAAATGATATTTTTGTACATTTTTTATTTATTGGTTACGACAAATTCATAAATACATTTAATTTACTTATACTTAATTGGTTTTCTTACTTCAAAATTTATTTATGAATTACTAAACAAAATTAGATGTGTTCTTAGATGTGCAAATTTTTTAAAACAACATAAAACTATTTTAATTAAGCCTGTACCAATGTACGTTTAATATTAAATATTGCTTCTATATAGATATTACGTGATGTCAGTTTTATTACCACATAGTTGTTTTCACTGCTTATTTAAGTATGGTACTGGAATGGAATTTAGCAGCATCTTTACAATTATAAATCTTTCTTTTTAGATTGCTTATACTCTATGTATTCGAGAATGATTACTTAAATATCTAAACATGTTTACTTAAGATTCTGAATATTTTGTATTTATTTAATAAAATGTAATATCAGTTACGCAATTTTGGAGGACAAATTAAATGAATATTTATGCGCATCAATTTCTTTTAGTTAATATTTAAAATATTACATATATCAAGTATTTTAACAATCTCCACATAATTTATAATATAGACAGACAAACCTGATGACAATTTCTGTCCTTTTATTACATTAAAATCACTAACGATCGCAAGATGCTACTTTCTGAGCTTCCTCAAATATAAAGAGAGCCGCTCTATTTGTGTGCAACAATTTGCATTTTCAGTCTCAGATCTTAGAAAATATAAATATTTGAATATAATATTAAATTTAGAAACTGTGTCGCGTCAATTTTCTTTAAAAAAATGACTTAAAGTTCAATCTTCGCTCGACACCTCAAGGAGACATTCAATTCATATGACTAGGCCATTTTTACATGCTTTGTTGGGTGTAGAAATGATCTGGAATGTGTAAAAATTGCAGTTACCAGATTTAGAACTAAGTGAAACATTATTAAACCTTACGGATTAAAACTTTTTAATTTTTAAAATTGTCATTTCACTATAGATTCTTTTATAACACCTTTGCAAAACTATTTAATAAATTTGGCAGATTACTTAAATAATTCAAATAATATTTCGGAGATACCCCAATCACGAGTCATACTAGGTGAGGTGAAAATGATAAATTATTACATTAGGGATATTTACCATTAGTGACTCCTGAAAATTTACACTTAAAATATCTAAATCAATCCCTTTGAGTAAATATATTACAAATACAGTTCATTATCAAAAGATATATTGTATTCATTATTTTAAATAATCGCAGCATACAAAATATAAAAAATAAAATAAAAAATCCGAAAGATTTCACGTATCTATAAAAGAACTTCTATTTGCCACGAAAAGCAGAATAAACATTTTGTTTATTTACTTTAACGATCGAGCATCAAAACCATTTAAGGTTTAATTTTTAAAAATATTTGGCTAATAAAAATCACTAATTAAAAAAATTTAATTGTTAAAATATCAATTTATTGTTATCGATCGTTGGCTAGTAGATTCATTTTACGTATTTAATTAAAAATTAATTTTAATTGTTGTAAGTATACTATCAATTGGCACAAAAAAAAGTATAAAACTGTCTAAAATATTATATTTAAAACTTTTAAGCATTTTTACAAAATTTTATTACTAACTTTAAAATAATTTATGTATTATATTGCAGAACACCTTTAGTATCGTTCGCTTAATTAATTTAGTTTTGAATGGAAAAACAAATTTGTGGATATTTTTGAAACTAATAGAATTGTAGTGTCGGATGCTTAGTTAGGAGCGGGTATCTATAAACTTTCGGCATTACAGGAGCCGCCACTAGTAGGAATGCGCGATACTAAAGATTAGCATATTATTGGTTATGATTTACAAATATTTAGTTTGTGAATTTTACACATTTGTTGTTGTACGATTTTCGAACAAATTTTGTTCAAATATATTTTAATATATGTATGTATGTAAAATAATAAAAAATGCATACATTTCTTTTTATTTTAATTTTGAAAGTTTTAAAATTTACGTAATATTATTAATATTTACACGTATACGATTATAAACATAAGAATTAAATTTGTTTATTACATATTTTATTGTGTAAATTATTTTAAAATTATTTACATTTTATGGAGTTATATTTAATTAGTAAAGAAATAATAATACAAAATATAAATTTCAAATTTGTATATTTCTGTGCACATTGATTATTTATATTTTAAAATGTAGGTATAAAACAAAAAAAAACTTTTATTTAATTAAAGAATAATAATGATTTTTAATATATTAATGAAAATGCATTTTTATGATTAATGAGTTGGATTTTGTTTTTTTATTAATTATTATAAACCACTTTAAATATTAAATTGGGATTTTGTAATGATCATATATTCTTATATTTTGTAAATTTTATATTAATTTAATTTTTTTTAAACTATTAAATATTTATTTTTTTCGTTTTAAATTTATAATTTTTATTAATATAAATTATAATTTAAATAAAACAACTTGGTAACAACTCTTTTATTTCAATTTTTTTAAAGCAACTTCTAAATAAGATAAGCAAAAATACTAAACTGAAATTTAAAAAAAATTAATGTACAAAAAAAGAAAAGAAATAATATTAATAATAAGTTTTTTATATATTAAAAATATATTTTTTTATTTTTATAAAAAAAATATTTAGTCGTTGGGAAAATTACATGAGATTCATATTTTACGCTTTGTAATGGTCGTTTCGTTGAATTGCACAGCATAAAAATAATGCTAGTAGTAAGCCAACTATTTGTACTGCCAGTACACATATGACGATAATAAGTAGTGTTGGCATGTGCTCTTTAAAATAATTTATCACTTTATCGACACAACCCTGGAAATATAACAAAAAGGAGATATATTATTTATTTAAAAATGTGTAGTTCTAGAGGGGTTAGTCTCCTATTTTTAAACGTCCCAGTTGGCGGATAAGAGAATGAAAGAATTTTTTTAGATATCAGAGTTAACACGAGATTTAATATACGTGGACAAATAATAAACAGTAACTGTTACGCAGACTGTAGAGGCCTTTGAATTTAGCGTTTTAAAATAAAAAGAAAAGATACCACTAACTAGTGGGATCGGTTCAGAACTCCATAATTTAAAATTGCATTTTTCAAAACGGCATATTTAAAAACTGCATAAGGTACAAAACAGCATTTTTCAAAACAGCATATTTCAAAACGGCATAAGGTACGAAACGGCATAAGGTACTAAATTGCATTTTTCAAAACTGCATGTTTCAAAACGGCATAGGTACAAAACGGCATTTTTCAAAACGTCATTGTTCAAAACTGCATATTTCAAAACGGCATATTCCAAAATTGCATTTTTCAAAACTGCATACTTCAAAACGGCATAGGTACACAACGGCATTTTCAAAGCTATATTTATCAAAACGACGTTTTTAAAACTGCACAAGATAAAATGAAATATTTCAATCGATTATAAATCTAGAATTATCTTTTCATTAATTTCTGGAATATGACCAACAGGTATGATTATTTATTAGCGGAACACGATTGTCAAACTTCATTTGAATGAAATTTTTGAACGATTTGAATGAAATTTTTGAACAAATTTTTGAACCTTCATTGGAATATCAAATTATTTGAAGATTTAGTATGCATATAACCTAAATTTTTATATAGAGCTTCGAAGTTCTAGGTAGTTACTTCAATTGTATGGTCGTATCAGATTACTCCATATTGGAATACATCTCCTGCAAGTATTTTCTTAATTTATCGGGTTTATCGAAAAATTCGATCTCAGATATTAGTTTCAAGATATGTAGCGTTATTAACGTACGTGTTGAGATTTCGATCTGTGGTGAAATGTAACACATCTATGACCCCCTGTCGGTGTGCAAAACTCATGGGCCGACCCATCTTCCATGCTGGTATAGGCTGGCATGGAGCTTGCAATGTGCAGATGGTCTTAAAATCGGTCCTATAGCCGTACGTCCTCGAGTTGGCCGCAAGGCGTAAAGTAAGGACGTTAAAAGCATAACCGCGGAAGAGCAGGGTGAGCCTTGAGCCCCAAAACAGATCGCATAGTTACCAATAAAAAATAAAAAAAAAAAAAAAAAAAAACGTACGTGTACGTTGCCACTACAATTTTTGTTTGAGGGTTTTTACTATTTATGGTCCTGCCCAAGATAGTACATTTTTAAGAAATCACAACAATTTTATGTTTACCGCACCTATACCTATAATATGGGGTATATCATATGTTTACATCAAAATATCGTGTATACTACATCGAAGCTCAGGTATATATTTATACATATGGCACCTGGTATATATATTATGTTGAAAACGGTTTGTAATAGTTTTATTAATTTGATGTTACTTAGAAACAGTGGGCGAAGTGAAACAGAAATACCTACTAAAATGTATCGAATATTTCAGCAGCAACGAACATTAATATTTACTGCATTTCAAACTTGTAATAATTAATTGTTATTGATGCCGCATCCCAAAATTATTCAGTTTTACCAATTTTCTAATTTACCAATTTCAGTTTTTACCAACCGAACAAAGTTAAATTCCCATCTTTAGCTATTTTTCGTTTGCAGTCGTGCGTTATATTTTTGTACTCGAATTTTATTTGGTTGTTCTGTTTATAAAAAAATATAAAAAATGGTACGCCTATAAATAAACGATAAATGTCGTTATGAAAAATGCCGTTTTGTACCTATGTCGTTTTGAAATATGTAATTTTGAAAAATGCCGTTTTGAAAAATGCAATTTTGTGAAATGCCGTTTTGAAAAATGCTGTTTAGAAAAATGCCGTTTTGTACCTATGTCGTTTTGTACCTTATGCCGTTTTGAAATATGCTATTTTGAAAAATGCTATTTTGTACCTTATGCCGTTTCGTACCTTATGCCGTTTTGAAAAATGCAGTTTTGAGAAATGCCGTTTTTTAAAATGCCGTTTTAAAATATGCAATTTCGACCGGGACCCCTAACTAGTATGCCACAAAAGGATGAATTTTAACAGAAGTTATATGTAAGTTCTTTTTCCAAATCCTTAATTCCTGAGAATTACCAGAATAGGGAAACAGTGTTACTATTCTGGCATTAAACTAACATTCAACACATAGCCATGCGAGAACAAAATCACACAGATACAGAAATTTAATGAAGACATCATCAGGAAAGTTATAAATTCAAAGCACGATACGGCTCCAGGTGAAAACAAAATATCATACAAGTTTCTAAAAATGTTGATTAAAAGTAACGAGAATATTCTGGGTAATATTGCAGACTACATATTTTGAAAACACTGGAAAATCTCCAATTGTATAGCCATCAAAATGGCGAATAAAGACGAGGTTGCTGACCGATAGTTTTAGGCCTGTATGCTTAGTAAATACAATGTCTAAAACATTGAACAAAATTATCTTGGAAAATATAAATGACCACATCAGGCAAACATCAATCTTACGGCTTTAGGGCAAGCCTAGGAATAATAGATTATTTCACAAACCTATTCACAGACATATATGAAGCAAAACGTACCTACAAATCGCAAATACTAGTCACCACAGATATATCAAAAGCATTTGATAATGTCAACAAGGCCACATTAATAGAAATATTAAAAAGAAAAAACTTTCCTCACAAGATAAAAAACTGGATTTATCAATTCCTCATAAACCGAATAATTATAATGGAAAACCAAACAACCACACTCACTCAAGCACATAACAAATAAGGGAATTTCCCAAGGCAGCTGTCTAAGCCCTACACTTTTCAACTTATATACAACTGAACTACATAAACTACAAACATATAGTCTCAATTTACCATTTTGCGTGTCGCCTGCCATCTTAATAAAGGAAAAAAAAAGCAATAAGGAAGCAGAAATTGCAACAAACAGAACGTTAAGGAACCTATCACAAGAACTAAACAAACTAAATCTAAAATTTAACCCCAGAAAATATCACATATGAGGCTATTCAAAAATAAAAATTCAACATTTGAAGCAAAAATAGATAATATCCATCTCCAAGAAATAGAAACACTAAATTACTTGGTATTACAACCAATAACAAAATGTCACTTTCACCAAACTAAAATCTAAAACTAGAGTTGCCGAACACACTAAACCTATTAAAAATTTTAACTCACACAAAAGGTGGAGCTCACCCATATACCATGTTAAACATCCAAAAGGTCATTATAAACCAAGAACACAATTTGCTGTTGTCATTATGGACACGGATAAAAAATACACAATGAAAACCAAACAAAAAATACTCAATAGCATAAGAATATACACGGGTATGCTAGAAACAACAATAATACCAGCTGTACTAGCCGAGGCCGCATCGCTTCCAGCTGAGCTAGAAAATAAAAAAATCACGCTTAAATATATGGCAAAACAATTAAGCAAAGACAACAAACTGGCAAACCAAATTAGAAACAATACAACTATTCCAAAGTTCAGGAAGCTATACAACGAACACTCCTTTCTCCAACTCAACTCACAGAAGCAACACAAAAACATAGACATACCAGAGAATATATCAATATTTGATTCATTGCCACATATCCCCAACAAAAAAAAAACACAAATCAATGCAGCTGTTAAATTGAACAAAAAAAGTTGTATCAAGTTATAGCCAGCATACACACATTTACACTGATGGATCTAAAAAAACGATAAAGGAGGAATAGGAATTTACTTCGACAAAAACAAAATACAAATATCCATTATACTAAAACGAGAGCTGCAATCAAAACGATAGAAATACTAACAATCAAAATAGCAATAGAGGAAGCCCTGAAGATGAAGGTAACAAAACTTTTGATTTTAACCGATTCTAAAAGCGCCTGTACGTCGCTGATATCAGCTAAAAAGTCAAAACACGACAAACATTTTGAAATGTTGAATTTGGCAAACCAACACCCTACAAAAGCTGACCTATTAGCAAAAAATGCAAACGAAGTAATACAAAATCAATACGAAAACAGCATCTCCTTTGAAGATGCAGTGCACATCATAAACAATATAATAAGTAACGACTGGAAAATAAAATATGTAACATGGACGAATACAGTCGGAAAATATAACAAACTGATAAAAGAAATACCACCTAAAACCCCCTGGTTCAAAAATATCAAAATGGAAACATACAAACTAAGACAACTGATCAGACTCAGAACAGGCCACGCCAGAAGCAAAACATATAAATTCACCATAGGGAAAGAAGACAACAAAAAATGCGGCACATGCAATATAATTGAGACCAACGATCACATTGTGGGAACGTGCAAAAAATATGATATAAGAACGAAATACAAACCAAAAATTTACCGACATATTGAAGTCAAATAAATAACATAAAAATATACAAAGAGCTCGTCAACTTCTTAAACGAAATAGAGTATAACCTTTAAAACACAACAGGGTTTTGTGGATGGCAAACGTCTAAACCTAAACAAAAAAAAAACTTTGAAGAAAAAATATATTGTACATGTTCAGAAAGTTGCGTAAAGAAAAAAATACTAACATTGCTAAAGGCCAACCGATGACGACCTCCTTCATCAGCCAAAGAAAACAACAAATTGAAAAAGTACTATACATCAAAGGCGCTGATTTGAAGAATGTAAGACCAAACCGAACTAACAAATAGTTTCGGAATGGTGACAGCAACAGAAAAAATAAAACAACGACAGAAGAAGGCTGACTTAACGAGAAACAGGCCGTATACACTTGCTACGATTAATTATTTTGCAGTCAACCCCAAAACTGAGAAGGTGCTGTCGATATAAAAGCTCATTGTGCAAACAGTTCTAACAATCATAAACAATATCTGCGTAGAAGTCTAATAATAATTATAATTCTCACCGACGAATCATCTCTCGGTCGCATAAAATAAAAAATTGCGCATTGAGTCTATTTCATAAAAAAAGATTAATGCCCCATTTACATGTAGAAAATTGATTTCTTCTGCAATTTTTTATAGGTAAATAAGAAGCATCCCCTATTTAAAAATATTCAATATGCGAGAAAGAAATAAACATATATAGTAACGCCATAATTTTTTTATAGTAAAATTATTAATTTATTTTTAATTAATTCAAATGAGAAATTTACATTTTTATCTATGGCGTCTGTTTTTATTATGATTCCTTAACCTTTTGTAAACATAAAATAGTTTTTGTTTTGTTAATTTTAAAAATGTTGCCATAAAAATACTCGAATCGAATATATTTTATGGCAACATTTTCATTTTTATAGTGGTTTTTGCAGTGTAGTGGCTCAAAAAATTTTCTACAAAATTTTATTGGGATATATTTCTTTTCTTGTCTCTCATGTGGAAAATGTCAATGTTATGTATATCTCTTTCATTTTGCAGAAGAAAAATGTTGGTCGAAAAAAAGTATAAGGATAAAAAAATATCAAATCAACAGGGCAACATAAAAACAACAATAAAAGTAAATTCAATTTTAATACATACAGGGAGGCACAAAACGACCATTCTAGTGCGAATGATTAAAAACTTTTGTTTTCATTATGTTTTTGTATTTAGCTTTTCAGAATTTTGTAAAGACTTGGGAAATTTATAATGAAATAATACACCACAAACGAATGCAGCGATCGACGATATTTTAATGCGCGTTCTGTAACATCTAGACAAACAATAAACTGTATGGTTGCGAATTTCCAGGTTCCGGAAAACGTCGTACGGCAGGCACACATGATAATATTCGATGTGCACTGGAGAATGTGCAGAATAATCCAGAAACGTGAACAAGGAGACGTTCAACACAACTGGGAGAATTTTGGCCACATTATGAATGTTCCCATATAAAATTCAGCTTGTGCAAGTATTGAGACCTACAGTCTATCAAGAACGGCGTGAATTTGCCATTTTATTACGAGAAAAAGTTGAAGAAAATATCGATTACATCCACAATTTAATGAGTGATGAGGCCCATTTTCAATTAAACGGCTTCGTAAAAACAAGCAAAATTGTTGGTTTTTACCAACATAAAATCCAAGATCTATTCATCAGTGATAATTACACCCACTTAAGTTTACTGTTTGAGGCAGAGTAAAGTCAGAAAATATCTCTGATCCATATTTCTTCGAAAATGAAGTCGGCCCAACAGATACTGTTCACGGTGGTCAATAACGGACGAAGTTGGAGATTTTTTAAGACCATTTTTTTTTAAATTTCGTAGTTATGTACGATGAACGTGTCATTCCAACATAACTTCGGAATATGGGTTTACTTGTGCTGAAAATACTCAAAATAAATGGATGGCCATGGCTTCTGATAGGGCTGAATCTCGGTTTTTATCGTGCAATAAAACGTGTAAAGAATCGTGCGATTTAGGCTTGAGTTTCGAATGTGCTTCAAGAAAATTCCTGTTGCAATGGAATTTACAAATTTCTGAACTTATGGGGATACAACTCGATTTGTATAATGGAAATTGGATTCGTGAGTTTTGAATGTAGTGTGTGTGTGGCTAATTTGGATAGAACTATGCATTTTCCCAACCCTATGGAATAAAACTGAGTTGGTTTGATGACCCCTAGTCAATACTGAATTTTGCTCTAAAAGCCCTATCCCAGAAGTTATGCGCAACGCTCGGCGTATTCTGTACATTAGAACCTAATCGAACCATTTGCATAATGAAGCTAGCTTATTTGCGATATCGCGTAATAGCTGTTTTTGATATGATCGAATAATCTAATAGACAAATACTCGCTTCGCCCGATTAGCAAGTTTCCATCCTTGAGAAAAAAACATGCTGGACGCTATGTAGATACAGAAGCAAGCATTATATTAAAAGTAATCAAAACGCCAAGTAATAAAATATTGCTCGTAAATTATCAAAGTTTTGGTAGTCGTTTGCCTGTTTACACATTGCTACCAGACAATCTGATATTAAATTAACGCAATAATGTGAAATAGATTAAGCAGCAAATATCCAAGGAAACTTTTTTAAGGTTCAGATATTAAGTTTCTTAGATCTCAAGTTTAGAACTAGTCATTACTGAACTTTGCTCTAACATCCCTATCCCAGTAGAAAAGCACAACGCTCATTTTAAGACCATTATAAATAATAAAGAACTTTATTGGGTTCGAGATAATTCTATATCGTAGAATTTAACGTATCTATAGATACCCTCGATAAAAACATACTAGGGTTAATAGATGCCTTCTGATTTTCCACAGACGTACCAGATATCTAACTGTTTATATGATCAAATTATTCTATTTATAAAACCTAACATGAAGAAAATACTGAGTATGCACAATGTTTAAAAATGTTAAAATTAAATACTAGCTATGCATGGCTATTCTGTTAAAAAATGTTTGTTATCATAAATTAATCAAGTGTGATAATTGAACAAGATATTGTTGACTACTTCAAAATCGTAAAAAAATTTAAAACTGATTTAAGAGAGCAACTAGTCTTGGTGTTTGAATCGATCCTACCTAAAACACTGAACTACATCACAAGGAAGGTTTGCGCACCTTAAAAACTTAGAAAAAAATCCATTAGGTCTGCAAATTTATAATTACTTAACTGTAACCTTACCAATAAGCGCTGCTTGAATCACAAAAATGCATCGTCTTGTGAGTCCAAAAATGGTTTAACAAGGCAGAGGATGACCACACCTACTATAATATGGAACACTTGTATGATTTGCCACTTACGAGTTAAAACACCTGCTTTAGCGATAAAATCGGAATTTACTAAATCAAGGTACATAAGTTTCTAAAAATTTGGTGTCATTATAATTTTTTTAACACATATTAGCGGACACACGGTCTAAGTGTTTCAGGCGCGTATACTCCAATATCAAAGAGAAGTTTATAGTTCATTTATGAGCTTATTCCGAGATTTATATCGCCACGACAACACTACAAAATGGGAAATGGAATGTTATATCTTTTAAGAGCTGGAAATTCTGAAACCTATAGAAGCAGGCGAATAAGAACTCACCACCAAAGATATAACCACTACAACAGCATGGTTAAGAAATAAGTTCAATAGAAAGTTCAGTGGTTTCGATCTCGTATAATCGAACTTTGCCCTATCAATAGATGGTACACATGATAGATCTCCACACAGATGATTTGAACGATTTATTTTATGTTGAGTTAGGAAGCGCCATTAATAACAATTAATAATTAGTCACGATATTAAAGTCATCGAGGATAAATTCAATACAGTTCACTACAATACAGCGCGACTAATTCACATACAAGTGATCAGATAAGCAAAAAATGACTTTCGTGTTACTCTGCGTTCTTTTGTTACAAAAGCATTTAATAAGTAATATCGATATAGAATAACCGCAGAACGAAAAATTAAATTGATAAAGAGGCATTCCACTAGTTTATTTGATGTTAGATCGTAGAAAAGTGCTCACACTGATTGTTATCATGAAGTATTAGTGAAATTAATCAAAAATTTAAGAGGTTGGCTCAAAAGACGGGAAGGTAACGTAACCAAAGCACAAATCTACCAATGATCGAGAGACACTATGTTAAAATTTAACTAAATCTGAAAATATCTGCTTCAAATTAGATAACTGTTTAGCAAATTAATACAAACGCCGGAAGCAGAAATTCCACATTACAGGGTGTCTATCACCGCCCAAATATTTACGAGATTTATTTATTTATTTAAAGAAATCTATTCTGTGATTTACACGTATGATTTCAGATTATTTAGTTAAAACCAAAAAAAAAAATTCAAACAAAAAACTTAAAAATAAAAAAATATACATCAAATTTAGATTTAACATTTAAAAATTTAAAAATAATTCTTCAGGATATTTTTGGAGTTGTCCTTTGATAAATTAAAGTCAAATAGGTTGTCGATGATGTTGAATGATTTAAGACGCACATGAATTGATGTGTTCCAAAATGTAAGTTGAATCAATGTGACCAAGCAAAACGTTACCAATACAAGCCGCGCCTAAGAGAAGTCGTTTATTTTCAAGCGTGCATATTTGTAATCCGTGCATCTTGTTGAGTACGGAGGTAACCGAGCCACATTTCCATGGAATGGTAAATTGAGGTCGTAGTCCCAGCCACTTTTCTTTAGCAAGAACATGAGAAACTTCTTTTGAATGCTTTCAATTCTTTCAATGTGCACAGCATATTATGGATTACAGACCGATACTGCGTATTCCAGTTGCGATCGGACGTAAGCGAAATAGAGCATAAGGTTTGGATATCTTTAAGTTCACCTGTCCATCTTTTAACAAATCCAAATATGGCATTCGCTTTAGCAATACAATTTTCAATATGTCTATTGAAAACTGGCATTTTCGAGAAATGTAACACCTAAATGCACATATCGAGTTTGTTTTATTTTAAACTTTAAAATTAGGAAGGGGTTTATTATTTTAAACTTTTTTAATTAAGTGTAACAAACTTCCCTACATAATTTAAATTTCAATTCCCATTATCTTAATTAATTGTTTTAGTCGCCTATTAAAACATTATTATAAATAATAAATATTATTATAATTCATAGGAAATACACATTAGGTGCGCCTATAGAGAATAATTATATACAGTTAAATACTCATTTAATGTTTAATTATCTCTCAACAATATTATTTTGCAAACCACATAAATAGGTGTTTCATTAAAAATTTACATAATTTTCAAGTTAACAACCGTATATTGTATACCTTTTAAAAATTATGAAAACAGATTCTTACCTCTGTGTTAATATGTGAATTGAAAGCCGATGTTAAAATAACCACACGGCTTGAATTGCAATCTTCACGCGATGCGCCAATTTTACAACATGATTCCGGTAATGTGTATTTTCCAATTCCTGTCACTGAAGCTAATACGGTTCCAATGGTATCGATTTTGTCCGATTGCGCAAGTTTTAAGTTGTATTGTGATCCGGCCCAATCACTGGGACCAGCAGCTCCACAACAATGTAAATGTTTTTGTACAGCATCAAATACAGCTGTTCTCGATTTCAAAACAGAATATTCATCTTTCACAGTCGTTTTAACATGAGCCCTTGCGACATCATAAAGTTTTGCACTGTTATAATAGGCCCATGAACCAGCGGCTACCTCGCTCACAATCACAATAAGTAAAAGGCAGAAGAACTAAAATAGAAATTGTAATAAGAATTTCTACAAGATCAATATATTATAGATACTTACTGATACAAGCATGCACTGCGATTCTTTGAATGCACCACAACATCCCAGAAATGCAACAATGATCATAACTGCTCCGATTACTAAAAATATTGACGTTGCAATATAATAATTT
This sequence comes from Nephrotoma guestfalica, assembly GCA_963691935.1. NCBI lineage: Eukaryota > Metazoa > Arthropoda > Insecta > Diptera > Tipulidae > Nephrotoma > Nephrotoma guestfalica. The sequence goes on along the minus strand of OY829913.1, from coordinate 225,187,450 downwards.
TTTTCATCTTGGGCCATTGATATTATATAAGTTGGATCGACTAACAGAAATACCGCAAATACTAGTATAGTTATCCCAATTATCTGTAAGTAAAGATAAAGAAAAATGTTTATAAATAATTTATAAATATTATGAATAAAATATACTTCTGAACTGTTGTTCTTGAGTAAACTTAACAATTTTTTCTGTATCATTTTATTTATTTTATATACTTGTATTGTATTGTTTATAAAACATTTATAAAAAAAACTCCGAAATGTATCGACTTACAAAATTAAAAACTGTTTGTTTTATTTGGTTTCATGATTTTGACACTTATCGATAGTTACAATCAAAAACAAAATCAGCATTAACCAAATACATGGAAGTAGATTACTGAGGTATTTGCTATATTAATTGGGGCGAATCGTCCGCGCAATCCATGTCGCGATTTTCAAATTTTATAATTGCGAAAGAGTTAGGATAATTAGAGGTGATACTCGTAATTGGAGCTTAACGTTTCTTTGAAAATTTCACTTTCTCTATAGCCGATGATTTGAACTTTGTTAACGTCATTTGTTAACTTAAGGATGATTGTGAAATTTACTTTCGGATTGGTTCTTTTCCAAAAGAATCAACATCAAAAATGTTGGAACAGCTAGTCTTAATATATACCGGTAGAGGAAACGTATGAAAACCCTAAAAACCTGAAGGAATAAAAACCGATCGAAATAAAAAAAACAGGTGCTCAATATTTTTTGAAAAATTAAACTAGTCATCCAGTGAACCAAAATCGAACCCCCATCCCCAAGAGAGTGGGATGGAAGCAACTTTAGAACTGTATATTGCAACCATGTGCCATTTTTTATTCAATTCTCTACTCTTCAACTCAAAGTACGTAAGTTTTGTTCGACTTTTTGTTATTCATGTAGGTGGCATTAACAAACCGGCTAAGGAATAGAAACAAATCAATCAATTAGGTATATTAATTAGGAGTGGCGGTCGAGTTTGGTGCCACTGGATAGCTTTTTAATAAATATTGAGCACCTGTTTTCTTGTTTCTCGATCAGACGATTATTTCTCCAGGTTTGTTTTTGGGTTTCCATACTTTTCCTCACGTGGTATATGGATTTATGTCTCTCTGCAGGTTGAGACTTCTAGTTTTAATGATAGATTTGAACACTAATAGATTTTGCGAGGAGTTCGTTTATTTGGTTTAAAAAATGATAAAACAATTGAATTTGTGGGTTAATGAAAACCCAACATGGGAAAATGTAATAAACCTTTCGTTCGAATGGAATGTCGCAAGTACATCACACACCTTATATTGAACAGGCTTAAGAACGGAAGTTGGTATAGGAACATAAGGAAGAAGTATTGGTGTAAGGGCTACTTGAATAGGCGAATACATTTATACAATTTTACTTGTATAGGCGTTAAGGCGGAACCACTCAGTTCGTAGAGCCATAAGCAGCACTTAATTTAGACCATTTGCATTACATCAAGTGACCAGCGAAATTTAGTTTAGCAAGAAGTGAGTGTTAGCAAGTAGATGTCAAGCGTTTCTTGGTAAAAAATCATAACGTAAATGGTTTAGAAAAAGTTCAACGTTAACTCTAACAGTCCTGACTGAATGAGTTTTTAGTTTTCTGATAAAGGAAGCTTGTGTTATATTTTTGGTTTTTCGCATAAAGACCTAAAAATAGCGATTCCGTGTTACTTTATTTGTCTTTTTACGGCCCAAACAATTTTGACGAAAAACGGTGAGAGATGATTTTACAGTGCAGAGAAAGAAAATGTTACCGATCTAAATTTATTGTCATCGACAATACACGTGTCTTTCTGAAAGGTTTACAATTTTTATAGCCACCATTCAGGCGAATATTAATATTGACAGTTCATACTTGACAATCGTGAAGTACACACGTGGCAAATTAATCATGGAAAAATTATCGATTGAAGAACGAGTTTTAATAGTGACAACCTTTTGCACAAGTCAATTATAAATTAGATTAACATTAAGAAAATTACGTGAAAGTTTCAGAAGGAATATTGTGCCTTCAAAGCCTCCATCCAATTTACCGGATTATCAAAGAATTTGAAAAAAAAGAGGTACTGTGGCAAATAAGCCAGTGTGTGCAACAACATGTAGTCAGAACACCAGAAAATTGCTACGTCAATCAGACACCGTGCGCAAGAACTTTCGAAGATCAACACTAATCAATATTTTGTAAAAAGACTTGGATTTATTCCCGTATAAAATTGAATTAACACAAGAGCTGCTACCAAGAGATTATTTGCGGCGCTGTACGTATGCAAATAAGATGTTGTTGCTTAACAATGATAATCCGGATATTTTTTTTAAAATTAATTATGAGTGTTGAAGCTCATTTTCACTTAAGTAGAAATGTAAACAAACAAAACAGCCGGTTCTAGGCAGTAGAGAATCCACAAATAATTCATCAATCACCATTACATTCCTTGAAACTGACGGTATGGTGTAAAAGTTGGGCTGCAGGGGTTATTGGACCATATTTTTACGAAAATTCGAATGGTTCAGCTTTTAGAGTCACTGGCAACGCTGTCGTGATATGATAAAGAACTTTTTTAGACCAGAATTGCATGCCAATGGTTTGATTGACCAGAATTGCATGCCATATTACTAGAGAAACCATGAAATTATCACGAGGAAAGTTTCTACAACAGTTAATTTCGAAATCTGGTGATGTGGATTGGCCTCCACGGTCACCCGATTTGACTGCTCCAGACTTCTGTCTTAAGTCTTAAAAGTAAGGTTTATGCAAATAAACCAGATATTATTTAACAACTTTGGTGCTTTTACCATTAGAGAAAAAATTGACATGATACAGGGTGAAATGTATGAAAAAGTGATGAAAAATGTAATCAAAAGAGCCCGCATGTGTAAGGCCAATAGAGGCGGACATTTGATAGACATTGTTTTTCATATACATAATTCCAAACATTAAATAACGATCTGTAAACATTAAATCTATTTTCTTTTATTTAAAAAAGTTTTATTGGCAAAAAACTTGTAAACTTTTCGGGTGGACACTTTGTATAATTAATAATAGTTTGGACCTATGCACCTTCAGTTTGTTTTGCGATTATTTTCCGTTGATCCGAAATATTTTATAAAGTATTCGAATGCCTCTACCAAATTCACTTTGCTCGGAACTAATTTAAACTGTTTGTGTCACGAACGATTTTGATAAAAATGTTGAGTTTTTCGAGTGACAGCAAGCAATTAAAATAAGTCCTGCTTTGGGATATTTCGTTTAGGGGGTTCTCCGGATGAGCCTCGATATCATTTATATCTTTTTGGCTCGAACGAATTTGTTAAAAATTAGTTCAGGAGCACCAGAAAGCGTTCTCGTTAGCCATAAATCCCAAAAAAAATCGTGTGAGTTGGGTCGGTCAGGACCAGGTTCGTTTTTCTTAATTTTACTCGGTTCAAACGATTTAAAAAACTTTTGGTATAGGGGTTTTCGAGTGCTAACCAGCGATGGAATTGTATCCCGATTTTGAAAAAATAAATCAGTAAAACTTTTCGACTCAAAAGATTTCTTTAAAATTGGAAAGAAGATTAGTCGCCGGTGTTGCGTCTCTTTGTACCATTTATTTTATTCTGTTTGATTAGATGCCACAACTTCAACCAGTATTCATTTTACAAGACCATAAATCGTGTTATCGGTAAGACTCGCAGACAATTCTTATAGCAGATTATACAGCATTACACAAGCAATTCATATATATTGTCTGTCGTGCAGATCTTACGATCAGATTATAGAATAAATAACTGTATCAAACCAAACCGATTAATTGTTATTTTACGATAATTCTTACTATCGATTACTCATTTTACTAACAAGGTGATGTGGTAAAGTTTTCATTTGTTGGGTCCTTAAAACTAAATACAGTTATCTTTATCTAAAGGGTTATATGAATTTAACTCCAAAACTCAAATAATCCACAAGTTAAAGCAATAATACAACAAAATTTAAACTGTTTATTTTCGAATTTAGAGGAAAGTTTTTTGCATTTAACGACAACGAATTTATATCATAAATCAAAAAATCTATTTTAGTACTGACATAGTGAAATAGATAAATATTTATGTTTATTTACCTCAAAACATGCGCGATGAGTGTTGGCCGTCCTTAAAGGAGGACTGAACCGGAAAATGTCATTATAATTTTTAATATACAATTCTTGTAATTTGAAATCCTCTGTGGTTCTCGTAAAACAGTAGAGACTTGGCCAGTTCTATCTTTTTACAATTAAACAGTTCAGACCAAATAGAACTATTTTTTATTGCTTAGAAACTGATAAAGATATAATGGAAGATCTTTAAAATAATTAAAATAAAGTTAATTGTTCAAAATATCATTTATCCTTTAGAGCACAATAATACTGCATGCATATTCGGAAACAAACTTCACTACCATGTTCAAAGGCAAAATATTTAAAATTATGGTAGGTAGTCCCATATCAACTTAAATTGGTTTTAATTTTTTCTGGTAGTCTCATTTTCAACTCCTTAAATACTTATTGAAACGAATGGGCGACAAGAACAGAAAATAACATTAACCTGAACAATTAAATCACAAATGAGTTCATTAATATTCTGGCAGACAAATTACGTATTCAGATGATGATTACAACATAAAAACGTTTATATCATTTTCTTTATTATGTACAAAAGAAAAATAAACAACAACAAATAGTTAAAAATAAAAATTAACATAAAAAAGTTATAGTATAAACACAAACAAATTATTATTTTTTCCATTTTATATTTTAAGTTTTTAAATTTCCTATAATCATACGAGTATCAGCATATCTATTTATAGGTCAAAAGGTGAGAATTTCATTTTGGTGTTCACCATTCCGATTCCGATATAAAAATTAAAATATAACACATCGCCTGAAAAGTTCCCGGTCTAACAAAGAAAGCACAATTTTTTGGGGGAAAATTGCAATTTTATTCATCAACATAATTTCCTTCTTGAGCGATACAATCAGTCCAACGCCGCTCTAACATTTCGATGCCTGTTTTGTAGAACGATTTAACTTTGACTTCAAAATAAGCTACAATTTCGACAATCACTTCTTCATTGGAGCCAAATCTCTTTCCATGGAGCCTTTTTTTTTTGAGGTTTGCAAACAAGTAATAATCGCTGCCGCATAAAAAATCCTTTTATTGCGCTTAAACAGCTCCAAACAGCGCACGGAATCATCGACGCGTTGTCGTTTTTGATCCATTATGATCAAACGCGATACCCACTTCGAACACAGCATTCTCAGGGACAAATGTCGGTGCAAAATATGACCGTTCTATTGGTATATTTACAATGTCAGCTATCTCACGCAACTTCACTTTACGATCTTTAAAAACAATTTCGTGGATTTTTTTATATTCTCTGGAGCCACAGCCTCATTTCAGCGTCCAGAGCGTGGTGCATCATTGGTGATTGTACGACCACGTTTAAATTCAGTATACCAGTCAATGATGGTTGATTTTCTTGGTACAGAGTCCGGATAACACTTATCAAGCCACTGCTTTGCTTGAACGGTATTTTGCCCGTCAAAAAACCAGTGTTTAATCAACACACGAATTTCATTTTATTCCATTGTTTTAACATTAACAAAAGTAGCATCACTAAAATAACTGTAACTTGTAAACTAAATGATCGAAATGTCATGAAATTTTAACAGGTATCAATTGAAGGTTGGTAGAATTTTAAAATCATATGGATTTTAAATTTGTGTCACCATCTATGTGTCAGACCGGGAATTTTTCAGGCGATGTAATACTCGTACGTAGTATTGATTTTATTTCAGTGTTTAATTCAAATGTTATTTTAATTTATGCTGCTCACACACCATAAAATTATTAATTTAGTAAATATTTTTTGCCAGGCCTAGGATTAATATATGGTTTAATCAAATTGCTGCAAAACTAATAATTTAATCGATTGGGATGGATCAACGTTTTATGTTAATAGTCGTGCATTTCGAATAAAATTTACAGTTAATGAAAATATGAAAATATATATTAGTATTTATTAACATGGAGACAAATTATAAATTTTTTTATTCATATGAAAGTTCATGTCTGTATGCATAATAAACACATGTGCATGTACTATTAGAATGTTTTAGTTAAAAAGAAAAACAATCAATTCGTAAATGGGGTCAATAAATAGTTTTATGTTTTATTTTATAAAAATAGTGTCAAGAGGATTCATCTGCATTAGATGTCTTCTGGCACTGTACATTTTTGTTTTGATCGTTCGTCTTTGTTGGTTACGCATAATTATGATATGTAACATTTTGCAAAAGAACAATCTCTTAAATTTTTGTTGGAATAAAGACAAAATGTTTTTTACTTAATATGTATTCTATATAATATTATCTTTAAGAGATGTTGACCTATTTCAAGTTTTTATTTTTTGTTATTTTGTTACTTTAAGATACAACTGGATTTTGTCTTGAGAAAATGTTCAATTCAATTTTTTGTTTAACTTTCCAAATTTATCTTATCGAGCATATTCTTAGTCTTGAGTCTCAACGTTTTTTTGTGTAGCGCTAAGGAATTATCAAAATAATTTTGGCTACTGTAACAAAATGTGCTTGCATTTTTACTTGTGGTTTTAAAATCGACCAGCAAAATTTTATTAAATGGCCAACATACGACATGATTTATCGTAAGATGTAGCATTGTAACGGGGTTTTAGCTGGATTGTTCGACAAGTTCGACTACCTTACCGTACTCGTCAACATTTTTGTATGTGGGAATTCTGGTCTCACGTTAGGTAGATCGTATCATAAATGTGTGGTTTAAATTGATTTTGATAAGTAATTCAACGGTCCAAAAGTCCGTCAGGCCATTATTGGGACAGATTTTTCAATCGGTTTGCCGTGATCAACCGTTACCAATTACAATTAACGAACATGGCGCTCTTTTCGAACCATTTAATAAATTATGTCGTTTAGGAATTAAATTAAAGAGTTTTCAACTTTCTCGAGACAACTTGCTATTAAAAAATAAATGGAGTACGATGGTGGATAAATAGTATCCATGTTAGACATGAAGAGGCAAGTATTTACCATTTTTTATTTTCAACGTAATCACTTTTTAGAGCGATATACTTTTCCAACGTCCCTACCATTTTTAGAACCATCTAAAAGTACCAAATTTACCAAACTCTTAAAACATACTTATCTCGACTACGACCTCCTCGTTAGGCCTGATTTTATTTCCTGCGAGCCACGTTTACATGTTGAAGAACAAAAAGTTGTCACAGGAGTCAAGGTTGAACAAGTACGGTAGTTTTTACTTTTGTTTTCTATTGTAATGGGATTTTATTGTGATTGTTCCGTATATTGGTCTATCTTCAGTAGGAAATTATTCCATTTAGCGTCAATCTGTGTGACAAACGACTATGATAATCGACACCTACTTATACACAATCAACATCCCAAACACTCCATACTTTTTCGTCCGTTATCGCTGGACCGCGGATAAATTTGAATTTTTGACTCATAGATGGAAAATTTGTAAAAATCCCAACAATCAGTTTCGAACGGATGATATTAATGATTTGAAAAAATCAGTCTTCTCATCAGGTGTCGTTCTATGATAGTGATCTTCCCGTATTTTTGTAATTGTCTCGTTAATTAAATTTTGCCTTTTAATATTGCGATCTATATATTCTTTAGAGCAAATTAGTATGATAGGTCGATCAGTGCACCTAGAATAATAATGGCCTCACTGCTTTAAAAATTGTGCTGTATGACGTCATTTTATGTAGTGATGATGACAGTAAATTTTTTGAATAATATTTTTTTCGTGAAACGAGCTAATTTATTATTTTGTTATTAAATTATGTATTCAACATTTTGTTAAACCTCTAAATCTCGAAAACTTTTTAGAACATTACTGCCAACTATAATTTTGAAAAGAAACTGTAAACATAAATTTAATGACGTATCAAGCAGTACTACCTGATACTCTGGGTATATTGTATAAATGCAGGTAATACTGCTTGATACGTGGAGATGACAGTCATGTTCACATCATATTCATCATAATTTAATAATAAAATAATAAATTAATTCTTACCAATAGCCCGTAATATAATTTTTAATTGATATTATTGTAGAATGTTGCTTAACGTTTCACGAAAAAAATATTATGCAAAAAAATCATATCAAAGATTGGAACCGGCGACATATTCACAAGATGACGTAAGACACAAAATGATAACAGATACACTGGGTGAGTTATAACAAAGTCTTGCTAGACAGCTTATTGCTACTTCTTCTCGTAACAGATCATAAAACAGCCGCTGTTACTACTATAAATAATTAGGCCTATCTGGTACCACGACTTTGAAGAAACCTATAACGAATTGTTACTACTGATTCATATAACACAACCACGTTAGAAACTATACGAAATTAGAATCAGGGACAGAAGAGTTTACCCCAATATGTAGACACGACAGAGTATATACACGAGCGAAAATTGTTGCAAAGTTATCGAATGATACACTTAGAGGTGCTTTACATTACTGCACATGAGGCATGGGCGTAATATTTGCTGTACAATATATATTTATTTTCTGATGGAAAAACTTGACTCACGTGGACTCGTGAATTTGTAAAAAAAAATAATTCTTAAGAATTTTCTTGCAGTGTTTTTGATATCAAACGCGTTCGAGTATGCCACGATTTTCAATCAGATGAAAATATTGTTCGGCAAATATTGCATAGAAATCGCATAGTGTAAATAAAGTGTGTTTATGGTACTGGGAAAGGTTGAGGTTACTGAGGTTTGTTTCTTAATAAGTTTGAGTATTATAATCTCGTATAATTTGCATACTAAACTTTACTTATATTGTTTATATGTGTAAAATTAATTATTTTTCATTAGTGCTGATCTAAACATTGCATATTATATTAAATAAATAACAACTTATCTTGGACACACTTTTTATTTCGTAATATGCCATCAATGACAGTAATTTTTTTTGAAAATAGTCGTCATTGCGGCGTAGAAACAAATAAAATTTATCGTTTGACGTAATTTTTCGATCGATAAAAATCGAAATTTTTAATATTTTTAAACTAAATTTTACATTTTCTACGCCATTTCAAGACTAATCTTGTTTAGGGGGAAAATATTGAAAAATTTGATTTGTGCGTTTCAAAAATACGATAAACTTTGAAACCTAACCATAGACAAAGACTAAACATTTTATTTGAATAATCATGTTATAATCCCTCAATTAACCATCTAAGTTCATGTTAAAGAAAGAATTACTTCAATTAGTAATATTTTATGGTCAAAAACATCGTTTTTGACAATTTCAGTAACATACAGCCTTACGGGTTTTAATTAGAAAAAAATAAAATAAAAATAAATTTGAATTATATTAATGTCGTGGTAATAAAAGGAAAGCCGATATTTCCACTGACTTCAACAAAGAATCGTTGATCAATTTAAAAATTGTTTTTTGTTTTGAAACTAAATTTGATCATCACCTTACTTTGCGCATTAACCAGGGGTGAGATCCCGTAAGGTGATAAGTGGTAACAATTTATCACTTAAAATGGTTCTCCTTGTGATAATTATCACCATTTGGTGATCTCACTCTTTGGTGATAGCAATTTTCGAAAACTTCGAAACTTTTTGTACAGGAAATTTATATTTAAATTAATATTTTTTATTAGATATTATAATAATTTTTAAATTACATTTTAAATTAAATTTTAACAAAAACATCTTTCTTTAGTTTAATTTGTTTGATATCTTATAAAATTAATTTTAGTTAGAATAAATACGGGTTAACTAAAGAATTTAATTTCAGTTATCTAAATGCTTCATAATTTGAATATTTATATTAAAATATATATGTTACGATTAAAGTGATTAATTGGTTCTTACGACAATACATAATTACCGGTTATTATACATAATCGTCGTTAAATATGATTTTTTTTAATTATTCACATTTACCACTGATTATGAATATTCACCAAACCCCTTTAATTACAGTAATAAATATGAAACTTTAAAACTATGATAACTGCCGTGTTTCATGCAACCCATTGATCCGGATACATTTTATATGGCAAACCTGATCCAAATTTGGTTTAAGATCATAAATTTTGATTTGAAATCTAGAGTAAGCGGCTTAGCGTTGTTTCATGAAACATGAACAGAACCGGATCAAATCAAACATCAAGAAACCCAGCTAATTGTAATAATTTTGAAGAAAAATTAATTATTTTTTATGCCTGAATAAACTGGTTTATAGTTTGCTGTGCTTACTCGTAAAATGTGTTTGGCTATAAGAAAAATGAAAAATAAGGAAAATATTAAAAATAATTATGGAGGGTGAAGGAACATCTTTAGTATTGCTTACCCAATTTAATTTTGTATATAAAAATAAATTAGCTGACCATTTGGAAAAAGCAGAATTGTAGGGGCTAACGGCTTAGTTAGCACTCGCGAGAGGTCGCTGTACTCTTCATCGCTTACCCTTCTCCCAAGGAGATTTAGGAAAAATATCCCGAAGAGAGCGAATAATCCCGAATGAGCGATAAAAATACTAAGTTAGTGCAATACACAAACATTTTTAAAAAATCCATTCATTAATTATAGGAAAACCTTAAATAAATTGACCAAATATTTCAAATACGTGAAACGGAACACAACAACTACGTTTGATGATTATATATAATAACCGGTAAACATGATAAATTACACACTGGGTATTTTACGTAATAACCGACGATTAAAGTGATCTGCAATTGATGTGGTGATCACCTTAAGGCTTTACTATCATCAAAATTAAAATCACCTATCAGTTTCAGGAATGCGGACGGTGTTTTTGTCAGAAACTTGTTTCTAAATTTAATCTGAAATGATTTGCTTTCATTTATTTTATGAAATACGCAAACATTATGTCAATTATTTATGATACATGTTCTTTATTGAAGTCCCTACACCGTCATTAGAAAGCAGGATTCTGCTAGCTTTAGAAAAGGAACGCATAACCCAAAGGCTAATTCTGCACAAGTTAAATGCCATATTAAATATTTTTTCTAAAGCTAGTGCGGAATCCACCGTTTTAGTGAGAATCGGTAGGGTTTATTTTTTTATTTTTTAATAAAGCCAATTTTTTTTTTCTAAAGCATTTAAATAGCCATTTTCCTTGGGGTCTTGTATTATTCTGCTGGATGAATTGTGCTACTGTTAAGGAACGTAGAACTACCGCCCAAAAGTACATTGCACCTATGAAATCAAATTATACATTTGTTACTGGTGAGTTGATTAAAGCTGGCAAGATCCTATAATTCGACAAAGTTGTCCATAACATTTTGCAGAGTTTATACTAACATACAGTGAAATATTTCTTCTATTTCATATCAAGGTCATCATATATAATTATGCAAATATAACAGTTACCTTTTACATGCAATATAACGGGTGTTTTTTTAGGAGGTTTGTTTTTCCGATAGATGTCGTTTTATTTTATGACAGTTGTTTTGACAGCTCAAAGTGGCATTTCTACTCAGTATTGTTTGGCAAATCATTATGAATAGGTTAACTCCAGAACAACGTTTTCAAATCGTGGAAATTTATTTTCAAAATCAGTGTTCAATTAAAAATGTTTATAGAGCACTTCGTGAATTTTATGGTGCACATAATCGTCCGTCAGAGACCACCATAAAGAACGTAATTACCAAATTTCGGTCTACATTCACTCTTTTGGATGCCAAGCCACCGACAAGAATGAGAAGAGTTCGTACAGAAGAAAATATTGCTGTCGTTGAGGCCAGTGTCGAAGAAAACGACAATTTATCGATTCGTCGTCGTGCTCAGCAAATTGGACTTTGTCCATCGACTTTATGGAAAATTTTACGTAAAGATTTGGGTTTGGTGCCATACAAAATTCAATTGGTGCAAGAATTAAAGCCACACGACCATCGTTTGCGCCGTGAATTCAGTGATTGGTCGTTAAATCAATTGAACGAAGATCCATTTTTTTACCGTAAAATTCTCTTCAGTGATGAGGCGCATTTTTGGTTAAATGGATACGTCAACAAACAAAATTGTCGCATTTGGAGCAAAGATAATCCACACGCCGTTCTAGAATTACCAATGCATCCTGATAAATGTACTGTTTGGTGCGGTCTATGGGCTGGTGGGATCATCGGTCCATATTTCTTTAAAAATGAGGAAGGACGACGCGTTACCGTGAATGGAAATCGATACAGAACCATGTTAAATGAGTTTTTGTTGTCAAATCTTGAAGATATGGATATGAATGAAATGTGGTTTCAACAAGATGGTGCCACTTGCCATACAGCACGTGAAACAATCGACTTATTGAAAGAAACTTTCAACGACAACATTATTTCGAGAAATGGTCCGGTGAATTGGCCTCCGCGTTCGTGCGATTTGACGCCACTCGATTACTTTTTGTGGGGATACGTGAAGTCATTGGTTTATGTGGATAAACCTCAATCGATTGACGCTTTGGAAACCAATATTCAACGTGTCATTGCTGACATACGCCCTCAAATGCTTGAAAAAGTGCTGGAAAATTGGACCTCCAGAATGACATTTGTGAAAAATAGTCGTGGTAGCCATATGCCAGAAATTGTGTTTAAATGTTAAATGCCAAAAAATTATCTACCAAATAAAAAAAAATTTTGGTCATTTCATAATTTTATATGTGTTTTATTCAAAAAAAAAATCGGCAACCTCTTAAAAAAACACCCTTTACATGGTTAATTAAGATATCTCGTAGTATTACTAATATTAAACTGATTCAAACATTTCCATTTAGTTATTCTATCGTTTTCCAGCGTCATCCAGTTTCTTTTATAATAGACATACACAGATTACAAAAAACTAGTTTAAATAAATAAAAGTAAAAATGAAATGGAAAATTTATAGTCGATGGTTGTCGATTTTCGCTTTCCATGTTAGCACTTAATTGTTTTTATTGTATAAATTTATTGAGTACGTATGATAAAAACTTCCTTATGAAGCCAAATTCTTTTGAAAACAAATTTAAATTTTATTGTGAGTAGTGAGTGGTTCGAATTTCAATTAACGTATCAAAATTAATTTATGTACTATCGCTATTTGGCATTGTGTATACATAATTAAATATTTTGCAATAATTTTATTATTATTATTTGGTTTAGCTTATATTTGGTGTACATACACTTAAGAAAATATGAAAGGATTTTCCATGAACTCATCATTATTTGTAAAATTTATAAACGGTGCCAAATATTTATTTTCCGCCAAGAGATAGGCAAACAATAAAACTAGACATATATATTATAGTTTGTAAAAAATATGAACATTATTTCGTGTATATAGAAACAGAAATAAGCGATCAACTAAAACGGTTAAGTTGGACTTTCATAAACACAATACAGTATAACAGAACACCAAAAACCACATCCTTAAAGAAAAAATCAATTAGTACCACTCCTTTCAATCAATACACACAACAGCTAAATAAAAATCTATTAATTTTATCATAATCACCGTTGACACACAGTTCCGTGACCTTATGTCAAAATCGCGGCGATTGAATTAAATGTGTGTATACAAAATTCTAGTATTTATCTCAACACCACGCAACATAGAAAATTAAAAACTACATACAACAATAATTTAGCATTGTTTTGTTATTGTAACAAATTAAAAAGAAATTATACAATCATTTTTTGGGTAAGTGCCAAATTAGATAAGTTTTTTAACTACTAGAGTTATGCATAGTGAGTCATTAACTTGTACGTACGTATTTAATTTCACGAAGAAAATACCCACATCCCATAACAACTCGTCTTATTGTAGTTTCTATAGTATGTGCGACTGATTGCCAGTGATTTTTTCATTTATATTTTTTTCATGCATTTTATAATTCGAGTCAACTCGAACTACCAGCGGAACTTTCAATCAAAATGTAATTAGTTTATTATTTTTTCTAGGGGTCCAACCCTATATGCTACATACGCTCTATTCCGAGACTGCTCGTGACTGTAATTTATGGACTGTACCGTTTTGTCAGTCGTTAAGTATAATTTGACTATGTCTTCAGAGCTGAAATAATATCTAAAAAAAAATCAGTTAGAAAAATGAATGCAAAACTCAATCTTAATCGGCGTGTACCACACCCACGTTAACCTCAGTTTTACCCTGTCATAGAAATATAGAAATAAATTCAAAATCTTACACAAATTAGAGAGAAAATCAAGCATTATTGGCCTTTGAAACGCTGCCTAGTTAGCGCCACTTCCTATGCGAGCGAAGGGAGATTTTTTACATTAATTGTAAATGAATTTAATATTTTACATAATATGAATATATAACATAAAAACTAATTTTTTTAAAATTGATCACTTTTGGCGCTAGTTCCAAATATTTCCGTTAGATATTAGTCACTTTGCGTTAAAAGGCGAATAATTCGGTTTGACAATAATGACAAAGATCATTTTGCTATCAATTTGCAAACTGTAAAGCACATATACATAAACAACATAAACACAAGAGATAGAGAGAGATAAATTAATATTGCCAATCTAGGTAAAAATAATTCTGATATGACATATTTTTTAGTAAGCGCTGCTGTCTTCATTTTGTCTGTATCAAAATCAAATTTCAATAATGTCTTACGAGAAACGAAATATCCCCTTTCCCCTTTTATTCGGTAATCTGGTCAGTCAAAAAAATGTATTTAACCTCAATAAAAATACCTTTACTTGTTTAAATAGATCACGATCAATTTTATAATAAGAGATAATTTCCCGGGGAGCCAGTACTGCACATTAGCTGTTAGCAAGCAGCGCCACCTAACGCAATGAATCTAATTTATGTTAAAGGAAAGCAATTGGGTGGAATTCACAGAGATATCCATCACCATAAAAAAATAAAATACGAGTAGTAAGCAAAAGTACCTTTCAAAAGGAATAGAAGGTCACATTTTGGTAATGACTCTAATATTTTTTTTGATTGAGTCGAAATACAAATTAGATGACTCGACTTCGTATACAGTAGGCAAACTAGTTCGTGAAATAATTGGGAAGAAAATAAGCAAACAAATCCAATATATTCTAGGATTTGGGGCAAGTATGCCGATGATGTGTTCACAGTGATATGGCACTAGGTGTGTATAGCACATTTCTGGAGTAAGCGTAATCCAATTTCAAGAACATATTTGATAATTATGGGGGCCCGCCAAATGGAAAGCATTAGCTAGTCACAGAATTCATTATCTGTCTACTTTGTTCATTATCTGTCTACTGCCAACTCGGGAACATAAATTTTTACGTGTAAATATTTTCATAAACTGTAAACAGTTTGAATTTAATTTAAACAATTGTTTCGAAATCATTTAATGTGATAGTATAATTAACAATATTTTATTGATAATTTTTTCATTCTGGTGTATGCTTTTTTATTAGGAAGAGTTAGAAGTATGCATGCATGTAAGATTCAAAGCAGCAAAATCAAGGGACTTAAGTCAGAGAAATATGGCACCTTGACGAAATCTGCTGTAACGACATCACGTTGGCCGTTGAATACAAAAACCGCAAAGATAATCAGAGGCCCTATTTTTGAATACGATACTGAGCACCGAAAAAAACAATAACAGCCTCTATGAGAAGAGCTGCCCTCTTAATAAACCCAAACCAACTGAGAATCCCGAACTAATGAAGTATGTAGACTGAGGTTGTGTGTTTTGTTTCCTCAAAATCATAAAGACTATAGTAAAACGGAGTTCTGGAAATTATAAAAGTTCTGTCTGTTAAAGAGAGTATAAGAATAATTCGAAGGGAAGAAAACGCCGAGATGGAAATCTTTCATTGAGGAAATAGAAACACATCCGTCCGTGGCGGACAACCATTCAAGAAATGTATTATCTTTTATTGGATGTCCAATTCGCAGGAAGTACAAAAACGGTAGAAGAAAATTTACCCCTCGACCAGGAATCTAAGGTCCAGGGGCTCCTAAGATGGTGACTCAGGGAAGATTACGATGGAACACCAACCCCAGATAGTATTTTTCCTGACCTCCTGCATAAGCGAGTTGGTGGCTAATAAATGATGTCCTATGTGATTACATGCAAATGACGATCAACATAGTCATAATCACCGGATATTGTGAAAATGACTTATCGACTAATCTTTCTAAGAGAATGGAGATGGTAGTTTCCCGAGACGAAGGATTTTGGGGAATTCCAATCTCCCACAAATAGAGACTACAGGTATCTTGTGGTCTGCTTGGATTAAAAACTTACCTGATAAAAACATGTTGTAGAGAAATGCAAGAAAGCAAGAAACGGTTACTGGAAATGTAGAAATATATTTGGTAAATAATGGTTTGGTTGGATGTCGCGATTCTCGGAATTATTATCAGCTTTGCTGCCTTAGTATGGTGGCCTAGAGCTATAACTAGAACTGGTAGGAAATCACCGGGTCAGTTGCAGAGAATGGTTTAACTGAGGCATTTAGGCAATCATTATCTAGTAGATAAAGTTGGTATATTTCCTTGAACAGTACGCTGCTGTAATTCAAACAGATATTGTTGCAATCCTTAAGGCAGCGGCCTCTATAATTGAAAACGACTGTAGCGTTCGCTTAATATGTATTGAATCGGAGAGCCAGGGTTCGCGAGTAAGCGACTGAGTGGCCGAAAAATCCCGATTGCTTACCCATAAAAATATGGTTTGGCGTTGGTTTATTGGATGAGGATGACACACATGAAAATTATATGTTTGGGTATATTTACCTTCTCGCATTGCAGCGTCATCTACAGCAGTCGTTGGAGTTTTCACTATTTTTGTCAAGGGATCGGTAAATGGTCCTTGTACTATTTATATATTCGCATTTTCGTTTCTTGACCGTGGAAGAGCTCGAGAAAGCCTCTAGTCCTTCCAGACTTATTGGTTCATTTATGTCTTTACTTGAATCCATTATTTGAAATTTATAGAAACAATTTTCGTTTTCATATTAAAAATTGTTTTTTCAGGTGACTTTTAATTGTATTGAAATGAAATAACTTCCGATTTCCTTACTTCCAACAATTTCAAAAATATTCGAGAAACAACTCCCAAGAAACTCAAACCAATAATATATAAAAAAAACTTTTCCTCCACATCAATTTGGCTTCAGAGAAAACCATTCAACAGTAGAAAAAGTACATCGAATTACAAATATAATTGAAGATGTACTTGAAAATAAGAAAGTATATTCTTATATAGCACATGATTTTGATAAAAGGTTAAATTAGATAGCGAATAATCGAAAATAATGAAAATATCAATAATGAAATTATCAGGATAATACGGCTATCTTAGCAGTCGCTGATAGTACAGAAGCATCCACAACCAAAACTCAAAGTGCTACTAATATTGTCAGTCAAGAGATGACGAAGAAAACTTAATGGAACAAAATCAGTTCAAGTAAACTTCAACCGAAAAGGCCAACTGGATGCTAGTAGAACTGAACTCTCAGCAAAATCTCTATGCAAATGCGGCAAAATATCTAGGCATGAGTCTAGACGCGAACCTAAATTGGAAAGAGCAGATTTAAAGAAGAGAATAATATATGATTTTTGCAAATATACATAGTTGTGAAGTTATTAACCCAAAAATTTAATTACAGAGAATATCTTGCAGCACACATTTTTAAATACACATTATTGGAAATGTGCATTTTTGAATAAACCTAATTTCATTATAATCATGAAATTATTAATGCCATGGTGCCATCAAATTAATAAACCTTTAATAAATTCGAATATAAATCGAAACAAAAAAATGAGAGTTTTCAAACATGCACATAAAAGGTTTCGTACAATTTCTATTAACAAAATTTATGATTTTTTACGAACTTGAGCCTTACTTGAATTTAATCGATTTTTAAGAAGGATTAAATTATTAGATATTAACTTATTGTAAGCATTTCAAAATTGTGCTGGCTACTCATTATTAATATTAATACTCTTGTATATTCCAGGTTCAGTTTCCAAACGTTTATTTATTTTAGACTCAAATGACATTTATTTTCATCTTGCCCGTTTATGGAGGACTTTAAGGCATTGCGTTTACTCTAGATAGGTGAAATAATTAGTGCTGATGGTTCATCGTAACACTTATATTTCATTGTTATTGTTGTAAAGTGAAACAATATCATTGTTTATAATTGATTAATTTTAACAATTTTATTATTAGGAGTGCCTGGTTTAGTTAATATTTAATTCGCATGTTGGGCTAAATATTTAATTATATTAATTTACCTTAATACCTAGGATTTTAGAGATGTGGTACTTTTCATTTTTAAATCCATCATCTTACAGATTCCTAAGTGACTGCTTTACTTTAATTTGTGTAAAATAATAATTAATAAACCTTGACATTTTATTCCATAGCTTAAGTAAAATTTGAATGTTAAATAAAACTGTAACCTTTTGGTCGTGTTGTGCTCTTACCGAAAATTGATATTGCATTTGTAAACTTTCATTTCTTAAAAAAAAAGAAAATAATAAGAACTTTCGTGTAGGTTTACACAGTCGATACTACTTCCAACGAGGTAACGCTAGTTTGTTATTGGTTTTAAATTACGTTATCGCGCGCTAACAAGTATAACTAGAAGTTAATTACTTAAAATCTATTTATTTTCTACACATCGGTTAATTCGATACACTTGAGTGAACCAAACAAATCAATTTCAAAATGTTTTCACCTTGACATCGGATTTAATTAGTCGATCATCTTACTACATTGAATTCTTTTATTATTGTGCATAACATTTAAACAATTTATTGTAAATTAGTTGACCAAATAACTTACTCGTACTTGAACGTACATAAATAAATTTTCTACTTAGTTTTACTTACATTTTAAGAATGATCGTAGAAAGGCAAAGGAATGAAAGAAAATTAAATTTTCAATTTTGCCTTGCGCCCCGTTACAATATAAAAAATAAAAGTAAAATTGTTTAACCAATTTTATCGGTAATAGAAAATAGCTATATGAAATATAATATGTGAGAATTTAGTGAAAGTTTAGCAATGAAGTGTTTTATATTTATTTTTATACTTAGTTTAGATAATATGTACGGTAATATGTAATAATAATAATATTAAGTTTTATTAAAATGGCAATACAATTAACAGACGATGTTGTGTTTAGCAAGATTAGGTTACGAACTAGAGTTTATAGCAACATGTGGCTCGTTCGTGTAAGAATTTGTTGGAAATGGTATTATTGATAATTTGAGTAGCACTACAAAATCTGTATAATTTCAATTTGTAGAAGGTATCAATAATAAAGTCCATTCACATTTTTTCAGTAATTACTTTGTAGCTTTCACAATTTCTTTATATAAAACCTTAAAAGAATTTCTCTTTTACTCTTCATAGTAATACTAAAGTTGTGTTGAAAACTTTGTACCTAATACAAAATTTGTTTATTTTATTATTATTCTTAATGCAATATGTTACATTATGTATACATAATAATAGCATAAAAATGTTAGAAGTAGTCTGTATGTATGTTTGAATCAAAAGCAAAAATAAACGTTCGTGATTGATTCGATTATAATTTATTTACATATTTATTATTTAGAATGCAACTAATATTTGTTATTAAAATGTAAGTAAAATAATAACCTATAATTCACATACTCGTATATTGCATATCGTGCAATAAAATGTGTCTTCCAGAAAATGTTTTGCGAACATTAAACTTTCGATAGGGAAAATTCATAGTATTGATAATTACCTAGGCAACGATTGCATGTCCTAAATTTTTTTATATTGATTCTAAGAATGAGATTAAAAAACTACTCCTATTAATTGTTAAAGATGTTGATAATTGAAAATTGCGTTGAAAAAGTTAATAATAAAGGTTCGCAACGGAAAAAATGTACATGAGAAAAAGTAAAGTACTTAAGAAATCTCAGATTAAAACTGAGGATTATCTAGTCAAACCAACCAATCACAGACGTTCGTTATCTGTGTTCCTATTTGGTTGATTGGTTAGTCGGTTGGGTAGAATATAAACTCCACGCAAAAATATAATGTCTGCTTTATTTCGTAGTTGAACAGAGTATGTGATCGAGTATAAGTTTATATCCAGTTTAATCAAATAATAATTTAAAGAGGTAGGCAACAAATAATTATATAAACATTAAACAGCTTAGTTATTAGTAATTCATAAATAAAATAGATCTGTAAAGTTTTAGTATGCAAAATTTCTAATAATAAATGACCACTTAACAGATAGCTCTCTATCGACAGACGAATTCAACGAAGGATTAAGAACAGCCGATAAAAAATTAGTTCTACTATTGCAAAGACGCTATTAGCCTCTTTAGAAACCAGATTCAAAGTCAACATTAAAATAGTGACAAGTTTTTTTGTAGAAACGATATTTTTGTTGGTAACATCTTGGTTAAAAATATCGCATTCTTCATGTTTTGTGACAAACTTACTAGTATTTATTAGACGGAAAAGTTAAATATACAAATCTTTCTAGCTAAACTATAGAAAAATAATCATTTTAAACTGTACGATTACATAATATGTTTTACAGTAACATGACTTAATCAACTTTGAATTCAATACAATGAAACCACTTGATAATTTATCAGTAAAATACATTTGATCAATTGGTTTTATAATTTTGCTGAATATCGAATGTGTTGCTGCTATCATCGCATAAAACTTACTTAGATAAATTAATCGCTCAAATTAATAGTGGAATTATGTATTATGTAAGCAATTAGTTTCGCATCTTTCAAATATACTATGCTGATTGATAGTGGGCGAAATCAACGAAAATTTTGTATAGTAATTGTTGGACAACTATTAACAACATTTAGAAAACGTGTTGTATTAATCTTTATCATTAGGTGAAACGTACTCAACCATTTAACAAGTGTAATAATACCAAATTCTAAATTGTACATCCTTGCTTTGCAATACACATGCTTTGTAGTCGGCGATCAATTACTGATGTGAATATATGATATAATATTACTTACTCATATAAGGAATAATATTAAATCATGTTTTGTTAATTATGTCCAAAAGTGAATCACTATTGTTTTAAAATATATTATGCATAATATTTAATGTGATTCATAACATTAATAATATTTCATCTCTTTATGTAAACAGTTTTTACAAACAATCCATCCTTATCAAATTTTGGGCATTATATTTAGGCGTTATGCTTTCATGGTAGGGGTTCTTACTCCGGAAGTTTCAAATCTCCAAAAGCCGACTAAAAATTCACCTTTCATCGCATAACTATAATTTTCCAAGAATTAGAAATGAAACTAAATTAGTTCAATTGAATTTTTATTAATTTGATCCTTAAGATGGATTTACACTCTTTGCATACAACCAGGCCCGCGGCTTAAATTGAGAGCTAATGCGGCAGCTTAAAAGGGCGCTAAAATAACACAAATTTTATTAATTCAAAAACATGTCGTTACTCCAAAAATGATTATTTAATATTACGTTACAAGTTCAAATCATTAAGAACAGATAAAAAAAGATTCAATCAAATCACAGATTAAACAGTGACAACATTTTGTTTTTAGAATATCGAAGAATAAGAAATTTTCTGATATTTATCCAAAAACCAAGTCTTCGAGATTTAGTGAAATTAGAAATTTTAGTCTATATTCTTGTGTAGATATTTTTTAAGTTGATATTATTCTATTTTCTTTGTTGTTACAAATGCAGAATCTAAATTGGCTGGTTGCATCTAATGTGCAACATGGTTAACTCATTAGTTCCTCATAGCCTGTACGGGCTATGGATTAGTAAACCCGGCTTAGCAAAACTTGATCAAGCACTCTAGGAAATAAAACTCAATTCGTTTAATGGAATTATTCTAAATTTGGTTCAATAATCTGCAGTCTGTACAGGCTATTACCATAGAATAAGTATGTAAGAATGATAATTTTCTTGTGTTAAAATAGCATTAGGCTAATCAAAATATAAAATTGGGTACTGGCTGTTACCTCAATACGAGACCACGATATATTTTGGATTATCTGCCTTTCCTTGTTACACAATATTGAAAACAAGTGTTGTTTTGTTATTGTTTCCTTCATTCATAAAGTTTTCTTTTACTATATAGTCGAGTAAAAAAAATACGAACGTTTTTTTTCTTTTCAATATTGTGTAACAAGGAAAGGCAGATAATCCAAAATATATCGTGGTCTCTTATTGAGGTAACATGCATACAAGCAGAACCCAATTTTATATTTTGATTAGCCTAATGCTATTATAATACAAGAAAATTATCATTCATAGCTATTTTTTCTATGCTATTACTATGAAATTCGACAACAATTTTCTTCTGTTATCGTTTGCTTATAGCAGGCAAACGAAGGGTCAAGAAAAACTTTAAATTTTCACTTCACTTTTTCCTTTTGAATCTGTGCTTATTAAAGGCGACCGGTAGAGGTCGAATTTCCTAGTAACAAAAGTTTGCAGAACGAAATTTATCGCTAACCACTTACTTTAAAGGTGTTCTTTTCTAAAGTAAGGGTAAGTTGTGCAGGTTCTATAAGCAACTGTGGGGACTTTTCTTCTGGAGTTTTTTGATATTCAATAGCTGTTACGGAAAACTGGTGCTTAGTTCTTTCCATTTCTTGAAATTTTCTGTTAATATTTTGTTATTAGCTCTCAAACTTGGACAAGTTGTGCAAGCTTGATCGGAATATACAATAACAAGTATCTAGTTTTGTTGGTTTTTAAATATTTTAATTTTATATTATAGCAAAAATTTTAATGCAAACAGACTACCCATAATTTCCAAAAAATTTATGAAAATTTACTCAGAAAATTGCCGATAGAGGGCTAGGAAGTGTTTGGTATGCAAATACGAAGTTTTTCTATTAGGTAAATTCGAATGGTAAATAAAAAATGTATTAATAGACAAATTGAAATTTAATTTTTAGGTTAGGTTCAACAACAAATTTAATTTAGTAAAGAGTGCTCTTAAGTACATATTCAAAAGAGCCTAAGTAAACTTGAGTTTACATTGAAATTGGCTAGTCTTGAAATGGAGTTAATGTAATCGTAAAGAACTATAGCATCGCGGAAAGAATATTACACGCACTTTTGAAGTAATTAACCATAATATCCATAATACTATGTTTAACAATTAATTTTAAAAATGTTGAAAATGGGCAAAACCGTGAAAAATTTCTAAAAAAAATACACTCGGTGGCAGGTTATACCGAGTTCAACTGATCAGCGTATTATTCTGATTCTTTGCTATTTCGTCTCAAAATTAATTTATAATTTGGATGGTATCAATTATTATTTTAGTGTGGATAATAACCTAAATTCTTAAAACGCCAGAAATCAAGATGCTGATTGAAACACCCCAAAACCATATCCTGTTTCTACCACTTTACTCCCCGATGTTAAATCCAGTCGAAAGGGCGTTCCCAAATTAAATCAGAAGCTCAATTTTTCATGGTTTCTACAAATAAACCAAAATCTTTTCGATGGGATTATACAGAGCGTAAATTCTTTTACAGACATAGACTGTTTCAACTTTATTTCGGATATGCATGGTACCATCACACCCTTCAGCAGGAGCTTCAGAATCGCTGACAGAAGTAAAAGTACAATCATTTAAAAATTTTAAATTGATTTTAATTTCTTTCAAAAAATGCGATAAGATGAACTCGTGTAGAATGAATTTTACATTGAGAAATAAAATTATATGGGCTTCAATTTATTTGTAAATTGTTTCACGCAAATAATTTAATAAAATTTAAACTTCATTTTAGCTGTATAGTGTTTTAGTTAATTTGGAAATAGTTTAGTTTAATTTGACAAAGGATGCGCTGAATTTCTAAAATGTTTCATTTAATCTGAAAATCCTGTTTTATTCTTATGGCTATTTCAACTTTAGAATTTAACCTTATTTATTTTATTTATTTATTTTGCTGGTGCTACATTCCGAAGAAAGATTTGGCAGCCTCATTTTCTTGAGGTTACATAATCAGGTTATTTTAAGGTTTAATCTTACATTGGAGTAAATAAAAACTATTAGATTGAAATGGATGTGGAATACGGAATTCCGGGAAGGGAACGTAAATTACCTCCCATTGAACTATTCTGGCAGTTCATTGGGAATATATAAATGAGAGAAATATTTACATTTAATTTGCATTTGAACTATTTCTACTTTCTTTTACGTAGTAAAATAAAGTATTGTAATCAAGTGGTTTTAAAAAGTTCTCTGTGTGTGTTGCTGTACAGATATGAAATTCATACATAAGATTTTCGTTTCATTAATTTGATAATCCCAGAGATCTTTGGTCGAAAATAATTCATCGCAAGTGGCAGCTGTCATAAGTTTTGTGGTTTTCTTTCATAACTTCAAAGCTTTATTCAGAGAAATTGGTAAAATGTATTTTATTCAAAGTATTTCCCATCGTTAGCTAATGACTTTTTCCCATCTTTCAGGCAGCATACGGATTACGCGTCGAAAAAATTCCTCGTGTTTTGAGGCGATCCAAGAATCAATGCAATTTATCGATGCTTCGTAACAATGGAGTGCTGCTCGGCCAGGCCATGAGTTATCACCGGAACAAGTGGTAATCGGAAAGAGCATTGTCTGGTGAATAAGGTGGGTGGGGTAGGGCATCCCATTGAAGCGCCTCCAAAGTTTCCTTGACGACTCTTGCAACATGTGGCCGAGAGTTGTCGTGCTGAAAGATCACTTTGTCATGGTTTTTCACATATTGTGGGTGTTCGAACTTCAATGCTAGTCTTAATTGCATCAATTGTTATTGATAACATCCTCCAGTGATGGTTTCGTTAGGTTGGAGTAGCTGCATAGTACATCACTCCGAACCGATCCCACCAGACGTACAGCATTAGTTTCTTGCCATGAATATTCGATCTGACGATTGAAGTTGATGCATGAACGGACTTACCCCATGATTTTCTACTCCTCGGATTGTCGTAGTGGATCCACTTTTCGTCCCCCGTCTCTATTCGATGCAATTCGATTTTGTCTTTGGAGCAGTTGTTCGCACGTGAAAAACGATGTTCGACGTCTCTTGGCTTGAGTTCATACGGAACAAAATTTGGTTGTTTTTGCATCATACCCATGGTCTTGAGACGGCTTTGAATGCTTGTTAAGTCAGGCCCAAAGTTTCAGCGCTCTTGAGTTTGGCATGAATCATGGTCCAATTACTGGTCTCCTTTCGCGTTCTTTGTCACTGGTGTCAAAATCGCCAATTGTAAAACGGCAGAACCAGTACTCACATGTTTTTAATGATGAAGCTTGTTCCCCATATGCTTCACACAGCAATCGATGTCCATCACCTGCAATTTTCTTCAAATTAGAACAAAATAGCAGCGCTTCCCACAAACTGTGTTTTGCTGGCACAAAGGTTGGCATGTTTAGAGTACAAAAAATATGTTGTTTACACTTCAGCGAAATGACACATACTGATTTTTAGAGGGAAATGATAACACTTTAGCATGAATATAGTTACAAGATGGCCCGATGCGATTTAATACTAGTTACGCCATCTTTTGTAAATTCCTCAAAACTTATTTGAACCCCCAATATTTTGAAAAGTATATAATCTATGAAAAAACAACTATTAACTAATAGATCTAAATTAAATTTGGAACAATATGGGTCCACATCCGTTTTCCAAAATGTAAGCGGAAATGAAGATTTTTGACAATAAAAATGTTTCAACAAAAACTCGGCTCCTGTACAGCCCAGACAAACTGATTGATCGAGATAAATTTGACATTTAAACTTTTTTCATAAATTGGGCAGTTCCGGTGATGTTTGGACAAAATCGATCCACCGGAAGTGGTACTTTCCGAACAAGCAAATATTTTGAAAGAAAAAATTATTATAAACTAAACGATTCAAAATTAAATTTGTAACAATATCGGTTTCATGCTTTCCAAAATTTAAGCCGAAATGACAATTTTTGACAAGAAATGTTAAAAACAAAAAACTGTTTTTAACAAAAAATTTGCCTCTGTACAGCTCAAATGAATTAACTGATTGGAGTGAAACTTCATACTTAAGTTTTTCCAAAAATTGGGCGACTCTAGTGATGTTTGGCCGAAATCGGTCCACCGGAAGTGGCAGCTTCCATCGGAGCTATTTTGTTCTTTGCAATGATGTTGAAAAGTATGTAACATATACGAAAAAGACAAGTAAAATCAAAAAGATTGTAAATTAAATTTCATATAGTTCCCTACATTTTTTTAAATTTTGCCGAAAATGATAAGTTTTCATTAAAAAACTGTATTTTCCTAAATTCGGCATCTTTATAGTCCGGGCAGATTGATTATTTGGGATGAATTTCACACTAAAGCTTTTGCCTAAATTTGAGCGTTTTTAGGAGCGTTTTCAAATTTTACAAAGATGTTGAAAAGTATAGCATTTACAAAAAACGACAAAGAATTAAAAGTTTGAAATAAATTTAAAGATTAAATTTAGGGTTAACCTTGCTGGTGTTCTGTAATTGTAGCGGTTATAATGACTTTTGATTATAAAAGAATTGTTATCAAAAATCCGGTAGGTTTAATTTTTCGCTTTAGAAATTAAGTGCGGTTTATTCGAGATATGATGTACATTCGTGATAAAAGAAACCAGGGTATTGGCCACAACATAATCACCCCTCCAGCTGCTCAAAATATACAACAAATTAGGAGTCCCACCAAACTTACAGCATAATCTTTTTCTAACAACCTATTTTTCATCACTAGTAACAATTCGTTTCAAATGCGGGTCGACTTCATTGCACTTCGTAAAGATGCGCATCGTAAATATTAAGTAATTGGTTTAAATGAATAACTTTCAAATCATGCGGAACCGAAATATCGAGCTTCTTAGCGAGTTCAAACAATTTTAAGTAATTTTTAATTGTTGTGTACATTTAATCTCTCGAACAATTATATGGTGATCCTCTTTCATTATGGATTTGACTCAGCTACATTTGGTTAACCAGACGGTTTATTTTAAACGAATTCCAGTAAATGCGTTCTCTTGTGTAATCAGCATCATATGAACTCTACATATCACTGAATGGGCTCAAACAGCTTTCTTTCCGTTACGAAAATAGAAAAGTAAAATATACCGAAAATGTTCGTTTCTACATTCCTTTAAAAATGAGACTGACACAAAACTAACAGTTACAAAAAAAAAAAAATTACGCACTACTTCCTTACACCGTAACTTAAATGTGGCCAATGTCAAATGCCGAAAGGAAAATGTTTTAACACTTACAGAAAATTTTCAAAAAATTTGCAAAGCAATTTTTGTTTGAAAAACGAAAATGCTTGCTTGCGAATGTAATTTATCAAAAGAAAATACTTATTTGATGCGAAATTTAAATTTGTTAAGGAATTCTAAATAAAATTAATTAATTACTCTCACTAGAATGATTACAGTGCGTTTTTCACGATAATAATGATTTGGTGATATTAAAAGAAAAAGATCCCAGTACAAGCCGGACATCGTATGCAATTAAAAATATAAAAATCATAATGGATTGGTGGCAAATAATTGTTTTAATTGAAATTGCTCAATACAACTTTTTAAAATCTAAAATCCTCAGTGAGCGCCACTCCTTCGGCGAACGAAATGCGGCATTTATACGAGAAAAGATCGCATAGAATAATTTTTGTCACTCTATTAATTTTTACCCCATATGGACTAATTTAACTTTATACTTCATTTTTTAAGAATTTATCCACTTTTAGCTCTAATTTTAAAATATTCCACCAGGTGAAAACACTTTGCTTTGAAAGCGAGCTAGGCACAAAAAAAAATCGCTAGATATCAGTAACTTTGGATTAAAATGCGAATGAGTTGATTGTCTAAAGCCGAATTTTTGTTAAGTGCGTCAAAACTGTGTAACAATCACATAGCAAATACAGTTTTTTTTATGAATTGGGATCCCTGGATCAAAATTTGTCTCGAAATAAACATATTTTAATTTTAATTTTAACAAAGAACAATATAAAGAAAAAGTTTGTTCACCTTTCAAAACTCTAAGTCATATTTGTCTGGTAAAATTTAAAGCGGGATAACATAAAGTCGCCCTGAGATTCATAATCTAGAATTTTGAATAACTTCCGATGCAAACAATAAATTTAAACGACCACCAAATTTAACCCAGCCTCCTCAAATTATTAAAATACTTTTATCAAATATTTCTAGCAATGGGCGCTTTCAGGGCATCCAACAGTTGCGAACATGTTGAGTAAAATCAAAGCCAACGTTATGAAATGGTTTAGTACTATGAAATATTGAAATCGAATCGGCGATGATTTCACTATGAATTATTTTATTATTTTCATATTATTTTGCATTGATATAGAATTCTATCGGAAATGCGCTTGAAAAGACCCATGGATCGTTTAGTTGCTTTGGTTTATTTTACGGTCAATTTTTAATTTGGAGCTAGGTTCTGTTAATTCTAGTTTAATAATATAATATTGTCGTGTCCCATGTTAGTAACATGCGTGTAAATTTATAATTACACATATTTGTGGCAAATTTTGTATAATTAAAAACATGTATTACGATCCCAAATAAGAAATTTATGGAGTACCAAGTATCATACATGGACGCACCCAGTGAACTATCTCATGAAGGCATATGAGGTTATTTGGACGTTAGTTTTAGTTACCAGTTTAGTTACTAGTTTATTGCGTTACCAATAACAATCAAACGTGTAGTGTTAATTTTACACATTTTTAAAATTCAAATTAAAGCAAATACTTTTACTGACCACAAAACAAATTCTAAATGTAACTCGTTTTTGAGCAGCTTTGCGTAAATTACCAACTTTAGTTGAAAATCGGGTATAATTACAATATTAACCAATTTATACGTATGGCCTAAAGGCGGACAATGATACCAAACTTATAATAAAGTTAGAGAAGTAATTTTATATTATTTTACGCCTCGAAGAAAAACACTAATTAATTAAAATTGAGTTGTATTATTAAGTTGAAACAATTATATTAAATTTCAAGATCAAATTTTTGCTGCTCATTGTTTATATGTTTTGTGTTATGTACATGATATTTATTTAATTATATAAGAAAAATACCCATTTTATAAACATGTGTGTAAAATTTATTGCATAATTTCCAAATTAGTATTATTGCAAATGTGTGTGTCTATAGATTAGTTAATTGCTTGAACGACAATAAGGCATTTTAAAGAATGGCATTACATAATTTAATTTCGGCAGATCAATTTCCCCATTTAAAGTGCTTTTGTAGATTGTATAGGAAACATCTGATAATAGCACAAAGAAAAGAAAAAAATAAGTCATTTGTAAATTTTATACTATCGACCGTAAAATAATATGCTTTTTATTGCATAATATAAAAATGCAAAGGTATAAGTGTATTGCCTAAAGAAACAACCAACAATTTTTAATTTGTAACATAAATTTTTATATTACCAAATTACATCTAATTAAATTTTCATAATACATATTTTGGAGAACCCAATTATATACGGTGGTACTACTCCGCTACATGAACACTGGTGAACATATAGTTTAATAGAAAATCCAGTATATAGAGATGTTGGAGCTACACATAGAGATGGAAAAAATCTCAACCGAGAAACACGCGTGTATTTTTAGAATTAAATAAAGTAAAAAAAACATGATACGGAAACTAAATACAACAAATTTCCCGTCTTTATAAAAAGAGGGTAAACGTTAATACAAACTAACAAAACTACTATTTACAGAATAATATATAATGTATATATGGAGGATATTTTTGGAATCAACTTTACTTATTAAACTTAACGTTGTTTATATTAAACGTTTGTCTTATGTTTTTATCTAATTAACAACATATGACCAGATCAATTGATGTAAATCCTGAGTTGGTATTTAATGCAAGTTTATATACAATTTATGAACGGATGGACTGCTACCATTGTTTAATTCTCTTATTTTATGATACGTACTCTATTTTAAAGAAGATATCACCTACAAAAGATGTACATAAGAGGTGTCTTTTACTCATACCATTCAGGCAGAATAGTACATTTTACACTCAACATGTACGCAAGCAAGCAACAATTGTGGAAGGATGAACAGGATTAAAAGTCACACTTTGGTCGAAGAAGCTGACAAATTAATTTTTTTAGTATTGATATTTTATCCCAGTTCACGAGTGTTGTTAACACACACAAATATAGTTAATTCGTATCCTATATTTGCTAAAATATGCCTTATTTGAGTTAATGTTTCTTGGCATATGTTTTTTAATTTCAAATTATGCTTGACTGGCCAAGGGAAACGAAATAATTTTTGTGATTACTCTAATAATCTAAAATGGTTGGCTCACTTTCTTCGCTCGTACGAACAGATCTTTAGCGCCTTGCTTTAGTATTACTCATTTTTGTGAAATTATTATTAATTATCACAAATTCGTGCTCTAAACTTATTCGATAACTTTTTAAAGTTTGATGTCGTGATTTTATTATAAGAATTTATTAGCTAATCTAAAATAGTTCAAATGTTTTGCGAAATAATTGAACGCTAAAACACTTTTAGAAGGTTATCTTACAACCTCTAAAAATAACTCATCAAAATTTACCCTTCTTTCCACTATAACATCCAGTATAATCATAGCATAATTATATTATCCAGTATAATTAAAGTATATTAAATAACTTATACGAGTATATAGGACAGACGTGTTTTTTTTTCTCCTACCCTATTTCATTTTCCGTAATTAGATTTTCTGATACAGGTGTCACTTTGGTCGTTTCGTTCGAACTTCGAAAAAATATTCGAAGTAAATCAAACTGTTAAAAAGTTCACAATTTTTGGTTGTCAAAGTGTCAACTAACAGCCATGAGAGTTGTCAATGAATGGAAAGCGTTTACCAAACTCTCAGAAAATACGCATTTGTGATTTCAATCGGTGTGGCAAATTATTTTTATCTACCACACTTAAATTAAGACATAAACGTATTCATTTGCATTCATCAAGGGGCCATTCGTGAATAAAGTTAAGAATGTAACGAAATCTTACCATACTCTAAATAACTACAAAAACCGATTCGAGAATTCCGAATTGTGTAATTTGTTCCAAAGTTCCAGCAAGTGAGACATTTTTATATACTAGGAATCACCTATAATTGTGACTATTATACTATAATGATGAGGAAGAAGCCCATCCAATGCAAGAATAGGAAATAGAAAAATAAAATAATTTTTCATTTATTTTGTATAATAAATGTAACTATTAAAATTTTAGTTTGTACCAAACGATTGTTTATGTCGTCCAGCATTCAATAAGGTGCCAGTGTTGCCGCCATATTGGTAACTGCCTTGGCATGACCCCTTAAAAATGATAAGCGTTGTTATTTTTCAATAACATTCTTGTATTTAAGCATATATTGATTGTATAATATGGCCATGGTCGCAATTAGTGAATCTGATATACTTTAGACACCTTTTTGCCCAAGCGTTTGCAATTCTGTATACACATATCCAATTCAGAAACATTGAACGGAATTAATTTTCTTTGGCTAAAATTTCCAGCGCTGATTGACAAGTACATAAATCAAAAATATCACGATCACCAGTAGTTTCAGGTTGTTTATCTGCGACTAAATCACACGCAACTTTAACATCAATGCCAATCGATTCAAAGTGATCTTGAACATATTTCATACGGTTGTATTTTGCCGAATAGTAAGTCATAGTTATGGCATACGATGGCCAAATCTCAGACGTGTACTAAAATTAGATTTTTACTTTCCGAATCTATTTTTTCATTTATTTTTAATCTGTTCTGGGGCGCCTAGACTCTCCCAACTTTTTCATGGTTCGCTTCTTACTTTTTCACCGTTTCCCAGCCAATTCGAGAACGTACGGCTATAGGTCTGATTTTCGTAGAACCATCTGCGCATTGCATAGCTCCATGCCAGCCTATAAGTACTGGCATCGAAGATGGGTCGGCCCATGAGTTCTGCACTCCGACAGGGGGCCATAGTTTTGTTCATTTTTATCACAGATCGTAATCTGATGATGAAAAATCCTTTTCCGTCATGCTCCTATCGGGATTCGAACTCGGTACCACGCGATCCAAACGCCAAAGCTTTAACCACTATCCCGTTTGGTGGGTTTTTCAAATCCTTTAACTTACGCAAAAAATAAGAAATACTGAAGTGCTTCGGCTAAATCGGTTATTTTAAATGTTTTAGCGTATATTATTTCAAAACGGAGTAATCAGCTAACACTAAAATATAACAATACAAAATTTATTGATAATTGGTTAAACATAACGGATCAATTAAAATACATAATAGCTCCTGGTCATTACATGTAATATCATATGAACGGACAAATTGTCCAGTCAATATAAAAAGTTCCAAATAATACGTCATCGGCTTCTCGGCTGCATTAAACTTTTTTTGTCTCCAACATCATTGTCTGCAGATCAGCATCTGTTAAATTTTCAATATTATCAGACGAAAGAATGACTGATAATTGTATATAAGAAATTATCACATGTTTGTGCTATATCGAGGTGATGTTCCTTAATATCACAACATCACCTCATACACTACACCGCCTTTCAGTACCAGCCGGTTGAGTTCTGAATTTATTGTTTATATTGAATTTTACTTTATTTCACGTTTCGAACTGTTATGTCGATTAGGTTTCTGGCATTTCTCTTCTTTGGCGACAAATAGATTGACATGTCCGGACTAACTAAATGTACGGACTGACTAAATTCGTAGTGGATCTTTATTTCTCGGGAACCGGGAAACGTTAAGCACGTAATCTTCCAAATTTCATTAACTTTTATATCGTTGCATTCTGATGCAACTTTGGAAAATTTCTGTATCATATTTGCTGTATTGTTTCTTCCATTACAAGTGTAATTGCATACTAAAAATGGGCGTGTGTTACCTGTTGACAGATTAAACACGATTCACGATTAAAATTGCAATGGTTTAGTATAGCCCGTTCTGGGCCTTTACCTTATGCCAATCGGATATGTTCCTATTTTTGGTTTTGAACCGCGGAATGCGATTTTTTATTCACTTCTTCGATTGAACAGAAATTGCCGTAGTTTGTTTATTTTTTTGTATTGACAAGTAATCTACAGTCAAATTTAGTTTTACTTTTTCACTAGCTAACTCGTTAGCTTCACAGCTAACATCATTCTTGCCCTAAAGAAAAAAAATTTGGAACGCAAAGAAAGGCATTTTGGATAAGAACAATTAATATTTTTAAACTAAATCAACAGCGTCATCAAAGAAGACGGTAAAGAAGATCAGCTTAACTTCTAGATATTTTAGGAACTATAAACTGTTTATTAGGTATTAGGGCTTGACCCATTAGCAATTACAGATTTGGAGCAAAATATTATTTTTTTATTAAATATATAGTTTATTTTAATGTCCGTATTACGCGAAAAAAACTCCGCTATCGGCGATTCAGCAAAGAATACTGGAAAACTAAGACTTAATTTTAAAATTATTTTGGTAGTGTGTCAATTTATTCGAGCTTTAAGCGTAACATATCACCTGCATGTGGTTGGCGATTGGTAAAAATATTTCATCAAAGAGGAATAAGACATAGAGGTATTTTGTATGAACAGAAGAGGTGAACGAGACCAATATAAAAATGTATGCATTTTCATCTCCTTAAAAACACAAAAAACGAAATAAAAAAATTAATTTTATTTTTTCATACACATTTTCTATTCATACAAAATACCTCTCTCTATGTCTAATTCTCTTTGATTAATTAGAAAGGAACCAACAAAAATTCCTAGTTTTTCCATTAAGCGATTTAATTTATTTTATTACGATTTAATGTTTGATTATGGTTAATCTTAATCGAAATAAAATAACAAATATTGAATAAATTTATCTTACAAAATTTGAAAAATTCGCTTCGTTTCTTTTTCAAAATATGAAAATACCTGATAAAATTATAAATTCAATGAAATCTATTCTCGAATAGGCTGATTGAAGTTAATTGACATTTCTGAGAGTCCGCCTAACCTTGCAATTCGTCTACAAAAGTCAAACAGTTCTACAAGACTATTTAAGGAGAGACTTATTGAAATTTTTTAAATGTTAATCTCCACATCATAAGTCATAAATTAGATCGTAATCTCAAATTCAAATACACTGCGTCAAATTAAAACCGCAACAGGATTTTACATTTTAGTAAAATATTGCCTATCAAAAAATGTTTTTTCCATTTTCCGATGTTAGAGAATCAGTTTTATTTTTATTAATTTTTGTAGAACAAAATTCTGTACTCAGTAGAATAAAAAGATGCTGCTATTTGGAACTGTACACGAGCTTTCTCGGTTTTTACTCCAAATTTAAAATTAGCCATTTTGTAGAAAATTTAGAAACCTCGAAAACATTCCTCAGGAATCTATGTAGTAGTATACGCCGAACGAATATAGTATACGCCCAAAAATATTTTATATTAGAAAAATTGATTTTTTTATGTTATTCGCAAATGCGAATGTTATTCGCCAATAAATCTCTATTTAAGAAGAGACCCAAATCCTCGATTTTCTAAAAAAGTGTAGACTGCGGTCCCATTTATGATTTTGTTTTTATAGGGAGTGGCATATTTAAAAATCTACAATAAGTATCGGCTCGAGCGGACTTGTTGTAAATTTATCTGATTTGATTGGGAAGGTTCCTACAAAACATAATCCTTGTGTCTCGTAAAAAGTCAAGACAATCTACAATAAGTCTCTTCGTAAGTATTGTAGACTTTTAAATAATTCAGTCACCGACCAAATGGCACAGTGGTTAAATCTTTGGCGTTTGGATCGGGAGGTACCGGGTTCGAATCCCGATAGGGGCAGGATGCAAAGGGAATTTTCATCAACAGATTACGATCTGTGATGAAATGGAACACATCTATGACCCCCTGTCGGAGTGCAAAACTCATGGGCCGACCCATCTTCCATGCCAGTATAAGCTGGCATCGAGCTATGCAATGTGCAGATGGTAACAAAATCGGACCTATGACCGTACGTCCTCGAATTGGCCTACACACTGGCGTAAAAGTAAGGACGGAAAAAGCTAACCGCGAAAGAGTTGGGAGAGCTTTGGCCCCAGAACAGATTGCAGCGATAAAAAAAAAAAAAAATAAAAAAAATAAATAATGAAATGGATCAGTCTTACCAAAAAATTACATTCCAAAGACGAATTCGTATCTGAAGAGACTACCTAAACAAATAATTATGTTCGAGAAGTAACTTATTTGAATAAGTAGTCTCCACAAAAAAATCCGACAATTTTCTCGGAAATCTGGCACTCGTAGAATGTGCCAATTTTACCTTTTCATACGAAACAAAACGAACATAGATTTCGGTCCAATTCGTGACTTATTTTATGGAGACTGAATTGTTTCAAAGTCTATTCGGATTCGAGATATACCAGTTTGGGCGGAATTGTCCCATTAGTGCCAAACGTAAAGCAGGAGACATTGTAGATTTTCAAATAAGTCAACCTCCACAAAATAAGTCATGGATTGGACCGCAGTCTAATTGTTTTATTTGATAGCAAATATGTAAGAAAAAATCTATTTGGATGGTTTTGCTTATTTTTTGCAAAATTTAAGTTGGCAAATAAAGTATGCAATAATCGACCATTTCGGGAAAAGGCTTTAGTTAAGACAGTTTTAGATTCCGAGAACTTGGGTTAAACTCATTTGTTTGCCTAGCAAAAAATGAAAAGATTTAGTAAGTTTCCCATTTGAGTGTAAAGTACAATATGAATTCATGCATCTTGTTTTAACTAGGTAATACATTTAGAATGTAGCGTGTTTCTTTTCGCCCGAGCAAATTTTTTTGGCAATCTTGTCGATACACTAAATTAGCAACCATCCTTAGCCACCTAAAACAGGTGTAATTTATAATATTTAAATTTAAGAAATTCACAGAAGAATATCACGTGATCAGGAGTAGCAGTTTGCTAAAATGGCTGACTTTTTCCATTAAAATTAAACTAACACTATCTAGTTTACGAAGAAAAAAAAATTAGAATATTAATTTCTTTATGATGCTCTGGCTAGAGGACAAGGAATAAAACGACACGCAATAGCGACGCCTGTGTTCATAAAATAATCTACGAGACAACAGCTGATTTTGTTTTAAACGAAAGCTGTCAAATTTTTATGACATTTAATTGAATAGAATCGTCGTTAAAGTCGACTTTACATTCACATTTGATTTTTTTTTTTAATGTGGGAAGTGATTAAAGCTGCGTTTTTTTGAAAAACAATCGGGTTGAGTTCGGGATAGCTTTTTCAAATTTGTCTAATATAAAATTAATTAAAATTATTTTTTATCATTTTTTTAAAATTAAATAACTTAGATTTAATAGTAACCTAATTATAACAACAAAAATCCCTCATAAAAGTTGTATAGTTTTCTTGTAATATCGATGTTCTGTATAGTTCTGAACAGTTCCGTTATTAACGGTTTAAAAGGTTTAAAACCAAAACAAATCATCGACCAGATGGAAACGCAAATGAATCAAATGACCATTTCTAAGCAATGTTTGGAGATGTTTCAGCATTATTCAACTGAATTTTTGTGTCAATTCATAACGGTTGATGAAACATGGATCCATCTCTATACGCCAGAATCAAAACAATAGATAGTAAGCTGGTTTAAGTGCTCCAAAGAAAGCAAAACTTGTTGCGTCACCTGATAAGGTTATGGCTACTGTCTTTTGGGATGCGCAAGGCATACATTCATCGACTACAACGTGAATAAAAAAATTAAGGAAAACTGCCACATTTGAAGAAGATAAAAATGCTCTTCCACCATAACAATGCACAGTCACATTCATCATGGAAAACACAGCACAAATTGGATTAATTGGGCTTCGAATTGAGAGGCTAGCTCTTGTGACTTTTTCGTATCCCAAACATGAAGAAATGGTTCAGTGGAAAGATATTTAGATTAAATTATGAAATAATAGCTGAAAGTAGCGCTTATTTTGAGGAGTTCGGTAAATCATATTTTAAAGGTTTAGTGAAATTGGAAAATCGTTGGAATAAGTGTATCGTGCTAAAAGGAGACTATGTTGAAAAATAAAGTGAATTTAAAAAAATTGTATTTACTGTTTCATTTTAAAGGCTTATCAATCCACCCTCATATTTTGAGTTAAATTTAGGAGGTGGATTTGTTCTATGATAAGCCACTGCTGGGAACTATTAAATTCTAATTTAATTATTAATGATGAATATGCTAACTACGAGTAAAGAATAATT
This sequence comes from Nephrotoma guestfalica, assembly GCA_963691935.1. NCBI lineage: Eukaryota > Metazoa > Arthropoda > Insecta > Diptera > Tipulidae > Nephrotoma > Nephrotoma guestfalica. The sequence continues at coordinate 225,150,068 of OY829913.1, read as the reverse complement.
TAGTATTACAGAAAATTATCATATAACGTTTCTTTTCTTAAAAAGTTACGTCTTAGAGTTGCTACCAATAAAGTAGTCTGAAATAGTTGTTTGTGTCTAAATTCTCAGAAAAGGCATTGCTGTATAGATGATTAAAGGATGATCCTTTTGAAGCTTACTTCTAAGTAGTTAGGAAATCGTATGAAAACTCAATTGAACTCTTCACCCAATATCTGAGCTGTTAGTTGTTCTTATAGTTTTAAATTGTCATAGATAAATGGCAGGTTGCTTGGATCATTAAATACATTTTTTTATAAGCAATATCCTAAAACTATGGTATACCGGCTGAGACCACGAACCTTAATACATTGGAAGTAAAATGGAACAGTTAATACCTTACACGAGAAACAGTAAATTTTCAGAACACGTAAAGTGGAAGCCAAATAATTTTTTATGTAGTATTGGATGAATGCAATCACAATCGAAGCGAACCTTAAGATACGTTAACGCCATTGAATAAAACCGAATTATTCCAGGAATTGCTAATATACCTTTCGAATATCATATAACTTGATCTTACTTACTTACTGATCTCAACTTGGAGACTAATTTGTGAAAAATCTCACAATTTTTAAATTCTTCACTAAACATGGAAAAGTGTTTAATATCTAAAGTGAGAGGGAAAATTAAACACAGGTTAAACAAAAAAACAAATAAGTTGGATGAGGAGGATTAGTACAGGTGATGTCACAACACATGAAATGGTCATAGAAGTTGATGCCTTAAACGGAAATGTTTAAGATGCAACACCACTTTCTTATATAAATTAAATTTGCGAAAAATGTGTTCGACCAGGTTCTAAAAAACGGGTTGATTGTTGCAAGACGTTTTTGGCGCTGTACAGCGTGGGTTCATACAATAATATTACAGAATTGTTTCAATGGAGATGAAAGTTTATCATTATGAGCCAGAATCGCAATACAACTCTATACTGTGAAGTGTAAAGGATGAGCCAACCCGAAAACAATTTAAAGCCGAGACTGCTGCTAAAAAGATGAAGCCAGCAAGCTTTTGTAACTCAATAATCAATCGTGACAGTGAGGAAAAAGGCATACTAGTGTTGAACGACAATGCTGTGGATCATCGGGCGACTTTGCAATTGAAAATTACAGTCAACTCACGATTTTGAAGAAATCGAGTGCCACCAATCGTGTGTTACCTTGCTTATTATGATGGAAATATTATGACAATGATAAGGCACTCCAAGTGGTGGTAAACGAACATATTGAGCTCCATGATAAGTTTTTAAATTAGCCAATAACTATATTTTTTATTATATTTATAATGTCAACAATTTTCGTGACCATTCGAGTAGCTTAAAAAGTTCAGAGGAGTTTCATGGAAAATTTGATTATAAGAAACCTGCGTAAAATGACGAATTTTTGTCAATTTTCAAGGACGTCCGAATACTTAAACCAACCAAACCAACCATATTGTCTAGATAAATATTTAAAGTTGGGCAGATTCCCAGTTCAACTCATATTTCAAAAGACGAGTTGTTGAGAATTTAAAAGGCGGTATTGTAGGACATGTGGAGTTTAATTCGTATTTTGTATTGTAGTATATGTCGTGTACATGCTGTGTACCTTTTGCTACATAAACATACTGCATATCCATATATTTATTTTTATTATTAATGCAATTTTTCTTTTGTTGTTTTCCCTTAACAAGGAACAAGTTTTAGATAATATTACACAATATTGCAGATATAGCAGCAATTTATTGAGCAAACAAGAAATTTAGTTATATTTTATGTAAAGGTGCACCCGTCTACAGGCTACATTAATTTTTATATTTAAGCCAACGCACTTTGGCTACAGCATACCACGTACACAAATAATGGTAGATATTTTATATTAAAATGAATATTTCGTAGTGTACATACAATAAACGTATTAGAATTTTCGGAAAAGCTAATTACGCGAAATATCTCAATATGCACATATGATTTTTTTTATTAAATTAAGTGATTCATGTCATTAAAAATATATAAACATTGTTTATACAATATCCGTGGTAGTAAAAATAATTCTGTCACGAACGGAATACATACAGTCTATTTCATACGGAGTTTGCTAAAGCAACAATTTTCGATAGACAATTATTTTTATCGTTGATGCTCTCATTTTCACACACTTAACGGTCAGAGTAACAAAAATTATCTATACAAACATATGACACCTTATTGTATGTACAGCATCTACGTACCCTTTGGAAATACAAAATAACTTCTCGTACATACACATTTTCGAGATTTTATCTCGAGACGAACTACATATTTTTTATGTCTATGTACTATATGCTAAATTACTCAGAGTATATTTATAACTTTTTCAAATATAAAAATAAATATTAAATAATAGAGGAAAATGAAAAAGAGGAAAATAGAAAAACAATTCGTTTATGTATTCATTATATTCGAAAGCAAGATGTTAATGCATTTATTTTTATAAAAAAACCAAAACAGATCTAAATTTAATTAACGAGTGTTTTCGACCTCAGATATGATATGTATAACCGTCAATAAATCAAAACACAATTCTCCGTTTTTTGAACAACCGAAATATTGTGTGAATGGACAATTAAGATAAAACTGAGAAAGTCTATTACACATTCGATCTGAATCAAAACAGTTAAATTTAAGAATATTATTCACGAATTTATTGAGTTAGTGTTTGGTGACCTAATTTAAAATTACAGAACAAATTTATCGAGAAATCTCATTATTTAATTTTGCGGAAAAGTACAGAAATTTAACTCAACTACAATTTATTATTTGGCAATGACAATGATCGTACTTGGCAATGCCCAAACGGCTTCGTTGCAATTTATAAAGTACATAAATAAAAATAAACTTGGTACGCACTCTAACTTCTTTGTTATATTTTGACGACGTTTATTGTTTTCGTCACTGATTCGAAACCATACGTCAGATGTAACACTAACCACGGAACACTAACCGAATTCTCTTGCATGGTGAATTGCATATACATGCTTTTTGAAATAGTGTGCTAATAAGTTTATATTTGAACAAACGTTGTATTCTTAAGAAGATTAAAAATTTAAGTGTTAAATAAATATTGGTTTTAGTTTGTTCCTCGTGTTATTAAATATTACTACCTATTAAAATACCAGTGTGACATCCGGTAATACAGGTCATTACTTTTGTATGTTATACAAAAGTTGATACTTTCGTTTATCAAGTCTGGTTTTACTAGTGTTTTACACGCCATTAGTATATGTTGCTAAAATCATGAATTCACAAGAGTCGTTCGTTTAGAAAGCAATGACTTCGGGGTAGAACAACGGGCTTTATTAAAAAATGATTGTTTATAATAACTAATTCAATAAATTGCAGCAATACTAACCCAGCAATCTAATGGAGGTCATTGGTACGACTTCTAATTTTTTATTCTTGCGTAAAATCATTTGCATTTATTTTTTGAAAACTTGTTAAATTGTAAAATTCGAAACTTATAAATGATGTATAGAAAAATGTTGGAATACACTTAACATCTACAATCTAAATAATTATCGTTTAGAATTAATAATCAAAAAGTTAAGTGAAAAATCTTTAACACTGAGTGAAATCAAAGACCTGCTACAGTGTGACCGAAAGATATTTTATTACTCAATACACAATTTTAAAGTACTCTCCATCTCATTAATTTTGTTAATGGAATCTCAACCTTCCAAAAAACATTGTTTAACGATCAGGAATTTGCGATTTTCACCCAACGTAGGTAGCGTTGGTTTCTACGTGTGAAACAGAGATATGAGGATTGGCAAATCAAATGTTTTAACAGTTTTAATCCTCCTTGCTCCATCCATCGTAACTGTGATTCGCATTTTGTTCAACAATCGTCAAAATCGTGAATAGCTCTCTATTAAAAAAATTCTAGATTTCTAATTTAAATACTTGATTTAGACATTTAGAAGAAAAAATGTTCTTTCATTGATTTAAAGTTTAAAATTTTCATCAAAGCAGCACAAATTTTCCTTCGACGTGATAAAAGTGATTATTACAAATGGTTATTATTATAGGCGAAATCGATTATTGAAAGAGTATAAGCCTCAACCAGCGTACACGTAAGAGCTGAAGTTTTAACCTGTTTGGACTACCTCGACTATGTAGTGATACAACCAACAAACTTGTATCGGCTTCACGTGAAAAACAAACAACTGACCCTTGTTGGTCAAGCACGCTCATCTAAATGACTCAAACAGAGTCATGACAAATTTAGCTCCCATGTCTTCACTAGTTGAAGTTTAACAATTATTTAAATATTTTTCTGTGGCCTAAAATCGCGGATGTCGCGAATATAAATCTGTCGCCCAAATATTAAACCGCCATTTGGGCTCGTATTCTTAAATATCCCCTTACTATTTCTACATGTGATTCCACGCGCAATTCTTGAATTATTCGGAATATTATTTCACCACCTTTAGATTATTGTAATCACCACTCTTAAAATTATTAAAAAAAATTATATTTGTCGTATCAAGGAGACAGAATTTTAATAAAAAGTTATTTGTTTGCTTAAGAATATGCTCGTTATTTGCATAATTTACAATATGCTAATGTTTAATTATCTTATTTCTATTTTACAAGATCAATCTTAAAGCGTTTAAAATGTTAAAAATAAATTTCTATGCATCGGCCAAACGGCACAGTGGTTAAAGCTTTGGCATTTGGATCAGGAGGTACCGGGTTCGCCTCCCGATAGGGGCAGGATGCAAAAGGGATTTTTCATCATGGAAAGGAACACAACTATGACGCTCTGTCGGAATGCAGAAATCATGGAGCGACCCGTCTTCCATGACAGTACTATAGGCTGGCTTGGGGCTATGCAATGTGCAGATGGTTAAAAAATCGGCACTAAAGCCGTACGCCCTTGGCAGAACAGATGGCAACAATTAAATAATAAAAAATAAAAAAATTCTGTGCGCCTCTGGTTTTAATTTTGGTTACTTTAATTCTTCTGATTTTAACTAAATTTAACTGAGTCGCCAAAAAAATACAAAAACCAAGAAACATTGTGAAATAAAATTCTTTATTGGTTAATCCAACCCCATTGCGTGAATTTAAATAGTGCAACTGTCATACAAATTTAAAAAGTAAAACAATACATCCTCATGATTGAAGAGAAAAAATTAAATATGTTTGATATTTCGTCAATCATTTGTATGGGATTGCACAAACTTTCAAATACCACCATACACTCTCAAAAGGATTCGACGACGGTGATTATTAAGCTTGCTTGCAGGTGTATGAGCACCTTAAAGCACACCTGGTTTTTATTGAAATTTATTTATATTGGTTCCCATTCACTGCGTGCCCAAAAGTGTTGTATGCACTAGAGCTAAAAGCAAACCTATTACTCGATGGAAAATGAAATAAAAATTCAAACTAAAATGTTTTAGACCCAAAATATAAAACAAACGTGTTTTCTTTCACCACAGGTGAACAATAGATTAAGGTAGTAGAAAAATAATCGCTCGCTTGCTCGCTTCAACAATCATTTTAGGGCCGCTTAGATACGAAAATAGCTATTAAATTATGCAAATTATTTATTTAAACGTATTCATAAGCAACAAACTAATTTTTATTAAAATTATGTTTCCTTGATATAGCAAATAGAAGAAAATTTAAAATGTTTTCAGGACCATCAATAAATGATAACAAATTCCCGAATAATTCAAGAATATGATTTGCAGATCAGATGTCCATACGTGGAAAATAAGGCGATTCAATGGTTTCTAAGATAACCATGTTCCTTTTATTTTTAATATTTTAATGCACCTGCTATCTAAAGGACAAATTAGGTCGTGGAGTAATACACAATTGTACATAATCCGACCATAAGACAACAAAAGTCGTTCGCTGCAGAAATTCGAAAACTCTTGTTCCAAAAATTTGTAAAGGTCGTGCGGCCAAATACTGCTGCAGTAGAAGAAAGAGTGGCATATACCTCGACAATTTTAATTTAACGTTGTGCCCGGAAATTTAATCTTTCCTACAGCACCACTCACCGAAATTTAAAAAAAATTGCTACATATAAAATTCAAACGACAAGGTGATCAAATCCTAGAGATCATTTGGATGCTTGAACTCATTGTCATTCGCTTTACTCAAATATCCGGATTCGGATTCACTGATATTTTAATATTTTAATGAATGTCATTAGAATTGATAAACATTTAAATTTAATTTTACATTTTGATAGTACACATTACACAGTTCTCATAATTCACTGTTTTAGTTGATTTATGACTGGCTTTTGCCATTAGAGTAGACGAGGAAATACCTATATAAGATCAAGTCTTAATTATTAGTGCGTTATCAATCGCTACTAGTGGGAAATATTTAAATGACTGCGTGTCTTGATTGCAAGAATACAAAATTGATTTAAACATCAGCCTTGTATCTAATAACTGGTAACCGGATCTATGATTATATAGGATCGTCATAACTTTCTGGTATCACGAGCTGAGATTTTTATTTGCTTTAAGAATGGTCGTGGCAGGTTAATAAATTCTGCTGAAATTTTAGTTGATAGTCTAATATCGAGTTTAGTTAAAGGTCTTAAAATTCGAAGAACTGTTACAGCAAACTGTCGTTAAATAAAGTACACCAATTCAGGTTTTCTCTTCTATTGCCATTTCTATTGCATTCTCTAGTAGGGATCAGTCGTTCAGTTATTGAATCCCTCTCTCCACCTTGGAGATGAGGTTAGGGGTTAGGGCGGGAAATAACGACCATATTGTGAACAAATTCTTATGACACTTATTTCACAAAACAGCGAGGTGAAACTGCCGAGATCATGTGGTTTAACTCCATTTCCTTTTTTACTGAGGCTATGTGAAAAGGAAGATTAATAGCAAAATGGCCGGAGCAATTGGTGAGCTAAAGATCTGAACTATGCCAAAAAGGCTAGTAAAACTTTAGTCTAGTAAAATAAGCGCCTCTGTATTTCCAGAGGAGTCATTTATGGTGGGTATTTCTTGGATATTGAAATGAAATAAAAAAGTCATTTCATCAAATTTTAGATAAAAATGAAAATCTTATAAAATTATTAAAATTGTTAATTATGAAAATTATTAACACACCCATTTGTTCGAAGAATTGTTTCAAATAATTGAGTCTGGAAAACAGGTTTTAAGAAGAAGCTCTGGTTTTCCTAAAACTACCAATCTTAATAGAATTTAACATTGCTTATAAAATAAGAGAGGGAAGAACTTTAACATACATATTCGCATACATATTCCATGCATACATATTCGAACAGATTTTTAGATTGGTATTTTAAATTACAGATTAACCGAAATCTAATCTAAATATTATAATTTTTTATAATTTACAGGAAAATAGAATTTCAAATCTTAAAACAAACAAATTTTGGTTAATTACGATCATATACGACCAAAATGCTGGTTTAAGAAATAGTTCTGACAACAGTATTTTATTGCCAAAAAACGAGTATCAGAATTTACAAATTGTTTGATCATTAGAAAACGAATCTGAAAGCAGGAAAACAACCAAAATGTGACAAATTTATAATTTTCATATGTCTATTAGGACTATAATATTCAATAATTTCGGGCTGAATCAATACGAAAAAGAATGTATTGGGAATACAAATTAATTCGGTCCGTTTTCAAAAAGAGGCTCTGACTATAATAAATTTTTTGACAGGTGTGTGTGTGTGTGTGTGTGACAGGTTCTTCCGACGGATGCAATACAATTTGGGAGGTCATCGGTTCACTTCTTTCGAAGAAATTGAAAATTGGTTTCGAACTTGGATCGCCTCAAAAGACGAAACGTTTTTCCGAGATGGAATTCGAACCTTGCCTGGGAGGTGGGAAAAAGTCGAAAGCAGCGATGGACAATATTTTAATTAATCTGCGCATTCATTTTATTTTAAAATAAAATTAACTAATTAAAAAACGAACCGAATTAATTTGTACTCACACACTCACTTACATAAATAAAAACTAAATCTGCAGGTAAAATTCAAATATTTTGCAGAGAATTTAAAAAATGTTTCAATATTTGCGTAACGGTGCTTAGAATATTTTGATAAAATTCTAAGTTACACATAATTTTCTTTAAAAGCACTTTCACCAGCTCTAATATTTCCCCGCAAAAACAATTTTCTAAATGTATGTAACAAGTAGGGCTGGAAACCATGGATAAATATTGTGTGATGATTTAAGAACAGTAAATTGCAAGCTATGTGAGAAATTATACCACCATAGTTTCATTAAAACCGATTTATCGCCTCTGCAGCTAGAAGGTAATTTTGTTGTCTCATCTTTATCCGTATTTAAGGTATAAACAGAACCAGAGATACAGCGACAAGCGATATGGTCGCCCAATTTTTTAGAATCTATTTTTAATTTTGTCGTAGGCGCCGCAGTACTACCACCAACTAGCTTGAGATTATTATGTTGGTATAAAATGTTATACCTAGAACTGTTATTAAATGAATTTCAACCAAATTTAAATGTCGTACAGACTATTTCCTGTAAAAGATTAAAACAGAGCCGATAAAAAGATAAACGAAATAGTTTAGGATTTGTTGATATAGTTTTTCTTGTCGCTTTAACGCTGACACTGTTGATGTGTTTGCCAAAGCAATATCGCTGGCAGACAAATGTATTTTGTCGATTATCTTGTCGCTGTCCTGTTCTATTTATACCTTTAAGCGTGCAGCGACAAACAGCATATTTCCGCTATATGCAAATGCTTGTTAGTAGTGCTGTTGATTTCGAATATGAAGCAATATAACCAAGATCATCGTTCTTTAAATATCACGAAATTTGAAATGTTATGTATTTAGTAGCCTTGGAATAACTGAAATATAAATCGAAATTAATGATAAAATTCATATTTCTTGTCTGGAGATATTAAAAAAAAACTCGCAATGCTTTCATGCCATACTGTGACAAGTGTCCTAATTCACTTTGAAATTCTACCATCTTTGAATAGGTTGACAACAAATGTTAGCTTTTAAACGTAAACAAATTGCTTTTCATAAATATCAGCGATGCTTGATTATGCGTGTGCCCACACCTAACCTGTTAAATAAATAACCAACAACACAACAATCAGTAATGAATAAAGCAAAAATTCTCCTCTGTCTCGCTTTGTTTACGGGGAGTTCAAATGAGACCTTCAGATTTATTAATATTTACCCATTTATTAAATCCAGTTTTCTTGTTAAACTATATGGTAAATTTTAAAAGGTTTATAGTTTATACAAGTTATACAAAAAAATTTATAAAACTTCTTTTTCACCCGGTTTATATACGTAGTGTTAAATCAAAAAAAAATCAGAATCAAATATTTAACAACACCACAAATAACTAACCAATAACACAAATTACATTCTCTTCCTCATCAATTATAAGAAGTAATAAATCATGATTGTTTTTGGGTGCTGCAAAGCAAGGTGAAACAGAAAGTAAACTCTTAAAAATAAACAAGCAACGACCAATTCAAATCTTTATTATTTTATTATTTAATTACGTAATTTTTTTTCATTTCAACTTATTTAAGTCGTTTAATCATTACGATGTCGAAGAAGGTTTACACAATATAACATAAATTGTGTACAAGATGTTAAAAGTAAAATATTTTCAGTTTACTTGCACTTATAGAATTGAACGATGTTTCTTACCATGTAATGTATAATTAAAATAACATTTTTCAATTATGTATATATATTTTTTTTTGTATGTATACAACAACAAATTCATATTCATTATTTAAGATTATACGAAACATCTTAAAACTTATGTATTTGTTTGGTGTACTTTCATTTTTAAATTACCGTATAGGAAAGATATTGTTTATATGGTTGAGTAATCATTGTCAGATGAATGACCACTATACATTATAAAATTAGACATTATCATGAAAATATTTTGTTTTCTTTTTGTTAATGGCCGTACCCGAATATTAACAGGACTCGGATATGATAAACTTGCTGTTTTTAGTGAACAAATTGTTGCAACAGACTAGTGGTTACCGGAAAAGTCGTTCGGCAGCTCGTCTGTAGTAGACCTTACTTGGAATTTCCTATTTTTAGGTCAACTATGTACATACATATTTATGTTTCACTACTCCATCTTACTGCAAGTTGGATTAAAATGTAAAATATTAAATTTACTCGTGTTACACGCACATTTAATTGTGATGTTAAGTACATTTTAACACAATTATTCCATTGGTTGGTTTTTAAATTACACAATTTTGTTTTATTGTTATTATTAGTCAATTATAATTATTTAACTTGTTTAACTAATTACAAACATTAATTAGATGTGAAATTGATTAAGGTTAAACGAAGGCAAGTTTATGCCAAATTATATGCAAAGTGTAAGTTTGAAAGAAATGTAGCAAGGAAAAAATATAAATAAGACAATATTTTTTTTAAAATGTTCACCAAAAATCTATATTACGTATGGGTATTGGGTTTAAATCTTACCAAAATCTTTATACTTATCTAGCTATCGTTTGCAGAAAATACTACACTATAGTCATAAACATAGGTCTTCTGATTCCGGATACATTGAGCAGCTATTTATAACTGTTAACCGCGTGAAAATAAAAATAATTGGGGTTGCTTTCAATAAGTGCTAAGCACTAAAATACAAAAATTTCTGAAATTACTATATTACGGTCTTTTTCAAGAACCTCAGAAATATTACCAAATGTGGCCATCTGCGTATGACCGACTTTTGATGTGGCATCAAAATAAAAAGAGTGATGATTGCTCGCCAACAATTCTTGAATCGTAAATTGCACCAAAATTAATGTATCTTCTTGTCAAACTATGCCAATTTCCAAACATCTCGGAGATCTTATCATAGTTGGCGTCATTTTCATTTGCAATGTTTTGTTATTTTAAAATTATGGGCGGGCGTCTATGCACTAAACATTTTTGGATATTGTTTCCGTATGGTTGTGGGCCAAAATTCTGACTTTGTCTAACATTCGTAAGTGTGAATTTGTCTAAACATATGTCAAATTTCATCTCGAACGCATTCTTATTTTCAAAAAAAACAGCCGGAAAATTATTGCCGACACAATAGTGATTCGTCAGCGATAATCAAGCATGTCATGCATATATACACATTTATCAGAAAATGGTAATCATTTGCTTCGGATTATCTAACACTATTGGTATTCCAAATGGATCAATTTTGCGTTGTTAAATTTTCGTGTATTTGTACAGATTCGTGTTTTTGTAGCCAAAAAACCAATAATTGCTATTGCGGCACTCGGTGAACATGAAATGAAATTCATATTTTTTCCTTCTTACGTCCCACACTAGTCCGTGATCGTGGACAATAATTGAACGCGTCATTTGAGAAACAAATGTAACTTGTCATAAACTAATAATTTAGTCAACATACCACCAAAACACGACAAAACAATATTTTTTATCCTTTTCAACCACATTTAGAAAAAGGAAAGAAATAGCAACTTATGTTTTTCCTAACAAATAACTATTTCCAACTAATCGGCTGTGACACACGTATAACTAAGTTTCACCACAAAGATTTTCTTTGCATTTGTACAGGTGTCCTAAAAATACTTTGTCTTTGTGTAAAGAAAATGCGTCATTATATTACAGCAAGTAGAGAACATTTCATACGTACCAGAGCATTAGGAAAAATTTTATTGCCACAAAGTTACCTAATTTTGCTTTCAGTACTCACTTCGTCATTTACATTATTGTTTGATAAACAAGTAAATTCAGTTCCTCACTTAACTATAAACAACCACAGTTGATCTTTACAGTAAACATGTGTGCTTTGGCGATTCATCGTTAAATATTTTCTGCGGGTAATTACTACTTACGCGACGGGAAATAAAACGGGGAAACAAAATTTAAACGATAAGTAAAATTACTCGTTTGGAGGTTTTCTGGCTTAATTACTGAATTGATGAACACTATAATATTTAGTTATATAACCCTTTATTTTGATGCGGTTAACGGTTATGAACTGCCCCATTTTTCCGCTGGTATAATACCTATGCACCTGGTAACACTTCTGACTATTTCGAACATATCAGTAGTGTACATAAGCGATTTCGAGCATTTATTGATTAAATTTCTGTTGAACAAACCTTTGCTAATAGATGAGTACTGGCTTTACTAATAGTTAAACCCAATATCCGTGACTAACATAATTGTTTAATGACCATTCTTTGAGGAACATTATCTTATTTACACTTTTTTGACATTTACACTTTCCGTTAGTTTTCGTAAATGTACCGTACCTTTGAAAATGTACCGTACAAAGGAAATTAATTTGTACATTAATTAATACATTTTGCACGAAAGAAATAATTTTCATTCTTAATTAAATATGCGTTTACGGTTACAGTTTAATGAATGTCAGTTTTCAATTTACAGAATATATTTTATTTCGTAATTTTCAATTTAGAATACGTAACGGAAAACTATTTTTATAATCCGAAGTTGCACCTTATAAACCCTAAGTGAAGCACAATTTCCAGTCAATTAAGTCACATTCATATTATGGCACTTAAAAACAATAGAGTAGGCATCAAAAATAATATATTGACAGCACTTTTAATATTTGGGAACACAACCAGGACGCAATAAAAAATCCTTTTGTTGAACAAAATAAAGTTTTACTTGGTACCAAAATAAATAAATTGGAACCAAAAATAATATTTTTAAATAAATGTATGGGAGTCGTCGGATCGTTTCTGCAAACGGAACAAATAAAAATTTTACGGCACTAAAATTGACTTTCTCGCATGAAAAAACTTTAGTTTTTGGAATAAACTAAAGTCAATTGAATGACCTGCTTCTAGTGAGTAAATATTTTTTTTCGATTTTTTTAATATTCCTTCACTAATTATTTTTTACCATTTTATTAATTTTCATGGCAATCTTTCGGTCTTACAATATGTTAAATAGGTCCGCAAAACATATTATTTCTGTTGTCATAAGTGTGTTCCCAAAAATATTTATGTTACCAATTGATTATATTTTGTTCCACATATGAACCTCCATGATGTCAGGAAAATATTTTTTTTGGTGCCGGTTAAATACTAGCCCATGTTTTATCTTTAGGTTAATGCACATGCGTTTAACAACTCTGCTAGGGCACACTACCGGATGTAAGACCATGGGTAAAATCTATTAAAAACGAGTACGTTTTTCTCGATTAATAAGCAAAGTTTGAATATATTGCAGGACAGGTCCTAAACGAAATTGTATATAAATATTTCTTGGCAAAATATTTTGGAACTCCCAAATGCATAAAAAATAGAAGTCCAACAGGGTGTGTGTATTAAAATATATTTAACTTTGGTCGATTAATAACTACACGGTAATCATCTTTCAATCGGTGCAATTGTAATTGGTTTACCATTTATCTCCTCACAACCTATACGGCTGGCTTTGAATTTGGAAAACGGACGTGTCATAACTTCCTATTATTTTGCTGACAATTTTGATGCGCGTTTGTGTTATAACACGTGTCCTTTACAATAAACTAATATAGACTTTATGATGTAAATTACATTACTAAATTATTTGCGAGAGAAAATTGATTCTTAAATCCATACAGCTATAAACGCCGAAGAGAAAATCTTCTTCCTCTCTCAAAGCAAGTGTTTTCTTCAGGGTTTTAAATTTGCTTAAAATGTTCTAGAACTATGGCTGTGTGCAACGAGTGCAGCTTCAAAGCAAGCCCTTTATAATTTGCTATGACCACTTTCTGAAACTTCCTAATGTGTAAATTATCTTTTAGTCTATTCTTGAGATAGCTAGGCCCGCGAGTTCAAAAATAGAGTTCAGCTAGCAGTTTGGAGGACACCGAAAATGACATCCGGTAATCGAAAACATATTTTTTGACAGCGAGAACCAAACCCAATATAAAACAATCGACTTGGAGGACTAATTTTATCTAAAAAAATATTTTTGTAGTTGAACAATTTGAAAAAAAACGTTATTTATTTCGGAACGTATTTTCTGTTTTCAACGTCCGGAAAACAATTTGAACCAATTTGAAAAAAAAACGTTATTTATTTCGTAGTATATTTTCTGTTTTCTACGCCCGGAAGAAAAATAACAAAAATTACATGAAAATAGTTTTTAAAAATATCTTATCACCATTTGAGAAAATTATATGTCATGGAGACACAAACATTTCAATTATTAACAGAATTTAACAATACGCTATTATTACTTAAAAATCGTCGTTGGAATAATTAACTATTACAATTCTACAATTTGTTGTAATCTAAAATTGATGTCGTGAAATTGTTATTATAGGCTATTTATTCTTTATATTTTACTTTGTGTCGTTTTATTTTGTTGAATCTTAAACCAGAAAATTTCCAACACCGTAACCTATGTTTATTAGCGAACTCAAATTTATGTAAACCCTATGTTCGCACCACACATAAAACAGCAACATAAAATACCAATTTACAAAATTTGCACCTGCCTGCAACAAATTGGGGAATTAGATTACCTTTTGAATTATCTTCCAATGCTTTGAATATTAATTAAATAACTTCAATGTTAACATATATAATATATATATATATACTAGAAATATTGAAGCATGTTGTTGCTAGACATGTTTTCATTCATATTTAAAAATTTGACTTTAATTGAATATTATTAAACATTATTAAAATGCATAGCAGTTGGTTTTAAAATTGAACACACACGTACGTACCAATTAATTTAGTCAGATAGCAAAATGTGATTTCTTATTCACCGCACTCGGTCAGCTCGGTCGTAAAATCAGACCATTTATTTATCTTCTTGTAGATCGATTTTCAGTCGAGAAGCTGTCAACATCAGGTGCTTGCTTAGTTGGATATTGGCACTGAATTTCAAATTTAACCGGCAAATCATTATAAATAGTCAGATAGTCCAAGAAGAATACCACATTAATTTTTTATTAAACAATTAAATGTGGAATTCTTATATTATATTATATTTTTGAAAAATATTTTTTTTTATGTTTGTTTTAAATTTTTGTATATAGGTTTCGATTAAGTATGAAACCAAAAAATGGAGGCGTGAATATGTTGTGGCCAGCACCCAACTTTCTTTTCCCACGAATGTACACACAGATCTCGAATACACCACCCCTGATTTTTAAAGCGAAAAATTAACTTTATCGGACTTTTGGTAAAACTGTCTTGTGTACATATTCAAAAATATCATTCCTGCTTAAATTTCAGAAGACCAATAGGGTCAATCAACCGTTGTTGAAGAATCTTTTAATTCTTTCTTCTTTTTTTGTAAATGCTAAACTTTTCAAAATTGTTGTAAAAACTGAAAAAGCTCCCACGGAAGCTGGCACTCCCGGTACACGGTGTTCGTTAAACTTAACAGCTTAAGTTATGTTATGAACGCCAACATTTTAGGGGTCAGTTGTTTATTTAAGATCAGAAGCCTATAAAATTTTGGTGGTCGTAGCACTAACCGAAATGATGGTAATTTTCGTTTAAACACGTTTAAATTTTGAAAACCTGATCTGGACCGATATTGTTGTAAATTTAATTTATAATCTTTTAGTTTATAGTCGTTTTTCTTATAAATGAGATACTTGTAAAAAACTAAAAAGCTTGTGTGGAAGCTGCCACTTTCCAGTGGCAGACCGATTTCGGGCAAAAACCATTGGGATCTCCCAATTTATGGAAAAACTTAAGTATGATTTCAAACCTATCAGTCAATATATCTGGGCTTTAGAGCGCCAACAGACATTTAGTCTGCACGGAACCATACACACACGCACAAACAGAGAATTTTTAAACTCTAGTGATTTTGATTTCGGCGATATAGCGAATGGAAAAATCTGTAAAAATCGTTTTTCTTTGTTATAATACTTTATTTACTAAGTAAAAGGAAGTAACGTCCATCAAGTGGTCACCACACTAAAAAATTAAAATGAGTTGACATTGAACTTTTGAAATAATTAAAGCCAACTAAACATTAACAGTTGCTCAGGTGTAGATCAACAATAATAAAACCTTTGGGCCAATAATTTAAGTTCTCTAAATTTGATGGATAGAGTGTGGTGATACTCGACAAGTAAATTGTTAATTCTTAAATATTCGTATTTGAAACAAAAATAATTTACACTGTAGCAAAATGTGTAACAAATACGAAGTTGTTGTTTTTGCTTAAGCTGTTACAATGAAGCAACAGCTTTCTTGGTTGATTGTTGGGTATGAAATAAATTGTAAAATATTTAAAATCAAGAACTCTAAATTTAAAAATAACAATGTTTTTTTCTGAGTGCAATCAAAATATTGAGATCTAAATATCTCTCTCGCCGTTGTGTGAACTCACAATTTACAAGACAGCTGTAAAACTTGTTCTAACCAGCGGTAAATGGGCTAGGGCTGTTCAAATGGTATCTCGCTAATCCTCTTTACAATTTTTCTACTGAAACTAACGTACTATGTATTTATGGCAAATTTAGAAACACTATTTCCAAGCAACTTATTACTTCCTAAAAATTAGGATCCTCTATTCTATCTGAATCTCATGCAAATATCTCATCAAAATATTTACTTAACCAAAACTGGTAGGAATGGTAATTGTGGTTTGAACTTTCATGAACAAATAAATAAAGTATTCTTAATATTTGGCAGTTTGAATTTTTAATAAAATTATTAAAGAATAAAACCAAGAAGATCGGATTACTTGAAAATCTTAGAATAGCAGCGATACATACTATATTTTAACGATTACTTTGAGCAGCAGCTCTCTCTGTATAAGCTTATAAACTACGATTCTATAAACTGAGTCTTTGATATAGCTATACTTACCACCCTAAAATTTTAGGACAAGAAATTACGGCAACCTTATTTCAGATTAAAAAGCAACTACGTCACCTCTACGCTGATTAGCAGTGATTAGTGTTATACTCTTATTTGTAGAAATTTAATATTTAATCGTGCCTCGCATTCTGTTTCCAAACCCAGATTAATTCATTAAATATCTTAAAATGTGGTTTGTTTATATTTTATAATCGTGACTTGAATGCCACACAATCCTGAGTTGATATAAAAATTGAGTTTAGCAATTTCAAAAACATTGCTAATGCAGCTGTTAAGGTACTTATATTTTGGATTATCATTAAAATGAATCTGTTTACGCCACCAAATCCTGTAACTATAATAATTGTATCACAGTTTCTGCAGGAAATCAAAATGTGCATTAAATGAGAAGAAAAGGGTTATTCGAACCATCTTTACGAAATTATGCGATTCCTCAGAGACTTCGAAATTTTGAATTTATTAATGATTAGGCTGGGCCAATTTGAGAGATTCCCAAAATAAACGAGTGTCTAACAAAATTTTCCTACATCAATCTAGATGGCTGGTTGGACTGAATGCGTGAGGCAAAACAAATTCTTTAAAAAAATGAGATAATAAAATAAATAAGCTTATAACATTATTTATTTTTTATTATAATTTTATTAAATTTATATTATCCTCTGACCCTTTCCCTTTCTCTGAGAAGTATACACGCTGGCGTAATTCGATAAGTGTTGATACTGTCTTGATTCGAAAAGCATAGTCACTACGAATTAATTTTACTTTCGAGATTTTGTTCGTTTGTCTATTTCATATATACCGCTCGCTCTTCTTATTTTGAATTAAATACACGCGGTTAAATCCGTTTAATACCCATCTAATTTTAGGGCGGTAATTTTCCATCTCGACGTAGATATTCCGACGGTTCTTACTGATTGGTTTAGCATCGAGGGCACTTTGTATTTATCAGAGATGATATCCAGTATAACATTCCTAAATTTATCCATATTAGTTCTAACCCTGGTTTTAGTTTTTCGTGAACTGAAATTAAAACTTCAACAAACCCTCTATTTTGATTTGTTCCCTTTATTGTAATCCAAATTTGTCAAATACATACTGACACTAGTGATGCGGTCGATATGAACTTTATTTGTAAAATTTATGAAATTCAAAATAAATTTATTTATAAAATTTTATTAATACGTATAAAATTAACTTATCGAAAGAATATATTAAATCAAAAATACAATGGTTGCAAACAATGGCAATAATTATTTGGATGAATTGATCGAATTGTTTGGCCCGCTCGCAGCCCTGAAAATCCCATTAAGCACGTGTGGAATATGCTAGGGCGTCGTTTAAGGCAAAGTGAAGTCGTTCCAAAGAGTACATTGCAGACCTAGTGCACAGTATGCTAAAAAGAATGCTAGATGTGATCAGAACTCGTGGATGAAATACTCGATATTAGAGTTCCGATTCCGACCGCTTAGATTGATTGTTGATTTGTATTTAAATAAAGATGAAGACATATCCGCTTTTCGGTAATTTTGTTATTTCATTTGTTTTGATTCTGTGGTCAAAAATTTAATTAAACAAAAATTTGTTCCGTTAGTGCCTTTTGGGGCATATCTATATTTTTCCATCATAAAAATGACACAAATACGAAGAAAAGAAAAAGACAAATACAAACAAATAATTGTATATAATACACTGTGCACGTATATGATTTTTAAACTTATTTTAACTTATTTTAAATGAGTAGTTTTGATCAAACATCCGACCCTTTTGGTCCTTTTTGGTCCTTTGCTGATCTGTGTTCTGGTAAAACTTTTTTGGTAATTTTTCTGGTAAAACTTCCATTAATTTTCACCATTATACAACTGCCATTCAAAAAACTAAATTATTAGCATCACATTTTGTTATAGCTTCAACCCTTCCTACAACTAAGCACTTCAATTATTCCTATAGCTTACGTAAATGAACGATCTAAAGCGTCGAATTTTCAATTAGACTTTTAAATTTTGACTTTTTTCCCAGAAAGTAGGTCAACACTATCTTGCACCTGTAGTATCAATTAGGTCCCAATTGACAGATCTTTTTCACTTAAGAAGGTAAGTTTGTAAATTACCAGCGATCTATCGGGGAAAGCACTTATATATGCAATGCAATCTCCAAAAGAACAAGTCAATGTTTCCGGTTTATTAGGGAATGCAACTTTTACTTCCCTCCATTGGATGACTTAAAACTTTATAAACCTAATTTTATTCGCGTTGTTTTATTCTCGTGCACTGGCTGTTAAAATACTTTAAATTTAATGTAGATGAATCTGAGAAAAAGAATGGAATTGCCTACATACGTCAAGAGTGTGTTAAATAACGTAAATTGCAGGCCTTCATTCTTCTACTTTTTTAATCAAGAGCTCTGACCACTATAGTACGTGACAAAAGTAACTCAGGACATCGGTTTATTGCGACATGTCAATATTAACCCATCTCTGACGAATATAAAACCAAAGAGGATTTAAATCAAAAACAAGCTAACTCACACTTCAGTTCATAATTTTTATTTGCAATACGTACGCGTCGGTTAACACAGGTGATCAAAGTTGCCAATAAAACCAACCAAAATAGTACTCTGACCGAAGGACAAAAGGGGTTTGATCTGGTTTAGAACTTTTATTTGAATATAAAACTTAAAAAGTTAAAATTTCAATATGACGAAAAGATTAAGCAGGAACTTTGTGAATTAAAAATGATATTTTGCTTTTCTTTACAAATATTATTTAGTGGGGTCCGCTAACCTGTGAATGAATGTATTTTTAATATATATTGTTGTACCACAAATGGACTATTTAGTTAAAATAATGACCAAATAATTGAATTTTCTAACCAATAAACTAGCATTTTTTCAAATATGCTACTTTTTTTTTAAAAATATTTGTAATACAAAAAAACACCGAGATTAAGTAAGATACTTAAAATTTGCTTCACAAACTCCTTGATGAATTTCTAAGATGGTTTTTGCATTCGAACGAATAATTTTAATATTCGAACAAATCTGTTACCAATCAATCAGAAATTTTATCTGCCCCTTCTATCAATATTTTATATAGACATCACAAAGTACTTATAAATACATTTCCGTGATATACTAATTGACCCAAATACAACTTGTTCGTTATATGAAATTATTGTGCTAAAAAAATATTTATTCCCGATTCGGCAAAACACATCTTTCAATATCTATATAGAATAGTGAAAAGATCCAAATAATATTGAATATGTATAAACATTTAAAGGTTCTTTAGAAATATGGTTAGACTCTAGCAGTTAGATGCGGAACTGACCAAATGTGAAGCCCTACAATATGTTTGCATATAGCATTTATAAATTCTTATTCTCTAAGCTAAGCACATATGCGAGATAATGGGAAGTAGAGCATACAGCACGACAAAAGACTAACTTTATCTTTGTTTCTCAATTCTTAGAAACCAGAACGTTATTTCACTTTACTATATACACTTTAATATGTGACACAACGAACGAATTTGTATTAATTATTTATGAACGAAATTTCGTATACAAAACAATGTTTGGTTTATTCTTATTATATAAATTAAATGGAATAAATGTTAAATTCAGTATCATTGATTTATTTGATAAGTCGGTTAATTTTAAAATAAACTCTACGTGTTATGTTGAAAGTATCTATACATACTTTTTTAAAAAATACATTTTAGTTTTCACACAAGCAACTTGGCCGATTTTTTTTTGAAAAATGTCTTCATTTAAATTATGTACAAGAAATAGTGACGCAATGATTCAATTTTAGAACGTTCCCTCCATATGTTAAAAATTTGTAAACAAAGTTTATGCAAATTTTTCTTTTTTCTTATAAAATTTTACAGTCAAAAAGAAAGTCGAAAGACAACAAAATACGATATACATAATATGTAAACTAAAGAAATTTGAAATACAAAAGTCACAGCTCTATGCTACGAGTATTACAACGATTGGTAGAATAGAGGTAGAAAAGAAAATGTTTAGTCGGTAAATTCCAAATCAAATGAGAACAATGTCAACGGAGGTTACACTATACTTGAATAGTAAAGCAGCTTACGATTCTTAAACTTTCCAAAGTATATGAGTTGTATTTTGTGAACATGTGATCAAACTGGTACCTTTCGTTTTATATACTACATTTTACAGGCGCTAGAAAGATAATCTTCCTTAGCTAGTTTTTTTAAAATAACAACTACTACGAAGTAGGTGTTAATTAAAAAACTTTAAAAATAAACTGGATTGTAACGGGTTAACATGGTGTCCATAATTAAGATTAAACTATGATTATTTCAGATTGCCGCCAAAAATGATAAAGAGTTTGTTGTCTGCGTTGCCTTCACACAAAAAAAATTATGAAGTATTTTAATATGCATACATTTAAATAAACACTGTCTAAATCGATTGTCAATAATAATGTTGCAATTTAATTTGCAGTGTATTTGAAAATATACGTATCATTATGCAAATATATATACGACGACGCAAAAATCATATTTGGAAATTTTAACCAAAAGAAATACATAATATCAAATTAAAATTTAAAATGTGTATTGTATATAAAATTATTATATTATATTTGTTAAAGCCGCCAGTGGCGTATCAAAAGCATTATTTAGCAGAATAATTTGTTTGTTTATTGAGACTTGGCGAATTACCTAAAAAAGTGTCATTAATCTTGTTGCTTAACATGTACGATTTTCACAAGGAGTGACATGTGTCTAAATAAAAAATATGGAGAGAGAAAGTTAAATAAATACCAAACGAAATTCCAGATTTCGAAATAGGCTCAGTTCAGTTGAATAGCTTCCAATATTGTATAGCCGCCAACAATAAAAGTAAAATATTAGTGAAAATTGCCACCACGAAACTATTATTTTCACTAAAGGTGTTAACGATATCATTCTAAAAGCCTGCCTAATATACCAGGCAAAATGTTAATCTGACCTGCACCCTCTGCTAATGAACCAACGAAACTCTGCTGACCGAGAAACTGCGAGTAATCGAACACCGAGAATTTTGCAATAATGTTCTTTCCACAAACTCACTTCCAATTTCACTGGTTAAGTTGGTAGGTTCTGCAATAACCAGTACTTAAAGCAATCAGCGTACAACAAAAAGGAAGTTCAATTGGCAAATCCAACCGCTAACGAGGCCGGCTAAACGGATTCTGAAGTGAGCTATACTCATGCGTTCGAAGCTCAGAATTGTTTAGATCAATAACACCATTAACAATAAGAGTAATATTGCAATGAAGACAAAGGCGCCTCCGCCAATTAATGCGATTATCAATGTGATGTTATGGCTAATCAGTTTGCGAATATTCAAAGTTTAAAGAAATGGTGTTCACAAACGACTAGAGTACTAGCACTAAACAATAAGAGAAGATAAAGAGTGATATACTTAGGAAGATAACAAAAACTAAGCAATTAAGACCAGAGGTCTTCATCAAACTTGCAAGAAGGAGAAAATAATAGAAGATCTCAAGATCAAAGTACTGCAAATTGAAGACGGAATAAATATCCTTAAATAAGAGAAAGTTGAAACTAATCAGGGAAAAAAGAACATTAAAGCGGACTTCCACTATTCTTGCTCACCTTCAAAAATAGAACCATTAAAACAGAATAAGAGGTTAATACATCAATGCAAAAAATGCCAAGACTTTAACCACACCCAAAGATATTACAAGCGGGAAATAAATTACGTAAAATGTGCCGGTAAACAGAACGCGAAAGACTGCACAGTTAACCGAAAGATCCCTACAAAATGTATGAATTGTAAAGGGCAACACCCGGCCAACTATAGTGGATGCGAGATAGCGGTACAAACCCGTAACGCTACAAAAGAGGAATATAACTAGAGTAGCGCCATAACCATAGTCGATAAGAGCAGAGAGGACATGTTACTAGCAAATTACACAACATTCAAAGCTACTAAAGAAAATCCACTCGAAAGAATATTTCGAAGTATAGAAACCATAAAGCATCTGTCTTGCATCTGCTTCTAAAGAGCTAGAGATCTCCAGAACCAGGCGAAAATTTACACATTGGCCGTATTTGCACTACAAGAGCTTAGATAGTCTAGGAGTGGGGTCCATAATTCCACCAATGGCATAATTTCTCCATTGGCCAACGCGTCCCAACTTATAATAATGTATAACAGTATAGTGTCCGACAGGGAGATGCACTCGCGCTAGGAAAAGTGTTATTGATATTCACGTTGCATATTCAACATGTCAAGCCAAATTCTGAGATATGCAGATGATATCGTGCTTTTCGCCAAAGAGCAAATAATATCAAGAACTGTTTCAATATTGCTAGTATGAAACGCGAAACGAATTGGTTTGGAAAATCAACTCAACAAAACAAAACTGTTATCAGCAGCTACAAGCATCTCCTCGGCAAATCTCGGAGAAAACTACTTTACATATCTCGGGTCAATTGTAACATCATAAACACTCACATAGCAGCCGAACATCGAATCTTCTATACACAATCAAGGTTGTTGTGATCTAATTGTCTCTCGCAGTCGTGTGCGAGTTTATTTTATAAAGCGCTTATAAGACTTTTGCTAACTTTTGGACGTGAGAGATGAACCTTGACCAACAACACTGTAGATTATTATCTACATTTGAGAGAAAGGTCATTCGATCTATTTATGATCCATTTAAGGTTGCGTACAACGAATGTCGTATTCGAATAAATCACGAGAGTAAGCATCCCCTTAAAGAGTGCGATATTATCGGATTCATCAAATTCAACCGAGTCAAATGGCTGGGCCATGTTGAAAGAACCTCAACAAACCATACAATAAGAAAAGCGTTCCATCATCAACCAATCAGCGTGCGTCATAGAGGAAGACCTAGACTATGCTCGCGTGACGATTTCGAACAAGATCTTTGAGTAATAGGATGTCGAGACTGAAGGGAGTGATGAACCGAGATAATTGGAGGATAACGTGCGAGCGGAAATTTTCCTTCATTGGATGTGAAAGGTAGAAAGAGAGAGAGAGGAGAGAGAGAGAGAGAGAGAATACTACAAGGTAGTGCACTTGAAACTAACCGTTAATCCTATATAACGAGAGATGTATCGCATGTTTATGGTACTACAGTATAGTAACATTTACAGACAGTTAACAGATTGAGTAACTGAACAAAAAATGGCGCATTTCATTAAATGACGCAAAATCAGCACACGTCAACTTACAAACCAAAACGTAAATTGTATTACCGGTGAATTATTTCTCAAATCAAATTCCACATGCCAGCACAGCAGAGCAAAATAAAGGGCCTTTCAATAAGGACGCTCGATTTTTAAATGTAAATAAAACAAGTCGTGTGTGAGATATCCACTCAATGTTTTATTTATTTGAAAGAATATTTTATCGCATTAAGTATGGAATATAACGTCGTTCAAATGTCCGTCGCGGCCCTGCTTGGTGGCATGTATCGGGAAGGTACAATTTTCGATGACTTTGTCGCATAAATCTGTCTGAATTTGCTGAATGGCGTTCCTTATGTTGACTTTGAGGATCAATTGTTTGTGGTTTATTCGCATAGACCTGCGATTAAAGATAGCTCCAAAGGAAGAAGTCTAAGGGCGTTAAATCGCACGATTTCAGTGGCCAGTTCATGTCGCCGCCGCGCGAGATAACCATGCCCTCAAATCGCTCGTGCAGAATGACCATCGTGGCATGCACTGTGGCACGTAGGGCTCTCATGTTGGAACCACATGTCATCGATATTCATATCATCCAGTTTAGGTCACAAAAAGTTGACTCGCCGTTGACAAACCAACATCCGCACCAGCAAACAGTGACTTTCTCGAGATGCAGTTGGTGCTGGTGAATCGTAGATTGATATCGCCCAAAAGCCGACACTTTTGCTTGATAACATATTCGTTCATCCAAAAATGCGCCTCATCGCTCTAAAAATGATTTTGTTGGCGAAATTTTGGTCAGCTTCCAACTGCTCCAGAGCCCAATCAGCGAACACACGGCATTGTATATAGACGTTTACCTTAAGTTCCTGTGCTCCTGCGTTTCAGTGACGTAGGGGTGTTGGATTATTTATTTATTGACTCGAATAAGTCAAGTAACACGGCAGGACGGTAGTGACGAGGATAAAAATCACGTAATGCGCGCAGATCGTTTCTCGAACGGATCACGGATTTTGAAAATGAAACTTGAAGATTTTCACACGTTGTTCATCGCTATAACGTTCCATAGTAATTTGGAACTGAACAATTTGCAACAAAATGTTGGTTCAACAACATGACTATTATGACCTAACAAATTTCGAGCGTCCCTATTGAAAGACCCTTCTTCCTAAAATAGAACGAGCACATCAAAAAGAAAAAAGAGCAGCTAAACGACAAATATTAGAAACTGGTAAAAATGGTATAAATGCTGAGGCTAAAACACATAACAAATTGCTTCTGTACCGGCAAATGCTAAAACCAGTATGGATCTACGGCATGCAACTTTAGGGTTGTACCAAGAAAATCAGAGAAGCTATTAGTACACAGCTAGTCTAAGTCCATATATTTTGGACCAACCTTCGAGAATGGTACTTTTTTAACATTAATTGATTTGCGATAATCTATCGATAACCGATTTCGTGTAGTTTCTTCGCGAATTCAACCTTTCTGACGAGCCGCATTACTTTTGTTGATGTTTTTAAGCTATATTTTTGTCGTTTTTGTTTAAAATTGTGAACAATTCTTTTAGAACACCCATTATTTAATATTGGTTGCCTTTTATATAAAACTGGATTGAAATTTTAAAATGAATTTTGATTGATATACTAAATGGAACTAGGCCATACTCTTTTAGATTTTTTTTATTATTTCAATAAATTTTTTAAAAGCCAGGGTTTGCAACCATTCGACAAGCCTAAATTCAGAACTTCAATTAACAATCATTTTAAACCCCCAATCCAGCTTTACAAAATAAACTTAAAAATAATCGGTTAAGAAATGAGCATAATTTGTTAGAAAATGTCCTAATTCTATTTAGCTTGACCAAATTCCAAAATTTCATCAAAATACATAACTTTATTACACTAAATCTAAGGGAGAGGTGTATATGTTGTGGGTGGCTTCCATTTATCGCGAATGTCAATGTTTGTCGTAAATCATGAAAAGACAGATGTGGCTGTCCAGTGGATGGATTTCCAAATTTATTTGCGGAAATACTTTAATTATGAAGTATAAAGCCAATCAGTCTTTTGGGCTTTATAGAAAATTTGATGGAAACCGGTTATTTTATCAATATTCATCATTTGGGCATAAATTTTGATGCCTCACGCGAACAAATTTTATTGAAAATTTAATTTTTAGCCAAATTTATGAGAAAAACTAAAGTTGGACGATTTCGAGGGCGAAAATTTTCATGCTTTATTTAGTTTACCTTTGTTTGAAAAGGAGGTGAAACCGGAAGGTTAAACCAGAAGGCATTGTGAAATAATATAAAAACATTTGTGTTAAACGTTTCTCCTAACAAGGAGAATTGATGAATTGGAATGTCCGAATACGCACACACCGGCAGATACAACAAGTGATACAATCTAGAACAGCGATTCCCAAGTAGACACAGTAAAAGCCCCGAACATCCAAAATTTTTAATCATTGAATTATTTACAAACATTCGCGGAATTTCGAAAATTTTAATTTCAAAAATATTTATTGTACATAAAATATTTTCCAAATTTTATGTTAAAATATTTTTATTTTCTTAAAATTATAATTAATCTTTCATAACGCTTCTTTGTCCAGTATCGATTTTTCCAATAATATGGAACATAAAATCAATTTAGTTTAACTTTACTTTAGTTTAACTCTTGTGAGCTAACGTTAAAGGACAGATAACGATTTTCCTCCTCCTCGCCATTGCACGTTTTATAGAGGTATGTATTTAGATTTTAAATCCGGTTTCCCGGACGCTCCCCGAAAGGCAGTGTTCTATTAAAACTCCTTCGACCGTTATTATGCATCGTTTTCTTATAGAGAAATTATCATAATTCAGCGACCCAAGTACAACTTTGGCCATACAAGACTCGCTTTAGTATATATCAATGTGCATACTTCTTTTAATTTTATCGAGCCTTTCGGCCCTTCTCGTGTCGCTGCTTAGCATAAGTATCGAGATCTCCCACTCTTGCCCTTTTTGACCGCAGTTAAAAGATTGTGATTAGCTTGTACCATTTTTCAGGATTTGCATCATCTTTGGTAAATTGTATGGGTATGGGCCAAATGGTGTCTATACCAGTCGTTTAGGACAGCGATCTTAACCTTGTAGGTTTGAATCAGAATTACTGTTTTTGATTTCTCCCAGGCAGCGACAAGGCATTTTACTAAACACACAAACTTTGTTTAATAAGAGAAAGAATAGTAAGTTGAGCCCATAAATACATTTATAATTGATACTTTGACCACTCGCTTGTAGTGCTTGTGATAGAAAATTTTCAATATTTTATTGCAGGTTTACCTCTTATGGTTCTCTTTGTCTGAATCTTGAGCATGTGATGTGGAAGCTGTTCATTTAGACATTTACAACTTGTGCTTTTCTGGCAAAAAAGTAATGTACAGCTGGTTTGGAAAAGCAGTGTATAGTTTTCTAAATCACATCGGCTTCAGATGGCCAACAAATATTGAATTCAAAATACATACATGTACTTATATATTTATATAGGATTGGCAAAAAATATAAAATTATCGTTATTAAATATGACATCATAGTATCGAGATGTTCATAGAGTGACAAAACTGGGGGCTACTTGGTGTAAAAATCCCATACAATTTTTTTAAACTCCAATCGAAAGTAGTAAATCATGCGAATAAAAACACCCTGTAGCAATAAGAAAACTCAACAGCTCAACACAAACAAAATATACTTCTCCTTTAATATTTTTCTGAATTTCGCAGATACAAATACACAGAAAAATTTTCATCTCAATGTCATTTTCGTGTCCCCCACACACCAAAAAAAACACTATTTAAATTTTTTCTTAATAATTTACATAGTGTTTAAATAATTAAAAACGTTGCATTTACACAATTTAATGGGTAAAAATTGCTTAACTTACCCAAAAGATTAAATTGAGTAATACAACAAGATATTTAACAAGTCCACAACATCCTGTGAGCCCCATCTTTAACAAAATTGATGGAGTGTTCGATTGTTCGTTATCTGTTGATTAATAAATAAATGTATCCAAAATAGCGTTCGTTTTACACAGATATGATGAACTATTATTATTTAATTTATATTAAATTACACTTATTTTCTCTTAACTCTTATAACATAACTTTTATTTGAATTATTATTTTCTCTTTAACAAATCACTACACAATAATACAACACAAAACCAACTTAACTCGAAGATCGCAATCAACTACTAATTTAAAACTCTACTACAGTACAGTTCGTTAATCGTTACGTTAAAATCGTTAAGAGACAGAATTGCATACGCTGTTGTCTTTTATACTAGAGAAAAGAAGACAACAATACTACACGATTTTTATTTTTGTTGCGTATTATATTTCCTTCCTGCTTAATTCATTCATAATATTCGTGATTATAAATGAAGATAATCGTAGTATCAGAAAGAAACATGAAAACATATAGAAGCCAATAACACGGAAACGGATATAATTATGTTATGAAATATCATAGGTTTTAAAAAATAAGGAAATGTATGGAACATTTTGCTAAAATCTACACATTCTAAAACGAATCAGTCGTATTTCATAAATACATCAGGATAACGATTGTATTGTATGTAATCAAATCACTATGATTTTCGCTTATAGAAAGAGATAAATATGTTTTTGTTTGAATTAACGGGTGTCCCCGCAAACCAAAAAATAATTGTGCTCAATTATATGAATGGTCGATTATGTAGATTAAAATGTAAACGCATATTGGCATATTGAGCAACAATGTGACAGATAACAAGTTTTATTCTAAACAAACAGACACGTTTTTGTTATAGGAATCAAAATATTAACGTTTCTCAATATATTAATTGAAATAAACATCAATAATTAAATTTAAAGCAACAGATGCAAGCCCCTAAAGTAAATGGTGTATTTACATCTGAAAAAATTTCTAAAATTCGGTGGGTACCAGAAGAATACGCAACACCCCATCGTTTTCTTACCGGCAGTTGGGGATTCGATAAAAATTACTTACGATTAATGAATTTAGAGGAATATTTCTTGGAAGATAATGAATATTCTCCAAAATGTACCGCTAAACTCTTATTCGATGGAGATATATCTGGATTGGAATTGATAAATTTAAGTAATTTTGCAGTCGCATCAACAGAAGGTTCGTATTTTGTTTTTGGCGGGTCAATAATGAACGGTTGAATAAATAGTAGAACTAATGCATAGATGAACAATTGCTTGTTTAGGTTTTGTTAGCGTTATTCAATTGAACAGAAACATGGATAAGAATAATTTACGAGAAATGCATAAGTATTCCAACTTACACTCATTTTCTAAAAACAAATCGGCCCCTTGTACGGCAGTATCTATATATGATGATCATTTTGTCACGGTGGGAGAAGATGGTCGTTTAAATTTGTTGTCTTTCACAAATAATCGAATAGTTCGTACAATTGATGAAGGCGACAGTATTTCAATGACATCAGTGGCATTTATTAGCTATAACGAAATCTTAACTGGAAATAGAATGGGCACAATCAAAATGTTTGATATTCGATGTGATAATAATGATCCTCAAGCAACGCTGATTATTTCATGCCAAGAAAAAAATTCAAATTGTGTTAATTGCATCTCGTATCATCCAACACAAAAACACATTGTAAATATTTCCATAACATATTTAAACTTTGCAAATCTAAAATAAATATATATTTTAGGTTCTTGGTGGAAGTGAAGAGGGTTCTATTACTGTGTGGGATCTGCGAAAACCAAATTTCTTTGCGTCTTACTTTACCGCGCACAACTCGGGCATTACGGAACTTTTATTTCATCAGACCCAACCAAGTAAAGTATTTTCAGCATCAGATTTAGGCGATTTGTGGCTTTGGAATCAAAATATATCGCAAGCCCCGGGATTCAACTTAGACGGGCAAAAGAGGATTGAAGAAGTAGACCCATGGTTGAACGGTGAAAGAGCCAAAAATAAATTTAATGTTGTATCTCTGTTAAGTGGCGTTACGAAATCCGTGAATTCATTTGATACTTTCGACAATAAAATTATTTGTGGGTGTGATAATGAGGCAATCTATTTGATTGAAAATGTACCCTAAAATTAAATAAATTTTTAATAAATAAAAGTAAATTTAATTAGTTAATATAATTGTTGATTGGTTTGCTACATATTAGTGTTTTTATAATTCTATGGTTTATATTCAAACAACTCAATTTTTGAGGATTTTTTTTTGATTTGAATACAATTAGAGTTCCTTAAACGTCAAAACAACAATTTGACATTTGAACCAGTAGGGCAAAATAAAATTATGTTTTATTCATTTGCCCACCCAACAAAAAAATGTATACGCTAAATTCTTCACGAAAACGTAACTAGAAGCATTTGTACGTAAAGTTTACATTTTCGTAAAGAACTAAAGATAATTTTAAAAGTAGATTGCCAATTTTATGCCTCTAGTGATTTTATTATTGTTAATTACTTTTTACTTTTCTTTCATTTTTTAAATTTTCAAATCCAAAGCGGATTTATTTTGTTTTATATTTTTACATTAATATTTTTCAAGTCAAATTTGTACTTATTTAAAAAAAAACTGTACGTGAAAGTTACGCGATGTTTTGAGGGATGCTTTTTAAATTAATTATATCTATTTTACAAATATTTTAAAAAAATCATTTGCAACATTGCCAGATAATTTCTCTAAATTTAATGAAAATTAATGCACATAATTATTTTGCACAATATATTCGATATGTTCATAAAAATTTACTTTATACATATAATAATTATAATAATTACATTCAGGATTTTGCAGATATATTTTTTATGTTTAATTACACAATACCATTTTAAGAATAAATAAATTAAAATCAATTGTATTATGATAATAATTTGTATTATTTTATTAAACAATTATTATTTTGATTATTATTTTGAGTGTATTTCTAAAGTGAAATAATACAATTAGGCAAAAAATACCACCAGGCTATGTA
The DNA here is from genome assembly GCA_963691935.1 of Nephrotoma guestfalica. Lineage (NCBI taxonomy): Eukaryota > Metazoa > Arthropoda > Insecta > Diptera > Tipulidae > Nephrotoma > Nephrotoma guestfalica. The sequence goes on along the minus strand of OY829913.1, from coordinate 225,118,959 downwards.
TGACACAGACGCATACTTTACACAAACACAAATTGAAATAAACTCATTCGTTGAACGCTAAAAATCCAACCAACCTCGTACGTTTTAATCATGTCCACTTTTTATCAAAATAACAATAAATCATTTATTATTATGAGCAATATATTTACTTAAAACTAAACGTCTTTATTTACGTGAAACAAAAATAAAAAGACAACATATCTAACAAACACTATCATATCATGTACCACAAGTAGTAACACTCTACAATTTACAATTTAACCGATAAGAGCGGCGTGTATCACGCTAAGACAAGTTCTTATAATGTTACAAAAGACAATCTAAAGATATGTTGCCTTCATGCTACCTGTGTTATTTATCTCTTTTTTACGTTCGAAAAATTGTATATTTTTAACTTCTGGCCTTGACCCCATACGGTCGGTCCAATTTTTGAGCACATTTTCGATGGTATGCGGCGGCATTATGTCTTCAATGGCAATGCGAATATTGTTCTTGAGAGCGTCAATCGTTGCTGGTTTATCGGCGTGACACTTGTCTTTGACGGCACCCCAAAGATAAAAGTCCAACGGCGTCAAATCACAGCTCCGAGGCGGCCAAATCACATCAGCGTTTCGGCTGATAATTCGATCTTCGAAGACAGTGCGCAAAAGATCAATTGAAACGAGTGCTGTGTGGTATGGAGCGCCGTCTTGATGAAACCAAATGTTGCCTATGTCCTCTGCAAGTGCCGGGAACAAAAAATCGTTTATCATGGCGCGGTAGCGCTCACCATTGACAACGGCGGCTCCTTGCACATGTTCAAAGAAAAATCGCCCAATGATGCCACCGGACCAAAATCCGCCCCAAACAATCACTCGTTGAGGATGCATCGGCTTCTTTACGATCACGCGCGGTTTCTCCGTGATTCAAATGCGACAATTCTACTTGTTTACATAGCCGCCAAGATGGAAATGCGCTTCATCCGAAAAGATGATTTTTTTGCCAAAATTTTCGAATTTTTGTTTCAATATTTTCCAGCGTTGTTCAAACAAATAAGCAACCATTTTCGTTTAGCGGAAGCATAAAATTAACTTTCTGTCAAATCAGAAGTGATATAACCCTTACCATACTCAAAATAACCGCTAGTTCAAAAAAAAGTTAGATGGCCCACCCTGTATATATTACATTAACGTGGTGGTTATATTGTAATGATCATAGAAATAGAGTATATAGTATGAATGTAAGCAACTGTCAAGCGTCACAAATTTGGAGGGTAAAAGAGAAAGCATATAAATTAACAGGGCCATATTTAGAATTTTTTTCGATCGAATGCAATGTAGTTAGAAAATTAAAATTAAAAAATTATTTAAATTTAATTACATTTTTATTTCTTTAATAAAAGTGCATTAATTATTTTTATTTAAATATAATATTATGTGTATAAAAATTAGTAATTATAAAACCACTACGCTTATTTATTTCACATTCCTTTAAAATGTAATGTATGTTGAAAATTTACTTAGTATAATTGGGTATCCAAAAAAATTTTCGTCATACATATTAGATTCGTCTACTTTAGAAATTTCTTGGTCAATTGAAATATCATCTGATGAGGCTTAAACCATTGCTTTTGCAATTCTCCATATTTTGGTAAACTAAAAACAAATGTTTACATTATAATTTCTGTAAAAAATTGTATTTACAGCACATATTCCAAAATAAAAATAAATTATGAAAAGAAAATCACATGAAACAATCAACACCCACTTATCGAACCATAGTAATACCACAAAGTAAAATAAACAGAGATGGAACTTGCCAACCATTTTGATGTGTATGAAAAATAAAAATCTGATTTGCACACCCAGTTATAATAGGGTTCGTTGGAATTTAGAGCAGACAGAGTAAGATAGTTTAGCTATTCAATATATATATCTCTGTCATGCCAATGCAGAATTTCATAAACAATATTTTATTTGTTAAATATGCGTTTGTGTACGACACAAACGAAAAGAATAAACATATGCTACCCATTTATTATTATCGTTTGCATGTATCTCTTTCCCTTACGTACATATTTATATTTACAGATGAACAGATTGAAATGGAAGCTCAAAATGCACGCTCGTATTATATATATAATTACTTGTATATATATATATATATATATATATATATATATATATATATATATATATATATATATATATATATATATATATATATATAGAAATATATATATATATATATATATATATATATATATATATATATATATATATATATATATATATATATATATATATATATATATATATATATATATAGAAATATATATATATATATATATATATATATATATATATATATATATATATATAGAAATATATATATATATATATATATATATATATACATATATATGTATATATATATGTATACATGTGTTTGTAAAGGGTGTTTTTTTAAGAGGTTGCCGATTTTTTTTTTGAATAAAACACATATAAAATTATGAAATGACCAAAATTTTTTTTTATTTGGTAGATAATTTTTTGGCATTTAACATTTAAACACAATTTCTGGCATATGGCTACCACGACTATTTTTCACAAATGTCATTCTGGAGGTCCAATTTTCCAGCACTTTTTCAAGCATTTGAGGGCGTATGTCAGCAATGACACGTTGAATATTGGTTTCCAAAGCGTCAATCGATTGAGGTTTATCCACATAAACCAATGACTTCACGTATCCCCACAAAAAGTAATCGAGTGGCGTCAAATCGCACGAACGCGGAGGCCAATTCACCGGACCATTTCTCGAAATAATGTTGTCGTTGAAAGTTTCTTTCAATAAGTCGATTGTTTCACGTGCTGTATGGCAAGTGGCACCATCTTGTTGAAACCACATTTCATTCATATCCATATCTTCAAGATTTGACAACAAAAACTCATTTAACATGGTTCTGTATCGATTTCCATTCACGGTAACGCGTCGTCCTTCCTCATTTTTAAAGAAATATGGACCGATGATCCCACCAGCCCATAGACCGCACCAAACAGTACATTTATCAGGATGCATTGGTAATTCTAGAACGGCGTGTGGATTATCTTTGCTCCAAATGCGACAATTTTGTTTGTTGACGTATCCATTTAACCAAAAATGCGCCTCACCACTGAAGAGAATTTTACGGTAAAAAAATGGATCTTCGTTCAATTGATTTAACGACCAATCACTGAATTCACGGCGCAAACGATGGTCGTGTGGCTTTAATTCTTGCACCAATTGAATTTTGTATGGCACCAAACCCAAATCTTTACGTAAAATTTTCCATAAAGTCGATGGACAAAGTCCAATTTGCTGAGCACGACGACGAATCGATAAATTGTCGTTTTCTTCGACACTGGCCTCAACGACAGCAATATTTTCTTCTGTACGAACTCTTCTCATTCTTGTCGGTGGCTTGGCATCCAAAAGAGTGAATGTAGACCGAAATTTGGTAATTACGTTCTTTATGGTGGTCTCTTCACGAAGTGCTCTATAAACATTTTTAATTGAACACTGATTTTGAAAATAAATTTCCACGATTTGAAAACGTTGTTCTGGAGTTAACCTATTCATAATGATTTGCCAAACAATACTGAGTAGAAATGCCACTTTGAGCTGTCAAAACAACTGTCATAAAATAAAACGACATCTATCGGAAAAACAAACCTCCTAAAAAAACACCCGTTATATACGATCGAGTATTCGTTCTCGTTTAGGTTTATCAAAATTAAATATGTGAAGATGAGTAGAAAAGGAAAACGATCTACTCATATTTAGGTGTATGTAGTTATGTATATTAAATATACATATTATATTTTGGTGTGCTAAATGAAATGTAAGTAAGCATTTGGAAAAAAGATATTTGGAGGTTTATGAACGAAAATAATGACAAATTTATCAATGAAAAGGAAAGGTTTATAATTTGTTTTCTAATGGTCGCAGGTGATAAACATGTATGTATATTATACATATCGATATTTGTGTTTAGTTTACATTATGTATATACCTATCTACTCTAATTTTCCCAAATTAACTAAATAAATGAATTTTTTCTACGTGTACTAAACGGATGATTGTGATTTGAATTCAAAAATATTAAAATAACAAAACTCGTTATTACTTTATTTGGATAAAATGAATGAAATCAGGTTACACCAGAAAGATTGCGTTGGGGAATGTATTATATATTCATGTTTGTTTCTCGAAAAATGATCAAGCATACAATTGTTTATTAACATTTTTCTTTATTTTATATTATCTGAATCATGGTAGTAATTAATTTATTTTAACTAGCTTTATCTTCACATATTTAATTTTGATAAACCTAAACGAGAACGAATACTCGATCGTATATACAAACACATGTATATATACATATATATACGAGTATATCTATATATATATATATATATACAAATATATATATATATATATATATATATATATATATATATATATATATATAGCACATGAAATAAAATAAGAAAAATGCGGCACTGGTAAAAATATATGTTTACACCACCAACCAAAATTGTTTTCTTATTTTTTTCTGATTTATAACTTAAATTAAGTATAATTTTACCACAAATCACTTTCTTTTTAACGTAATTTATATTTTATTTTATATGAACACTTACTGATGGTACGAAATCCCTTCTTGTAATTTTTTAGGCGTATTTTTGCAGTTTTTCACAAGACACTTCATTTTATTAAATGTTTCTAATTTTTATTACCAATGATGCACTACACACAAACCACTAACTATTTTAATAATATTTTAATTGTTTTTTAATTATTTTAATTAATATTTTCAAGATTTTTTTAAGAACACAAGATTTAACGCGTCACTTTAAACAAAAACAAAAACTGGTTTGAGGGGTTTTTATTTTGAGATATGAGACCACCATATGCATTTTTTATATAACCATCCTGCTCTGGCTTGTGACACATGAAATAGCAAATTTTATATGGGAAAAAATCTTTACATTATTCTATAGTTTATAATTCTATGGTTTAGTTTAACTGCACGAAATAAGCAATTATCGACGACAGACGAATCAGTGCACCTAGAATACTACAGGCCACACTGCTTTATAAATTTTGCTATATGACGTCAATTTATGTCGTCAGTTCCTTCTTTGACTATTGTAGGCAGCACTAAAATTATAAAGATTGTTTTGATTTTTTTTGTGTTTAAGCTGTCATATTGATAAAAAAAAATTAAGAAAAATATTTTAATAATATGTTTTAAAATTGAATAAAAAGATATTGGTAAGTATTAATTCATAATATTATTACAAAATTATGCATTTTAAATTGTGTTAAATATGTAAACACGTACAAAATGTGTACACTTTTTTTTTAATTTAAGAGAAGACTTAATCTTACTTTTAGCACTCGTATAAATATTTTTTTTTTCTGTTTATTTTTGTGTATTCTTTTTATGAACATGACTGCCGTCTATAGTTCAAAGAATAAACTGTAGACATAAATTTGATGTCATAGAAAGCAGTGTGGCCTGTAGTATTCTAGGTACACTGCACTGCACAACACAACTAATGAGAGAAGAAGAGTAAGAGAGAACGAAACCGTCATCGACTAACTCAACTTTATTTATAGTTATGGCAACCAACTCAACGTTGGTTGCCATAACTATAAATAAAAATATCAAACAAATTTGAATTTGTTTATTTAATATCAAGTCGACCATTAATTGGATATACTCAATGCGATTGGATGAGTTGACCATTATATTAGAACCGTTTTGTCGCAGCTCTTCAACTCGCGTTATTCCTAAATCATCACAGATACACAGACAGACAACAGTAAAATATAAACCTAATTCTGATAAATCTGATACAAAATTTAAACATAGCAATTTAACTGTACTTTTCTTTGTTTTTTTTAATATAGTTTATTTTATATTAAACGCATTTTGTCGTTTCATTGAATAGACGCATTGTAAAATTTAAGTATTTGTGAATAGAATTATTTTGATGACATTCGCAAAGAAGAACAACTTATGACTCGGCACAATGGGGGTAGGGAAGTATGGGGTGCAATTTCATATTGGGACATGTAGAAAATTGTTTTCCTTTGCAAATTTTTTCAGCTAAATAAGAAGCATCCGCTGTAAAAAAATATTCAATATGCGAGAAATAAATAAATATATATAGTAAAGCCATAAATTTTTTATATGAAAATTATTAATATATTTCTAATTAATTCAAATGCGAAATGTACATCTATGGCGTTTTTATTATGAATCCTTCAAATTTATAAATATAAAATAATTTATTTTTGTTAATTTTAAAAATGTTGCCATAAAAGTACTCGGATCGAATATATTTTATGGCAACATTTTCATTTTTATAGTGGTTTTGGCGGTGTAGTGGCTGAAAAATCGTCTGCAAAATTTTGTTTGAATAGAAGAAATATATTTCTTTTCTTGTCTCTCATGTGCAAAAAGTCAATGTTATATCTCTTTCATTTTGCAGAAGAAAAATGGTGGTCGCATTTAAATAGGGTATAATGGTACAAGAGTGTTGAATTCAATTTCCATCCTGGGGCTCTATTCCTGAATACGATACGAAAACGAAAGTACAAGATTCGTATTTGAATCAGATTCGTACAATTCTTATTTAAAATTGAATAGGAATCTTGTACTTTCGTTTTCGTATCGTATTCAGGAATAGGGCTCGTTTGAGATTGTTGGAATTACATTTTGTTGTTTATTATTAGATTGTCAAACAAAAATAGTTAATGTTCAGTGTCTATATGCATGCATTTTTTTGTTTTGAAGTTTTGGTGTGGTTTGGTGTCGTCAAAATATTGGATGAATTATCAAATTTCGCAAATTAATCATGGATAAACTTAAATTTTCATTGTTACTTTATTCACTAGTATTTGTTTTAACAATTAAGTATAGTGCATCGGAGAATTTATATAAAACAAAATACTTTGATGTACCATTGGATCATTTTAGTTATACGAGAAATTTGACATTCAAGATAAGGTCAGCTCGTATATTGATAATTTTGCAAATCAAATTTGTAATTTGAATACGTATTTATTTAATTATAGATATTTAGTAAATGACTCATTTGTGCGAAGCGATGCAGACCCACTTTTATTTTATACCGGAAATGAGGGTGATATAACTTTATTTGCTGAAAATACGGGTTTTATGTGGGAAGTAGCACAGCAGCTGAATGCGTTAGTCGTGTTTGCTGAACATCGCTACTACGGAGTTTCATTACCATTTGGCGATAAATCTTATTCAGAGAAAGAGAACTTGGGTTATTTATCATCAGAACAGGCGTTGGCCGACTATGCAGATCTGCTGCGCACGATAAATCCTGGAAAGAAACGCCCAGTTATAACGTTTGGTGGTTCTTATGGTGGAATGCTGGCGGCCTGGTTTCGAATGAAGTACCCACATTTAGTACTTGGAGCAATAGCTGCTTCCGCACCAATATTTCAGTTTGAAGATTTGATTCCATGTGATGCTTTTAATAGAATTCTTACATCTGTGTTTACAACAGCTTACAAAGCCGAATGCTCTGAGAATATAAGAAAATCATGGAGTTCTATTAAGTATGAACTTTATACATATTTTAATTTATGTTAAGCTAAATTAGATTAATTTAATTATAGGGCTGCTGCTTCGACAGCAGAGGGTCGGAATATTTTAAATACTCATTTCAATTTTTGTAAGAATTTAACTGAGGAAAGTGACGGTCAAATTTTTATGGATTACCTCACGGATGTTTATGGAAATTTGGCGATGGCAAACTACCCATATGATACTAGTTTTTTGGCGCCGTTGCCAGCGTATCCAGTAAGAAGGTTTTGTGGCCGATTTTCAGCTAAATTAAATGAATCCGAAATTTTACCAACACTTGCGTCTGCTCTTCAAATATACTCAAACTATACCGAGAAACTTAAGTGTCTGAATATAAGTAGCGCTTACGATAGTAGTATGGGTGACAAAGGTTGGGATTTTCAAAGTTGCACAGAAATGGTAATGCCAACCTGTTCAACCGGTGACACTGATATGTTTTTACCTCAAAAATGGGACTTGAACGAATATTCGGACAAATGTTTTAAGAAGTTTGGCATAAGACCGCGCGGAAAAGCAGCAATAACTTATTATGGTGATAAGTCATTAAGGTATGTAAACATTTAATAAGGACAATAATTATAAATAATTTCTATTTTTTCTATCTTAGTGGTGCGTCCAATATAGTATTTAGTAATGGACTTCTAGATCCATGGAGTGGCGGTGGTGTTTTAAAATCGGACAATAGTAAAGTACATATCATTATTATACCAGACGGTGCTCACCATCTCGATTTACGGACCACGACACCAGATGACCCAGAATCCGTAACAACAGCACGAAAATATCATATCAAATATATCAAACAATGGCTTCGTGAATATTAAATAGTTTTTATATAATGGAATAATTTTGTATTTTACATGAATTTGATTAAGTGATTAGGTATCTCTAAAGCAATAATGTCAATTACAATTTTATAACTAAAATACATGATATTATATATTTCTAATACCGTAAAAAGATGACTGTTTTATAAATTCGTCTAATTTGATTTTGAATAATTCTGACGTTACTGGTGTTTTGGGCACCCATAGTGGATTCTTTACCACGTACTCTACCCAAATTTTAATATAGAGCTGTTGTAAGAACTCTTTCACTCCTATCGCGGCTACATCAGTATTTATGACGAATCTAAAGTTATAAAATATCTTAACGTTTTCCATATAATATATAATCTTTCTAACTCACTTAAGTCCGGAAGGCGTTTCTAGAAAGTGTAATGCATACTTGCTAGTTTTATAGAATAGGAAACCCTCTTTTGAATCTGTTGGTGAAATTTTACTGACAAACGACTTAATTGAGTACAACATACCATACATAAGTTTAGCCTCCTAGAATTCTCCGAAATTAATATAAAATTACAATAATAAAATATACAAACAGTTTACCTCTTCTTTAGTAATGCCAGATTGTTTTATGCGGTTCCATTCGGCATAATAGAGTAAAATTCCAGATTTATCGAATATATACAAATTGTAAATTGTCATTTTCCGTGTTTTGCTGTCAAAAAATATTCAAAGTGACAATTGTGAAAGCAATACCACTACATAATGTAATGGTATGACGACCTATAAACAAAACAATAATTCAATAATACGTCACGAGAAAGAGAAGCTACCCATTATGCAATTTTTTTACTGCGTAGAAACAATAGTTCTAATTCCGTACTTAATTCCGTATTTCAAAATATCAGACACAAAACTATCGATTTTGGATCCGCCGTTCCACACTTTGATTCTTTCATCGTAATTCTTTCCTCGTTTTCTTCCTCTTCACTAACAAACTGTTTTTAGTTTATTGGTGAAGGGGAATAAAACGAGGAAAGAATCACGACGAAAGAATCAAGTGTGGAATGGCGGTATAAGAACAATTTTCTTATTCTTTCTGTTTCTGTATTTGTTTTATGGCTGGACTATAGATAGAATAAAAAGAATAAAAAAAATAACGTAAGAAACGAAGACAAAAAATTATTATTCCAATTTGACGTTACGGCCATAGATGACTTGAAATATTAAGTTCATTCATATATTTTTGTGATATGTTTCCTACAATTATGAATGAAACTACAATATTTTTGAGTATAAACGTATTTATATCAACAAATATATGTTTTCAAAATTATAAAAATTGTTTATATGCGATTTAAATCACCACAATTCGATAAAGTATTTTTTTAGGTTAGGTTTAGAAAAATACAATTCTACAGTGTATTGAAAATTATTTTTAATATTATATTCATATTAGTATATATATACATGAATATTTTATAAATAGAAAAGATAAAACACACGAATAATATAAAATGCCCTTATATAAAAAAATAAACATGCATATAATATTCAACGCACTAAAATTTATTTGGGCTTTGTTGTTGTAGTTATTAAGTTTTTTATTCTTGGACGAAAATTTTCGCTCGGTTATTCTTTTTAAGTGACAGCAAAAATGAAAAAAAATTAAACGCAATTTCTGTTATTCTTTTTATATTCCTTATTCTCAGTATAATCGAATGCATGTATATTCTCTCTTTCGCTCTCTTACGTTATTTTTTTTATTCTTTTTATTCCATCTATAGTTCCCACTTTAAGTGGGAACTATAGATGGAATAAAAAGAATAAAAAAAATAACGTAAGAGAGCGAAAGAGAGGATTTACATGCATTCGACTATACTGAGAATAATGAATATAAAAAGAATAACAGAAATTGCGTTTAATTTTTTTTCATTTTTGCTGTCACTTAAAAAGAATAACAGAGCGAAAATTTTCGTCCAAGAATAAAAAACTTAATAACTACAACAACAAAACCCAAACAAATTTTAGTGCGTCGAATGTAATATGCATATTTACTTTTTTATGTAAGGGAATTTTAAATTATTCGTGTGTTTTATCTTTTCTATTTATAAAATATTCATGTATACATATGCTAATATGAATATAATATCAGAAATAGTTTGCAATACACTGTAGAATTGTATTTTTCTAAACCTAACCTAAAAAAATACTTTATCGAATTGTGGTGATTTAAATCGCATATAAACAATTTTTATAATTTGAAAAACATATATTTGTTGATATAAATACGTTTATACTGAAAATTTTGTAGTTTCATTCATAATTGTAGGAAACATATCACAATAATATATGAATGAACTTAATATTTCAAGTCATCTATGGCCGTAACGTCAAATTGGAATAATAATTTTTTGTCTTCGTTTCTTACGTTATTTTTTTTATTCTTTTTATTCTGTCTATAGTCCAGCCATTATTTTGTTAAGTTTTTATTTTGTTTTTCCAGTTTCAAATGACAGGTCTGTAGATGAGGCGCACCCAGCTAGTATGCGAACAATTTTTATTTTATTTTAATTTCTTATTGTTTTTTATTGTAACGGTTTTAATTATTATAGTAAATTTATATAAATTGTAGTGCAAAATAAGTGATCGCAATTATCAATATTGGACCAGAAAGGTAATAAAAATCTATTTTAATATCGCATCGCCATATAACATATAACATGTAAATATATTTGCGCGACGTAATGTTGATAAAATTTTCATGTTTTGTTTTTTAAGATGCTCAATATGGTGGAATTGAAGATATAAAATCGAATAGCGCATGGCAGATGAAAATCTTATAAATAAATATTTTCTGTATTTAATTAAATAAACCTTTATTGTTTAAAAACAAATAACAAAACATCTGTAATTTCGAAAAAAAATTGTTACTAGTTTCATGTGAAAAGTACTAAGTAAATAGTCTTTATTTGTTCGTAGAATAGTGTTATGGCAAAGTGTATTTAAGGAAACCAATTTTCCAGGAAACCACCTTTCCAATTTGATTGTTTCTTTTTTTCCCATTGACGGGAAAGAGATTCCCATTGACACCAGAATTTTTGCGATATTTTTCTTTGGCGAGTAGTGAGGATTTCCGTATTCTTTACATGGTTCTTTCCATATAAAGGGTGCGGTTTTAGCAGGCAAATGTAAACGGAATTCCGTCGGCATTGCGTACTGGGTAAGTATTTATTCCGTTCAATATCCTGATTGACCCGGATTATAACTTCCATATGTAGTTTAAAGGAAGGTGCACATTGGACTCGAGTATTTAGAACAATTTTTTCGTGAATTGCATACATCTAGCTTATCTGATCCCGAACGTTAAATTCGCAATCTATGTCGATGCATCGAATACTGCTAAAGGAGCAGTGTCGCAACAACTCACAGAAAAAAGTTGTCAACCACTGTTCTTCCATTCGTAAAAATTATAAGATGTCGACTCCCGTTACAGTACTTACGATTGGGAATTAGAGGCTTATTCGGCTATTTAGCACTTTGAAAAAATTAATGAAGGTCGAGAATTTATTTTATTCCCCATAACACAAACCAGTGACATTTAATTACTCCAAAATTTGGGCAAATCTCCACCAAGAGAAATACTTGGTAAGATATTATAAGAGAATTTGAATGAACACAATTTAATTAATTAATATTGTACTGTTCCAGAAATCATTATTACCGACCAAATGGCACAGTGGCTATCCCAATATGCAATGCCGATGGAATTTCGTTAACATTCGCGCTCAAAAACCACACTCTTTCTATGGAAAGAAACATGTAAAATACACGGAAATCGTACTACTCGCCAAAGAAAAGTAAAAAAGTAAAAAGTAAAGTGTCCCAAAAATTCCGGTGTCGGTGTGAATCTCGACTAAAAAGAGAAAAAAACCAAAGTGGAAATGAGGTGGAATTTTGCCGGAACTTTGGGCATATTCCATATATATTTCCATACTAATTTAACACACTTTATCACACGCAAATAGAGCAGATTTCCATAGCACTTTAACATGGGATTAATTATAATTTTCTATTGAAATTAAAAAGAACTATTTGTTGTAATTTTTATATTTTTATTCAGATATTCAATATATATTTATTTTTTATTTAAATTTTAAAAATGTAAATGGCGACGCCATTGCAAAACTGTTTTTACTACCTCTTTAGCCCAACCCCGATCACAACCATTTAACATCATTATTTTTTATGTAAACTAAATAAAATTAATGTTACTATAATAATTAAAACTCATTAAAATAAAACACTACAAGAGAAAATAAAATAAACAAAACGTGCATGCACAATCGTGTGCGTATTCACCCGTCGACTTTTCACATGAAACTGAACATAAAAGATACAACTAAAAATTATAAAAAAAAAAATAATATTACCGCGAAACAGAAAGAAAAACCCAGTATGCAATTTTTCCACATTGTGGAAAAAACAGCTCCAATTCCACACTAAATTCCGTACTACAAAATATCAAAGACACAAAAATATCGATTTCAGAGAAAAATAAATTTCTTTCTCTTTCATTCGCGAAATTTCAAATGTTTTTTTGTTAGTTTTGTTATTATTGTTTTGTACTCTTCCATCAGTATAATAGAGCACTTGACAGGATAACACGTACATTTTTGTGTTTTCCGCGATTTTATTGTTTATTGTGTTAACTTGTGTTTTTTGTGTATTTAAATTAGTTAATAATCTTTAAATAACTTATATTTATTTCATACTATGTAAATATATGTATAATAATTATATTTCGTGTTTGTGATCAATAATTTTGGATGTAAAAATGGTAATAATTTTAAAATGGCGTCGTCATGAGATGATGGAAATTTCCGATCGTTTTTTATTTTTCAAGGTTGTATAATTATAATGGAATGTAAAATTGGATGGCGCTTACGGATGAATATGGATGAGTTTTATAAAATGTAATATTAAGTGTATGTTTATGTCAATAAAAAATTAATATTTCTTTTATAATAAATGCAAAATTTTGTTTTATTTCGAATAAAAATTATTATTCCAATTGAAAAATATATATAAGCACGTTCCTCTTTTTTCGTGCATAAACGTGCCTGAAATCAGTATGGAAACTGTGGAAAAAATGTCAAATTCCGTCTAAATCCCACCTATTTTCCCATTTTGTTTTTTCTCTTTTTAGTCGGGATTCACACCCACACTGGAATTTTTGTGACACTTTTCTTTGGCGAGTAGTATGGATTTCCGTGTATTATGCGTGTTTCTTTCCATAGAAAGAGTGCGGTTTTTGAGCGCGAATATAAACGGAATTCCGTCGGCATTGCATATTGGGACATTATAATTTTTTAACTTAAATGTAATAAAATCTAAAAAAAAAATCGTCATCGTAAATTTGTACGTGATGATTGAAATTAAATTTTATTACCTATTTATTTCAATGTTGTTGATCGCAATGATGGCCAAATACGATCTTAACTACACTTAAAATTAATAAAATTTTACTTTAATACTTCAAACACATTTTAAAAAATAAAACAAAAAAAAATTTAGAAGTAAAAACAACAGTAACTGCGTATATGTTCATTCGTTGACATGTCTTACGAAACTGTAGAGTGGATACAACGCAAATCTAATAAAACATCAAAAAATTGCAAATCAGAATGAGAAACAAAATTATTTTTACTCAAAATCGATTTTTTGTGTCTTTGATAATTTGTAGTACGGAGTTGAGTATGTAATTGGAGCTATTATTTAAACACATTGGAAAAAGTGCATAGTGGGCCGTGTCGGAGTGCAAAACTCATGCGCCGATCCATCTTCCATGCCAGTATAGGCTGAAATCGGGCCTATAACCATACGCCCTCGAATTGGCCGTCACTGGCGTGAAAGTAAGGACGGAAAAAGCAAAACCGCGAAAGAGTTCTGAGAGCCTTGGCTCCAGAAAATATTACAGGGATAATAAAAAAATAATAAAAATAACATTATTTTTTGGTCAACGAATTGTCGATATGGCAAAATATACCAGAAACAGTTTGGCAAAAGTAATGATCGATGAGTGCACTAAAAAATGCTCATGGCATGGCCTCTAAGGCAAAGCAGTCAAAAAATATTTGTGTTTTAAAATTATAAAGGGTAACATATGAATAGGACTTTAACAGACCCAGAGCTAGCTGAGATATATATGGTACCCTAAAATATAAAAGTATCAAGCCTCAACAGGATTTTTTTTAATTTGTAACGACCATCCTAGGTCCATAAAATATAGTTAATCGTACCACTTGCTGAAGTGGTCCAAAGGGGGTAAAACTTAATCTATCGAACACTATTTGTATATTATTTATTATTCTAACACTTGTTCGTTGGTTGAGGTTTAGGTGATGCGCCTAAGGTTCTAGTGCCTTAGCTTTGGATTTTAAAAAATACTCAATATTGTAATAGCTGTATTATTGGTTTTCGCAGTCTAATCTTCGATCTATTAATAAAATATTTTTATTCAAATTGGTCATAACGAATTTCGCTTAACAGATGTTGCATTGAAAAAATACCGGAACGGATATGATGGAGATGTGACTGAGGCGATGAAAAAATGCCTCCATTTGCCGCGGGACCGTTCGCGGAAAAGTAACAAAACAATAAATTAGAATTAGTTTCAAGTTAGATTAGACATAGATCTAAATTTTAAATTTAATTATTTCATGATTTTTCTTACTTTATGAATTGATTATTTTTATCACATTCTTGATGAAATTATTTTTTATGTTATTTTTTTTATTTATAAAATTTACTTGAAATAAGAAATTTCTTATTTAAAATACTTTTTAACCTCAATTATTTTAACCTCTTAATACAAATCGTAAAACTGATGAAATTATTTTTTAATTTATAGATTATGTTAAAAATTTGCATGAACTTTATGAAGAAGGTAGTTTTATGAGATTCCTATGTACATATTTATTAATTATAATAATGTGATTCAAAAAAATTCGAAATAAAATTTTTATAAAAATTAATTTTATTGACATTTCTATTATTATTATGCGTATATATATATATATATATATATATATATATGTATATATATATATATATATATATATATATATATATATATATATATATATATATATATATATATATATATATATATATATTCAATTCCACTAGAAAACCGTAAAGAAACCACTACGCGAATCTATTTTAATCATAGAAATAGATTATATAGAATGAATCTATGCAACTGTCAAGCGTCACAAATTCGGAAAGAAAAAGAGAAAGCGTATAAATCAACAGGGCCATATTTAGATAATTTTCTACCGAATGCAATGAAATTAGGAAGTTAAAATTAAAAAATCTATGTAAATTGAATTATATTTTTATTCATTAGTACAACAAGCTAATTGTTTTTTCCTTAAATACAATATATTGTAGGATTAAACCTGTGTTTATCCAAATAGTTATTGCTCCTATTGAACTTAATATTGTTATTTTTGCCGTCAAAATTAATCGTTGGCTCGTTTACCAACAAGAGAATATCTCGTTTCTTAAAAATATTTATCGATTCTCTTTTGTCTGCGGCATAAAATAAGTATTTTCAAAATATAAGCAAATAATCGAATTTTTACTCATTTTTAAATTTTAGATCTTCTACATCGAAGCCAATTGAGTTCAATCGTTGCTTTCCTTATATAAAACAAAATATGTTTTTTAATTAGTTTTTTCTGATTTCTAAATTAAAATAAGAATATTTTTACCACAAATCACTTTCTTTTTAACATAATTTACATTTTATTTTATACAAACACTTGGTTTTTAAGTTTTGAACTTATCGATGGTATGAAATTCTTTTATGTAATTTTCTAGACGTGTTTTGGCAGCCATTCACTAGACACTTCATTTAAATTTAAATTTTTTAATTTTTATTAACAAAGGATACTACACAATCTACTAACTATTTCATAATATTTTAATTAATAATTTCAATATTTTTTAACTCGCAAAATTTTACTGTCTCTCTGAACAAACCAAAAACTAGTTTGGTTGGTTTTTCTTTGCGATATGAGTCCGCCTAATGCATGTCTTGTATAACCATCCTGCTCTGGCTTGTGACACATGAAATAGCAAATTTTATATGGGAAAAATCTATACATTCATTCTATAGTATATAATTCTATGATTTAAATAAATTCCGATGGAAATTGTTCAAGTTTCATATCAAAAGGCTCTTGAAATTTGTATGGAAAAAATACGTACTTCCGGATTAAATTCCGCCTATTTTCCTATATCCTTCGTTTTTGTCTCTTTTTAGTCAAGTTCACACCGAAACCGGAATTTTTGTGACATTTCTTTGGCCAGTAGTATGGGTTTCCGTATATTTTACATGGTTCTTTCCATAGAAGTGTGTGCCCAGTATGCAATTTTTCCACAGTGTGCAAGAAACAACATGAATTCCACACTAAATTCCGTACTACACAATATCAAAGACACAAAAATATCGATTTTGGAGAAAAATAAATTTCTCTTTCTGTTTCGCGGTAATATTATTATTTTTTTTATAATTTTTAGTTGTATCTTTTATGTTCAGTTTCATGTGACAAGTCGACGGGTGAATACGCACACGATTGTGCATGCACTTTTTGTTTATTTTATTTTCTCTTGTAGTGTTTTATTTTAATGAGTTTTAATTAATATAGTAACATCAATGTTATTTAGTTTACATAAAAAATAATTATGTTAAATGGTTGTGATCGGATTGGACTAAAGAGGTAATAAAAACAGTTTTGCAATGGCGTCGCCATTTACATATCAACGCAAATTTTTTACGTAAAATGTTCTTGTTTTATTTTATTAAGATTCTGTGTGAAAATCTAACAAGTGGATGGCGCGTGAAAATGTTAATCCATACCCTATATAGGCGGGTTTTAAAATTTAAATAAAAAACAAATATGTATTGAATATCTGAATAAAAATATAAAAATTACAACAAATAGTTTTTTTAATTTCAATAGAAAATTATAATTAATTATATGGGATGTGATAGTGCTATGGAAATCTGCTCTATTTGCGTGCGATAAAGTGTGTTAAGTTAGTATGGATATATATGGAAATTCCACCGTATTTTCACTTTGGTTTTTTCTCTTTTTAGTCAAGATTCACATCGACACCGGAATCTTTGTGACACTTTTCTTTGGCGAGTAGTATGGATTTCCGTGTATTTTACATGTTTCTTTCCATAGAAAGAGTGTGATTGTTGTGCGCGAATGTAAACGGAATGCCGTCGCATTGCATATTGGGTATAAGCAGCGTATCATGACTTAATAAATAACGAACAAAAATTGCCAAACGAAAAATGACAAAATTAGTATTCACTAAACTCCTGGCATTGTAGCTTGTAGGAACATGTATCAAGAAAACTAGTTTTGTATAATTAAATTTTATAATAAAAATTAAAAAAATAAAAATAAAATAATTGTGTTACTATTTAGTTTGCATGTAAGCAGACCTATAAAACATAAACACTAAAGAAAGTCTCAAACAAATGTTATTTAAACATTTTGTTAAGTTTTTTTTGATTTTATTTATATCGTAAATGTTATAGAAAAATATATTTATTTTTCTAATGGACTTGAACTATATTTATTTATCTTTCGTTTGATAAATTGTTTTTAATTATTAAGTTAGGAAAAAATAAGGTATGTCTGAAATAAAATAAAATTTCTCATGTGGTTTGTTGTCTCTCACCTGCAAAAACGAATGTACCATGCTATTCATTTTTTACTTGAGGCCGTATTGAGATAAGTTTTGGTTATTTGTAAACGGCCTATCATTTATGTGATTATCATTTTTTGTTTATTGGGACGAAGTGTTGAGTTCAAATAATAGCAAATACGTTTGAACGTTTTGAAAAAAAGTTATCCGATTTCTGTGTAAAAGAACATAAAAAAATGTATCCGAATTTTGTATTAGTTTTGGCTAAAAGAAAGACAAAAAATTGTTTATTATAACACCCCGATTACGCTAGTCGTGCCGTTTGTCGTTTCAAGTGACTCTTTTAATATGATACCATAGTCGGCTGCCTTGCCAAAATATCAAATATGCCTATTATGGTAGTCACTTAAAACGACAATTGGCGTATTTTATGCCTTTTCTAGTCACTTCAAAATTCCACTCAACTCAAAAAGACACTTTTTATTTGTTTCTTTTGCCTCAAATCATGTATTGGCATGAATTGGTCAGGTTTATCATTTCAGCTTGTTAGCATCGGTTAGCATAATAAAAAATTATAATGCAAAGTATTAAAATGTTCAATATAGTGTCTCCCATAATCTCAATTTTATTATTTTATTTATCACTCAATGTCAATAATTGTTAATTAAAACCATAAGAAATTATTTTAGTATACAAGATATGAAAATATCGTTGAAAATACGTCGCACAAAATTACAAATCATCCTTACAATTTTAATAAATCTATTTAAAGAGAAAATAAATTTAAAATTGAATTGTATAAATGGCGCGGTGTCTTTGTTTTGATATTTATGTTTTGACTTTACTTTTTTATATATGTATGCGTAAACTTTTTATAAAATCTGATAAAATGGCGCGATTTTTTAAAGTTACATTGGGTAACTTTTCCGGGTAATTTTTTTTTGAACGAATATGTTTTTCAAAATGTTACTCTATCCTACCCGACAGCCGAATCCGGATTAGATTTTGTTGCTTGACATTTCCAACGAATATCCCTCCTGGCGCAAAAATGTATACACCAAAAATGTACCTTTTGCGAACAGTTTACGAACGGTTTATATACTTCGCACCAACACTTATGTATGTAGTAAGTATTGTAAAAGAACCATTCGTAAACTGTTCGCAAAATGTACGCTTTTGATGTAGACATTTTCATTGAAACAACTGCGTATTATCATAAACTGAAAGTCATTATACGGTGTTTTTTCAAAGAATTCGGTGCTGTTTAAAAAACCCTTTGTGCGAAATTTTGTGGTAAAAATTTGGTCAAGTATGTATTTAAAATTTAGTATGTAGGTACATATTTAAAATCTATTCAGATTACATTTATAATAAACATTTTGGGGTAATTCAATTATTTTGTTTAGAAATGTCAAAACCAACTAAATATAATATGTATAGGTCTGTATACATACCTTCTTCTTCTTCTATTTCTATATACATACCTTTACAGCACCAATAATTTATCTTTCTAATTTTAGCAGGTACAAAACGGCATTTTTCTAAACGGCATTTTTCACAACGGCATTTTTCAAAACGGCATTTTTCAAAACGGTATTTCACAAAATTGCATTTTTCTAAACGGTATAAGGTACAAAACGACATAGGTACAAAACGGCATTTTTCAAAACGGCATTTTCTGAAATTTCATTTTTCGAAACGACATAAGTACAAAACGGCATTTTTACAATTTACAAACCGGCATTTTTCATAACGACATTTATCGTTTATTCCGGTTCTTTTAATACATACTCGTACATATACATATAAATACATAATAATTCGTTGTTCGTTGCTGCTGAAATATTCGAGATACATTTAAGTAGGTATTTCCGTTGCACTTCGCCCACTGTTTCTAAGTAACATCAAATTAATAAAACTATTACAAATCGTTTTTAACATAATATAGGTGCGATAAACATAAAATTGTTGTGATTTCTTAAAAATGCACTATCTTGGGCAGGACCATAAATAGGAAAAATCCTCAAACAAAAATTGTAGTGGCGACGTACGTTAATAACGCTACATATCTTGAAACTAATATCTTAGAATCGAATTTTTCGATAAACCCGATAAATTAAGAAAATACTTACAGGAGATGTATTCCAATATGGAGTAATCTGGTACGACCATGCAATTGTAGTAACTACCTAGAACTTCGAAGCTCTATATAAAAATTTAGGTGAAGGGGAATATTATATGCATACTAAATCTTCAAATAATTTGTAATTCCAATGAAGGTAAATTTTTCTTATAACATACCTACTAAAGTTTTTATATAAAACACGTAGAAGAAATTTGCCATAATCAATTACATTTGTAAATTCAAGTCTACCACAGGAACATGTGAAGTTTGATCTTAATCGACCAAGAAATAGACAAGTCAATTTTCATTTGGCTTTATCCTAGAATTTGATCCAAGAATCGTTCAAAAATGTCATTCATGTCAAACTTCATCGTGTTCCGTTAATAAATGACCTGTTGGTCATATTCCAGAAATTAATGAAAAGATAATTCTAGATTTATAATTGATTGAAATATTTCATTTTATCTTGTGCAGTTTTGAAAAATGCCGTCTTGTACCTATGCCATTTTGAAGTATGCAGTTTTGAAAAATGCAATTTTGGAAAATGCCGTTTTGAAAAATGCCGTTTTGTACCTATGCCGTTTTGAAAAATGCCGGTTTGAAAAATGCCGTTTTGTACCTATGCCGTTTTGAAACATGCAGTTTTGAAAAATGCAATTTTGAAAAATGTTGTTTTGAAATATATCGTTTTGAAAAATGCCGTTTTGAAAAATGCCGTTTTAACCCTTATACCGTTTATTTTGTACCTTATGCCGTTTCGTACCTTATGCCGTTTTGAAATATGCTGTTTTGAAAAATGCTGTTTTGTACCTTATGCAGTTTTTAAATATGCCATTTTGAAAAATGCAGTTTTAAATTATGCAGTTTTGAACGGATCCCGTCAGAACCAGAGGACCTTTTTGATTATTATGAAACAGAAGTTGAAACGGAAGAATTTGGAATCGATTCCGAAAAAAATTACACAAATTTCTTAAAAATAAACAGTGACATGCATCCAGTAGTTTCCACTTAAACACCGCATTCCCAAAAAATAATTCCCAATATAGAAAGCTCGCTTCCGTCAACTTCGGCTTCATAAAAATACCAATCAATACATCAACCACACAATTCTTCACTTCTGCAACAAAATTTAAATACATTCACAAGAGCTCCGATTTAACAACCTCTAATAAAATTAATATACCTGCAGATAATATCAAAATAAAATCAGATTCCACTGTGTATGTTTCACAACATCCAAAAAAAAAATATTTTCAATCTCCAGCCCCGTATTGTGCATCAACGAGTACACCAAAATTTAACGCCTCGCCAATCAACATCCAACCAAACATTAAATTAAATTCTGCTGTATCATCTTTACCATCTAATGAAACATCGTCCGAAGCCAATTCACAAGTTGACTTGGTGTTATTAATGAAGTCTGTTCTACGGGAAGTGAAATTATTACGCAGAGAATTCAACGAGAATAAATGTTGTTGCAAATCATCATGCCATTCTGCCATCTGCCATTCATCATTAGAATTAACATTTTATATTTTACTTTAATATTTTTATTTATGTTCAATGTTTTAAGAAAACCAAAATGTGATAAAATACATAATTCAATATTTAATAAAAAAAATCATATTCGATAATCAATCAACATGTTTTATTATAAATCAATTTAAAATCAAATCCGTCTCATAAACAGTACGTAAATGCTGTCCAAATTTAATTCGTAAACAGTACACCTAAAAAATACGTAAATGATTCGCTTAAAACGTATGCATTACGAACTCTTTTATATACACCACTACATACGCATGCCTTCGCAAATTTGTTACACTTCTCACATGATAAAAGTATGGTTTACGTATCATTTCTGTACTACTGTTGCGTACAGTTTGCGAACACCTTAGTAGTGTGAAGTCTTCGCAAAATGTACGTTTTTGATACGCCTGGTCTGGAGGGATGTTATAAGTTTGATTAGTCAGTTGAGTTTATGCACAATAAATACGAGGTGTACACGGTAATTAAACGTCATTTTTAAAAGACAATAATAAATAATAAACCAAAATGGCTACAATGGAGAAACCTAAACTGAAGGTAATTTTATTATAATTAAATGTATTTTTCAATAATTATAAACTAAATACTTCTGTAACTTATAATATAGTTGATTTGTTACCGTTTTAACAGTAAATATTAAATTAAAATTAAGTTTAAATCTATTGCTCAACAATTTGCGCTTCTTGCATCAAAATCAGCTGTTTCGCATTATACTGGGAATCACAAATCTTTATTATTTTTAATATCGAATTTTATTAATTCGGTTACGCTTTTGATGTTCTCTTATGTTTTAATTTGAATATATGTAATACAGATTAGTTTTTTTTAACCAGATCTTCTAAACTTTATAAAATACTAACCCAATTTTTTGATAAGAATGTTCTTTGTGTTTATTCAATGAAGTATAATCAACAACGATTTATTTACAGAAAAAGAAAAAAATTAAGCCCCCGCAAGAAATCGATTCAATTGTCGAATCTTTAAGTATCGTCGATTTTCAGTCGACTTCGTCGATTGAAGTAGAAAGCGTGGAATGTGCTGTCGCATCTCATGTTCCAATGGATGCTGATGATGGGGAGGTTGAAAGTCGGATTTGCATTGATTCTGTGACAAATGTACCTGTTTCAGATGTAAATTTCGCTCCCAGTAATATACAAAAAGTAAATGAAATACATTTTAAGCCTACTGCTCCCATATTTGAAGATACAACGTCGCATGCTGTTTTGGCACCCAAGGTTATTTTTCCCGATTTAAAATCAATGGAAGCAATTGAATATCATGCAACCGTACAGACGTACAATAAATTAGCCGATCATGTTAAATTAAACATAAATCCTTTCAACGAACTAGAACTGAATCAAATTTATAACAATCCTGAAATTCAGCTGGCTACAGCCTTTGAAGAACAATTTATTCATACAGAACTAAACACGCCATATACAACGTCAAATCATGTTTTATTTGAATTTCTTAAGAAATATTCAAAAAGTCGGGTAATGATTAGAAATTTATTAGCTGAATTGGAAACTTTGCGCAATAATATTAAGCTGAATAAAAACTCATTGTGGAAAGTAAAAGATCATATCGCCACTGGATCGACCTCCTGTAGTTGTGGTGCAAAGTTTAATGCAAGTCATAAATACTCGTAAGTTCCTAGAGTTTCGATATTCAATTCAAATACAACGTTTATTTTTTTTTAGATTATTATATTTGGATGAAGAAGCATTCGCGACTCTTTCTTCGAATTTTAAAGACTTAATTGAGAAAACATGCTACGATTTTGTTCGATATAGTTATGATTCTGAAGTATATGCACTTCACATTGAGCACAAACTAGGGGAGCTCGTAACACAATGTGAAGAATTTCGAAATATTAATTCTTCCACGCCAATAGCGATTAACACATCGAATGATGAACCAATTTCACGGGCCGCCGTTGAATTGCGTTGCTCGATTTCAATACTTTTTTATTTTTTAAGAGGCCCGATACCGGATAAAACATTTTGGAAAAATTTAAAAAATTGGCTTAAGATATTAATTAGTTTACATATAAGAGTGGCAACATGGCAAGATCATATGTTTTTGCTGTTTCATATTCTTAGATCTCCGAGCGGAACACCTACCTGGATGGCATCTATGATTCAAATTCCAGATTTATTTACAGACCTCAGAACACCTTTTTCGAGCACTCGCGTAGATCATTGTTTAACAATATTAAAAGTAATTCTATTACCAATTAAACAGCGAAATGAATTTTTGAAACAGCTAAAGCTGGAAAATGTTATTGACCCTGTGAAAGATGACGTTTGGACCATTATCGATTCGGATGGCGAGGAAGGCACTACAACAAATGGTGAATGTGTAGGACTTAAGGAATCAGACTTGGTGGCACTACTGAATCAAATTCCATTTGAAAATTTAATGCGCATATTAATGCAAGCCACAATAAAAAATTTTGAATATTATATCGAAGAAAAGCTTTTCACCGCAAGTTACTTATTAAAGTTGTTTGCATTTTCAACGACTTTAGTTAAAATTTTGGGCGATGGTCTGTTGACCTACAACACAGAACGATACCGTCAATTTGCAAAACGTTTGGGACGATTAGTTCGTCATGTTGTTTTATACGTAACCGATATCCACGAATTATTCACGTAAGTGTAACGAATTTATTCTGATTTGGCATACAAATAAAATATTAATTTTGTTTATTTTCAGACACCAACCGAATAAGACGAATGACGTGGAACTCGTATATCGAATTCAAATTGAATATAACTCGTTTATATTACGAACTTGCCACTATATGTACAATTCGCGACGTCTTGGTACATGGCAATATTTAGTCGATTTACCATTTTCAACTTTAGATAAGCGCACATTATGGATTTTATGCTATTGCTTGATGGTTGGGTTTCCTGAAAATTTTCTCTATTTAAACTATGAAGAGTTACCGAACCAATTCAATAATGAACTTTTTCTAGAAAAATTCAATAATACAACTGAAATTGCAGCCGATGATTTATATTATTTGTTGCAAACATTTTGTAATATGATTTTATCGAGAGAACAGTCTGACTGGGAATTCATAAGAACTGTAACACTAAAGATATTTGAGGTTGAAAATTGAATTACTTTCTAGTTCCTTCCTATTCCTACTAATTAAATTTTCTATTATTTTTTTTACTAGATTGGATTCATTAATCAGCCGACCAAAGATATGTGCTATAAAATAGTTCGTGATCTGCTTTATAATATTTCGGATAAATATCCTGAATTGATATCCAACATTTTATGGCGTGTTAAAGTATCCCTCTCCGAGATTAAATCATTAGCATCCTATTTATTTAAATCGCTTCCTCTCCACCGGTGGAAGCCATCATTTGATGATTTTGAAATTCTATCAGCGTGGCTTTTAAATTTTAATATTGATTCAAATGAAAGCTCAACAGCTCGAGTTGTCATAAGTCATATAAATTGGGGATTTGATGAGTAATATTGATGTGTAGTTTTTTTTTGGTTAAATGCTATATTTTTATTTTATTTTGTAGAGAAGAAAAATTATTTTTATCACATGAGGTTCATATCCGAATGGCCTGTTTGTTATGTCAGGTATCATCGAGACATGCTCCAGAAGTAATTGGTTCATCGGGTTTGTCGGGAAGTGTTTGGCAAATTACGAATTTCTATAATAGGAATCAGACGGTAAAACAGCAATTCACGTTTTGGTGTTGGAATGTGACGTCTCGATTGCGCCTGCATTGTATGGAACAAGGACGGCAATTTGTACAAAGTTGTATTAGAAATCCTGTAGAAATGTTAAATCGAATTCCAGAATTAGAAAAAATTGATACGGTATTTCAAGGTATTTCGGTTTTGTATTTCTTTATGTATTGCCTGAAGGCAGGAGTGGTCAGTAATTGATAAATATTTTTATTTTCTAGGAGTTTCTGAATCCAGGCCATTGGCATTATATGTTTCAGTCTTAATATCAATGTGCGGCCATTCTATTCCCGAAATATGTCACAAAGGATTTTTACAATTGCATCTATTACTAAATGATAACCGACACGTGATAGTTATCAGATGTCTGCAATTAATAATACCTTTATTTTTGGAATGTCCCGAAAGTTTATATAAAAGCGAAAAGTAACTACCTACAAACTTTTTCTTTTGAATTTATACATTACTATTAATATATTTGCTTTCGATTTCAGATTTCAATCAATTTTGACTAATCTTTTAACAGTCGATCGAACTTATTATAAAATGACAAAAGATTTACTGCGTTCTGATTCGCTCGGGTTAGTTGTTGAACTGTTTGGTAATATGATTCAAGCTCAAATTTTGGATTATGGTCACTATGGACTGCCAACACCCACAATTCTAATCAATATTTGGTTACAATGCCTAACTAATAATTCAACAATCAATTGGTTAAAGGATTGGAATTCAACATTTTTAATTAATTTAATTTTAAAAATTGCCTATCAATTTGCCGAGTCTTGGAATTGTGCAAAGCATTATTTTAAAAGTCTCCATGCTACACTTGAAAATTCTTTGAGGAGTAGCAAGAGTTCTAATTTTAGTTTATTTGGTGGTAGTTCACAACAAATGGAAAATGTTATACCGCCAGAACACACTTGGCTGGGTTTATTAATTTTTGAAATTGAGCATGAAATATTTGAGTCTAAATATTGGCTGGAGCTTTTAAGAGTCTTAAATGAGACTAGTGGACGTAACAGTGTCGATGTCGCCTTGAAGGTAACTGAATTTTATTTTTACTTACGTTTATTTCGTGTCTTTACTACGTGACTTGTTTCGTTTCGCAGAAAGCAACATCGGCCGTTGGATGCAATAATGTAACATATGGATCCTTAGTTGTGTTTAAATTAGCAAACTATATATGCAGCGTTCCATTAGAACAGCCGATACTTCCCATTATAACGCAAGCTTTTTTTAAACTTTATTTAGCGCGTGTGCCTCTTACATCGGACGAGGAACGTTATATGGAAAGTTTAGGAGTAACTAATAAATTTTTTGAACAATTTCCAATGATATTCAAGAAATTGAAGAAACGTTTTTTTGAAATAGAAAACTTCTACAAAGATGAATCATTAAAGGAAACTAATGAAATTATAGCTGGAATACAAATGAATTGTTCGAAGTAATTTTGATATATATTTATGTTTAATTACACATCAATGATGTTTATCTTAATTTTATAGATTATTTGGAACGTTCACATTATGGCTGGAAGAACAAAAGCTAAATAAGGTGGATGTCAATAAATTGGAGTTTACCGTATTATTACCTCCGAAATATGATTCAAACCGTTTAAAATTAATATTTAATGGTTGTGCTGAATACTGGAATGAATTTGTGTATATGCCTTCAATCCGAAACCAACAAAAATATGAGGCATCGAAATGGCTTAAAGAATGCTGTAGATTTGAATTAGTAAATCATAATATTAGTTCGGCTCGGATTGTTGATGAATCATGTGCGAAAGAAAGAATTATAAAACGATTGAAATCGTATGATCAGCCAGAACAACCTCCTAGAATTCCACCGCAGACTTTAGTGCTAATTAACAAGCCGCTTCTAGACGATGGTTTGTGCATGACAATATTTTTAAAACATTTTAGATTAGTAAAAAAGTATTCGAAAGATTTTTATGTTGACACAACAGATCTACAAACGTCATATGCCAGAATTACAGATAAGTTCAGAGGCCTATATGAAACCAGATCCAAAAACGTTTCGCAGAGTAAAGTGTGCTCATGTAGGTCTCAGGTGCGTATTTTAATTCCAATACAATTTTCTACAAAATCGGAGCGAGTTCAAAATTCGATCGACAGATATACGAAACAATATTATAGGCTTTTGGAAAAACAAACGTGTTCGCCACCCGCAAATTTGGTTTTGGCATTGGCAACACTATCTCATATTGCTCGATTATTGGTGGAGGAATATAATCGTTATAAGATGAATAATAAAGATTGCGATCAGATAATTTCGGTATCGAAAAGAATTTTTTATGAGGTGGTACTGGGTGAAGCTCCATTCAGTTTTTTACCGGCATCAGATCTCTCTTCAAATATATTAACAGTTCTCCGGGTAAATATGATACTTTATATAATTGTATATAATTTAGATAACATTAAGATTTGGTTTTGCTGTTTCAGTTTATTATCAGAGAAAATCAAGATGAAAATTTATTAAAAAAAATTATAGAGCGTCCAGATTTATCAGATGTGCTTTTAATCTCGTTCGACCCCTTATTAGTGCCGCCCAACAATTTTATTAATATGTATAGATTTGTCATCGATCTGTTTCGTAAAAACCGAGATTTAAAACAAAATTATTCAATTTTATGTAAATTTGAATTGAAAAGTTGGCTGCATAAGTATCGACCACGCCTCATTGAAATAACACAACTAATCGAATTAATTATAAATGGAATCGAAAATGCAAACAACACATCCAGTGAAACAACACATTTTGAAAATCGATTCTGCAAGGATTTGATCATTTTGTTTGAGCACAATTTTCCCGAACATTACGGAGAGATTTTACAAGTTGTGCTAAAAAGTACATCAGAAAAACAGATATCTTCCAACACCTTGCTGGAATTGTTGAATTCATTGTATAAAATGGCTGATTGTGAGCTGCTGAGAGGCGATGTTGATTCGTTGAGGCAGAAATCAAAATTCGTTATGTTTGCAAATAAACAGAAATTGTTTACGTATAAAGAGGTAAGTTTTTAAAGTATTACAATTTTTTTACTCTAAATTTATATATTTAAAAATTACAAAGGAGGATTTTTTTTTATTATATCATTCATTCGTCATAAGCACTTAAGAGTTTAAGCTCGAAGCGTCTATTTGCCTTTTCTCACTGTTCAATGAAACTTTAAGAACTTCCTGTTCAGCGGTCGTTAAATTAACCCTTACTGTCCAATCCCAAAAACCGTACTTTTGTATTAAGTTTCAATCCAAATCGGGCTATGGAACTGCTTGCACACTGAAAATGAGAATTTCATTTTAGAGCTTTAAAAAATGAATAAAAATGGCCCTGATTATTGGTGTGTTTTGGTTCGATATCGAATATAATTATCTTTTAAAATTTACCTTAGTCAGATTTATTTACTACAGCGTTCGAATCTCGGAAAATACAAGAATGTTTAAATTTCTATGCGCGATATTAAGGGCGATATACAAGAGTCTAAAAAAGCTGCCTCACAGAGCCCTTCTAATTTGTATAATAAAGGGTGTTTTTTTAAGAGGTTCATAATTTTAAATTAAAACAAAGAAAAACATTTTGAATATCAGTGAAACTAGCTTTATTGGATAGATAATTGTATGCCATTAATCCTTGAATATGATTTTGGCCATGTGGCCGCCGCGGCTCGCGCGTACATGGCGTAATCTGGAGATCCAATTTTCGATCATTCTTCGTAGCAATTGTGGCCATATATCGCTAATAACTAACCGAATGTTGTGTTCCAAGTGTTCAATAGTCTCTGGTTTATCGGCGTAGACAAGTGACTTAACATATCCCCAAAGAAAATAATCTAACGGAGTTAGATCACACGATCTCGGTGGCCAATTAACAGGACCATTATGTGAAATTAGTCTTACAATCAAAAGTTTCTTTGAGTAAATTAATTGTATCCCGCGCTGTGTGGCATGTGGTACCGTGCTATTGGAACCACATATTAGTAAGGTTTATGCCAGCCAATTGGGGTACAAAAAAGTTAGAAATCATGTCTATACCGTTCGTTGACTGTAACATTCCGCCCATCATCATTTTTTAAGACATGTAGACCAATCATTCCTCCGGCCAATAAAGCACAGCAAACAGTGATTTTCTCTGGATATAATGGTGTTTCGGCAAAGGCTTGTGGAATATCTTCACTCCAAATCCGACAATTCTGTTTATTAACGTATCCATTCAACCAAAAGTGAGCTTCATCGCTGAACAAAATTTTGTGAGAAAAATCAACATCAATATCAATTTGTGCTTCGGTTCATTGGTCGAATTGGCAGCGTGTGCGATGGTCGGATGGCTTTAATTTCTGCACAAGTTGGATTTTATACGCACGTAAGCCAAGATCCTTAGACAACATTTTCCATAAAGTGGATGGATACATCTCCAGTTGCTGAGAACGACGTCGAATTGATTGATTTGGGTCTTCCTCAATGCTACACTGTACATCGTCTATCGCTTGTTCGGTACGCACTGTTTGACTTCTTACTGGATGCGTATTATCAGTTAGAGTATACGTGGTGCAAAAACGATTCATAGTTAATTGAGTTGTTGAAAAAATTTCAACAATTTCAAGTAACACCAAAGAAATTACTCAAGATTGCTCTCTGAACCAGCTACTATAAACCTACTAAGCTAATAAATACATTCTAACAGCATACAATTAATACAATTTGCCGACGATGTTAGTATTCAAATCACAGATAGAAATCATCAAAAATTGGAAAAATGGCGAATAACTGTTTAAAGCATTCGGTTGGTTTTCAACGTCGGTTGAAGTGGTATCATTTAAACAGTGTGTTGAAAATAATTTTCGTAAATTCTCTCTCAAGTGGAAAATATTAATAATAAAAGTGTAAAAGTGGAAAAAACATTATACGAAAAAACAACATAAATAAAAATTAAAAACCAAAAAAAAATAAAATTAAAAACCTAAAAAAGACTTCAAAAAATCTAAAAATTAGTGAGATTAAAAACTCCCAAAATGGCGGGGCATCAAGTCACGTACATGGGGACAAAAATTTAACAACGGAAACGGGTTTCAGAAGGGATATGATGACAAAGAAACTAAGCATAAAAGAAAATTTGAAGACAAGAATTGTGATAGTGAAAGTGAAGAGTTTAAATACAATAAAAAACCAATCATGACAAAAATAGCAAACACAACGCAACGATGGAAGACTTAATGGAAACTAACACAGCCGCACAAACAATTATAACAAAAAAATTTCCTATCAATAAATATAATAAAATGCCTATTCCATGGAAAAAATTTACTGACAGTATTTTTTTACTGAGAAAACAAAACCAAAAAAATCTTAAAATTCTATAAGAGTGACAAAGAAAAGAAATATCTTTATTCCATTTTTTAGCAAAATTGTATGGTTTAATTTTGACAATTACATTTTTCCATAACCTAAAATGTTCATAAAAGTTGTAATTCGTACATCATTTATAATTTAATTTTATAATTTTTATTAATATAGCCAATATGGGTACGGCTTTATTATTTAGAGCGGGATCGAACCGGACGATACAATTGTATTTTTAAAGAGTTGCGGCAAAATCTAAAATTATTTTATAATTATACTAGTATGACTGTGAACGAATTTGACTAGTTATTGGCGATGTTTGGGCCCCTGATTTCAAAAGAAACTGTGGTGAGAATATCCTTGAACCCTATTTTAAGATTGGCAGTGACCAGTATTTAGATTTTTTTATATATTTTAACACCGTATAAAACCACTAAATACCCGAACGTTAGCAAAGCTAAACTCCAAATAAAAAAACAAACTGAGATTTGACTATAAAAATGGCGAACGATTTCTTTTGTATGAGTGTGAGACAAATTTCTTATCTTTACATACATTTTTTGTAGATGTGTTAACAATGCTGCCATAAAAAATACTTCAGTTTACATTTTTTTATAGCACGTTATAGCAGCATACTAACACCATCACAATTATTTTCTCAGTAAAATTTTACTGACAAAATTTTTTGTTTCGTACACAACCAGTAAATCTATATTTTTTCCCGCTTTTATTTTTACTGACAGTAAATTTTTTCCATGGAATAGGTTCTTAACACAGATAAATGGCCGATCTACGTAATGATCGAATCAAAGACACCAAAATTAATGATGTCAGTAATTCTATCAAAAATGTTTAAAGAATCTAACATAAAAACCAAGAACATAATAGAAATCAATAAAAAAATGGCGAGAGTGGAGTGTGAGTTATGGGGTAAAGCAAATAAATGTGTACGAACCGATGACCCTACACACAAAATACTAGCAGGCAAGGACTATAAATGCCATATACCCAAAGCATATACCCATGTCGAAGGGGTAATAAAAGGATGAATAGGCGAATTCGAATTAAAGGAATTACAAGAAAATTTGAAATGCGAAAATACAATAACTAACATGGAAGTAATAAAAACCTGGAATAGAGAAACTAAAACACTAAAAGACACAAATATTCTAAAAATAGAAATTAGAGCAAGCGAACCACCAAAATTGGTACAATTCTACGACATCAACATAAGAACGGATATTTACATACCTAAACTTAAATTTTGCTCATCATGCTTCAATTACGGTCATATTAAAAAACACTGCCACTCTAAAATTACAAGATGTACTAAATGTGCAAAACTCAAAACAACGGATCAAACACATCTATGCCAAGAGAAACCCGAATGTAAATTCTGCGGAGGAGTAGAACACTTCACAAGCTCCAGCTCTTGCCCAGAAAAGGAAAAAACAAACAAAATCGAAATCCATTTGAATAAAAACAAGACAACATACAAAGAGACAATAGAAAAAGTACGCAAGACAAAATAAATACTACAAAGAGGTGGAAATTCAACAATTCCCACCAATCAACAATAACCCAGAAAACAACACACCAAATGCAAATTATAAATGTACAAAGAGAAAAGATTGACAGATTGGAAATAACAATCAACAAATTCATCACAATAAGCAACAAAGCATACAAATCAACCGAATCTGATCTACTAGCAATTGACATCAAAGAAATAGTACAAAACCTAAACTTAAAACAACATGGAAAATAAATTAAAATTCTACAATCAAACATAAGAAGCCTCAATAGTAACAAAGACTTAATCCACAAATTTCTAATCAAACAAGAAATTGACATTGCAATTTTAAACGAAACATGGACGCACCAAGATAATATCATGAATATTAATAATTACAAACTCACCACAAAAAATCGACAGGATGGCTACGGAGGCGTAGGCTTTCTGGTAAGAGAAAACATAGGAGCAAAAATAGTTAACCTCAACATAAATCTAATATACATCGAAGCACCACAAACACAAATAAACTATTTAAACGAAAAATTATTCATCATAGTATTCTACAACCCATCAAGCGATAATACAATAGAAAAAACAGAGGAATTCCGGAAGATAATTAATACAGCAGAAAAAAACCACAACAATAATAGCAGGCGATATAAATGCACACAGCTGTCTATGGGAAGAAAATGGCAAAGAAAACAGATTGGGGAAAAACATAGCAGAATTAATCATAAACAATAGAATACAAATACTAAATAACAAAACAGCAACTAGATTAAATATGAGAAACCACACAACATCAGCCATCGATGAGTGTGATGAGCACACACAATATAGCCCACAGGACATCATGGGATTGACTGGACGATAATAACGGATCAGACCATCTACCAATACTAATAAAAATAAACACCAATAGATACACTAGCAAAAATATCACAATGTGGAAAAAGGTAATCCAGGAAATAACAAATATAACCAGCATAGAGGACAACACAGATAACATAGAATCCAGAATGGAGGAAAAAATAATAAATAACAGCAAAACAGTAATTATTAACAATAAAAACGTACCTAAACCATGGTGGAACGATGAACTCCAGCGATTATGGAACATAAAACAAAACAGACAGAAATATTACAATAGACACAAAAATTTATATACAGCGCAAGAACTATTGAGATCAATAGCCATATTGAAAAGAGAAATTAAAAAACCAAACGCGACAGCTGGGAACTATTTGTGAGTGAAATAAATCCATCGTTAAATACCAAAGTAATCTGGAACAAAATAAATAAACTAAAAAATAAAAAAGGGAAAGGTTTCAATGGACTAAAAGACTATGAAATGATGAAAAAATTCATGAACGAAAATTTTCCAGAATCATCAGAAGACACAGCTACACCACTAGATAAATTAATCATTAACGAGAACAAATTTAATAACAAAATAATAACAGACATAATAAATAACAAACAAAATAGTGCACCGGGAGAAAACAAAATATCCTATAAAACACTATAAGAAATAATTAAAATAAATCGAAACATAATAAACCTAATACCCTCTCAACAATATCTACAAAAATCAACAATTCCCAGAGAAATGGAAAATGATAAAAATAATCACAATCCTAAAACCAAATAAAGATGAGAACTATAGACCGATATGCCTATTAAACATATTTGCAAAAATATTTAATAAAGTAATACTGGAGGAATTATATGAACATCTAGAAACTAAAAATATCCCATCAAATAATACGTACGGCTTCAGGAAAGGTACAAATATGGACTATTTCGTAAACCTATTCGTAAAAATACCTGGAAATCACATTAAAATAATTTCTGCGTTTTTTTTTGAAAAAGCTGTTCTAGACCGCGATAAATTATATTTTGATTTTTTAAACAATTCACATATTATTCAAATATTTGTGCTTCGGATTTACTCAATTGAATCTTAAAGAGCTTATACTAAACCAATATCTTGTATTATATTATCGAATATAGTTTATTTATCCTTGTTCTCAACAACTCTGAACAACTCTTGATATTATGTAGAGTACAACAGAGTTCATCAAAAAACTTAATAATTCCTGAACTGAACTGACGAAACAAGGAAATTTTTTAGTACACAAATTTTTGATTGTTCCTTACTTCATTTACAACTGGAAATTTGAAAGAATGGAAATGAAATGACTGAATTGTATTTTTAATCACATTTCAAAAATTAAATGTCAAAATGATTGACTTGAAGTTTGTTAAAGTTGTTGTTGTAAATTTTTTTGTTTAAATTTCTCTGTATTTTCCCTATATTTTATCGCGGTCTCGAACACCATATTTCAAAAAAACGCAGCTGTTAAAAGAAGAAAAATTAATAAAAATCCTAGGAGTTACCTTCAGCAATAAATTATCACTCTTAGCACACTATAAGCCACTAGATGAAGAAATTATGGGAGCCACAAACCTACTAAAGATGATTACATATAAAAACGGAGGAGCACAGCCATATACAACTCTAAATATACACAAAGCTATAATACAATCAAGAACTAAATATACTGATATCATCACATTAAAAAGTCAATAAAAATCAAACAAATAATCATAAACAGAAATATAAGAATATACACTGGAATGCTGAAAACCACACCGATACCAACGTTACTAGCAGAATCCACCACACTTCCAGCTGAACTACACAATAAACTAACCACCCTAAAATTCATTGCAAACCATATCAACAAAAATAGCGACATTGGGAAAAGAATAAAAAACAATGAAATATTGGGAAAATATCACGAACTATACAATGAATCCACATTTCTCACAAACACAGCACAAACAAACAACAAAACAATCATCTCCACAACAAATCTTAAAATATACGAGGATAATAATAAATATCAGGGAATAAACCTAAAAAATCAAATAGAAATCAGGTACCACTACATAGAATTCCTAAATAAACATAAGGACTACTTCGAAATATACACGGATGGATCGCTCAACAACAACCAAGGAGGGATTGGTATATACTTCAAAAACACATACAGAGTACAAAATAAAACTTAAAAATAAAGCAACCAAACCATTGTAATCATAGCCATTAAAGTGGCCTTGAAGAAGGCAATCAATATGGGACAAACAAAAATAATAATTTTGACAGACTCAATGAGTTCATGCATATCCATTAACAATGTTAACAGAAACAAAAAATTTATGAAAAACTTTTACTATGAAAAAGAAATAATAGATATAATTATCAAAAACAACATAGAAGTAATAATTAAATGGATTCCGGGACACGCGGGTATTCTAGGAAACGAAAAAGCAGACAAGCTTGCCAAAAAAGCTATAGAGGAAAATGAAATAACAATAGACAACCCAATTCCAATTGAAGACATACCACATCAAAGAGGATACAATAAAACAGGAATGGAGAGGCAAATACAATACACGAACCACAACAGTAGGGAAATATAATAAACAGATAAACAACATACCAAGTAAAAAACCATGGTACCAATAATATATTTGTCTATTTAAATCGCGGTATCATTATCGCAATTTATATTATCTTTTTATACAGGCCATAACATTTATATACGACAGTTCTCAGAAAAGCATAAATAAATTTAGGGGTTTTGGTCTATTAATAATAGACGCATAATGGAATGTTTGTTTACTGAAATATTTTAATTGTTTTTTAAGCTGCATTAATCAGCAATCCATTTGTTATAAATTGCATTAATTTTCATTAAGTAAGATCTATACAAAATAATTATTAGAAATCATAAATTCTACTAGAATTATAAAATTTGAAGACCTATAAATAATAAAGATTGTCAAAATTGTAGTTTATTCGTGAACGTTGTCATAATCGTCGTAAATAGATAGCCAACGTTTTTTTCTAGTATCGAAAATAAATTTATCAATAAAATGTTATACAGGTCGATCGCAATCGTTTTTGATTGCCTCCATCCGCTACGATGATCGGATTAAAATGAAAATGTTCCTATTTTTTGAGAGATAATTGACATTTACAATATTAGGCTACGTAAGAATAGTCGGATAATACGTTTACTACGGTAAAAATCGATTTTACCAAAGATTTTTCGATAAGTTTGCTTTAAGGCGAGTTCAGTGTTGCGTTCGTTCGTTCATTCATTTTTTATGCTGTTTTTGTGCGGTTCAGACTGCGTACATGACATTAGGAGTTAATTAGGAGAAAATACCATGGTATGCACAGAATGTATTAAAACAACAACAAAGTTAAAAACTTTCAACTCGAGTATGGAACTAGTAAACGAGGCAAAAAGCATTTCACGAAATTTGATTGTTTTTGAGTGCGGGAGCGAGTGTGATGCTTTTTATTTCCGATGTCATGTATGCATAGTCATGGTTGGTGAAAAAAAACGAAGAGCAAAAAACACATGTTCAGAACAATAACGTTAAACGTGCCAAAAACATTGGATTTAAGCTTGGATTATATTTTGGTCTCTTTCATTTGAATGTGATGTTATCTTTTTTCGCCATGTTCGTTCAGTAAAATAGTTAGAGATACACCATATTGCTATAAAAATGTAGAAGAAATGTTATTCTGTTCGTAATTTTTTAGAAATTCTATTGGTTAAAGAAAATTGACTGTATTTACCGAAAAATTTACTTAAAATTGACTTTTACGCAATAATTGCTATGCATCCAGTACTAAAGGGCAATTTTGACAAATTAACAGCAACTGTAGACAAAATTTCATAATTTTTACTTTTTTGTTTTCTATATGTAATGGGTTTTATTTTGATTGTTCCGTACATTGGTCTATGTTCAGTACTCTCGAATTAAATACACAATCATAGCAAATTATTCCATTTAGCGTCTAATCTGTGTTGACAAACGACTATGATAATCGATACCTACTTATACACAATCAACTTCCCAACCACCCCATACTTTTTCGTCCATTATCGCTGGACCGCCGCGGATAAATTTGAATTTTTGTTGAAAAAATTCAAAAATTTCATATGTAAAATTTTGACAAATTAGCGGCGCCTATGTAATTGCATAGACATTTTACTGACGAAGAGAGACGTAGAAAGCCCACCAGCGGCCACTGGTTATGTGTTTAACCTCTCAAATAAACGTGCACCAAATACAACACACATTCATAAGGTGATAACTTACATTTGCATTCTCAGAAGTAATGTAGAATTTTGACAAATCATCAACAACTGAAAACAAAATTCAACAACAACTGAACGCATAAAATTCTCCATATACAGGATGAGTTTCTCCATAAATGCCAGGTTTTTATCTCGGAAACGAAGATAGGAGAAAGCTCATTGGAATTCATTAATTTGGGAGATATTGCCTAAATAAAATCAATTCTTCTTTGACTTATTAAGCAAATTTTTAATTTAGGTACTGCTAAGTCAAAGAAGAATTGATTATTTATTTTTATTTCTCCTTACAATGAAATGTTCAAAAGGAATTTATTTGTTTTTAACTGCTTAATCAAAAAGTACACTCAAAAGTATAGGTCCTAATTAAAAAAACTAATTTTTGCCAATATCGCCAAATTAATGAATTTCAAGATCATTCAAGATTACCACTAAACGTCCCCCTCGACACTGAACAATTTGCATTATTACGGTCAAATTTGCGGCGCCTATTTGGTTGCATAATTAAATTTTATGACGCCATAACGACGAAGACTGACGAAGAGAAAGGAAGCAAGGCGACCAGCCCCGGTTATGGTAATTTATTTGTGCGATTGCTTGGTTTAGTTCTCGTTGTTGGACAAAATTTACGAATATGATTTAAAATAGATTTTAGTTAAGTAAAATTAGTTTTTAGTAAGGGTAAAATTGAAGTAGTCAAAGGATATTTATTTTAACTCAATCCATAATTTTATTCAAAATAATCCCCACTCGCACTAACGCACTTGTTCCACCTGTTCATTAAACTGTACTGCCTTTGTAATAAAATAATCCTATCCTTCAAAATATTCTTGTACAGCGGACATTACTTCACCGTCATTTGAAAATCTTAGCCTCCTAATTTTTTCCAAATTTGTAGAAATTTGGACTGTAAGGTGACACAGTGATATTTTATTGAACCCGCAATCTCCTACTGCTTGTTGTTGCACATTCATCTAATATACTGCTGCGTTGTCATATAAAAGCAATATTTTTTGTTTAATTTAACCTCGTTGTTTATACTTGATAGCATTGCACAATTTATGCACGAGCCCCGCATAATAAGCCCCTGTTGTTATAGTATCTTACTCGCATATGGTTGAAACTTAAACTTTTTCGGTGATGGATTTCCCTGCTTTATTCATTGTACGTATTCCTGTTTCGACTCTCGAACATAGTGATGAATTTACGTTTATCATGGCTGGTTGCGATTTTCCAGCCAAATACAAAGCAATAACACTGTTTCGTTTGAATCCCATTTCGATAACTTTTTATAGCTGCGACATAAAATGATATGCTTCCGCAGGCTTGCAAACAACATAAAAGACTGATGTTTGTCAAAAATGAGCGCGCTGTCATTAACCGTTTGGTTGCTAAAGCAGCGTGAAGTTGGTAACACTTCGAGTGCCGGCCCTTGTAAATATATTGCTGCGCAAATGCTGTTGATTCTGAAATTTATTAACAATATTTCTCCTATTTGAGTTTTGGGAACACAAACGGGAAGCTGCGAAATAAAGACATTGTTCACATCAGGCAAACAACTTAGCTGAAGTGTGACTAACACTCGACCATTTATTTGAAATGCCCTACAATACATTTTTAAAAGGTGTGCTATTGGGCCCAAATAGACGTGCTTTTATGAAATTGGTCTCTCATAGCTGGATTGGTTATTTACATATCACAGGCGTTGAAAGTAACTCGTCTAAGGAATTCATTTACACAACATATTTTTAATTTATATGTGAAGAGTGTTACGGCCCTTTTTTGGGATATGATTTCCTTTATTAAATATTTTACGAGACTAGCTAAGAGTTAGAATTGGCGCCACTAGTTTTTCCGTGATCAAATCTGCTAAAACTGCGATTTTTAGTGTAAAATATTAGAGAAAGTATAATTTCAATAGTAGTTTTATGCAATGCGATGACAGAAAAATGTTTTAATTGTGTGTATTTTGATGAAGCATATTTTATTTGTCCACACTTTAGTTAGGTAGCGCTGCCCAATCGAGTAATGCACGAAATATGATTTTTTTTCCGAACCGAATACCCTATTTTTACTGCCTATTCGAAATATTAGTCGTTTTCCAATTGCTTGTTGTACTTATAAGTACTTACGAACAGATGTCGATTAGAACATGAGAAACCGGGTTCTACGTATTTTAAACTAATTTACGTAGAAGTAGAGAGAAGTGCTTGCAAGTACAGTAAACGCTCGATTTAACGGACTAATTGGAGGTGTCCGTTAAATCGAATTTAATCTGGGAAAGTCAGGCATTTCTTAGCCGGTTATGTTGGGATTGTTTATACTGGATGGAAATGGAATTCTTAATTGATTTTGGGAAAAAGTTCTGGAATATGGCCACCTGGGACGGAACTCAGCCATTTCTTAACCGATTATGATCGGTTTGGGTTTGTTGGATGGAAATGGGATTCTTAAATTATTTTGGGAAAAAGTTCTGTAATATGGCCACCTGAGACGGAACTCAGCCATTTCTTAACCGATAATGATAGGATGTGGTATGCTTGATGGAAATGGGGGTTTTAAATGTTTTTTGGAAGAAGTTCTGGAATATGACAAACCAGGACAGAAATTGGACATTGTGGGTGAAATGAGATTACTAAATAATTTTTGGAAAAAGTTCTGGAATATGGCCATATGAATTAAGTTCTTGTATTGCAAGTACCTTAAAGGTGTAAATTTTCGCTTGGTTCGAAAGGTTCTGAAGATTTATGGTCTTAGAATAGAAGGCATCATTTTCCATGTTCCCGTGAACAGTTTTCGAGGTCGTTGTTGATAAGAATACTATAAATTTATCGGATCCCTTTGTGTAGGGTTCATAACATAATTTTATGTGAGAGTATGAAGTTGGCCGGGTGATAGATGTTCAGCATTACCAGAAACTTGTTAGCATTACGAGCCGCTTGCTTCAAGAAAAATGCCTGCTTAATACAAAGTTTCGTGGCCATATTCCAGAATTTCTTAAAAAAGCCATTTAAGAATCCCATTTTTATCCAATATACTCAATCCGATCAAAATCGGTTAAGAAATGGCTGAGTTCCGCCCCAGGTGGCCATATTCCAGAACTTCTTCCCAAAATCCTCTAAGAATCCCATTCCCATCCAACATACCCAATCCCATCAAAATCGGTTAAGAATTGATCGAGTTCCGTCCCATGTGGCCATATTTCAGAACTTCTTCCCAAAATCAATTACGAATCCCATTTCCATCCTACATACTCAATCCCATCATAATAGGTTAACCCAAGTGGCCATATTTCAGAATTCCTTCCCAAAATCATTTAAGAATCCCATTTACATCCAACATACCCAATCCGATCATAATCAGTTAAAAATTGATCGAGTTCCATCGAGGATGTCCACATTCCACGATTTTTTTCCAAAATCAATTAAGAATCCTATTTCTACCCAGTATACCCAATCCCATCATAACCGGTGAAGAAATGACTGAGTTTCGCCCCCAGGTGGCCATATTTCAGAATTCCTTCCCAAAATCTTTTAAGAATCCCATTTCCATGCGGCATACCCAATCTGATCATAATCGGTTAAAAAATGGCTGAGTTCGGTCCCAGATGGCCACATTCCAGAATTTCTTCCAAAAATCATTTAAGAGTCCCATTTCCATCCAACATATCCAATCCCATCATAATCGGTAACCGAAAAATGGAAAATAAAAATTGTCCGTTAAATCGAGCGTTTGGAAAACGATTAATATTGTAAATAAATATTTATGCTTATTTTGTTTCCGTTTAAATCCAGTGCGAGTTGTAACTCGAAATTGTTAATGAAAAGGAATAAATCGCTTTTGATACTAAAACTGATTATATTTTATCAGAAGCAAAGCATGTTTTTTGAGCCCGCTTCTGTAAAGCTAAATATCACCGGAAGTTTCCGAAATTTTGTCCATATTATAGCCGTGTTTTGTCTAATTTTACTGTGTCTAGTATTTAGTTAGAATGTTTGCCGGCATGTACTTTTTTGCCAAAAGTAAAAAATCACCTTCACAACGTTAGTGGGATCGCAATTCCATCTAAAACAGATGGACAATTCTGTTTAGTCCGGAAAAACGTTAAATTCGAAAAATCGCGAAAGGTAAGTGTTGTCTCTTTATCTTATTTAGTAATAAAAGGCAAAAATAACTTAATCGATTATTTATTAATGATTTTTTTTATGGCTAACTTAAGTTTTAATTATTCATTATTAGGTATGTTAAATAGTAGTAAAATTATTAGATGTAAAATTTTATTTAATTATGGCATTTATCGCAAATTATTATTTAGGTCCAATAAAGCGATTCTGTGCTGTTTTGTGTTGTATTACTTGGGGCCCATGTAGTTGTTGATGGCCACGACTCAGTGCTATTTTGTGTTATATTACTTGGTGGAGTCCATGTAGTTGTTGATGGCCACGAGTCCGTGCTATTTTGTGTTATATTACTTGGTGGAGTCCATGTAGTTGTTGATGGCCACGAGTCCGTGCTGTTTCGAGTTGAGTTATTTGGCACCGGCGTAGTTGTTGAAGGCCACCATTCCGTACTGTTTTGTGTAGTATTGCTTGGTGGGGCCCAAGTCGTTGTTGATGGCCACCATTCTGTGCTATTTTGTGTTGAATTCGACGGCGCCGATGTAGTGGTTGATGGCCACCACGTGCTAGTACTATTTTGAGTTGCATTATTTGTTGGTGCCGATGTTGTTGTTGAAGGCCACCATTCCGTAGTGTTTTGTGTAGAATTGTTTGATGGGGCCGAAGTCGTTGTTGCTGGCCACGATTCCGTACTATTTTGTGTGAAATTATTTGACGGCGCTGATGTAGTTATGGATGTCCACTCACCTGTACTGTTTTGGGTTGAATTACTTGGTGGCACCGATGTAGTTGTTGAAGGCCACCATTCTGTACTATTTTGTGTTGAATTATTCGGAGGTGCCCATGTACTTGGCGTCGGCCACCCTTCCGTGCTGTTTTGAGTTGAGTTATTCGACGGCGCCGATGTAGTGGTTGACGGCCACCATGTGCCAGTACTATTTTGAGTTGCATTATTTGTTGGTGCCGATGTTGTTGTTGAAGGCCACCATTCCGTAATGTTTTGTGTAGAATTGTTTGATGGGGCCGAAGTTGTTGCTGGCCACGATTCCGTACTATTTTGTGTGAAATTATTTGACGGCGCTGATGTAGTTATGGATGTCCACCCACCTGTACTGTCTTGGGTTGAATTACTTGATGGCACCGATGT
Source organism: Nephrotoma guestfalica (assembly GCA_963691935.1). Lineage (NCBI taxonomy): Eukaryota > Metazoa > Arthropoda > Insecta > Diptera > Tipulidae > Nephrotoma > Nephrotoma guestfalica. The sequence goes on along the minus strand of OY829913.1, from coordinate 225,076,074 downwards.
TGTTGTTGAAGGCCACCATTCTGTAATGTTTTGTGTTGAATTATTTGTTGGCGCTGATGTTGTTGATGCTGATGGCCACCACTCTGTAGAAGTGCTCTCTGTCAAATTACCAGGGTAACTTGTTGTAGTACTATATGGCGGCTCCCACGTTACCGTTGAATTTGATTCATCTGTTGTCGTTTGATTGCACGGTATCTGAATATTTGAATCTCCGCTGCTTCTGATTATTAAAGTTTTTGTTTCTCTATACACAATTTCTAGATCAGCATACACAGCTGATACACAAAGAACTAGACACAATATTTCTATTCCTAAATCAAAATAAACGTAATTATAAAAAATGGCAAATGTTGTGTTATTCGTGAATCTTTAAAGCTCTACAATACCTTTCATGTTGACAGCGGATATCGGAATGAATTTTTCTTTAATTTTGCTTCCTTTATATCATGTTTTTCCTGAGTGTATATTGTTAATTATTATTTTATTGTGATTGATAAACACCTGATAACAAAATTTTAAGAGGTTATAAAATTACTTAAGTGTGTACACCAATTCATCGGTTTTTGATAATTTGTTAACATTTGTGATTGGCGAATGACAATTTATGATAACTTTAAACGGTATTATGAATCTGTTTCCGTTAGATAAGATAGACACTTTCTTTAGGTAAATTCTGTTATGTAATTTCAGAATGTATTTTGTAGTTACTCATTTATGAACTAATTATTATTCTATATATAGATTCGTGAAATAGTTAATTGTAGTTCATTGTATAGCAATTGCCTCTTTCCAATATTGGCCGATAAATTAGATAATTTTATCTTATGGTTTACACCAAGAACCACTTTAAATTTATTTATTTATTCTATTAAAAATCTCTAAAAATTTTTTGGTTTACGTCATTCCATAGTCCAGAATAAGTTTAATTTGTATTTTTATCAGTTGTTTATTGCGATACGGATTACACACGATAAAGGCATGTATAAGTAATTAAAATTTCTTTGGCCGATTAGTAATATCGAAAGCAAACCCGCTTTGTTACAGATACTACATATTGATTTTTGCGATTTAAGCCGCCTAATAAAATTACGTGAATACTGATCAAATGACACGGAGGAATTGTCAATCTATAAATTCGAGTCTCGTTGTTGTCTGCAAATTTTATGGTGTATGATTAACACCCGAGTTCCGATTATCTTATTGTTATCAGAGACTCATAAAGTGCATATAATAAGTCGAGGTTAGCACAGAACAATCACAATTTATAATACTGATTTTAAAAATAAACAGCTTACCTCCAAGTGTTTATTAAAAGATGTACCTGTTATACCCTAAATAATATAAATGTAATCAAATATACACAGCTTAGTCAGGATTCTGAATTGATAAAAATTATTCTAACATAACTGTAGCCATCAGGAATTTGTGGCGACCTACGCTTTGCTTTTTCACGTATTTTCCCGAAGTGCTTAATTTTGCGAGTATCTCCTAGAAGGTTTGGTCGATATCAAACTTTCTCTTCTTTTTTCTGAGATTTTATTTGTACCACCTAATTTATGGGCACATTTATACTGTTCCTAAGGGTCCTGATGTATATACTGTAGGAGGTCTCACGAAACCGATCTTGCTTACCACAATATCGCTGCGTGGCTCCTACGCTTGGCATCTTTTTCAGCCTAAAAAATTAGTTATTCCATGAATTTTAAGCAATACACATTTAGCGGCTCCTTCTGGCATCAGCCAAATTTTGATAGTAACTAGCCTTTAATTCTCCACCCAAAGTTTTCAGTAAGCTTCGCTAGGTGTCTTCGCTTTTTCGTTTTTCTTAATTTTGTCGTCAATCATTAATTTTGTGGTAATTGATTCTTCTGAAATACTCTGTTTGATTATATCATAGAAATCGTAATAGTTTTGATAAATCGACAATAATAGGTGATGATGGCTGATGAAGTTTTTTAACACTTGTCGTGTGGGTTAATTTATTTTTGGTTATATTGTTTTTTGGGAAAGAAGTATTATTTAATTTTACTTACTTTTTTTGCTATAGCACGAATCCACGTGCATTCGCACTGTGTTAGTTGGTTTTTAATTCGCCTATTTGTTATTGTTGAGAATAATAACATTTTGTTGGTTGTTCTCGGTGGTGGCTTTCTGCCATTCGCCGTATACTTTCTGTTTTATTCGAATTCTCTTGAGCAGAAGTATTATTACTTTTTGACGCTGATATACCTTTTTATTGCGTCCTTGTAGGTATGTTGTACTAATCTGTAAAGGCTTCGTGTCGGTAGGCGTTCCGCGGTCCACTTGGCCAATGGGGATTACTAGTCCCCTCGCAGGAAATATTAAATAATGACATGTTTTTTCATTGGAGCTTTATTCCATTAGGGTTTCTCAAGATTCGTGAATCCTTCGGGATCGTTAAAAGTAATAAAAATATTAAACAGACGTCGTGGTACAAATAACAAACTGTTTCGGTCAATTTACTGTTTCCGATAATTTAAGTAAAAAGTGAACCTCGGCTGATAGTTAATTTGTTACCTTTAAAAGTGACGAAATGAATTCGACGTAATAAAATTCTATTTGATTTACAAATAAAATTCGATTTACAATCTGTAAAGTAAGCGTTACTGTGCTTTAGATCACCTTTCCTTCAAATTCAGAAGGATTAAACAAATCGATGTAAGAGATAGGAGGGATTTTCATAAAACCATAATTATAATGGATATCAACAACACTGGCCTGGGGTTTGTAAGGGTATTTAGATCCCTATAGGGAGTCAAAGAGTAAGGAATTCCTGGAAATATAGCGGCGAAATTCTTATCAGTCGTGTACTCCATATTAAGAAAACAATCTTATTTATAGTAAGAATTAACAAGGATATTTTACTTTGATATGTTATCATAGATTGAAATTCCTATTTTTATTGAATTGGAAGATACATAACAGAAATTCGGTCGTATAATTTATGCCAAATTTTAGAATTATTTAGGTGGAAACAAATTGTGAAGTGGAAATTTACATCCCCATTATCCAAATTTAAAAATCTCTATAAAACAGCACACAATTACGCTGAGAATCCGTTAGATGAGGTTTTCTTAGGCGGATTTTATCATCCAATATGACGACAAAGCTAAATGTTTTTTATTTATTAAAGCACTCAAAATCTAATGAAACGGCATCTAGAGTATTTTGATTGATTGATTAATCACATAACACCCAATTTTCATTATTACTTTATTCTGCGACTTTTTTGATACTATGATATCCTTAAATAACTCGTGATTAGTAAAATTTAATTTGTTAATAATTGATGAGCTGTTAGTCCTAATTTACAGAAAAATTTAATTAAAATTTAATGCCGAAAATTGTTTAAAATTTAAAAGTTTTCCAAAGTTCTTCTGTCCCAACTTAGATGAATCATAGTAAAATAAACCGCATTTAATATTTTTCACCCACATGTACCGTTAAGGACTGATCAAGCTTAAATATGTAATTTTGAAAATAAAATGTTAATTATTATTTAACAATAATATTATGACTGCTCCAGTAACCTTGTCGCCTGTATAATAATTATAGCCTAGTCATCTATAGGAAAAAGTACAAAAAACATTATAAAGGACGATTTATATTATCTGTTACGTTCAGTTCCTACACGTGTCGTGTCAGACAAAAAAACCATTGCTACATATATTTTCTATAGGAGTAATTCTATTATTCGTTCCTATCCGTTCCTACAGTACCACACAGGCAAATATTGTTGAAAATAATGTTTTGTCTGATATCTGAAGGCGAATAAATACGAAAGACTAGCGAAGAAATTGGAATTCATATATTTTCTGTAGTTATATTTCTGGGATTTTTTTAAGTTATCGTTTACTCTATACGTATTCCAAAAATACGAGTATATACGATCATCATACGAAGAAAATGTTTTTTTTTTTTTTTTTTAATCCATGCAATCTTTTCTGGGGCCGAAGCACTCCCTGCTCTTTCGCGGTTGATTTTCCCGTCTTACTTTACGCATCTCTGCCAAATCGAAGACGTACGGCTATAGGACCGATTTAAGTTGCCATCTGCGCATTGCATAGCTCCATGCCAGCCTATAAGTACTGGGCATGGAAGATGGGTCGGCCCATGGGTTTTGCACGCCGATAGGGGGTCGTACTTGTGTTCCTTTTAATCACAGATCGTAATCTGTTGATGAAAATTTCCTTTTGCATCCTGCCCCTATCGGGATTCGAACCCGGTACCTCCCGATCCAAACGCCAAAGCTTTAACCACTGTGCCATTTGGTCGGAAGAAAATGTTTGAATTCAAGCTTACTAATTTTACTAAAATTTAGCTAATAAAATAATTAGCTAAATTTTAGTAAAATTAGTTAGAACAGCTTGTAACTTTTGTTTAACAGATGCTTCAAAATGTTAATGAAAATTATTTTTGTTTGTTCTGCGCTTCTCACTAAAGCATAATAAAATAACAGAACTTTTAAAGATTTGAATTATAACTGGTTCCTTCATCTTATAAAAATACTAAACATACATTAAATACTGAAAATGTTTACGATTCTAAAAGCAATTCTTAAAAAAAGTAAAAATGGAAAAAATAAAAAAATAAAAAAAAAGCACAAAGCCCATTGGGCAAGTACTAGTGAGTTATTTAAATTAAAATTATGTGCGATTCAAGTTGCAATAAAATAATCAGCAATATAATTCAATATACATCTACAGTCATGGGGTTAAATGATGCTTGATAAATGATTGCAAATTGTAGAGCATTTATTGAAATGAATATTTTGCTTTTACGTTTTGTTCACATCTTCTTTGTGCGTAATTTTTATAATTTCTTAAACAAAAAATGAAACAGGGATACGAAAAAAACTCAAATCTAAGTAGTTGTGCATAATAAGTAATTGAAATTTCATTTGTTCACGTCGCAACATGATTTTCTTCTAGAGGATTATCATTTGTTTTACTTGGGATATTGTTTTAGTCTTGTTTAATTGTTCTGACGTGACTAGCTACTAAATAACTTATCAAAATGCTTAAAAACAGAGAATTTCGGTACAGCTATGCCAACAAATAATCGCTAACTAAGTAAACAATTAAAATTGCAGAAAAGTACTATTTATTACAACATAAACAAATATTAAAATAATAAAACTGTTATAAACGACGAGAGTTGTGGACGGAAAAGGGTTACAAATGAAGCAGTTGATCGCCGTTTAGTTGGAGAGTTTATTAAATATCCAACACAGTCAGTTTTCAATGTTTCAAAAATATCAAAAAATATTATAGGAAGGCAACTCCAGACTATCTCTAGAATACTTAAGAAAGTTGGTATTCAACGATACATAACCAGAACAGTGATTAATATCACTGAAATCAACAAGAAAAAGTGAATGAACTTCGCTTTGCAGAATGGAGGTTAATATAAGTCGTAGCTTATGTTTTGGGGTTGTATTTCTTACAGTAAGATTGATAGAAAAGTTAAATTACCAACAGCGCACCAATTCACACTGCAAAAATGTGACAACAATTTTTAAAAGGTTCTGGCTTTTTAGACTGCAGAAGTCAAGCGAGAATAGGCATGCATAATCGGAAAATCGAATGAACTGGCCTAAAATGGAATCTGCGAGGTTTGGGTCAATTTAACTCTCTAGATATTCAAGATTTAATGCCAAATCGTCTTCAGGCCGTAATAAATGCAAACGGAGACGTCGCTCGGTATTAAAAGTTTAAAAGAACCAAAATTATATTATGCGTAATAATTCAAAATTTCAAATACTTATGCTCACTTGAATAATAACGTAGTAATCAAAAAAATCAATGAAGCTTTCCTAGCATTTTGGTTTTGTTTTTATATTTTTTTTATTTATGATTGTTATAAAAATTAATTTCAATGACTGTAATTTTAACTTTAAAAATATAAATTTCATTGCTTCACGATTTGTTTTATTTTACGAAATATTAAAAGAAAATTTACAAAAATTGTACAAATAGTAAAAGTTATCTAAGCGACTAACTTATAAATATTACATTTACTTTATGCAAAATATATAATTTTAATAGTTGACATTCAAAACTTTTATTTATCGTCGATAATTTTGAATTACCAACGCTATATTAAAATTTTATAAGAAAAGTTGTAAAAGTTTTTATTTAACTTATAAGATTCATAGAATATTCTTCTTTGAAACAATTTATTTGGGTAAAATAAACATGTCATTCTCGCTATTTGCATCGACCTTAAGGGTCAGATTCTTGATGCTAGTGACAACCCGCGACAAAATATGGCACTATTATACATAAAACTAGTACCTAATCTGATTTGACGTCTTTTGGAAAACATTATCTATAAAATTTACATGGTAAATATCCAAATTATATCGTTTAGTTAATTAAATTTTTCCTCGCTAGTACATACTGTACCGGAAATTTAAATTTGTTAAGAAACTCTAAATAAAATTGCCTGTTTATTTTTAGTAATTACTAGATTTATTTTTTGAACTACATATAGCGTTTAGCTAATTATTTTATTCCCGGCAGATATCTCAAGTTCTACTCTGGCATTGTCGTCAAACACTTTCACATCTAATTATTTCACCGCCTACATACCTGTCACAGGTTCTAACAGGATGTTAAATTGATTGATTTGATTGATTCGAAGTACACGACCAAGCTTATTAGGCATGATCTCCCGGAAGGCCGGGCTCCATCGTGCACTCTTGACATTTCACAAAACCGCCGAAGTATAGGAAAGGAGGGTTAGTTATGACAGACTTGGCCTAGTTACTCACACCTAATAAAGCCAGTTAGTATTTATTTTCAAGACAACAACAATTGAATTTCAAATTTCAAATTAATCATAAATATAAATATACCTAAAAATTTCTATATAAATATAAAAATTAATGAATTTAGCAAAATAGCTGATCAGGAATCTAAGGTTTCGTTTTATTTTTATTTAAATTATTACAACTGAATACAGTTCAGCCAGTAATTTTTGTTTCTTAATTTATTCATTTGTGAATGGCCAGCTCCATTTATAGGTTATTTACTGAAGTAGTCTTTGCACTGGTGTCCTTAATCCATTAAATCAATTGGTTTCGTTCTCTGCAATCGCCTTACTGCATGTGAAGGTTCCAACATACCACGAAGCTCTTCATATTCGTGTTGATAAATACGTTGTCCATGAATTATTGCAAGTTTTTTGTCTGGATATTTAGGTCCCTATGAAGGTCATCATTCCTAATGTACCACGGAGTGTTAACTATGCCACGTAGCACTTTGTTCTGAAAAGTTTATACTATTTTGGTGTTGGTTTCATTTGTACAGCCCCAGAGCTGAATTCCGTAAGTCCATACAGGCATTAGCACCTGTTGATATACTAGCAATTTATTTTTGGTTGACAATTCCAAATTTTTCCCAAGCAGCCAATACATTTTTCGATATTTGATATTAAGTTCATCTTTTTTCTTTTTAACATGCTCTTTCCATCTGAGCCTGGTATCTAAGGTTATCCCTAGATATTTAGCCGGATATTTAGATACGGAATCTGTTGACCGTTAATGATTACAGGTTTGTAGCTGACTTTTAGATTAGTAAAATTCACATCCGTGGATTTCGATTCATTGAGGCCACATTTTTGTCCATTTTATGATTTTATCACATGCTTTTTGAAGTTTTGTTGTCCGTTCCTCGATAGTGCATCCTACTAAGAGAACTGCAGTATCATCAGCAAATGTTGCAACGGTAACATCGTTTAATAAATTAAACGTAAATTCTGGTATAGAGCAGTAAAGAATAGGTCCCAAAACACTATCCTGCGGGACTCCTGCCGAAATATTTTTTAGCTCGGAGTATTTTTCTTCACCCGAAAATTGCGATTATCTATGTATTTTTTTTATATTTATTTATTACAACTGATTTACAAATCATCTAGTAATTTATCTTTCATAATTTATATTCCTGTTTGGAGGGTTGTAGCCCTTTGGGTAGTCCCCTTTACAATTTTATTGTATTTTTAGCCGATCCTGATTGGATCTAGTAGATCATGTGGTTTCTTCCTTCGCAGCCGTCTTACTGGGTTTGAATCATCCAACATACGACGTATCTCACCATTTTGGTGTAGACTAATACGTTGCATGTGTTTTCTCGCGTGTTTGCTTATTTCTTCACTGACGAAATCCATCTTCAGATCTCTATGGAGGTTGTAATTTCTTATGTACCACGGTGCATTAACTATTCCACGTAGGACTTTGGTTTTAGGATTTACCGATATAGTAGCAATTTATTATGTAGAGTTAGCTATGTAGTATTTGATGTTTAACTCTTTTTTTCTTTTTCACATGCTCTTTCCATTTAAGTTTCGTGTCTAGGGTCATGCCTAGATATTTTGACGTGGTTGCATAGGGAAATTGCTGAGAGTTCAGTTCTACTGGTATCCATTTGACCTTGTTGTTGGTAAAGTTTACGTGAACAGATTTTGTTTCAAGTTTTATTCGCCATCTCTTGGTCCAGGTACTGACAATATTAGTAGCTCTTTGCAATTTGCATGTAGATTCTTCTATGCTATTAGCAACTGCTAAGATGGCCGTATCATCCGCAAACGTCGCTATGTTGGCAGGTCCGAGGTGTATAGAACATATAAAGTTGGTCTCAGAACGCTACCTTGTGGTACTCCTGCTGATATTTTCTTAATTTCTGAGTATTCGCTATCTAATTTAACTCGAAAGTGTCGGTTAGATATGTAAGATTTTAGAATTTCATAAAACTGCTTTGGCAAGTCTCTTTGTAATTTATATTAGCCAAGCCTTTATGCCATACTCTGTCAAAGGCCCATGCTACATCCAAGAAGACGCTTGAACATACTTTCTTTTTTCAAGTACGTCTTCAATTATGTTTGTAATTCGGTGTACTTGTTCTATTGTTGAATGATTTTCTCTGAAGCCAAATTAATGTGGAGGAATAAGATTTCTTTCTACTATTATTGGTTTGAGTCTCTTTAGGAGTAGTTTCTCGAATAATTTTGAAATTATTGGGAGTAAGGAAATCAGCCTATATCTATTTTTGTCATTTAGTGGTTTCTTGGGCTTAGGTATCATAATTACTTCTGCTACTTTCCATTGATTTGGAACGTATTTAAGTCTGAACACTGCGGTAATTATTTGGAGTAGTTTACGTAGTCCTTTTTCAGGAAGAGCTTTTACTATTTGTCCTGTAATTAAGTCATATCCTGGAGATTTCTTTGTATTTAGGTTGAGATTGATTTCCTCTTTTAATTCTTGTAGTGTGACAGGAGATATATTGCAGTTATCCATTTTATATACTGGTGGTATGTTTTCTCTGCGGTTTGTCTAGGTAGTGGCTGAAACGTGTTCTCGAGGTGGGTTGCAAACAACGAAGCTTTTTGCTTTGCACTCGCGTGCCATCTTCATTTTTTACTGGTGGAATTTGTAGTTTAGGTCGTTTTAAACTTTTTGTCGCTTTCCAAAGGGAGTACTCGGTATCTTTTTCCCCAGTGGGGCCACTCAAGTATTTATTAATGGATTCGTTTTTGATTTCTTTAATTAGCAACTTTAGTTTATTGGATAACAAATTAGAGTTGTTTTATATCTGGCGCTCGACTTCTTTGCCAGGCCTTTCTTGCTTTTCGTTTTGCTGTAACCAGTTGCCTAACTTCTAGAGGATAAATAGCATTTCGGCGCATTTCCTTTGAACTTGAGGGGTACTACTCCACGCCGCTTCTGTTGTTGAGTTGTTCTAGTTCTTCTTCTAGTTGTATCGGAGTTTTAATTGGCACCTGAAGATCAATATTATCCTCAACAAGTTTCTGGGAGTTCTCCCAGCAGGTTTCTTTTGTTAGTTAGCTAACAGGCGTGTGATCCGACATAATCCCCTCGCTGCTTTCTAGGTATATGTAGCTTCGTCTATACGTTTGATGATAAAGAAGCCAATGATATCGGGTATTTTCTTTTTATGCGTAGGCCAATAAGTTGATCAGATGGCCAATACATTGGTTTCGCATTGGTTGAGTATTGGCCAGCTGCAAGTAATTCTTTGCATTTTGGAGAGGTTAATCTTGAACCCCAGAAGGTATTTTATGCATTAAAGTCACTTCCGATAATAAAATTATTTGCTAATTTCTGGAACAAGTTAATGTAGACTTCTTTCTTTAGGTTATGTCGTGGGGGATAATATATTGCGGCGTATCAAGTGTTGTGATAAGCAAATTTAACCGTCACGATGCTCACTTGCATGGATTCTTTATCTCTATTTTAATTCTTCATGATGATTAATATTATTAATAGTAATTATTGCTGACCCTCCTCTTGCCCATTCTGCTGAATGTGTGGTATGGTACCAAGTATATCTCCGGATTGCTACATAGGAGATGCTGGTAAAATGCATTTCAGTATTTAAAAATAGTTCTAATTCTGTTAGGTGTTAGGTTAGGTTCGGTTAGATTATTTATTTTTAGCTATTTTGAAACTTGGTATTTCCAGCAGATTGAGTCGATCCAGAATTAACTTATTTAGTATATTCTGTATCTTAAGGCAAATTTTCGGTACCATAGGCACATACTTCATTTCTTGCTCGATCCTTGTTTGGATGGCTTAGAGGGGCTTTGCGTGCGTTGAGTATTCAGTCTTCTGCGACTTGTCTATTTTAGGTTGTACTTCGTTGTCTGACGCTTCTTTGTTTATGGTTTTGTTTCCGTTTTTGAATTTTTTGTATCTGTTTTGTTAGATTAACTCGTGTTGAAGATTGGAGATTATAAGCTCCTTGATTTTCCTTTTCTAGATTAGAATGTCCATCATTTGCATTGCTACCGACGTTGACGATATCGGTTGCAGAGAAAAGAATTTGGTTCAGGAAAACAATACACGCAAATATTCAACTGTTATTTGACTGCTAATTTCATAGGTTTCTTCAGATCTGAGATCATGGCGAATTAAAATTAAGTAAAAAAAAATTTAAAATTTTTTTTTTGAAAAAAAAAACTGATTTTTATAAAAGATCCAAGATAACCATTTAGATCTTAAATAAGCCTCTAGAATTACCAGTCAAATAAGACTAAGTTGGGTGCTCTCCGATAAATATTTTGGAAGTAACCAAATTTTTTAAACACCCTGTACCTCAAAGGATATCAAAAATTGGCCCCCTTCCTGCCATTCGATTTTTTCACAGAATGAACCAATGAATCACTCCTTATCGGATTAGAATTCCAAACCCGAACACCCTGTATAATAATTTTATCCTAATAAAGTTAAACATCTACTTACTACAGGAATCTGTGAGATAGAATTAATAATGAAGCAAATTTCCAGACACCTTAATACCTAAATAATTTTATAGAAAGTTTCACCCTTTCTTTTAGGTAATCCGTTGCCAATGAAAAAAACTTGTGCTTTTCATATTTTCACGAAAAGGGACTTGACCCCCAGCTTCATCTATCGTAATCAGGTAATCTGACTGGCTTGGCTGGCCGGCACAACTCTGAAATGCTTAATACATACCTAATATGTAATAATTGTATCCTCCTAAAAAGTTGAATAAAGTTAAGTAAATTTTCAACTTCTTAAAAAATCAATCAAAAGTGTCAAGTACTGAAAAATATTATCTGTAATTTGTGTTTAAATTCAACGATTCCGAACCCGAAGGAATCGATTCGAGAAATCCTATTCTATATACCATATATAGCCGTCTGAAACAGGTCACAATAATCGTTTTTAATCTCAGATTAATTCATGTCTGCAGTGATTTATCGTCAATCATATTCACAACCATACACACCATACCATACACATCTCAAGATTTATGTACTATTATGGTCTATACATCATGGTTTGGGAGTAATATCACACTGGTGGGGAGTATACTGTATGTAAGAGGAGGAGTATACTGTATTAAGAGGAAGCTTGCGAAAATTAACAAATTTACTAATTCAAGATTCTCTAGCGATGATGATCATGAGACTTTATATCTGCGATGTCATAGAAAAAATCGAACACCACTACTAAGACTCATCGTTACTTCAATTTTGTAATATTAGGTCTTAACCGATTAGTTTTAAAATATGTTTTCTTTTTATTTCAGCTAACCGAAACAAATATGCTACTGGGGAAATATTATCAATTTAATCGTCTTCAAATAGGGCTCCATGGACTATATCCAAATCATCAAAATCATTGTGACGTTATAGCTTTGATGTTGGGAACGTTTACTCATTCAACTATCGTATCATTAATATGCACATATCCTGGCGTATTGGCAAAAGAATTAATTGAATGGCTTTGGCCAAATATATGTGTCCTGTATTCACCGTGGCTAGTAACTTATTCGTTAGAATCAAACGATTTAGCATCAAATTGGTTGAAACATGCCACATCGAATGATCCCTTTTTATCTCCTTGCAACATATCACATGTTTCATTGTACCAAAAAATGTTTAGTAGTTTTATTAGTACGATTCAGTTTTGTTTGGAGATGCTACCTGGTAAGCCTATTTATTGCGTGTCTATTATTTTTACGTTATAATCTTTTTTTTATTATTTCAGGTGGTATCTGGATTCTAAATCAAATATTTAATTGGTACGAACAACATTTTGTTAATTCGAATACACCTAAACACATTTTGAGGGTGACACATAGTTCGCTTTTGTTATTGCCATGGTCTAAATTTGAACCGAATGAGGGAAACATAGAGTTTTTTAATCGAATACTTCTGCAGTTTTTACCTGACTGTCACGTATTTGTGGGGCAGATTTATATTAATATTGATTGGGTATCGTGGATTTCAAGCCACATAAATCAATGGAATTACGATACAAAACATCGCATGTTATCCTTCTTGCTAATGATAACGGTTAAATTATCGTTTGAACCCACTCTTCGGGAAAATAAGAAAATTATTAAATTATTGGATGACCTATGCAAATTTCCATGGCATCTGCTTGATTATCAATCCGTAGAAGGAGTTTTAAATTGGTTTATACTGTCGACTGAACCGTCGGTTATATTGAAACTACCCTCAGATGGTTTGGAGATAGATATTGCGATTTTAAAATTACTTCAGTACGTTTGTGCCATGAAAAAATTTGATGAGAATAGTACAAGCACGTTATTCCAGTCGAAGCGGATTATTTACGTCCGTACAATCGTTCGAATATTGAGAACGTGTGGTTCAAAATATCAAAAAATGCTGTCGACTAAAGACGGTGTAAAACTTTTTAGGGCAGCCTTTATAGAACTATTAACATTAATTGACTCAGTTTTAAATAATTTATATAACTGTGACAATCAAGAAACGATCAATTTATTAATAGAAATTATTGGGTTGCTTCAAGCACATGGTGAAATGGTAGCAAAACTATTCGTAGATGCAATATCTGTGTGGCAAAATGAAGTAAATCCCGGAAATGTGTTATTATGTTGCACTCTCAATGCCATTGGGTCTTGTAAAATGATGTCGTTTAATATATGCTCGTTACTCGAATCGACAATAAACAATTTCTTTAGAGGTATTTGTAAATTATTTCAAATTAATTGATCTTTAGTTTATTTTGAAAATTTTTGTTTTTCAGAGGATCAAAATTCGAAATTGAAACATTCACCAGATTGGTTGCATATTGTATCGCGTCTAGGCCCGACTGTGCCTCAATTTGACGGTGCAATGCTGCTACAAAACCACCTGTTGCTCGACTTACATTTATTTTCATATTACAATTTAAAATATACAACCAATATTGGTGATAAGGTAACGTATTTAAACAAACTGCATCACTGGATCGAGCCATACAAAAGTACAGAGGCGACCGAGCCAAAATTGGTTTTGGTATGGGGCATGGCAATCACATGTGCGGTTCACATATTTCAACAGTCGTATAATTCCAAAAATTCATTATTACTTTTAGCTAGGTAACGTAATATCACGCAATAATTATACTTAACCGCTATTAAATGAATCGAATTTACAGGTATTTTCAAGTTATTTCAACACAATCAGAAGGTTGGGGCGAAGGTTTATTGGGAGTTATTGGTCTTAAGAAAGATGGTATTAGTAATAAACGGAGAATACTAACGCGCTGTTTGGCTTGTTTAATTTTTTCACTATTTCCCGACGAATCAAAGTATATATACCTACCTAATTTTATTTAATTTAATTTTTAATAAATATTATTTTTTAGTGAGGAGGTTCACTCAGTATCGCGATGTAAAGAATACGAAAGTGCAATGGATGAATTAAAGCAAGCGTTAACCCATCGCAAATATAACGATGTTCGAATGGTGGCAGCAAAATCAATAGACATAATTGAAACATTTGATAAAGAATTTCATGCGTTTAGGCAAAATCTGTGTACCATAATTCGATTATACTATGATGAACCTATTTTGTCGTCAGTGGAAGAATTTTGGAATTTTTAGATTGTGGAAATGTTAAGTTTTATGTATGAATGAAATGGCTGATTTTAATTTTTGAATGGACTATGAAGATATATTTAAAAATAGATAGGCAACTGTTGGTAAAGTAACAAAATGCAGGTTAAATCATAGACTAGAAAAGATTGAAGCTCTTGAAAATCAAAATATAATTAGATCTAAATATAATACATAACTTTAATGTTTAATATGTTAATTAGTAATTATGCTTAAGTTTATTTCTTGTATAAGCTTATAAATAAACCAAATTTACAAACATTTTTGAGTTTTATTTAAATAAAGAAAATGAACGAAATATCAAATAAATATAAGCCTGATAAGATAATAAGGTAATCTTGGTGGATTTCGGGATTGCTCTATAAACTATGCTTGCTGTATCTTTTTAAGTTATAAATATATCGAATTATATTACAAATAAAAACAATTAAATTAAAATCATCGTATAAAAACTTTTTATTGATTAATCAAATTATCTAAATCATCATGTACAATTTCTATTAGCTTACAATTAAATATTCGACTAAAACTATTTAAAAAATTTGGTACTGTACTCTCAATCGTAACATTTCGATTTAATTCTTGTGACAGTGAAGTAATACCTTTTCCCTCAATGCCACACGGAACAATATGATTATACCAGGTCAGATCTGTATTACAATTAAGCGCTAATCCATGTGATGTTACATAAGCGCCACCATGTACACCGATGGCACATATTTTTCGATTCTCGATCCAAACGCCTGTGTCTTTTGTTGTTTGAGCCGTAATCCCATATGTCGATTTACACAGGTCTATTATAGTCTTTTCTATATGGCAGATGTACCATCTCATGCTAGGCTCAAATTGTTTTAAATTTATTATTGGATAGGCGACCAGTTGCCCGGGCCCGTGAAATGTTATTAAACCGCCACGATTTGTTTTATAAAATTCAGCACCTAAATTTTTTAATTTTGTTTCGTCATCGAGCGAATAATTTTTGGTCCTGATCCCTACTGTGTACACAGGATTGTGTTCGGTTAAAATTAAAATATTTTTAAATTGGTTTGAAATTAATTTGTTTTTTTGATTTGCGATTTTTTGTTGCAATTCTAAAGATTTGGAGTAATTTAACAGGCCACTACGAATATAATAAACTATGCGAGACATTTTACTTTAAACTGTTTACAACATTGAGAGCAGCTTCACCATATTCCTTGACGAATTCAGCAATTCTATCGGCTTTCTCCTTTTCACGGTTTTGTAAATCGTTATAGATTACTTGGGATATCTGAAAATACAATTTTATGTTATGATAAATTATATAATTAAATTTAAATTTAGCTTTACACAAGACAATAAATTTTTCATTTGGATATAACCTAGAAATTACAAATGTCAATATGACATTCAGAGTAAACAAAGTGTCAAGAATGAAAATAAATAGAAAAAATTATGAAGTTAAGCAATTATGTACATAATGTTATATATAAATGGTTTAGTTCATATTTAACAATGTACAGCTAAGCAGCAGTTGTGGCCGAGCGGTTAAGGCGTCTGACTAGAAATCAGATTCCCTCTGGGAGCGTAGGTTCGAATCCTACCAACTGCGAATAATTTTTTAACTTACATAAACATCAATAGCAGCATACAACTTCTGATGATCATTTAGCGGAATTACGTGCCATTGGCTCATACGAACCGCTTTGTTCTTATCGATTTTAAGACGACACTGCGATAAAACACAATAGCGTTAAGATTTAAAATAATGCAAATGGTTTATAGGTATGCACTTACCACTTCTGAAACCAGCCTTTCCAAACTCCACCGACCACTCGTATCTAAAACTTCATTGCACCAAACTCCCAAATCTAGACACCGTTCTATCATTTTATCACTATTTACTTCCGGAAAATCTCGTTGCAATTTTCGAAAATCATTTTTGATATTCACTCCATGGGTAACAATTTTCGGATGCAGTAACAGTTCCAAAAGTGCCAACGGCAATTTCTTTAATTTCGATAAATGTAGAACGTAACACTCATTCACATCAGCGCACAGTTGTATAACCGAGGATTTCCCGGGGCCTGTTTTAAAACTGAAAGGCCACTCCATATCAAATGCGATCGGGACTTTCTCAGCCGGATGTTTATTTAACCACGTTATGAGTTGATCACAAGCAAATGCAATATCGATCATCTCGGTGTAATAATAAATTTTACCATTGTATACTATCGGCGGATAATCGATCGGCTTGATTATCTCAATACTCTCTGGCTTGCTATCGAACGAAAAATTACTTCGTAATCGGCGTTTTGATGGATTCTGATTGTCATTTTCTTCTATCGAATTCGTTTTTAGCCAGTCTGGCAAAGCTTTACTCATTTTAAAAGTATATTTAAATGTTCGTGTTCAGTGAAAGCACTGTTTGTGCAATCAAATTGACAAATGGAATACAAAACAAAAACTTCCCGCAATAATATAAGTGTGACATTTGTTGTGTGTTATAAGCGAAATCGCCTAGAGCATGCATACATAAAATTGCCTATTCAGCACAGCTGGCTTAAAGACTTTGCACAATACGGAGTAAATGTCTTTGATTCACGATCCCAAATTGCATATCAGAAAAGTACGGCTTACAAAGGCTTAATTTAAAAAGGGGTTTTATTTAAATAAACTTATAATTATGCACAAATAATATTTAAGCTAACTAAAAACGAATTTAAAGAATTTTATTTATATATATATATTTTTTGAGATACGCTGTATGATTTACTAGTTCATTAGTAAATAAAATAGTTCATCAAAAAAGAGAGGCATTCGATACTTTTTGGGTAAAATTATAAGTTTTTTTTAAAAAACCTTGTGTTTTTATAAATTATTATGGGGCATTTACATGTAGAAAATTGTTTTTTGCAGGTAAATATGAAGCAACCGCTATATAGAAATATTCAATATGCGAGAAAGAAATAAACATATATAGTAATGCCATAATTTTTTTATAGGAAAATTATTAATTTATTTTTAATTAATTAAAATGAGAAATTTACATTTTTGTGCATGGCGTCGGTTTTTATTATGAATCCTTAACATTTATAAATATAAAATAATTTTTTTTTAATAATTTTAAAAATTTTGCCATAAAAATACTTGGATCGATTATGTGTTATGGCAACATTTTCATTTTTGTAAATTGAATTTTCTTGTCAATGTTATATCTCTTTCATTTTGCAGAAGAAAAGTATTGGTCGCATGTAAATGGGGTATTATTTCTGCTGTAGCCGGGGCGATAACCATGTTTTGTCGCTATGCAGTATTGAACAGCAAAAAATCATATCGTTTGTGAAAATTATTTATAATAAATGAAAATAAAATTAAAACAAAATATTTTTCATAAGTGGTAAAATTTATAAAAAAGTATTTTATAATACAAATAATATATAAACTTATAACTGATTATTTTTATCTATAATAATATGTGTACATTTTTCCATTTATCAACATATTGCTGTGTAAATTATTTTCGATAAATTATATTGCGATATACACGATGCGAACTATGCGAAGACATTTTAAAAATGTTTTTGCACACATACATAGACATTATCGATGGCGACTTATTTTGAAGCTAGAAGCCGGCTTCAAAATGAAGTTCCGTGTGGGACGGCTCAATGGAATCATTCCATATTGTATGAAGCCACCTAGGAAGACTTGCAAATATATACAATTAGCGTATTTTCTTGACACTATTACAACAACAATTCCATTTGGCTAACGTAAAACGTGGTAAAACTAAAGCAAATAAAAATTTTGCTTTAGCTAAATATCCACTAGATGTCCAAATATATTTTCTACTTTGCGAATTGGAATTCCGAATTTTTTTGTTTTTGTATATTAGCCGTTTTCGGAAATAGCCCATGGTAACTTTTGGGTAACGTGCTAGCAATAAATTACTAAATCTATTTCCGAACATGTAGAGTAACTTTAGGGTAATTTAGTTTTTGTTGTTTTTTGTCCCGACTACAATGTGTTAATATAAAGACAGAAATGACTTTATATTAACACATTGTAGTCGGGACACGCAAAATTACGTTTTTCGCAAACTGTGCATAGAGAGCGGATCATATAGTAATACGTTTTTATGGACTGATGGTAGAACGATGAAAACATACATAATACATGTGTGTTTGTTTCGTATGCCGCTTATTTATACATACTACTACGCAGGTATGAACCTTTCCACAATAGATTAGGTATGTGACGGTAAGGTCAAAAATAATAGCGATAAATGAACTCATCACAGCACATTATACCTGCAAATTTACGAATTTTGAGACGTTTTGTTTTAGAAGTTTTTAGGTCGGCCGTGGGATAAATGTTGATACTGTTCCCGAATCCATATCCGACGCGTTGAACTTGTTTATTGGAGATGACTTGTTCACATATTTTGTAGAAGAATCGAATAGGTATTATTACCAAAATATAAATAATTTCAAAATACCTGAAAAAAGTGTGAAATGGAAGAATATCACGATGATATGAAGAAATTTTTGGGACTAATTATTTTCATGTTGCAAGTTCGAAAAGGTAGAAGAGACGAATAGACCACCACATCCTTGCACAGAAACTCCATTATTTGCAAAAACAATGTCTAGAGATAGATTTCGGCAAATATGAAAGGCTTTTCAACAATAACGAGAATATCAACGATGAATATGATCGATTGACCAAAGTCAGACCCGTAATTGATTATTTTCTCCCGAAATTTGTGAACATATTCAAACCTAAACAACAAGTATCCTTGGATAAAGGCATTATACCTTGGAGAGGACGGTTATTTTTCAGAGTTTATAATGCGGAAAAACTCATAAAATACGGCATACTAGTGAGAATGTTATATGAGAGCGATACAGGATACATATGTAATTTTGCAATTTATTCTGGCCACGGTTGATAGAGACAATACAGACAGTTGGTTGGTTAATTAAAAAATTAGGGTATGTGGAACCATCATATAAAATAGAAGTCTACCGGAGTGTCTAAAAAAGGCAAATCTCAGCAAAGGACAGACAATCTTTCGCCGTAGTGGGGATATTTTACTTCAAATCTGGCAATCAAAGAAAGAAGTGGGACTTATTTCGTCTATACATTCGGCGGAAATGAAAGAGAGTCACAATATAGACAGAACTGCACGCCAAAAAATAACTAAACCAAATACATCTATTGATTATAACAACTTTATGAAAGGTGTCGATCGTGCAAATCAGTATTTGTCTTACTATTCAATACTACGAAAGTCGACGAAATGGACAAAACGAGTAACAATGTACATGATAAATTCTGCATTGTTCAATTACTTTGTTGTCTGTAATTAAACAAAAAGCAACAAAGTAAAATATAAGAAATTTTTATCTGAAGTAGCTTTGCATTGGGTTTCTGATTCGGTACGAACCGAAGATAATAATCAAGAGCCAGGATCATCCACTTTCAGGAAAAGAGCGCCTACACAAAATTCACCAGCAAGATTGTCGATGGATATGCAAAAACACGTTATAGAAAAAATTCGCGTCACAATCTCAAAAAGTGCGAAGTGAAGCTTGTTTTATCTGTAAATTTTGCGGCGTACCCCTTCATAGAGGTAAATGTTTTGAGCGCTATCACACTATAAAACATTATTAGTGTCCATTATTTACTTCATTAAGTTATTTCATGATTGAAAATTTTTGATAATAAATAATATTGAAGAAAATTATAAAAATTTTCTTTTTTTGTACTTTCAACTGTATATTCTAACGGGTTATCCAATTCGAGGTTGATAAAGTAGAAATCTGTATACCGACATCTGTCAAAGATAAACGTCAAGTACGCTGTCATTTATTTAGTTGACATTCTGCCATTTAAGAATATGGAGCATTTAACAATCGACCAACGCGTTAAAATTATTAAATCTATAAAAATAGTGATTCTGCCGTATCCACATTTCGCGCTTTACGAGCAGATTATGGTCGTCATAATCGTCCTACAAAGCAAACCATATTGAATACAGTGAATAAATTTGAACAAACTGGATCTGTTACTGATATTGTAAGGTCTGTGCATCATCGAAACATTCGCAATGCTGAAAATATCGCTTCTGTAGCTGAAAGTTTTGAGGAAGATCCAAATTTGTCAATTCCTCGTCGAGCTCAACATTTAGGCCTATCTTATGGCTCATTATGGCGCATTTTGCATCTGGATTGGCATCTTCATCCGTATAAAGTCCATTTGACACAAGAGCTAAAGCCTGCTGACCATGGACAACGAAGAACATACGCAAATTGGGTGTTGGAAAAACAGGCCGTCGATGCTGATTTTTCGAACAAAATTTTCTTCAGTGATGAAGCTCATTTTTCGCTTGGTGGATAAGTTAATAAGCAAAACTGTAGAATTTGGGGCTCAGAAAATCCACAATTGATTGTAGAGAAGCCATTACACCCGGAAAAAGTCACTGTTTGGTGCGCATTGTGGTCTGGTGGTGTGATTTTGCCGTATTTTTTTGAGAACAACCATGGACGAACCGTTACCGTCAATTCTGAGCGCTATGGCCGCATGTTAACCGATTATTTTTTTACGAAAATCGAAGATTATGATCTTGACGATATGTGGTTCCAGCAGGATGGAGCAACCAGTCACGTAACACGAGCAAATCGAGATCTTTTGCAAGAGAAATTTCCTGGACGTTTGATTTCGCGATTGGCTGATGTCAATTGGTCTCCAAGATCCTGTGATTTAACGACTTTGGATTTCTTTTTGTGGGGCTGCGCGAAAGATCGTGTTTACGCAAACAATCCTCAAACTCTTGACGAATTGAAAACTAATATTCGTAAGGTAATGGCCGAGATACCGCCCGAAATGTGCCGAAAAGTCATTGAAAATTACCGCAAAAGAATCAAGGCCGATAAGAAGTCCCGTGGAGGACATTTGAATGATATCTTATTTAACTAAAAATGGCAAGGATCAATCTGTAAAATGAAATAAAAATTACAATACATTCCGAATATTTTGTGTGTTTTTTTTAAGTTTACTTTATCAAGCTTGAATTGGATAACCCGTATATTCATTTATACAAAAAGTGCCTATATTTCATAATAACGATGAAGAATACATTCTAAGTTGCGAAAATCAGTTTCATGAAAAATTCAGATTAGTTTTCAATTTATAGTGTTTTTACGTAACGACAAAATTCGCGAGGATTTTTCGAAACATCGCCCGCTCCGCTAGAAGTATCAGAAAAATTAAATTACAAACTTTTAAAGTACAAATTATACAAAAAGAAGCATCAAAAATGACGTATCTGCCAAAAATACGCCATTGAATTTTGCTGAATAAAAATATTCACACGCGAAATGTAATCTTACTTTTTGTATAGCCAGGGTACTTGAGTAACTTTTGTTACCAACATTAAAAAAATTAAAATTACCCAAAATTTACCGTGAGTTATTCCCGAAAAGGGCTATTATGAATAATGTTCAAATTTGTATAATTATAAAGTGTTTAATATAATTATTTTTACAATATACAATATAATTGTTGTATAATATGAATACACAAATATAATTTTATAAAATTATTCAATAGCATTTTAAATGATTTTTGCAGCGCTAAATTTATTCACTGTGTACCAACATATGAAAAAATACTAAATCATGCCGTCAAAATGCCGTTTTCGGAAATTAACCCATGGTAACTTTGGGTAACTTGCTGACAAAAAATTACCCGATCTATTTTCGAACATGAAGGCCCGTATTTTTAAACGTGGTTAGAGATAAATCGGCGGATTTATCCTCTCTTTCCTATTTTTAAGCGTAGATAAATCCACTGATTGAAATCAGGATTAAAAACGTATCAACAGATTTATACCTCGATGTCGATGGCTAAAACAGTGGCTACATTATTTTCGAAAATTCGGAAATAAAAAACGTCAAACGTGACACAACGTGTGACAATTTATTTCAGTTGTTAATAATCAGTTGTTAACAGATATCGAAAATCTCGGTACTTATCTTCGTCAGACTCAAAGTCTAATAATTCAGATTATGAGATTTTATTAAGTCAACAAATAAAGCGACCAATAATATTCCATGAAAGAATTGATATGGATGATTATAATGCTGAAGAAGTTAGGCTGCGATTCTGATTTTCAAAAGACGGGGTTCATTATTCGGAACACATTTTAAAAAATGACATTGAACCACTTGACATTCGCGGGTATCCGTTAATTACAATAAAACAAATTTCAGTTTGTTTGAGGTATTTTGTAACGGGGTCATTTCAAGTGGTGATCGGAGATCTAATAGGAATAAAGCAGAGTGCAGTGGGGAATATAATCCATAAAGTATCGAGAGCTATAGCCAGAAAAAACCAAAGCGACGAAGCGAATAAAACCGAGCAACATTTTTATAATAAAGCAGGAATACCTCGCTGTATTGGCTGCATTGATGGTACTCATATACCAATAAGATCTC
Source organism: Nephrotoma guestfalica (assembly GCA_963691935.1). NCBI lineage: Eukaryota > Metazoa > Arthropoda > Insecta > Diptera > Tipulidae > Nephrotoma > Nephrotoma guestfalica. The sequence continues at coordinate 225,053,153 of OY829913.1, read as the reverse complement.
TTGGAGGTGATGAGGCAGAATTTTATCACAAAAATTATTTAATTACTCCTTACAGGTTTCCACGAAAAATTTTGCAAGAAAGGTACAATCGAGTGATTACATTAACCAGATAAATAATATGAAGAACTTTTGAACTTTTTATGTTACTTTTCATTTACTCTAATCGTTTTCCTTAGAATCACAACTAAAGCTACAAAATACCTTGCCAATAATTGTGGCAACGGCAGTTCTCCACAATATTGCTATCAAAATAAAAGAGGAAAATGCTCCCGTCGATGAAGATATAAGTATAAATATCCCGCCAGAAGTACAGAGTTATATTCTAAATGTGCCGAAGCTTAAGCCAATTTCGATGTAAGAGAAGAAATTTGTCGGAGCTTGGCACAAAATTGAAACTCCACCTTTAAAATCACCAAAAGTACCCTTGGCTGAATCAGTGGATTTCCGAAAACCACGGATTATCCGATGATTTATTCACGTTTAAAAATACGTTTAAAAATAGTAGAAGCTGCGTTTTTCTGAAATATGGTATTCGAGACCGCGATAAAATATAGGAAAATTTAAACAAAAAAATTTAGAACAACAACTTTAACTAACTTCAAGTCAATCATTTTGACATTTAATGTTTGGTTTATAATTAAACACAATACTATCCAATATTAAAATAAATTAATTAATTTCACCAGCAGACATTAAGATATCCATTTTTTCTTATTAAAAACACAATTCAGCCATTTCATTTTCATTCTTTCAAATTTCCAGTTGTAAATGAAGTAAGGAACAATCAAAAAATTGTGTACTAAAAAAATTTCCCTGTTTCGTCAGTTGTGTACTCTACATAATATCCAGAGTTGTTCAGAGTTGTTGAGAACAAGCATAAATAAACTTTATTCGATAATATAATGCAAGATATTGACTTAGTATAACCTCTTTAGGATTCGATTGAATAAATCCGTAGAACAAATATATTAATAATATGTGAATTGTTTAAAAAATCAAAATATAATTTATCGCGGTCTAGAGCAGCTGTTTCAAAAAAAACGCAGCAAGAGTAGCTTTAGGGTGGTTAGTTAGTTTTTGTTGTTTTTTGTTTCTGCCTTTGTATTAAATTAGAAGTATCAGAAAAATTAAATTACAAATTTTTAAAGTACAAATTGTACAAAAAGAAGCAACAAAAATGTCGTATCTGCTAAAAATACGCCATTGAATTTTGCTGAATAAAAATATTCACACGTGAAATCTAATGTTACTTTTTGTATAGGGTAACTTGAGTAACTTTTGTTACCAACATTATAAAAATTAAAATTATACAAAAGTAACCATTTGGTTAATTTCTGAAAACGCCTAATATATCTTCATATTGGCGTAAATTAATTAAACAGTTCTTGTTAAACGTTACATAACACATTATATTAGCCGTTTTCGGAAATAGCCCATGGTAACTTTGTTATAAAAAGTAATATGATAAAACTTTTGTATAAAACTAAATTAATTGTTCAAGTCTCTTTTTATTAAAATGTCCTGTTAGTTATCTATATTTTTATGGGTAAATAATGGAAATAATATTGAGAAGAAAAATTTAATAAATTCTAAGTGAATTAAATTACTTTTAGATTGATTTACTAGGAATTAGATTAAACTATTTAGGGAATAAACGCAACACTTATTAATTTAAATGGTATTGTGAAATTTAATAAATTCACAAATTATGTATCTAACATATTCTTTTGTGTTCTTAAAACACGTCAAAAATACAAAATAAAACACGTACACCACCTATTTGTACACCACTACTATGAGGTTCAGGTAAATTCCCACTTGAATTGTAAAAAGCGTACAAAATCCATACACAGATATGCACTATAGGTACCCACCTAACATGATTGCAAATATTCGCAAAGGGAACTTTTTGTATCATGAACTTGTATTTGTGTGTTATTTTCATTTGAATATGAATAATTTTCACGTTTTCCGAAGCAAATCTCGTGTTAACATAAAAAAAACAAATTAATAAAATATTTTAGGATAATGGCCACAATACAATTTCTAAATAGCGGCAGCAAAACTAAGATCTACAAAGGAAACAAGGCGAGCTTCGCTATTAAAAATATTCATTATATTCTGGGAGCAACAATTTAAACCAATTAAAACAATTTCCGATATTAAATATCAAACAATAATTAAAAAATTAACGATGTTTACTAACTATTAGAAATCATTCAACGGCCACCTATTAGCACAATTTTTGACATAACACAATAATGTTTGTTTCCAAAACATAAGTGCCGTGTTTTTGATGCCAATGATTCGTCCTGACATGTAGTATCCATGACATGACTATAAACAGAATTTCCTCGACCTAATGTTCTTATAGGGTTTTCAGATGGGTTATAGTGTGATTATTATTTTGCTTAAATAAACGTTTGGTATTGTTTATAATGGACGTTTAATCCTTTACTGTACGTGATGTTATTCATTCTGCTCGATATAACCAAAGTGCTGTTCGTAATTCTCTGCTTCTCGTTGAGACAAGATGCCAAGGGTGTCATTTAGGAGAACCCCAATCGTGTCTCCAACGCGTCGCTTGAGGATATTTCTTCGCTTTGGTTTCAAGTAGTTCGTTTTCTTCTTTAATACGCTCAAACTGTAGTTGGAGTTATTGGACAATAATATCACAACGTATCAATTGATAAGCAACTAAAAGTTCTTCTAAGCCACTAAAAGTTCTTCTCTGCTTTGGTGATTTCATCCCAGTAACTCTTCAGGTTATATCATATGATTGGATTCCAGTGTGCAGCAAGTAGCTGAACCTCTCCTACATTGTCGAAATATATGCCTCGTGCATCTTCTAACTCATACATCTGCAACTTTGTTCGGTGAGTTTTAGTAAATACAGTATTAGTTAAAAGGGGCAGTACTGCGGGTAATGTTCTTGCGTCCTTATAGGAACTCGGCATGATCTTGTCCTTAAGGTTGACTTCGTCAGTTGATGAGCTCGCACTTTCATCTTCTAAGGCGGGCAGAGTACACAGGTTTGTAGTAGGACATTCAATTTATCCTTTGACAATGGAAATCGTGGCTGCACTTAAAAGATTATATTTACCCGTGTGAATTTCCTTGCTTCGACCCCTTGCTCACTTCGAAGGAAGTAAGTTACGTTTCTTTATCAGAACTAAGTCACCCACCATTATGTTTGGGTGCCTAATTTTCTACTTGTTCCTGTTTTGAAGCTGATATAAATATTCTTTGGTGCCATTTTTTCCAGAACTGTTGGTGTATTTCATTTACTAACTCCCATCTGGTTAATATATCTGGATTTTTATCTAACAAATGATATACCAGGGGGAGTCAGTAAAGCATTATTAGTTGAAAACTGTCCAGATGTTGAAAGATCCATTTTATCTGAATCGTTGGATGCAGGACACAGAGGAAATGAATTGAGACATGCTGCGAGCACCATTATTGCGGTATATGTGCGGGTAATACTTCCGAGGTGCGTTGTAAATCTTTTGAATAAGCGTAAATTATCGATCGACATCGGTGTGTGTAAAAGGCCGCGATGGGGTGGCACAAGCTCTGGGTAGTTCGCCCATAAATTGTTCTGTATAGGTTACTTTGGAAACGGAAAAAGACAGTGCATTTTGAAATATGATTGTTTACTCCTTGAGCACTCCTTATTATCAACAAAATATTTTCCGCATAAATGCTAATGTTAATGCATTGGTGCCATGAAGCGTGTATGTATGTGTCCAATTAATAATTAGGCTGGTACGGTGTGATTTAGATGGTAGGATTAGAGGATGTATTTTTCCGAACTGTATATCCGAATATATGAGTCGTCCTCCTACAATTTAACGCCGTCATTGGTGACCCCTTAAAGTTGATATTTCGTATGCAAAGAAAGCACCTTGACTGCCCTTACGATTGTGATTAATGCTGTCCTGAGTTCTATTCCTCGTATTTCATCAGCACACACCTATTTATTTTACTAATCTTAGATATGAATCGGAGAAGATGAGCAGCTATACTTCTAGTAGTTCTAAATAATCTGATTTGAGGTCAATGAGCTCGAACATTTCCATGGTTTCATTTATTTCGGGTTTCTTCATTATTTCAGGTGCGATCCACCATTTTTCCAGAGTACTAAATTTTGATAATGAAATCCCACGGAATGCATTGTCCGCTGGGTTTTGTGTTGAGGCTATATGTGTTTCCATCATCCGTTTTTAGTAGTGTTTTGAATTTCTTATACCCGATTAGAGACGAACTTTTGGTGGTTTGATTATGTTTCATTTTGTTGCTGGTTTTCGGCCAAGCCAAAAAAATAGTAGAATTTGTCCATGCGTAAATATCCAACGATTGCACGTTTAGTGTTTTGACTAATTAGTTAATTAAACATGACAGAAGAAGCGCTCTGCAAGATAGATAACAGCTGAATATGCCATTTCTGGAGCATCGCAAAACCCGTTTAAACAAAGTTTTTATTTGGATGACGATAAGATTTCTATCCAACGTGGAATTGATAGGGTTTCACGCTATACTGCAATTCGTCCCACAACTTCACCCATTTTTGTGTAATTTCTTTAGGAACCTTGGCCTCCCATTTTATTTCTGTGATCCACAATTCTAGTAAAATAAGTTTGGATCCGATTGTCTTGCAACTTCCAAGGCTAGTTCTTTCTTTGCAAGTTCAGTTTCTGATGGTATTTAGTTTACCTTGAATTTAAAGCAGTCGAAGATCGGATTCTAATGGATTTCTAAAATTTTAGTATTCTCTTTCATCTTCTGCCAACTTCAAGTTTCGAATTAATTTCTTTGACAATGGTATAGACTGCAACAATTTTGGAAGGCTATGATTAGCTGTTCTTGTACTAGTAGTGCATCATACAGGTTATCAGCACCAGCTACAACGTTATAGACATAAAAGTTCGTAGAATAAGTGAACATAAGTTGTTTTGCAGAGTAGCACCGACGCCCAGAGTATCGCTCAAACTTAAACCCAATGTTGACTTCATTGAGGTGTCAAATACAACACAAAATTTAGACTCCTTTGAATTTTCTTTCAAAATTGCAAATTTCATTTGAAGATATATAATATCGATATATATTTTGGAATCTTTTCTCAATTTGTAAGAACCGTTGCGTAGCTCTCTGTTTTGAAGTATCGAGTATGCTGGTACTATCCTTGAATGGTAAGTAAACCACATATTGTCCACTTGGATCCCGCTTACCGGTTTGTCTATAAATTATTTCACACTGTTATTCGGATTTTGTTAGTAAAGATAATCTGCTATCTCTTGTGACTCCCAAAACTTCTGAAGCTCTTGAGCTTGTGCTAATTCTTCCTTTATACTGAATACTGACGTTAACCACTAGAATCCTAGGTTGAGCGGTTGTTGCCTAACATATCCGCGTATACGCAGATCCTAATCCGGGAGCCGGACAATCATATCGTTTCCGGCAGAAACACTAAAGACACACGCAGGAAAATTAAAAATCACAGTTCCATACGAGCTAAAAGTTGCTTAACCTTGAACGAAAAATCAATTTAAATATCTAACCCTAACATAATTTACTTTAGCGCTCAAATCAGTCTATCTGAGGAACGAGTTTATGTGAATAAGCATATACTCGTACCAATCACAAAAGGTAATGTGCACAAATGTACTTTAACTCTAATTTATGACACCTGATGGAAGTATTTGATTTCAATGACCCCATTAAGCTTCCCATATTTATTTTCCCATAGAATAGTTTCACAGATATTTTTAGTAATCCTCCTATCGGAAATTCCCCCGATGTAAAAGCAATTGTTGATTTATTTTCTTCAAATATTTAATTTAAAAATGCATTGCACGATAGAATTTTCATTACACAAATTTGTTATCTACCCTACATAATTTTGAAAAATTGATAAACGACGTTAGATATTTAAACAACTGAATTTTGTTGCATGATTTGTAATACCAATAGATATCTTTTTGCACTAAAGTAGGGTTTAATACTTTCGTTTTAATAGTAAGGATTATGTAAGTTTTAAAAACCTTACTGTGTGGAAAAGTGTTTCACAAGTGAATGGGTTAATGTGACAGATTGATCGTCTTATGAAGATGAACATAAAGATATTATTTATTTATCACCATCCCGCTGCATTGGCTTCACAGGTAAATCACAAATATTTGAAATTCACTAAGCTGAACATATTTCACAACACGAGTATCAGGGGAAAATAATTATTGAAATGATTATTCTACGATAAATGTTATTTAAAATTTTTGCCAAAAAGTTTGGTCCCAAAGCAATAACCAATTTCTAAATACTTTTCTTTTAAATTGCACTTTGATTAAAACACTTTCGTTTACATAGTGGCAAATCGATACAGATTAATTGATCGAGATGATACATCATACTTAAAGTTCTTCCATAAATTGGGAGATCCCTCCCTCATAAATTGGATGATTTTGGGTAACGGATTTTTCAATAAGAATATAACAATTTTGTATTTAAATAAAACACAGAATAATTGAGATACTCGTATTAGGCTGAAATTTATGCCTGGTGAGTGCACATGTTACATTTTACTATGAAATTCGATCTCGTTTATATGACCACCGCGAGCACATTTGCAGCGATCGATTCTTTTCAGCCAATTTTCCACCACTCTTTCACACATATCGGCCGGAACGTTGGCAATTTCGCGTTCGGCAATTTCTTGTTGGCATAAATCAAACACTAACCGTAACCCCATAAAAAGAAATCCAACGCCGTTAAATTGCATGAGCGTGGTTGAATGGCGCCGGATCATATCTCGAGATTACACTTTTACCGAACTTCCCCTTTAATAGATCAATTGTTTGACCAGCTGTGTTTGGCATTAGGTTCTGACAAAACCACATATCACTGATGTCAAGTCCATCCAATTCTGGCTAAAAATAGTCTTCCAACATGGTACAAAAGCGAACTCCATTGACCGTAACATGTCGACCATTTTCATCGACGAAAAAATATGGTCCGATCATATCTCCGGCGTGAAATCCACATCCCGCTGTCCAATAACGCATATTTTGCTTATTGATAAAAAATTAAGCCAAAAATGAGCTTCATCGCTGAAGATGATTTTTCGATGAAATTCGGAATTTTCTTCAAACTTCAGCAGAGCTCAATGAAATAAGTTATGACTCTTCAAATGATCAAGAGACTTCAGTTCTTGAGTTAATTTGATCTTTAAAGGGTATGGGTGTAAGAAAAGATCTTTACGCGAAATTCGCCACAGTGTGGTTTGAGAGATTCCCAATTCCTGTGAACGGCGTGGAATTGACTGCTTTGGCTCATTTTGAACTCAAGCATTTATGACTGCGATATTTTCGGTGCTTCGACCGGTGCGTGGTCTCAATAGCACAGAAACATCCAATAGTGATTATTTTGACTCGAATTTATCCACTATAGCACGCACAGCCTGTCGAGTGGGACGCGAGCTTCTATTTGCTCTGAAGCTGGTGTCTAACATCATATGATCACTCAAATTAAATTGTGGCATGAATGAGAGTTCCAATTTACTGCTGAATGCTGTGTGAACACACAGCTTGTATCTAGTGTTAAGATTCCCTCTCTTTGGATGAGAGTGGTTGTAGTTTCGATCGTTCCGCTACTATTTTTGCAACTCACGTTATAAATAATCTCGGATTTGATTGCAAAGATCCATGCGTTGTGTCGGCGTAATGGAATCCATAGCGAGGTAATGTTTCTTCTGTGGATTTCACAACTAGTTGATACGGTACTAGTTTGCTGGAAAAGTTGCATCTCACAGCTGCTTGTATCTAACTGATACGCATTCAGTGGTTGATGTATTACATCGCCTGAAAGTTCTCGGTGTGACACAAAGTTACAGTTGTTTTTTTTTTGGTCAATTTTAGTTGTTAATTTCAAAACAAGGGAAAAACGATTTTGTGTGTTAATTAAACACTGTTTTTTTATAGGAAAAATACCGTTAAAGCAAAGTCGTGGCTTGATATGTGTTATTCGGACTCTTAACCAAGAAAATCAATCATCATTGACTGGTATGCTGAATTTAAACGTGGTCGTACAACCACCGATGATGCACCACGCTCTGGCCGCTCAAATGAGACTGTGACTCCAGAAAACATAAAAAATACGAAATTGTTTTGAAACACCGTAACGTGAAGAAGCTATCTCCCGCAAGCTGACATTGTAAAGGTATCAATGGAACGTGTTGGTCATATTTTGCACGAACATTTGTCCACGAGAAAGTTGTGTTTTGAAGTGGGTACCGCGTTTGCTCGAAAAACGACAACGCGTCGATGATTCCGTGCGCTGTATCGAGCTGTGTATTCGCTATATTTGGCCCCCAGCGATTATTACTTGTTTGCAGACCTCAAAAAAAAGCTCCAAGCAAAGAGATTTGGCTCCAATAAAGAAGTGAATGCCAAAACTGAAGCTTATTAAGAAGACAAAGATAAATAGTTCTACAGAAAAAGGCATCGGAATGCCTAGTTAGAGAGGCATTGGACTGATTGTATCGCTCTAGAACGAAATTATGTTGATGAATAAAATGTATTTTTCTCAAAAAAATTGTGTTTTCTTTGTTAGACCGGGAACTTTTCAGGCGATGTGTTATATCACAAAGATAGTCCCCATTAAGGTTGGTACAAGTATTCAGTTCTTCGGAAGAGAGACGTATATATTGATTGTCCTGTATCGCAATCAATAAATAACTAGAAGATGACTAGATGTATATGTAGTCTTGCTGTAAGTCCTCTGTACTAGTGGAATTTTGATCTCGAGCATGACTATTGCCTCATTTTTTATGGTTTTGACGGTGGCTATTTTATAGATGGCAGCTATATTTTCACTTCGGTATGGCATAGACTGACTTGGTTTTAAGTTAGGATTGATTTGTTTGACTTGCTCCGAAGTTGGTGTGGGGTTAGGGTCAAGGGATCGGGTGTATCTTGACGGACTCAGTGATGGTACTAATTAAGGCAGTTTGAAGGTTTCTTAGTTTTATCATCTCCAGCATAGTGTGTATAGCAAGGTTGGTAAGTTCTTCATGGAACAGGATGGTTGTAAGCATTTGATTGTATGCTTCAAATTTGTGGGTTGTTTCGTCATGGTTGAATTTCATGACGTTGATAGTTAACTTTTTTATGGACATCCGATTTTGTAATAATTCCTTGTGATGCTGCTGGTTAGGATTTAATACTTTTATGCTTTCCTTGTAAGTTTTTCCATCTCTTTGATTTAACAACCCGAATAGTTTGTCGAAATCGCCATTCTTTTGCGGGTGATTTTATTTTTACCTAAGGAGTTTAATACTTTGTTTTGTTCATTTACTTCTACGTGGAGTGTTTTTATCTGTGAAACAATGACTTCACAGTACTTAAACGTATCCGTGTGTATACTGGTTGTATAAGCGTTTTATTCAAACAAAAGCTATCTAGTTGACGAGCAGTATTCCCAAGGTGATTTAGTTCTGCCCAATAAATGGTGAGGTTATACTAGGTATGATCCTTCATTCTCCGTTGATTAGACTTCCTTGACCAATTTTATCAAAGTATAGTACCCGCGTACCTCATGGATTCTTCCTAGAGGCCACTTTCCTGGAGGCAGATCATCATCTTTAATGAATACTAGCTCTCCTTTTGCTATATTTGGTTCTAGTTTGTTCTATTTGCATCGCTTCTAAAACTAAATAGGAATAAAATCATGTTATTTTGCGATTGTGTCTTTGGATAAATTAGCAAAGGAATTTGGTTTTTTGGAATTATATCGGTTAACAGTTAAAACTTAACAAAACCACCGTCAATCATCTCAGATTTTTTCCTGCGTCTTTTGATATATCATGATCTAAGTATTGTTGTCTGATATTGTCGAAATGGTACCAACACTTTTTCAATTTTCTCAAATACACAAGAAGCTTGCTTTGAAATGACATAGCGGAAAATCTTGAGGAAAATTGGAAAAATCCATCGAGAATTTTCTAATTAAATTTGAATTAAAATTTTAAGATAAACATTTGGTATTAGGTTCTTTAATTGTTATGCTATGGTATCACAAAAAAGTGGTGTTTTTGCAATAAAAGCAAATTTTACTAAAATGAAGTTTCCGACAATGGCGTAAAATGGCGATGATATTGAATTCGTATTTCAATTGGGGTTAAAACTGTTTTCACTACGAGTAATTGTACACTTCCAACGACCAGCGAGCTCATCTTGTCCGGGGCATTACATATTTACATTACGTATATAACAAGAAATAATCAAACGTGTGAAATATACGATGATCTTCTAAGCATTAAATTAAACACCAGCGCACATAATATAATTAATCCTGTCATTCATATTGAAAATCAGAATATTTATTAGTAGATTTCATTGAAATTTATAAATTATAGTAATCATCATAACCTCAAGGATCCAATCCAAAGTAAAGTAACATCTTCTGGAATGTAATAGTTCATCGAATCTACATCAATTGACTGCCAATTTAATTATAATTTTAAATTCGAGAGCTTGTTGGCTGTCTATCGAATAAATACGTTGACTTAAAGAAAACATAAATAAAGGTCTAAATAACATGATGTTATTCGCCGTTAAGCGTAAACATTTCTACGATGTCTTGTCATTGACCATCGAGCCGCCACTACACTTTTTACGGAATCCGGTCAGAATGGCATAATTTAAAACTGCATAAGGTACAAAACAGCATTTTTCAAAACTGCGCATATTTCAAAACGGCATAGGTACAAAACGGCATTTTTCAAAATGGCATTTTCTAAAATGACATTTTTCAAAACTGCACAAGGTAGAATGCAATCTTTTAATCGATTATGAATCTATAGAATCATCTTTATGATTTAATGGAACACGATGAAATGTGAAATGTGATTCTTGGATTCAATTCTAGGATACAGCTAATTGAAAAGAAACTTGTTTATTTCTTAGTCGACTAGGATCAAATTTCACATGTTCCTATGGTACGGTTGAATTTACAAAACCAAATAAAACTGATGAAATGAGGGGGGGGGGGTGTAATTCTGCAAAAATTCTCTATTTCTAAATATATATCAAAAATGCAATGAATGGCCTGTCGTTCAAGATTAACGTGCCTTGTCATTGTTGCCACTATGGTTATTTGGTAGGCCCTAATGTTAGTAAACTTCGGCCTAATCATAGACAAATTCTGATGGGGATTCAGAGGTGTAATTTTGCAAAAATTCAGTAATTCAATATATCGAAAATGCATTGAATGGCCTGTCGTTCAAGATTAACGTGCTTTGTCATTGATGCCAGCATCCCCATCAGAATCATCAGCATCTCCAGCGATGAATTAGCAAATTTTTGCAAAATTACACCCCTGCATCCCCATAAGAATTTCTCCACAATTGGGCCGAAGTTGACCAACAGTATGGCATATCAAATAACCATAGTGGCATCAATGACAAATCACGTTAATCTTGAACGACAGGCCCTTCAATTCATTATCGATATATTCAATATAATGAATTCAATATATTGAATGGCATGATAGCGATGAATTAGCGAAACTGTGCTAAATTACACCCCTGCATCCCCATCAGAATTTCTCCACAATTAGGTCGAAGTTGACCAACATTATGGCCTATCAAATAACTCTAGTGTCATCAATGACAAAGCACGTTAATCTTGAACGACAGGCCCCTCAATGCATTTTATAGTGCCATCAATGACAAAGCACGTTAATGTTGAACGACAGGCCATTCAATGCATTTTCGATATATTGAATTGGCGATGAATTAGCAAAATTGTGCTAAATTACATCGCTGCATCTCGGTCAGAATTTCTCATCAAAATGGATGCTAAATGGATGCAAATTGGATAGCAATGGATGCATTGCTTGGATAGTAAAAACAATATCTGCATTATCATCTTTCGGCTGGAATAGCGAAGACACTATCTGCATTACCTTTCGGCTGGAAACTTTCGGCTAACTTTAACAGTATCCTTCTTTTTTGGTTCTGCCTAAGATCAGCTAAATAGTACTGTAAGAAATCACAACAATTTTATGTTTATAGCACCTATAGCATATCGTTTACATCAGTATATCGTGTGTACTATTATTTTTACGTTTATTTCGGGGCTTTATTTAACTTGGCTACAATCATTCGTTTTGGCTCAAATATGTGCCGTTTTTTTCGATAACTCGTTGCCATTTAGAAGACCATATCATTATGCCGCTTTCCAGAACGTATTGTCCCTATTAGTAAAAAAACTGAGATAGCCCAGTTTTTACGAGCCTCTTTTGAGGCCATTTTTATATCACCAAGAGCATTTGCCATGAACAAAAAGGGATGATAATCGCTTGATGTCAGATCTGGACTATAAACTGAAACCAAATCCCAGGAGCTTTTGGCGGGTCATCGTGGACGTGTGAGACCTAGCGTTGTCCAGGTGCAACACGACGCTTTTCCAATTGGCTAATTTTGACCGCTTCTGGTCGATTGCTGCCTTCAGTCGGTCCAATCGCTGGCAGTAGAGGTCAGCGTTTGGTCAGTAGGTCATAGTCAGTAGGTCATAATTGATTAAAATGATTCCTTTCCAATCCCACTAAACACATAGCAAACTTTCCTGGCCGTCATGCCTTCGGCTTTGGAACATGATCGTTTCCACTTGACATTGTCGTAAGCGACCATTTTCTTGTCGCCAGTCACCATCCGCTTCAGAAATAGCTCGATTTCGTTCCGTTTGGCCAAGGATTCGCAAACATCAAAACTCTTTTTTAAGACAGCCTTATGCAAATAGTTTAAAACTGTTTTGTGGTGGATCTTCGGCTCCTGAACGATGCTATGACAGCTCGCATGTCGGTGTACTTTGATAATTTCTAGGTGTTTATCGACATTTTCGACGAAAGGCCTTCCATTGCATGTTGCATCTTTGATATCGAAATTACCGGAACGGAATCGACGAAACCAAAATTGCACATGATCGGCTGGAACAGTATCGAGACCATAGACACCATTCACAATTTCAGCCGCCTGACTTGCATTTTCGCCTTTATCGAAGCAAAATTCTAAAATATAGCAAATTTTCTCTTTGTTTACCTCCCTCGTTGACGCGCTATAACACAAAACTGAATCTAACAGTCAAAACAATGACAACATAATTTTTTTAGTACATGTATCTTCCTTTTCAACGAGTATAAGTATGGCTTACTGCGAGAAATATATCACGAGATATATGTCACTAACGCCATCTAGCGAAAAAATAATGAATTTATTTTTCCCCAACCCATTATTATGTTAAAAATAGTTTGTAATAGTTTTATTAATTTGCCGTTACTTAGGGAGAGTGGACGAAGTGCAACGGAAATACCTACTAAAATATATCGAATATTTCGGCACCAACGAACATTTATATTTACAGCGTTTTAAACTTATAATATTTAATTGTTATTGATGCTGCTTCCCAAAATTATATAGCTTTTACTAATTTCCCTTAACCTAACAAAGTTACTGCAAAGTACATGAAAAGAAGAAATGCGCCACCTGCAAGAAAACCTAAATATATATATTATTAAATAAAAAAACATAAACTTTTAACTTTTAATAAAAAATAAAAAAGAATATAGCAAATATGGCTTTTTGAAAGCAATTGCTTGTTAAAATTTATTTATATTTGTATGTATTTATTTATTGAAAAATGCCGAAGAGACTCTAAATAAATGTCGCTATGAAAAATGCCGTTTTAAAATATGCCATTTCGACCGGCACCCACTTTTTATTATAGAGAAATATTAAAATTCAAAAAATATATGACTGCCCCACAGCAACAAATATGTCGGCTTCTAGAAAACATTAAGAATGGTCTAAATAACAAGAATTCATACACTGTTAAGGCGGAATTCCATTACTGCGGCGTTTTTTACGGAAAACCAGAAAGAGATAAAATCAAAGGGATTTTTGGTACTTGAGTGGCACAACTATAAATTTTTTTGTTGTTGTTGTGGTTTGGTTGCCATAAATATAAATAAAAAAATACAAAACGAAGCATTTTTTATGGCAACCAAAATTAACAATATCCCCCACTCTTAGCATATTTTAGTTTAGTAATACGTAGTTTTATGGTGAGCACTTGGCTCATACATTTTATATGTTTGTTGGAATGTGATATAAATCGCGTTTTTATGATAAATTTATATTAATGTTCATTAAAATATTTTACAATTTTTAATTTTTATTATTTACTCTGTATTACATAACTTTAATTCATGTGATATTATTTAGGTTATGTTACAAACGCGGTCAAATATTCCCCTAACTTTTTATAGGAAAACTTTTCTTAGTTTTTAATTATTGAAAGGAAATAATTAAAACACAAAATAAAATGATGCCTACAAATAATGTTTAGGTCCTTTAGTAGTTTTGAGATAGAAATAAAATTGATTTAACAATAATTTTCATTTTTTAACTAATTTGTTGGTTATAATTTCGTAGTTGCCAAATATTCCCCTTAAAATTTCGCTATAACATAATAATTCGCTATTATCTCTTTCTGTTTTTTTGTAGAAGAAAGCCACAGTTATGGAATTCCGCCTTTAAGCGTAGACATCTCAACGATACCATTTCATTAACTATTGATCCTTACTACACATAATTAGTGTAGATCAAATTTAATCAGGATACGAGTATTTATGTAAATACACTTTTAAGCGTTGTAGGGTTTTTGTGAATTTGTCGGAAACTTCCTTTATTTTTTATTTTAATATTTTTTGAATGTTCTGTTTTAAATCTGAAATCATACTTGTAACTTCTCTCCAACCGCTTTATAATGCTCAATCTGAATAAAACGCAATATTTAAATAAATCAAAACTGTTTTTAAAATTTTTAAATTAATTTTTATTTGCTATTTAACTATTTTTTTTATTAATAACGTTTATAAAAAATTTCTACAGTAGCTTCTATCATTTTGTCGCTTGTAGTTAAGTACATTTATCATAAAAAATCTACATTTAACTTGTGATAAAAAAAAATATATAATTTAATTTAATTATTAAAAAAGTAATTAAAATAATAAAATAATTTGTGTTTTCGTTATAAAAAAAATTCTACTAGGCTAACAATAAAAATTTGGAATGACAAGATCTTATGTTCTAAAAAAACGCAACACTTATACTAGGATATGTTGGGGCTGTGAAAATAATAATTGTCTTGCGATATCGGATTGTAATAGTAATCGGCCGGATTATTATTTAGCGGATTCGGTGCTATTCGATCATTCGAAAATGGGATACTGCTATGAATGTTGGATGGTTGAAGTTCAATAAAATTTTCCTCCGGTTTATAGTTGTACAAATGATTCGTGGCCAATTTCCGAATGTGATTTGGTGTTTCTAGATATTGTTCAAATTCTTTTGGGTCGACTAGATCGGCTTCAATTTGGTTGGTTGGATCGATTGAACTGAATGTTGGTTGATGTTCACCGGTATTCATAAGGTGATGATGACTTGCATACGGAATAGATAATGGTGGCGGCAAGTACTGTAGTGATGATGAGCTACTTGAGGCTGGTGAATGCGGTGATGATGTGGACGACGTTGATAAATAGTACGATGGCATGTGATGAGTATAAAATCTTTGTGATGTTACGGTATCGGGGGCAGGATACGTCTCAGGATACAATCGGTCTTTAGACGATGGTGGATTATTTATCAAATCGAGCGGTATTTGTAGTTCCTTTGCCGCTGGATGCTCCATGCGATTTGGCGAATTAATTAATGCACCAACGATAATCGATGTACTAGGCGTCGTGGGCGGCGTTAAAGTACTTGTTTCATCGTCATTATGAGTGTTGGTTGCATGTCTGGGTTCTAAATCATCCGTTGATTTTATAATATTTCGCTGCTTTTGGTAAACCCGATTGGTATTGTTTTGATGAGATTCGGTTGTAAAGTTTGTTGAATTATAATTGTATTCATTCGATTTTGTATGATGAAGCTGATTATGATTATTGTTGTTGGAATGATGAAATATTGTTTCTGTTTTTATATTACAATTTTGCTGAATATGGTTATTATTATTATTATTCGATGATCCTATTAAATTTATTTCATTATGGTACAAATGATGATGGTGATGATGATGATTCATTGGAATATCATCAATTTGGTTTGTCGGACTCGGTTCATGACATGATGAGTATTCCAATCCATCATTATAGTCATTCTCTAAATTATTTATTTGATTATTACTATTATTACTATTGTTTACATTATTATTATTATTATTACTATTATTATTTTTTTTACTATGCGATCTTGATGTGGTTGTTGATACAGATGATGACTTGGATTTTTTTCGACGCGGCTGATATTTATAATCGGGGTGTTCCATTTTATGAGTGATTCTTAAATTTTCGGCATATTCAATAAACGGACGTTTATCTGAATCTTTCAGATTTCTGTAAGTAAATTAAAAAAAACCTTATCAATAAAATATATATATGAGCAGATGCTCGAAACATTTTTTTATTGCTATTATTAAGATACGAAAATTAAACACTTGAGTATCCGTAACCTCATATTATAATAGGCAAAAGGTGTCAAAGTTATTTAAATACATTTATTATTAAATGTTTTGGTGTATCGTATTTAATCAAAATTTGGTTAAATATAAATGTATGTACGAGTATATATTTGGACAGTGGTCATAATTTTCACCTGTTTTGGTTTGATTAAATAAAAATGGAATTTTGCGCTCGTGTTGTTTGTTGTAGGCACGTATTCCTACATATACAAAATTTAATATTCATCAACATGGTATCCTACACGGCTAGGAAAATCTCAAGAATTTTGGGATTGAAATTTATTTTTATGTCTGCTACCTTTTTCTATACGTTACGCACTTGTAAAACCATCAATACCAAAAGTAAAGATACGAGCAAATATGAAATGAGCTTTTCTTATTAGAAATGGTAGAACTGGTTGTTGCTAATGTATTAAACAAAATATTAGAAAGAGGGAAATCATTTTTCCGATCTATTAATTTTTAATATTATGTACAGGCCTAGAGTACGAGTATATGGTATATGCAATAAACATTTTGTGCGGAATGTTTAGTGATGCTGGGTTTTCCTCAATATTTCCTAAATATAAAGAAATTACAATTTCACTGTATTTTTCACTCAATTAGTTTTATTTTTATTGTTATAATACAATAAATATAAATATCAGAAGGGTGCCCAACTTTCAATTTATTTAGTCTTAGACATTTTATACAGCTTTTTTATATTTCGTCTGCTCATTTTGATTTAAAGACTACGTCTGGGGATGTGAAAAGTCGCGATATATTTCCATATTGTGAAACACTTGTCGCGTTTTTAGAAATTGGTATTGTTTGAAATTAACTTTCAGGAACGAATTTTATTTTTGCCAAACAATGGGATTATTATTACGGAGGGAAAGAAGTTTGGGTTGATAAAAATATTGAACGACGTTTGAATCAAAACACACACTAATACTTTATTGTACATAGGGAAATTAAATCAATATAATAACATCACCTGAGTAAATATATACATAGTTAAACGTACATATATTTTGTATGATTTTTTTATGTATATAAATAATAATTCTATTTGCCTATATTTAATCTAAATTTAATATTATATTTAATTTAAAATTGTTGTAGAATTTTTTGCCGTTTGCCATAATTTATGATGCACCATATTATTATAGTTCTGTTGCAAATTAACTCTTTTGAAGTAACCTAATTAACATTCAATAAGTAATCTTGGTTTACTTCAGTTATAATAATCCATAACTCGGTCTTCTCGCGTTTCTACTAGGACCTGCAAACCAAGACGTGATTGATATGTAATTCCTTCCACCAACGAGATTAATTTTTTACAATTTTGTATTACTATATACACTCCAAAATGTGATGTGGATCTTCGAAGGAGAAGGAAGTTAAATTTGTTTTAAGGAAATTTCTTCCTCCTTAATACCAAATCATTGCGCTTTCTAATTTCGGTAACGTAAAGTATTTCGCAAAAATTAGTAAGTTTATCGCAATTTCGTTTTGATCATAATTGAAGCGGTTAGCAATAAAATTGAATCGATTGTTTCTGGTATTAATAATAACTTGACCAACATCAAACACAACAATCAACTTACAACATTAACAACAATACACTCATCAATGAACATCTTAACGAACTTAATACTCGTATATCAACATGTTTCCTGCAGAAGTCAGCTCGGGCAAAACTGTGGCGTTTTCACACCTTGTATCATAAATTCATCATTAAAATTAACTAAAATTGGCTGGCACCTGATTGGTTAGTTGGGTATAAACCAACTCTTTGTAAATATTCAATCATAATAAGCGATAGAAAACAACAAAATTAGTTTAGTTTTTAGTTTTTTCTTTCTCTTCATTACAACAAGAACATTATTAGCCTCACAAAAAAATTAGATATTTAAAGAAATAATAAATAAAATAAATATCAACACACAAACAAATAATTCGGTCATTAGTTACCAAAACTGGTGACCCCGTGCAAGAATGAATTGGAACATATAATGCTTCCAACATCGTCGGCGACCACATTAATTAAACCGGCCGTTTTCAACATCGTGGGCCACATATAGCTAAACTGGCCGCTTCCAGCATCGTCGGCCACATTAGTTAAACCGACCGTTTTCAACATTGTCGGCCACGTATAGTTAAACCGGCCGCTTCCAATATTGTCGGTCACATTAATTAAACCGGCTGTTTTCAACACATCATCAGAGACCTAGGTGACACCAGTTAACGTATATCTCTGCACCGGCTGATCATCGGAGAAAAACTTAAACAAAATTGTAAGTACCCGCAAGTAATTATTTAAGGTGCTCGCAAATAAATTATTCTTCAAGTAAGTGTTTTTTATCTTAACTTTATTTAGATTTAAAATGTGTTTTGCTTGCGCTTTATTTTTGTTTTCGATCTTATTCCTCATTTTTTGCTTTTTTGGTTCGGCGCGTTGTACAAGGTGTGAATGATCTACCAATTACTCTTTTGCCAACTAGTGAGGCAGCTTTGACATCAGCATCAAGCAGCGTTTTTGCGGAGGAGGAGGACGTGTAAATGTAAATTCGTCTTATACACCGGAGACATTGCGAGCAAATGCTAATTTGCCCGCCAATGCAGGAATGATTATTCGAGTGGCTTTTAAGCCTCCACAGCCACTTCACTCACAAAACCCTAATGTGTGCTTTGAAATACTCGGGCAGCAATCCGCGGTGGCAAATATTACGGTCGAAGCAACTAAAGATGCTCATGCGATGGGAGCGCTGGATGCACTATTCTACGACACCCTATTCTACGTACAAAGCTGAGATGATCCGGGTCCTCGGTGAATCAGAGAAAACGAAACTTAACAATCTGATGCATGGCTTGACACTTGGAGACAGGAAGCCGTCCCAACTGTTGAGCGTCATGAAGTTGGATGCTGGTAATAACTTAAACGAAGCAACACTTTGTCAATTTTGGATGAAGAAGTTGCACCAGTCAGTTCAAATGGTGCTCACACCATTTGAAAACGACATCTCTTTGTCAGTCCTGACAGAACGGGCTGACAAGGTGCATGAAACTATGACTCAAGCACAAATAAATTCTATTGAGATTTCTGCTTCCTGCTCTACTAATCCAAATTCAACTCTTTCGTTGGATAAAAAACTTTCGGAATTCAAAAAACATTGTTGTCGGAGATTGCGGAAATCTTTAATCAAAATTCTAGATTACGATCCAATTCAAATTCACGAAGTCGTAACAATTCTCAACTCGCCAAATTCTCGAAATTCCTTCAATCCATTTTATGGTGAACCATCAGCCGAAAATAATTTCATTTATTATCATTTCGGCACAAAGGCGTTTAAATGTAAACCAAATTGCAAATTTGTATCAAATAATTTAGCCGATAACAATGTTCCAAAAAACTAAATAGTCATTCACAATACAATTGGCGGTGTGCAATGACGTAACTAAAACTAACCGCCTTTTAATATTAGAAATTTTTCTTCAGACTCATTTTTTAATAGATGTCTCGGTTTTGCCAGCTAGTTTTGTTCGGAATCCAAGGGTCGAACCAACATTCCGGTTAATTACTGCGAATGGTTCTTCGGTAACGGGTATGGGACTAGATTCTTAAGACTTGACATTGGACTGCACCGTGAATTATGCTGGGAGTTTATCGTTGCTTACATGTCGATGCCTATCATCGGTGCTGATTTTGTTACGAAAACTGAGGCTCATATCCCTTCCTCCTACGATATTACTATTGTTTCTAGGATCGACAAGCCAGCAACAGATCCCCAAATTTTTAACGTAATCTCAAAATGTTTAACTGTCATTCAAGACAACATTATCATTGACAATACAAAACATAACGGGGCTCACAAAATTGAAACGTACGGACCACCGGTTGCATGCAAACCACGACGACTAGCACCGGACAAATTCATCATTGCGAAGACAGAATTCGAAAACATGATGAAACTCGGGATTTGTCGACCTAGTAGCAGTCCTTGGTGCAGTCCTTTACGCGTAGTAGCTAAAAAGAATGGATAGTGAAGACCGTGTGGATATTTTCGAGCATTAAAGTAAAGTTACGATTCCAGACAGGTATCCGATTCCACATCTCCAGGAATTTACACAAAAACTCAAGAGCTGTACTATATTCACAACGATAGACCTTTTCCAGGCCTACCACCAAATTCCCAGTGAACTATTTCGGACTATTTGAATCTTGTAGAATGACTTTTGGCCTTAGGAATGCAGCACAGTCGTTCCAACGTCTTATGCATTCAGCACTACGCGGACTTGACTTCTGTTTTGTATATTTCGACGACGTTCAAGTCATCAAAAATTTCGAACGACCCCATAGACCGTTAAACAACTGAAACGCTTTTTAGGCATCATCAACTTTTATCGACGCTTCATTTTAGGTGCCTGCACTAATCAGGAATTGTTGAACGGCTGCCTAAAAGGTTACACTAAGAACGGTCGAGTTCCAATACAATGGTCAACTGAAGCTATCGAAGCGTTCGATGACTGCAAAATTAATCTTACAGATGCTACTTTACTTATTCATCCATTCATCATCACCAGCACCTTTGGCGATTATGGTTGATGTTTATGATACGGTGATCGGAGCGGTGGTTTGGCAGTTCATATCAGATACTTACTCTAACTACTCGGGTTCTTTGTAGTACGTCTCAATGATACGTAAAAAGGATACAGTGCTTATGATCGTGAACTTCTCGCGGCTTATTCGGAGATCAAACACTTTCGACATCTTCTTGAAGGTCGTATATTCACGCTTTACACCGATCATAAACCACTCATCTACGCTTTTAATCAGAAACTCGAAAAAGCATCTCTTTGTCAATTTGTCGACACTTAGATTTCATTGGTCAATTCACAACTGATATTCAGCACATCTCTGGACTGGATAACGTAGTCGCAGATGCTCTTTCACGTATTAATCAAATTTCTATTCCCGAAAGTATTGATTATGTTATAATCGCAGATGCTCAGACCAATAACGAAGAACTTCAAGACATTAACTCGGTTCTCAAATACGAGAAATTTCCCGTTTCTTCCAATTCCAAAAAAAATAATTCCATTCATTCCCTTAAATTTCTGAAAGCAAGTTTACCAGGATTTTCATAATCTTTCTCATCCTGGCGTCAAAGCTTCCATCAAACTTTTGACTCAGAATGTTATCTGGTCATCAATTAAAAAGACGTTCAGTCGATGGCTCAAAGTTGAGTAGCTTGCCAAAAGGTTAAAGTCTCTCGACACACAAAATCTCCGCTTCGTACTTATAAATTAACTTCTCAACATTTTTCGATTGTTCATCTCGATATCATTGGTCCGTTACCAGTTTCTGATAATCATTGCGTCACACTGATTGATATATACACCCACTGTTGGAGAATATCTAGTTACAGTCCAAAATGTAATGGCTTGATCGAGAGATGGCATCGTGTCATAAAATCTACCATTATGTGCTATGACCGAACTGATTGGACTAGTGTTCTTCCTTCAATCTTACTTGGACTACGAACAACTTACAGTGACGAACTAAAAGCTACTCCAGCCGAACTTGTTCACGGACGTATGACTTGAGTTCCTGGAACATTTTTAGATACTACGAACGATGCAATTTTACAATCAGACTTTATTACGAACTTAAGACGACACTGACTTGCTGATGACTGCTGACTTGCTCGCACGTTTACTTACGGACTGACGTAGTACGCAGATCGCTGCAACCACCATATACTGGACCGTATTTGGTTATCGACCGTACAGAAAAGTTTTACACTTTGGATCTGAACGGACAACATTCCAAAATTTCCATCGACCGACTCAAACCGTGTTACTCGGACAATCAAGCACAAATTACGGACGCACCAACTACACAGACTAGATAACTTTTACCAACTCACGAACGAGAACTCATTATTTCAGCTGGCGGATTTAAATTACTTATCTAAATTACTAAATTACTTACTTAAATTACTTATCGTGGCGGGTCGTGTGTCCAGACGTGGGGGGGGGGGAGGGTATCTGTGGCGTTTTCACACCTTGTATCATAAATTCATTATTAAAATTAACTAAAATTGGCTACCACCCGAATGGTTAGTTGAGTTTAAACCAACTCTTTCTCTCGTAGTGCTCGTAGGCCAGATTGTGGGTAATTTTTAGGTTAGTTGAATTGATTAAAGAAAGCACTCTTAACTGCGAATGAACTCTTATTGCCCATTTTCGCCGAACGTAGACATCATTGGTTTCTACGTCTACAACGGGGCTTTCAAAGGAAACTGCGCGATTCACGTTTTGTTCACCGTTTTCGTTCATGTCAGTTACTTTGTTGGAAATCGTGATCACACTAGGAAAACCGCAAACAAAAATTAGCAGCTATCTTTGATATCTAAAATTCCATTCTAGATGGCTTTGAAATTACCAACCAATTGGAATACCATTTTTTGTCTAATTATCCAATGGTTGAACGTGCAATAAAATTTCAAGCAGATCTAAATTCTTGAATAGCTCGAAACAAGGAATTATACAAAGAGGTTGCCAAGGCAGTTTCGCAACGATCCAGTTCAGAATTTACGGTTAAGATTAGCCGAATTTTGATCAGAAACTGTGCTTAGAAGAAGAGAGGAACAAGAAGCGAAAGTTCAAATTTTGTTAGAAAAACTATTTTGCTTCAACGAAACCACGAATGCGAATATAAAATCATAAAAGGATCTGTCATATCCGTCGTACACCTATACATTTAAAAATGAATATTCCTTTATCTGTTCCTTATGCATGGGTCCTGGTACACATTCTTTCTAAATTTCTATTTTTCGAACTGTTTCACGGGAATGAGCTTGGAAAAGGGGTAATATGAAATTAGTGAAATGCTGGAATCCGAGGAGTCATCCCCTTGATCAAGGGGACCCTCCTTATAAGTTATCCCACCATTGCATAGTGATCCTATACCAAAATGAGCATGTGTTCATAATATTTTTAAAGAGATCGGCCTCCTGGGTCTAGATGCTCCCATAAAATGGTTCCCATAAATAACTATTTGTTCCGAATTAAGCCACTCAACTGATCGTCACTAAATCTTTACCTTATGTATTAATGAAAATTAATAGTTACGTATTATAACCGTTTCATCCGATTGCGATTAATGTTTGGTGAGTTGTTGTGTCCACACCTGCGAAGTTATGATAGAAGGGGCTAGACCCCGGGGCCTAGGGCCCAGTACAATTTAGGTTAACTTTTTTTAAATTTATATCACGGGAACGAATTTAGGAAAGGTGTTATATAAAATTAGTGATATGCTTGAATCCGATGGGTACATCCCTGGGCCAAGGGAGACTTTTTATAAATTTCCTCACCATATATCAAATCGAATTTAAATTTTACAAAGGATTTTGTGCTAAATTATACCAAAATGAGCAGATTTCTGGAATATTTTTGAATGGGTTGACCCCTGGGTCTAAGTAGTCTCTTACAATTTTTTCCCATAAATGTCTGCAGCGAAAAGAAGAAAATACTATTGACATATATATTCGTTATTAATCAATTACTGAAGTGCTGAAATACGTCTTCTTCTACAGCTGCTGAACAGAGTGAGTCACGGCTAGAAAACAATCGCTTACGAAATTCGATCAATAGAAAAATTCAGAGCTGATTTAAAGTAAGGAGCATTCAATTTATAATTTCTAACGTGCAACGCCGGAATAATTCTGACAGTTGCCATATACAACCTTGGGTTCAACTTTTTTTAAACTGAGACAGATTGAACACCATCTTAAAATGCTTCCAATAACAAAAAATCATAGCTCTGCAGATTGGCAACAGAAATAATATTTTTGGACATTGTCTACATTCTCTACATTGTCGACGCTATTTTTTAATTTTCTACATACATTGTCTACGCGGTACCACACTGCATGAGACTGTGGCTCGTTTAATATCAAATATTACCCCGCTGTTTTGTTATTCTGATTATATCACTAATTATTAGCAAGATTAAACATCTTCAAATTATGTATGGCTTCTGGTTAGTGAAAAACAACCCCAATTTTATTGGCACCTGGAAGTTATTTTCTTTTATTTCTATTGAGGATAAATTAGTCGTCGCTTGTACGAATAAATTATCATCGGAATTGTCGGTTTAGCTATTGACCTATAAGCGTCATAAATATGAACCGTCAGATTTGATTTTGCAACTCTACATCCACCTTCATAGATGCTTCGTGAACAGTTAGAAGCTAAAACTGATCGTGTTTTTGGAGGCATGTAATTTGTTCTTCGCCTTTGCTAATAAGGAGGTGAAAATCTGAACTGCCAGGTTTACACACATCTATTTGGGTGAACCAGCATACATCACGCACGCTAATGAACGCGATCGTACAAGCACGAGAAACATTGTGAATATCTAAATCCTGGTCGAAAACTACAATACAAGGTAAGTTGTATAACGAGTGAGCTAATTTGTTGAAATATTTATTATCGATGATGGATAATTAACAATTTCGGGCACAATTGAAAATTGAATGTTAGCCACTGAATGTTTTACGAATACAGTTATAACTATAAACCACTACAAAGTATCAGTAATTTAATCGAAAAAATCGGCGTGAGACACCAGTCTAAATTTCTTGGTAAGAATAATTTGCGTTAACGAAAATATCCAGAAACAGAAGTTCAAAATATATTATTCAGCACTGGCGTGAATTACAAGTAGTTATCGACGTTGTTTACGAGTAGTCGAAGTTGTCGACAAATATTTGATGTTCGTACGAACATTCGACATTGTCGACGAATTGGCGAACGCATCACGTAACAATTGGAAGTTGACGTGTAAACGCACATCTTTCTTCGCCATCCTTCAATGTCTCTATCTGTCCAACCAATCTTCTTTGTTTTTGTGTGGTTAGCAAGTTCAATTCGTTATCTTCCTCATTTAATTCCCGTAAGTTAATTCCCGTAAGTTGTTGGCACCATTCAACGTGATTGGATCTCGTTGGGTGCGACATATATTGGTTTGGTGTTGTGAAGTTTAATCCAGTGATTAATATAGATTTTATTGTTCTAGTGCTGCATACGGTATCTAGTTCATTCTTGTGTTGTAGGATTGCTACCTCGCATTGCGTTTGGTTGATTCGAGTGTTGATAATTAGTGATACTTCGCATCAGGCTGGTATACTTGACACCTGCTCTCGTTAATAATGCAAAGTATTCACTACGATTGATTTTAGGCTAGATAATCTGTAGAACTAATGATGTGTGACTGAGTGCATCCATGATTGATGTTAGGAATTGCATCTACAGATGTTAGTGAATAACCCCCTTTGAACGAAGGCGGTAAGACAATTTCAATATTACATTTTTTTACAAATTTTAACCTTCTTCTAGCTGACTTGGTGTGATTATCACGTGTAGATGGATGTATCATGTGTTGTTGGCATCAAGTAAGCCTTTTTGCGCATCCTGGAGACTCTTTAGCACTAGAGTGATTTCAAAAATTAGCGCTGCTCGTACTCTGTATTGTTCTATATTTTATTCGTTCGTCAAGTTGTTTAATGATGTAGTGGTAAGGGTTGTGTTATGTTTTACTAAATTGATACTGTACACTATAGGTGTTTGATTTTTAGTGAGAGTCAAAAGATCTCATATCGTTGTTAATTTTCTCAATCTGGAACTCATGTTTTTCAACCTTTCATTGGGTGAGGACTTTGAACATGCCTCAGCTAATGCCCACTGAGTCTCCAAAACCTCGTTTCACTCGTTTACGGTCCTTATTGCTTTCGAATAGTAGCTCTTAAATAATTGTATTGCGATAGAAGTTGCTGTAGAATGACATTGCATTTTAAACCGAGCAGCTCCATTTGACTCCATTAATTTCCCGACTTCTGCTAATCCAATATAATGCAGCACTTCGAGATTATTGCTAATGCCACTTGATTTGTTATCCCTACTTGTTTAATTATCTTTGTGGTTGTTGTGTCGGGGCTGAGCCGTTGTTGCCAGTTGAACTTCTATCTCCAGTTGGAGAATGTATTCGGAAGACCAGCGTTTCCAGAAGCCTTGTACTAATTATTCGGCCATATGCTATCTTGTTTTTAATTTCATGAATCGCTTATTAAAAAGAGACCCTGGAGTTATTTATGCTAAATCAGAGGCTTCATGTGTGAGTGGTGTTAAATGCCGTGAGCTGAGTCACGCTTTAGTTTGAGTTGTAACCATGTACAGTTCATCGAATGTTAAAGTTGATTTTTCTTCTATTTATTATTTAATCTTTGCAATCTGTTCTGGGGCCGAAGCGCTCCCAATTCGTTCGCAGTCCGCTTTTTACGTAATTACCTTAAAGTCGCCTACCAAATCGAGGACGTAGGTTATATAGGTCCGATTTTATCATGAGTTTTGCACTCCAATAGGAGGTCATAATCTGTTGATGAAATTTCTCTTTTGTATTCTGCCCCTATTGAGATTCGAACCCGGTACCTCCCAATCTAACCGCCAAAGCTTGAAGCACTGTGCCGTTTGATCGGTATAAAGTTGAGTCATCAATAACTTGAGATGATATTTCACTGATTATTCCTGTCTCCAGATACCTCCGAAATGTGTAGTGTAATTGGTTCACAACCATCGCCTGTGAATCCTTTGTAGATAGTAATGAAAGATTTCGTTGTAAGACAGCTTACTACAATATTGACATGAATCGCCATGGTTGCCATACATACGAATAGAGTTATATCCTTTGTAGGCCTTGATTCCCCTTCCTTTGGTTGTTCTCAATTGGATTCAGCCGGCATAGTCCATTACTGTTTTCGTAAATGCTCTCCCTGGGTGTACTCTGGTGTTTTAGACATTTTGGAATAACCAGTATTTGTTCCTTAAATATGCTAAGGTCAATTGAATGAAACAGTGTATCGTGGTTTCGTGGCCAACTTTGATAACTCGAATCATTATTATGTTGTGTTTGTCCAATATTACTGATTTAAGACTGGCACAGTATTCCATTGTTAACTAAGACGGGATTCAAAGATACGAATCTGCTCTTTTTGCCTAAGTGCCTTAAAGATTTGTGGTAGTGGGTTTCGTTATATAAATGTTGTTCTTGTCTGATTTTGAGAATTGTAGTTTCTGCATCTGAGACTTCTCTATTCGATGGAACTCCTGTCTTGTTGGTTGTAATCGTTTTGTGGTTGATAAAACGTTTGTAATATGCGACGATGCGTTGTAGTTTATGAAACTTAAATGTCGCTCCAATATTTCAGTTAATTTTCTCTTTAGACCGGAAAAGACGGAAATTTTTCCATGATAAGTTTTTATTGAATTTGTTGTTCCGATTCCTAAACTAATTTCTGAAATGGGTTTCGGAACTATATTTAACAGTTTCCAAAAATCTATGCCTAAATATAATTCCTGGTTTAGACCAGGAACCAAAAAAATTCTCATAAATTTGGGAATTCCATTAAAACCAACATTTGTCCTTATAAAACCGAAAACCCGCTCAGAATATCCATTAGCTGTTTTAACATTACTTCATTACTAGTAACATTACTACTACTATGCTACACTTTCACATCCTTTTCCCAAAGCAGTTATAGATGCTCCACTATCCATTAACCCGACATAAGAAGCGCCATTAATATTTACTTTTGCAAATGGTCTTTCTTATAATTCATATGATATAAAAGCTTCATATAAAGGGTGTTTTTTTAGAGGTTCACATGTTTAGATAAACTCACACCACAGCAACGCTTGCAAATTGTTGAATTTTTTTATCAAAATAATGGTTCCGTTCGCCAAACTCATCCAGCCAATTGCGTCCATTTTACGGTCGTCATAATCGTTCATTAGAGCGGATAATTCGGTTAACTACAGATAATACACATCCAGTAAGACGTCAAACAATGCGTACCGAACAAGCGATAGACGCTGTACATCATAGCATTGAGGAAGACCCAAATCAATCAATTCGACGTCGTTCTCAGCAACTGGAAATGTGTCCATTCACTTTATGGAAGCTTTTATCTAAGGATCTCGGTTTACGTGCTTACAAAATTCAACTTGTGCAGGAATTAAAGGCGATCATGGCACACGACAATTCGGCCAATGGGCTGAAGCACAATTTGATGTTGATTTTCCAAACAAAATTTTGTTCAGCGATGAATTTTGCGTTTGGTTGAAAGGGTACGTTAATAAACAGAATGGTCGGATTTGGAGTGAAGATAATCCACAAGTCAACGGTGAACGGTATAGAGAATAGAGATTTCTAACTATTTGTACCTCAATTGGCTGACATTAATCTTACTGATATGTGGTTTCAACAGGACGGTC
The DNA here is from genome assembly GCA_963691935.1 of Nephrotoma guestfalica. Taxonomy (NCBI): domain Eukaryota; kingdom Metazoa; phylum Arthropoda; class Insecta; order Diptera; family Tipulidae; genus Nephrotoma; species Nephrotoma guestfalica. Next base: position 225,024,258 of record OY829913.1, on the reverse strand, counting down.
TCACATGTCACACAGCGCGTGGTACAATTAGTTTACTCAAAGAAACATTTGATGAAAGATAAATTTCACGTAATGGTCCTGTTAATTGGCCACCGAGTTCGTGTGACCTAACTCCATTAAGAGTGATCGAAAATTGGACCTCCAGATTACGCCATGTATGCGCCAGCCGCGATGACCACATGGCTGAAATCATATTCAAGCAATAATGGCATAAAATTATCTACCCAATAAAGCTAGTTTCACTGATATTCGAAATGTTTTTCTTTATTCTATTTTAATTTAAAATTGTGAACCTCTAAAAAAACGCCCTTTATCAGAACATATCAGAACTTTTGATGCTCTTCAACTTTGGCCAGTACCGTTTAGTACGTAAAGAAGAGGAAATAGATTTATTTCTCATTTTTACTGAAGAAATAGTAGAAACAACAATTCTGGTGACTTGTCAAATACTTATTGAAATTTATGACCTCTTTTGGTTTGGACGACAGTAGTTTGGTGTCATGTTCGAAATGTGTGACGGTTGCTGCTCTTTGCCCCGAGCCATTCTGGGTACAGCTGTTGTTTGATTCGTCGGCTTGCCGTTTCCCGATGAACATTTTGGGCGATGGTTTACCAGCCGGAGCCATTTGAAGCTTTACACTGAGCCACAGTTCTACCAGTCGAAACCGTTTGAAGCTAGCACATTGCATTTTGGACGGTTGTGCAACATATAAGCTTTAGACCGGAACCAAAACAACGTAGCTGGAATCACTGCAATCCATTCATATTCAATGCCCACCATTGGGCACGATGCCTTCTAGATCGTTCTACACTATCTAAACTTTTAACCGGGACCAAAACTATGCCAGCCGCTATCGTATAAAGTAAGCCTGAACTAGAGTTTTACCAACCGGCACTATTTGAAGCTTGTACATTAGCAAACCAAGTTTCTACTGACTTCATGAGTTTCCAGTTGAAGACGTATATGTTGCACACCAATACAACATACACGGTGCTCATTGTGCAAGATAATTTCAATAATGAAATGCTGCTTTGCTTACATTCGGTTGACAAATTGAATAAAATGTAGAAATACCTTGTCCAAAATGTACGTTAGGGCTCCGAGAAAGTTGCCATGGCGAATGTTAGAGCCCCACATAAATTTGTTTTTTGAGTGTTATTCTTTTTGGTAGTTGTCGAATCAAAATTGTTTATGAGCAGGATGGATGGATGACAGGACATTTTTATAGTGGTGATAAGATTCAAAGTGCTTTTTGTGTTTGACAAGATTCGAAGCATATTCGTATAAAAATCCAGCAATTGTAATACTTTCTTAAAACAATTTATAGAAATCACGAACAATTTTGACCTCCAGTATTTTGCAGATTTACCATTCGAAATCGGGCAGGAAGTGGCAGCTGTCATAAGAGTTTTTTCGTTGTAAAAATAAAAAGATTGTAAAATAAATTTCAGAAAATTTGTCAGATCCTTTTTCAAATTTTAGCGGAAATGACGAGTGATAGTTTATTTAAAAAAAATCATATTTCACCAAAATGCTACATCCATACAGTCCAGGCGGATGTGACTATTTGGGATGAAACTGCAAACTTAGCGTACTTAGCAAACTTAGTCATTTTCATCAAAAGTCTGGTGACTGTAATTTTCCGCTTTAGAAGGCATGTGTGGTGTATTGGAGATCTATGATTTTATACATTCGTGGTAAAAGAAATTGGGGTACTGGTCACAAAATATTCACTTCTCCTTATTTAGTAAAGTAGCTGAAGAGAAAACGTCTAATAATTAAAAGATTTGGTTTATCCAAATTTTTAAATGCGTCATTTTGCGCACTAAAGTTCGACGATACGTTTTTTAAGACTGCAGATGCATTTACATACCTATATACATATTTGAAATCAATAACACACATGTGTGAACGCTGTCAATCGGCATCTCATATTCGCGAGTAGTTCTTATCAACTCAAGGAAAACAACATTAAAAATAAGTTAAATATTTGATTAAAAATAACAAGACAACAAAATATGTCTGGTCTAAGTATTTTTGCAAGGATCATCGAATTATATGCTAGTTACCTAAATTTTTATGATATTGGATATTTTATGTAAGAAGAGATATCGTCATTATGCATAAGCAACGAACCCGACTGTGTTTATATTTTAGCAATTTTATTTTAACGATAAGTCGATTGAATGTCAAGGTCTTTTGTATCTCCTAGTACATTCGTAATCATGATGTGCGCTTCTTAAAAGATAAACATTTAATGGGGGTTGTTGACATCAACCCAAATTCATTCAACTTCTACAAATACTAAACTGGTAATCGGTTAAGTTACGTGCTTTATCATAATATTTTTAGTGTTATCATATTTTTGAATTGTATACTTTTAATTTTAATTAAAATTACTGGAAAACACACAAAAGCAAGAAGAAAATTCATTTTATAATTTCATGGAATTTCAATTAAATGCAATTTTGATTTTGTATTTTAATTTATATAAAAAATAAAAATTATTTAGTGTAATTCACAAGACAAAGAAATACAAATTACACATAAAGAGAAAAAATTTGTTTAATAAGAAATTTTCATCAAGAAGACGATTAAAAGATTTAAAACAGATGGTACAGTACAAAATATGTATCTTCTTCTTAACAACAACAAAACATTTTATCTGTTGATAAAAAAAATATATTTTTAGCGGAACTTGGTGGAATGGTCAATTTATATGTAGCATTTTAAAGGGTCAATGAAAGTGATATCTTTCCAGTTTTTATAACTACATTTGTTTTGGTTTTTGTAGCTAAGATAATCTTATTTTTATACCCTTACTCGTCCATAATAAACGAGTAGATATTATTATTTGCCTTACTATTTCGTTGACTTGAACTTTGTAAACCAAAAATTAAATTTTTATTAAAGTAGAGCTATTAGTACGGAAATGAGTCTATTTTGTTGATAAGTTTAAGGCTGAAATAAAAATAGACGCACTCTCTTCCGCACTCTAAGCCGAACAAATCAAACAACTCGAGTTGAAATATTTTTATCTTTGAGCAAATGATTTCTTCAAGCTTGCCAACCAAAAACTACAAATCGATCTAAATTTAGTGCTCATTGTAAGCCGCCATTTTTATTTATGCTATATATTTGACAGAAAATACAGATTTTTTTTTTGTGTAAAATTTTTTGTCAGTTGCAAAAATTTTCAGCTATCGATATGGAAGCAGAAAATGTTGTGGACTGGTATAAGACGGGCCAAGCAAATTTCGTGTGACCTCAAATACTGGATAAGGAATAGTTGTGAAAGAATAATTTGTATGAAATCAAGGAAACATTGTCTCGAATCAAGAATGATCTAGAAACTGAGATTAATAATCGTAACAGGATCATTTGACAGCAAAAGATAATTGTGTAACAAATGGCACTAATAAAATTGATTATACGGTAATAGTTTTTTAAATCATTTTTTCAGTAACAGTTTAATGTATAATTTTATAATTTTAGACAACATTTGCTCTTCAAACGGAACTACAAGTACTCTTAGGTCAAAATACAGAATTGTTTGAAATAAAATGATTTGTCATGACGTGTTCCTGGCCGATCCAGTGAACAAACAAGAAATAGAAAATTTACAGAAGCAACGTAAAAGCGAAACGAAAATTACAATGAATTTCGAAGGGCAACACATGTTCGCTGACACCCTGATTAAACCATCATCCCCATCGATTGATTCAGGCAGATCAACTAGACTAGTAGTCCACCATCGGTTAGTATACAAATTCAACCAACTCCTTCATCGTCATTCGTCGAATACAGTATGCCTGAACGAAATTTTCTACAGGACTGGAAGGTCATCAGCGTATAAACCGATCACGGCAAGCATATTCGGCAAATACGCCGCTATTTTCTATTGCTGCATATGATTCGGGGCAATCATTAGTCATGTCCGGCAAAGATGGTACCCTAACGGTGTTTCGAAGTGATCCCAATTTAACGAAGAGGACGTCATCTAGATTCATCATCACGCGGTATCAACGATGGTGATGAAGGGGCTGTATTTGATATGAAGTAGCAAATAAAACCTTCAAACTCAAAACTTTTTATTAAACAATTATTTATTTAGAGGATACAAATTTGTGTGGCTCATTTTTTGATTGGATCGCTGGTGTAGCTTCGTACGTCGAGTGGCACTGTTCTATAGTATTTTAATTCCATTGCTGCAACAGGGACTCACCGATACCGAGGAATTTATTATCGCAAAATCAATTCGGGCCACAACATCACTAACTGAATGGGGGTTAATCCAATAACACGGGTCAATAAGCCCGTATTTATATCAGAACCTGAATGCTATCCAGTGCATTAGTTTCATTGTGGTTGTGGCTGGTGATGTATTTGAAATGTACGTCGTGGTGGACGTACCAGCACCACCAGTGCGATTTAATTGGTTTTGCGGTAATATATTTACAACCTTTTTTACCGTTATCCTGTTTAATGACCGAAAACTGTTTTAATCCCGATACCGATTTAATCAAGATCGTATTGGATGGTTTTATTTGTGTATCACGAAGGCTGTGTTAGATCGGGTGGATTAATTAGGCAACTTGTTGTTAATTCTTGGAATCAGTCCATAACGTAGAATTCCTCCATAGTGTTGTAAAAAATAAAGTAGGAAAAGTTTCTTGGTCACCGCGCCATTGCGCCTGGTTATATCTATTCTGTGGCTAAACCACCAACTAGCGAACCTAAAATCTCAAAATAAAAACATCTTAATATTATCATTTACAATTAAAATTAATTATACATTTAATGAAATAAATAAATAATTAACTTCCTTACAAATTTACGAATAAAACGTGGTGCCATTCTTAGAAAAATTCTTCACTATTGTGTGCGTGTGGTGTGCTGAACGTGGTGTTATTTGCACTATTTTTTTTTTATTTTTTGCCACACAGCTAAAGCCAAGTGCAAATTCCAAAATGAAAAGAAAAATTTGACAAGCAAAATGACGTACCAAATAGACTAATATTTTGAGCAAAAGCAATAATAACCAACTTCAGTACGATTCTGCAGAATTTTTTCCTTAATCGCTTCTGCAAGTATAAACGCACAGTAAAATACAAATCATGATTTTTCCGCTAAAGCGTTTTAAATGAATCAAAAATATAAGCATTTTTAAAAGCATTTTGAATTTTAGTACACCTTGTTTTGTTATCCGAAAGATAAATACTCGAGGAGTTCAAAAGTTTTAAACCTTAAGGAAATGATTCGCTGATTATAGCTTCCCATTTTCAAAGGTAGCTGATTTTATCATTCGCTAAAACATTAAACATAAAAATATGTACAGCGCTCTTAATATTTTCAGGTAAACTAATATAAAAATACAACCCAATAAATGTTAATGATTTTCTGCCAAATTTCGTTTTAATTTGGGAGCACTTCAACTGACTAGAATTTCTGGTTAAATAGCTATGACCTAAAAATTGTACGGTCGAAAGTAATGTTGGGATGTGCAGACACTTAAACATGTAGATCGACACATACGTCTCAAAACCTGCTTTAATTGGAAGGATGCCTATAGCAACAGTTCGATAGAGCTCCACAGTAGGAAACAGGTGAGGCTGTGTATACATTGCTTTACAGCACCTATTTTGTAAAACCTGCAATTTATTTCTCTTTAACGGCTGAACCAAAGGTAGAAGAAGCGTATGATAATCGGGTATGAATAAATTAGAAATATTTTTTTTTTAACACTTGTACTGGAACAAAATCAGCCAATTTTCTAATCAAGTAAATTTTCGAGTATTACTCCAAGGTAATTGAGTTTGTCCACTCGCTCTATGGTGCGATTTGCTACTTGAAGTAGGCGTGGGGAGTGAAAAATGATAAATTTCGTTTTGCTAAAATTTATTGATATTTTGTTTAAATGAAGAAAATCCAGAAGTAAAATAATATCATCCCTTATATGTCACATTGCTACTGACAATCCGGCCGTATCGTCAGCAAACATTCTAATATGACCAGTGAGCGGTAAATTGTAAATAACATTTGCGTAGATTAAAAATAATAAATGGCCAAGGACACTTCTTTGAGAAACACGACAGTTCACACCTAAAGTGGAGCTTTTTACACCATTTAAAATTACAAACTGCTTTCGACTTTTTTTTTATAAATCATTACCAATTTTTATTTACATCAAGTATACAATAATTTAAAATATATAAATTGGTAAGAAAAGGGCACCTTTGGTTCAACAGAACACGCGCCACGAAATTGTAATTCTACTCGTACTATAGTTTCAAATCTAAAAGCTGAATAGCTCATCATTCTTGGTTGTTCTCAGCCAATGTTTTAGTTCTTTTGAAAATAATATAAAGTGCAGCACCTACGAATCTAATAAGGTAACTTGTTAAAGATGTGAAATTACTTTAAAAAAACTTCTTCTGAGATGTGAATTATAATTTAGAATATTATTTCTGAAAAGAAGCCTTAATCGAAGACTATCGCCTGAATAGTAAATAGTAGAGTTTCTGCTAATATTGTAAAAAATTCTTAAAATCTTGAAGACAGAGTGAACACATTTTAAAACTCAAGATTCGAGCAATGTGTTTCTGCCTGTTAAATAATGGTATTAACGTGGTTTTGCATGCGTTACCCCAACAGGAGAGTTCGTATTGCAGAATCAACTAGTGCGAAATACACAATTCTAAGTAAATGTAATGGACAGACGTAAAACGTACATTTTCCTTGCTACCAATAAAAGCTTAGTTTTTAAATCCTCAATATGCGCCTTCCAATTTAAATGTTCGTCTATCAAAATGCCAAGATAACGATATACATGAACCAAGTCAACCAAGAAACATCCACTGGAATTACAGATTCTATTGCAACCATACTCATGGTAATTAATGGCTGATGGTGATGACAATTCTTGTCGAAAATGTAATATTTTAGTTTTATCACTTAGAAGAAGATTATGAGCCTTAAGCCTCAGCAAATTATCAGCAAATACAATTGGGGAGCCACAGAATTATTTGCTAAAATGCCGTTTACATAAATTAGGAATAGTAGAGGTCTAAGAACTGAAACTTGAGGAACACCTACATTCATCGACAGAACATGGATAAAATGACAATTTATTTTAACTACCTGAGTACGACCATTTAAATATGAACATAACCACTTGTGGATCGTACCGCGAAAGCCAATGCGGTCAAGCTTCATTAAAAGAGTAGTATGTTCCACTCTATCAAAGGCTATAGTCAGATCTATAAATAAAATAGACGCCTTTAGATTGTGGTCAATGTTTATACTTATTTGTTTTAAAAATGGCAGTTCTGTTCTTTCTAAAACCAAAGTGTAAGGGAGATAGAAAATTGAATTTATCTAAAAAATTTACAAATCTAGCTTTCATAGCCTTTTCAAATATTTTTTAAAAAATTGAAAGGAGGGAGATTGGGCGATAATTATTGTAAGATGTGTTATCATTTTTTTTAAATATTGGGACTACCACGGTTTTCTTTAAGGAAGTCGGGAAAATTCCTGTATCCAATGTTGGACATAAAATTGGTTTTAAATAATAATAATTGTGCTTCTTGACCAGTTGGCAAATCTTGTTCCTATTACGTATTTGTTTCAAGAAATAATCGAACATCCATGGCTTTAACTGAACTAATTGCTTGTTCACTGAATTAGAAGTAGTACATTTACCAACGTGACCTCTATATATGTTTAAAAAATGTTCGAAAGCCAACAACGGATCCAACGGATCACAGACAGATTACTAAAGTTTGGCGAGGGAAGCCATAAAAAGCTTTATGGAGATCAAGAAATAAGCCAGATATATAGTATTGCCTGTCAAAATTACAATAGATCAACTCAGTAATGTCTGTTAGGGCCAAATTTGTACCAGAACCTTGTCGAAATCCATACTGACGAGAATAGATAAAATAGATTTATTTAGAAAATCGATCATTCGGTTAGCAATAATTGTTTCTAAAATTTTGTAAAATACCGACAAAACATAAATTGGAGGATAATTATTAACTAGTTTGGAATTTCCAGACTTGAAGATTTGCGTCACTTCAGCAATTTTAAGACACTCGGTATAAACACCGCTTTCCAAAACCACATTAAATAGATCAGCTAATAATTGTGAAAAAATGGTGAATAATTCTTCAGAACATGTATAGCGTGATTTAGACAAAGTTGACTTTCGAAAGAACAGTTCTTCCCAAACTTAACCATAACTGACGCTCCTTCATTTGTTACACTAACAATGTCTGCTTCAAAAGATAATCCGAATTCCAATAACTTTTCTTCAACAATATTTTGTGTAGTAATTGGATTACATGAACCAGTGATTGAAGCTAATCCCAAGTTATAGACACTTTGGTTTTCGTTATGAACATTGATATTAAAGTAGCGTTTGTTAGCGTTTTCCTACAATTCGTGAATTAAGTTCATTACTTAACTCTCATCTTTCGGTAAACTGTAACTACGATTATGTTATGGTGTGAATAGAAAGTCCATCCAAAGCTACAGTTTCTTAAAGACTTTTTCTAGATGTAAAATTTAAAATTTGATTTATATAATTTTGAAGAATTATTTAAATTTCCATCTTCACCACATCCAGCTTTTCTTTTAATTGCAACGGCATGTTGGGACTTAAGCTGCTGGCTAATAATTCCACTTGTAAATAACAAAATAATTCCTTACTTCTGATGTCGGCTTACCCAAAAATAATAAATGATATATTTGTCGTAGTAGACCATACTTATATTCGTTAGAAAGGGGGATTCATGTACTAAACAGATGAATGATTTTGTCATTAGTTTGATTAATCGATTCAGTTGTGAGTTATAGCGTGTCAAGGATGGAGAGAAAATTCGCATATATTTTATAATTTTGCTTCGAAGAAGGCGAAAACGCAAGTGAGGTGGCTGAAACTGTAATTTCGATATCAAAGATGCACCACGCACTGGAAGGCTTCTCGTAGAAAATGTTGATAAACACCTGGAAATTATCGAAGTAAACCGGCATGCTAGCTGTCGTAGCATCGGCCAGAAGCTGAAGATCGACCACAAAACAGTTTTAAACCATTTGCATAAGGCTGGCTTCAGAAAGAAAATTGATGTTTGGGTACCGCACGAGTTGGCGCTAAAAAAAAACATATCATTCAGATCATATACGACAATGTCAAGCGGAAACGATGGCCAAACTAAGGTTGTTCGCCGGGAAGCTTTTGCTGTGTTTGGCGAGATTGAACGGGAATCACCTACTATTGGTTGCTGCCTAATGGCCAAACGCTCAATTCGAACCTTTAATGCTAGCAATTGAACCGACTGAAGGCAGCAATCGACCAGAAGCGGCAAGAAGTAGCCAATAGGAGAGGCGTCATGTTCCACCAGGACAACGCCCGGCCTCACATGTCCATGATGATCCGCCAGGAGCTCCAGGAGCTTGGTTTGGAGGTTATTATGTATCCACGTTATAGTCCAGACATGACACCTAGCGATTATCATCCCTTTTTGTCCGTGTCAAATGCTCTTTGTGGTGTAAAAATGGTCTCAAAGAAGGCTTGTGAAAACTGGCTATCTCATTTTTTTGCTAATAGGAACAAGGCGTTTTAGAAAAGCGGCATAATGAAATTACCTTCTAAATGGCGACGAGTTATCGAAAAAAACAGCGCATATTTGTGCCAAAACGAATGATTGTAGCCATGTTAAATAAAGCCACGAAATAGACTTAAAAATAATGGATGTCTTTTTCCCCAACCTTATATAAATTAACTTACAGTAAATTTAAAATAGAAATAAATTACATCATAACGTTTAAACATGATGGTTACTAACATGGAATTAGGGTTGATCTTTGGTTTGTTGGCAAATTGGCCTATTTGCCTGCTAGGCCGCCGAGAGTCAACTTTAACTGCCCGACAATTACAGTCACGCTTGTGGACAACTAAAACATTTACGTTAGTGACCAAACCATAAGGAATATACTAGATGAGATGTCCACCGATACGACGTGGAAATCGGAAGCTTAGAAACGATTGGTGTGAAAAACATAGAAATTGGATAGAAGGGCAATGGTCCGAAGTTTTGTTCACTTATGAGTCAAGATTCCGATTTCAACCAGATACTAGGATAACAAGAATATGGAAGCAACCTAGTAAAGCCTAAAGGCTAAGAGTTGTGCAAGAAGTGCGTAGGTACAGTGGATGCACTGTTATGGTATGGGCTGGAATTATTGGTGGTGGTAAAAATCATGTGTTCCATTTACACTTAAGATTATTATAGTACGAAGTATCGTAGCTAAGCAGAACTCGCAGGCGGAATTGGTACTGGTTTAAATTTCACACTTGCACATGTATGTATTTTATTAAATCAAATTTAATCAGTGTATTGTTCTTGCTAACTAATAGTGCAAGAAAATATGTTTTGGTTTTCGTCTAATGTCAGACATGCCTATTTTATTCGACGTACAAAACTAATTTACATTTTTTTTCCGATTTGGTTGTTCACTCGGTTTTAACATAAAATTAAACGGACTGAAGTTAGCCATAATAAATATCATGCTAATTTTTATCATTTTAGTTGGACTGAAAGTCAGATTAAAAAAATCATCAAAAATAATAAGTCGGCGATGGAATCATTCTAAGCAATTTTCATCAACGATGAAATCATAGAATAAAATAAATGAATAATTAAACCAACGCAACTGTGAGAACGTCTTGATACCTTGTTTTCATAAAAGCTTCATGGCTAACATTTTAGAGACTCGGTTGTGGTGGCTTTAAAAATGTTTGGATATGAAGGGCTTGACAGCAATGAATGTTAAATGATTCTACATCGATAAATATTATAAAAGTTTATGGTGGGCCAATCGCATAGTTAAGTTTTGTTTTCTTTTTAATAAAAAATCTAGATTCATCATTATTCAAATATTTTTAACCATTCGTCTTGACCGTCAATAAACCGACAAACATTTTCAAAAGAAACAATCTCAATTTTGTATACGTGGCGTGCTAATACAATATGGTTGAAATAGACACTAGCATACGTTACAAGAGGTTTTTTTAGATTGCACTACACAGAATCAATTTTAATTAATAATCCTGCCTCATTTCATATTTTGTCCAATTTATATTTTGTAATGACATTAGAATGCACATGCACAAGCACGCGAATTATCATTTCGCATTCTATTAATACTAGCTGGAGGAGACGATTTAGCCTACCCTGGCCCTAGTAAAAGATGAAAGCGATTGATCTGTTGGTTAAATTCAGACTACCGTATCAGAATGACCGTCTATCCTTAAAATACCAAAGCCAACCATAAATTTGGCCCTAATTGACAGAACTATGAGCGGAATAAGGTATACCAATTTAACAAAGTATGGTTATTGACAAAACTGTAATAAAACGACAAACTGGATAGGATAGATCAAGTCTCTTGATTTAAATGTCGATGATCAGTTTACAGAATTTCAGAAAATGAAACAGGTTTCAAGTTGGAAAATAAAATTATAGAAGTTGGAGCTAGCTTAGAAACCCTTACCTTTCTGAAACAGATAACAGCAGAGCAAAACCTACGCACAAGATGTAGAAGCTCTGAAGTTATTTGACACGAGAAAATTGCATAGGATGGGAATTGGAATTGTGTAGGAAGTATTACAAACTGCAAGCACAAGTGAAAGTTGTTTGAAAGAGTTGTTTGAAGTAACCAAAGGAAAGGCAATGAAGGGCAATGGTGGGCAACCAAAGGAAGTCTCAGAGAAAGGAAGACGGAGGACATAGTATTTATACAGGATGATCGTATAGTAGACTTTTTCTATTTCACTTTTTCGTGAAATTTTAGTTCTAAATTTATTTTGTCTCAGTGGAACAAACAACTTATTAATTCCAGTTTAAAAATGTTGATCTAGCTGTGAATTTTCACCCGAGTTCATCACTTGGTAAATACCGGAATAAGAACTCTACAACTAACAAAGCTTCATACTTCAGCCATTAAGTATCCTTGATGAATACAATGATTAACCAGTATATTTACTTTTTGTATTGATATAATTTCCTCCAGCAACGTGATTAAAAAATAAGAGACAGCTACGGCCGTGCCAAGGCTACACTAAATTCACATTTGAAGTTTTTTTTTTGAATTTATCACATACTTTATTTATTTCTAAAACATTGTTATCTAACATGCCTGCATACAGGTTCAATAAAATTAGGGGTTTAGAAAGTGGCTCAGAAATTGGTCGCAATATTTGTTCGCCAACCGCAAACAAAAACTGGCAAGTTACTATTATTTATAATTATTTCAAGCACTGGCAAACTTTGTCTGTAAGAACGTTTACATTTTTTTTTTCATATCCTAGAACGGTAATGAGCTTTTCTATGAATTCAATAAAAATATCTGCTTGCGGAATTATTAGAAGTGTTATGGGACCATGTAAGTCCCAGGTTTTAGTAAATTTGTTAACATAGCGCCGAGTCGAGGAAGAACACGTTTAACAATTTTTATTATTTTAAATTTGCTTGCGTTTGAATTTTGTGTGAAATACTTACTCAAATACCCTCGATTAGATTGTTACAATCAGAACGGCTGTTAATTTGGTAACCTACAATGCATACATTGTGCTTTGACCTATAATGTTTTTCACTTGAAGAAATAATACACAGGTTACAAATTTTTTAATTGTTTAGTTTAATAAAAAGTTAAGCGAACTGCCATTTACAACAAACAATCAGTTGCAATAGGAAGAGATTTTTGTATATCATTCACCGTTTGCTTCATTCTTAAAACTCTAACCATGTTAGAAGGCATATCTACCCTTAACGATGAGGAGAAAATATTGTCTCTATCGATAAACTAATGAATATTAACACTTGCCCATCCTTACTGTAAAACTCACGAATAGTGGAATTGCAAATGTTCATTCAGTTCAGTTCATATTCACAATTTGAAAATAGTTCGCCTCCCATGAGTAAAGTAAATAACGATAAACGGAAATTGTGTTTTTAAGCGACGTCCGTTACAATATCTTAACCTCAATTATAATCGTTAATATACGAGTATTTCTGCATTCTAAATTGATATAATTAAATATAACAAATATTTCTTTAGACTTCAAAATATTTAAAATATTTTCGAGTACTCTTTATAGGGCATAACAAACTATATACATAATATTGACATAATGATGACATGCTGTGTCTATGATCTTGATAATAAATATTTTATTTTCTTGTGGTATATATTTTCATCTCAATACTAATTTCTTATAAACAAAAAATAAAATACAATCTTATATCATAAGAGCGTGATGAATAAACAAATAATAAATTACATTAAAAAAAATCTGCTCATCATTCATTCATTTTGTGGGTGATCCCAAAAGTTAAAACAAACAAAAAAGAAATTCAAGATTTTGACTTTAAGAAATAAACTCATATGAAATTTTGTTAGAGGAGAGTAGAGAGATGCAATTTTATTAAACATCAAGAAAATCGTGAACTATAAAACAAAAAAAATATTTCTCTCCTTCTCTCTTTGTAGATAAATCGCACGACTGATCATCGAAAAAACAAAAAGTGTGCCGCTATAATTGAATTTTGACGTTTTATTTATGAAATAATAAATTAGATGCGTGCATAATATGGGTGTTTGTGCTTTGGTGAATATGTAATTATGCAATGTTTTTATCGGGCATGCATAAATACAGTTTGTTTTGAATGATAGCCAAAATTCCAACCGAAACATGCCGATAATGCAGATTTTCCCAATCAACAGAAAATGATAGTCGATAAAAGTGACCTCCGAGATATTCTAACTTTGTGGCTTATAAAAATCAACTAAAAATATTTAAATGAAAATATTTTAACCTTAGCCATAATTATGCTTGGAAACAATTCCACCTTAATTTTAATGTGGGGAGTCGGAAAAACTCGTTTGAATATATCGCACATACAAAATTTGAAATTTTCTAAATACTGATCGTTTGAAGTGTCATATCAAAATCATCTAGCTTGTGGATTGACATTATATTTTCATTGACCGTTAGCCTTGGTAGTAGTTGGAAGGTATCCTCCAGATACTCCGCAAACAGTTCAGCTTTCTCTTTAGGGCCTTTTTCCCAGGTTCCATTTGCATTTTGGGTCTTTTGAGTCCCTTTGTCGCCTGCCACAGTGAATAATCAGAATTTTTTCATCGGTTAGGCTCACTAGATATCTGTTGATTGATGCATTTTTAACTTCTTTAAGAAGAGATTTGAGACTATTGTAATTGTTTTGCTCTCCGGTGTTCTAGTTATTTGCCAGGTTTTACGGACCCGTCGTTTTTCTCTTACCAACTCTCTAACTTCCATTGGGTAGGATATGCTAAGCTTCTTCTTATTTTGTATAATGGGGGTTGCTTCATTGCGATGTTTCATTGAGATGTTCTAATTCATCTTCCAATTGGTGAGAATTTCTTATCGGTACCTGCAGATTGATTTTTTCCTCCATTACTTCACGAAAAGATCCGAGTTTGTTCTTGAATTTGTTAATCTGAGTGCACTCTCCCTTCGAATTACCATTTCACTGACTGTCATGATAACCGGGGAATGATCCGATACTAAAGAATTACTAACTTCAATGTGAATGTAGTTCTGGAATATAATACTGTGGGCAAAAAATAGTAAGACTTTGTTCATAATTTTAAAATTCTTTATTTATTTCTCCAAATCTATTTCGTCTCCCTCAAAGTAATCCCCCCCGGCCTCAATACACTTGTGCCAAAGTTTTTTCCAATCCTCGAAACAGTTGTTAAAGTCAATTTCCGGAATAGCCTCCAATGCGCGTAGCGATTCACGTTTAATGTCTTCAATTGACTCAAACCGGTTTCCCCGGAGCGGTCGTTTGAGTTTGCTGAATATCCAGAAGTCACACGGAGCTAAATGAGGCGAATACGGTGGTTGCGGAACTATATGGGTTGAATTATTGGCGAAAAAATCTCGTAAAACCAATGCAGTATGAGAAGGTGCATTATCGTGGTGCAAAAATCAATAGTTGTCGACCCTTAATTCCGGCCTCTTTTTACGAATAGCTTCGCGCAAACTACGCATAACTCTCAAATAGTATTCCTTGTTGACAGTTTGACCGGTCGGAAGGAATTCGGAGTGCACCACACATCGATAATCGAAGAAAACTATCAACATCATCTTGATTTTTGACTTGCTTTGACGTGGTTTTTTCAGCTATTTCGGCCGATTGATCGTCTGTTTCCGGGTCGTAAGCATAGATCTAAGACTCATCGCCAGTTATAATACAATTCATGACATCCTGGTAGTCGGAAAGCATTGTTTCACAGACGTCAACGCGACGCTGTTTTTCCAAAAAAATTGAGTGATTTTGGAACCAATCGTGCTTTCACTTTTCTTAGGCCCAAATGATCTTTCAAAATGATTGTCACTGATCCTTCCGATATTTCAACGATGCTTTGAACAATTTGTACCAATCAAAAACATTTTCGCGCGACATACAATTATCACCGAAGGCCTTTTGCAACATTCTGAACGTTTCGGCACCACAAAATTGATTCCGCACACAAAATTTAATGGAACTTCTTTGTTGAATAATTTTACTTATTGTAAAAATCGCCGAATGCACTTTTTGTACTTCAAAAAGACAAGCGTATACTAAACACTAATGGTTATTTTGATGTGACATTTGGCACAGATGTCACTGACAGTCATATCAACATAGGAAAAAACAATATTGCGACGAATGGTTTTCCGCGCGAAATGTAAATTAAAACGTCTTACTACTTTTTGTCCACAGTACTCTTGCTATATAAAAGTCTATTAGGTCAGGTATCTTCGTTCTGACACTGGGCCAGTATGTTGGAGAACCACCAGAAAAAAATTTACATTTTGATGACTGCCCGGCTTGAAGCAATTCTTTACATTTTGACATCGTAAGTTTAGATCGCCAATAGGCGTTTCTCACATTAATGTCACCTCCAATAATAAAATCACGTCCAAGCGGTTTAAATAGTTTAAGGTAGTCCTCCCTTTTCAAGTTATGCCGGGGAGGACAATATATTGCAGAGACCGTAAGCTGTCTGTGTTTTGATTATACAAGATAGTTTTTCCAAAAGTCCGGCGAGTTTAATTTTTCGCTTTAAAAATAAGTATACTCGAGATCTATATATATACATTCGTGGTACAACAAAGTCGGGTGTTGGTCACAACATATTCACCCCCCCCCCCCCCCCATTTTATTGTGGCACTATACAACAAATTTATTGATCACAAAATTATAGCGACAATTCACTTTCAAATATATTTTAGACCGCACAACATTAGTAATAAGTTAATAGTTTGTTTAAAAATTCTCACATAAATAAATAATTTTTAAAAGCTTTTTGTTTTAATTTTTTATGTAGCCCAGGTGGACGGTGTTTTGTTTGTGCTTAACATAAAAGTTAAACTGTTTTATTTCATAAAGCACTCAAATAAATAATTCCGGCAAAACTTTGGTTGTCGTTTTCAACGAAAATGTTAAATTTTTAATTATCTTACTTTTAAAATAAACATGCAATACTGTTATGTGGTTCGAAATAATTGCAAACGCTTTTTGGTAGAGATTTCGATCAAAATGAGAATGTCATTTCAACAA
The DNA here is from genome assembly GCA_963691935.1 of Nephrotoma guestfalica. Taxonomy (NCBI): domain Eukaryota; kingdom Metazoa; phylum Arthropoda; class Insecta; order Diptera; family Tipulidae; genus Nephrotoma; species Nephrotoma guestfalica. Next base: position 225,007,605 of record OY829913.1, on the reverse strand, counting down.
CGGAAGGTAATGTTTTACTCGTGCTGTAGTTTGATGTGTATGTACTCTTGTGATTATTGCTAATTTGTTTCCTTTGGAGGAGGAAATTATAAAAAAGCAAAATGCAATTTAAAAATTAACGTTAATATTTTTATACGTCTCTTATCATTAAAAGAACATGACGGGAACATAATTGTAATGTACTTTATTATTTGACAAATTAGTTGTAATGTATTTTGTGAATTATGATTTTGCGATGGTATAATCAAAAGGTACAGGTAAAGAGATAATTAATAAATACTGAACAGAGACAAAGCTCCATACAAAATTTTGAAAGTTCTTTTATTTATTAAAACCCCATAATTCAAACCCGTTTTACAACTTAAATAATAGGGCCAGATTTTGGACTCCTCTAAAAGTTTGGTATTTTTTGACCTTACATATTGTTTTTTCGTCGTTTAGATTATAACTGTAATATTATATTTAGTCAACTTAAATTTTTTATTTTAATTTTCTCGCATCACCTTACTTAAATTTTAATGTATTGTTACGAATTTGATTTAATAAATTTTATGATTTATAACAACTACTCGCGTAATATTCCCGAAAAAATATAACACCAAAGACTAACTCAATGCGTTTATCGCACCAATATTTATATAGCGTGCCGAGTATTCTAGATTCTAGATGAATATTCCCACCGTTTCTGTTCTAGACTACCTATAATCAGTGCCTGTGTAGGTTTACGGCCATATCGCAATATATAATTAAGTATTAGGTATCACATTAATTACAAAAAAATAAAATTAAAATTAAATTATATTTAACTTTATTAAACAAACATGTGTACAGTACTTAATAATAATTAACAATGTCTATTTCTTATTCTACTTTTATTTATATGATTTCTTTAACAAGTTGTACCATGCGACGCGTGGTTCTCCAATTGCATTTTCCAATGTTGATTTCCCGGAATGCTGATACGGCACTTTCAATGTTTTACGTAGAATTGTTTCTTCCAAAATCCTTTTTTGCTAAATTTTTTTTATTTTATTTATTTATACCTCGTAAATGTGGCAGAAGTTAAGTTAAGTTTGATAAATTGTTTTTCATTTCCAAGTTAGTTTTAATTCAGAATTTTAAAATTTTCCTCTTTGACAATCGTCGTATAATATATAGAGCAAAATATGTATGTGCTCGTCTGCATGAAGAGTAGTTATTTTTTTCGTTTCTCTCCTCTTTGTTGACTACACTCGATGCATATGTATGTTACGATTAAAGTCCAAAATCGGAAAATGTTCAAAATTTTAATTTTTCAAATTCATTTACACGATTAAAACCGGTTGTTCAGACGTTCGATGGTTACGAAATGTTTGTGATCCTCCCCCTAAATCCTCATAGTTTCATTTATTCCCCATCAGGAGGCTAAGGGTCATGAGGAACACAAGTATTTAGCTCCCACGAGCGAGTAAGAGTTAGTACAGCCGTTAGTCCCTACCATTCCAAATTCCAACTTGCATTGATACCATAAAAAATACTTCGTGAAGTGAAGGATGAACCATTTCGAAAATACAGGAATCTCATTTTGTAAACATTACGGACTCATAAAGAAATTTTAACAGTATATTTTAACAAAAAAAGTTAGTTAAGATAAAATCACCAAAGCAAATTATAAATATTCACCTTTAAAAGTTATGTTTCATATAAAAAATTTAAGATAGGAAAAACATTCTTGGTCTACGCAATGTCTGTTCTGGGTATATTTATATTTATTATGTAACTAAACAGTTATAAAACTATTTCTAATGCTTAAACGTAGATGTCACTATTTTATAAATGCCATTAAATTGTTAACCCTCAATCAACTGGCCCGTTTACGCTGAATTAATGTGCCGTTCAAGTAACATTGAGTAATGAATTAACACCCACCAGACCAATTGGCGGGATCATAACAAAATGTTTATTTCTTAATAGATGGTTTGCAACCTTTATACAAGCCACAATTTCTAAATCACCAATTTCATTCATCAGTGAATCTGATTATGTCAGAAAACACGAGTAGCACACATCACAACCTGCATTCGATTTGTTTTTTATATTGCCCGCAATACGCAACGAAAATAACCAATAATATGCAAATGTCTTTGCATTCTATACTTATAAGGCCTTGTCTAATGAATGTTTGAGTAGATAAAGACTCGGTTGGCTGAACTTACAAACTTTATTTTAGCTTTCTTTGTCTTCATACGATTAAGTTTAACTGTACGATCATAGAGCCCGTTTTTCGTTTCTACCTGAGAGAGTTATCCCGAGTATTAAATTATTGTTTAGTTTGCATACACGTCTTACACTGCCATTAATTTCAGAGCAAACATTTGATGGATCGAGTATATCTTGTATAAGCACAGTTCACATAAAGACTCGGTTTCTAAAGAAAAATTACCCAGTGCTGGGATGTTCTAACATCAACCTTTTCGATACTTCACCGTTTTGTCTCGTGTCTGTAGAATAAAATTTGCCTCTGTTTCAATTTTTATATCAACTACCAGCCTGCTAGTGTTAAAACATTTTAGCTCAGGTTGAATAAAAAATACGAAATAATTTATGACAGCACACTGCCTGCTAGAGAACTCTTATTTTAAAGTTAGCAGAAACGTCTCAGTCATAATAACATAACAACCAAAATTGGTAGCCGAAAAATTCGATAATGCAGATTCAAAGTTATCAACAAGGAATGACAGCCGATAAATATCGGTAAAGAAGATTTGCAGCAATAGCTAGACAACAAATGTCGATAAAGAAACAATTGTGATGATAAAAATTATTTTTTTGTTAATCAAAAATGTTCATTTTGTTCCATTAACCAGAAATGTCAACAATTAAAAATTTCCAACTGAATTCTTTAAAACTAAAATACGAAACTAATTTTTCATAATGGATGCCAATGAGCATCTAAATTCTCATATTTGAAAATTTGTTCAAAAGAAGTGCCTTACCAATGACTATACTTGGAAAAACCGTCAGATCAATTTTCATGTGGGTAGTCCTGGAAAACTCGTTTTAATATATCTCACATACAAAATTTGAAAATTTTTAAAAATTCATCGTTTAAAGTATCATGGTTGAAAAAGATTCAAATGAAAGGTATTAGTGTTACTTCTGGAAAAAATTTCAGGTCAATATGTCACATTATCACACAATATTCTGACGAAAATTATCGTGTATTGAGCTCCCTTGAATATTCCTGATGTTCCTAAATGCCGGTATCCCAATGGAAACTTGTTTAGAGTAGGTTACGCTCTACTCTAATAGAAGATAAATAATTTTACAAAATTATATACTCCATGACACTTAAGATCAGTGATCAAAAAAAAAATTCAGTTTGTTCTTCTATCGCATAACGAAGCACGATAGAAAATAAAAAATAAAAATATTCTCTCTTTAGGGAACGAACACAGCAAAACAAATCATTTTGTTCCCAAGTACAAGAACGATTTTTTTTCGTTTTGTAGTTTTGTTCTCAAGCACAAGAACGATTTTTTTTCGTTTTTCGGTTTTGTTCTCAAGCACATGTAGGTTTTTTTTCGTTTTGCAGTTTTGTGCTCAAGGAGAAGTAAGTTTTTTTTGTTGTTTTGGATTTTCGTTCTTCTTATGCTATCGATTTTAAAAATGCATACAATAAAAAATTTTGTTCGCGGTGACAAAAAAATATTATTTTTGTTTTCTGCTTAAATATACGAAGACAAAATTATTTTTTTCTTCGATGTCGTGATGTATGAAATAGTTCTTATATTTTCGATAAAGTTTAGGTATAATATCATTATGTTAAAATGACTGCCAAAAAATTAAATTTTATTGTAAATTATGATTGTAATTATATAAGTTAACTTTGAATTTGATTGGTTTAAGATAATGGAGGATTTTTAAATTATGTATGAAATTTAACACGTTTACTGCCACCATATAGGAAACAAAATGTAATAGAAAAATGCGGCTCAATAAATAACGATTAAATGTAATTATTTCTCCCAAATAAAACTTGCAATGAGGCAACCGAGGCTAATACAGCACTCTATGTTTAGAGTGTTTCAATCAAGTGCCGAAAAAATATTTTACTTTATAAACATATGCATATGACTCACCGGTAGGTCACACGTGTTAAATTATTAAAAACTTTAAAACCAGAATTCGTACAGGAGGTTTAGGATTTACCTATCCAGTTAGTTATTTTCTATATCTAACCTTATGAAATTTCAAGTTCCGTAAGAGCCGATAGAAAATATTTACTAAATTTTTGAAACGAGATAAAGTTAATCGTACTATTAAACTTTAAATGTGAAACTGTGATGAAATGTGATAACGAAGTATGCACGTATTTCAAATATATCACAATAAATCGTCTCCAATCAATTTTCTTTTTCTACATTATATATGAACCAGGTAAAATTTTGTTATTTTTTGGAAGGTGGGTTTGTTGTCGTTTGTTCGATGATCTTAAATGTAATATTTAAGTAAAATAAAATAAAAACTTCACATAAGAAAACACAATCACAAAAGTTATACAATTCAAAATTTTCATTCATCTTAGATATAATTGCAAATTAAAATTAATAAGACACCAAGTTAGATTAAGCAAAGAAAATTTAAATGTAGCTGGTGTTTAGTGAAATATCGTCTAATAATTGGTATTTGATACCTTTGCTTTTACCTTGATAACATTAGTCTAGATAGAAACCATTACAAAATTCATTTTCTTTTACACCACCCTGTGGTGCAATCAAAAGTTATAAATCTTTTAGTTATATTATTTCCTAATTCATAATTGCATATATACTCATCCATTAATAGAAAATAAAACAAATCCATCGAAGGAAAAGTATTTTAGTATTTAGGCAAAGCGTGACAAAAAGGAACAAAAACATATTTTTTTCAATGCAAACCAAATGTATTATTGAAATGCATTTTTCAAGTCGATATCATTAGAAGAACAAAACCGAAAAACGAGAAAATTTTGTTCTTGTGCTTGAGAACAAAACTGCAAAACGAAAAAAAATCGTTCTTGTGCTTGGGAACAAAATGATTTGTTTTGCTGTGTTCGTTCCCTAAAGAGAGAATATTAATATTTTTTTGTTATCTGCCGTACGAGCGAAATGAAGAAATCACAAAAAATAAAATTGTTTAGTTTTTGATGAACGCGAAATAGATTTAGAAAATAAAAACATTTGGTGTGTATTCGAAAAATGAGAAAAAGAACAACAAAAGAACGAAAATTTTGATCTCTGCTTAAGATTGCCGGGTTTTGAGTTTCTGTAGAGAATTGTCATATAGCAACTTTCCCTGGTTTTTCCGGTGTTTCAGGACGCCATATCTTTACAAAAACCTTTTGTGTAGTTTACAGTCTATTCGCAATGGTCGTCCCATCGCAATTCCTGGTAAAGGAAACCTCGAGGCTACGTAATTTCCCGAAATCACGACCCATAAAATTTGAAATTTTCTAAATACTGATCGTTTGAAGTGTCATAGCTGAAATTTACATGTATGTAAAAATCAGCATTATCAACATATTTTGTATCAGGTAGTAAACAAGATTCTGATGATGTTAGCCGAAAATTACAATACCTGCTATTAAAGTTAGCAGAACGTTTTCGCTGAATTTTTTTTTTTGATTATTAATAAGAATTTAGTTTACATATTTCGCATGTTTAACGGTAATATGGATTGGGCGAAGTGAGACCAATCCGCAAATTAATGAATCCCAAGTCTATAATTTGTCATGTTAGAGGGAATGAATTTGAGTTGTGGCAGTAATCGCTTGTGCTAAATGCGGGGCATATTTTATGTAGCATTATAGTCAAATAAATTAAAAGCTGAATGCCAATTTAATGGTAATATGGACTGGGTGAAGTTAGACTTATTCATAAATTCATTCAATTGCTGGTTTTCATGTTTATAATTTGTCGTGTTAGGGGTAATGCATTTGTGTTGTGGCATTAACAGTAAACACTTGTGCAAAACAAGGGCATATTTTATGTAGCATTATATTCAAATAAATTAAGAGCTGGGCGCCAGGTTAATGTCAGTATGGGCGGGTCCGAACAGTGAAAATTTGTGCCAAAAATCAGGGCATATTTTATCTCTGTCTCGATTTATGAAAATCTCTTAATCTTCTCCTTAAGCAATGTTCTATTCTTAAATTTTTTATTTTACTTTGCGATTTGGACAACACGATAATTTATAAACAGGTAATCCATCAATTTACGAATTGGTCTATTTTGTTTGACTTTATTCCTACATAAATTACGACCTGATTTTTGACACAGGTGTTCCCTGTTAGTGCCACAACCCAAACTTATTGTCCCTTATCAGGACAAATTATAGATTTGTCCTGATCCAGTAATCTACGAACTGATCTAACTTCGCCCAGGCTACATTATCTATGGTCTGGGTCGTGATTTCGGGAAATTACGTAGCCTCGAGGTTTCCTTTACCAGGAATTGCGATGGGACGACCATTGCGAATAGACTGTAAACTACACAAAAGGTTTTTGTAAAGATATGGCGTCCTGAAACACCGGAAAAACCAGGGAAAGTTGCTATATGACAATTCTCTACAGAAACTCAAAACCCGGCAATCTTAAGTGTCATGGAGTATATAATTTTGTAAAATTATTTATCTTCTATTAGAGTAGAGCGTAACCTACTCTAAACAAGTTTCCATTGGGATACCGGCATTTAGGAACATCAGGAATATTCAAGGGAGCTCAATACACGATAATTTTCGTCAGAATATTGTGTGATAATGTGACATATTGACCTGAAATTTTTTCCAGAAGTAACACTAATACCTTTCATTTGAATCTTTTTCAACCATGATACTTTAAACGATGAATTTTTAAAAATTTTCAAATTTTGTATGTGAGATATATTAAAACGAGTTTTCCAGGACTACCCACATGAAAATTGATCTGACGGTTTTTCCAAGTATAGTCATTGGTAAGGCACTTCTTTTGAACAAATTTTCAAATATGAGAATTTAGATGCTCATTGGCATCCATTATGAAAAATTAGTTTCGTATTTTAGTTTTAAAGAATTCAGTTGGAAATTTTTAATTGTTGACATTTCTGGTTAATGGAACAAAATGAACATTTTTGATTAACAAAAAAATAATTTTTATCATCACAATTGTTTCTTTATCGACATTTGTTGTCTAGCTATTGCTGCAAATCTTCTTTACCGATATTTATCGGCTGTCATTCCTTGTTGATAACTTTGAATCTGCATTATCGAATTTTTCGGCTACCAATTTTGGTTGTTATGTTATTATGACTGAGACGTTTCTGCTAACTTTAAAATAAGAGTTCTCTAGCAGGCAGTGTGCTGTCATAAATTATTTCGTATTTTTTATTCAACCTGAGCTAAAATGTTTTAACACTAGCAGGCTGGTAGTTGATATAAAAATTGAAACAGAGGCAAATTTTATTCTACAGACACGAGACAAAACGGTGAAGTATCGAAAAGGTTGATGTTAGAACATCCCAGCACTGGGTAATTTTTCTTTAGAAACCGAGTCTTTATGTGAACTGTGCTTATACAAGATATACTCGATCCATCAAATGTTTGCTCTGAAATTAATGGCAGTGTAAGACGTGTATGCAAACTAAACAATAATTTAATACTCGGGATAACTCTCTCAGGTAGAAACGAAAAACGGGCTCTATGATCGTACAGTTAAACTTAATCGTATGAAGACAAAGAAAGCTAAAATAAAGTTTGTAAGTTCAGCCAACCGAGTCTTTATCTACTCAAACATTCATTAGACAAGGCCTTATAAGTATAGAATGCAAAGACATTTGCATATTATTGGTTATTTTCGTTGCGTATTGCGGGCAATATAAAAAACAAATCGAATGCAGGTTGTGATGTGTGCTACTCGTGTTTTCTGACATAATCAGATTCACTGATGAATGAAATTGGTGATTTAGAAATTGTGGCTTGTATAAAGGTTGCAAACCATCTATTAAGAAATAAACATTTTGTTATGATCCCGCCAATTGGTCTGGTGGGTGTTAATTCATTACTCAATGTTACTTGAACGGCACATTAATTCAGCGTAAACGGGCCAGTTGATTGAGGGTTAACAATTTAATGGCATTTATAAAATAGTGACATCTACGTTTAAGCATTAGAAATAGTTTTATAACTGTTTAGTTACATAATAAATATAAATATACCCAGAACAGACATTGCGTAGACCAAGAATGTTTTTCCTATCTTAAATTTTTTATATGAAACATAACTTTTAAAGGTGAATATTTATAATTTGCTTTGGTGATTTTATCTTAACTAACTTTTTTTGTTAAAATATACTGTTAAAATTTCTTTATGAGTCCGTAATGTTTACAAAATGAGATTCCTGTATTTTCGAAATGGTTCATCCTTCACTTCACGAAGTATTTTTTATGGTATCAATGCAAGTTGGAATTTGGAATGGTAGGGACTAACGGCTGTACTAACTCTTACTCGCTCGTGGGAGCTAAATACTTGTGTTCCTCATGACCCTTAGCCTCCTGATGGGGAATAAATGAAACTATGAGGATTTAGGGGGAGGATCACAAACATTTCGTAACCATCGAACGTCTGAACAACCGGTTTTAATCGTGTAAATGAATTTGAAAAATTAAAATTTTGAACATTTTCCGATTTTGGACTTTAATCGTAACATACATATGCATCGAGTGTAGTCAACAAAGAGGAGAGAAACGAAAAAAATAACTACTCTTCATGCAGACGAGCACATACATATTTTGCTCTATATATTATACGACGATTGTCAAAGAGGAAAATTTTAAAATTCTGAATTAAAACTAACTTGGAAATGAAAAACAATTTATCAAACTTAACTTAACTTCTGCCACATTTACGAGGTATAAATAAATAAAATAAAAAAAATTTAGCAAAAAAGGATTTTGGAAGAAACAATTCTACGTAAAACATTGAAAGTGCCGTATCAGCATTCCGGGAAATCAACATTGGAAAATGCAATTGGAGAACCACGCGTCGCATGGTACAACTTGTTAAAGAAATCATATAAATAAAAGTAGAATAAGAAATAGACATTGTTAATTATTATTAAGTACTGTACACATGTTTGTTTAATAAAGTTAAATATAATTTAATTTTAATTTTATTTTTTTGTAATTAATGTGATACCTAATACTTAATTATATATTGCGATATGGCCGTAAACCTACACAGGCACTGATTATAGGTAGTCTAGAACAGAAACGGTGGGAATATTCATCTAGAATCTAGAATACTCGGCACGCTATATAAATATTGGTGCGATAAACGCATTGAGTTAGTCTTTGGTGTTATATTTTTTCGGGAATATTACGCGAGTAGTTGTTATAAATCATAAAATTTATTAAATCAAATTCGTAACAATACATTAAAATTTAAGTAAGGTGATGCGAGAAAATTAAAATAAAAAATTTAAGTTGACTAAATATAATATTACAGTTATAATCTAAACGACGAAAAAACAATATGTAAGGTCAAAAAATACCAAACTTTTAGAGGAGTCCAAAATCTGGCCCTATTATTTAAGTTGTAAAACGGGTTTGAATTATGGGGTTTTAATAAATAAAAGAACTTTCAAAATTTTGTATGGAGCTTTGTCTCTGTTCAGTATTTATTAATTATCTCTTTACCTGTACCTTTTGATTATACCATCGCAAAATCATAATTCACAAAATACATTACAACTAATTTGTCAAATAATAAAGTACATTACAATTATGTTCCCGTCATGTTCTTTTAATGATAAGAGACGTATAAAAATATTAACGTTAATTTTTAAATTGCATTTTGCTTTTTTATAATTTCCTCCTCCAAAGGAAACAAATTAGCAATAATCACAAGAGTACATACACATCAAACTACAGCACGAGTAAAACATTACCTTCCGTTGTTGAAATGACATTCTCATTTTGATCGAAATCTCTACCAAAAAGCGTTTGCAATTATTTCGAACCACATAACAGTATTGCATGTTTATTTTAAAAGTAAGATAATTAAAAATTTAACATTTTCGTTGAAAACGACAACCAAAGTTTTGCCGGAATTATTTATTTGAGTGCTTTATGAAATAAAACAGTTTAACTTTTATGTTAAGCACAAACAAAACACCGTCCACCTGGGCTACATAAAAAATTAAAACAAAAAGCTTTTAAAAATTATTTATTTATGTGAGAATTTTTAAACAAACTATTAACTTATTACTAATGTTGTGCGGTCTAAAATATATTTGAAAGTGAATTGTCGCTATAATTTTGTGATCAATAAATTTGTTGTATAGTGCCACAATAAAATGGGGGGGGGGGGGGGTGAATATGTTGTGACCAACACCCGACTTTGTTGTACCACGAATGTATATATATAGATCTCGAGTATACTTATTTTTAAAGCGAAAAATTAAACTCGCCGGACTTTTGGAAAAACTATCTTGTATAATCAAAACACAGACAGCTTACGGTCTCTGCAATATATTGTCCTCCCCGGCATAACTTGAAAAGGGAGGACTACCTTAAACTATTTAAACCGCTTGGACGTGATTTTATTATTGGAGGTGACATTAATGTGAGAAACGCCTATTGGCGATCTAAACTTACGATGTCAAAATGTAAAGAATTGCTTCAAGCCGGGCAGTCATCAAAATGTAAATTTTTTTCTGGTGGTTCTCCAACATACTGGCCCAGTGTCAGAACGAAGATACCTGACCTAATAGACTTTTATATAGCAAGAGTACTGTGGACAAAAAGTAGTAAGACGTTTTAATTTACATTTCGCGCGGAAAACCATTCGTCGCAATATTGTTTTTTCCTATGTTGATATGACTGTCAGTGACATCTGTGCCAAATGTCACATCAAAATAACCATTAGTGTTTAGTATACGCTTGTCTTTTTGAAGTACAAAAAGTGCATTCGGCGATTTTTACAATAAGTAAAATTATTCAACAAAGAAGTTCCATTAAATTTTGTGTGCGGAATCAATTTTGTGGTGCCGAAACGTTCAGAATGTTGCAAAAGGCCTTCGGTGATAATTGTATGTCGCGCGAAAATGTTTTTGATTGGTACAAATTGTTCAAAGCATCGTTGAAATATCGGAAGGATCAGTGACAATCATTTTGAAAGATCATTTGGGCCTAAGAAAAGTGAAAGCACGATTGGTTCCAAAATCACTCAATTTTTTTGGAAAAACAGCGTCGCGTTGACGTCTGTGAAACAATGCTTTCCGACTACCAGGATGTCATGAATTGTATTATAACTGGCGATGAGTCTTAGATCTATGCTTACGACCCGGAAACAGACGATCAATCGGCCGAAATAGCTGAAAAAACCACGTCAAAGCAAGTCAAAAATCAAGATGATGTTGATAGTTTTCTTCGATTATCGATGTGTGGTGCACTCCGAATTCCTTCCGACCGGTCAAACTGTCAACAAGGAATACTATTTGAGAGTTATGCGTAGTTTGCGCGAAGCTATTCGTAAAAAGAGGCCGGAATTAAGGGTCGACAACTATTGATTTTTGCACCACGATAATGCACCTTCTCATACTGCATTGGTTTTACGAGATTTTTTCGCCAATAATTCAACCCATATAGTTCCGCAACCACCGTATTCGCCTCATTTAGCTCCGTGTGACTTCTGGATATTCAGCAAACTCAAACGACCGCTCCGGGGAAACCGGTTTGAGTCAATTGAAGACATTAAACGTGAATCGCTACGCGCATTGGAGGCTATTCCGGAAATTGACTTTAACAACTGTTTCGAGGATTGGAAAAAACTTTGGCACAAGTGTATTGAGGCCGGGGGGGATTACTTTGAGGGAGACGAAATAGATTTGGAGAAATAAATAAAGAATTTTAAAATTATGAACAAAGTCTTACTATTTTTTGCCCACAGTATTATATTCCAGAACTACATTCACATTGAAGTTAGTAATTCTTTAGTATCGGATCATTCCCCGGTTATCATGACAGTCAGTGAAATGGTAATTCGAAGGGAGAGTGCACTCAGATTAACAAATTCAAGAACAAACTCGGATCTTTTCGTGAAGTAATGGAGGAAAAAATCAATCTGCAGGTACCGATAAGAAATTCTCACCAATTGGAAGATGAATTAGAACATCTCAATGAAACATCGCAATGAAGCAACCCCCATTATACAAAATAAGAAGAAGCTTAGCATATCCTACCCAATGGAAGTTAGAGAGTTGGTAAGAGAAAAACGACGGGTCCGTAAAACCTGGCAAATAACTAGAACACCGGAGAGCAAAACAATTACAATAGTCTCAAATCTCTTCTTAAAGAAGTTAAAAATGCATCAATCAACAGATATCTAGTGAGCCTAACCGATGAAAAAATTCTGATTATTCACTGTGGCAGGCGACAAAGGGACTCAAAAGACCCAAAATGCAAATGGAACCTGGGAAAAAGGCCCTAAAGAGAAAGCTGAACTGTTTGCGGAGTATCTGGAGGATACCTTCCAACTACTACCAAGGCTAACGGTCAATGAAAATATAATGTCAATCCACAAGCTAGATGATTTTGATATACGCCCAGTAACTCTCAGAGAATTAAAAGAAGAAGTAAAAAGCAACATGAATGTTAAAAAAGTCCCAGGAATAACTTGATTACTTGCCAAATAATCAAGGCTCTTCTAGGTAAAGGATTTCGTAAGCTATTACACATAATCAATGCAAGCTTTCGGTTAAAATATGTTCCGTGGCAACGGAAAGTAGCATAAGTAATCATGGTAGCAAAAACTGATTTCATTGCTGCCAATTATGTCAAAACTCTTTGAAAAATTATTACTAAAAAGACTTAAACCAATAATTGAGGACCGACAACTGATTCCCCCACATCAATTTGAATTCAGAGAAAAGCACTTCACAATTGAACAGGTGCATAGAATCACCAATATTATTGAAAGAACGTTAGAACGTAAAAAAGTATGCTCCAGCATATTCCTGGACGTCGCCCAAGCATTCGATAAAGTCTGTTTGGCACCGTGGACTGGAATTCAAGCTGCACAGAGATTTGCCGAGGCAATTCTATGCCATGCTAAGATCTTATTTATTCAATTGACATTTTCGTGTGAAATATGAGGATGAATAGTCCGAACTAAAGAAAATCTGTGCTGGTGTCCCACCAGGGAGTGTCTTAGGACTAATCCTGTATTTATTATATCAAGGGATATTCCAACAACAATGAAGGAACCATAGCCATCTTTGCAGATGACACAGCAATCATGGCAATTGGAAGTAATGTCGCTGATGCAACGAGCAAACTCCAGAAGATTACCAATACGGTTTGTAACTGGACTAAGCGCTGCAGAATCAAGCTTAATGAGACGAAATCCACGCATATTAACTTTACATATCAAAAGGCTTCAAATCTACCGATAGAAATTAACTCACGACCGGTGACATATGCAAACAAAGCTAAATATCTTGGCATGACCCTCGATGCCAAGCTCAAGTGGAGGGAGCATGTCAAAAAGAAAAAAAAACTTAATATTAAGTTCAGAAAAATATATTGGCTCACAGGTAGAGGCTCTGATCTTACAATACACAACGAGCTGCTGCTATATCGATAAATTCTAAAGCCGATATGGACCTACGGTATTCAACTCTGGGGAAGTACTAAGCAAACAAACGCCAAAATGATACAGACGGTTCAAAATAAGGTTATCCGTAGCATCGTAAATTCTCCGTGGCACACAATAAATGAAGATCTTCACAGGGACTTACAGATGGAACACATCAATATACGAAATAAGGCTCCAGGAACAGGGAAGCCACTATATTCGCCATATAATAGATAACCCTGTCGTTGAAAGAAGACTTCAAAGAACGAGGCCACTTGAACTAGTAACCATACCAAAGTAAAAGTATATTTTAAATAGGTTTAATTAATTTTGGGACTAACCATTGGGTTTCACCCGAACAAATCAGAATTGTTTAAGAAATGTAAAATTTGTAAATTTGAAAGATAAATTGCTAGATGAGCACAGTCTCAGTTGTAATTAATGAGGAAAAAATGTATAATCAAAAATAATTATTTCTGCTTCAATTTTAGAATACCAATAATGTCAACCGTAGTAGGTTGAAAATTTAATCTTTAAATGTATTTGAATCTTTTAATTTTTTGTAGTTTTTTGTAAATGATAAACTTTTCAACATCATTACACACATTGAAAATCTCCTTGGGAAGGTGTCACTTCCGGTACACAGGATAAAGGACGAGTTTCATTCCACATAGTCGATTCGCCTGGACTGTATAGATTCCGAATGTTCCAATAATATAAATAATTTTGTTTGAAATTTAAATTACAATCGTTTTGTTTTTAATTAGGGTTTTCTCGAGAATGATATACTTTTCAAAAAATCAAAAAGCTTCTATGGAAGCTGTCAGTTGTCCAAAATCATTGGGATCTGCCAAACTATGGAAAAAGCTCAAGTATGAAGTTTCATCTCGATTAATCAATTCGTCTGGGCTGAAGAGAGGACAAAAAAATTTAGGCTGAACAACAACAACCACACTTAGACACACAGTCATACACATACACAAACGATAGCCAATGATCTGCAATATCTCGAGATCCAAAATTTTCATGATTACTATGCTTTATTTTACTTCGAAAAAGTTCAGTTTTTGTCAGAATCAATTTTTTTGTCAAAGAACGTTATTTCCGCTTAAATTTTTGAAAATTGATGCAAAATTAATTTGGAATCTATTAGTTCTTAGTCGTTTTTCTCGTTAATGATATTCTTTTCAAAGCATTAGCAAAAAAAGTTCTCAAGCTTGAGTATAAAATTTCAACCGGAACAATCAATCCAGCTGGGCTGGACAGAGGCCAAATTATTTTTGAAAAACCGTTTTTTGTCAATAATCGTCATTTGGTTAAATTTTTTAAAACTGATCTGGTCGCTTTTTCTATAAATGACATCAAACTTGGGGTTTCGCTAAGTAGTTTTACTACGATCGGTTTGCATATTTCGACAAGAACTTTTTTGATTAAATGAGACGGGCACCATACCATCTATGGTGAAAATGAACCGACAGAATGGCCAAACAATTAAACATAATCAGCGACAAGTTTGATGTTGGGTTATGAAAAATAATTTTGGAAAAGGCGTTAAATCGCTTTTAATTAACTTTTATTTTGTTTAGTTTTCAATTAAACAGTCCAACTATTTCTATTTTTTGTTTACGCTTTAACCTTCGTCATTTCGTATTTTATTTTGTTCGTAAAAATGTTGGTGTTAGTTACTCAGAATAACCAAAAATTTCAATAGAAATCGCATGTATAGGTCAAATACAACAAAATTTAGGGTTACGAAGGGGTTAACAAATGCACAGCGAAACACAATTCGCTAAAGTATTGTGATTATACTCTGTATGTAAGTTCAGAGTAGGGAGACGACTGAATTTTTCGATTTAAAGAATTCAATGTTTCATTAGGTCGAAATCGAAATCAAACTAGACCAAGACGTCACCTCGATGTGATACTAAAATTAAATAAACTGACTACCTGATTTCTATGCCCTGATTTAAATACATATTGGTATAATGTACGAGGATTCCCAATTATAAGGTAAACTATCACAACGGGCAGTAATTCATGCCTTTATTTATTTGAGCTTTATCTGAGTAGATTAATCTTCTATTATTGACAGTTACACTAATAATATCCATGTAAAATGCATAGCTTTGTAGCAAGATAACTAAGTAAGGCTTCAATTTGTCCCTGTTGGTGATGGACATTTTGATTCGAATCGTTTCAATCGTTTTTAAAAGAGGATAAGGGTTGAAAAGAGATAATATTTATACGCATTTATACGATCATTAAGAGACATGGCCATTTACTCTAACAAATTTATACAAATCTTTCGTTATATATTAGAATATCAGTAATTCGGTTGACGAATTATGAAATTAGTGTGTGAAACGTCACAGTTGGAAGATTTTTTCATTTCATATGCTAGTTGGAACATGATCTTTCCGTATACAAAAGTGACTAAAAGGAGCGATACTACCATTTTTTTTGAGTTAAGTTGTAAGACCAATCCCAATTTTTAATTTTTGTGTAGTGTGACTGACAGATAATTTCAAACGACTTGACAATCTGAAGTTAAGCTGGATTTTAACTAAAACCGGAGAAGTTTAATAATCGAAAGACCATTTAATCGTAAGACTAGACAATCGAAGGATCAGATAATCATAAGGCCACGTATGTGAAGTTATTCCACGATTCTATCCCAGAAATAAAAAAATTTCATCAGGTAACAAATCCATAAAAACTCCCATTTGCTTTTGTGTGAAGTTGGCCCAGCCCAGAGTTGGATTAAATTGATTCAAACTAAACAGTAATTTGTGAAGTTAGCCCAGCCCGGAATTTATTAGAAATCGCGTTAAATACAAAAATTGCATTCGTTCCTTTTAAATTTTGCGAATTTTAGACAGGCAACCGTTATATCTAAAGAGCTTGTATTTGAACGAACTAAAATTACATAAACTATAAACTGTCGAATTAGGGCTATTCTTGAGATGATCACACTCATGCCTTACTTTTAGGAAAATTAGACAAAATCGTTCAGTGGCAACTTTGCGAAATCTGGTCCAGGGCCAGATATATACGTACAACTCGTATTCGAACTAAAATAACATTTAAATTTGCCACGCTAAAAGTATAAATTTGTCGGATTGAGCTATGTGGTTTTGAGATGGTCACATTTAAATTTAATTTTAGTTCAAATACGAGTTGTATGGATATATCTGGCCCAGAGCCCAATTTCGAAAAGTTGCCACTGAACGATTTTTTCTAAAAGTAAGGAATGAGTGTGACCATCTCAAAATCACATAGCCTTAATCCGCCAGTTCATGCCTTTAACGTGCCAAGTACCTTTACTGTGTCTAATGTAATTTTAGTTCTTTCAAAAACAAGTTCTTTAAATATAACGATATAACGGTTGCATTGCTAAAATCCGCAAAATTTATAATTAAGGAATTTAATTTTATTTAACGTGATTTATAATAAATTCCGGGTTGGGGCCGTATTCTTGAAATCGGTGGAAATTTCTCCAATCGGAAAACAATTTGCTTTGAAATTCTCTATATCATTCGAATTTTTATAAATTCGACGGCTGCTTTAATCATTTGTTTTCAGGTTTACTAATATTTGTCTCCCTACTAAGGAAGTAATTTCGAATTGATTTACCCAGTCGGAATTTTTCCCTTAAGTAGGGGGAAAATATTATGTTTCTTAAATTAAAAAAGGAAAGAAATTTAAAAAAATGATTAAAGTAGCCGGCGAAAAATTCGAATGATATAGAGAATTTCAAAGCAAATTGTATATTCCGATTGGGGAAATTTTCACCGATTTCAAGAATACGGCCCTTGGGCTTAGATCAAATGGAGTTTTTCCTTTATTGATTAGTGTTGCCTGATGAAATTATTTTATTTTCTGGGATAGAATCGTGGGATAACTTCACATACGTGTAAGACCACTTAATCTGATAAGAGAGATTTTCATTATCAGTATTTCTAAGTTCTGATTTTTTTGAGGATATCCTTTTCGACCATCTATACCAAACCCAAAGTAAACCAATGCTAAGCGAATTTGGAGAGTTTATTTTTGTAGTATATTTATGAGAAATAAAAGTTTCATATGATCAAAATCATAATATAAGAAATTAAGAAGTCAATTTTAATTGAAATATTAAAACAACTCCATTTAATTTATTAAAAAAAATTAAAAAAGAGGGGTTTGCGGGGTAATTGAAAAAAATAATATCGATTGACTAAAATTTCTAAACTAATTTTTCAGTCATTGCGTAAAATAATCCAATGCGTAAAAAATCAAAACAATTTCATCTTTATTTGTCACACTTATGAAAAATGAAGAATCGGGGGTTTGGAGGCAGCCACCTCAAGTCAATGAAGTTAGCCCGAACCCGAAAGTTTTGGTAGGTTTCTTCGCTAAAGTGTAGCCATCCCGAAAAAAATGTATATATTGAAAAAGTGTAGTCTCATCCCGAAAATATATAAAAAAGTGTAGGATTCACGAGAAAATGTAAATTTTGGAAAAGTGTAGTCCCATCCCGAAAAAATCAGCAAATTAAGAAAATATTTTGTGTAGCTCTGCATTATTTTGATAATGAATAATGTACTCGTATTCATTATTTTTTAAAATACCAAACAAGAAAATATATATAAAAATTATATACCTTTATAAATATTATATTTTTTCGAAAACTGAAACTTGAGATTTGGGAGTTTTGTTGCGTTTCACTTGCCTACTAGACGCATAAAACTAATATTATTGTTGATTGATGTAAATAATAATTAAATTTTATATTTACATCTAGTGTGCTGTTGAACCAACTGAAAAACCTCAACAAACTCATATTCATATCATGGAGATAAAATATTTAAATTTGAATAAATACGTAAACCCCATATCGTCGGTGTGTGGTATAGGGACACTTGAAATTCTCGGGAGCCAATCCCAGGGATATTCGACACCAGTGGCATATACCACCAGATAGGGCTTGGTTATGACTATCAACCACAATAAATTCATATCCATACCATGGAGATAAAATATTTAAATTTGAATAAATATGTAAATCCTATTTCGTCGGTGTGTGGATAGGGACACTTGAAATTTTCGGGAGCCAATCCTAGGGATATTCGACACCAGTGGCATACACCACCAGATAGGGCTTGGTTATGACTATCAACCACAATAAACTCATATTCATATCATGGAGATAAAATATTTAAATTTGAATAAATATGTATCCCTATCCACACCGACGAAATAGGATTTATATATCTATTCAAATTTAAATATTTTATCTCCATGATATGGATATGAATTTATTGTGGTTGATAGTCATAACCAAGCCCTATCTGGTGGTATATGCCACTGGTGTCGAATATCCCTAGGATTGGCTCCCGAGGATTTCAAGTGTCCCTATCGACACACCGACGAAATAGGATTTACATATTTATTCAAATTTAAATATTTTATCTCCATGATATGGATATGAGTTTATTGTGGTTGATAGTCATAACCAAGCCCTATCTGGTGGTGTATGCCACTGGTGTCGAATATCCCTAGAATTGGCTTCCGAGAATTTCAAGTGTCCCTATCCACACACCGACGAAATAGGATTTACATATTTATTCAAATTTAAATATTTTATCTCCATGGTATGGATATGAATTTATTGTGGTTGATAGTCATAACCAAGCCCTATCTGGTGGTATATGCCACTGGTGTCGAATATCCCTGGGATTGGCTCCCGAGAATTTCAAGTGTCCCTATACCACACACCGACGATATGGGGTTTACATATTTATTCAAATTTAAATATTTTATCTCCATGATATGGATATGAATTTATTGTGGTTGATAGTCATAACCAAGCCCTATCTGGTGGTATATGCCACTGGTGTCGAATATCCCTAGGATTGGCTCCCGAGGATTTCAAGTGTCCCTATCGACACACCGACGAAATAGGATTTACATATTTATTCAAATTTAAATATTTTATCTCCATGGTATGGATATGAATTTATTGTGGTTGATAGTCATAACCAAGCCCTATCTGGTGGTATATGCCACTGGTGTCGAATATCCCTAGGATTGGCTCCCGAGAATTTCAAGTGTTCCTATCCACACACCGACGAAATAGGATTTACATATTTATTCAAATTTAAATATTTTATCTCCATGGTATGGATATGAATTTATTGTGGTTGATAGTCATAACCAAGCCCTATCTGGTGGTATATGCCACTGGTGTCGAATATCCCTAGGATTGGCTCCCGAGAATTTCAAGTGTCCCTATCCACACACCGACGAAATAGGATTTACATATTTATTCAAATTTAAATATTTTATCTCCATGATATTGATATGAGTTTATTGTGGTTGATAGTCATAACCAAGCCCTATCTGGTGGTATATGCCACTGGTGTCGAATATCCCTAGGATTGGCTCCCGAGAATTTCAAGTGTTCCTATCCACACACCGACGAAATAGGATTTACATATTTATTCAAATTTAAATATTTTATCTCCATGGTATGGATATGAATTTATTGTGGTTGATAGTCATAACCAAGCCCTATCTGGTGGTATATGCCACTGGTGTCGAATATCCCTGGGATTGGCTCCCGAGAATTTCAAGTGTCCCTATACCACACACCGACGATATGGGGTTTACATATTTATTCAAATTTAAATATTTTATCTCCATGATATGAATATGAGTTTGTTGTGGTTGATAGTCATAACCAAGCCCTATCTGGTGGTATATGCCACTGGTGTCGAATATCCCTAGGATTGGCTCCCGAGAATTTCAAGTGTTCCTATCCACACACCGACGAAATAGGATTTACATATTTATTCAAATTTAAATATTTTATCTCCATGGTATGGATATGAATTTATTGTGGTTGATAGTCATAACCAAGCCCTATCTGGTGGTATATGCCACTGGTGTCGAATATCCCTGGGATTGGCTCCCGAGAATTTCAAGTGTCCCTATACCACACACCGACGATATGGGGTTTACATATTTATTCAAATTTAAATATTTTATCTCCATGATATGAATATGAGTTTGTTGTGGTTGATAGTCATAACCAAGCCCTATCTGGTGGTATATGCCACTGGTGTCGAATATCCCTGGGATTGGCTCCCGAGAATTTCAAGTGTCCCTATACCACACACCGACGATATGGGGTTTACATATTTATTCAAATTTAAATATTTTATCTCCATGGTATGGATATGAATTTATTGTGGTTGATAGTCATAACCAAGCCCTATCTGGTGGTATATGCCACTGGTGTCGAATATCCCTGGGATTGGCTCCCGAGAATTTCAAGTGTCCCTATACCACACACCGACGATATGGGGTTTACATATTTATTCAAATTTAAATATTTTATCTCCATGATATGAATATGAGTTTGTTGTGGTTGATAGTCATAACCAAGCCCTATCTGGTGGTATATGCCACTGGTGTCGAATATCCCTAGGATTGGCTCCCGAGAATTTCAAGTGTTCCTATCCACACACCGACGAAATAGGATTTACATATTTATTCAAATTTAAATATTTTATCTCCATGGTATGGATATGAATTTATTGTGGTTGATAGTCATAACCAAGCCCTATCTGGTGGTATATGCCACTGGTGTCGAATATCCCTGGGATTGGCTCCCGAGAATTTCAAGTGTCCCTATACCACACACCGACGATATGGGGTTTACATATTTATTCAAATTTAAATATTTTATCTCCATGATATGAATATGAGTTTGTTGAGGTTTTTCAGTTGGTTCAACAGCACACTAGATGTAAATATAAAATTTAATTATTATTTACATCAATCAACAATAATATTAGTTTTATGCGTCTAGTAGGCAAGTGAAACGCAACAAAACTCCCAAATCTCAAGTTTCAGTTTTCGAAAAAATATAATATTTATAAAGGTATATAATTTTTATATATATTTTCTTGTTTGGTATTTTAAAAAATAATGAATACGAGTACATTATTCATTATCAAAATAATGCAGAGCTACACAAAATATTTTCTTAATTTGCTGATTTTTTCGGGATGGGACTACACTTTTCCAAAATTTACATTTTCTCGTGAATCCTACACTTTTTTATATATTTTCGGGATGAGACTACACTTTTTCAATATATACATTTTTTTCGGGATGGCTACACTTTAGCGAAGAAACCTACCAAAACTTTCGGGTTCGGGCTAACTTCATTGACTTGCCACCTCCCTCTAAAACAAACAGCGGAATAAAATAGTTGTAAAATATGGCAACTTAGTCGAAATTCGATCATTTTCTCGATGTTTTTTTTTTGATTAAATTTTTTGGACCTTTTATCTTGTGATATTTTCGGAATCTACCATTTAACCCAGACGCAGACCCGTTTGACGGCAGCGATAACCAATCCCTAAGAATCTAATGTGAACAAAGGATTAAAATAGCAATTTATGATAAAATTTCGACTAAGGTATGATATTTTAAAATCGGTCACCAAATCTTAGTCGCAGTTCGCTTATAAATTCGACGAAAATCGATGTTTTGTTTTTCGATCATTTTCTTCGATTTTTTTTTATTAAACTACGAATATTTTTTATGAATGAAAACGATTAATCAGTCTTACGACTAAGAGTTTATTCGTTGATGTCACCGTGCGGTTAAATGACTTTACAATTAATGGCTTTACGATTAGTTAGAATTACAACCAAATGGTCTTAAGGTAAAGTGCTTATACGATGATGTGGTCTACGATTAAACGTTTACGATGATATGGTCGGATACCGGTCGGATACAACATCTATTCTTTGAATAATGTCTGTATTAAGTGCTATATTTTGAACGAACGCCAAGCAAAGTTTAAAATTTAAGTTATTCTTATTTTAATTAATTTGTTTACTCTGAAAGAGACGTAACGTACTTTAGTTCCGAAATAGTCAGATCAAGTATCTACCTCAATACGTTATAAAAAGTACTTAAAATTTTAATTTTAATCAACTTACTTCCATAACTTTCCTAGTGATTTACTTAACTCCGAATTTTGTAAATGTGGATATTGTTTCGACATAACCTTCCGAGCCGCCTGGGCCCAAACCATAAACGCGTTCATTGGCCGTTTTATATGATCCTTTTTCTTGTCTGATGGTGCTCTGAAACGATACGATAAAAATAAGGCGAATTTTAGTTGTGCAACTGTAATAATTATGAAGAGGGAATTATGTACTTTTTTATAGATATAAAATACAGATTAATGTCACTGACAGACGTACGTTAAATTTGGCATATGTTGAATGATTTTTCTTACTGCTTGAGATTACTGTGTTATATAAACATTTATATGTTGGTGACGATTTTATCTTTTAATTAAAATTGATGATGTGGCAAAGAAAAAATAATGCGATTGATGATGTGATTTAAGATGTAAGTTTATGGCTACTGTTTTGCGATATAAAATAATGAGATGAAACTGAAATGAAGTAGGTAGTACAAGACCCATGTAAGAAGCGCCTTCCTTGGTTTCAATAATTGTCCTATTTACATCGATTTATGATTGAGTGCTAACGTTGAAACAAAATTTAAATAATTTCAAATAAAAGTTTTAATGTTTGGTTTAGTTAGAAATACTCGTACATATATCGAGAGTAGTAATATTTATAATTTTTTTTCTTTGTACCAAGTTCCGTTATGCTCGATAAAATATCTTATATAAAAGGCTAATTAACCTCTTATAATATTTCTTCACTGATTATATGTTAATTTTTATAAATCTCGAAAGAGACGGTTGGATAAGACGATACTGTTTTCTCAGTATGTGTACAAATTTCTTCATCAATCTTATATACAAAATAAAATAAAACGATAAAGATAATTTAAAACAATTATTTGTAGAAATAATTAAAATAAATATCATGATCATATAAAACAACAGTTGCCGTTGGTACGACTATATAAGAGTAATATTCCGACATAATATTTATTTATAACTAAGTGACTTTTATCTTGGTGTCTTGTTTATTCGGAAGTTTGTAAATTATATAATATTTTATATTAGTTTTAATGATAAGATAATATTTTATACTTTACTGTAAGGGATGTTTGTAAATCGTGGAAAAAATGTTTACTCTTTGTCCTTAAAATTATTTTCTGATGAGAATTTGTGTGATGAAAATTGTTTTGTCTAATCTTTTTCTCATCAGGTGAAGCAGCTAATAATCGTTTGTAATATAAACAACAAATCTAATAAATAAACATAAGGAACGAACCAGAATAATTCAATAATAATAATCAAACCATATCCAAATTGTTGCGAGTCGGAAACTATCGTTTCTTCAGAAAAAATGAAAAGAGTACGATTAAATTCTAAAGATGTTCGCTTTATTAGCAAAAAACAAAATGAATATTGGGAGCACGGCGACTACAGTCGTTAAGCGACAATCTCCACATCCATGTTTTTGTGTCATCAATTTTATACCCATTCCAAATACGGTTGGACGCTTATAAATGCATCACACACTTTAATCCCATTCCTGTGCCCTAATTCTCTAAGCAGTAAGATAATTTGTAAAGGTGTAAACGAAAATTTATCTTGCCTGTTTTCAATTTTCGCATTCTCTAATTGCCCACCTTGATAAAATTTAAAACTTTTACGATACAAAATGTCAAATCTTAACACACTTTTATGATTTATGTACACTACAGGCCAACAGTTTTTGGTCGATCATGTTTTAAAGAAATTGTCGTTGGTATAATATTGTAATAAATTTAATTAAATTTTATGAAATTCAATTAATTTCAGATCCACTTTATGCATAAAATAATCATTAAAATGTTTAAATTGCACGTTCTTCGATGTGAAGTCTCGGCATTTGTTCGACTAAATTATTTAAATTTTCCGCCGAAATATTTTTCCAAGCATCGTGTATTTTATGTAACAAGTCTTCGCTGATGTTAGACAAGTTTTTAAGCTCTCGATCTAACTGGTCCCCACCACAAGGTGGGGCTTTAAGCCACTGTAAATCAATACGAAATCAATTCGCCTCTGTAACCAAATTATGCCTTATTTTAAAATATTCTATCGAATTCGATGGCGGCACTCGAATATTGACATAAACTTGCGATATACATAAAATTTGCTATGTTTGTATAACATAAAAATATTGAATTTTACATATATTAATTAAGAACTAAATTAAAATAAGAATGTATTATACAGTTGTCAAACGACATATTAGTACAGTTGGCGTCATTCGTTTCTATGCCTTAAGAACAATATTTGTTTTACGTCTATCACAGACAAACTATTTGTTTCGACTGTACGTGTATGTATTGCATTATCAACATTTAGGTGTATATTAGAAAAGTAATAAATCTTAAATAAATAAATTTTATCTAAAAGTTTAAAAACTACAATTGAAATTAGCTTCAACTTTTATTGGTAAATAGATGCTATTAGTAACAACATATACATATATGCAGAATCCGTTTCAGAAAATGACAATTTTTTCGTGTTATTCGCTATTGAAATCGTGATATGAAACTTTACGTCACAAAATTTGGTGCTGGAAAGTTCCAGAAAAAAACTTCCGTTTGTAGAGTCCAGTTACATTTTATGAATACCATTTTAGTAAATGCCGGAATTTTTACATTTACCGAGCTTACATACCCAGTAAATTATTTGTCTTTAGTAACAAGTCTGCAGCTTGTCTGGGAATGAGAAAGTCATATGAAATTACATACAAATTTCTTAAGTAACATGTCATATGGTAGTCCTTAATGTGTTACTAAAGTCACGTACGGTGTGTAATCTATTGACACGCGGTTGTCTTAACACTGTCTTCAATAAATTCGGTTCAACTGTTTATATCTTTTTCAAAAGGGATATAGATCGCCATTTTTAATTTAAGTTCAATTTTATAAAAAAGTTTTAAGAAAAAAATGACAACAACAAACGAAAAATACCGACAGATTGAAAAAATTTAATATTACCGTACAATTTTGAGATGTGGGCGCCCGACGAAGAATACGTTTTATGGTGGCCATTTTGTATTTTTTTGCCAGTGTTTATTACCATATAGCCATGGCCAAAAGTATTGAGCACCCTAAAAATTTCGGGCGTATAGGATAAGTATAGCTGAAAACAATCCCTATTGTTTATTGATTATTTTTTCTACTTCTAAAAAGGGTTAAAAACAATGACTCACACCACAGGTGTTGCAATAAACCATCTGGTGCAATAAAATTTGTAATTTTTCCATTTTGTATTCATCAGTTCGCTACTTTCGCTCATTGTTTACACATCTAGATCTAGTGTGTTCTTGGTGTTTTGATTTGTTAAATTTGTTTAGAACAACGTGTGCATGTTCACGCCGATCTGTGCAATATACTATTGAGCGATCCTCCGCTAGTGGATCACACAGTAATAGATAGAGAACCGAGCACAAACGCATCACCACATACCGCGTGGGCCGAAAGTTTGTGAGAGAAGCTTTAAAAATAGGGGAAAAAACTTCTTCAGACCTCGCTGCTGAGTTGTCAGTAGAAATTAAGACACCAATTTCTGCTCGCACCACTCGCAGAAGACTTCAGAAGCTGGTCTGAAACGCTGTAAAGCCAGGAAGAAACCATGGCTCACCGAAAAAACAAGTATCGGTATAAACGGGCCCTAAAATACCAAAGTTCACCGAAGAAGATTCGTCAAATATCGTGTGGTCAGACGTATCAAACTTTGAAGTAAGTTCTATACCCTAATAATATTAAATAATATGTTTTAAAATAAAATTCATTCATACAAATGTTTAAGTTTCCCGAAGTCTACATTTTGTTTATTTCAGATTTTTGGTACACCTGGTGTGCCTTTTGTCTGTCGCCGGGTGGGCGAAGCATTAGTCCAGAGTGTGTGGTACCAACGGTTTGGGGCTGCATTACTAATTCTGAAGCTGGCGAAATGTTCATGTGTGAGGGCCACATGAACTCTTCAAAATACATAAATATCCTAGAATCTGCATTGCTGCCCTCATTTTTAACACTTTTTGGTGGTACAAACATGGCTGGCGTTAAATTCCAGCAGGATAACGCGCCAGGAGGATATCATAAATCTGCCCGCACAATGAAATGGTTTCGAGAAAATAGCATTGAGGTTCTGGAGTGGTCTGCCCAGTCCTCGGCCTGAACAGAGTCAGGCGCCACACAATAAATAACAAAGAAAGCCTAAAACGCTGCCTGCACCAAGAATGGAGCGCCATACGTCTTGCAGAATGTAAAAAACCTTAAGCTCTCTACCCACAAGAATTTCTGCCGTAATTAAGGCAAAAGGTGGACCTACAAAATATTAATTTTATATAAATAAATAGTAATGTGAACCTATTTATAAAAATTGTCAATTTATTTCAAATTGTGAGAAAAGCGTCTGCTTTTGCGTGCATTTACTTGCGATGCATCAGCTAAAAGTTTTTGTAAATAAGTTGTAAATCATAAAATGATACCATGAATGTGATCAAATCGGGTTTCGTATTTCTAATACCGTTTTTAATGTATTATCCGGAAATTTGCGAACTGATTATTCCTTCAGTAATCGGTTAGATGCTAAACCTCATCATAAAAACGAGCCTAATATAGTAGAAAAGCCGGTATTAACATGGTTACTAAATTTCCGCTGGACCCTATGCATTTAGTCGATTTAGAAATTGTCATAAAAATGTTTACTCTTTTGTTAGATGAATTAAAACCTGATACTCAAAAATCAATGTTGAGACGACAATTAGACATGTTACCAAAGACCACTGCCATATTTGTGACCACCACCATACATATTGCAAGCAAGAACCATCAGACATGTTACCAACGTACACCACTATATATGTTACCAAAGTCTACATATCAACAAGTTACTAATGGCACCCATCAGACTGGTTTCCAAAGAACACCAAACAACAAGACTTTTAAAACGAGTTGTTTCAAATACGAGTACATGTAGTTGTCTTTTAACTGTCTTGGACGTTTTATCAAGTCTTGTCGCTAAGTCGTCTTTTAATTGTCTTGCAAGACTCGTTTGCTGGGTACAGTTTGTGAATTATGCCATACGACCTCATTGGCACCGAAAATTTATTAATCCAATCAAGTAATTTTATTTAGGTCTAGTTATGGAGGGACGTTCTTGTTTAAACACTTGATTTTATGAAACAGATATCACTTGGACCTTAGTGCTAGTTAAAAGTTATTTTTAGTTTAAGTTATTTATAATGCATACTATAACTAAATTTTGTACTAGTTCATTTTCGTTCTAAATTGGTCCTAATTATCTATTTTCCAAATGCGAGATTAATAAATAGTTTCTATTCGCAGCGTTGTGCGATCTTAAAGGTTGTTGAGAGCTAATAGTGCCGGGTTGAGTTCGCGATAGCTTTTTGTTAAATGCGTCCAGTTTAAAATTAAAAATTTAATTTTTTTTTAAAATTAAATAGCTTAGATTTATTAGTAATCTAAGTATAACAAGAAAAAAACCATCATAAAACTTGTAATGTCGATGTTCTGTTCGTTACAGTTTCGTTATTATACAGAACTATACAGAACATCGATATTACAGGAAAATTATACAACTTTTATGATGGATTATTTTGTTATACTTAGATTACTATTAAGTCTAAGTTATTTAATTTAAAAAAAAATTAAATTTTTAATTTTAAATTGGACACATTTGAAAAAAGCTATCGCGAACTCAACCCGATTGTTGTTCACAAAAACCCGGCTATTAAACGTTTTCACTTTCTAAAATTTATTAACTAATTTATATTTTCTAGAGGCAGTCATATTTATTGTATTCGTCGTGCAAGTGTAATGATCTAGTAAAATATTACGAGTGCATAACAAGTTGACAGTTTTGCAGGTTATGAGGTTTGGAAACTGATCTAAGGAAGTTGTCAAATCAGATACTTGAAACATTTGACTTTTTTACTTGAAAATTTGGCAACTAAAATGGCTTTTGCATTAATCCACAGACCATCTTGTTCTATAATATTCTTCTCCTGGAGTCTTCTTCCTTCTAATCTAAACAAGCAATTTCTTTTAAAATTATAAATGATACACTTATTTGTCTGTTACATTTGTGGAAAGACTGTATGGGTATGCGCATACAAGTTGCTGCACAAGTATGGGTAGAAGTGAAGACGATCGAGTAAAATATTCGAATGCTTGACTTGACTGAATGAATATTTTTAGTTAATTAAATTGTTAGACCTTGACCTTAATTAATTCAAAAAATAAAACTATAAACTAAAATATAAAGAATTGCAATTCATTTTGAATAATACCCAAACGAAAGCATTTTTCACATTCAAGTAAAGTTATCCTTGCTCAGTTTGCTGGCAGGAGCAAAGTGACACGGATTGAACTAGGTGTTAACCAAATACCGCTTAACAACCGATTCTCTAGTTTAGAGGTCGGTGACCTCAATACAGCGCCGAAATCGAAACCTGAGAAACCGCCTCCAATTTATTTAATCTAACAATGAACTGGTTAATAAAATCGCATCATTAACAGACTCTAAATTTTATATTGCCCCGCTCAAAAGGGGTAATATAAACGAAACAAAGAATCAAACCTTCGAAATCGATGGCTTCAGAGCCCTAGTTAAACATTTTGACGAAGTTGGTAAAAAATATTACACATACCAGCTAAAAAGTCAAAAAGGGCTCACTGTTGTGCTAAAAGGAATTGAAAGCTGCGTAGATGTTAGCGACATACAAGCTGCACTTGCTGCGGAAGGTTTCCATGTCAAATCTATTGGTAATATAGTAAACCGTGAGAAGGTACCCCAACCAATGTTCCGTTTGGAACTAGAGCCAGAGGAAGAAAAGTCAAAAGGAGTTCACAAGATTTACAACCTAAAATATTTGCTACATCGCAAAATAGTAATTGAAGAGCCTAGGAAGAGGTCAGGACCAGTTCAATGCATAAAGTGCCGAGAATACGGACACACGAAAGCATACTGCACCTTAAATGATGTTTGCGTTATTTACCAAACAGGGTGACAAATCTCGCAATGACCCATTTGTGAAACGTTGCAGTAACTCTGGTGAAAATCATACTGCAAATTACAGGGGATGTACAGTGTATCTGGACTTAAAACGGAAAATAAACCCTAAAATGAGAGCTGAGCAACGAATGCTCAATATGCAATTTAATCAGAGGGTCATGTTACCAAAAAATACAATAGTCACCAAACCTGCGAGTGCAAACAGACAAAATGATAACTTGGAGACGTTTGACAGCAGTTTTGCACAGCCAGGTGTTTCTTATGCAAACATCCTAAAAGGTAACAAACCGAAACCCAAAGTTCGTTTTAATGAAGAGGACCTAAATATTCATACCACGCTAAATAAATTAACCGAGACCATCCAAAGTTTCATGACGATGATGGAAAGGCAAATGAGCATGATGATGCAAAATATGAATACGCTTATGCAAATAATAGTTAAAAACCAAAAATGACAGTTCTAAAAATAGCTATTTGGAATGCGAACGGGCTTCCGCAACATAAAGCTGAGGTACACACCTTTCTTATCGAACAAAATATAGACATCATGTTAATATCTGAAACACACTTCACCAAACACAATTTTTTTAATATTACCGGCTATTCCGTTTATGACACCAAACATCCGGATGGAAAAGCACACGGCGGCACCGCAATCTTGATAAAAAGAAGGTTAAAGCACTACGAGCTCCAGAAATATGCTAAAGATCACATCCAAGCTACAACTATTTGTTTGGACGAATGGTCTGGGAAATTTGTAATATCGGCTGTTTACTGTCCACCGAAACATGCAATTAAAAAACAGCAATTTATCGACTACTTTAATCAGTTCGGAATCAAATTTCTAGCATGAGGTGATTACAACGCTAAACATGTGCAATGAGGTTCGAGGTTGACGTCACCCAAGGCAACTCTACGAAGCAATAAGCTAGAAAAACCTAGATTATTTATCATCTGGACATCCCACTTATTGGCCTACCGATAGAAAGAAAATTCCTGATTTAATAGCATTTAGAGCACCAATGCTCAAGTCGTTGACTGTTATGATTTATCATCAGATCACTCACCAATAATCGTAACACTAAGTACGCAAGCATTAAAAACTAAACCACCCCAACGTTTAACAAACAAACTAACGAAATGGGTTCTGTATAGAAACATAGTAGACGTAAATTGTCATCTGGATGTTCCACTGCAAACACCAGAAGATATCGATGCCGCGATAGAAAACTTAAGACAAATAATGGAAATGGCTGCAAAACAAGCTACTCCGGAGTACAAAAATTCGGAAAAAATAGTAAGCTTTCAAGTAACATTCAAAAGTTAATGGCAGATAAGCGGGCGACTCGGCGGCTATGGCAACTGCACCTTTTCATAAATGGAAATTAAATAGAGCTATTAAAGCTCTAAGAGAAGCAATACGGGAAGAACACAATCTTGGAATGCAGAATTACCTAAGTGAGCTCACAGCAACAGAGAAAACAGATTACTCACTGTGGAAAGCAGCAAGAAATTTAAAAAGGCCAGAGCTATCGTACCCACCGGTAAGGAAACCAGATGGTCATTGGGCCAGAAGTGATTTAGAAAAGGCTATCGCTTTCTCTAACCATCTACAAAAAGTGTTCACTCCAAGCGAAAAAATAATGACTGCGTACTACCACAGTTTACGAGGGACGAGTCGAACCCAAATCCAGTAAAATTTAAATGGAAATGCGTCAAAACGGTTATCAAAAACAGGATAAATCCTAAGAAAGCTCCAGGCCATGATCTAATAACTGGAAAAATGATTTAAAGAATTACCCGATTGATGCATAAAATATATAACATATATTTTTAATGCGGTTATAAGATGTGGATACTTTCCCCAAAAATGGAAAATATCTCAAATTATCATGATTCCTAAGCCAGGTAAAGACGAAACCCAAGTCTCGTCGTACAGGCCAATAAGTCTACTTCCGATAATTTCAAAGCTCTTTGAAAAGATGCTACTAGAAGAACTAATACCTATATTAACTGTAGGTCGCATTATACCAGATCACCAATTTGGATTTAGAGAGCAGCACGGCATAATAGAACAGGTGCACAGAATTGTAAACACAATTAAGCTCTCCTTAGAAGAAAAGAAATATTGCTCGGCAGTTTTCTTGGATATTGCGCAAGCTTTCGACAAAGTATGGCATGAAGGATTAAATTACAAAATTAAAACTCTTCTGCCTAGACAATTTCATGCAATTCTTGAAAACTACCTAACCCAAAGGATGTTCCAGGTGAAACAAAGTACGGCCACTACTGAGTTAACCGAGATAAAGGCAGGAGTACCGCAAGGTAGTGTATTGGGACCTGTGTTATACTTGTTGTTCACAGCTGACTTACCAATAACCGAAAACATAATCACTTCAACTTTTGCTGATGACACAGCTATATTGTTTTCACACAAAAATCTTCAAACAGCATCGAGAGAATTACAAAAACATCTGCATAAAATAGAAGATTGGTTAAAAACTTTTCGGATAAGGACGAATGAATGTAAATCAACACATGTAACATTCACCCTGTAAAATTAAACAATAACACAATTCCACAACAAACAAAAGTCAAATATCTCGGTCTTCATCTCGATAGAAGATTGACATGGAAAAAGCAAATTGAAACAAAACGTAATCAACTAAAAATAAAATTTTCTAAAATGTACTGGTTGATCGGAAGAAAATCGAAACTCTCTCTAGACTGCAAGGTTCTACTATACAAAGCGATCCTAATCCCCATATGAACATATGGTATCCAACTATGGGGCTCAACTAGTGCCTCAAATATAGATATTGTACAAAGAACGCAAGCAAAGATACTTCGTAGCATTACAAATGCGCCCTGGTATATTCGAAACAGCAACCATAAAGACCTAGGAATTAAAAAAAGAGACAATAAAATCATGCAGTCTAAAATACCATCTGAAACTGGAATCACACCTTAACGAATTAGCTAGAGAACTACTAAGGCAACCGAAATACAAACGGCTTCGCAGAGCAGATCCTCTAGATTTAATCAACTGAAATATTTAATAATTGCACGCATGTTGACCTAACACACTTAAATTAAGTAATTAATAATAATTTAAAAATAATAATGCATACTAATATTAAGTACTAACATATGTTAAGGCTTAAGTAAAAAAAAAATATATAGTTTTTAAGAATTTCACACTTCTTGTTAGTTTCGTATAAAGAAAGATTCAAGAATAAATCCTTTGGCAATAGAAAAAAAAAAAGTAAAGTTATCCCTCGATAAATAATTTGTGATACTTTTTGACATAAATTTATCTTGCCACATTACATTTTATCTTGAATAAAAATTAGAGGATACGAATTTAATAAAACATCACGTTTTTAGAGAATTAGGGCACTGCAATGATTTCCTTAAAAATGGCAATCAATTTGCAATGTCTGTAAGACAATCAAACTATCTAGGAAATTCAATATTCACCACATCAATTTAAAATTATCATTAGCAGGATCCTCTAACGAAGGACAAACATTGTTTAAAGCATGAGTGACCAACCTGACCAACTACATTACGGGCTAAACACATATAAGAAAATAACATTCTCAAGGCAACATAAATGCAGCAGCAACACAAATATCACAACACAAATCTAAAAATGTAGAGTAGTTACAAAAATGAATGGGAACATTTGTTAGTATCTTTTACGTAGTAAAATAAAATATAGTAGTTATTAAAATTTTCGACCTCGAAACTTTTGCAAATTTACTTTAAATAAAATAACAGAACCCCGACAACACAACTTTCAAATCTGCCAACAAAATACGTCACAGCTGAAACGTTAACTCAAGGCAACATAAATGCAGTAGCAACACAGAAAATGTATGCACTACATCAATGCATATGACGGACATCTGAAAACTTTACCAATACAGGAAACCCTCGAAGAACGCGATTAATTGGTTCGAAACCGTGTTGTTCGAGACTACAGAAAACGGAAGTGTGAAAATAAAAAAAAAACGTTACGTTGTAATTTTTTTTTGTTATGGTACTCGTATAAGTACAAAAAACAAAATAAAAGAGGGGCGACATATATAATACATATTTTATTATTTTTCAAAAGAATTACTCGAAAATCGTGTAGTGTGAAACCGTGTAATTCGAAGGAAGGTATCTGTGTTCTTCGAAACATTACCGTATTTTTGGAGGGTTACCTGTATATGGTGTATTACCAATAAGGGACGCATCTGGTCAAATTCTAATAACAGATGAAACACAATTGAAGAGATGGGAGGAATATCGAAAGAACATCACCAACAATACACAAATCTTCGAGTCAACAACTGTTGTTAATAATGAAACTAATAACATCCATCCACCAACGGAGCTAGTAGCTAGCGGTGTCATTGCTAAAATGAAGAATAACATATCGACAACTGCAATAGCTCTAACACCAGTAATGGCACCAGTATAGAATTCCGGTAGAACACCGCGAAAATAGAAGGAAGGTTTGACTATAACGATTCCCAAGAAAGGTGCGATCTGGAAGAATGCAAGAATTGACGATGTAAATCCCATCTAGACACAAGCAAAATGATATTAGCGATGGTCTTACTAGATAGAATTTCACCGACAATCAACGCGAAATTAAGAAAGAAATAAGCTGGCTTCAGACCAAGGCGAAGTTACACCGATCATCTTAACACAACCATTATCATTGAACAGTCTAACGAATGGAATTCATCACTTACTCTTCGTGTCGAAGACCGCGGTCATTCGACACAATACACAGGAACAGAAAATGGAAGACACTTTATGAAATGGGCAGCCCAAAGGAATTAATTTTTTTTTCTTAAAGAAAGTGTTAACTGTCCAATGATTTTAATGTCCTTTGAAGGTCAATAATTACCCTCTTCTTCATTCACGCACGCACTACCCCTTCACAAAATTACAGTATACGACTTGCACATTGCAATCCATGTCAACCTGTATACACTGACATGAACGGTGGGTCAGCGCTAAATTCTCCACTTCAACAGAGGGTCTTATTAGTGTTTATTAACATCACTGATCTTAATCGATGACGAAAATTCGCTTTGCATCCATCCTGTAGTGGAACGTGAAATTATAGTCTTTCAACAAATGTTTCATACATATCAGCAAGATTTATGCCAGCCATACCATTGGGGTACAAAAAGTTAGAAATCATGTCTCTATACCGTTCACCATTAACTGTAACATTCCGCCCATCATCGTTTTTGAAGACATTTGGACCAATGATTCCGCCGGCCCATAAAGCACACCAAACAGTGATTTTATTTGGATGTAATGGTGTTTCGGAAAAGGCTTGTGGATTATCTTCAATCTAAATCCGACAATTCTGTTTATTAACGTACCGATTCAAGCAAAAGTGAGCTACATCGCTGAACACAATTTTGTTTGAAAAATCAACATCAATATCAATTTATGCTTCAGCCCACTGGCCGAATTGGCGGCATATGCGGTTGTCGGACGGCTTTAATTCCTGCTCAAGTTGAATTTTATAAGCATGTAAACCAAGACCCTTAGATAAAATTTTCCATAAAGTGGATTTACACATCTCCAGCTGTTGAGGACGACGTTGAATTGATTGATTTGGGTCTTCCTCAATGCAATGCTGTACAGCGTTAATCGCTGGTTCGGTACGCACTGTTTGACGTCTTACTGGATGCGAATTATCATTTAGAGTATTCGTGGTGCGAAAATGATCCATAGTTAACCAAAATACCTGCTTTGAAACAAAATTTTAGCAATTTGCAAGCGTTGCTCTGGCGTGAACCTCTAAAAACATCCTTTACTTGGATGCAGGTAACCGAGTTCAATACAAAGGCACGCAAAGTGAATCATACTGTAACATCGAAGGAGTAAGGCACGGATGTAACATGAAAATGAAATATGTTAGCAAAGGTGAAACAACTCGGAAAATCGTGGGTGAAAATCAACAATAGCACCCAATAGAGTTAGAGTGTCCAGCCTAGTAGACACCCTATGCTCGTAAATTGGAGATCCAAAATAAGTGTTTGGTCAAATAAACTTGTACGGTGACAAGTAAATTCTTGTTTATGTTCGTCTTTAAATTTAAATTTTGTTCGAATTAATTTAATTTTCATTTGCTATTAATTATCGAAATTAGGGTAGTGTAAAATGTTTGCTTAAGTAACTTAGTACGGTCCATTTTAAATTTTGTCTCTAAATTGTGGTAGTGTAATGTTATGGGTCAAGGTAATTTTTACGGTGACAAGAAAATTTCTTGTTCATGATCGTGTTTAAAATAATTTAAATTCAGTTCAAATTAAATTAAAATAGTTTTTTCCTTGCAATGGCAATAAATTCGGTAAAAGTGGTAATGGCAATGATAAGAATATTCTTTTTTAGTCGTATTGAGGATCACGTGTTGGTGATCAAGGTTGTACAACCCGATCCTTTTCAATACGGTGTGAATCTAGAATCTATGCAAATTTACCGTGACCAGGTACTCCTTGGGGAGCTAAGTCATAGATTTATACCTCCTCGTGGTGCTCTCTGGGTTACTCTAAATGAACCGAGCGGTCCATAGTCATGGATACTAAATGTCATAACGAGCTATTGGCGGCTCAAAAGCTATTCCATATCATCGTCTGTTCTCCAGGTTAGAGGTGGCTGAAGCGGGCGGCTCTGGAGATCAGTTACCTACTCTGATAAAAAACACCAAGTTATGAACCCTACTTAAAGGTCACGGATTAGTTTATCGAATTCATCCCAACAACGACCTCAGAAAATGTACACGTACATCGCTATAAAATGGAAGTATGGAACGTGTTAGATCTTTTAAGGCCCGAAGACTTCCTTTCGAATCAGGCGAAAATTTACACATTTAAAGTACTTGCGCAATAAGAGTTTAATCGGTCTGGGAGTGGGATCTAAAATACCACCAATGATTACACTCTCCACTGCAGCAGTCATTAAAACAGAGGATAAATTGGAGCTGGTTTTCTCTTCCATGGGTGAGTATGCACGGTTATACTCGTCACAAAGAAATTCATATCAAGATTATCAAGGCACATGCGCCCACCGAAGAAAAATCATACGACTACTGACCACTGTTTCACTTTGGGGATGATGATGGATAAATGTTGGGAGTACAACCGTTCACTAGCTCTATATAAACTTACAACAGGCATAAGACAGCATCAACCGTGAAAACCTTTATACGCACTCACGTGTCTCACAATTCAGAGAACTTGGCTTTTTCTATCAATTAACCATGTTTGTCTCGCTGTGTATAGAATTATAGCTGAAGGGATTGTGTCTGATCCCTTCGATAAAACATCAGGTTGGCGACAGGGGGTGCGCAATGATGATACACATAAATCTGCATATTCCATAAGTCAGGCTAAATTCTTGGTTATGCATGTGGTATCGTGCTTCTTAGCCGGATGCCTAATGATATCAAGGACAATTTAATACCACTTATCCTCCACGCTTAACTACTGGGTCTGAAAGTGAACAGCAACAAAACTAAATGTCTTTTAACACCATGGAGCATCCATACGGTCTCTCGGAACAGAAGACCATTTCTTTGACAACGTAAAAGGCTTCAAATATTCCGAGTTCAGTTATAATATTAACAAATGATGGCCAAACAGATAACATCCGCATAGCAACCGGACATTGAATCTTCTACGCACACGCTCAAGACAAGACCTGTGTTAATTTTCGAAGTGAAAGTTGAACCTTGATCACTAACGGATATAGAATATTATCTACATTTGAAAGGATGGTCATCCGATCTATTTATGAACCAGTTAAGGTTGCGAACCACGAATATTGGATTTGACTGAATCATGCAATGAAACATCACCTTGGAGATTGTGACATTATCGGATTTATTAAATGCAACCGAGTTAGATTGCTGGGATACGTTGATCGATCTCCAACACAGCGAATGATAACAAAAGTGTTCCACTAATTACCAGTTTGGCGAACGTCGCAGAGAAAGGTCACGCAGCAAAATCACTTCATGGAATGTCAAAGCTAGAAATAGAGAGAGAAGTCGAAGTAAAAGTAAAGGTGTCTGCGAATTTTGTAAACTGAAGAATTTCTTTCATTGAGTTCTGGTAGTACCTATCGAGTTCTCCCTCTGAGTAGTAATTTGGAAATTCTGGAGGACTAACGGTGTTTGGTATCTCGTGGAATTCTTTTCATAAGATGCTAGTATATAAGACTGTTTCATATTTGACTGACTCTTTAAAATGAATGTTTAATATTACTAGATTTTAGGTTTAATATCATTTAGGTTTTAATTGTCTTCAGGTAAATGCTTCTGGGTCAGCTTGTCTATAAGCCTTAAAAGCTGTTTTTATCATTGAAGTGGCGTCTGATTTACACAGTTTGGTCGTAAATCTTCAACGAAGAAGCGGTCTCTGCGTTCCACAATGTATCTGCGAACTAGACGCCATGTTTTTTCTCCAGTAATCGGATTTAGTATTTAATTCTCATTCTTTTCAGGCTCTGGGTGTGGCAATAATGTTTCTGCTTCTACATTGGTGGTCGTGAGTAAATTCATTACCGATGACACTGACCAAATTCTTTTACTAGCAGATATAGTTTACAACATAGTTAAAAGATTCTCTGAAATATTAATTTTGTATTTCATTCCATCAGAGGGCTTGGGGTTGGTTCCGACTAATAAAATGCCATTGTCTTGATTGAGTTTATCTCCAGTTCTCTCAATTTGTCATAGTTGTACTCTGCCGTGGAGCTACGTATTTTATAATTTTATTTGCATTGCATACCTCTAATGGATAACTTTTGCATTTTCATGCATTTCGAAGCTCGTGTAAGGAAAAAATGTCCTCTGTAAGTATTGACATTGCTGTTGCCAAGTCGTTACGGCGTTAAAAATTACACATTCCTTTCGATTAAATTTTTAAGATATGTCTTAATACATCTTAGTTTTACTTTGAAAGTTTATTTGGGGTCAGTTCAATAAAAACTAGAACCTAAAAATATGTTTTTCCAATCATCAACACCATCTTCGGCATCCTAAATTTCGGTTTATCAAAATAATGTACATAAGTTGATCTACGGTCACATGAACCACATACATAAATGTTTTCTGAATGGCTAACGACCATTAATAAAATAAAAATTCAGCACCATAACAACTTTGAAGCGAGTCAAAGACAGAATGAGTTGTATGTTTTTATGTGGGAGATGAAGGTTTCCTTAATGAATACAACATTTAAACATAAAGACAAGGCTGTACACAATACAAAATAAGTTTTCGCCTTTCACATAACAATATAATTTCTAATTGTATTCCGACAACCTTTTCTAACATTCTATAAATAAAGCATTAAACTTTGTTTTTCTGTTTTTATTTTGCGTATTCCAACCTAAAAAAGGAGTTACCAGCAGACTTGGCTAAAGAGTAAATTAATATAATCCGACCCTTATCCACATTAATGAGTGTAAATAGCATAACGTAATGAAAATGTATGGGAAAAGGACTTTCATTACAATAATAATAACCTTAGTAATAATATAATGGCCGGCTAGATTACAACAATAACATTTAATTTATTTAATAATTTTATTTTATGTCTGTCCAAGAATGAACGACGTACGACAGTTCATTCATGATGTCTGTCATTTATTTTGGGCGATTTTTATGTTCAACAAAAACCCTGCTTTTATGTTCGTACTCAATTTTGAATACATGGATGGATATTCTATATACGTACTCGTACATTCATTCAGTTTCAGCAGTCTTAGGAGAGGGCATTTACATTTAAATTGAAAAACATAAAAACCGAAACTTTTGTTAAGTGATTATATGTTTCTGCAAAATCACATCATGCTAACAATATTATCGTTAAAATTTCTGATTTTAAAACTTTTTATGTCTATTGTAGATATTTAATACAAAAAACTTGATATAATAATAAAAGTTAAAATGTTATGAAAAAATGGTGCACCTAAACGTAATAATCGAGATTGGGGATGTTGGGTTGACGTAGTTCATATAGATATTAGAAGGTTATTAAAAATTTGCTTCTATACTAAAGGGTCTTTTAAATGTCGCGCCTAGATGTTTTTTTTGAAATAAAACATGGAAATACGGCTTTCGACAATTATATGTGAAAAAATGACATCATTTAAATGTCCACCACGAGCACGTCTACAAGTTTCTATACGAACATCAAAACTTTTAAGAACTCGCTCACACATTACCGCATTAAGTTCATCAATTTCGGTCCGAATGTTGTTTTTCAGCTGTGCATTTGTTGTTGGTTTATTCACATAAACTTTACTTTTCAAGAAACCCCAAAGAACGTAACCTAATGGCGTTAAATCGCATGATCTTATGTTCTGCGTTGCTAATGATCTGTTTGTTTTAATTTTTGTATTAATTGAATTCTGTAAGGATGCAAATGCCGAGAACGTCGTGATATCGATGTTGAAGGTTCCCCCGCGACACTTTTGGCCACAGCAGCAATGTTCTCACTAGAACGACCACTTTTTGGTCTGCCAAAACTTTTTCAAATAGAATTGTTTACTCATTCGAGGATTATTTACACCCAAAAAATCACAAATTTTACTATACATGTTTTTTAAAGATCGATGATTTTCATACAGAATAACTTTAATGCGTTCTTCTAGCGTTTACGTATACGTAATTAAAATTGTACATCTATCTACTTCACAAATGTCAAAGATGACATAAAAAAAAGGCTGCGTTTAGAAATTATTTACTACTGACATCTAGGCGTGACTTTTGAAAGACCCTTTACAATTTGATTTTATAAAGTTCTAGCTTCTTGTTTCGTTTAGCAAACCTTTTGTATTTTGTAGCAAAATTTTACGAGCATATACAAAAGAACAGCATATATACTCGTACATTTTACTTTGGAAGTTCTAATAAGCGTTACTAATTGTTTAGCAAAAAGATTACATTGACACAACATGAATTCCATTGGAGAGCATAACTAAATAATCGAAAAAGTTAATCATGCAACCATGGTGTGTCTGCACACAAAGAACATTTCCTAGCAGTGATTATTATTGATTTATTTGAAGAAGGTTAGTAAATTGGTTTTTAATGTCTACATGTGACAAATCAGAAAACGTTGTATGTACACACATAGTCATGCTTGTTTATGAAAACAGTGTGAAATTAGTGGGATGAAGACAATTTACGTATATATGCATCTTATAACAAAGTGTCTCAACCAGAAATTTGTTTAAAGGGAAATATAATAATTGCTTTTTCAATAAAGGTCAGGAGGCGAACATACTTGTGTCAGATCTTAAATAATTTTTACAAATTTTTTGTAATATTTCATATTAATTGCCTGGCCCGGTGTATATACAATCTTTAAGGGTTCTGGCATCACTGGTCTGCCTTCTACTGGACTTACCCCTAACTTATAATCAAAATCTACCTATGGTTATGGGCTATCGAATCAGCATAGTCAGATTGGTGTCCATGTACCAAAATCTGGAATGATGAACGATTTTATCGTCAGAATAAGGGGAAAATAAAAATTTCACTCCTATAACCCCATCAGACTTACCCCTAACCTATAATCGAAATTTACCTGTGGTCATGGGCTATCGAATCGGCATAGTTAGATTGGTGTCCATGTGCCACAATCTGGAATGATGAACGATTTTATCGTCAGAATAAGGGAACAATAAAAATTTCACCCCTATAACCCCATCAGACTTACCCCTAACTTATAATCGAAATCTACCTATGGTTATGGGCTATCGAATCAGCCTAGTCAGATTGGTGCCCATGTGCCAAAATCTGGAATGATGAACGATTTTATCGTCAGGATAAGGGAAAAATAAAAATTTCACCCCTATAACCCCATCAGACTTACCCC
This sequence comes from Nephrotoma guestfalica, assembly GCA_963691935.1. Taxonomy (NCBI): domain Eukaryota; kingdom Metazoa; phylum Arthropoda; class Insecta; order Diptera; family Tipulidae; genus Nephrotoma; species Nephrotoma guestfalica. The sequence goes on along the minus strand of OY829913.1, from coordinate 224,966,040 downwards.
TAACCTATAATCGAAATCTACCTATGGTTATGGGCTATCGAATCAGCTTAGTCAGATTGGTGTCCATGTGCCAAAATCTGGAATGATGGACGATTTTATCGTCAGAATAAGGGAAAAATAAAAATTTCACCCCTATAACCCCATCAGACTTACCCCTAACCTATAATTAAAATCTACCTGTGATCATGGCCCATCGAATCAGCATAGTCAGAATGGTGTCCATGTGCCAAAATCTGGAATGATGAACGATTTTATCGTCAGGATAAGGGAAAAATAAAAATTTCACCCCTATAACCCCATCAGACTTACCCCTAATCTATAATCGAAATCTACCTGTGATCATGGCCCATCGAATCAGCATAGTCAGATTGGTGTCTATGTGCCAAAATCTGGAATGATGAACGATTTTATCGTCAGGATAAGGGAAAAATAAAAATTTCACCCCTATAACCCCATCAGACTTACCCCTAACTTATAATCGAAATCTACCTATGGTTATGGGCTATCGAATCAGCATAGTCAGATTGGCGTCCATGTACCAAAATCTGGAATGATGAACGATTTTATCGTCAGGATATGGGAAAAATAAAAATTTCACCCCCATCAGACTTACCCCTAACCTATAATCGAAATCTACCTGTGATCATGGCCCATCGAATCAGCATAGTCAGATTGGTGTCCATGTGCCAAAATCTGGAATGATGAACGATTTTATCGTCAGGATAAGGGAGAAATAAAAATTTCACCCCTGTAACCCCATCAGACTTACCCCTAACCTATAATCGAAATCTACCTGTGATCATGGCCCATCGAATCAGCATAGTCAGATTGGTGTCCATGTGCCAAAATCTGGAATGATGAACGATTTTATCGTCAGGATAAGGGAGAAATAAAAATTTCACCCCTGTAACCCCATCAGACTTACCCCTAACCTATAATCGAAATCTACCTGTGATCATGGCCCATCGAATCAGCATAGTCAGATTGGTGTCCATGTGCCAAAATCTGGAATGATGAACGATTTTATCGTCAGGATAAGGGAAAAATAAAAATTTCACCCCTATAACCCCATCAGACTTACCCCTAACCTATAATCGAAATCTACCTATGGTTATGGGCTATCGAATCAGCCTAGTCAGATTGGTGTTCATGTGCCAAAATCTGGAATGATGAACGTTCAGGATATGGGAACGATATCAATCGTCAGGATATGGGAAAAATAAAAATTTTACCCCCATCAGACTTACCCCTAACCTATAATCAAAATCTACCTATGGTCATGGGCTATCGAATCTGTCTAGTCATATTGGTGTCTATCTGGTTAAATCTAATCGTTCACTTAAACGAGACTTTTCCAAACTTTCGGCTGAAGTAGTCAAGATACACTTTGTATTATCGATTTTTTCATTTTCGGCTGCCAACTTTCGGCTTTTTTCTATATACGAGTATGTCTGTTATTTACATTTTTCTTTTAAAAAATTGATGAATTATTTGTTACTTTAAAATCTGTATTGGTGGGATTTTTCGATCTTCAATATTCAATCATTCGTTAAACACAATCTGCATTAACGACAAATTACGGCATTTCAACTTGGGATGGAAATACAATAACTGCATTACCATCTTTCGGCTGGGTTATCAAACACACTATCTGCATTGCCATCTTTCGGCTGGAAACTTTCGGCTAACTTTAACAGTATCGTACATGCAAACATTTTAATTTATGCCATTGGAATTGCTATTGTTTTATTGTGGCGCGCTTTTTCTCGTGAATTAGTGAATGTTTGAAGCAAATAATATCAGGGGTGTTAAACGCAAGGAAGCCTCGATTGTTCCAAATCGTGGGGACGACCCACACCCTTGAGAAAAAGTCTCACCAAGCTGAGCTATAGGAACGAGCAAAATCTAACTTTGATAAAGGATCAGAATTTTTTCAGTCAATTATAGTTTAGCAATAACAATCCAGTCGAGTTAGAAACATGTCCGTAAGAAAATTTGTGGGATATAAATTATTGACGAATGTCCTTGGCATGCTAAATGGCAAGGCTTTTGCCATTGGGGTCATATACCTAAACTTCGAAAAAATCATGAACCTCAAACTTAATGCTAGGCCAATAACACAATCTGTGTAAGTTTTTTAATCTGTAGTTTTTTAATCGTTGAGTTCGCCGTGTATTAAGGACCAACAAGTATGAACTGCGGATTTTTTTTTACTAAAACCACATGTTAAATTCGGAAGAACGATAAAAAATGCTTTATTCAAAGTATGCTCCATCGCTTGTTTTACATTTTCCTCATCTTTCGGGCAATTTGCGAATACTACGCCATTAAAAATCTTCCCCTTTTGCTGCGAACCATTCGTCGATCCATTTTTTGACATCTTCGTATGAACTAATGTGCTGCTCAGCCATTGCTTCACCCATCGCTGCAAACAAGTGGTAATTGGACGGAGCCAAGTCTGGTTAGTAAGCCGTATGAGGTAGAACTTCCCAGCTGAGTGAATCCAACGTGTCGTGAACCGGTTTGCCATATGTGATGGATCATTGTTTTGAAGAAAAATGACTTTGTGTCGCTTCTTTCGGTATTCTGGCCTCAAGCAGCAAACGGTTCAAAGCGGTCTATTGTTGTTGGCAAAGTTTAGTATTAACTGTTTCCCCAGGTTTTAACAGCTCATAATAGACCACGCCCCTCTGGTCCCACCAAACACAGAGCATCGTCTTTCTGCCTATTCTCTATTTTTTGCGCTTGGGATTCTCAAAATAAATCCAATTTTTATCCCCTGTTACTATCCGATGCAAAACGACTTCCTTTTGCACGGAGCGAGCAAAACGTCACATGTGTTTTTGCGCTTTTCCATTTGTCTGTCGTTCAACTCATGTTGTACTTATCTACCGATCTTCTGAGTCTTTCCCATCTCTTGTAGCCGATTGGAAACAGCTTCTTGACTAGCGTCAAATTGCTCGGCGAGTTGTATTTGTGTTTGCGAATCGTATTTGTCCTCTATTCGTGCTCTTTGTTCGGTATAAATTTCGACATATTGAACACAACAGTACAACATTATACACACACTATTCCAATTTATCACTCGTGCGCCTCCGACAATTGTTGATGACACAACAAAATAGCGCAGTGTCAAATTTGTATAGCACAAACTGCATTCGACTTTTCAGTTTCAGTGGTCCAAAATAAGTTTTTGTTTTTCTTAAGAAAGATTAGTAACAAGTTCGACAAATTGTGCGTATTGAGATATGAACCTATACGGTACCATCCAGTTACTCCTAACAATCTTCAATGTTGCCGAACGGTCCTCGGACGCGGATATTCTTTAACAGCTGGAACTTTCGCGGGATCGGCTTTTATCACTCCATCACAAATAATGTGGCCACTCGATGCATCAGACAGCGCATTGTGGGCCATTGCACAGACCAAATGGCATGGCTATGATTTGATATCGTACTTTACAATTTAGCCTGCGCATCACAGCAATCGATGAACACCCTGCACTGACTCCCTCTTCAATTACACCTATGGACAACTTACGATCTAGTTCTGCCTGAACTGCTGGCGATACAGCATAATGCCTTCACGGGTTTCACATCTCCGACATCAATCATTTGCGAAATTAAAGTTGTTCTTCCCAATCCTAACAACAACGATGAAGGAAACTTTTTAATGACTTGCCCCAGCTTGAATCTACACTAAGATAAAGTTATTGAAGTTAGTTCGGAGCTAAATTGAACGTTACAAGTCTAGTTTTACCCGCAAAGCAGAAACTTGTATGAAGGCGATAATTGATTCGAATAATACAATACATTCTGCTTAGTCGGAACACCGGTTAATAAGAATACAAAATTACTTCGCATTTTCGGGACAATATTTCGTTTAATCGGGACAATCATAGAAAAAAAATCGACTAAAAGAACAAAAAATAATAAAAAGTAAGTTTTTTGAGCAATATTTTGACTGGAGTTTTGGGTTCGTGTGCACAATGGGTGTCGCATTCGCTAACAATGGAACATAAACAGATTCGAATGCGACTTTCTCAGCAACATTTGGAGCATTTTAGAAAGGACAGAAAGGATTTTGTGCGTCGTTTCATCACTAAGAATGAGACTTGGGTCTACCATCATGATCCTAAATCAAAACAAGAAGCTAAGGAGCGCTGTGAACCCGGTACTTCAGCTCCGAAGCGAGTTAGGGTCCAGAAATCGGTCAAGAAGGTGTAAGCATCAGTTTTTTGTGATGTAAAAGGAATTTTGTTTGTGGATTACCTACTTTCGAAGCAGCTGGATGTAAAAATTCGCGAAGAAAGATCTGGTTCACACAGCTGAAAAAACCATCGTGAAGATCAATGAATTAAATTACGAGTCGTTATAACATTCGCCCTATGCGCCAGATTTAGCTCCCTCTGACTTCTGGCTGTTCTCACATCTGACATAACTCAAGCATGGGAAACGATTTTCGTCGAATGAACAGGTAAAATAGCAGCCGTGGAAGCGTATTTCGACAGACTTCCGGATTCTCACTTCAGGGATGGAATCCATAAATTAGAAGATCACTGGAACAAGTGTAAGGGAGATTATATTGAATAATAAAATATAGTTCACACCATTGAATCGTGTTTTCTTATCGAACGGCAAAACTTAGTGAGCAGCCTAGTATTTATTACAACTGTTTACAAATCATCTAGTAATTTATCTTTATAATTTATATTCTCGTTTGGAGGGTTGTAGCCCTTTTATTAGTCCCCTTTAGGGATTTATTATATTTTTTGTCGATCCAGATTCGATTTAGTAGATCAAAAGGGTTCTTCCTTCGCAGCCCTCTTATTGGGTTTGACTCTTCCAACAAACGATGTACGAGTATCACAGCATTTTGAGCACTGACGAAATCCATCTTCAAATCTTTATGGGTGTTGTCATTTTTTATGTACCATGGTGCATTGACTATTCCAGGTGGGACTTTGGTTTGGAATAACTGGATGATATTGCCATTGGTTTACTTTGTACATCCCCAAATCTCAAGTCCACACAGGGTTTAGAATTTGCCGGTGTGGGAACAATTTATTGTGTAAAGTTAGCTCAGAACTATTTCCTTAGTTGTCTAGAGTCATGCCTGCTTGGAATTTGCTGAGAGTTCAGTTTTACTGGTATCTATAGTTGACCTTTTTGTTGGTAATGTTTACGTGAACAGATTTTGTTTCTTTAAGTTTTATTCGCTATCTCTTCGTCCAGGTACTGACAATATTAGATGCTCTTTGCAATTTGCTTGAGGATTATCCTATGCTATCAGCCATTGCTAAGATGGACGTATCGTCCGCAAACGTTGCTATGTTATTTTCGGTATCGGTTAGGTATGTAAGATTTTAGTATTTCATAAAACTGCTTGGGTAAATCTCTTTGTAATTTATATTTCAACACTTGAACAGTCTTTCTTATTTTCAATTATGTTTCTAATTCAATGAACTTGTTCTATTAATCTATCTAATTGTTTTCTGTGAAGCCAAATTGAGGTGGAAGAATAAGATTGCATTCTTATATTATTGGTTTGAGTTTCTTTCTTTTAGAAATTGGCCTATACGAATTTTTGCTATTAAGTGGTTTGGGTATCAGGATTACTTCTGCGACTTCCATTTATTTGAAACGTGTTTAAGTCTGAATACTGCGTTAATTATTTGGAGGAGTTTACGTAAACCTGTTTTGGCGGAGCTTTTATTATTTGTCCTGTAATTCAGTCTCTTCAAGTTTCTTTGCATTTAGTTTAAAATTGATTTCTTGTTTTAATTCTTGTAATGTGGCAGGAGATATATTGCAGTTATCCATTTTATTTACTGGTCGAATGTTTTCCTCTGCTGTTAGTCTAGGTAAATGCTGGGACGTGTTCCCGAGGTGCGTTGCAAATAACGATGCTTTTCGCTTTGCCCTTATAGCCGATATTCAATCTTCATTTTAAACTGGTGGAATTTGTAGTTTAGGTCGTTTTAAACTTTTTATCGCTTTCCAAATGGAATATTTGGTATATTTTTCCCCAGTAAGGCGACTTATTTATGTATTAATAGATTCGTTTTTGATTTCTTTAATTAGAAATTTAAGTTTATGGGTCAAAAAATTTAAGGTTGTTTTATATTTATTTTGGCACTCGACTTCTTTGCTGGGCCTTTCTTACTTTCCATTTTACTGTAACCAGTTCCTTAACTTGCAGAGGTTAAATAGCATTTTGGCGCATTTCCTTTAAATTTGAGAGGGGACTACTCCACGCCGCTTCTTGCATACTATTGTTGAGTTGTTCTAGTTCTTCTTTTAGCTGTATCGGATTTTTAATTGGCACCTGATTAGTATTATCCTCAACTAGTTTCTGGAATTTCTCCCAGCGAGTTTTGTTATTAATTAACCAAGGTGGACTAGTTTTCTTAACAATCGTTACACTGATTTTCATAATAACAGGCGCGTGATTCTACATAATCCCCTCGCTGGTTTCTAGGTATATGCAGTTTTCGTCTATACTTTTGGTGATAAAGAAGTTTATGCTATCGGGTACTTTGTTTCTATCCGTAGGCCCATAAGTTGGTCTTCCTGCTGCAAACAGCTCTCTTTCTTTTTTAGAGACTACTCTTGGCCCCAGTAGGTATTTATTGCAGTAAAATCACCTTCGATTATGAAACTTGCTCCAAGTGCTTTAAATAATGCGCAATAGTCTTCCTTAATTAAATTATATCTTTTAAGGTGACTACTTGCATATACTCCTCTTCAATTTTCAGATCAATACAGTATTTGTTGTTTTCTAATATAATCACCGACCAATCTCTTCTTACCCGTCCTACTGAATGAATGGCGTGGCCACATCTGTATTTATTTTATTTTAAGTTATGAAGAAGTAAAATGGGTTTCCGATACTATTCATATATCTATTTTTGAGTATTTACGAAGATTTCTAATTCTGGAATATGTTGCATTATTGTTTGCAGCATTTTAATAGAGAATAGATGTCATTTAATTTCGAGATTTAATTTTTTATCTAATCTGTTGCTGATAGAGCTTCAAGACATTTCTTTTGTTTAGCTAGCCGAATGCTAAGAGCTTCCATGCCTCTTAATATCTTTTGGGGCACTGTTATATCTTCTGCAGTGCACTTAGAAATAACTAGTTTTGTCATTACCACTTGCGAGTATAGTTTTGGTTTTGACGTTTTGATGAGGTTTTAGTCTCAATTTATGAAAAAAGCTTCAGTATGAAGTTTTACTACAATCATACTAATCGTCTAGGCTTTAAAGAGGACACAGTTATTTAGTCTGCCCACACAGACACACAGATATATTTTTAAAATTACTTAGCCTTTTGCTATAAAAGGTAAATCCGCAAAGATCCCGAGGGCAATATTTTTCATGACTACTATACGTAAAATAAAGTAAAATGTGATTATGTGACAGAGAGTTTCATTCAGTTTCAGTAAAACTTACATTTTGGTGTAAGTGATTGATTTGGTGCGATCTAGCTGAATTGCAAGGTCAACATCTACTAACTAGATTAATTTATTCATTTTAAGCAGATTTTTCCAATAAAGTCACATTTTGGTCGTGATTAACATAAATACGAGATCTGGTCGACACTGAAAGATTTGAAATAATCGTAGGAAATAAATATCTCTGTCGGAGCTGTTAGTAATAAAATGGTAAACTCGTAATTTAATTATAAAACCGAATGTAACATAAAAAATATATTTTTGCTGATTTCTCCGAATATTCTTAAATCACAAAATACCGCATTTTTTGATTTTCAATAAAAATGAAAAATTTCAGATTTTCCCAACAAAGCACATTATATATTTTATCATAAATCGTTTCCTAAATAAATATTTTCCAGTAGCAGGTGTTCACGATTTTTAATAAAACCAAAAACCTGAGATGAGAAAATAAATTTGATTATTTTTCATTTGGCATGGACATCATAACACAAAATCAACCCTTTTTCCTCTAATATTTTAAAATAACTTTTAACTAAATATATCATGCCGAACAAATTTTAAAATACAATTATGAGTACACAATATATTTAATTATGTTGTCTACAACGTTTTTGTGTGCAGTACATACTTGCGGTAGGCTCACCACCCCATTTTAAATTTTAAATGGTTAATACCTTTTTCCCAAGTTTTATTTTATTTTAAAATTAAATCACGAAAATGAATTGAACTTGAAAATTTTAGAGCTTATTGATTTTAGCTTTATGGAATACTCGTACATATAGACAGGCGTTCCTCATATTAGATAAAAACGTTTTAAAAATTGTTGGTTTGAATTGATTAAAATGATTATGGGATTGACGATGTAAAATCGCATTATCAATAATACTCGAAATAATCAATCTGATCAATAAAAATTTCCAATTTTCAATCGTGTTCTCGTTATTGATACCATCACCACATAATGTAATGGTGGTATAAATGCTCATTTTTAGTGGTAGCTAGCTACAAATATCCTTTTTCTACTGCTGCTACATCATGAATTACGTAACATTATATGAGGAAAGGAAATACGGTGATCCTTTTTTGGAATATTAGTAAGTTTAATATCAGTTCTTGTAAAATATATTGAATTCGGTTGAAATAATGGAATAGGAATAGTATATATTAGCTCAGGGGCGGGTATTATGATCATTATTGGTGGGGTCACCACTGCTTTAGGATAGCTAATGACACATTTTAAACGCAGTTCAGTTATGATTATAAAAATGTCAAGAGAAATTAGAAAATCCATAAATTATATAGAGTGGGCGAATTTTCTCCATTTGCATAACTAGAACCTTCCGGTAAATTTTCAATTTTGGTAGAAGAGAAAAAATAAAATAACTGTGAGCATGAAAATAATTGCAATTTTCAAATTGCATTTCAAAAAATAATTTTAAAATTTGTATTTTCTGTTATTATTTGCAAATGGTTTACTGGTGTCCTATTTAACCTAGGCCTGAAACCTAGTGGTCTTTAGAACAGCAATAGTAGTATCGAATAGTTGCTACAATTCGACGAATTTTTCTAAGTCGAATGACTGTGGCCGTAGTCTGGTAATTCCCGGGGAACAGCGAACTGGGTAGAGAATTTACGTATAATTTCTCTTTAAATTATTTCTTTCTGGCATACTAAGGTAAAAAGTAAGTGGTAGTTTTTTTTGAAAACAAAGTAGAATTAGGAAACATTTTCCCTGCCAGTTTCGCTATTGAAACATCAATTCCAATTTATAAAAATATACTTCTTTTTCCTCAGTAGGCCAGAAAAAAATAATTTAAACCGAAATTATAAGTAAATTCTTTCCCCAGTTCCCTATTCCCGATTGTGTGGTCAGTTGGTTCCAAAAAGTACACAGTGCTCATCGATTGAATCGTTCTTAGTATAGTATAACCGATTCAACCGAATAAATAAATCTAACATCTATTAAACTAAAATTAGGAAACGAATGATACTTAGGTAACTGTAGTTAGCCGAAAGTTTCCAGTCAAACAATGGTAATGCAGATAGTGCCTTTGCTAACCCAACCGAAAATAATTTGACTCAATATATTAGGTAAGTAGAAACTCTTCTCTGAAGTTGATTACATTCAAATATACTTGAACACATCTAAATCGCCCACCATTTTGGATATATGTAGCTTGGTCATTGCTGTTTTTGTGACATAAGTTTCAGTCATTTATAGGCTGTCGTTCCGTGTGCACCAATTGTAAGAGATGGTAAAAGGAAAGTTTTTTCCATTGTGAGAGCTCTGTTAGAATCCAGTTTTTTGTAGAGAAGAATTATTATCTTATTAGAAATAAGATTGATACTTACAAAAATATTACTTCAGAGTCGTAGTTTTTGTCGTATAATTATCAAGAAACACAATACGCAAGCAATGATGTAAAAGAATTAAAGGACACATCTTGCAACAAAAACGATGCATTGTTCGCCATAATTGCATTATGTTTATATTGTTTGTAGTTTGTGATAGCATTGAACATAACATGTGTAAAGTAAACATAACTTATTTTACATAGGACACATGAAATTTCGTGAAAAATAACAAACAATTTAGATAAAATTATAACAATTGCTAACACTCGTTTTATTCACTTTTTCCGCTGTCACGTTATGTTGTGCTCAATACACGTGTGGACGTGTGAAAAGGCACAATGCTGTAAAATTTGATAAACTTTTACCAACAAGCACAAAAACAAACGGATCCCCATCACCCATAAAATGATAATCCTAAAAGTAAGCATTTACCAATATGCAAAATGTAATGCAAAAATCGAAAATAAATCCCTAAAACCAACGACTCCGAATTACAAAAGGGCCGAGACAATTACTATGTTATATCGGAATTTCGTTATAGCAATTTCAGCTCAAAAAAATGATTTTCAAAATTAAATCTAACAAATAATACTTAATAATTATTCCAATTAAATACATATCAGTAGTATACACGTAAATGCTTACAGCGCTGGTAGAATGATACTGAAAAATGGTAATGCAGATAGTGCCTTTGCTATGACAGCCGAAAAACTATTTTATAGCCGAAAGATATATTACTCGATATACCTAGTTCTAAAGGGTTTTTCAATTTGGGCGGGTCAATGTTGAAATGGAATAAAACAAGCTGTATGTGAGGTATTAACGAAATTCTTCTTTTATTTGAGAAGCGCATGTAGGCCATTATTTATGGAATATAACACCGTTCAAATGTCCGCCGCGACTTCTCACGGTGACACGGATTCGAGTGGCCTAATTTTCAATGAGTCTGCCACATAGATCCGGCTGAATTTCAGCGAAGGTACTAGTTATGTTGGTTTTAAGGGCATCGGTTGATTGCGGCTTATTGGAATAGATCAGCGACTTGCGGAAACCGCACAAGATAAAGTCTGGCGGGGTCAAATCGCACGATCTTTGTGGCCAAGTCACGTCACCTGTGCGAGAGATAACTCTAAGCTCAATACGCCAAAAGAAATCGCTCGCCGTTGATGGTGATGGCCTTATCAACGTCGTTTTATCAACAGTTGGCGTCATCCCACATATGAAAATTTTGCTTGTTAACCTAAGCTATTCATTAAAAAATGCGCCTCGTCGCTAAAGATGATTTTTCGGCCAACATTTGGGCCCTCAAACGCTCCGAAGCCCAGTTAGCGAACAAACGGCGTTGCCTATGGTCATTAACTTTGAGCTCCTGGGTCAGTTGGACCTTGTACGGGTGTAGGCTTAAGACCCGACCCAAAATTCGCTCAGTTGAAGTCTGAGAAAGACCGAGTTCTTGTGCACGGCGAGGAATTGATTGGCTCGGGTTCTCCTGTACACTTTCACTGACCGCGGCAATGTTCTCGGCCGATCTGTCGTTCCTTTGACGTACAAGTGTTGGCTGATTGTTTACCGAACCGGTTGTGTCAAATTTGGCCACCAAACGATGGGAAGTCGATTGTGACGGACCACTGCGGCTGCCGTAAAATGGGCGCAACGTTTCTCGTGTAACTTATCATGGTGATTTGGCATCAGTGACTGAAAAAAAACACCAGATTAGACAGTCGCCACCAGAACAACATTCATAACACCGATTAATTACAGACTTATTGACTTATTTGAGGCCATCTTGAATAAGTCGGTCAAGTCATTCCAATTCATTGTACCGGTTATTTGAGACGTAATAACAAAAAATAAAACGCAATTTCTATTATATGGAAGAAAAAATAAATTCTTGACTTGTTGGTCGTTGCCACTAGATTGGAAAATACAAACTACATGTAACACGTTTAGTCAACTTACTTATTCAAATAAGTATACTCGCAAGGTGGCTTATTTGAATAAGTCGATGTCCACAAATAAGTCGATGTTTGGAAAACAGCTTAAATAATCGGACTACAGCAAAAATCGGTCAGGAGCTATATAATTTTACCAGATTGGCCCAAATCCTATGACATGTTAATTACAATAAATTTAGAAATTTTCAAAACTAAATTAATAAAATGTTTTGTAGCTTTTGAGTTACACAATTTCCCATCGATCCTGTAATGGCCATTAGATAGGTCATCATCGTAAACATTTAATCGTAGGCCATATCATCTTAAACAATTAACCGTATAGTCGCATCACCGTATAGGCACTTGATCGTAAGACCAGTTAAGGTGAATGGTGAATTTAAAATACGGGTTTTTAAAATACGAAATTTCGAGCCGCTTATAACACATTTACAATTTTTGCAACATATAGTGTGGTATATAGGTGTAAAATCCGCCATTTAAGCTGAACTCGAATCCATCATAATAAAAAATTCAAACAACAATTTACTCCTGACGAAATTGTATATTATCCCATAATCAGCCAATTTTTTGCAAACTTTTCGTTGTTTTGGTATTTACATTATGTCTCTACTGGTCTTACGATTAAGTGTTGATACGATGATGTGACCATACGGTTAAATATTTACGATTAAATGTTTACCACAGTGAGCGCTAACTCAAAAGTTTGATTATAGGTAGGTATATCGAGTAATATATCTTCGGGTATAAAATAGTTTTTCGGATGGGATATCAAAGACACTATCTGCATTACCATTTTTCTGCTAGAAACTTTCGGCTAAATTTAATAGGGAGTTAAATTATATATGTAGTAAAATTTTACACGCAGATGTAAAAATAAAATAAATATAAAATGAAAATAATTTCACACAAGTGCCGCATCTGAGTTTGACGCGGAAAGGAAAGTGCTGCCTAATTTGATCACCACTAACTTGACCACTTGCTCCATATTCATATTTGTTATATGAATATGGAGCAAGTGGTCCGGCTAGTTTTCGATTAGAGATTACGAGAGAGATTACAATTTCACATTTGATTGTTTTTATTTGCTAAGTAAGCAGATAATTTATCCTGACACATTTGTGTCGTAAATTGATACGGATGAAAAAGAATTAGAAATAGAGACAAATTGGCTTTTCAACCAGAAGAAAAGGCCAAACAAGAAAATAAAAGCTACACCTCAAGAAATGACAGAATCTTTATTATCAACATCAAAAAAAGTTTCTAGAAGCCAGTTAATCATCAAAAAACAACCAGTTCCAGAACAACACACAGCTAAACCAAAGGATAAAACACCTTCACTTAACGTTGTTGGAATATAAAATTATTAGACTATTCATTCGACCGTGAAATCGGTTACGGTCTAGTATAAACTCGTATCTTCAAATAATAGCATCTGGAAAATCAATGTTGCAGACTCTAAAACCTCTAGAGCTTTGGCTACAAAACTTAGTACTGAGCGCCACCAATGGTTTTCCTATGAAGACAATGATCGACTAATCAAAGTTATGACTAGAGGTCCCAACCTGCACAAAAGAGGAAACCAGGATCACCAGCGAATAGGGGTTATTATGAAGGGATTATTTCGGATTACACGTCGGTTATTATGACAATGAAACAGGGATAGTTAAAAACTGGTCCAAATTGATCAAACCTACTAGGAGGAATTTGTAGTTGTAATAAATAAATATAACTAAAAAACATTATATGCTAACAAAATTTGTATAGCGAAGTGCGCCTATTAGCTTCCAACTTCAACTCAAAATTTTTAATCTAAAACGAAAGTTAACTCAAATTTTTCTTATAAAATTAATTTGCTGCATTATTGAACGAAATATACTTTGCTTTATATGATTAAACGAATTAAGTACTCACATAAAGCGTTCTAGAAAACTACGAAGATTTGAATACATATTCCCATCGGACTGTTAATAACATTATGCAAATAACTTTTCTTGAAGGGGTATGTTTGTTGCCGTCAAAGTATCGAAGAATTGCAACTTCCAATTTAGTTTAGTTATAAATATAAACCACTTTATGTAACACTACAGACACATTACTGGTTACATAACCGTGATTTCGGGATCATGATTTTCTAAATGAGAACGCAAGACACTCTATAATTTCTTTTGTCTTCTCGTTTGGTTTCAAAGTAGTAACGGTGTAGGCTGTCAGAGATGACTTTTCTAATGATAGAACTGAACAAAATTTGTTCCCGCCAACTTAATGTCACAATGTATTTATTAGGTGTGCAAGTAGAAACTGGGCTTTTTTGGTCAAATTCAAGTCTATTGAAAATAAAATTGTTACAAAGAAAAAATATCGAAATATTCGCTATCGGTTATTTTGCCATTTATCAGAAAGAAACTTGAATAGAAACTTGATGGTTTCGAAGCAAAATAGTCAGTGAACCGCTTATCTTTCAAATATGATGACATCGATCTGGATAAGTGGTAGTCAGAGGTAGTCGAATCTGGAGAATATGCCGTATAGAGAGGATGAGCTTCTGGGTTGATTTTGCTGTATGTGTGGACGAGCGTTGTTATGCTATAAAATCACCTTTCGTCTTCTTTGGCGCGTAAATGGTCTTCTTTCCTCCAGATCATCAATTAATTTGGTCAATTGGGCCTGGTAACGTTCATCTGTAATAGTTTGACCAGGTGGCAGAAGCTCATAGTAAATGACACACAATAACACTTTTTTGGCATGAATATTCATTTTTGCAATGATGTTGATGGCTGGCCTGAATCAGCCCATGGTTTTCTGCGTTTAGGCCAATCATATAAAATCCACTTTTCATCACCCGTAATGATTTTGTGAAAAAATCATTCTTTTGTATCGAGAAAACAAATACAAGCAGCTGTCAACTCTTCGGTTTTCTTTTTCTTCCGTTAGTTTCTGAGGAACCCATTTTCCTTTCTTCTGTATTTGTCTCATTGCATGCAATCGAAGTGATATTGTTTGGTGAGTAACTCCTAACTGTTCTGCAAGCTCTTTTTGAGTTGGACACGGATTTTCATGCAGTCAAACGTTAAGTTCTTCGCCTTTCTTCAAATTGTTTTACTGCACCTGGACGTGGACGAAATCTTGCAAATCACTTTTTTACTGTTGAATGACCCACAGAATCAGCATTTTTTTCATTTGAAAACAGAATGGAATTCAATGACGTAAATAAGTAACATCGATATCGATCTTTTAAAATTGATGCACACGGAACGACAGCGTGTAAATGACTGAAACTTATGTCATAAAAACAGCAATGACTAAGCTACGTATATCCAAAATTGCAGGCGATTTGGATGCGTTCAAATATATTTGAATGCAACCACCAACTTCAGAGCCGAGTTTTTACTTGTACCTAATATAACAGAAAACGCGTAGAAAACTGGATTATTAATAATATTGGTGTCCGCAATCTCCATTTTGGATTTATTCGACGTTGTTTGCACTAAGCTGCCTCTAAGTTGTAGAGCATGACACATTACAACGAAATAATAGTTAGCTCGAAACTTGCGGTTGAAGCTGCGAATACCTAATACTAAATACAGACTACTTATGAAAGCAGTAGTCTGTATTTAGTATTAGGTATTCGCAGCTTCAACCGCCTTCAAAATTCAATGGAAGCGATTAAAGAAAATTAAAGTCCAGCTAAACTTTTGCTGTTCAATACTAATATTATTAAATGGTACATGTGTGGCGTTCTCGATCGTTAGATTATTTGTACCGGTTAATGGGGTTGCTAGATTTGTAACCAAGGTTTATGGCTTGCGGGGCGACCTTACGTGGAATCACTGACGCGTTATAAACACGAAAAAAAAGAAAAAAGTTATAGTTTTCCGCTATTCGAGCGGTTAACTTGGTAGTGTAACGTTATACAAAAATTTGCTAAAGAAATAAAAACGTGTTCAGTGCAAAGTTGCCATTTTTTATTTGTTACAAAAATTAAAATTAAATTTGTATATTGTAAAGTAATAAAAATAAAGTTTTGTTTGTACTATTCGAAGTTGTGTCGTAATTGATTATTATCATTCTGGAGAAATCGCCGCATACAAGTGGAAGATACATGTGCGAGTATGTTCCTCGTTCCATATCCTGTGGAGGCAAGAAGGTGAGCTAATAGTCTGTTCATCAATTATATCAGGGACCCCAAAGATGTATTTGTTTTTCAATATTGTAGCTTATTCAACTTTTAACGCAAAGTGACTGACATCTTATGGAATATTTTAAAACTATAGCCAAAGGTCACCAATTTCTCAAAAAACTAGTTTTTACAATTAATGTAACAAATGATGAAATAATAATAAAATGGCATGAGGCTTTTTCGCTTATAAACAAATATCACCTTGCGCTCGCATGTGAAGTGGCGCTAAAGATAGAGGTAAATTTTTCCTTGTTTTACGAATGAAAATTACATTTCTGTATATCACAAAGGAAATAAGCACACGTTTTCTCGGCTTATCTGTCGATATATTATAGTTGGGTTTCGTGATTTACATTTTGTTAAACCCGTTGCTTTAAAAAATTTGTTTCGTGGATATGGCTTTAACAATCCATTTAATGGTTGAGTTTAGAATTTTATTTATAACTACATGTGAATAAAAATAAAATACTAAAAAAGGATTGATTTTTAGGAAAAATTTGGGGTTATGTCTAATATGACGAAATGTGTTAATAATAAAATGTACATATTTCCCGGAAGAAAGATATTTGTAAATATTTACGTTTACACAAAATACCAAAATTTACAGATTAGCGATATGTTTGATTTAGAAATCAATGTCTTTAGAAACAGATCATTCAACTATACTTATCCATCCATATATTAAATAATAAGCTCCATATAAAGGGCGAATAAATATAAGGGTAATATAAATCGTTGGGTGTTAATAAGCAAATTATAAATGGGTTGGCGAGAACATTATTTCACAAAAAATTAGATTAAGATGTTATAAATAGATAAATATTATATCTAACAGGTAGGTTGGTATATATGCGAGATTGGGGAAAACATCTGTTTTGAGACTCATATAATCAATGTAATTTCAACTTGTATAAACGCTCCGTGTACCTTTTTTATGGATGCTGTGAGGTGTCCACTGTGCTATAACAAAAAACTGATAATTCAGTAATTTTTCCGCAAATAAATTAGTAGCCGCTATTTTTATTGTTTTAAACTACTCAACTTCCTTGGAAAACAAGAGTTACCGAAGGAGTAAAACGAAAGAATGATAATTGCTTTTACTTTACAAATACGAAGTAAGAAAAGTTTTGGAATAGTGCGAAAATTGGAAGTGTGTTTTTGATCGATGTGGACGTTTTAGACCCTCGTATACATTTTAGGGGTGTTTCTATAGGAGATATATGTTTGTCTGTTCATCATTCTGTCATTTTAGATATTTTTTAGTTTCAGGTGAGCATCCCATCAATCAACTAAATACAAGTAATTGGAAAGATATATGCTGTCTCACATTGCTCCTATTTCTTTTAACTCATCGAACCCACCCTTATTTAAAAGAGAACATTTATAATTATTTTTGTTTTTTTATTTATTTAGAAGCATTCAAGGAAAAAAAATATTTATAATTCACTGAAAATAGAAGCACTTTGAAAAAGCTGTACCCAGACGAGTACAATGGTAAAACCGGAACCACTACTTTTTGAAATGAGCCTTTTTGAAACATTCTCGTTCTACGCACAACGCAATGTCACAAAGTTCGCAAATCCATCTAATTCTCTGATGACATTCTCAACATCTTCGTGGTTTTTCTATTCGCTTTGGGAAATGGGCCCCGGCCGTGTCAGCAACACATGGCAGAACTGATAGTTTTGTATTCTTTTTGACAGTATAGTTTCTCAAATAATGTATAGCTACCGCTTGTTGAAAGGAAAGCAAATCGTCGCTAGACGTGGCTACTTTGTAAAGCTTCCAAGCGTTCACAAGAGATCGTGCAAATCAACGCCACCCATACCTAGATTATAATCTGCAATCATTGTCGGTTGGTGCATATTAGTTTATTTTTCGTCCGCTGACCAACAACGAGCAACCGGTAACGACGCTGTTGTCATTCCATTTAACAAAATCTTCGGCTTTCTCGGTTTAGGTCTTTGCTTGACTTTAGAGGACATTTTTTGATCCCAACTCTTGATCCAAATGGTAATGTTTTTTTGATGGAAGGCTCTACATTTTTAGCACCACAATAAGTATCAAAGCTATATAAATAACCGCAGCGGCTCGTTAGCATCCAATTTTTAAATCCAAATCGTATAGGCTTTCCTCTACTAAATTGTTTTGACGAATGGCTTCCAAAATACTTAAGCCTCATCGATTGATAATTTTTCATGCATGTACCCCATTGCTGAAACTACTTTTGGCATAAGTTGTTCATCATAGGTCGAACTTTAGCCATTTTGTCCTGAATGTTTATTTGGTTATTGTCAACTAAATGAATGTGTCTGTTTATGTCCAAAAATTTATTTTTAGACATATTATTCGCCACGATCGGCATTCGTGCATCCTCAGCCATCATCCAATACATTCCCTCCAAACCATGATTATTTTTGTGTTTATTCTGAAATAAGATTCACAACTTCATCATCAAAAAGTACCTCAAATACTTCAACAGGAGATTTATCATGAAGATGGCCAATCATATTTTGTAGCTTTCCGGTAAAGTTATTTGTAGTATTCATTGACATATCATCGATTACACTTGACCATATTGGTGGAACATTTGGTACTGTAGCTGGAGAACCACGCCGCATTCGTTTTCTAAGTTCTGCTAATTGACTGTCGACCTCGGTGTCGTATTGATCTTGACTGAAAAATAATATTTCCCGGAACCTCTTCTGGTAGTTGGTCCGTATCCATATTTTCGTCGTCAATCTCATCCACGTCAGTGTTGCAGTCTACATCAGGTGGGATAATCACAATATCAATTTCACTTGAATTATTGCGTCCACAGCATCCGCTATGTTTCGAAATTGCTTTCCAAAAAAGAGGTAGTGGGAATTGAGGGGAAATCCATTGTACTAAATAAAAAAAATGAATGCAATTTTTTATATGCATATTACCAGTGTACTCAAGCGAGTAAAGACTATACTTTAGATATACTTTATTGTAATTTATTTCACTAACACCTTTATATTTCAGCAATTTACAAATAGCTTTCATAAATTATACGCAAACACATTTATGTAATACTGCCGAAATGAATTGAACTACTGAAATAACAAAGAATTAAAAATTCTGTATTACAAAAATAGATCGGAAATTTACCGTTATACGTGTAATATCTAAAAAATGACAAAATCCTGTAGTCAAGAAAGAGACAAAGGAATATTAGCAACAACATTTAAAAAAACAATAAATATTAACCGTTAGGAGCAATTTTGATTTTATAAATTTTCTGTACTCATGCGTACAATGGTAATAAATGGGTTAATAAGTTTCTCAGATTACAAGGTTTTCAGGTTAATTAAAATCCGTTTTTGTTTACCTTTAAACCATTTTCGCTCTTACTAGTACCGTAACTTGTGCTTTGAACGTAAAATTTTTGTTATAAAGTTCAGTGTAACCAACACTGTTAAAAACTAAAACAAAATGGCGCCAAAATCGGACATTTAATATTGGTTTTGATACAATCAAGTGTTAGATTATTAAAATAAGGTAAATTCTTGTATCAAATTATTTAATTTGGCTTTCTATGTTCTAACTTTTGAATTAAAATAAATAATAAGCGGTTTAAATTAAATATAAATATAATTTTAGATATATCGATAATTTATTTAATTCTAACAAAAAAAAAATTATAAATTTTAATAATTTGCAATTTTTTAGAAAATTTAAAATATCTTAAATATTAATGTAGCATGTAATTAAAACAAATGATAGCATTTTATTGCAATGAATGTAAATTACGTTAAAGTGAAGTGTAGAAGGATTGTATAAATAACAATCTACCTATCATAGATTTACGACTATCTTACGTTTGACGTTGGAGAACTTTCAAAGTCATCACAGAAAATCTTCAACAGCTGCCGGGTTCCAAAATTTGATCTTGGTCCCGTTTAAAATCAAAGTGGATACGTTTAATACAAATGAAAGGTCATGTGTTGCTTACATTCACAAGATGTCATTTAAATAGATTTTAACTTTCTAGAAATGAAAATAGGCAATAGCATACTTTTCTGTAAACAATCGTCCAATAGGGGTTTAACACAAATGAGGCAGACCTCTAGAAAATCTAATAATAGAAATGGTTTCACTCGAAACTTTATTAGAATACTCAAGAAATACCAAATCCTCTTAACCAGGCTGGCGAGGAGTATCGAGTTACCTTAAAAATATAAAAATACAAAGTCGCGAGGTCGTTTGAGATAAATCTAGTTCTTACTAGAGGTGGCACGCGACCATAGGTGTTTTGCACAGAGAACCAATATTCTTAGGTAACGTTCCAAATGAAAATCCCAATAACGCAGGAGTTGTAACTCAACCAACGGAAAACACTGGGGGATTCTGGTGTACGGTAGGTAAACAACAAAAGATATAAGAACAGTTGGAAAAAGAAAAGGAATACAGATAATTATCTTTATTACCAAAAATGGCATACTGTCAATTAGGTAAGATGCGATGTAAGAGTTTAAATAGATGCATTGCATGCCAATGGTTTGGTCCTAATGCAAAGAAATACAGGAGGCTTCCCAATGCACACGCAACATTTTCACGGTTATTAGGATTGCCCAATTAAACACAAACCCGCCAATTGCAAATGCTGCAGGCAAAACCACGATATTTGTCATTAAGGTACCCGAATAAAATTGTTTCAATTGATGAAATTGATATCCGTACAGTTAAACAATGGCTGCAATAATTCAATTCCACGGAAAAGAGATGATAGGAGAAGTAACAGTTGATGGAACTCTAATCGAAATGTAACTTCGATCTTCTATGCACGAGCAAAAAAGAACATGTTATGGAACATGGTAATAATGACCCCAACTTTTTGCTGCTGTATATCAATATCGCCACAAATCTTAAACAGCATTAGAAAAACAAATAGAGTCATCACAACTACTTGGTAAGACACACGTTTGGAGTTACACAACTTTATTCTTCCGGAAAAAACGTAGGTCGAAACAAGAAATATGATGCTATGCGACAAACTCCATCTAACTACTCCTCCGCAGTTGCTTCTTATTTGGGTAGAGGTTTCTAGTACTCTAAACTGCTTCCACCGAGACCACTAGAAGTTGATAACTTGACACCAAAACATAATAACGGGGGGATCAAACATGATAACGTTATTGATAGAAGGAAATTTGGATATTTCTCCTAAGATTCGGAAATCGTATGAATTAATCGTACCTATAATATTGCTATGCCAGGAATGAGAAAGCTGCTAGTTAGGTTCCTAGCCATCCACAATTTCCACCAATTGAATAGAGCGAGCTGTTCTCGTACAAACAATTCAAATTCAGACGTATACATATCTACATAAGGTGCGCGTGATGGTGTGAAGGGAAGGATGGGTACAAAATCCTAAACACTTATATTCTCGTATGCCGCAGCAATATGCTTTTAATAGATTAAACCGTCATCATTCACGTGCTCACCGAACAGTTTCAAAAACACGCTTGTGCTTTCTAAGAAGAAACAAACCAAATGAATATGCGTCTTGGTGCATTAAACACAAAAGTCTTATGCATATTGACAGAACTGAATTTGTTTTATTAGAAAACGGCGATTGATCTGGACAAGAAACTTTAAAGCCTCTACCTATATTTAGAGATATACAATAGAACTATGAGTATGTCAATGTTTATGCGGAGCAGAGAAAAAAGACGTTAGATGCCCGCTTTTCAACTTTAACGAAGTGACTGTTACAGAAGATAAAGTGGTTAGATAATACTAAACTAAATAAATTACCTTTACTAACACTACTACGCACTGAAGTTCTTCCATAGTTCCGGCAGTGCTCAATTGATAACTATACTAAGTTAACGAAATAGTGCGATAGACTGGTACACTGAACTGTCCGTGCTTTAAATTTAAAATAATTCTTAGTTAAAGGTTACAAGGTGTAAGAATTGCAATAACACTTTTTCTAGAATTAATCACCTCGACCAATAATAACGATGTTGTCTGCTGGTACTTAAGATGTACAATTGGTGAAATTTGTTTAGTGACGCCACAAGAAAACAATTCTTTCTGGCTAGTTATAATCGACGGGATCGAGGGAGATTACTTTAGAAATATTAAATTGCTGTATAGACCACTAAGTTCTTATTTTTATGAAACTACTGAGAGAAAATCATGAGGTTTCCCATCTCTAGATCTTGTCGATTTCAACTTCCTTCCATCTCTATGTAGCTAGAGATCCGCTGATCTTTAGTGTGAGCATAAGAATAGCGGGAGTTGTTGAGTTGGGGCCAAGCGTGAAGGAATCCCTAGCTCCTTGGGAGATGGATGGACTTCCTTTTTGTCTAACGAGCAAAACTACGGGTTTACAGAGAAAAAACAATTCAAATCAAACGGTGTCATAACGAAGCTGTTCGACAGGTTTACTTTTCACTCTAGAAAGTCGAGATTAGTCTTGAATAAAACAGAACCGCGAATAAATAATAATAAAATAAGCAGAATTAGTGCGAAAGGGTATATAATGTTACACTTGGGAAAGCCGGATAATATTAAATCCCATATATAAACAAATTTCAACACTTACACTCAGTAGTGCAGCGGCGACACAACTGAGGTGCAACCTTACCCTTACTGGTTACCTCTTTGTTTGCAATATTTTACAACAACCCATATTTGATATTTGTTATGAAAAAGGCGAAAGGAACTGTGGCTCTAGGCTTTAACAGTATTTTTCACATGATCAAGGATTATAGATTTTCGAAGGAGTATTTTTTTCGAACCACCGTTACTTTCCCAGTGGACGAACTGAGTTTCATGGTAGATACTATCGTCGTTATCTATATGTGGCTTGATCTTTACCAAACGCTCAGGGAAACCTAATACCAATATTTTTATTTCTCTCCAGAGCTAAGGTCTCAGGGCCTCTGAGACTTCTCGCCTTCTCGAATTAACTTCGACTTATCGTAATCGTTAAAGTGAGATTTCTAGGAAGTATCTAGAACAGCAAGCTTTGAAAGCCCAACGTTTAAGTTATATGTGAAATAACTATGTATGAAAATGATGGACAAGGGGCAAATGACGGTTAATATGCTTGTTAGCGGGGCGCTAAGGACAACACTTACTTGACGGGACTGAGATCTCTACTTACTCTCTCTACCTCTCTGAGGTTATGTTTCACCTTTTTTCGGTAAATATTTTTAGTATACACATGACGGCTAATACGGCTACGTGACTGTCATCAGTAGGTAAAATACCTCCGGAAACGATACTCGATTATAAAAATTTGCTAAAATACAGGTAAAATGATTCAAAATAAGGCGTTTGCACGATTTTTTTTTATTAAGTATGAGCTTTTGCACATAGATTCCTTTCACCAAAAATAATACAAAAACAAATGCTTTTTATTTCCTTTACTTTTTATTTTTATGGAGAAAAATAGGAATAAATACAAAAGGAGAATCGTGATTTTTCTCCTTCAAAAGCTTTTTTTAACCGTCAAACATCCAAAACCCTCCTCGGGTTGTTCGAAAGTGATCAAATTTTCTTTATGTCATTTTTAATGCTTAAAAAAGCATTTGTGCCAAATTTCAAGTTCCTCGCATGTCTTTTATTTGTTTTCCTTTTTTTCTATTTTTGTATCACGGAAAGCATGACATTTAGAAGGACGGTCAGAATCTATAATTAAACGTATTTAATTAAGCAACTTTTGCTTGAAATGATTTTTTTATAAAAACTACCGTCTCCCAATATAACGAAAAAACATTTTCTATAGCCTTTCAATGAGCTGACTTCTACGGAGGGGAAATGGATCCACTTTTTTTTATTATTTGTGGTGAAAGGATAATCTGTGCAAAAGCTCATACTGAATGAAATTTAAAAAAATTCATTTTACCTGTTAGGAGGAAGAGCTAGTCTTATTGTGCTTTGATTACGCTATATATTCCTCCTTTATGGTGTGATAAAAGTTTAGAGCAAGTTACCTGGAGAACTTTGTTACAAGGGTTTTGTACTGAGAACTGAAGCGGTGCATCTTTCACTGACGGTTCCAAGGTAGAGTGTCTCAGTTTGTCTCCTTCATTTCTGCAGATATTACTGTCATTTGTTGATTGAGGCACGGGTGAGAATACACCGAACAATGGGAACATATTTTCTGTCGTAGTAAAAATCGAGGTACTTGAGCAGTAAATATGTAATCAGTTAAAACGAACTACTTAAATTGTGCTAAATAATAAAAGTTGAAACGTTATAATGGGATTCTTCATTTTCGATTAAAACATTACTACCAGGAAAATTGGAGTAGAAGGACATGTGCAAACCAACTCCATATGAACGGTACGTCTTCCTAATTGCGGTCTGAAAGGGACAGTTTGGGACTGTCTATCTCAGTACTTAAACTGGCGCTCATTAAGCGGAATGGTAGCGTCCGAAATGAAAGGTGGAGAAACATCAGACGTTTTTGGCCTTAGCTGAACTTGGGTGGCTATTCTGGCTTCCCCTATAGAAATAGGGAATTGGGAGAAATATTTTTGTAGCCTGCTAATGGAATCAGTTTGCTGTAAACATTTTTAAAACAAAGAAAAGTGGACAATTTTTCATCCCTTTTGTGGAAAATTTTTACAAGGTAAAAATAATTAATAATTTGTTGCAGGCCAGAAAAATACAATTAAAACTAAATTGGTATGAAAATATTTTTTCTAATTCCCAATTTATTTTTAGGGAAAGCCAGAATAGTGCCATAGTTATTGGTATGAATAGTTAATCGTATCGAAAATTGATCGTGTGGTCATCCTATATAATCGTATATGTGTAAATATATTCATCGTACACCGAATTAATCGTATAAACTCTTAATCGGAGACATTCTGGAATATGGCCAATGGGACTTGTTTACTATTGTGGATGGAGATGGGATTCGAAAATTATTTTTCCAATGCGGAATTTTAGCAAATGGAGAATTAGAAAGGAACTGAGTCATTTTTATGCGATAATGAAATTTGGCAATACCAAAGTGCAAGGAAAATCAACAAATGATTTCAATTTCCGCATATAAAATAAAGTTTTTATACAAAGATCGGTTTACGATTAATACGCCGATTCTGTTAGTCGAATATCCTTTGTCGTATTTAGTGACTTATTTCACTATGAAATCGTAGTCGGCTACCTTACCCAATTATCAAAAAAGTTTATTAAATAAATCACTTCAAACTGCATATTTTTTGTATTTTCT
The DNA here is from genome assembly GCA_963691935.1 of Nephrotoma guestfalica. NCBI lineage: Eukaryota > Metazoa > Arthropoda > Insecta > Diptera > Tipulidae > Nephrotoma > Nephrotoma guestfalica. The sequence continues at coordinate 224,940,869 of OY829913.1, read as the reverse complement.
CGTTATTTAAAAAATTTTTTTGACTCGAAATGACGCCAAAGGACTGTCACACAAAATGTTCGTTTCTATCGCCTAAAGTTAATAAATAGTTGCTACGCCACATCAGCTTAATTGTCCTTAATTGTCCTGGTATTACGATTAATGCGACTATGTGACCATACGGTTAAATGTTTGCGATAATGTGATCGGATCCCCTTGTTTGTTTTGTCTGGAATTGATTATGATTACTAATTACAATAAATAGTTTCTTATAAAAGCCGTTTAATATTCTGTTAAAGCACTTTAAAATATAAAACTAAGTTTCGTGACTTTGTTTGGTCAAATCCTTATTTTTCATCACTATATGTTTAACGCAAACACTTAAATAATATTATATATTGGGTGTTCCAAAATTAATCACCCCATTTGCTTTTGATATATTTGGTTTTCTTTAATTTCAGTTTTAAATTTTTTTCAGATTATTGTTAAATGAATCGATTTACACATCGCAACGTGGCGCAACAGTTTTAATGTACGCCCGAAACAATAACTCAATTATCGCTACGCAACGAGCTTTGGAGTGTCCGAAGAACATACCATCGATGACCGGCGCTTATTAGCCAAACAGCTTGAGCAAGACAGAACCACCAGTGAACGTAGACGGAAATGATCGATGAAGAAATCGAACAGGTCGGTCATTGAAAAATATTGAGCGAATTAAGGGAAAGTGAGATATCTTTAAGGCATTGATCCACACAGTTGGTGATTCCAATAACTACTATGCACATAATAATACATTCCGGCTTATACCTGTTTTCGTACAGCTAATTTCATAACACGCCAGGTGATTAATTTTGGAACACCCAGTATTATTCATCTTTTAATCCAGACATTGTGGTATCATAATTCTGCATATTATATCTCCATATACTTACGAGTATTTGAATGTCTTCAAAAAATTGTCTAAAAGCTGTTTCATATTACTTCAAGTATTTTTGAGCATAATATTCAAGTATCTTATCTTCATTACATTCTGTACCATAATAAGAAAAATCCTCATAATTTTTTATATTTTATTTGATCTCCTCTCTAAATCTTATGTAATTTTTTTTTGTATAAGATGAGATATGGATGTATAAAAAATAACATTAATAAGATTTTTGAGATGAGATTGTAAAAATTTAAATTGCGGCATTTCTTCTTAGATTTGTCAATTAATTTTTGTTGGGTCTTATTTCGTCTAGAAAAAAAATTTTTGTTTGACTTTCCACCAAAAATAATGATCTGATGAAATTATAACGATAGCGATCAGGTAAAATATGATTGAATATCGTTAATAGTTTAACGTCATGGCACGATTTAGAATACAAAACTGTTTTCAGTTTTGATTTCAAAGTATTCTGAAGCCAAGACAATATTAATCTACATTTTATCTCAGTATCAAGCGAGTGTGTCGAGTATTTATTAGATATCATATCGTATATGCGTGTATTTCCATAGTGATGTACCTATTTGTACGCCTGAAGAAGGATACATTTTTTTTACTAATCCTATTTTGATCTAAAAATGTTGATAAGTAAGCAGATCTAGATAAACAAATTGGAAAAAATTCATGTACCATGTGTTTTGAGGATATTTGTACGAGAATCTGTATATACAAAATATTACCTGAAGCTTTTGATTGCGCTTTCGATTAATATTCAAACTAAATGGGAACAAATTGTAGAATCGTAATTTTAAAATTTTCGTTCCGTCACCAAGCGTCAGTTAGTTATAATATTTAGTCTATTATAAATAAAGTTTTAATATTTAATCAATTTTTTTAAATGAAATTGTGAAGCCAAATTCCCATTCTTCTTCCATTTCTTTCACATTGCTATCTCGTCGCTTCCGTTTTACGCTTGCTATTCCGGAGACCAATTTCTATTTTAAAATCAAACTGAACCTTTTTTTCAATACCACACGTCACGAAATTGAGATGATATTTCGTCTAGGCGTTTATCATAGCCAAATCAATAAAAATGATTACTCGCCTTTATTGTCCATTTTTTTGTTTTTATAAAACAACGCTACTATTCCATTAGTTGATCCACTAAATCCACCTAATCCATTTTTTGGTCGTACTGAGCAATAACATTAGGACGTGTAACATTCTAATACGATTTGCCCTTTTTATTCTACCGATTAACAATCGTTATTGGGTCAGAAAATGGTACGATAGTGCCGTCACGCATTTCGTATCTTTCCACTTGACTTCAGTTTGATGAGTGGCATTATTCAGTACAACTTCTTGGCTCTCGCCCCGTTCCATTTTGCGAAAAAATGTGAATTTAATGTTTTTCAACCGGTTCATTATTATTATTCTTAAAATGAATACTCGATATCCCAAATCAAGTAAGTTAAACATTAGAGACACCGTGGTAAAATACCGGGCGAAGTAAACAAAACTGGTTTTGGGAAGTTGTTTAACTAAATAAAAAACCATCGCCGGTCTTAACCTCTCGCCTTGATAAATTTCAAAATCAACGGCTAGTCCTGCGGACGTCGAGCTCATAGAATTTTTTAAGCCAACCGGCCGAGCCTTATTTTTGACATATTGTCTGGTAGGGCAACGGGTGTAAGGTACACAGATAGGCGAGGTAGATTACGCAATATAATTTACACGATTATCGATACGTAACCTATTACGTAGGTTACATAGCGATTTTTATGTTCCTGACGTCGACAATGTAGACAACGTCGACAACCTAGGAAACAACATTAAAACTTAATTTTCTCGATATCTTCTTTTTATTTTACGTTAGCCGGTCTAATAAAGTTGCTCTCTAACTATTAGGTAATTGTCTAATTAAGCTAGAGGCCCAATAAGTTTTTATTTCCATACTAAATGACGTTAGTTATACGTTAGTATATGGATCGACTCCTACGATGACCTTAGCTCGGAGAGGTTTGTCATTTGCTTCTATTCAACATTATAAAGTACGAGTTTGTGGTTTCTGTTATTCGAGGTACAAACACATTATCTGCTGGTTTCGATACACCATCATCAACGTATATAAAATTTTAGTTCTAGTTAGTTCTTACATCAATAAAGCCTTGAGTTGTTTGGAATAGGTTTTTCGAATAATTTAGCCATCGAAATAAAGAATGATCTTTGAGTATCATGTAAAGCTTGAATATTATTTTAAAGAGTTCATCATATCTTTGTAAGTAACGTAAGGGTTTTGAAATATTTTCAAACGTTGTTAACGACAATTTCATTAAATTGTGCACTGTTTATCGAACTTCTATTGAATGAGATAATATTTGGCACGCATATCTCAGACAATTTCTCCAAATATTTTGAGAAATCAATTTGTGAGTAGTTTCATCCAAAGCATTTCATGTACAGTCCACATGCAATCCTCAAATACTTTCAAAAGTAAATAGGCGAAATATTCTCTGATTCATCACTCGGGTGTTCTCTTGCCGCTATTGAATAACAGTCTAGGCCCAATAATTTTTTAAGGGTTTCAATGCAGCATAGTCACACCGTTTAAAATATCTAGCAATTTTAGGATGTAACGCTATAATTATTATTCCTAAGTACACAAATAACTTTGAATAATTTATTTGAGACTTGACTTTAAACGTCATGTGAGTACTATGGCCATCAACAAAATAATTAATTGGAAAAGTTATATTAATTTTAACTAGAATCGGGTTGCCGATGCATTGAGATATATGCTTAAAATATTTCTTTTCTAATATCTTCGATATCGATTGAACTCGAAATTGATGAGGATTGTGATCAAAAAATCATCTTTTCGGACGAGGCGCATTTCCATCTCCCAGGGGTTAACAAACAAACAAAATTGTAGCATTTGGGGGTCGGAAAATCCACAAGGATATGTGGAGAAGCCAATGCATCCATTGCGTGTCACTGTTGGGTGCGGCTAGTGGCGTGACGGCATTATTGGGCCGTATTTATTCGAAGATGAGGCTGGCACGACCGTCACGGTCAACGGAATCAACTATCGCCACATGTTAACATCTTTTTTGTGGCCATATCTTAAAGATATTGGTTTGGACGACCTTTGCTTCCAGCAAGATGGTGCGCCATACTACACATCGGGCGTTACAATAGCAAAACTGCGTCAAAAATTCGATGGGCGCATTATCAGTCGAAATGGTGACGTGAATTGGCTGGCAATGGAGTGCCGTGAAGGACAAGTGTCATACGGATAATCCACAAATAATTGAAGCAACCATTGCCGAAATAGATCTGCACACAATCCAAAATGTGCTCAGAAATTGGGCCGACCGAATGGAGTACGCCAAGGCCAGCCGCGGCTTCCATTTCAATAAAATAATTTTCCATAAATAACCAGGAGGATTGTCAAAAAAATAAATTTGGAAATTGTTTTTGTGTTATTAAATTTTTAAATCTGAACTTTTTATTGGGACACCCTTTATATGGTTTGATTTCACTTTAAATTTTTTAGAAAAACATAATATCAGGAACATTAATTTCAGACTAAATACAGCCTGAAGTTAATGTGCCTGATAAAAAAACGTTTCGACTAAATTACTGACTAAACTAATTTCAGTTTAGTTCGTACCAGTTAATAATAGATGGTGTAAAACACAATACACTTAAATTCAAATTTAATTCGCAAATTAAATTTATGGTTTATCAATTTTAGAAGATTTTATTATCGATGATGGGTAATTAACAATTTAGTAAGTATACGAGTAGTTGAACTTGTCTACGAGAAGTCGAAGTTGTTGACGAGATCAGAAACTGGAAAATGGCGCTGTTTTGATAAATGGCGCCCGACTTTTCATTTAGGTTTACATAATGCAAGGAGTTGAGAACTGTTTAAAATTGATTTTTGAGCATAGCGTTTGATAGTGCCTCAAATCGAAAACCGTTGTTCCAATAAAATTCCACTTATGAATATTTAATACTGCCCAATCATTAGGGAAATATCGTAATTTTTTTTTAATTCGTGAGCTGTAGTTTTAAGCTCAGTACCACGAGTTTTTAAATGATAGATGTTTGTATTGTTCATTCTCATCAACTTGCATATGATGCGGATTAAATCGAGCTTGGTATTCCACCAAACATCGAATGTGTTTTGTATCTCGTAGGTATTAACAAATTAATTTGGACATTTCTCATCTATTTCCGTGTCGCTGGGGCCTTCTGAGTCATCTCCTTCAATATTTCGATCAAATTCTCGTATATTTCTATTATATCAGCGCCCAAAACTACGTCGTCCTCCTATTCAGACTCAGAATCTTGTAGCATTTGATTTAACACATCGTCGTTGATGAGTCACTCGCAGTTTTTGTAAACAACTTCAAAAACAGAAAAAATTAAATTGTAATTGAAGGCTAGCTCTAGCTTACACAATTGTGAAAGTTCATTTTGAACAGCATTTATCTGTTTAATTACAAAATGAATTTATATGGAAAGTTCGACTTTATAAAATATAATATTTAGATGGAAGCACAAGTAATTAAAAATTAATTATACGAACTGAGAATTGTCATTTAAAGGAAACGCATTTTGTACCCACGCATTTGTGACAGTCGGTCTATGATTAATACAACGATAAAAAATTTTTTGTGTTGCATTCGAACGATCACATTTTAATATGATGCAATTTTAGAAAGTTAATTAGTTTTAGTAATGCAGCTCTCAGTTAATACACGTCGGGTTCAATAGATTTTGCATGTTAATCCAGTATCACATCCACTGCACGCCACAAAGAAGCTCGTTTAGTTTTTGCCAAAAACCTGGCTCTGACGGCTACCAATATTACTGGCATGACCTTCGAAACGAAATCGAAACTCGTTTAAGAAGGAGCTTTGGTGGAGGATTGTTCATGGTTTTGGGTGCATTTTGCTACAATGGAAAACTGCCACTTACCTGGGTTTCTACCAAGGTCTAATGGGCTCAAATTTTATCTTCCAACAAGATAATGTAACGGGGGCATCCCTTCCTGTGATTTATATAAGAATGTATGGATTGAAATCCGAGTCGAAGTTCTCCGGAAATTAGTTTCAAGCATGCCCGATAGGTTAGTTGAGGTAATTAAGAACCGACGTGGACAACAAAATATTAAACAATAAAAGGAGTCAACAGTCCAGTTTACTTTCTAATAATTATATTGATCTTTGAATTGAGGCTAATTCAATTTCGCACATTTTTATATTTTGTAATTAAATTAATTTAATACTGTTCGCTATTTTTAGACAAACCATATATTTTTTTCTTTTGTAATACAAAAGTAATTGTAATAAATTTAATGCATTTTTTAAAACAAATTTATCATTTTTTTTAAACGGCGTGAGCCTAATTTAATTTCACTCACTGTATACTTATTTACCAACACATTTGTGTGGGTTGGACTGTTAAAAGATATACAGGTGAATTTAAATATATTCAACCTTATATTCATTCTATTTCGGTTACGTTCGATCTCAACTGGAATACGCTGTATCGGTCTGGAATCCATACTATGCTGTGCACAGTAAAAGATTGAAAGCATTCAAAAGATGACCACAATTTACCATTCCATAAAAATGTGGCTCGGTTACCTCTGCACAAGATGCACGGAGTATAAAATATGCACGGTTGAAAATAGACGGTCGTATTGATTCAGCTTACATTTTGGAAAACATATCAATCCATGTAGCTTGCAGAACATTTCGAAAACATGAGTTTTTAGTACTAGAACACCACAAACTATGGAGAAAATAACCCCATTAATAGGTTGCCTAAATCATTCAACATCTTCGACGACCTCTTTGACTTTAATTTATCAAAGGACAAATTATTTTTGAAATTCCTGAAAAATTATTTTTGAAATTCTAAGTTTAATTTTTAATTGTTAAATCAAAATTTGATTTATATTTTTTTGGTTTTAAAGTTCTTTATTTGAGTTTTTATTTTTTAATATTTTTGTTTTAAATTAAATTATCTGAAATCATTGTAAATCACAGAATAAATTTCTTTAAATAGATAAACCACATTATGGTGCAAAAAAAATATTTCAGAACCGGAAAGGGATACATTAAGTAATTTGCCATCTAGGGACAACACAAAAACCCTTATCGTTAAAAATTAAAATTTTTAATCTAAATTTACATTTTCTCGATTTTATGTTTCTTAACACTTTGATGAAAACAGTTTTCGCTGTTTAGAGGTAAAATATTAAGAAAATTGACTTATACTTTTCGAAAAAACGATAAACTTTGAAACTTAACCATCTTTGAAAACAAATCATTTTATTCCAATAATCATGTATTAACACCTCAGTTTAGCCCAATTGGTAATTAGCTCAATTGGTAATTTTTGTGGTCAGAATTTAATTTTTAGTACACATCGTTTGTGACAAGTTGAGTAAGCATTCAACCTTAAATAAATAACTGGGTAAATAATTGGGGTTTTGTGTAAATAATTGAGCCTGATCTGTAAAAATATGTTTAAATTAGCGTGAACGACTACCGAACTCGTGATAGAAACAACCCACCTAATTGCTGCCACACTATGACCGTTTGATAGTATGGCTTGGCAATATTGTTCTTCAACTCTCGTTTAAATATGGAGGATGTTTGATGAATACGCGGGGTTGTTTTTTGCTAGTATAGTGCTGTTGGTCAATTTTGGAATGTGGAGGAAGTCTGATGAACATGTAGGGGTGTTTTTATGAATTTTCACATTTTCAGTATATCCAATATTAGTTGAATAGTCTAGCGCTATAGATTAATGAGATTAACGAGCTACTCCATTGATGCCACTATGGTCACTACCAAACTCGGTAGTAACCAGCAGCTTAGAAATAATTTCTTAACAGTTGGCTATGTTCCAGTACTTTCTCTAAAAATTAATTGCAATGCTAAACATACATTTTACAGTTTTAACTCACTGATAGGAGTTAACTGAGTAGATAATACAATTTGAGATGTGTGGCGTGTGATGTGATTAGAAAAAACTTTACCGATTGTGAAATTCAATCATACAGGTTTGCATCCATTATTATTTTTTCCCTAATATTTCAGACGATCAAGGACTATTTGATGATGCCTGTATTAGATCAGCACAAAAGATAGAAATGTTTTCATAATGTTTTAAGATTCCAATAATACACACAAAACAATATCTGTAAAATAAAAAATGGAGGGATGAGTATGTTGTGGCCAACATTCGACTTTCTTTAACCACGGATTTGTACATATTTCTCAAATACACAACACTTGATTTCTAAAGCGAAAAATTAAAATTTCCGGACTTTTGGTAAAACTTTCTTGTAAACTTTCTTGTAAAAATCATTATTCCTGGTCAAGTTTCGGGAAATCTTCAAGATCAACCATTGTTTAAAATTTAAATTTGTTAATGCTTTCAACTTTTCAAAATATTTACAAAAATTGAAACAGCTTTAGTGAAAGCAGCCACTTCCTGTAGACCGATGTCCGCCAAAAATCACTGGGATCTCCCAATTTGTGGAAAAAGCTTAAGTATGAATTTTCATTCCGATCATTCAATCCGCATGAGCTGCAGAGTGGTCGTATTGTTGCTGAAAACAGTTTTTTTTTGCCAAAAATCGCCATTTCTGCTTAAAATTAGGAAAATTGATCTGGGTGTTTAAAATTAGTTTAAATTCTAAATTCATAGTCGTTCTTCTCATAAATGATATAATTTTCAAACGAAAGGGTTTTCCAATAAGAGTGATATGATTAATGATAATTCAATTGCTGCACTTGCTGTGTGGCACGCAGCACCGTCTTGTTGGAACCAAATGTTGTCAAGATCAACTTTTTCCAATTTCGACCATAAAAAGTTGGTTATCATCGATCTATACCGATCTCCATTGACAGTAACGGTGTTAAAAGCTTCATTTCGAAAAAAATACGGACCGATGATTCCACCAGACCAAAAACCACACCAAACTGTCAATTTAGGTGAATGTAATGGTTTTTTATGAATAATTCGTGGATTTTCGTCGCACCAGAATCGACAGTTTTGTTTATGTACCGCACCACTCAGATGAAAGTGAGCCTCGTCGGAGAAGATGATTTTCTTAAAAAAATCGTTATCGTTTTCAAGTTGTACCAAGGCAAAATTAGCAAATTCACGACGTTTACGGTGGTCTAATGGCTTCAGTTCTTGAGTGAGAACAATTTTATATGGATGCAAACCCAAATCCTTTCTCAAAATCCTCCAGGTTGTCGTTTGAGACAGCCCCAATTCTTGAGAATGTCTTGGAATCGACAAATTGCGGTCTTAAGCAACACTTGCATGAACGGCAGCAATATTTGCATTACTTCGAGCGAATCTTTTATTGGCACTTCAACATTATGTAAAGAAAATGTACGCTCAAAATGTTCAACAATCAATTCTTTAAATTCGTCAATAGCAAGCACACTTGGACGATTATTATGACTATAAAACGGCAAAAGCGCACGAAAAGTTGCAATTGGAGAACGATTATTTTGATAATAAAACTAAATAATTTGTAAACGTTGTTCTTGCGTATATGTCACCATGAGGAATTTGTAAACATTACTGAATACAATGAAACAAAAAATGACAGATCATGACATATTACAAATGGCCGAAACGTCACTTAAAAATCATATCATTCCAATTGGAAAACCCTATAGTTACAAAAAAACGAAAAAGTTATGGATGCTATAGATGGTGTCTCTTCTGGTGGACCGAATAGGGCGTAACATAACTGGAACATCCCGATCGATCAATCTGTTTTATAAAAAATCGTCATTTACGTTTAAATTTTCGAAAACTAATAAGGGCCAATATTGTTGCAAAATTAGTTTAGAATCGTTTAGTCATTTATTCAGTCAAATTCGAAATGTCAAAGTGAAAGGACGTAAAAACTAAAAAATCTATTTAATACAGGTAAAATATAATAAAATCTATTGTTAAATTATTAATCTTGTATTTGAAATAAAAAAAACAATTAAATAAGTTATTTTCTGCTAGATCGAAATTAAATTAGAGTGTGTCAAAAAAAGTTCACGAGATTTGAGTTAAATAGAAAACACAGTTGTTTTCAATTCTATTTTTTTTTAAACATCAAGTACATAGTATAAGGTTATTTGTGGAATAGCACATCGGGCAAATGACCTCCACACCTTTGCTGTCACATACGCACTCTTTAGCCGAAATTTTCCATGTCCATTTTGCATAGATGAAACTGAATTTCGGTGATGCAGCGTTGAATCTTCTCCTTCAATGCACGGGTGGATGTGGGCTTGTTGACATAGACCTTGGAGTTCAAATAACCCCATAGAAATTTTTTTTATAATGGTTAGTCACTTGATCTAGGGGGCCAATTCTGATTACCGAAACGAGACAGTAAATGACCAGGACATGTCTCATGCAGTAATTGGATTTGGTTGTATGGCATGTCACACATTCTTGTTGAAACTTAGGAAGATTTAGGAAGAAAGAACTCGGTTATCATGTTGCGATATTGACCGCCAGTAACAGTAGTTGCTTGACCAGCCCAATTTTCAAAAGGGTATGGTCCAATGATGCCTCCAGCCCAAAGTCTGTACCAAACGGTGACACGTTGTGAATGCATTTGTTTTTCGACATTCACATGTGGCTTATCTGAACCCCAAACGCGGCGATTTTCACGATTAACGAAGCCATCAAGGTGAAAATGAGCTTCATCACCTAGGATTATTTTGTTCAAAAAATCAGCATTCACTGGTAGTTGTTCAACAATCCCTTCAACAAACTCTCTTCGCTGTACATGGTCATTAGGCTTTAGTTCTTGTGTCAATAGAACTTTGTAAGCATGGATACGCAGATCTTTAGTGAGTATGCCGATTTAATGTTAATGGACTTTCACCAACACTCTCACGCACTGCTCCGATATTATCATTTGAACAGCTTCTTATTGGGCAACAACAAATTTTGTGCGAAATTTGCGAACTGTAGCACTCAAACTTTCATTATTTTTGAAATATTGTTCAACAATAAAAACGCGTAGTTCTTCCGTGTAGTGCCGCATGTTTACTAACCTTAAACTATCAAACTGTTTTCTTTTTTTTGGTTGCAAGCACTAAATTAATTAATTTTCTATTTAGTTCAAATCTTGCGTAATTTTTAGGACACTCTTAACAAAAAGAAATTTGTTTTTTGAGTATCATACAACTTTAAATTGGATTGGGTATGTTATGTCGCATTTCAGCATCTCGCATTACATAACCCTAAGGTTAACTGTATGGGAAATGTAAATGCTCGCGGGCATTTCTACCTGTGTGTGTGTGTGTGTGTGTGTGTGTGTGTGTGTGTGTGTGTGTGTGTGTGTGTGTGTGTGTGTGTGTGTGTGTGTGTGTGTGTGTGTGTGTCTGTGTGTGTGTGTCTGTGTTCGATATTTTGTAATCCAAGATTTTGTAATGCGAGATTTTGGAAATGCGAGATTTCGTATCATTCCCCTTTAAATTTATAAACCCAACAAAGCCTTGTTGAAAATTTAAACATGTAAAATGTATTTGAATCTTTAATTTTTTTGTCGTTTTTTATTGTTAAACTTTTCAACATCATTGCAAAAATTGGAAAGGATCACATGGAAGCTGCTACTTCCGGGACATATATTTCCATCAAATTTCGCAAGGATCTTTCAATTATTGGAAAATGTTTAAGTAGTTTCAATCCAAATAGTTAATCCGTCTGGAAAAACACGGTAAACGTTTTTCCAAGAGGAATACGATTGATGCAGTATTCTTTCAGTAAATTATCTTTTCTTTAATTTTACCTTAATTTAGAATATTATTGCTTTCTACACTTACCATATCTACAAACAAATAATCCATGGCGAGAAAAAGCCGCAGACGTTTTACTTAAATGTTAACATGCCATTTAAATAGCAATTGCTTAATGGCTTGATAAAGTTACAGTTAATAATTGTGATTAACGGGGATAGTATTAAAGGATTCTTTCAATAATAATTTAAATCAACATTGGTGGTTTGTACAAAAGGTCAAACACGATTTTTTGATTCGTACTCGATATTTACAGGTAAACCTATACTCGATGAACATTACAAATATTATTTTCTCAATCAGACATTCTTGAAATGTTTATCATTTGTTTGCGGCTGTTTTATTTAATCAAAATCACTCAGCAATTAAAAGTCATCTAAATCAAACCATTAAGAATATATCAATTTTTTATAAATGTAAATAAAGCCACTTGAGAAATCATGAACATCATGATCATATGGATATAAATCAATACTCTGACAGATTGACTCCGGCATGTGGATTTTATTGAAATAAACAGATTGATATTTTGAATAGATAATTTATTAGATTTGGTTCTAACCATAAAATTATATTACGTTGATTTTTGCTTTAGCATCGATTCTTAATTTGTGCTCGTACGAGTGATTTATTCTCTTTTAAAGATGAGTGAATATTTGTGTGGTTATTGTGCTCCAGGGAATTCTATTTATGCGATTTTTACTGCATAGTCATTGTTTAATTTAAAACTATTATTATTATTACTATTATGTATTATCAAAAACATAATAATTTTTTTTGGATTACACACACTAGACATACTACTGGTTGGTAATTACTATGTTTGTCTTATGCTGCGGAGGCTGAGTTACGGTATGTGTTTATGTTATTATACCACTATTGTTAATATTGATGTGGCTTATAATAATGCTTATTTAGTTTGTTAGTCGTTTAGTCATAGTCAGCGACGATTCTACTGGTTTTATTCTGTTTCAAAAACCGCGAATGAATGAATTTGAAATTTTAGTTTGCTATTTATATTTCTTTATAAAACAATGGAACAAACCCGACAAAATACCCAGTTGGAAATTTGTTAACATACATGTGAATAATTTTTTACGTAAGACATATGAGAACGAAAGAAAACAGTTTTCGGCGATTTTTCATGGTATGTTGACTAAAAGACAAGTCACATTAGTTTCTCAAATGACTCGTCCAATAACTGTTCACGTTAGACGACAATTGTATGACATATCATATACTTCTTTCATGAAAATGTCTCAAGAGAAACATGTATGACATGTCTTCGACGTTTCTTATTCTAAACGTAGTTTTAGGTAAACAATCGAGAGAAATGAAAAACTTCATTTCATTGTTTCTATTATTATTTTTATTATTTCATATGGTATTAGAATTTTGTTTGTCGAATAGGTAAGTACACGTTTTGTAATTGTTTATTCGGAAAATTTTAACATATCCAGAATTTGTAATTTTTCGTATATTTAACAAAACTGCAAAGTTCAGCCATCAGTAACGGAAAGATGATTGTAATATTTTTTATACAACAGCCAGATATTAAATACTTTACTGAGTTTTTCAAATAAATTAAGAATATTAAGATGGTTTTATTATATAGGGTTCTACTCAGATATATCACATACAATTCATCTCAAACAGGTTACTTAAGACACGTGAATCACTTCTCATACACTGACTGATGATCGGTCATTAGTGTGCCATCAATGAATTTTCTGTTGGGTTGTTGTCTTTACCAATAAAAAATTGCATTGCGCTTTAAATTTTCACCACATTGGTTGTGAACCAATTCTAAGGTAAATCCAATTCCAGTTTTTAACAGTGAAATTCAACTGCCATACTAAACGGTAGGGTAAAGCTAAGACACATGTGGGTTTCAATATGATTTCTTTATATGAACAATGCAATATATTACTCCTCCTTATACAATATATTTTATTTTAATTTTTTGTTCACTAATTAAAATACACACATTGGCAACAATAATATTGTTACAGGAATATCAAATTTCATTACATACTAAACGATTTAAACAAGAATTAGTCCGCTGCCATTGTGTATAAAAGTTGCTTTGGGAATTAAAATTTAATTTGGGAATGAACGAAGTCATGATTCATTTTCGAACTAAAATTGTTTCTCCTATATCTCCATTTAGGAGACTAGGGCGCCTACTAGGCTGGACTATCTAACTCTTTTCGGTGTTATTACTTTGATTTCCATCCATCACTTGCAAGTTATCGCTCCTGCTATACCATGGTTCATTTCCACGTTACAGCAGGTCGTCCGACTTTTTTTTTCTTTTGGTCTCACTGAAGGCTTAATTCGTTTGTCTAAGGGACCTACCATTCGCTATTTAGTTGGGCCAGAATCATCTCAGTATTTTGCCAAAACGCGTGTAGCATATTGGTGATCTTAAGTGTATGTGTATTTGGTGTATTGGTGTTGTGTGATAGCACAGGTGCGTTCTCTGGCTTTTGTAGCATGTTAAAAGTTCTTGTTGTCCTTTTTTTGTTGATTATTTTATTTACGAGTATGTCTTCATCTGTTCCACCCGTTCACGCTACTGTACAGCTAACATATACAAATTCATCAACATTTTATATTTATTCTTGGTTTTCATATATCGATGTGATTATTTGTGTGTTTAGCCTTATTTTAGACGTCAACCTCATTCGCTAGCCTCTGTATTTCCTGTTGCATGTCGGCACTGAGTTTCTTTATTAATCCCTATCCATTTTTAGAATGCCCTACCAGATTCAAAGGGATCATAACAGAAGATAGATGAAAACTTCTTGACAGACACCAATACATTTTATTCCTGCATTGTTTCCATTGTCAAAAAAAACTTTATCACATTTATTCCATTTATCAGGTATCATAAAAAATTGGCAGTTAACTTTCTACATAAAATACAAATAGTTGTGGCGATATTTCGCAAACCAAGTCTTTTCTAAAATAATTCAAGCAATGAAACTATTTATCAATTCATTAAATTATAATATTGCTCTTTTAATTAACCGGCTAACATGCCATGACGAGATCCAAACGTGAACTGAATGACAACCAATGTTCGAGAACAATCGATGATGAGAGAGCCGAGAAAATGTATTGTTGTTGTAAATGAGAGAGGCGAATGAATAATTAGTGTGTTTCGAAGCACAAACACAACATTCTTTTCTTCACGTTTTGATGAGGTCCACAATCTTGAAGAATGATTAAATTTTACTTGAACAGCTTCAGTGTCCGAAGGTGTCTGCCGAAGAATTGATCGTAGAGGACTGGCTGTAGCAACCTCGTTCGATAATTTATGTTGGTTATGACTACTTAAAATTCCAGCGACAACAAACGGATCAGGATCAGGTGTTCGAGCTCGTGTTCGATTTTGATGACATCGCAAATGTAACTAAACTATACATCATTTTGCGAAACCCGGCTTGACCTCTCGCTCAATCCATTTCGCACCAGATGAGAAGTTTTGCACGAAAACAGAATGGCCCACAATGAACTTTGTCCACCTATTCTTCGTTGAAGTTGAGTACAGATACATGAGAGATAACCGAGTCCTTGGTTGCCGACCATGAAGTTTTTTGCTCGGAAATTGGAGAATTCGTGAAAATCTATTTATGTAAACGCTATCTCATTACCATTTACCATTCTTCTTTGGTCGTAAAGTCTGGTATCATCATAACATATGGATATCGAGAGAAACTTTCCACGGTCCAGCAAAGTCGACATATAACTGTCCCCATGGCTTCCTTTCGATTGGCCAATTTTCAAACACCGTTCGCGGAGCAATCTCCTGGCAAATTCGCCATTTCCTCACTGTGGTTTTGATTTCAATGTCAATGCTCGGCTACCAGCATTATCGACAGACTAGCTCCTTCATTCGAGAAATGCCCTAATGTCCAGTATGCAATAGGACCAAATCGTTCATCCGCAGACTGAGGGGCATTATGACTTGAGTAACTCTTCTTACAGGAAATTTCTGACGATCTCGATTTTGGAGCGAGTCCGATCCTTCTTTCACATAGGACTGGATACTCTTTATTAGGGAAACATCTTCTAGCATTTCCTGATATTCTTCATTCACTTGACATGCACATTCTTCACGATCAACTTCACGTCCAATGTGATGGAACAACGAGAAGTTGTGAAAGTGCATCGGCATTGCCATGTTTATCGGTTGCCCTTTATTTGATTGTATACTGGTATCCCATAAGAAATATAAGACAACGCTGGCGAGGGTTAGCTGTTGTCACAGAAACAGTGAAACAGTGATGCGAGGAGCTTATGCTAAATCACCAGAATATATTCTCTGCGATTGAGAGATTGGAGAAATTTTTTACAGCCATAGACGATCGAAAATGCTTCTTTCTTAATCTAACTATATGTCTTCTGATGATCATTAAGCTTCTTTGATGAAGCAGCTATCGGATATTCTTTTCCAGCAGGGTAAATATGATAAATCACTACACCTACTCCGTGACGTGAGACATCCGTCGCTCATAGTGGACAAGCTGAGGAGCGTTCACAATGAAATTTTTTATTCGACAAAAAGGATTTTTTACTCTTTTGACCAAAGAAACGGATAATTTTTTTCGAATGCATTAGGAGAAACTACAAGCTGCGAAAAATTGTTCAATAAACGTTTATAATAATTTACCTTAACAATGAAAACTTGCAATCCTTTCAAGTTTGTTGGTCGGGACTTCTCTTGAATCGCTCGAACTCTTTCGGATGATATTCGGATTCCAGATCCATACAAAACATATCCTAAATAATGCACTTTTGTTTGGAAGATTTTGCACTTGCTCATATCTCGTTTCAAGTTAGCAGCAACAAGTCATTTAAAAATCACAAATGACTTGTAACAAACTCCGCATTTTCTGGGATCTGCTCAATGAATCACTGAAATATTGCAGGCACGATCGCTTTTCCAATCGGCAATCTTTGGTATCTTTGGTACTGGAATAGCCCAAATGGAGTCAAAACCACCGCTGGATCTTTCGATTTGGTGTCAAGTTCCAATAGCAAATATGTTTAGCTGAGGTCAATCTTCAAAAATCGTTTCCCTCTTTGCAGGCACTGAGATATCCCTCCAACTTCGGAGTTGGATACTGGTCGATGCAGAGTTGAGAGTTTACCATGAGCTTAAAATCCCCTATTACTGAGTATCTAGTAACTTACAGACAACCACGATGGGTGGACCATCGCCTGTAATGGTTAGGTTGAAGAACGGTAACGTAACGTTGTCAATCTGTTCAAACGGTAATGCACGTAGCTAAACACATTTTGGTGTAGCATCAGGTTTCAAGGATACGTGTTCTTTCCCAATCGCACCAAATTGGGTGGCAGTTAAATACTGTTTAAGGGCTTTAGAGAAGACCGAGAGGCTCCCAGACATTCTAATTCCAATCGGTAAATTAGTGAAGATGATGGGTGAGACCACATTGAAAAAATGTCTACGGAAATCTAACCTCCAGTTAGGGATATGTTTTGTGTATTGCGAGTTCAATTCAAGACCGTAGCCAACAAGCAAGTTTCACAGTGGCAGGATATCTAGAGCCCAAAAGATGGGCCAAGAAAGAGATAATGCATCATGAAAAGTCATTAAGCGGATAATGTGTTCCTGTCAAACCAAAAGCGAACGCTGTTTTGTTTTACAGGCACTCCCCCAACACACAGCCCATAGAGAAGAATAGAATAAACTAGGGCATAATAAACTAACCTTCGTAGGTATAACGGACAAGAGAAGCGTAAGACATACATCTGCATCGAAATTAATAATAGTTTATGTTTCAAGCTTCCAATATGAGCTTTCCAATTTGGTTTTGCATCAGTCAAAATACGTAAATAACTAATTTCATTTACTACACTAATCTTAAAACAGCCAGTCGAAGTACAATTTTGAGCTTTGTTACAGCCAAAACCATGGACAAAAGAGCATCAAGTAGTTCCTGGCGATCCCTAAAATGTACTATTTTAGTTTTCTCACTCAAAAGTAAGTTGTGAGCTTTAAGCCATTCCGCCAGTAAATCTAAATCGTGTTAGATCCCTGATATGTTAACCTGTTTGTTTGAACCAGCGTACACAAATGAAAAGTCGTCAACAAAAACGGCGAGGGAGCCGAATAACAGGGGTCTCAACACTGATCCTTGATGAACTCCTACCGCAATTAGCAGTTCTCCGCTCAGTTGATGATTGACACGCACTACTTGTGATCGATCACATCAGTAGCTACAAAGCCAGCTATAGATCATTCCACGAAAGACACAATAACAAAGTTTCCTTAAGATAATCGGATGGTCTACTCTATCAAAAGCTTTAGTCATATCGGTCTGTTTACCAGATGGCTTTAGCCCTAAATCAATGCTCCTATTTAATTGTTCCAGAACTGTTAAAATAGCTTGTTCCGTGTTCTTATTTTTCCTAAACTTTCCGCTGCAAGAGAGAGAAAATTGCTTTTATTAATAAAATATACCATCCTACTTTTCATGGCCTTTTCAAAGATTTTGGAAAAAATTGAATAAAGCGATATTGGTCGGTAGTTATCTAAACTCGATTTATCATTTTGTTTGAAAATTTGGATAACTACATACAGCTCGCTTTAGGGCTAACGGAAAAATCGCTGTATTGACACTTAAATTCATGATGAAACTTAAGAAATCCACAAGATAACAAGCCATCTTCTTAACTAATACGTTCGAAACACCATCTAATCCAGGCGATGTATTATTTTAAACTGAATTGTTAATTACATATTATTCACCCGGGAAAATCGGGAAAAATAAAAGCTTCTCGTCATATCGTAGTTTTCTGTCACCAATCTATGATTTTACCCATCCAAAGTACCAGTCGAACAACTGGATTCACCTACTCGGACAAAAAAATTGTTAAACTCATTAGCAATGGCACTTGAATCAGACAGAGATCACACCACCCAACTTACAATTTAATTCTTTAATTTCACCAGACTCGGGATGCCCATGTATCACTACATTAATTTAACTGTATTTTAACTGAATTAAACTGTTCAACCGTAGTACTGATTTTTACTCTGACTTATTTTGGCATTAACGTTGCGTATATTATTTAATAGAAGACCAGACATCCGAGGCGTAAGCTTAGCTGCTTTTCCAGCTTTATAGGTAGTTTTAGTGTAGCTACTAAGATGACTATTTAGAATATTCAGAAAATAATCTAGAGCAAGTGACCCACTGGATTGACTATAAACATCGCGCCAATTCTCCCAAAGAAGCAGTTCTTGCAGTTGACCATAGTCAATGCGAACAATCATTTTGTTGTTTACTATTCATAAAAATTATTACGGGGAAAACAACATATTGTTTTCCAATTTTCATTGCATGCCATTCTGAAAACATAGCATCTAAAGTTCGAACCAGAATTTAAAGTTGATTTATATATTGTTAAAATTAGATGTACATTTCAAAAGATGAATTGTTATGCTCATCCCACTTTCCAAATACTTTGTATAGTGCTTTACTACATAACATTTATATTTATTGTTGTCAAAGATAATTTAACTGTCATTCCCAGATATCTTACTTTATTGTTTTTCAGACAAAATCCGATACTAAATCTTCATTAATACAATGTACAAATCATTAGCAACAGCCTTGATTGATTTATGCAAATTCTAAATAAACAACACATGACAACAACAAAAAATCATAAATAATTTTATTTTGAATTAAATTCGAAATAAAAAAAGTTTTTTTTTGTAATCTAGATTGAAAATTCCATTATCCTTCTCAGATTTATAATTTTTGTTGTTGTTGAATTGTTGATACAATTGGCGGCGTTCATATAGCCTGTACCCGAATTGTTTTTCAAAATGAAAAGCACAAAGCAAATAATGAACTTTGAAATTATTTAGAATTCCGGTAAAATTTACGGTCCGAACACCCGCATAATTGAATTTAAAAAGCTTATTAAAAATAAAAAAGCTTCCAGTACAAAATGTCTATATGTACGTACGATTACAACATAACAAGTAAATTCAATTATCAGGTTTCATGATTTTATTCAAATGTGCATGCATTGTTACCTGTAATAACGTTATTTTTTCCCAAAATTGGATTTACTAGGTACAAAAAGTTTTTGATTTAATACGTAAGCTTTAAATTTTTAAAATATGTACGTTGATAAAGATCAAATTACCTAAACATAAATTAAGATAATTATAGACTTGTTACCTAGTAATAATTAAATTAATCCAATCATGACAAAAATATCTACTTTCTTCCTCCACACTTTGTGATGCGAAAGGATTAGCCCAATAGAATATAAAAAATCTATTTCTTTACGTTCGTATAGTCCAAAGATATATGGTTATTGTCTCAAGTCTATTTTAGACAGATCGGATAAGAAATGAGAATCCTGAAAACAAAGAAATAATTTATACGATGTACGAGTATATTATATCCTTTATCTAGTACGCCCAATCGTTATAATCCTGATTAGTATTGCTGTAATGCCTTATCAACATACACAATAATGTAATATGTTGATGTGTGTACATACGTATTATGAATATGTTTTGTATAATTACAACTTTATATCTATGCTATTAAATTATTTTTTGTTCATGTTATTATTATCTATGGTATCATCATCCTAAATAAACCAAATAGAAGAGGAAAAACCAATTCCTAAATTAGAAAACTTTTATTAAATTTTTTGTTGTGAGAGGAAAATTCTGTATTCTATTGTTTCATTCTTTACTATTATTAGTTTTTTCGTTTTTATTTTTTGTACAGATAAAAAAAATTTCGACACAATTTTTATTGGGATTTATCTTAGAATTACATCTTTTCGTGTTGACTAGAATAAATGTTCAGTATAGAAATATTTCAATTATTGAAAAGTTTACCATAATAATTTCCAATTTCAATTAATTATGTCCGTTTAAGTCAGCACTACCTGAAATGTCGATGTACCTTATATTTCCACCTCACGCTACAGCGAATTGAAAAATTACTCAATTAAAACTTACCAAGGTTAATACGGGGTGATCGCCATTGAGCCATTGAATAAACACCCTACCCAAAGGATGAATGATCCCATGGAGTATATACCGTTTGGATAACAAACATATCTTTTTTAAAGAATTGCATCTAAAGTTTAGATGAGCGCACTACAAGAGCGCACTGCGTTAATTGAAGATAGACAATTATCTTCAATTTACTCATAATGGAGTCTATAGTGAAATATTTGGAGCAACAGCAATTGAATCGAAGTGCCATCGAACTATGTTGCGTGCCATCTCAAAATCATTAAGAAATACAAAATGTTTGTGATTGATACACTAAACTATAGAATTACTTGCAACATAGTGTGCGACATATCGATTACTGCTACAGAAAATGGTCTAAACCGCATACCAAAACTTCGACAGCTCAACCAATTTATATAATATTTGTGGATGGGCGAAACGAATATGCACTTTAAGCAATCAGCAATGTGTGATCAGCAAGACATATTGCAAAAAAGTATATACCATCAAGTTGAAGTGAGAGAGTTGATCAGTGTTGTGCATCTAAATTCGGAATTGTTGAGATGCTGGTGTAGAAAATCGCGTAGACAATTCATTCGGCATATAAAATGTCGACAACGCGTAGAGTATGTAGAATGTTTGTAGATAATGTAGATTATTACTATTTTTATTGTTCTAATTTCGGTCTGTCAAGGTCAAGTTATTTAAATCCTGATAAAAATGATTAAAAATGACCCTGGTCCAAAGCCAATTTTCTTGGGGCTCGACCATGTCTCTTAACCGATTAAAATGAGATTTTGGTATGTTGGATGGTAATGGGTAGTGTCCAGTTTCTTGACGTTTTTCATTTCTCGAGAAAAGATATTTTATACCTATTTTCTCGAGAATTTTCGAGAATACTCGAGAAATTTTTATGATTAAAATTCCATTAAATTCGGGTTTGCCTTAAGTTTTATATTGGAAACTGTGTAATGCTACCAACGATTATAATATTTGTGTGAATTAAAACCAAAGTTATTTTGTAAAAGTAAAATATCGAATTATATTTCGTAATTCATTATATAGGGTTTTCCAATAGGAAGATCATGACATATTTGTAATATGTCATGATTTGTCATTTTTTGTTTCATTGTTTTCAGTAATGTTTACAATTTTATCATGGAGATATACGCAAGAACAACGTTTACAAATTATTCAGTTTTATTGTCAAAATAATCGTTCTCCAATTGCAACTTTTCGTGCGCGTTTGCCATTTTATAGTCGTAATAATCGTCCAAGTGTGCTCGCTATTCGTCGAATTGTTGAACATTTTGAGCGTACATTTTCTTTACATAATGTTGAAGTGCCAATAAGACAAAGATTCGCTCGAAGTAATGCAAATATTGCTGCCGTTCAGGCAAGTGTTGCTGAAGACCGCAATTTGTCGATTCCATGACGTTCTCAAGAATTGGGACTGTCTCAAAGCACAACCTGGCAAATTTTGAGAAAGGATTTGGGTTTGAATCCATATACAATTGTTCTCACTCAAGAACTGAAGCCATTGGACCACCGTAAACGTCGTCAATTTGCTGATTTTGCCTTGGAACAACTTGAAAACGATAACGATTTTTTTAAGAAAATCATCTTCTCCGATGAGGCTCACTTTCATCTGAGTGGTGCGGTAAATAAACAAAACTGTCGATTCTGGTGCGAAGAAAATCCACAAATTATTCATGAAAAACCATTACATTCACCTAAATTGATAGTTTGGTGAGGTTTTTGGTCTGGTGGAATCATCGGTCCGTATTTTTTTCGAAATGAAGCTGGTAACACCGTTACTCTGAATGGAGATCGGTATAGATCGATGATAACCAATTTTTTATGGCCGAAATTGGAAGAAGTTGATCTTGACAACATTTGGTTCCAACAAGACGGGGCTACGTGCTACACAGCAAGTGCAACAATTGAATTATTGCGAGAAAAGTTTGGAGATTCGATTATTTCAAGAAATTGTGATATTGAATGGCTTCCAGGAAGGTGTGATTGAACACCATTAGACTATTTCTTGTGGGGTTATTTGAAGTCACTGGTCTTTAGAAATAAACCAAACTATCTTCAAGCTTTACAAGTCAATATTGAACGTGCTATTCATGACATACGACTTGATTTAGTGCAAAAAGTGCTCGAAAATTGGGTTCATCGAATTCGTTCCTGCAGAAGAAGTCGTGGAGACCAGTTGAATGACGTTTTATTCAGAATTTAATTGTATCGATTGTACTTCACATTAAATAAAAAACATTTTAATTTCCTTGACAATTAGTGTGTTTTTTTTAAGAAATCATATCACTCTTATTGGAAAACCCTTTACATACTAAAAATTCAATTTATTTTTTCCATATTAAAATAAATGTTTTATAAACATAAAAAATGCAATAAAAGTAATTAGGCACTTTATCACAAAACAAAATTAATAAACAACAAAAATTAAAAACCAATTTTGAAACCAAATTTACGCTGATGGATTAGAAGATCATTGTTCGTCGTCGTCCTTGTCGGTCACTCGAAAATATAGCCGCAGTAAGGGAATCTGTGGCCGAGAATCCAGGAATTTGGGAGTGCCGTATCGCGAAATGTTAACGGAGTTTTTGTGGTCCGAATTGGATGTAATTGATGTGGAGGACATGTTTTTCCAACAAGACGGTGCGACCTGCCACACAGCACGTGAAACAATGGTGTTACTGCAGACTAAGTTTCCAGGCCGTATCATTTCTCGATTTGGCGATCAATATTGGCCACCAAGATCGTGCGATCTAACACCGATGGACTTTTTTCTTTGGGGCTATGTGAAGGAAAAGGTGTATGCGAATAAGCCCGAAACCGTGGAACATCTTAAATAGAAAATACGCGTTATTGGTGAAATACAGCCACATTTATGCAAAAAAACTTTTCACCATTTTTGAAATGTGTTCTTACGATAATTAAACGTTGTTGGTTTGAATACTTCTCCATATTCTTGAACCGCTTGGTCTGTATGTGACAACTGTCAAAAAAATCACCGTACAACTCGTTTTAACAAAATGGCGGCAAATTTAAATCCGAACAAAATCCTTAGCAATTGAGAAATTTCGCTCGTTTTGTGTAGATGTAGGTTTTATGGGGTAGATAAAGCATCAAATAATTGCTGTAAATTGTCAGTTTTCTGGCCTGTGTTTTCAAGAATCACAAATTATTTGCTCAATGCAGGAACTTTATTTTTTCCTACTTCAATATCATAAGCTTTAATGGTTTATGCGATGGATAGCTACAGCTGCTCCTGCAGTGATAATTCTTCCGTATGTGGTTGAACTTCCAAATTAATTGGTTGTACAACAGAATCAGCATTATCGATTGAGTTGAGAGGCCCAAACATTCGAGATGAAAGAGTTCTTGCAAGTTTAATAATTTCTGTTTCCTGTCGTTTTGTAAGGATCGTTGATTATTCAGGTATTTTAAAAGCGAAACCAACGGTTTACCTCTTCGTTTCAATATTACTATCTTAATTGCGTCAAGAAGCTCACAACTTAGTAAGGAGATAATTATTTCGAGGGTCGCTTCAGCAGTTAACACCGTCAAATCTTCTCCACTTAAATTCTCCACTGTGATGCGTATCGACTTTAATGCCTTTTAGAGTTCTTCAGCAGACCTGTTGTATTCTTCTTTCCACATGTGATCCAAATTAATATCATGCAATGTCTGTTTAAAAGGTGATTTAAGTCTTAAAAAGCGCTCTATCATACTTTCTAAGGTATTCCACCTGGTTTTGCAATCCTGAATCAGCTGTAGATTTTTCCCGTTAATAGGGTCAACATATTTTTGCAAAATGTCGTTTTAATTGGGGATCGTCTGAACACTTTCACAGTCTCCCTAATAGATTTTATAACCGTGTCGTATGATGGTCTTAGCTGCTAGTTTGTGATTTCTAAGTTCAACGGATTCTAAGCTGGCATCAAGAGTTTCTTCTAGATCCACATCTGTGTCAGTGGCATCATCTAACAAATCCGGTTGATTATCACTCTGTGTACTCGAGTGACTTGTGGATTTTTATGGCACATAAAGATTTTTTAAAACAACTAAATGCAATCCGCGATTATAGCATCATTGCTCATGTGACGGGGGCAATAAAACTCAACCCAAAACTCTGCATGACAGCTACTCCATCGCTCATGACAGCAACAATATCTCGTTACATATGGATAAAATAAAAATAATAATTTTATCATTGACCAATTCTAAAACTTTATCGGCTGGGCAACTTCCATTTATGGTTATTAAACCAAAGTTATCCGAATCGGTGGCATTGTAATACAAATGTACATCCATGTATCGCTTGTTGTTGATACTCGTCCACTCATCGATAGATACACTAAACTTTTTTCCTGATGACTTGAAAGCATTAATTTTATTTATAACTTCCTGCACTTTCTCGTTATAAAATCCAATAAACAGTGGTTTTATCAGGACTCCGTGGAAAATGAAAATCTTTTGCACACATAGCTTCCCTAATTACGCGACTCTTCGTAACTTGACGGAAACTAAAATCATCACTAGCAATAATTCCTGCAATATATTCCTGCATACTTGGCCGTTTCATAAATTTCTCAATTTTTGGGATAGCAACAGCACTGCTGCTAATATCAACACTTGTGCTTGTTTGCAAAGTACAATCGTCTACGAAGACCAGTGTTTGCTTAGCCCTTACATAAAAGTATTTTTGGGCATAAAGTACATGAAGCTGATTCTCCATTTGAATTTTTTTATAATTATTACCAACTATCTTCAATCTTGATACGTTTTACTCATTTTGATGAACTAATCCAATTTAGAATATAAAATATAAAAACAATTAAATATATTTCGTATTTCTAAATCAAGAGTCCAAAGTATAATTACATAAACATCTAAGGTAATCTCTAAAATTGTATGCAAAATAACTTACCGTTTTTACAGAACAAAAAAATACTGCTGCAATTCGAAAGGTATTAAACGTGCAATATTCGTACATGCCATACAACTTTTCTCGGAAATCGGAAGAAATGACAAATATTAGCATTGTAATTTTCTGGAGACATACTCGTATTTCTCGAGAGGAAACACTAGTAATGGGATTCTAAAATGAGTTTTGAAAGAAGTTCGAGAATATGGTTATTAAACATATTAATAGAGGTTATTTAGAGGTTATTAAAGATATTAATTTATACAATTTGATTATGCAACAAGAATTTATTCTTTTCTTATGTTATATCTATTCCACAAGGCACTATTTTTAATTAAATTTAAAAAATTTTAAAAATTTAAACACTGACAAACCAAACATGCACACCTCGAAGATGTACTTGCACCATATTTTATTTACACATTGTGGCGACAAAAAGGAGACAAAACATAATTATTTCTAATATCTAATATTCTACAATAGTTTATATAAAACGGTGCAGTGTGTGGGAAAGTCGTGTGCATAGGTTTAAACTAGTGAACTTACGTTTGCTTGGTGGTCTATATGTGCAGATACATTTAAATGCATATTTTCGAGTTTCGTTAAAAGTTCCTGGCCATATTCTAGAACTCCTTCATAAACTCATTTTAGAATCCCATTCCCATCCAACATACTCAATCCCATTATAATCGGTTGAGACATGGTCGAGTTTAATACAGTTTCTAGAACCAATGTCATTTTAATATTTTATTTAAAACAGTTTCTAAAAAAATGATATCACTCGAACCAATGGTGTACAATCCCGAAATCAGTCAATTTTTATTTCCATTTTTGATGTTTTCCAATTTTTTTCCAGTCACCCGCCAAGTTTACCGTCGCCGAGTTGACCGTCGCTGAGTTGGTTTCGCTGAGTAGACCTATTTCGTAATGATATTATTACTGATAGTGTAAATGCCGCTTTAGAATAATTCATTGTTTTGCGAGAGAAAAGGCAAAAATGAACTTCATTGCCACGTCAAGGTTGATACAAATTTGGGTGGCCCCATTTGAAAAATGTGTAAAAATGGAACGAAGTGGCAATATTTGTTATCAAAATTTAAACGCGTTATTTAAAAAATGTATTGTAACAAAATGTATTGTTGTTTATTTCAAAACATTGGCTAACCAAGATTTAACACAGCAACAAACAGTAGGTTTTCGCTCAATGTCCAAAAATACAAGATGTAATTCAAATGTATAAGGTATCATTTGGTATTTACGCTAATCAAATGAAACTTAATATTGTTATAACATTTACGTTTTCTTAAATACACAAGAAATAAATTATTAATTTTCGTTTCTTATGGTTTATTAGCAGACGGAATACCGTTTATATAATACCAAATAACAATATTTGCTTTATTGATCGCGGTTTTATTTGTATTTTGTAATAGTGAGTACGATATTCTTCATTTGGCGTAAAGTAAGATTTCAATTGTGTTTGTTACCTGCATAAATCTTTACAAAACCATACTAAAAATGTTGTATGTACCAGGTGTGTGTAATTATTCTAAAGGTTAAAGGGAACACCCAACTATACAAAATACTAAAGATGTGGGCAAATTTTTCATTTGTTATAAAGGCACTTTTATGGATTTTATGTTAATTTATATTTTCTCTATAAAAGGAAAATAAGTTTTGAAATTCGTCATGAAAATCAGGAAAATTAACATTACACAGTAGCGCACAATATTAGAAGAATAATATAATTAACTTAAATTAGAAAATATTTTTAAAGTTTCTCGTCGTTCCGACAAAAAATGGAAAAAGGAATGGCGAAATAATGTCTGTAATAAATTTTGTTTCTGGAAATTTTCTGCGGCATGTTGATGAAATTGATTTTTTTTAATTAGACACATTTTTCTCATTAAAAATGAGTGGTTATGTGACCTTTTACTAATTTCATTTCAGAAGGTGTTCAATAAAATCGGAAGTTTTGTTTTTTCTTTGTTAAAGCTAAAGCAATATTCTTACTAAGAAGCTTACGTTTATTTTAGCAATATTTGCTTTTGGAAGCGACTATATTTATATTCGAGGTCGAACCGTGTCACATTGAATTGTTTACGAAAATATCCTTCTTTAAATAAAATCAAAAGTTTAAAATCACCAAAGCTGCAAAACTAAATGTTCCCAGATGAGGAAAGCGTTTTTATCAATTGTAAAATAAGTTTTTTCCAACCTCTTATAGATATGTTTGATTGACTATTGGGACCAGAATGAATTAGACATTCAACTGAGTTCAGGGAGATGAAGTTATGGTTATCTTTTCAGCATAATTTCTAGTGGCTCAATTGTTTGATTGATCTGGTTCCATAAATATGTCATTTTAAAAGAAAAACCATCCCGGTCTCGAGATATTTGCAAATTTACTATACTCGCTATACCGCTGAAATAAAAAAAAACCTTTTTTAAAATTTCTATGGGTGTATAAGCAGGTTGTGTCTGAGGCCTCCCTGCTAATTAACCAACGGGGCTCTGGTGACCGAGAACCTAGCAAATGATGTTCTCTCCACTGACCCACTGCCAATTTCACTCCTTAAAGTAATGACTACAGTCCTTAAAGCAATGTAACAAAAAGGAATTTTTATCCCAGGTGATACCCCAATCTACTCAGTTGGTTTATCCAGCCTCGTTAGAGGCTGGCTCAAAGGATTCTGAGGTCAGGTAACCTTACAATGGTTACCCATTTGATCGAAGTTCAAAAATATCTTCTAGACAAACACAGTTCCTGACTCAATAGGAAATTGAAAATGTTAAACTAACCCCTGTAATAACGCTGAGTTCCATCCAGATTATGAGGAGCTTGCAAGAGAAACTGATTGGATGTACAAACAAAACAAAAGACCAAGGAAAAAACGAGCCCTCGCAAGCAAAAGTTAATGAAACCAGTGCCTGTCCCTCAAAATCACCAGCAAAAGAACAACGCATGGTTGTAATGAAGATTAAGGAACCACTGCCAATTAATGTGTCATTCCTACAGTACCCCCTCCTAGTTTGAAAAAACGACTAAGTCGCATGGTTGCGTCGGCTACAAACGAATTAAATAATATGAATAGCCGATTTTTTATTCACAATACGAACAATAACCTGAATTTTCTTATCGGCAAGGGAGTTCATCTTTCGGCGCTCCCTATCAGACGTTACGATACGTCATAATTTGAAATCTAACACTCTAGTTTTATCAGCCGCTCATACCTCGAAAATCAATACCTACGGCACGAAATTGCTCAACGTTAAATCGGACTCAAACGCTCATTCACTCATGCTTTCGTTTTAGCTGATGTAAATTGTCCGATCATTGGCGCTTATTTTGCTATCAATCAATGCCACGTCGATCAGGGTCGATACGCCCACTCCGATACACTATACGATTGATAATGATTATGGTCGGCCACTAAAGAAGTTTTGTTCGCTAACAGCCGAACCAAATTACAATTTACCCGTTAAACATTCCGTGGCTCATTGTAACGACAGGTTATTTACCTGTAGAGATAAGCGTAGGTAGTGTGACCGTACATAAAAACCTACATACATTTTTTTACTTCTGATGAAATAGTACAAATTCGTACGAACAAAATTTCTTCCGAATTCGCATCCAATGTAGCCGCAGCCTAAATTTTTATTTCTAATCCTTATTCCAGTAATAAATTAGCCAAATCTTCTTAGTATTCGTTTATTTTGGGTTTGGCGTGAATGGTCGAAATCAAAAAGGATATGATATCAAAAAGGATCAAACGCAGAAATATCCATACTAAAAATCTCTTTCATCGAAACTGGTCATACGAATAAGTGGTTTTAAGTTTAACTGGGCTTACGATTAAGTGCCAATACGATTATGTAACCATATGGTTACATACTATATTACCTACGTATTCTAAATCTAAAGTCCAATTTTTAACCAGCGTCAAAGCTGTGAACTTGAGATCTGAAGTATTGTCAGCATCTGTGTTGCTTGGTCCGCTTCAGTTAAATTTGTGACGTTGTTCAAGACATTTTCAATAATAAGCAACACTCAATATTCCGTAATAAAGAAATAATTAGGTACCAGACTTTAGGGTTAAAGGCAAAATTGTTGCTTTTTCAAAACTTTTCAAATTCTTCAAATGATTATTAAAACGGTAGTTTTGCATACTAAGGTGCTCAACTAAACTTACATCGTTCTCCAAGACCATTTCAGTGATATGCGACAAGTATATTTTCTATACCAAAGGTATAATTTGACATCAGTGCCAAGACGGAGGATTGGCGAAATAAATTGCTGATTATTTTTTTTTGTTTCAATTAAAACCTTTAAATTTTATCATTATGAGAAAAAGTGTAATTGCTCCCAGCGCCACAGCGGACATTTCAATGTACTATGATAAACCTGTACTATGTTTAGCTTCCAGCGATAATACGGTGGATTTATGAACTAAAGCGATATCATCAAAATTGTTGCCTGATTGAAGACCTTAAAAACGATACATTATACGACTATATGGAAATAATGTAAAGCAATATCGTGGAACTGGGTAGTGTTTCGAGGTGATTTCTTATGGCAGGTACTCGATACTTTTGAGGTATGGATCCCAAAAACTCGTTAATTCTTCGAATTAAAAATAAAAGAAGATTGGCGAAAAAAATTCGAATCGCATAAGTTGTTCTTGAGATATAATCAGGGATCTTCAAAACGTTGAGAAAAATGGTTTTGAATCGCGGTCTCCTGAAGATGAGTTTCCAAACTCCTTTTTTAGAAGTGTTTGCAGTTAAGCCTTACTTAACTTTACATTCTTTCCTTTCTCTAAATTTTAAGAAACATGATAAAAATCTTCAGACGTGGCACTTTTCTTCTACATTGTTAGAAAATGTTCTCTCCTATTAGAAAATGTGGGGCGGGTTAGGCGGTATAACCATAAACATAAAAATTTTTTTTCACTCAATTAGAATTTGACTAAACTGTCTGACCCTGTTGGTGGGATCCAATAAACATTTCTAGGATCAGTGGAATAATATTTGAAAATTTATTCAAATCGCTGTATGAGACGGATAGGTTAGGTTTCAGTGGTTGCTTACTGCACACTTAGGCCAATTTTTAGGCCCATTGTGATACCACTCATTCACTCCACATCATTAACCCACCTACTTCACCTACTCACACAACTACAGTATACCACCTGCACATTGCAAGCTCCATGTCAACCTGTACATTGACATGGAAGGTGGGTCGGCGCGTGACACGGAATTCTGCACTCCATCAGAGGGTCTTAGTTGTATTTATTAGCATCACCGATCGTAATGAGACGGATAATATCAACTTAACTGAATCCTGTTTCACTTCATCATTAGATCGATATCACTGTACTAGAATATATTCAAGAACTTATGTGAACACTTCTTAGGCGTTTATTATAAAAACTGAAAGTTCTTATAAATCATCAGAAATTGTTTTAAAATCTGTTGTCCAAGTAAAATATTATCGTATTTGGATACCGTCCACAACGAAAATAGCACTTTTTTGTCAATTTTAGCAGGATTGTTTCTTATTTACCGCAATTGATTGGATTTTTTATTCTTTAAAAAGATAAAACAGGAACCTGGAGATATATCTGAGACGGGCGAGAAAGTCGTCAACACACGACAAATGGTTCAACAGCAGTACTTCATGTGTAATAATCAAGCAAATCTGGTCAAAAAGATCTGCTTAGGTCTAGGTAATATGGTTGTGGGTGTTATTACTGAACATAGCCTAGGGTTCGGCCCACAGTAAACCGACAAAACAGAAATATTTTTAGAGTTAGAAAAGACGAAAAAGTAAAAACAGTAATAGATTTATTTTGAAAATATTTCTATTTTTCCCTCGTATAATAGGAAAACGTGCGAAGGGGGGAGGGGAATCATTTTCCACTTGTTCTGTAACTGTCCCTTCTATAGCGTCAAGCAAAAATGTGACATAAGCCATGGTAACGTAAAAATAAAAATCGGTAAAAAAATCTATAGTTAATTATCATCTTTACGATAACCATGCTGTCAATATGCGATTAACATTCTTAAGATTAGGCCAAGAAATGTGTCGAAGTAATAATTATTAAGACATAATTGCTTTTAAACTATCATCATTCATTTGTTTCATAACAAAAAGCATACGACAATAAAACAATTGATCATCAATACGCAAAACGAAAATGCTCAGGCTGCCTTTTCTATGTTGAACATAAAGAATCAAATTATCTGTGTTTGTGTTGTATATCCCTTTTGTCATCAGGATGTATCCTGGGGTATACCTCATTGTTAAAATTTTTTCATACACACTCTTTACAGAGGCTATACTCAAATAACTTTACGTAATAAAGAAAAAAATTAATAAGGATCCCATACCAAAAGATCTGGATTTCTGAACCCACTCAACGAACCAGAAAAATATACGAAGAATACTTATTAAAATTATCATTTTATTTTTTTACGGAAATTAATTTCTCTCTCTTCCAATTTTCTAATAACAATACTGATGATTTTTTTCTTCGAATATGATTTTCCATTTTTCCTCTGTACCATTTCCATTAAATCAATCAATTTATTTATGCTCTATGTTTTTTTTTTTTGAAAACTGATTTTCCAAGAGTACAAAAGAATTTTCTATTATTGTCATTTCTATTATGACTTTATTATATGGAAATCGTATTTGCAACAAAAAAATGGAAATATCTGTGAGATACAATGGATTTAGATAGATCCTAAGCAAAGATATTTTCTTTCATATGAGTACCTACTTTCGAGTCAAATGAAGGCTGGATTATGGTATGGTGAAGATACACTAAAATTTTTGCGTACGTTCGTTTGTATTGTGATGACATACCTTAGATTAAATGTACACCCTGTTATTGTTACCGTTAGATACAATATTGGAAATTGCACAAAAAGTCTGGATTACTATGTTCAACTAACAATAGAATTATTATGATGTCATTATATATGTATGGGTGTGGAAATAGAAGAATGACATCATTTTACTACACTAACGGACAGGTTTTTTAAACTTAAAGATATCATTCAATTTTTAACAGGAAAATAAAATTATGAACAGAATTGTTCTCTCTCTTGAAGAATTTTATTTTATGTGTAACATATTGATGACGCTCTAAATCAACGGTGGTCAAATAGATGAACTTTCACCTTATAGAAATTAACCGAAAGTTTTCAGCCGAGTCAATGGTGTCGATAATGCAGATTGTGCCTTTGCATGGAATCATGAAGTGCAACTTTTATAAGCCAATTCCTCTTCTGAGGTTAATCTTATTTTATAGTTTTGATATATTTATATAAACAAATTAATTTTTTTCTATATTTAACCCATATATACGTATCTTATAAACATATCGGCACAGTTATTTTATAGTTCATTGTTCTTGTTAGGCTTATACAGATTGCGAATAGCAATATAGATAAACCACAGAACAGAAAAAATATACACTACATGAGTTCTCTTATGTATATTTTTCTCTATGGTTGAATGCCACTGAAGTTAGCCGAAAATTTCAGTCGGAAATCCTGCATTATCGACATATTTTGTACCAGGTGATATTACAAAATTCTCTTGATATTAGCCGAAAATTACATGGTATTGAAGTTAGCAGTAAATTTTCGCCGAAAACAAATTTGAAAAATCAACATCACATAATTTGAATGTTTAAAGGTCACATGAACTGGGTGAAATTAGACCAATTCGCAAATAGCTGGATCCCATATTTATAATTTGTCGTATTAACACACAATGAATGTTAGGGTCACAACTCAAATTCATAGCCCCTAACACGACAAATTATAAATATGGGATCAAGCAGTTTATGAATTGGCCTAACTTCACCCAGTTTATATGACCTTTAAACATTCGAATCAAGTGATATTGATTTTTCAAATTTGTTTTCGGCGAAAAATTACTGCAAACTTCAATATCATGTAATTTTCGGCTAATATCAACAGAATTTTGTACTACTACCTGATACAAAATAGGTCGATAATGCAGTTTTTCGGCTAACTTCAGTAGCATTTAAGTTGATCAATGTAATTGAGCCGAAAGTTTAGCAGCCGGTATTTTTCAACCGAACAATTTTTTTGATGGAAAATTAATTTGAAACGATTTGAGAATTAAAATGTTGTTATATTTGACAGTATTTCGTTAATTAATGTAACTTCATCAAAGACCACTAATACTCTAAGTTAACCTAAATGCGCAGTAAGACCATTATGATCCTTTAATAGGACGTAATGACTAAGGCTCGGCACTCTAGTTTAATCTAAATCCGCGTGGTTGTCACAATCGTCATTTGATAGGCCTTAATGACTGCTAACAATAGCCCCATTGTGAAGAAATTCTAATGTGGATAGGGAGGTGTAATTTAACAAGATTTCGATAGTTCAATTTATTGCAAATTCATTGGATTGCCGGCGTTCTAGTTTAACTTAAATAGGCATTGATGCCACTATGACCATTTGATAGGCTGTAATACCTGTAAACAACAGCCAAATTTAGCAGAAATTCTGAAGGGGATACGAGGGTGTAATGTGATAAGATTTCCATAGTTCAGTTTATTGCAAATTCATTCAATGGCCCGGTGCTCTAGTCTAACCTAAATTTGCATTGATGCTACTATGGCCGTAATCCCTGCTAGCCTAAGTGTGAAGAAAATCTGGTTGGAATACGGGGGAGTAATTTAGCTATATTTTGATAGTTCAAAATCTTTGAACTGCCAATGTAAAATTCAATGGTTTACCGGACAACTAGTGCAGTGGTTAAAGCTTCGGCACTTGGACCGGGAGGTACCCCACCAGAGGCTGAATGCAAAGAGAATTTTCGTCATCGATTACGATCGGTGATGTTAACACAACTAAGACCCTCTGTTAGAGTGCAGAATTCAGCGCCGACCCACCGTCCATGCCAGTATACAGGTTGTCATGGAGCATTCAATGTGCTGGTGGTATACTGTGATTGTGTGAATGGGTGGCGTGTGTGTCAATGAAAAGGGGAGTATTAATTGACCTAAGGACATTAAATCCACTGGACAATTAATACTTTCTTTAAAAAGTCTAGCACTACAGATTAATCTAAATCGCATTGATATGACTATGGCCATTTGATAGGCTTTGTTGCCTGCTAACAACAGCAGAAATTCTGATTGGAATATGGAGGTGTAATTTAACAAGATTTCTGTAGTTCAATTTATTGTAAATTCATTGAATGGCCCAGCGCTCTATGCCGCATTAATGCGAATTTGGCAATTTGATAAAGACTAATCCTTACTATAAATAGCCCAATTTTGAAAACATCTGATGGGGATACGGCCTTGTAGTTTGACTATATTTCGATAGTTAAATTTCTTTGAAAGGCTATTGCAGTATTCATTGATAGGCCCGGCGCTATATGCTAACTTAATTTCGCATTTGTCTCACTGTAGTCATTTGATGGCCTTCGTTACCAATAAATACCTGTTAACTGTAGACCAATTGTGAAAAAATACTGATAAGGATGCGAGGGTGTAATTTGGCTTTCTTCCGAATGTTTAAATTCTATGGTCACTCATAGGACCAATCAAGTATGAATGATCTTGCGCTTTATGTTAAAGCCGGATTAATGCCTTAATCCGGATTTACGTCACTATGGTCTTTGTGAAAGAATACACCCCATATCCCCAACATAATTTTTTCAGAGTTTGGATACATTTAGCAGACATTATGGCCTATCAAATGGCCATAGTGGAGTACGGATTTGGTCGAAATATCGTCAAATTACACCTCCGTTCGTAACCCCATCAGAATTTCTTCAAAATTGGGCTAGAGTTTAAACTTTTATTTTGAATTATGCACTTAAAGAAATCAATAAATTGCATTAAAGGCGACAAATATTTCTGCTTAAATATGGGCTGATAACTTTCGGCTGACAAATATTGATGAACGTTGTCGAATTGGTTTATTTTCGGCTATCCAACCAAAGGCACTAACTGCATTATCATTTTTTTTTCTGCTGACAACTTTCGGCTAACTTTAATAGTATTGCACTTCCCCTCTTTGAGCTTCCAAACATTTTAACTAAAAACGGTTTGCGCTCTCTGTGCTCCCAAATATTTTTTTATACAAAAAATTTTAATAATGTATTACCGTTATTTGTCTGCTCGTACATAACAAAATAAATAATTTCTCGATTATTAGTCTGCCTTGTTAATTTAGCTTTGTTTGATATTCACAGTGAAAGAGATCGCCATTTAACAAACAAACCGAACAATCATACGAGAAAGAGTTTTTGCGTTGAATGGAAAACCTATTTTCGTCACTGAAAATGACCAAAACAAAACGCAACGTCTAATGTGCAACACAATACAGTTCACTAAAAGTTGTAAAATCTCAAAAGCTAAAAGCCTTTTACTGATGAAATTTTTCTTAAAAACACGTGCGACATATTGCAACCTTATAACGCTTTGGTTACTTAATTAATTTTATTAAAAACGTTATTTATTAATATTAAAATTATTTATCCGCCATGAATTAATGGCGGAGCGGTGCGCGTGCATTGTGGTGTGCGGCGGTGTAAATTAGCTGCCGCTTGTTGCACGGCTGATGGATGAAGAAGAACTAAGTTTTATACGAAAAAATAATTTTAGTTTTTATCCAAATATATTTTGTTCGTTCTTCTTTTGGTTTCGTTCTTCGTTGCCTTCGTGTTGTTTCCGTGTATATGTACATCTGTTGATGATTTATTCACTACGTTCACTCTGTACGTGCAGAGTTAGAGTTGAATTGGGAGATGTTATGTGTGGTTAGAATATTGTTAAACAATAACCACTACATCACCTCCTCCCAGGTGAGTCACACAGTAAAGAAGATAATGGATCGTGGCTAGCAGTGGAAATACCGAAGGATATCCGTCGAATGTCGACGTTTGATCTTTCGGTATTGTGGAGTTATTAGCCATCACTATCGTTACGTTTGCTTTCGCTTGCTTGTTCGTTTTCTTGAAAGCGCTAGTTCGCGTTGAACTAGTGAGACATACGGAACCAGGTAATCCTGCAGTTCCGAGTCTGCTTTCAAAGTGGAGGTCACTGTGGAATGGGTAGGTCATGGAAGTGTCGTACACTGCCTCATGCGTGTTTTGATCGACATCGATGTAAAATAAATATACACAAACAATTTTTATTTCTTTACAATAAAAAAATTAAAAATTTGAGGCCTTGTTACTGTTGCGCTGACGTTGTTACCGCTGTTGTTGTTCCCGTTTAATATGGTTTAATATGCCGTTGTTTGGTATTGCCGCTGTTGTTTTTCCACGTGATGATGACAAGTCAAACCGTAACAAGAAGGATTCAGGATATTAGTGAGTATTATTAGGACATTTTAATAAACAAAATCAATAATTGTACATTTTATTCATTAGCTCTCGACGATAATACAGTTATTCTTTTTTTACAGATTTTAAAGTGTATATATGTGTACATATATGAACAACCTCTTAACGCGATAACAATTCACAAAACGACAAAGGGTGTGGATATTTTCCGAGCGGTTCAAATTACTTTCGAGTCAATTCGCGGTTTTGGGAAGGTATAAGCTCAATTTGTACC
Source organism: Nephrotoma guestfalica (assembly GCA_963691935.1). Classification (NCBI taxonomy): domain Eukaryota; kingdom Metazoa; phylum Arthropoda; class Insecta; order Diptera; family Tipulidae; genus Nephrotoma; species Nephrotoma guestfalica. Next base: position 224,903,497 of record OY829913.1, on the reverse strand, counting down.
GATGAAGCGCGAAATATGACAGGACGTGAATGTTATGCTCCTTCCTACCACTGCTTTTTACATCTAGAGGTTTTTTGCGCTAAAACAATTGGTTTATGATGTTATTCACCATTAAAATTGTAGATAAAATTCGGGCGGAAACAAAGCTTTGACACATCGCAAGTTTAGATTACTCCTAGCTGAACTACATGTTCATATGAGATTTGGCGATGTGCACAGAGGTATAGTACACTGGTTAAGCAAAGGAAAAGCCTTCAAATTTTTTTTGAACCTCGTGTCGAAGTGTTAAATAATTCAGGATTTTAAAGAAATTGCATTTTCTACTGATAACAGATCAACTCTCAATTCACTAAACTTACAATTGCAAAAACTAAATCAAACTATATCTGTATCATCATCAGATCGGAGCAAAATATTTCCAGTTTTGAAAGGTTTGCAAGAAGAGTATTTAGAAATTATTCAGAATGAATATTCAAATAGGCTTTCTGATAGTAATTTGAAACATTTACTGTGGATTACCCGCACTTGCAAAATAATATTGATTTTGAGGAATTTACAAAACGAAAATTTTGACAAATTTCTCTTCGTGCGCACTGTACATATATTTTTAAATAAAAATCTATGATTTGAAAACAAATATGTTCATCAAGAATTTTTTTAACCGCTCTTTCAAATGTTTATAATATAACACTGCTCACTGGGACATTTACCCATAACAATGTAAAAGGGATTGATCATACTCGCACATTAAACAAATGAGCAAAAATTAACTATTTCAACAAACAAGGTGCTAGGGTCGCGGTTTGGTCATTTAAAACACTAACTAGGAAAAGCCTGGTTTCGTAAGAGTCAAATTCGACGGTAATTAATGAATGGAGCTACAAAGTATCAAACGAGGAGAAGACGATCACCGACGATCACTACACCGACGGTACGCCGAGTTAATGTCCTTGGGCTAGTAGCAACAGTTTTAGTAAATAATTTTCCTGAAATAAGTGAGTGAGCGATACACACATAGTGACCATTAAGTTATAATCGTCGAATTTCGCGGTGATACCCTAATAGAAGGCAATTGAACTTAATTTTGTACATGCTAGAAAACATAAGCAGCATTGCTTAAAATAATAGTAGATAGCTGTCGTAATTATATGTCTTGATGAAATGAGAAAATTGCAAACTTATGTCCGAAGGGGCAATTGAAGATTTTGCGCAACCTTACTGCAGTGTTCAATTGGAGCTCAAATTAGCCATAAAGTCGAGAAAGCGGAAATTGTTGTCAACTATGCGAAGAAGTCGATAGAGAGCCGTGGAGTCGACCTTACCAATGGAAATGAATAAGGTGAAATTCTCTAATTTTAATCCCTTTACCTGTCCAGGAGATGCTCAATATAGAACTTCCTTGTTTTCGCAACACGAGCACGCTGCGACAAACGGAATAGCAGTAACAACTAATGACGAATGAATACCAACCACTACGATTGGTAAAAAATTCAATGCTATCCGAAAAGTTGATAATAATAAGGCATCCGGGCGTGACAACGTACTGAATTTGGCACTCAAAACAGCAATGAACGATATCCGATATCTTTGTTAATGTCTTCGATTCCTGCTTAAGCAAAGGTGTGTTTCCAGAGAGGTGGAATAAGCAAAAGTCATAGCACTGTTATCGAAAGATATAGACCAGCCGATTGCGTAATGAATGCTTTAATTATGGGATAGCAAGATAAAAATGCATTATCGATAAACTACGTCCAAGAAAAGCCCAAAGATATTTAGTAAATTTTATCTAGATTTCGATAATGTGCGAAATAGGATCTTCGTATACATAAAACAGACGTTTGTCACAGTATAATATGATATTACGAGTGATGTTTCACAACAATATGTGCTGTAAAGCGATTTAAGGGGGTCTGCGCGTTGATACCGTTTCTTATCTAACGAACCTAAAAAATTTAAATGAAAAATGGCAGCAGAATGTTACAGAAATAGAGAAGCTGGCCTTAATGAAAACTAAGACCGAGTGCCAAATCAGATGGACCAGACAAACAAAGGCTGATGGAGCAATCGCTTGATTCCTCGAATTAACGTTTGGATGGAACGGGGACATGAAGAAACCGACTACTATCTGTCTCAATCTTTGACGGGGTAAGGTTGTTTCATATACAGTTTAAGTATAAACATGACTAATAAACATGACTATTGGCCTTATTGTCCAACATGCACTGGGGGTAATGAAGAATGTCAGACAAATATTTTCGAAGATAAAGGGTTTGCAGCGTCTTGCTTGGTGAAGGGAAAGGGTAATTACGGACCCTTTCCATGTCGTAACCATCGAAGATTTCAAGTGCAGTTCTTACTTGGCGCCTGCGCCGCGACGTAGTGGTTGTTGATTGTTCCGAGGGGCTATAAACTATTTAAAAGATCTTCTCCCATCAAACAAATAGACAGACAAAGAATTTTTGGGGGAAACATTTTTTTCTGACCGATGATATAGCGAATGATTATTATTTTCATGTTTACTATTTTACTTTGTAGAAGAAAATAATTTTGTAATCCACTTCATTTCCTCTCATATTGATGAATAATATACATTTTTTAAATTTTATTTTGTGGTGACCGTAATATTCCTAGTATTCCGAGTACCCATTCAGCACTCCAACAGGTGCCATAATTGTGTTTATTGCCATCACTGATTATTTCCATCACTGATTGTAATCAGAAGATGGAAATGACTATTGAGCCTGCCTCTTTTCTATTGAGATTAGAACGCCGGTTCAAACACCACAGTTTTAGACACAAAAATAAAATAATTTCGCATTGGTAGAGCCAAACTTTTATCCACCTGGTAATTTTATTAAGTTCGAAAATGGAAATAGTATCTCAGATATACAGATAATTATAAGGCATTTCGTGAATATGGGAGCAATTTATCTCCTAATTGATTGCAATTTTCTATTTAAATGATATACGTGTGGACCCGCGCGTTGTCTATAAATCATTCTTCTTGTTGAATCCCTTTGAGTTTCTTCGATGTCGATTCAGTATGAGAATACTATACTGTTTTAACTGTAGAAAATTCTAGTTTGGATCATGTGTGAATTGAATTCAAAAGTCACTCACAATGCGCTCAACTACGAGTAAGTATTCCAAATTTAGATTTACCAGGATTTTGGTTTTTTCTGTAATCGGTTTCCCAGTAATTTGCAAAAAATACTTGTAAATAAATTAAATATCAAAACTACTAGATACATCTAACAGTAATCTGTCCACAAACTAGAGTTAGCAGCCCAATTTGTGACCACTAACAAAGAAACATTGAAAACAGAAACTAGTTGTCCTTAATACAAAAATGTTTGATTAAACTAAAAAATCTGAAACAATTTAAGTTTTATCGTGCGATTATTTTCTATTCTAATAACGCGAAATTCGCAGTTAGTTCTTAAGAATTTCTAATGTTGTACAATACAAAATTGTAAAATGTTGATTTCTAAAAAAGTTTATTCCGTTTCTCAGAAATAGTCAAGCTTTTTTCTGCCTCTACTCCTACCTCGTATCGATGTCCAGTGTCTCTGCGTTGATTTAGCCAAATTTCCTAGAATACTATTTTACCGAAGTTATTGGTAATTTTTAAAGAAATTACCGACAATTAACACTCGAAAATGGTTAGTTAAACTAGATTTATGAAAACTGAGTGGGGCGCGGTACACATCTTGGAGTAAAAATTTCTATTACAAATGATATCTCAAAATTATCCGAACCCGTTCAAGGCTAATAAACGCACACACCTTTCAATTTCTGATTATTCATCATCATTTCAGCAATTTTCTCAATCATTTTATCTCGTTACAATAAGGCATTTTAGCACTTTAGGTTAAAGGAGTAAGACCCTGTGAATGACTGTGAAGTTAGTTTTGAGGCCACAGAGCTAACTAAACCCGCTCGTATGTTGTGATTTATTTAAATGTTGTTTTTAAATCAGCGAGCTAAAAAAGTAGCCCACAGGGTTCATCTCTAAACTAAATGAGCTAATTATTTGATTTCAAGGTGTAAATCTACTATTTTGTAACCATTTTCATATTTTGAAATGCTGATATTTGTAACCAATTTTTCATTAATTTGGGTTGTTGACTGCAAAAACGGAAAGCTATGGAATAATACTATAGCTCACATCTGAAACGAAAACTGAGTTAAGTGTGCAGTGAGCCAAATTGAGTTCTCTTACAGGTTGATATGGTGAAAATGTAATATTTCGTGAAAACGTTACGAGGCGGAAGTTAAGCAAAGTTAATGTTGAAAATGCTTTTTGTGACGTAATGTGCACAATGCGACTGGGAAAATAATACTTATCTAACACCTTTTATTGATTAGTTCATTCCACTTTTGAGCTAAGCGACACGTTTTCAATACTGTACTCGTACACTTATATAAAAGCAAAGTAAGTAGAAGAAGGTTCTAAAAATTTATTCTCCATAAGAGCCACTATATCTAAAATATCTAAAAGCTGGTTTTTATTAACTATTTAAATTCAGTAAGGCGTTTTCTGGAGGTTCCGCAAACCAGAGAATCTTGCAACAAGAAATTAATAAAACCGAGCTATGTCGTAGTTTGGATATTGTTTTCAAATTCCTCAGATGATCACTAGTTAAATGTGCTGAATTATTCCATTTAGATTTGATATTGAAAGTTTTTTTATTTATATCTAATTTATCATGGGAATTTTCACAATTTTCTTGACTGGAAAATTAGGTACTCACATACTTCTATGGATTATTTGGTTAACCCTGTGAACAAATTAATTGAGTTAGCCGAAATCCAAATTTTACAAAAATGGAATGATGCGCAATTAGGACGAATGATATATTGCACGTGTAGCCTGTATCCTTTCTGATAACTCATAAAATCGCCTCCCAAATTGGATTTTCTTTTATGGTACACGATTTCGATTAAGTTCTTAGAAAAATATCAAAACGAAAATAATTATTATTGAAAATTACATTTAATTATTTGTCATTAGGGAGCTTGTGCAAAGAAATCACAAGGGAACAAATCTCTTTTATATTCTATAATCAAAAGGATTTATCACCCTTATATAAACACAAAAGGAAGCAACATTACATTTTTTACGATTTCAAAATAATTAAAATTCTAGGATAAATTTGTCATTACACCCACGCCAACATACCCAACAAAAGATATAAATACGTTCTCGTATTTTCGTACGTACTCGTAGATATTAAGTAATTGAACTTTTTAAGCGCATCCATTTGATAAAATTCTGCTGTGCATTTTAGAACTACGGCAAAATGTACGACATCGTGTTTTTTCTATTTTACATCAAACAAAACTGCGACAATTTTTTATGTGCTAATTTTATTGTTTGATGTCGAGAGTAACTTAATTTATTTATTTTTATTCTAGCCATACCAGTATAGTCAGTAAAAATTTTGTTGACTTAATACAAAAACTACGGAAAATATTGGTAATAAAAAAAAAAACTTTTCACACCATCACATCACTAAATGTGTAGTGTACACACGAGGCTTCGCGCGCAACAAAATGAGAAGTACACACAAAGTATCTACTGCTAATTAAATGTTATAAAATTATATTTGCTTTTTTATATGCTTTAGGAATTAACTTTACAAAATAGGTATATGTACAAATATAATGACAGTTACAAATGTGGGATTAAATCTTATAAAATTTGGAAATGTTCTGAAGAAAAATATTAGAAAATTAAACGATTGCAATTTCTGAAAAGGCAACGAGTCCTAAGATGCCATTTTATAGGATTGCTTAATAGTCTTTGAACCAAAAGGGCAAAGTTTCAGAAGGGTCCTCGGATTGTTTCAATATTACTTTCTCATGCTTAGTTGTGTGATTACTATACCAACAAGTTAGAGAAATAAATGTTACCAACATTTTGGTAAAAACTGTTTTTGACTCGTATAATCAAAGTTCGTTATTTCCGATTAAATTTCAGAAAACCAACAACAAGGCCGATCCTTGTTCAAAATTTAATATATAAATTTATTAGAATTTTTTTTCTATGAAAATTGTATTCAACTTCATTGCAAAAATTGAAAAAGCTGTCACTTCTGACACTCAGATGTCCACCGCATTTCGCAAGGATCTAACAATTTACGGAAAAAGCCTAACTATGAAGTTTCATTCCGATTAATCAATCGGTCTGGACCGATGAGATGGTGAAATTCGGTGAAAATGTTTGCTTACAAAGCGAAATATTGAAATTTATGTAAATTAACTTAAACTGAGGGTTCTCAGGAACAGTGATATTTATTTAAATAGGAGGTATCCTCCAAGATCTTGTTATTTGTTAGGTGATAGTGGATATCAGTTGACGTTAGACCCCACAGCCATCATAACTCAATTTATGAAGAACCGTTTGCTAACACAACAACAACAATTTAATCATCTTCACAGCAAGGATCGAATTGTAATTGAACAGGCATTTGGACAGATGAAAACCAGATGGTGATATATTTTCCTTCGATCGCTGGAACTTAATTTAGAAAACTGTCACAAAGTTATCGCCGTTGGCTGCACTCTGCATAATATTTACTTAAATGTTGGGGATTTAATAACCATCGACGCTGAATTTGAAAATGAAAATAATGCTGGTAGATCAAATAGAGAAAATCATCAATCCCAAACCAGCGCCACAGAATTCCGAGATCAATTGTGTTTGGAAATATATTTTGTTTTTAATTTAAAATAATATAAATATCATTTATTAATTAATAAAAACTTGTTTATTTCATTAAATAAAAAAAAACAATATTTATAATATTTATTATTATTATTGTTATTAATAATCATTGACAATTTGGTTAGTTTTTTATATTTATATGAACAAATGAATTTTTCACCTTTACATGATGAAATAAGTTTTCTGCTTTCAAAATAAGTCACCTCGATAGCAGACTTATTTGAATAAGTCGGTATAAGCAAATAAGTCGGTGTTTGGGAAAGGGCCTAAGAAGCAAATAAAAATAAGAATGTATATTAGTACAGTTGGCTACATTCCTTTGTAAACCGGTAAAACAATATTTTTTCTGTGTATATCGCAGTCACACTATTTGTTTTGACCTGACGTTTATGTATTTCATTATCAACATTTAGGCGTATATAAGAAAAGCAAAAAATCTTAAACAATTAAATTTTATCTAACCTCAAAAACTACAAGTGGCATGAGCTTCAACTTTTGTTGGTATAGAGATGCTATTGGTAATAACACATATATGCAAAAATCGTCTCAGAAAATGACAATTTGTTCGATTTATTCGCCCTCGAAATGTTGATGTGTAATTTTACGTCATCAAATTTGATGCTGTAAAGTTATAAATAGAACAAAACTTACGTTTATAGGGCCTATTTAGACGTGTATGCACTACATGATGTATTTTCCTCGCCTCTTACCTCTTCGCCTATAAACTTATTTTGGGGTGGCGAAATTTGTGTTGCGGAGAGGTAAGAGGCGAGGAAAATATATCATGTAGTGCATACACGTCTAAATAGGCCCATAGAGCCGAGTTCCATTTTGTGAATTTTAGAGTTACAGAGATTACATACAGTTTGAGAATTAGACCATTAATTAAAAATTTTTTAGTTGTCACTTTAGCACTACATTACTTTTCTTTAGACTACATTACTTTACTTTAGTTGGTACATTTCAAATTATTTGAACAAAAAAAAACGAAAAGGCTCCTATGGAAGCTGTCACTTCTGGAAGACGAATTTGGGTCAAAATTTACGAATATTACCAAGAAGACCAATAAATTTAGTCTTACCACAGACGCACACAGACACATACAAGGGAACTTTTGAAAACTACTTATACTTTTACGTAGTAAAAAAGTAAATTGACAGCCTGAAATGCTTCATTATTTTTGATACAAAATCAAATTTAGCTTTCATTTCAATTCTCGAACTGGTTAATTTTTCAAACTATTGTTTTTTTTACAAAGTACACAACAAAATTGTAAATTAAATTTGAAAAGACCCCAGTTCCTGTTGGGTTGTTGTTAATTAAGCGGAAATTGCGGTTTTGTGAAAAAGCTGGTTTCTCTTACAAAGTTTTATTTTCTCTACAAATAGATAAATTTTGCTTTCGAAACCAACTTTTTACAGGAAACCAAACCCATGTTTACAAAAGGCCTCAGTTAGTCGCAATTACTTCATCGAAACGGAAGGTTATGCGTTTTTATGTTCGTTTTTTCGAGTGTTTGTTTCTCTACGTCGTTCTTTTAATAGAAGGTACAAAATTATATAGAAAATTACAAAACAATAAAATAATTTTACTTTTTCAATTTGTCAGTGTCACGAATACAGTTGAATCTCATGGTAAAAGTATATAAAGAAATATAGAAAAGGTACGTTCTTTGGCTTGTGTGAATTGTGTGACGATGGCGGGTTTAATGATAGCAAATAGAGAAGTTCTTTTCTATTGATTTTTGGTTTAAATCTATCCACCGGATGTGGCAGCGTCGACGACTAAGAACTAAATGATACTAAATTACATTTGCAACAATTCTGGTCCAGATCAGTTTTGCAAAGTGTAACCGTTAATTGGCATTTTTGGCAAAAACTTTATTTCAACAAACAGCATTTGGCCGAGAGGGACTGATTGATCGGAATGAAACTTTATACTAAAGCTTTTTTCACAAATTGTGAGACCCCGTTGGTTTTTGGTCGAAATCGGTTCACCGGAAGTTCCAGTTACTTAGGAACTTTTTCGTTTTTTGTAAATATTTTGAAAAGTATAAGCAGCAAAAGTATAAATATATATATATATATATATATATATATATATATATATATATATATATATATATATATATATATATATATATATATATATATATATATATATATATATATATATATCAGATGCGCAACTATTTTCCGGGTGTCATACATAAATGATGCTAGCGACACATCCAGTTGACATTTATGTCAGAAGTTGTGTTTTATTCATAGCGTGGACAGTTGTTAACAATAACCAATTGTAATACTAGCACGTATCGCAACGAAAAAAATATTTTTTCAAGAACGAAAACGAGTTTTGTGCGAAACAAACAGCATTTGCGGGACGCTTTGATTTTCTGCTTCAACTTGAAAAAAAATGCAGCTGAGCGCCTACCCATCGAAAACTACCTGTAAAGATTGCTTTAAACGCGTCAGAAGTGAACCGATTTCAACATTGAGGACAAGACACCGAGCTGCAAGCGTCATTGGATGAAGATAATACGCAAACTCAAAATCAACTTGCGGAGGTATTAAACACGACTCGGCAAGATATTTCCAAATGTTTTGCGAAAAATTCAAAAGGAAGCAAAATGGGTGCCGCATGAGTTGACTGAGAGACAGATGGAAAATCGATGAGCCGCTTGCGAAATTTTGCTTTCACTGCATGAAAGAAAGAGCTTGCTGCATCGAATTGTTATGGGAGATGAGTAGTGGATCTTTTTTAAGAATCCCAAACGTAAGAAGTCGTGGTTTTCACCTAGCGAAGCATCAGCATCAAAGACACGGCCAAATCGCTTCAGAAAGAAGACAATGCTCTGCGTTTGATGGGACGAGAGAGGAATCGTGTACTATGAGCAGCTGGAACAGGGCGAAACTGTTAATGGGCAAAGCTACCGACAACAACTCATCAATTTGAACCATGCATTGTTTTGCTCGAAAAACGGACAGAATGGGACACGAGATATGAACGAGTGATATTGCAGCACGACAACGCGCCATGTCATCGCAGTCCCATCGTCCAGGACACCATCAAAACGCTGAGATGGGATCTGCTGCCGCAGCCGCCTTATGCACCAGATCGGGCCCGCTCGGATTATCACTTGTTCCGGTCGATGGCGCATGGCTTGGTAGGGCTACACTTGGCCAGTTTCGATGAAGTGCAACATTGGTTGGATGAATCGTGGTATTCATGTATTGCGAGAGAGATGATAAACATGTGTAGATAGCGAAGCACAATATTTGGAATAAACCATTTTTTATATTTCAATTGACATTTTCCATTTTTCCAAAAATTCCGGAAATTTAATTGCGCGCCTGGTACAAATAAAAATATGAATATACAGTAGCATCAATTATGAACTAGACGATTCTAAATTAATCTTGAAAAATATAGACCTACATACATTTTCCAAAATTTATTGTTATTTATTTATTATTTTTCCGGTCGGAAATAGCGATTTTCGACAAAAACTGTTTTCCAACAAAAATTCGGCCCTGTACAGCTGTTTTCTGAAATTTAAGCAGGAGTAAAAGATTTTACAAGACAGTTTTATCAAAATTCCGTTAAGTTTAATTTTTCACTTTAAAAATAACGAACGGTGGATTCGAGATTTATGTACATTCGTGGGGGTAAAATAAAGTCAATACCCGCCAAAACATGATCTCCAAGTTTAAGGGAAAAGCTTAAGTATGAAATTTCGTTTCGATCAATCAATCCATCTGGGCTGTACAGGATCGGATTTTAGTTGGAAAACAGTGTTTGTCGAAAATCGTCATCCCTCCCCAGGATTTTTCCAAAGCACATACATTGCGGTTCACTTGATTAGACGCACTTGCAATTTTACTTTTAAATGTAAATTTTACTGTAATTTCCCGCGGAACCAAGAAAATATTTTTATTAAGAAGAGAGAGAAATCCCTACTCAATAAATTAATAATCGATAATTATTTTGAGAAAGCAAATTGATTTACCTTTCAATGTTTTTTAAAAATAAGTTCAAATTTAATATCATTTTTTCGGTTCAGTTGATTTGACGCAACTTAGAAATATAATGAAAAAACACAGTCATTTATGTTTTTATTTTAAAATTTTTTTTAGTAATGTGTATTACCCCCATTTTTTAAATTATTTCAAAGAGAGAGTTCATTACTTGAGATAATCGTATAAAGATTTTAAGTAGTTAAACGAAATCTCTGCTTAGGCAGCTCCAATTCCTGTAATCAGTTTTTCGTCGGATTCGTATTGTTTGCCCCCTTCATAAACTTACCAGTGAGCCAGGACAAACGATCTCGATGATATTTACAATAAATCAGGGGAATAAGATGGCCGTAACTTGGCCGACTTGAATTTCGAGTCATTTTGTTTGAAACAAAATGCAAGTTTATAGCGCCCCAATATGAAATTGCACCCCATACCATTATTTGTCCTTTTCTGGCATAATGGCGAGTCAAAAATTGTTCGTCTTTGCGAATGTCACGAAAATAATAATTATAGCCATCTGGTCCATCTAAGTTAATTGTTTTTTTGTTCCGAAAAAAACAATTTTCCCAATTATTATTTATTGTTTGCGGATGATCCCAAGTAGTGTGCTGCTTTGCGAATTCCAAACTTTGTTGCTTGCTTACAGGGTTTAGCTGTTGGCATTAAGGCTGTTGGCATTAAGCCCAGCTGTCGTTCTGATTGTGTTGCTAAATTAGACGCTAATTGGATGAAATCTGATCATGCGCATTAGACCTTGATGATGCTTTTATCATAACACTGTGACAAAATGGGTATTTTGCTCTCAATTAAAAATGTTAAATACTAATTCCTGTTTTCAATGCACGTATAATGTCCAGACGTTAACCAAGATCATCAGAAGAATTTGTGTTTGGCTTGTTTAAGGGAAAACGGGCTTTGACTTAGTTCTTCTAATTTTTAGATAAATCTGTTTGATTCCCCCCGAACTACTTGTGAACATTTTATCTATGATCCTTAAAGAGTAAAGCGAGATTCCACATAGTTAAGTAAATTGTTCCTAGAATTGAAACAGCAAAACTCAATGTTTAGAAAATGTACCGCCTTGTTTCAAATAAAATTAAATGAATTATTAAGTACTTAAGTTCTAAGTACTTAGAATGAAGTTAAATAACTCATACTGTTAAATGCACCTCTGCGCCTCTTTACCAGCGTAAAGTGTAGCTACACAAATGAATGAAAAGTGTAGCTACACAAATTAACGAGTTGGGGTTATTACGAGTAAAAAATTAATTCTTTAAATGTTTGAAATGATACATATATGCGACACTATGGCCGATTTAAAAAACTCAGAGATGATAACAAGCACAAGCATATTCAGTCTAATAGTAAACATCTTGAGCTGTTCAAAACAGTTAACTAGATTAAAATAAATAGTTTTGGAATGGTTCCACAAAAGAATTAGGATATACTTTTACACTTTCATGAAAACTCAAATATTTTTCAAAATACTTGCGACACTATGGCCAATTCAGGAAAACTCAGAGATGTTGTCAAGTGTGGGCATATATTTTCTGAAAGTGGGTGAATCGTCCTAATCAAAAAATTTAACCACATTAAAATAAAAAGATTTCGATTTGCTTGCCGTGAAGCAACTCCAAATCTTTTTATTTTTATGGGGTTGCTGTTTTGTACAGGACGATTTATCCATTTTCAGAAAATATATGGCCACACTTGGTAACAGCTCTGAGTTTTCCTGAATTGGCCATAGTCTAGCAAGTACGAGTATTTTGAAAAATATTTGAATTTTTATCTTAATTCTTTTGGAGGAACCATTCAAAAACTAGTCTAGTTAACTGTTTCCAACAGCTCAAGTTGTTGTTTTATTAAATATACATTTGACGACCTGCTACACTTTTCGTTAATTTGTGTAGCTACACTTTTTATTAATTTGTGTAGCTACACTTTTCGTTAAAAACTTCATACCGGTCAAATATTTTCAAAATTTGTCTACGCAAATGCAATGCTCCATTCGCAAGTAATAACGTGGCTCCGCATGCTTTACATTTTGATTCGCTCAGATATACTAATGGTACTTTTTCATTGTGAAGGCGAGACCGTTACCAATCACGAGTAAATGTTGTTATATGCGAGGTGATTGGTTATGGTTTGGCCTACCTAATAAAATAATTTCTGAGGTTGACATATTAAAAGCTCAACCATCCGCGAACCATTATTACACCTGAGCAAATTAAAGAAGTGTAATGATTTGTAAATATAATCGATATGAGCCTTGTAAGTAATTAATTCTTAAAATAAACACGTATTAACTGACCTATGTAAATTATCTTTCGGATTCTATTCGATAGATATCGTATAAAATATAATTTATGATTTTGATGGTTGGCGAAAGTTTTAATAACGCAAATTATGACTGGTTCACAAGCCATAATACGTAAAATGCATGAATCTTCTAAATCGGTACTAACAACTTGGTGTGAATTTATTGTAAAATTCTACCATAGTAACACACGGCTATTTCTAACAGGTTTCCAGTTGATGATATACCTGAGTAACCGATTTATAATTTTTGACTAGGCTTTTATTACACTACAGGAAATAAGTCATAAACCATAACCACAAATAAAAAATACCAAATAACACGTCAGAGCAATTGACATTTATTTACTTTATTAATTAACAGGTAAGTTAGACAAAATACTTTTCCAATATTGTTATGATCTTCAAATTTAAGAAAATAAATTCCCACAAAAAGTTAAACGCCGTGAAATTTCTGTTGTTGTGTGTGACACTTTTTTATTTGTTAATATTTATTTAGTTAACAGTCGAATATATTTCTTCCACGCTTCCACGTCTTTTTCACTGACTGAATGATTAATTAATGGGGAGTTTGTTTGAAATAAACAAAAAATAAATTAAATAAATAAATATAAAGTACAACTAATTATAATATTTTGAATTTATGAATGAATTTTAAAAATATAAAAATACAAAATAAAAATTGACGGGTAGGTCATTCATATCGGTTGAAATACAAAATAATAGTTTGCATAAGATGCTGTTCTAATTGTCATCTGTCTTGTTTATTTTCTTGCTTCGTGGTGTATTTGTCTTATAATGTTTGCCGACATTTAGCGCCTGGTATTATTTAAATACATATTTTTTTTTTATAATTTGATTGTTTTTAGATCTTTTGTGGTTTTATGAAATCTCATGAATGGATAGCATTTATCGGTAATGATATGCAAATTGCTTGTGTTTTATGTTTTATATATTTTTACCAATAGCGCTCTCGGTTAGATCATATGTTGATGATAATGTGCGATATGGAATATTTGCTCTAAGTGATACTTAGGTCATTTTGTAATTTATTCTGTGGCAAGTGTGAATCATATATGTACCGAAATTTTCTATTTGACTTTATCGTTTTTAAAAAACTAATATGCTCAACAAATTAGTTAACATTATGAGACCGCATCTGAAAAGGTGAATGACGACATTTCATCAATCATGCCAAAAGCACGTTTCAATAAACCTTTTTAATCGTCTACGTTATTTGATCGATTAGTGTACAAATTTGGGTTCACAACTATGTTTTGCTGTTATCAGTAAATTTATGAGGTTTTCCAAATCGATAAAAAATTTGGGATTTAACACTTCATCATTTCCAGTAAATGCATTTACATACATTATGATTATTTATGATCCAGACATGATGTTTAAACTTTATATACGATGATTGGCTCATATAACAAACAAAAAGTGTAAAGTCTAAAATGGAGTTGAATTTATAGCGCACGGATGGCAAAAAGATTGAATCCTATAAAGGATGATTTTGAGTACGAGGAGCTTGTTTGTCAAAATTAAATATAACGTTTGAGAAGTAGGTACTGATTGAGATAAATTATGTTTGAATAGAGAAACACCCCAAAGAAATGCGTAGGAAAATATATGCTTTTGTGTATCCTTACTACAAAAAATTGATTTTCTTGCTCAATGTTTTCGTTTTAACTAATTTATTATTATTTTTTCGTTTTAGGTGACAGATTGTTTTATCCTTTTTTGCGATGGTTTTAAAATGAATAAATTTAAATAAAAATCAGTCGAGAAATCATTTATTTTCAATTATATTTTGACATTATTTATGAAGAGTTTTTGATTTTGCGTAAGGTCGACAACACTGTTTCGATAAATTGGTATTAAAATAATGTAGATTGAGCTGTTTCACGACTAATTTATTATTTCACTATTTACTAATTCACAAAGCACCACCTGTTTATTATGTATTTTTACTTTTAAAATTTCTTCTTCCTTGCTTTGACCTGGAATGTGTAAATTGTGTAAATCAAGAAAGTGTTTTTTTCTTCTAAGAAGCTGTTGTTGCTCCATTATTGACAACAATAAGTTTCAATTATTTGGTTGTTACATTAAAAAACCACTTATATAGGTTTAGCGAATATGTGGTGATAACAAAGTTGCACGATTCAAAATTATGGAATGGAATTGTATTCATAAAGTGTGGGAAAATAAAATTTAAGTTACAACTTTCTAATTACTAAAAGTAATAATGTTCTTGGAGAGTTTTCAAACTCTTATTTTTCTATCTCAATAATTTTGACACTCTGAAATGATTCAATATGCCAATATTTCTTATTTCACTACTCGCTGGTGACGATAAAGGGTTGACGAATATAACCATTGGAATACGATTTTGCACCTCCGAGACAAAAAGGTGATCTCCATAAACACAGAATAATTAGAAAGGCCCGTAAAATATATCAGTTAACAAATAAAATGTTTTGAGTGAAAATTAAGGTGGATTGGAATTCTAACAATCATGTTAAATTGGTATAGGCCATTCCTTAGCCAATTATTGGTTTAGGAATGGCCATCAACTTTGGTATATAGTACTGGATTGGATTCCTAAAGTGAATTAATTACCAAATTTATCCATTTTAGTTAAGAAATAACCTAGTCTTATTTAGTATAGCCCAATTCCGAAGTTTGATGTTAGAACTTCAAACCAGCTCCACAAAATAAATTTGATAATAGTTGGTCATGACCTAGTTCCGATACCAATATCCTAGTTCTGCATACCAATATCTACCTTAAGATGATTAAGAAATAGCCAAGCTCTCTTATGCCAAGTCAAATTTCAAATTCCATTCAAAATTCATATTAGAATACGCAATTAACCTCCCAATCCAAATTTGGCCTGCACATTAAATTTTCTCTTGGTGTGGAATGATTTTCTTGATATTAAAGTGAAATTTATTAAGGTTTCGCGTGAGATGGTGCGGTTTAACAACATCAACATAGAATATCGAGAACAACTATTAGCTTTCGGTAGTTGATATTGAAAAAATAGCTGCAACAGGTTCAGGTCGTTCGTCTGGCAACGTTTAAAAACGATTTGACAATGTCCTTATTAGCAGATAATACTTAGAAAGTAGTGAAACTGATGTCGCAACGAACTCACTATGAAGTGAATGTTATCTTTCGTGTTTCGCATCATTACAAAATTCTTCGTTTGAAAAATCGTTTGATGTTTCTATCTAAATACGAAATTCTAACAGTTCAGAACCCTAATTAAATCAATAGTAAGTTCATGTTTGAGCGCTCGATCAGATTATATTAGCAGGTTTGGCAATTCTTTGCGGTCACATTTACGTAATGCTAATGTTGAGCAAGATTGAAGCTAATCTCAACAGCAATGGAGCTATTCCGTTATAATATTATAAAATTTCAATTAGATTAGGTTATGCTCAATTAGAACACTGATTCAGCGATACGGCACAAAACTTTTGATTTCGGCCTCCGAAAAGCTTTCAAATGAGAATTCATTATCCAACACTTGTCATCTTCTGTTTCCTGTAAAACTGAACAATTCAAAAGTTATAAACGCACAGACTTTAATAGTCTTTGTTATTGATTGTCCGACTAAACAACAGTTCATGGTCAAGCTCTATTTATTTGCGTAGTTTAAATATAACAATTGAGCCCTTCATAAAATCACACCTTCCAGGGCTTTGTTAATCAAGCTGTCAACATTGTATTTAAATGTACAACGAACTACGACGTTTTTTCAGAAACAGCCATTGCAGCTCCTTTTGGTTTATTCGAGTTCACTAAAAAGACTTTCGGTTTCAGGAATACAGTACAAACTTTTCAGAGATTTACATTTAAAATGGAACTCCTACAGCATAATCAAATTATTTTTCAAGAACCACCAGAAAACGATTTAATCATTAATTCCAGTAATAGTGTATTCGCTTGTCAGGAAATTAAATTTCATGGACATTGGAAGCTTTAACAATTGCAATAGGAAATTATGACAATGTGCAAAACACTAAAAAATATGCTTTTCTTAGCATATTTGATACTGGGATAAAGACGCCTCTTAAACTATTCACAGCAAATCTGGTCATCTATCTCTAAAAGTTCGAAAGCTATCAATGTCTCAATGTTGTATAGCGTACAAAAAGTGGCAAGTTTTTTTAGGCATACTATTTGTAATCCCGGTGCTTCGTCACGTTTCGCAGAAATATTTTCTGAATATCAACGATATTGGCTCGGGTAATTTTAGTAATCGATACACGAGAAGGAGGAATCAATGTGAAGTATGCAGTTACTTATACACCACTGTGTAAAAAAACTGCATACTTCACATTGATTTGTCACTTCGGTGTGCCTAATCACTGAAATTTATTTAAAGAACCTACATCTTTAGTTGGATTTAATCGAGTCAAATGAACATACTGTGTCATGGCCAGATAGACTTGATGACTATTTTAATGCCTGGACTATTTATCTTCTCTGTTCATCTTAAATGGTAGGACATCGATGGGCACGCTTATCCCACCAAATCTCTGCCTGGGTAAAATTTTGTTTGGGTTGCTATAAATTTTTGCTGAAACTACAATGATTCCGATTGTCGCAATGATTTGAATTTTTTTTATCATAGTTTCCCTACTTAGAGTAATCGTACTACATTATATCCGAAGAAAGGATTAATTTGTCACCAGCGTCAAAGCGGTGAGTTTGAGAACTAAAGCGCGTATAATCCATTCAACCCTGGACGATTCATATGTCACATGGTTTTATTGAAATGAGTTAAATGTAACTGCTTCTAGCGAATGAAAGGTTGTTTTGAGTACTAACGTTCTTCGGTAAATATTACGGGCACGATTTACAACTCAAACTAATGTTAACACATTTTCAATGAAAATAAAAAAAAATCATTACGGCTTGTTTCTTGAATTTATAATTGTGTCTGATTAAAACAACAACAAATAGTCCTAATTACAACAAACCAAAATGCTCTAATTAAAAAAGTCTTTTGATGATAGTACTAATATGCTTCAGTTAAATTTGTTACAATCTTCAAGTCCTTTTCAATGACATGTCACACTTATATAATCTACAAGAAAGCAATTAACTATACCAGCGTCGAACTGGTGGATTTATTAGCTAAAGCGCTATTAACAAAATTGTTGATTTTTCCAAGACCTTTTAAATGATATGCTACATGATTATATGGGAATGAGAAAAATTGTTCCTGCTTCCAGCGCTAAAAATTTCATTCTTCAAGACCTTTGACCTACAATGCCATTCGACACGTATGCATTATATGATAATTGAATAATAAATTGATTGACTGAACCGCTGATTACAAAATTGTTTCTTTGTCCAAGGCTTTTGTAATAATAAAGGTTGTAACTGTTTAAGACCATTGTGGCGTTTTTGTACTAAGTTGTTCAGATTGAAATGTATAGCATTCTACAAGACTTTTTCAACGATATACGACGAGTATATATTTAATAATAAAGCAAAAATTAGCCAGCTGCGTTAAAACGGTAGATTTATGAACTAAGGTTGCCTAGAAATTGTTGTCTGATCCAAGATCTTTAAAACGATATACTACACGACAGTAGAAAAATTGTAAAACAATATCGTAGTACTGGGTGGAATTTTGGGTGATTTCTATGGCAGGTACTCTACCACGTTCAAGTAGAGATCCCAAAAGTTTTTCAATTCCCCGATTTAAAAATAAAGAGAAATTGGCGAAACAAATTCGAATCGCATAACCCAATCTGGAGATATCATCGCTATTATTGACATCCATCCAGATGGATGGCAAACTTTTTTTTGCATATTTGGGATCAGGTACCTGCAAAACGTCGATAAAATTGGTTTTGGCTCAGGTTAGTTTTGCACCATATTAATCACGATTTCAAAACATGGTTTTACAGACCGAAGTTGATCAACGAAATTGTTATGAGTTCTACAGAATGACCAAAGGTGGATGAACGAGAACAAATTATAACTAGAAAAAATTAAAACTTCATCTTAAGTCAGTGGAAATCGTGCATCACTGATGAATTCTTACATTACATTGACATAAATAATCCAAAACCCGATCTCTTGCTTTCTTAAGGACACGGTTGCTCGAAAGTGCAAAACTCAGAGTTTTCGAATAACTGTGTTACCTAAAAATATCTCGGTGTCACCAGTATAATGTGGGTCTGAATAAAATTATAACACAATACAACGTTCTACATCTTCGATATAGGTACTATACCAAATTTGAAATGCCAAGAACCAGCCAAGACAACAAACAGTAGAATTGGATAAAACAAATATTGGCTAAGCTTAATTTATCAATCAAATTTATATAAAACCACCTAACTCAACTAACCAAATTTCTAACAGGACACAGTAAATTGTTTAACTTTGACATTTAGAAATGCGTTGGCGTATATTGGAAGCCACTTACAAAATCTAAAATTTTTGATTTATTTTGAAGAAAAATAATTTGTATTTTGGATGTTGAATGGTTTTGAAAATAATGCAAATGAAGAGTTTGTGGTACGGTATGGAAGTTTGAATATTTTTAAATTCAAAAGACATAAAAGCTTTCAAAGAGAAATGGTACTTAACAAAATTATGTGTCGTAAACCATTTGTTCCATTTAGTGATTAAATTTATATCAAATTATTTCAAATTTATAAAGCATAGATTTACCAGGTTAAATTTTAATAACATATTTTGACCCTGAATTGTAAATTTTAAATCATTCTTATTAACCGAAGTTACTTACCAGCAAATTTATGGCGCCATGTTGGTTGGAAGTCTTAATCAACTTATACATTCAATGCGATTGAACGGTCGATCACGAACGACTGTTTGGGCATGCTATATTACAAGTAACAATTTTTTTAATTTACTACAAATTTTAGGTTAGGTGTTTGTTTATTTTTCAAAATTTTAGTTCAGTGCATAAAGCTTAAGCAAGTAACTGGGATCGCAGGACGGCTTGACATTTCAATTCGGCTAGAGAAGCACAAACAGCGGAAAGGTCTCAGGGTTTTATGTGTCACAAGCTTCTTCATGTTGTATGTATCTTAAGCTTCGGAAGTCATTACACTTGTTAAAATGAAATGGTCTCCGGTTTCTGGTTCACTTTTGATGTATCGACAAGATAGATCAAAAACTGCTTGGTTTGTAATAGCATAGAAAAATAAGGTTACCATAGATTTCTCTTTTTTATAAATCGAGAGATAAAAATGAGTTGAGTAAAAGACTTCTGATTATTCCAATGTGCGTATTTGTGACTTTACGTTGCGCGGAATGTAAAGTCGCGCAAATACAATCATGACATTGGGATTATCAGAGGTTTTTTATTCAACTTACTTTATCTCTCGATTTATAAAATAGAGAAATCTATGGTAACCTTATTTTTCTATGGTATTAGTCTGCAACTAGCGGGTTAACTTTTCCTTAATTTTTGTGTTATCTCGTGCTTTTTTGTGTAAATAATGTTGCGTCTGATAGCAAATGTACGCCATCTCCACATAAAGCTTCAACTGATAATTTTATATTTCTTAAATTTTAAAAATATCGAATACAAATTTCCACTCGTTATCAAACAACAATCTTTCAATTATAATTGTCATTGGCTTCGCCGAGAATAACAATCCAATAAAAATGGCAGTCAATTCTATTACATCAAATTATCAGTTTTCAAAATAATTATCAAGTTGTGCAATATAATTTTCCAAACGAACCAAAACGTCATTTTCAATCATTTTTCCCAAATCTAGTATTTTTTTGTGAAATAAACGTTGAGTATAAAAGCTCAAAATAAAGCGCTAAACCTAAATTCAAATCACATGGCAAAATTTCCCAAGTTTTTTTCATAAGTGTCGCGCACCGCCAGTGACAGTACAGTAGATATTGTTCACGTTTAATTGATAGCGGAATTTAATTTTTTAAATTAAATTCATCTCAGAAACAATTGTTTTACTTTCATTTGGTAATACAATACTAATATTCGAACTTTTGTCGGTCAGTTTGCTTTCGAAGTTCTACAGATGTGCAAAAAGCAAAAGTGCTATTCATCTTGCTCTAGAAAATCTACAGAACTATCTGCCCATCACATATAATTTAAATCTGTGGTAATTTAGAAATATATTTTTTAAATTAAAGTTGATTCAAGAAATGAGAAAATAAAGGTGAAACACAAATGTCAACATTCTCCCCCTATAACAGAAAAGCTTAAACAATTCACAATTTATATTAACTGATAACCGCGGAAAATGCTAATCAAAAAATTGTTAAAGAATTTTAGTATTTTAAAAAACAATGTTATTATTAAAGGTTTACAGCAATGACATTAAATTTTATTTTCAACTGCTCTGGTGTTGAACACCACATACTAAAATATTTTAACATACTCGTAGTTGCGAACTTGGTTGCATTCAAAAATTACAAATATTCATAGATATGAGAAAGTAGCAAAAAATATATTATAAATTTGATAATTGTGAATTTAAATTATAAGCGAAATTCCAGAATAGATTAAGCGTCCGGTTTGAATTTGTACATTTGCTACAGTACTGACACTTTAGAATAGTAAATATTTATAACGATTAGTTTGAAATTGATTGAATCAACAGAAGTGGAACGTACAATCCCAAATATCTGTTGTGAGGGATAATATAGTAATTCAACCCAATGTTCCCCAATTTATTAAATATTCCTACTAATATTCCTAATTAAAATTCTTAGGCGTAGCTTTATTTCTGAATGTCACGAAATCACAATTTGGCGTTAGTAATAAATTAGAATAAATAAAAAGGTTTTTTGTACTTGAACAGTAACTACTACAGTTCTGACCAATCGGCTCGGTTATTTTAGTACTTTATTACTGATCCTTGCTTCTCGCTTTCGTTTAAATTTTTAAGTTTCTTGTTTCTTTAACATAGTTAAGCTAAAATTTGGTTTAATTGCTTTTGTGGCCGACTGTCTTCTAATTTTCTATTTCGTAAGTACATTTGCCATGCATTTTTTGTGCAATTTAATTGTTTACCATTTTCAATAATTTTCAAGTTGGAGTTACTAGATTTTTTGGGAATCTTAAGAAGCTTTATTTCTGTTTAATGTAACGGGTGTTTTTTTAGGAGGTTTGTTTTTCCGATAGATGTCGTTTTATTTTATGACAGTTGTTTTGACAGCTCAAAGTGGCATTTCTACTCAGTATTGTTTGGCAAATCATTATGAATAGGTTAACTCCAGAACAACGTTTTCAAATCGTGGAAATTTATTTTCAAAATCAGTGTTCAATTAAAAATGTTTATAGAGCACTTCGTGAATTTTATGGTGCACATAATCGTCCGTCAGAGACCACCATAAAGAACGTAATTACCAAATTTCGGTCTACATTCACTCTTTTGGATGCCAAGCCACCGACAAGAATGAGAAGAGTTCGTACAGAAGAAAATATTGCTGTCGTTGAGGCCAGTGTCGAAGAAAACGACAATTTATCGATTCGTCGTCGTGCTCAGCAAATTGGACTTTGTCCATCGACTTTATGGAAAATTTTACGTAAAGATTTGGGTTTGGTGCCATACAAAATTCAATTGGTGCAAGAATTAAAGCCACACGACCATCGTTTGCGCCGTGAATTCAGTGATTGGTCGTTAAATCAATTGAACGAAGATCCATTTTTTTACCGTAAAATTCTCTTCAGTGATGAGGCGCATTTTTGGTTAAATGGATACGTCAACAAACAAAATTGTCGCATTTGGAGCAAAGATAATCCACACGCCGTTCTAGAATTACCAATGCATCCTGATAAATGTACTGTTTGGTGCGGTCTATGGGCTGGTGGGATCATCGGTCCATATTTTTTTAAAAATGAGGAAGGACGACGCGTTACCGTGAATGGAAATCGATACAGAACCATGTTAAATGAGTTTTTGTTGTCAAATCTTGAAGATATGGATATGAATGAAATGTGGTTTCAACAAGATGGTGCCACTTGCCATACAGCACGTGAAACAATCGACTTATTGAAAGAAACTTTCAACGACAACATTATTTCGAGAAATGGTCCGGTGAATTGGCCTCCGCGTTCGTGCGATTTGACGCCACTCGATTACTTTTTGTGGGGATACGTGAAGTCATTGGTTTATGTGGATAAACCTCAATCGATTGACGCTTTGGAAACCAATATTCAACGTGTCATTGCTGACATACGCCCTCAAATGCTTGAAAAAGTGCTGGAAAATTGGACCTCCAGAATGACATTTGTGAAAAATAGTCGTGGTAGCCATATGCCAGAAATTGTGTTTAAATGTTAAATGCCAAAAAATTATCTACCAAATAAAAAAAAATTTTGGTCATTTCATAATTTTATATGTGTTTTATTCAAAAAAAAAATCGGCAACCTCTTAAAAAAACACCCTTTATATATACCTATCTTTCGTACATTCCCTTCACAAACCTAAGTGCTTTTGCTGGTATCTTACAAGCATTAGTTTACATCCAGTAGTGGCAAAGCAATTTTCAGCATAGCATTAAAGTAAATATTATCGTGAAATATATCAGAACAAAGTGGTGAGTGGTTACTGGCCTCCGATAAACCGAGACATTTTGCGCGGTCAAACCCCTTTGAATATTATAGAAACTCGATGTCACACTGACCCAAACTATCATAGCTCAGTTCACAACAAGCGAATCGGCTTGAAATTAAAACTAGAGCTAGCCAATACAAGCTCGTGTCGAATAAAATACATTCTGTTATTGACCTCGGATACACTAAGCCATATCAGGCCGAATCCCTTTGTATATTATAGCAACTAGATACCAAACTGATCATCACTAGTTAAAACACGAGCTAGTTAATACGATTCCGTGTCGATTATAATAAATTCTGTTCCTGTCATTTGTACTCCAAGACATACCAGGCCGATACCCTTTGGATATTATAAAAACACGGCGCCGCACTGACTCAAAGCTCTGTTCACAACATGAAAGTTTGTTTTTAAATTAAAACTAGAGCTTGTTAGAGCGACCTCGCGTCGAATACAATACATCCCGTTACTGGTCTACGATATCGGTTTAAAATTAAAACTAGTCAATGCGAAATCGCGTTGCTGCTAAAAATATACTCTGTCACTAGCTCTGTTCACAACATGTAAACCAGTTTGATATTATATCTAGAGCTACGATGCACCAAGGCATTCAGGTCGAATCCCTTTCATTATTATGGAATCAGAGCGCTGTTCGAAGCATGCAAATACGTTTAAAATAACGACTAGTGCTAGTTAATTAGACCCCATGTCGAATAGAATACATTTTGTTACTGGCGTTCTATACGCCAAGACATACCAGCCGGAATCCTTTTGGATATTATAAAATCTCAAAAGCTTATTGACCCAAAGCAACATAGCTCTATTCTAGAGCTAAGTGACATCGTATCGAATAATATACATTACGTTCATACGACATTATATCGAATAGAATACAATTCGTTACGGACCTCCGAGACACCAAGCCATACACATCTCTTTAGATATTATAGAAACCAGATACCACCTTGACCCAAACCACCATTACTCCGTTACCAACAAGAAAATCGATTTGAAATTAATACAAAAGCCATTCAATACGACTCCATGTCGAATATATTACATTCCTTTCCTGGCCTTCTGATCCAAGCCATCATAGCACTGTTCACCACATGAAAATCGGTTTGAAAATAAAACTAGAGCTAGTTAATAGGGACCTCGCTTTCAATAGACTACACTCCATTACTGGTCTCCGAAACCCCAAGCTATACCAGGCCGGATCCCAAACCATCTAGGTTCTGTTTACAAGATGAAAATCGGTTTGGAATTAGAATTAGAGCTAGTCAATGCGAGATCGTGTCGAATGGAATACATTCCGTTACTGACTCTCTTTATATTAGAGAAGCTCGATACCACACTGACCAATACCACCAAAACTCTGATCAAACATGCAAATCAGTTTGAAATTAAAACTAGAGCTAGTTAGTGCGACGCGATATCGATTAGATTAGATGATATATCTGAACAAACTAGACCAGTTATTTTTGATCTCCTTAGAAAAGTAGAGCTTATCAATACTACCCAGTGTCGGAATGAATATATTCTGCAAATGATCTTTTATTGAGTAGACTTTTTAGAGCAAGACGAATGGCACTTCGTTATTTTAGATAATCGAATTCGCTATAACTAAAACGATCACACCTTTTAAAAACGGAAATTGTTTTAAGTAGAAATATTTTAGTGGCTTCCGAGATTCGACGAACTAGTCCACTTTGTTTCACAGTGCTAAATCAATTCAGTCCTTTTAGTTTTTATTATTTTTTTTTTGCTCCAGTCCATGCAGAACCATCTTAATGGTTTTACATTAATTTCAAAAGAGCCTGTGCAAATGAGTTGTCTCGATTTTTCGCCTCTAAACTACAGAAGTTCTACAGTGATTGGATTCTTGGCTCTACCAGAAAAATGGCAAAAGGTCATCGATCAAAATGGCACATATTTGCTTTAATAAAATTCATTTGAAATAAGAAAATTCTTGGTTTCAATGTCACCCAAAAAAGGCCACGAACGTTTTCCATAACCCTTTATTTTAAAATATTTTGGTAGCACATACGAGAGTAGAGTAGATCTTCATGAATGTCTTTACACAATGTTTATTTTTCTCTGATTAATTTTTGAATATTTCGCCACTTCATGTTTGACATGGCCAGTTCAATTGTTTTAAAAAATATCAAGGCAAATTTAAAAAAAATGGAGACAGTAGGCGAAATTTGGAAGCATTAAGCATTTTGATTGGTTGGTTTGCGGATCAATACGCGGTGCATGCGATCGGAAAATCATGAACTGGGTAATTTGAAACGAATCTTGATCTTATGGATTCGATCACCAAAACCTGGAATTGGTTCAATAATTAGTGCAAACAAATAGCAAATTAATGTTGTTATGTGTTTCAAAGATTCATTTCAAACCTCGTTTATGCTATTAATTTTTATCTCGTTTGTATCAAGTATGGACATTTCGTAATCTTGATTCATCGTTTATAGAAAAGTTTGTTATTATAAATCGAAATAATGAACATGTAATATAGGAATCGCGCATATTAGGGGCCACCAATAGGGTTCCAGAATACGAAGAGTTAAAACACATTTAACTTTCTTTTTTTATAATTTTTTATAATTCGCTAGAACAAACTTTATGTGTAAGCATAGAAACATTTTTTCATTTTATACAACTGTTGATACCAAGAAGTAAAATGAGTTTTTCAACCATAACTTAAAGTTCCGACAATAGTTGAGCACATCAGTGGCGCTATTTGTGCTTTTTATGGAAATAGAAAATTAAATTAATTAAAACCCGATTACGATAAACAATTTGATGTAAATTTCTATAAATTGGAAATTATTTGTTCCTTATCAAAATTGCCAAGCAAATACCAAGAATTTTTTTTTTACAAAGAACTATTTAAATATTTGCTCCAATTCCCCAATCCAGGGCACATTTTCTTTACAATAAATTCAATATCGTAATATGATAATCGGTGACTTGATGTTTAGGGTAGAATTGCTACCATACTCATAAAAATAATTTCAAGATTCCATTGTTCACTCAATAGATGGGAAGCACCTGTTAACCACTCAGAATTTATTCGGTGAGGCTAAATGAGGCGAAATTTCACATTGTTGAATATAAACTTTAAGTACGAGCAATCGAACAAAATCAAACCAAGGCCTCTCGACGACAAACTTCAAACTTTACTACGGATATTTCTTGATACTTCGTTAGGTAAACCTAGCAGTATTATTCGATGTACTTGAGCTTACTCCAATATCAAGGCTTTAGTGAGATTATTAACAGACAATATGGCCTGTCATAGCCTGTGTTTTAAATAGAGCGGTACAAAGATGATGAAGCAATGTTTGAGCCAGACATCTCAGATGATATCTTTGGATGGGCATATTATTCGAATTGGATTGCTCTAATTTGGTATGTTCACAATTTTTAATCGTTAGAAATCAATTTTTTTTTACATTTTTAGGTCTAACCTTACAATCATACCGTGTTAGGATGCTAAAATGGTTTTTATTTCAAAAGTTTAATTTTCCTCAGTTTTTACTTCCTCTCTAGCATTCACATCCCCGAAATGATTTTTCCGCCTTCTGCTGATTAAAAAATTAGTGGAAAGCTTACTTTTTGGTACATATCAGTAACACAACCGCTGCAATTTTATGTCTTCCTTCATCTTAATAGTGTTCCATTTAGTTTAATATTTATTTCAGTCGCTATTAATCATCTACGTTCTTAGCGTTCCAATTGATTCACGGTTTCATAAAGTTATGATTCAAGCTTTTATTTTCTCGATCTAAACATTTCCATCACATTTAATCGATTTGCTGACCAAAGTGTTAAATCAAACAGTTTCGGAGAATTTACATATTATTGGGCATTTAATACAGTTTATAGACGCTTAGAGTCTTAGTCAAAGATGAAAAATAAAAATTCAAAATTATACATCATAAATTCAAAAATTAAGATGACGAATTAAAAGAAAAAAAATAGTTAAGTATGTAGTTGTGAAATTTAATTTATTGATTTTTACAGTTAAAATTATATATAAAATAATTTAAATAAATATTCATAAATATAATTTTAACAGAGTATAAAATGGATTTTAAAATAAATAAAATAAAAAAATCGGTGAGCATTTTTTTTAATATTAAAAGCATCTATTTAGCAGTTAGGTGTTAACTGACTGACAAGGCGCGGTGGCAATTTTTTCCTATACACTATATAGGAGTATAAAAATGTCTCATAGAATTATTTTTGTATGTACTTTCAAATAAAAATAAGAATGTAAACAACTCTGTATTTAATGTACATTTTATGTAAGTAATACGCTTAAAATGAAATTGAATTTTTACCCGTTCGTATTCCAAGGCATCATCTCTTGCAAAAACTGTTAAGTGAACTAATGAAATGATAAAATACTGATAATTACAAAAATTAACATAATCACCATAATGAAAACCTTATTAATCATCTATTTAGTTCTTATTAGTAGCTAAGACGTGTATATTCAATATACAAAAAACCAAATTCACAAGACGACGACAATAAGGTGTAGGTGTGGAATTTTTATCACATTATATTGTCACATTTCAAGTCTATAGACATAACCCAATATATGCGACTTAAAATCTGAGAATTTTTTTTTTTTTACTTATATCAGTATTTAATGTTAAGGCGGCTAAAAATGGAACTGATGGTGTGTAGGGGCATATGGTTCGGGAAGATAAACATAAGGCAAATTAAACAACACGTGCGTAAAGTTTGTGGTCATATAACATATATCCTATGTTGGTATTTTCGGAATAAAAAAAATTACATGCATATATCACAATTCATACATCAAGCTGTTAAATGTTTACACACTTCTTTAGTAAATCAAAGTCAAATAAAGAATATTCTGATAATAATTCTGTATTTTTTTTTTCAAATATTATTTTAGTTTTTTTTTCGGTTGTACATATTAATTGAATATGAAAACAAAGCGTGTCTAATTTATTTGATTCGCTCGTAAAACATAAATATGATTCATTTGCCTTTGTAGACATAAACTTTACATCTTGAAATTTTAATGATGTTTTACTAGCGTCCCGATGTAATTCTATATGTGTTTTGATGATATAGGGGAGACCGCAAATTTATGGTTACATTTTTTATAAACCAATTAGAAAATTATTTTTTGTTCAATAAAACTGAAACCTAATTAACTAGGTCATGAACAGAACAGGGCCTGCGAATACTAACATTTTGGTAATGAAGACATACATGAATGTTGAGCTTTAGCCAATTTGAAATCAAGACTCAACAATATTTGGGACATAGTGGACGAAGGGGCGCCACTATTACAAATGTTTCCAACAAAATCACAAAGAGACTATATTAGAGAGAAAACTGCTTAGGAACCAATAATCATACAGAATCAAAAATATTTAATTTTTTTTGCCAACAAAATAGTTCCTTGACCGACCGTTACGTACGCGAGGATATGGCGATAATAAAAGGTTTATTAAATTAAATTTATAGTTTAAGCATTTATAGTTTTAGCTTTGGTACAAGAAGTACCAAAGTTGATCACTTTCATTAACTAAATAATTAAGAAGCAAATATACAGCCATGGGAAAAAGTATTGGAGTATTTATATTTCAAGCAAAGTGTTTGCAAATTGTAAAGCATTTATTAAAACCAAAATTTTGCTTCCACATTTTGTTCACATCTTCATCGGGCGTAATTTTTTTTTAAATCCTTAAACAAAAAATGAAACAGGGATACGATAAAAACCCAAATCTAAGTAGTGCATTATTTAATCGGGACATAAGTAATTGGAATTTCATTTGTTCACGTCGCAATATGGTTTTCTTCTAGAGGTATGTCCTTTGTTTTACAATATCCCATTGTTTTAGTACTGTTTAATTGTTCTGACGTGAAATAATCACTAAATTTGAATGCGGAATATCAGTGCAAACCCTAAGTAGACAGTTAAAATTGCAGAAAAGTACTATTTATTACAACACAAACAAATATAAAAAATAAATAAAACTGATATGAACGAATAGTGATGTGGGCGGAAAAGGGTAATAAATGAAGCAGTTGTCTGCTGTTTAGTTAGAGGGTTTGTTAAATGTCCAAGATAGTCAGTTTATAATGTTCCAAAAATAATATATGAAGGCAAATCAGTAGACGAACTATCTCCAGAATGAACTTTGCTTTGCAGAATGTGAACCAACTCTTAGATTATTGGAGAAGTATTTTATGAACTGATGAGAGTTCGTCCACGATCCATGGAGATTATCATAAGCCGTTCGTGTATTCCTGAAAAAGGAACCTAAAATACTA
The DNA here is from genome assembly GCA_963691935.1 of Nephrotoma guestfalica. Classification (NCBI taxonomy): domain Eukaryota; kingdom Metazoa; phylum Arthropoda; class Insecta; order Diptera; family Tipulidae; genus Nephrotoma; species Nephrotoma guestfalica. Next base: position 224,873,504 of record OY829913.1, on the reverse strand, counting down.
TCGATGGTTCGTCGGGCGAATCGGCATAACAGTGGGATGCTTATGTTTTTGGGTTGTATTTCTTACAATGGTGTTGGAATTTTGATTTGACCCTTTTGCTTGATAAGGTTGATAATCATGTATGTATAACTTAACATTTTACATGACCATGCGGCTGTTTGTGGTGACAATCTCATTGGAAGAAACTGGTTGCTGCAATAAGACGGCGCACCAATTCACACCACAAAAATATGTCAAAAATTTTGAAAGGTTCTGGCTTCATTGGTGATTGGCCTCCACAAAGTCTAGATGTAAATGTAATTGAAAATGTTTTGGCAGAAGTCAAGCGAAAAGTGGCATTCGTAACCGGGAATTCGAAAGAAAAAACCGAAAGTAAAATCCGCGATGCTTAGGTCTATTTAACTCTCGAATAACATTAAAAAAAATTTAGATTCAATCCAAATTATATTAAGCGTTGTAATTCAAAAATTCAAAATACTTAATTTTCACTTCAAATAATGTAGAAAAAAAGAAACATTGAAGTTTTTCCTAGTATTTTGTTTTTGTTGTTATATTTTTTATTAATGATTTTATAAACATTAATTTTAAATGAATATTTTATAATTAAAACATAAATTTTTTTTATTTTAATTAAGATAATCAACCTTTCGTAAACAAAATTAATTTTCAAATACTTTTGCCAGACATTTTCAAATACTTTTTTCAAAGACATTAAATTTGAAAATTTATGAAATTTCATGAAACTTCTAAGTCGTGTATGGCACAGTATATGCCATTATAACCGAACCATGTTCGGAACTATCCATAGTCGAAACTTTGAACTATCCAAAGGTAACAACGTGATCCTGTGAATATCTCTAAGATTTCAGTTTTTGATTGTTTTTACATTAAATGGGGTTCGTAGCTTATTTGGGAATGCCAATTGAACTATACCAGCAAGAATTTAAGGATTTTTAGTAATACTTTGGTGACGTGACACTTAGGTAGACGAAATTGGCAATGACGATGGAATCGGTTGTGGAATGAAGCTATCGTAATGATATCCTGTATACTATTCTTAATATCTTATACATATATCTCCATGATTCTGGTGAGAATCGTTTTAAAGATTAATAATAAATGAAAATTAATTATTTATTTTATATTTACAGTGTGGCGATATTTTGATATAACTTGATATAAATTTTAATTAATTTTAATTAAATTTTATTTGCAATAAACTTAAATTAGTACTTCCACGTATTAATTATGGAATATTTCTTTAATTAGCTTGGCTTTTCATTGAAGAATAATCATTAGGATGAGTACTTCGGAATACGAGTAATAGGCTCTCTAGTGTCTCTAGTGCTAAATTAATACAGGGTGGGCCATCTGTTGGTCCATTTCAATCCATGAATTTTAGCACTAAATGTTATCTGTTCTAATTTTTTTTAGACATATGAAAAGTTAAAAGTATGTCATTTATCATCATGGAATCGCTAACAACACAACAACGCAGCTTGATGGTCCAAATTTTTAATTACATGAGAGTTCTGGTTGACCTGGACATCCTACTGAGCGTGCAATTGGCAAAATTATTGATCGTTTTGAAGAAACTGGTTCAGTGGAAGGTCGTAGACCGTATCAACATGTTCATGCAGTTCGTACTCCTGATGCAGTGGCATCTATTAGTGAGGGTGTTCGTAATGAACCACGCACATCAAACAGGCATCGTGCACAATAATTAAACATTTCACGAACCACATTACGACGCTGTTTGCATGCTGATCTTGATTTGCATCCATACAAAATTCAAGTAACTCAGAATTTAAGCCACCAGACCATTTAAATCGTCGTCGTTTTGTTAATTGGATGCTTGAACGAAATGAAGATTTAAAATCAAAAATCATCTTTAGCGATGAAGCTCATTTTCATCTTAATGAGTACGTTAAAAAGCAATATTGTCGAATTTGGGGAGCGGATAATCCTCATGTTATTCACGAAGCAGATGTTCATCTTCCAGTAGTCACTGTTTGGTGTGGTTTATGGGCTGGTGACACCATTGGACCGTTTTTCTTTGAAAACGAACAGGAAAATAGCCCCTACAGTGAATGGGGAACATTATCGCAACATGTTAACTGATTTTTGTGGCCCAAACTGAATGAATTGTGTATCAACCACCTTTGGTTTCAACAAGATGGAGCGACATGCCATGCAAGTCGTGCAACCATCCATTTATTGTCAACAAAATTTGCTGATCGCACAATTTCAAAAAATTGTGAAGTTCCTTGGCTACCAAGAAGCCCGGATTTAACACCACTTGATTACTTTTTGTGGGGTTATTTGAAAGGTAAGGTATATGCTAATCATACTTCCAAAATTGATAAATCATAGCAAATTTTGATGTTCGGATACAGGCCTATAGACGAAGTCGTGATGGGCATATGAACGATATTGTTTTTCAATAAAAAATTTTGACTTTTCATCCCAAAATTTGTGTTTTATTTACAAATGAAAAACGGACTAACTGTAATTAAAGAAGTTAAGAAAGTGACATTTATAGTATATAAATTTAATAGTCCAACTTTAAATTATACTTTGTAAATTACATTTTACAATTAAAATAACAATTAAGTGAGTAAATATAAAATAAAAATATTGGCGCGATGCGCTTGAATTGAACACTATACGGACGATTCCTAGTATCTATTTGAAATCTTGCATACCCATGGCATTAAGAAACAATATAAAATAGTTCAACAGTTTTTAGAACAAACTTTAGTGGTTACCTTATTGAATTCCAATTAGGTTGTGATCAATTTATTATAACCAAATTTAAAATCACTTGTCACCTTCTGGAACACTGCTTCAGATTTTTATACTCAGTGGAATGACATACAAAACGGCTATCGGATTTTAAAAAAACTCAAAAATGCATGATTTACAAATGTTGTGTTGGTAATTAAATAAGTTTGGTGTAGAAGGAGGCGGATGCCTTGAAACCGTTCACTTAAAATGTTTCAATTTTTATTTAGACACCTACAGAATATGCATCTAAATCTCGTATAAATAATCTTTTCCAAATACCCAAAATGATATTTTCTTTTTAACCGTTTCGAACGCTATTTAAAACTAAACTAGTGACAATTATGGTTTGGTTTATTTTATAAAGATTCCTTTACAACAAGACATTCTGATAGGATTTTTACCAAATATTTTACCTCCTGGTCCAGTTTCAAGAGTCCTTCGATTTTTTATTTGATTTATTTAGTTACATTAATTCCGTCTCTAATGTACATTTTTGTAAATGGAATTCATATTTTAAAAAATACTTTTTTAAATAAATAAAATAAAACTAAAATTATAATTCATTGTGGATAGCACATAAGTAAATTATATCAGAAAATTTTGTTAGTTTCTCGAATGAAATTCTTCAAAACAATTTGTTGCTTTAGAGATGCAACGGTGCACTTTGCATTTCTTTCACATGAAAAATGTTGTGGCCTTGCAATTTTTGTGCTTGCAGCGAGTTGGTTCCACTTTTTGGTCGTGCGCTGGCATATGTCCAATTTCGTCGAATTTTATATCATTGAAAAATCTTTTTTCCGATTTTGCCTTTGAAGTTGAGAGTGAATGACATTTAGAGGTTCCATTATTTTCCGTCGAAGAGCTAGGACGTTCTTAGGGTTTTTTGTGTGACTAGCGAGAGCCAAACAATAATCAATCTCCATTCTGAATTCCAGAAGACCCATAATTTTATGTGTTGGTTAGTTATTCATTTCACAGTCACGTTTGTACTCCAGCCAGCTGGAACAAATAACAGAATCAACGAAGTGTGTGGTGATTCTTAGTGCCCATTTTTTGGAATGTATAAAAATACGATAGTAGCTTATTAGCTGGTCTAATAAATCTACACCTCCCATGCTTGAATTATACAACTGTACAACTTCCGGCCTTTCCACTGCAATGTGTTTCTTCTATGACTCCAACGAAGTTTGAAGTGAGATTTATTGGTTTGTTGTCTTTCCATTTGACAATTATTACATTACCATCACGGCTTCTGGCGGAATCAGAAAACCCTCGATTTTTTTTATAATGTCTTTATTGAACATGACTGGCGGATTGGCAAAGCGATTGATTCGTACCGTACCTGCCGCGTTGATTCCTTTATTTTTGAGAATCTAAAATAGTTGGTAAGAGCTAAAAAAATTGTCAAATACAATTTATGTCCTTACGGCTCTAATCACTTTATTAATTCCAGAACGACGGTAGATCCAAAGCCAAAGCGATTGAGGTTCATGCTTAGGATATTCCGCTTTTGCCACACATTACGAACACCTTGATACCCCATGGGTTTGGTTTTGCTTTCATATATTGCTTAATCGAAAAGCGTCCTTTGAAAGGGATCGGTTGTTCGTCGATCGAAATTTTTTCCTCCACGGGGATGGTCAAACATTGCGATCGAACTGCATTTATCAAAGATCTTTCTTTATAAAATTTGTCTGTACAGTTATTAGACCGATCTAAATTATTTACTATATGCAACAATTTTGGCAGAAGCGCTTATTGGTCATACTTTCCGAAAGATTTCTAAATTTAATACTGGCGACCCTAAGACCAATATATGTAACGCAAATAGTTTTTTAATTTGGCTAGAGTTGGTCGGTTTAAATGCGGTTACGTTATTTTGCTGAGCATACTGGTTTGTATGAAACGCGTAATTTTCAAATAAACTGCCTGGAAGATATCTTTCAAAATATGCAAGCGGGGTTAGTATTTCGTTTATCTGATGTGACCCTGCATTAAAAAATTTAACCTCTGGTTCAAATGCTTTCCGACGCCACTGAATCCAAGTCTGTGAGTGAACTGTAAGTTCTCTATCAATATATTGTTTGAAATAGCTATATCAGAATATCCTTCAGCTGTGGCGATCACAATTGCTTCATCTGTCGCTAGAAGATAGTTATCGCAATTTTCCGTTTCAAATTCCAATCGGTCCCCTTTCCTTTCTATAGGAACTTCAATTTCAATCACATCGTGGTGATTTAGACCATCGTTTTGAATGTTATTTACGACGCCATTTGCTTCATTTTACAATTAATTGAATTATTATATTGATTTAATAAAAAAAAACTTTTTTTTTATCCTTACAATCTGTTCTGGGGCCAAGGCTCTCCCAACTCTCTTGCGGTTTGTTTTTTCCGTCCTTACTTTTACGCCAGTATCAGCCAATGATCTGCACATTGCATAGCTCCATGTCAGCCTATAATGGCATGGAAGATGGGTCGGCCCATGAATTTTGCACTCCGATAGGGAGTCATAGATGTGTTCCATTTCATCACAGATCGTAATCTGTTGATGAAAATTCTCTTTGCATCCTGCCCCTATCAGAATTCGAACACAGTACCTCCCGATCGAAACGCCAAAGCTTTAACCACTGTGCCAACTTTAAAAGGTATAAAAAATGGGCAAAAAGTGCGAACCGAAAACTTCAGAAAAATTGAAATTCCGAAGTCTACCGTGCAATACACACTGAAGTGATTTAAAGAAACTGAGCAGAACTCATCCTAATATCGGCAGGGGCGAACTCGGGTTCTCACTGCGAATGAAGATGAGTATATAGGAATGTTATCCAAGCGTAATAGGACGTTAACGGCACCTCAAATATTAGCGCAAGTGAACAACGCTCTTGAAAATAAATTGTTATTGACAACGATAAAAAGGCGCCTAACAGATCAGGGGTTAAATAGAAGAATTGCCACTCCTCTCGATTCCAAACCGCAAAAAATTTAATTGAGCAAAGTATCATCAGAATTGGCAAATATCACAGTGGAGAAAAGTTCTCGACGAATCAAAATTCGAAATTTTTGGATCGAAAAGAACGTCGTTCCGGTGAATAAATGCTCCCAGACTGTATGATTCCTACAATAAAACACGGGAGTGGTTCTGTGATTATATGGGGTTGTTTTGGTAACAACCAAGTTGGAGATTTGGTCCAAATTACGAAGGGTTACGTACCAGCACGACAATGATTCCAACATCCAATATGTGCAAGAAGATTAACAGCAACAATTTCACCACCGAGAGCTGAATTTAATGAGGCCTCCACAATCGCCCGATCTTATTCTGATAGAGCTTTCTGGGATCAGTTAGATCGGGAGCTTCGGAAAACATGCCCAACATCGGCGAGAGATTTATTAGAAAAATTGCAAGATGCTTGGAACAAGGTTATGTCGCGCTGTGATTAAATCAAAGGGAGGTCACATTTTTTATAATTTGTAAAAATTATATAAAAAATTGTTTTAGTTATAAAAACCATATCGACTAAATACTTTTGGCCTATAGTGTATATCGCAACAAAAAAAATGTTTTAAATGAACCAATAATTCAGAAATTGATGACCAACAGTTTAAAAATCGCTCAGACTTAGAGCCTAAGTAATAATGAGCGTACATTCCAAATATAAAACAATAAAATTTAATTTAGATTTTTTACAAACGATTCTTGAAAAGATGTGAACATTTTACAATATGGAATAACAGACAAAAGGCGGCTAAACTTGTATTTAGTTGCAGTTTTAAGATATTAAAAAGCTACCGGCTAATTATTAACTAATCAATAATTGATCCCGAATTTCAGCCGAAGATGAGGCCCACATTGGATTGGTTTACAGACATTTGATTGATTTTGCATTGCTTGTTACCTCAGATTGCTTATCGTATACTATCATCGGGTTGACGACGCTATAGTACACCAGAAGCTTAGTAATTTAGCAAATTTCAGGAAGAAACAAGTTTTTGGTGTAACTAACAGATAAAAGCACCAAAATCTTAGCTGTCTCATAATGTGTTGCATAAAGCGGTAATGCATTAATATTAGTCATGTATCTGGTCTGTTCTAAGAAGTAAATTTTAAATATTTTTAAGAGCTAATAATACTCCTAAACATCAAATAATATAGAATTAAATTATTCAAGCTTTAAAAATAATTAATACTTAGTAATTTTTGGGGTCGGGATCATTTGCCCTCTTTTCAAAATCCCAAAATCAAAATCCCGCTTTTCAAAAGCCCGAATCTTAAAGTCTCGCTTTTCAGTCTTGCTTTTCAAAATCCCCTTTTTTAATTTTTTTTGGATTCGGGTCGAAAATGAAATATGGAGTCATGAAAAAAGCGGGCTTTTGTTTATCTTCTTCTAGTCAGTACTGCATTATATGTAAATGCATAAAATAATTGTTTCCGAATCCAGCTAGATTAGAATTCTACATTGCAGGAAATTTTGAATTATGACAAAGCTAAATGAAACTAAGCCATTTGAACGTTTGCAGAAACTTTAGATTTTTGAAAATTTTGGACCATACAAATATATTTTATTAAACTAATCCATTGACAATATGTATTCGTAAGCATAAAATTAAAAATTGTATCCAATATACAGTGGGTGCATATAAAGTCAAATCCATGTTTGTTAAATTCCTAAATCAATTCTACAAACCAAATTTGCCAATAATATGGTAAGAAATGACTTGCCAGGTGTGTAAGTATGAAACCGGGATTTACCAATAAATTGCGCCACCTGTCAATGTACCTTTCAACAAACCACGTCATCGGCGCTATTGTTTTCTTTTGACATCTGTCAACAACATCCAATTCATAACGTGTTAAAAATGTCGAGTTTTGCGCCTACATATTACGATTTGCGGATATCATTGATTTTGAAAACTGCTGCAGAATCAAATCGAATGCTTGTTAAAACTTACGGTGAGCATGCTCTTGGTAAATCACAATGCTATGAGTGGTTTACTAAATTCAAAAGTAGTGGTCCTGACGTGAGAAACGAAGAACGTAGAAGGCCACCAAAAAAGTTTGAAGACAGTGAATTGCAGGCATTGTTGGATGAGGATGACGCCCAAACGCAAAACCAACTCGCGACATTTAAAACGATACATTTAAAAGCTATGTGAAAGATCCAAAAGCTGGGACAATTGGTTCCGCATAATCTGAATGAAAGGCAACAGGAAAATAGAAAAACCACTTGCAAAAAAAATTTGCTCGCTAGATAGAAATGATACAAATGAAGTCATTTCTCCATCGAATTGTGACTGGCGATGAAAAATGGAAGTATTTTAAGAATTCAAAAATCCAGGACAACCATCGACATCGACTGCAAGGCCAAATCGCTCCGGACGGAAGACAATGCTCTGTATTTGGTGGGATCAGAAGAGTGTGATTTATTTTGAGCTGCCAAAATCTGATGAAACCGTAAATACTGAATGTAAATGATCAATTTCAATCGAGCGACCAGAATATTACAAAACGCAATACAAAGTGATTTTGCTGCATGATAATGCACCATCACACAAAGTAAAACCTAGAGATACTTTCACATGCGGCTTACTCGCCAAACTTGGCTTCACTTCCTACGAAAATGGCTCGATAACTGGTTTGCATCAAAAGAAGAACAATTTTTTTGGCGTGGCATCCACACATTGCCTGAAAGATGGGTAAAATATATAACTATTAATGGGCAATGCTTTGAATAAAATACTCTTAATCATTATACGAGTGTCTTTTTAGTAAAGAATTCCGGTTTCATATTTACACGCCTGTGCCCTAATCTAAAAGCCAAGATAAATTACAATGTGTTAAAGAGATAAGTTTTACATACGAGAAAAATTATCAAAGAAGTCTTTTTTTCCTCTGATCTGTTCTGGGGCCGAAGCTCTCTACTCTTTCAAGGTTCGCTTATTTACGTCCTTACCTTTACGCCTGTATTGGCCAATTCGAGGACGTACGGATATAGGTTCGATTTTATTACCATCTGCACAATGCATAGCTCCATGCCAGCCTATAATGGCATGGAAGATGGGTCGGCCCGTGAGCCCCGCACTCCGACAGGGGTCATAGATGTGTTCCTTCTCATCCCAAATCGTAATTTGTTGATGAAAATTCCCTTTGCATCCAGCCCCTATCGGGATTCGAACCCGGTACCTCCCGATCCAAACGCCAAAGCCTAACCACTATGCGATTTGGTCGGTATCATAGAAGTCTAGATTTATATTGGAAATCGTGATGTTTTAGTAAATTCGCATTCTCTAAATTTTTTTCAAGATAAAATGTAAAGTGGCAAGATAAATTTACGTCAAAAAGTATCACAAATAGTTTATCGTGGAATAATCAAGCAAATGAATGTATAAAAGGCTGTCGTTTGGATATTATTAATAATTAATTGCAATTTTTGATATTATAGTTTATATATTTAATTTAGAATTAAATAAGCTCAAGCTCTAACAATTTAATTAACTGCGATAGTTTACTTAAAAAGTAATAAAATTATTTCGATTTAGAATGTAAATTTGGGAACTCATAAAAATGGTCTGTTATCGATGGAATTAAAATATTCTTTCTGTAAAGTCAAACATTCGAATATTTTACTTGATCGTCTTAAGGAGATTTAAGGAGTAGAATATCCTAAAACAAGATGGGCTGTGAATTGCTGCAAAAGCCATTTTAGTTGCTCAATGTTCAAATATAAAAGTCAAATGTTAATGCTAATTTGAGAACAGCTAATGGATCAGTTCTCCACATATCAAGCAATTCTTTCAACTTGTTGTGCACTCGTAATATTTTACTTGATCATTACACCTGTAGAAATTCCAGAAAGTGAAAATGTTTAATATTTCATTTAGAGGCACTAGTAGCTTTCAACAATCTTAAGGGTCTTACAATGATTTAGTCCTAAACTATTTAATAGTCCCGTGTTTGAGAAATTGATAATTAAGACAAATTTAGAACAATAATGAACAAGTACTAAATTTAAATTTATTATGCATTGAAACTAACTTTTAACTACCAAGGGAAAAAGATGTCTATTTCATAAAATCTAAAGAAATAGTTAATTAATCCAAGTCTCACCTCCTACTCGTAACCGATCCTTAAGATTAACCCACACATTTTACAAAGATTAAAAATTAAATGAAGGTAAAACATAAATAGTAAAACTAGAACGTCCCTCCATCACTAGACGTTAATCAACTAACTAGAAATGCTTTCGATAACAAAACAAATTATTGGATGGGGAATTCGTGGAGTACGAAAAACGCGCAGTGATTAACTATAAATTTGATTGGCCAAATGAGCTTGTTACTTAAAACGCATAGTTTTTTGTAGTTTACTCGAAATTCCAAAATTTTAGTACGATAATTTCGAGATTACAGGAAATATTCCCGATTCCAAGATCCTATAATAGTTGGATGAACAAGGATAAATTGTAAATCAGTCTTAGATTGTATACATCTTTACCATACGAAGTAAAGAAATTTTTGACTGTTGTAATGTTCTTTTCAAACATTTGATTTGATTTATATCTGTATCTAACTGTATCTTGATTTTAATTTCAAATAACTCCCGGCTCCGACTATTTTTCATTATGATTTTTATGGCTGTATGCGACTCTAGATGGCTTTGATGTATATGCAAGAATTTACGTTTCCAGAGACTGCATTTTTTGAGTTATTAAGGATATAAATTAATTGAAATTTCGATTTCTCGTTTAATGTTGTCTTGTTCGCTTGATGCCAATATTTTTATTTTGGGTAAAAAAAATGATTAAAGAATACGATATGAAAATGCTGTTAAATTACCCATACCACAACCCATAACAACTTGAACTATTGTTTGTGAATAGATGCTATTTAGAATAACTTGGATCCATAAAATTAATGTTGAGATTTAAATGGGAACGGTAGTTATGGACCTTCAAAGTCTAAATATGAATCTACATATATCATAAGAGTATGTTAAGTTTTGACATTTATTTATCGTAGCCGTTTTAAATTTTATCTAGGTGTGCAATTAGAGAATGCGAATATTGTAAAAAAGCAAGATAAGTTATCGTTTACCCGTTTACAAATTATGTTACTGCTTAGAGAATTAGGACACTGGTAGTTCCAAGCAGTACTGCCAAATTCTAGAACAGTATCAATGAACGAATGTGAAATCTCAATCCAGCTTTTAAATTAATACGTTATGATATGACGTAGTTCCAACGGATTCTATAAAATCCTCCAAATTCATGTATAAAAGAATCCTAATCTAGTTGTACATAATAAGTGGTTTAGAAATTTCGAAGCTAGCTTAGCTAGTTTAACTAAGCAATGCTAAATTTCTTAAGTGCGTTGAAAATTCATATTAGAATCCCAATCTATACCGATATATCAAATATAACTATTATTGATTAACAAATGGCCAAATTCCATTTAAAATCGCCAAAATACAGAACTTCAACTAAAGTTCATGTAAGAATCCCAATCCAGCTCCACAACCTAAATTTGGAATTACCCTCGATATACTAAACATTTTTAAACCGAAAAGGAAAATACCAAAACCCAATCGGAAAAAAATCTCATATACAAATAACCCAGAAAAACTTAATCGCCAAAAAATTTTAACTTAAAATGGGCGAAAATAATATCTCAAAAAGGATAATCCAAAAATAGTAATCTCAGAAATTTCCCAAATAAGAACAAATTAAACCAAATCTGCGCGCGCATAAGGTGTTCAAGTAATTGGACTTCCAATTTATTGTTAGGCGATGTGTTCTTCCATTATCACGTGCTTGTACATAGTATGAACAAATTGGTAAAAATAAAGAAATCATCCTAGATCAGGTAACCAACAATAAAACCATCTTATTTTCTTCAAAATTAATTTCATTGTAATATTTACGAATTTTGGAAAAAGTAGCCAAAAATCAAATAACCAAAAACTATGATTCTATTTGACTATTTCGATTTTGGGAATACATTTCCAGTATTTCAAGTTTTGAGAATTTTTTTTGTCATTTTATTTACGCAACCAAAAATAATTTGGTATTATGAGTTACTATTTTGAGTATAAATTAAATAAGGAGAATTTAAAAAAAAAATTGAGAATTCGGGGGATAGCAAATTTTACCATAATTGATTAAGGGATTACCAAGTACCATTTAGAATGTATTTACTCCAGAACATAATTTTAAATCCACGGTAAAATCCTAATCTAGGTCATAATGTTCACGTTAAAATCCTAATTGTGATCTCAAACACCTTTTCGAAAATCTATAATTGTCCGATTTTTTTAGTTCTGCTTTTTATGCATTAAAAAGTCAAACACCAAAGTGAAAATTAAACAACAACACAAACATTTTCTATTTAGTTTAGTGGTTTAAATTTTACTTCAGATAATTTTTAAATAAAGGGTCCTTCAATAGGGACGTCCGAAATTTGTTACGTTATAGCTAGTAGTAGTAGTAGTAGTAGTTAAAGCAACATTTGTTTGTAGTGTATGGAAAATCAAGATGGAAGGTTATAGCGTTGTCCCGAATTTCACAAAAAAAAATCATCTTTGGATGAATGGATATGTGAACAAGTTAAATTGTCGGCTTTGGGGCGATACCAATCTACACGAGATACACCATGAATCCCGAGAAAGTCGCTGTTTGGTGCGGATTTTGGTATTTCTAAGAACTAGCATTGCCGTAACCATCAACGGCGAGCGCTATAGATCAATGATAAGTAACTTCTTATAGCATAAACTGGATGATATGGATACCGATGACATGCGGTTTCAACAGGACGGCGCCAGACATTCTGCATGAGCGATTTGAGAGCATAATTAACTCCCGCGACAACGACGTACACTGGCCAAAGATATCTTGCGATTTAACGCCTTTACACTTCTTGCTGTGGAGCTATACTAAATCGCAGGTCTATGCGAATATACCGCAAACAATTGACGCTCTCATAGTCAAGATATTGAACGCCGTCCAGCAAATTCAACTAGATTTATGCGACAAAGTTATAAAAAATTGAACCTCCAGAATACTGGCCACCAAGCAAAGCTGCGGCGTACATTTGAACGACGTTACATTCCATCCTTAGTGGCATAAAATATTGGATATCTCACACACAATTTGTTTTATTTACTTTTAAAAGTCAAGCGCTCTTATTGAAAGCTCCTGTCATACCAAATTTAACCAGCATTTGTGAAGATATAGTTACATTCAGCATGGCTGCATTCAGTACTTCATTCAAAATTAAACTTAGAATCTCCCGTTCAATTCTCGATATCAAATTTGATAACTACTGCTAACCCAAATTTGACCAAGCTGGTACAAGAAATGGCCGAGTTATTAATACAACCGTAGAAAAAAACAAGATTTTAATTTGTCTTAAAATTTATTTAAGAGTTCAGCAAAAGCGGTATTTTAAAAAAGCGGGATTTCAATAAATGGGATTATGAAAAGGGGGATTTTTATAACTCGGGATTTTATAATTCGGGCTTTCATACCGATCCCTATTTTTTATCGTAGTATGCTGAAACTTTCGTCATGCAAAATCTCTTAAAGCGCTCGAGAATATAATTTGTGTTAAGGCCTAAAATTAGCAAACTTAACTCCTAACTTACTAGTAGTCAACTTAACCTAATTAGATTTAAACCCCTAGCTAGAATCATACAAAATGTCGCTTCCAAAATTTGCGTTCAATATAATAAAGATTTAAATCACGAACAGATGACTAAATGTCAAATCATTTATAGAAATTCGCTAGATTAATGCGTTATATAGTTTAAGATATTTTACAACTAGGTACCGATAAAATAAAGATGAATGATGGTTTATGTACTTCAATTAAAACTAATTTCCAGAATTATGTGTGCTTCGAAATCAATGTAGAGAAATTAATGATACATTTTATTTGTTAGAACAGGTGAATCACAACTTACACATTGTGCAAAATTGTTGACTTACACATTGTGCAAAATTGAAATATTTTTATCAATTTTGTAGTAAAAAACGACTTTTTCTAAATTAAGTAATTGGCCAAATTTGCAAGCAAATTTTTTTGACTAAATGGTGGTATTTGACAATCATGTTTTTTTTTTACTTTAAGCTCTTTTGAAAACTCAATTTAATTCAACTTACAGTTTTTCCTTCTTCATTCTTATAAAATAAATTTGATCATAAAAGTAATTCATTGCCTATAACACTTTATAGTAAGATCACTTCAAAGCCGAATAATCTGGTTTGTACTTAACATTTCATCTTGTTATTTTCTTTATTAAAAATAGCCGTCGGTTCATTTTGATTGGTAATACAATTCTCTGAAATATTCAAAAGCCTATTTCTAGCCACTTACTTGGTTGTTTGCGGAACTAGTTCAAAATCATATCCTTCAAGCACTTTAAGCACAGCCGAGGTAATTTTTTCGTCCTCTTTTCGTCCACTACCCGCACTATTCTTTTTGTTGTAACTGACATTAGCACGTATCGTAATTGTTTCGATTGTTTTTTCGTCTAATATCGGTATAGGATCTTCTTCGACTGCGTCCATGATTTTAAAAAACAGAAACTAAATAGAACAAAACAATTAAACTATTCGAAATACACACAGGATATAAATTAGCACAAAACCAAATTTTTGTTTTAATTTTTGTTATTTTATGTCATCGTAATTAACCAAAAAATTCAACTAAACACTTAATTAAATTAAAATCACAGAAAATATTTTAAAAAACTAATTAAAGGAAAAATTCACGCACGATTATGAAATTTTATGGATGTGAAAATCTTTTTAACTGTATATAAAAAAACTTTCGCACAATTGTCACTTAATTTATAATTAGACACGAAACAAAATCAAAATATTAAGACGTAAACGTATTTTAAATCCCGCGAGTAAAATCCACACAAGATCCGAGTGATACTTTCTTCAATGGTATTAAGTAAGAGACTGTTCTTACAAAAATAAAAATAAATAAATTTAGAAAAAAACTAAAACGTCCAAATAAATAAAATTAAAAACTATATGAGAAACTATCGTATAAGGTTCTTTAGTGGTTACTGTATCGTAATTTTGTTTTGTTTATTTACTTTTTCTTCAACGAATGACTGAAGAAATGCGATGAAAAGAGCGATCGTATATAAATCATGTTGTGTGTGTCGTGTCGCTCACTATTTGAATACGCGTCAAGTAATATTGTTGTTTAGATCAAATTAAAAGGCGATCATATAAGAAATATTTTAAGTTAAAGCATGGCAAGAAAAATAAGAAAGAAAACCGAGCGAAAGAAAACATTAAAATAAACTTCCCCAGCTATTTCAAGTGCACTATGGGAAACGGTTTTTTATTTGATTTTGTGTCGGTCGGTACAAATTTGATAAGGACTGCAATCTGATATCTTACGAATATGGTACGGCACATGTGTTTGATCAAATAGGGTTAAAATGGTTTGAGATAAATGCTAAATGATATTTAGGAATTGACATTATTTATTTATTGTTTATTTCTCTTGATATACAAAAAAGTTTAGCCGCGAACTTGGACTATTGTAAATAATTGTCATCGCAACCCAAGTTAGCGAATTGATATTATTTATGTTTTTGTCATATTCGATTTTCTAATAATCAGTTGGTGTTAAATTGTTTTTGTTTTATACCGGTGTAATATTTTGACAGCTTATCGGTATTATTACACAAGTTTTCTGATTCATTCGAGACTTAAAACTCCGATGTTTCAATCAAGGCTGCTTCGTAAAATGTATAGCATCCGCCAGAAGATCAATATTTCGACTCCTAGTATTGCCAATACTGCGATTACCATTCGAATAATATTGGGTGTGTGAATATGGCTCCGCCATTTTTCAATAGGTATCGTTACTAGTAATGGAAGTTGGCTCTGTTCAAGTGTCAAGTGACAAATGAAAATTTTTTGTGACTTTGTACTAAAAATACAAGTGCAATAAAATTACAATATTATGTGAGTTCTAAAACGCGATGATCTAGTGATTTTTTCAAAATGTCACATAAATTTTTTTTCAACTATTGCCAAAGGCTTTATTCTTGAATCTTTCTTTATACGAAACTAACAAGAAGTGTGAAATTCTTAAAAACTATATATTTTTTTTTACTTAAGCCTTAACCTATGTTTACCGGACAAGTGGTGCAGTGGTTAAAGCTATGGCACTTGGACCGGGAGATGCTGGGTTCGAATCCCATCAGAGGCTAGATGCAAATCGAATTTTCATCATCGATTACGATCGGTGATGCTAATAAATACAACTAAGACCCTCTGATGGAGTTCAGAATTCCGTGTCACGCGCCAACCCACCTTCCATGTCAATGTACAGGTTGACATGGAGCTTGCAATGTGCAGGTGGTATACTGTAGTTGTGTGAGTAGGTGAAGTAGGTGGGTTAATGATGTGGAGTGAATGAGTGGTATCACAATGGGCCTAAAGATTGGCCTAAGTGTGCAGTAAGCAACCACTGAAACCTAACCTACCTAACCTATGTTAGTACTTAATATTAGTATGCATTATTATTTTTAAATTATTATTAATTACTTAATTTAAGTGTGTTAGGTCAACATGCGTGTAATTATTAAATATTTAATAATTTAGTAAGTTAAGTAAAGTTCTGCGAAGCCGTTTGCATTTCGGTTGCCTTAGTAGTTCTCTAGCCAATTCGTTAGGGTGTGATTCCAGTTTCAGATGGTATTTTAGACTGCATGATTTTATTGCCTCTTTAACCGTTTTAATTCCTAGGTCTCTATGGATGTTGCTGTTTCGACCTGGTATGCAAATGCTCCTGGTTTCGACCTGGTATACAAATGCCCTGGTATGCGCATTTGTAATGCTACGAAGTATCTTTGCTTGCGTTCTTTGTACAATATCTATATTTGAGGCACTAGTTGAGCCCCATAGTTGGATACCATATGTCCATATGGGGATTAGGATCGCTTTGTATAGTAGAACCTTGCAGTCTAGAGAGAGTTTCGATTTTCTTCCGATCAACCAGTACATTTTAGTAAATTTTATTTTTAGTTGATTACGTTTTGTTTCAATGTGCTTTTTCCATGTCAATCTTCTATCGAGATGAAGACCGAGATATTTGACTTTTGTTTGTTGAGGAATTGTGATATTGTTTAATTTTACTGCCGGACATGTGCGTGTATTCAGGGTGAATGTTACATGTGTTGATTTACATTCATTCGTCCTTATCCGCCAAGTTTTTAACCAATCTTCTATTTTGTGCAGATGTTCTTGTAATTCTCTCGATGCTGTTTGGGGATTTTTGTGCGAAAACAATATAGCTGTGTCATCAGCAAATGTTGAAGTGATTATGTTTTCGGTTATTGGTAAGTCAGCTGTGAACAACAAGTATAGCACAGGTCCCAATACACTACCTTGCGGTACTCCTGCCTTTATCTCGGTTAAATGAGTAGTGGCCGTACTTTGTTTCACCTGGAACATCCTTTGGGCTAAGTAGTTTTCAAGAATTGCATGAAATTGTCTAGGCAGAAGAGTTTTAATTTTGTAATTTAATCCTTCATGCCATACTTTGTCGAAAGCTTGCGCAATATCCAAGAAAACTGCCGAGCAATATTTCTTTTCTTCTAAGGAGAGCTTAATTGTGTTTACAATTCTGTGCACCTGTTCTATTGTGCCGTGCTGCTCTCTAAATCCAAATTGGTGATCTGGTGTAATGCGACCTACAGTTAATATAGGTATTAGTTCTTCTAGTAGCATCTTTTCAAAGAGCTTTGAAATTATTGGAAGTAGACTTATTGGCCTGTACGACGAGACTTGGGTTTCGTCTTTACCTGGCTTAAGAATCATGATAATTTGAGATATTTTCCATTTTTGGGGAAAGTATTCACATCTCATAATCGCATTAAAAATATATGTTATATATTTTAAGCATCTATCGGGTAATTCTTTGATCATTTTTCCAGTTATTAGATCATGGCCTGGAGCTTTCTTAGTATTTATCCTGTTTTTGATAACCGTTTTGACGCATTTACATTTAAATTTTACTGGATTTGGGTTCGACTCGTCCCTCGTAAACTGTGGTAGTACGCAGTCATTATTTTTTTCGTTTGGAGTGAACACTTTTTGTAGATGGTTAGAGAAAGCGATAGCCTTTTCTAAATCACTTCTGGCCCAATGACCATCTGGTTTCCTTACCGGTGGGTTCGATAGCTCTGGCATTTTTAAATTTCTTGTTGCCTTCCACAGTGAGTAATCTGTTTTCTCTGTTGCTGTGAGCTCACTTAGGTAATTCTGCATTCCAAGATTGTGTTCTTCCCGTATTGCTTCTCTTAGAGCTTTAATAGCTCTATTTAATTTCCATTTATGAAAAGGAGATTGGTGCAGCTGCCATAGCCGCCGAGTCGCCTGCTTATCTGCCATTAACTTTTGAATGTTACTTGAAAGCTTACTATTTTTTTCCGAATTTTTGTACTCCGTAGTAGCTTTTTTGCAGCCATTTCCATTATTTGTCTTAAGTTTTCTATCGCGGCATCGATATCTTCTGGTGTTTGCAGTCAGTGGGACATCCAGTTGACAATTTACGTCTACTATGTTTCTATACAGAACCCATTTCGTTAGTTTGTTTGTTAAACGTTCGGGTGGTTCAGTTTTTAATGCTTGAGTACTTAGTGTTACGATTATTGGTGAGTGATCTGATGATAAATCATAACAGTCAAGTACTTGAGCATTGGTGCGTGCTATTCCTCGTATTACACAGAAATCTATTAAATCAGGAATTTTCTTTCTATCGGTAGGCCAATAAGTGGGATGTCCAGATGATAAATAATCTAGGTTTTTCTCGTTTATTGCTTCGTAGAGTTGCTTGCCCTTCGGTGACGTCAACCTCGAACCCCATTGCACATGTTTAGGGTTGTAATCACCTCCTGCTAGAAATTTGATTCCCAACTGGTTAAAGTAGTCGATAAATTGCTGTTTTTTAATTGCATGTTTCGGTGGACAGTAAACAGCCGATATTACAAATTTCCCAGACCATTCGTCCAAAGAAATAGTTGTAGCTTGAATGTGATCTTTAGCATATTTCTGGAGCTCGTAGTGCTTTAACCTTCTTTTTATCAAGAATGCGGTGCCGCCGTGTGCTTTTCCATCCGGATGTTTGGTATCATAAACGGAATAGCCGGTAATATTAAAAAAATTGTGTTTGGTGAAGTGTGCTTCAGATATTAACATGATGTCTATATTTTGTTCGATAAGAAAGG
The DNA here is from genome assembly GCA_963691935.1 of Nephrotoma guestfalica. Lineage (NCBI taxonomy): Eukaryota > Metazoa > Arthropoda > Insecta > Diptera > Tipulidae > Nephrotoma > Nephrotoma guestfalica. Next base: position 224,854,463 of record OY829913.1, on the reverse strand, counting down.
TGTGTACCTCAGCGTTATGTTGCGGAACCCCGTTCGCATTCCAAATAGCTATTTTTAGAACTGCCATTTTTGATTTTTAACTATTATTTGCATACGCGTATTCATATTTTGCATCATCATGCTCATTTGACTTTCCATCATCGTCATGAAACTTTGGATGGTCTCGGTTAATTTATTTAGCGTGGTATGCACATTTAGGTCCTCTTCATTAAAACGAACTTTGGGTTTCGGTTTGTTACCTTTTAGGATGTTTGCATAAGAAACACCTGGCTGTGCAAAACTGCTGTCAAACGTCTCCAAGTTATCATTTTGTGTGTTTGCACTCGCAGGTTTTGTGACTATTGTATTTTTTGGTAACATGGCCCTCTGATTAAATTGCATATTGAGCATTCGTTGCTCAGCTCTCATTTTAGGGTTTATTTTCCGTTTTAAGTCCAGATACACTGCACATCCCCTGTAATTTGCAGTATGATTTTCACCGCAGTTACTGCAACGTTTCACAGATGGATCATTGCGAGATTTGTCACACTGTTTGGAGTCGTGAAGTTCACCACAAATAACACAAACATCATTTAAGGTGCAGTATGCTTTCGTGTGTCCGTATTCTTGGCACTTTATGCATTGAACTGGTCCTGACCTCTTCCTAGGTTCTTCAATTACTATTTTGCGATGTAGCAAATATTTTAGGTTGTAAATCTTGTGAACTCCTTTTGACTTTTCTTCCTCTGACTCTAGTTCCAATCGGAACATTGGTTGGGGTACCTTCTCACGGTTTACTATATTACCAATAGATTTGACATGGAAACCTTCCGCAGCAAGTGCAGCTTGTATGTCGCTAACATCTACGCAATTTAGCTGGTATGTGTAATATTTTTTACCAACTTCGTCAAAATGTTTGCCTAGGGCTCTGAAGCCATCGATTTCGAAGGTTTGAATTTTTGTTTCGTTTATATTACGACTTTTGAGCGGGGCAATATAAAATTTAGAGTCTGTTAATGATGCGATTTTATTAACCAGTTCATTGTTAGATGCTTCCCTTAAATAAATTGGAGGCGGATTCTCAGGTTTCGATTTCGGCGCTGTATTGAGGTCACCGACCTCTAAACTAGAGAATCGGTTGTTAAGCGGTATTTGGTAACACCTAGTTCAATCCGTGTCACTTTGCTCCTGCCAGCAAACTGAGCAGATCTCGGACTACGTTTTCTTTTAGATTGAACAGTGATATACCTATCCAATCCCGTTTGCACTAGATTATTTTCAAACTGACCACGGTCACTAGAGTTCGTCGCACTGAGTTCATTCTTATTGTTTTCTGATGAATTAATTTTTTCTTCGCTGTTTTGATTTATAATTTTAAACGGCGGTATAACTAATTCTGTCGAAGAAGCACTTTTAATCACTTGTATAGGTGTTTTCTTTGGACTATGTTGAACTTTACCCACTTGATTTACACTTGTACTTGCAATATTTAAATTTTCTACATGAAGGGTTGATGTAGATTGTGGTTCAAGTTTGATGTAGATTGTGTTCGGCTTTCGGTGTTCGAAGAAGTCTTTTTTGGGGAAAAAGGGTCTTCATGTTCACATTATCACTCACTAAATTACAATTTTATATTATATATTATAGCAAAATAAAAAGCACTAACACTGCACTTTTCGTTTGTTTTATTTTACGTCCGATGTTAGTGAAATCAATTTTGCGACTGAAAAATGTCACATAAATAAATCTGACAATTTTTGTAATATTGTCATTCGATTTACGTGACTTTGTATAAAACAAAAATTTTAATTTATTTAATTCTCTAAATTTTAATTTAGAGAATACGCCGCAGTCTGGATCAGCAGTATATCCAACAAATTCACAAAAAGAGTTTATTGTGAGTTTTTTAGGAAATAACTTGGAGACCGCACGAAATCAGTAAGAACTATAAAACTCAATTATTATTGCTAAATATTAATTTGTGTATGAATTTATTTGTTCCTCAGATTTAGCTCGAAACGCCGATGAAGCTGCTGAAGATGTTGTACCAAAAAATAACACATCAAAAACTGAGAAACCACCACCAATCTATTTGAGGGAAGAATCAATTAGAGATTTAGCAAGAACCATCGACACTTTAACGGAGGCTAAGTTTTATATTTCCAGGGTTAAACGAGGAAATATAAAAGAAATCAAAACTGAAAAAACATAGAACAACATCTACATAGAATTACTGACGAAGAACCCAGGAAAAGAACTGGACCAGTACAGTGTGTTAAGTGCCAAGAATACGGCCACACTAAAGCTTGTTGTACTTTGAGCGATGTTTGTGTAATCTGTGGTGATCTCCATATTTCAACGAAATGCGATAAAAATAAAACTCAAGCTTCTGTCAGCAAATGCAGTAACTGCGATGGAAACCATACAGCTAATTTTAGAGGTTGGCTAGTTTATATTGAATTGAAAAGGAGAATTAATCTTAGACAGCGAGCTGAGCAACGATTATAAAGCTAAACAGTAGTGTGCATCACGGGGTTTCGTACGCAAGTGTACTTAAGAGTGCCTTTAAACAAGCTATCTGGTATGATGCAAAGCTTCATGGCGATGATGGAGAGAACTATGGATCTAATGATGCAGAATATGAACACGCTGATGCAGATAGTTGTTAAAAATCAAAAATGACTCCTCAACATACCAATATGGAATTCAAACGGCCTAGCGCAGTATATAATGGAGGTTGAAGCATTCCTCATTAAGCATCCGGATGGCAAAGCACACGGTGACATTGCTGTATTGATTAAGAGAAGACTAAAACATTATGAACTGAAATTCATATCCAATGAACGAGCATCTATCTGCAGGAATGGTCTGGAAATTGTGTGATATCAGCATTGTACTGCCGACCAGAGCACGCTTTAAAAAAATGGCAGTTTATTGATTATTATGGTCAGCTGGGTAATAAATTTCTCGTGGGGGGTGATTACAACGCCAAACATACTCAATGGGATTCAAAACTAACAACGCCTAAAGGCAAATAACTTTATGAAGCTATAGAGGAACAGTCCCTGGATTTTTTATCTACCGGACATCCTACTTACTGCCCCACGGATAAAAAGAAAGTACCTGATATAATTGATTTCTGTGTAACCAAAGGCATTGCGCGGACGTATGTTAAGGCTGTTGTCTTAAAATCAGAAACAGCGAAACGATGATTGGAATCAATATAGGAAACTAATCGAACAAAATTTTCATCTTGATATCCCGCTAAGAACACCAGCAAATATTGATGTGGTTGCAGAAAAGCTAAAAGAGGCACTGGAAATATCAGCTAAAAAGGCTTCACCAATCATCAACAATTCTGATAAAATTAATAAATTATCACATAATATCCAGTCACTAATCCGGGAAAAGCGGAAAATTCGACGGCAATGGCAAATCACCATTGTTGAAATGCAAATTAAATCGAACTATCAAAACCCTGAAATTTGCACTGCAGGAAGAAGAAAACCAATGTGTCCAGAGTTATTTAAGTGAACTCTCAGCAACAGAGAAGACTGATTATTCTTTGTGGAAGGTATCAAAAAACCTAAAAAGGCGTACAAAGTCGAATCTACCAATTAGACTACCAACTGGAAATTTGGCGAGAAGCGATGAAGAAAAGGCCAATGCTTTCGCTGCACATCTAAAACTGAGGTGTTTTCATCACACGAAGGAACTATTAATATCGTGCTGCCTCACCAGATGGATGATGATTCATCCTTTAAACCTATAAAGTTTGAATAGAAGAAAGTTAAAAATCAAATCAAAACTTGCATTAGCCCGAAAAAGACGCCAGGATATGACGTTATTACTGGAAAAATGATAAGGGAATTACCAGACAAATGCATAAAACTAATAATCTACACTTTTATGCAATCATACGAACTAGTCATATTCCTCAAATGTGGAAGATATCTTTGATCACAATGATACATAAGCCTGGGAAAAACGAGACTCAAATCTCGTCTTATCGGACAATAAGCATGCTTCCCACAATCTCAAAGCTGTTTGAAAAAATATTAATAACAAAACTGAAACCAGTATTAGTAGGAAGGCAAATCATTCCAGACCATCAATTTGGGTTCCGAAACCAACATGGTACCATAGAGCAAGCGCATAGAATTGTAAATTCAATCAGACAGACCTTTGAGGCAAAGCAATACTGTTCTGGTGTCGCCATGGATATATCACAAGCATTTGACAAAGTTTAGCACGATGGACTAATATATAAACTTAAAGCGCTCCTGTCGATGAATATTTACTCAGTTCTGGAAAACTATCTCCTCCAAAGGCAATACAAGGTCCAACAAAATGGTGCAACATCTTCCCTAAATGATATAAGCGCAGGAGTCCCACAAGGAAGCGTTCCGGGACCTATTTTATACTTGTTGTACACGGCAGACTTACCTGTTACCGAGAGTGTAATAATATCAACATTTGCTGATGATACAGCCATCCTGGTATCACACGAAAACCCGCAAAGGTCAAATACCTAGGCTTACACCTGGATAGACGGTTAACCTGGAAATAACATATTGACGCAAAGCGCAACCAAATAAAAATAACATTTTCCAAAATGTATTGGCTGATAGGAAGAAAATCCAAGTTATCATTAGACAGTAAGGTCTTACTATACAAAGCGTTAATCAAGCCAATATGGACATATGGTATTCAGTTATGGTGATCCACCAGTGCATCAAATAGAGAACTCCTGCAACGAACTCAAGCGAAAATACTCCGATGTATCGCTAATGCTCCATGGTATATCTGAAATACTAACATACATGACGGCCTTGGTATTTAAACAGTCAAAGAAACAATTCAAGGAGTTCAGTTCGAAATACTACTCAAAACTTCAGGGACATCCCAACGAATTGGCCCGGGATATACTAAACCAAATTAGCTTAAGATTTGAACACTTCTTGTTAGTTTCTTATGTAGAAAGATTCAAGAATAAAGCCATTGTCAATTAAAAAAAAGGTTTAGCTCGATCGATGGAGGAAACAAAATAAAAAGTGACTGGCTGAAATTAGATTTAGAGGTTAATCAGCCCAACAAGCTTAAATAAATGCCTCACAATGGAAAATTTTTTGGGAAGATTTGAAGTAAGTTTAAATTAATAACACAGTTAATTAAATTGTTAATAATCCATAAATTGCCAGAATAAAAAAAAAAATGCCGGAATAAATACGCGAATAATTTAGAGTGGTGTAAATGGATCATCATTTCCGGAACTCACTGATTTAGAGAACAGAATTGTAGGTGTAATCAGTACCGATAACATCGATGGCGATGGAGAAACAACGGATCTAGGACTTCCAAATTCATCTGTAGTAATTATTTTACATATTATGTATAAAATATAAGTGTGTTAATGTTAATTTTTTACTATAGCCGAGGGCACAGTTGTCTGACCTCATACCAGCATTAGGCGAACTACGAATACATTTCAAAATGAACTTACTACTACTACTAGAGATTGATCTTCGAAAGGACATATATATAAAGGCAAAACATTTTGAATTTGGACGAGTCAATTAGTAATCACCCAAGGGATGATGTTATCATTGACGAAACACCTAAAGTGTCTAAATCGCGAGCAGTTAAACGTTTAACTCTTAACCCCAGCCTACCAGGTGCGGTTTTTGGCCTTAAAAATACAATTAAAAATTTAAACAATGAAATTCTATGATTGAAAGAACAATTAAAAGATGCGTCTAAATTAAATATTACTGAAAAATCTAAAGTTAATCGGCAAATAAATTCGCGGCTTTCATAGACGATTAAGATAATGACAATGATGTAGATGATATTGATATGATTCAATTATCACAATATAATCATAATAAAGATAGTGATGTGTTCGAAATTGTGAAACAAAAAGTGAGAAATAATAATAAAGACAATCAGTTAAAAAGTGGCAATCGTGTAAATAATGTTAATAATAATAAGGTGACAAGCAAAAACAATTAAATAATAAGATTAACAATAATAATAACAATGTGACGAAACAAAAGAAATTACCGAGGCCACTACCATTACATATATGTGGACAAGAAATTAAAAACACAAGTGATTTGGGTAAAGGGCTAAACATTATAAACTTTGAAGTGAAACGGATTAACACAAATAAACATACTATAATTACGGACGACCTTCACAATTACAACAAATTAAAAACTATTTTCGATGACGTTAACACTAAATATTGACAGACTGACATAGAATGTGATACGGAAATTAAAGTTGAAAAAATGATTCAAATTAAATCGAGATGACCTGGTGAACAAATCAGAGCATTACCATTGTACATTGTACAATTTAATAACAATACGCCATTGGCCAAAGTATATGACATCCATGCAATAAATCACCAAGAATTGCCAACGATACGGACATACAGTTGCAAACTGTAAGCTAGATTTTAGATGTGTTAAATGTGCGGAACACCACGAGCCAGGAAATTGCAAAATTCAGGACCAAGCAACAAAAGAGGACATTTTTTGCAATAAATTAGGAGATCCAGCGTCGTACAAGGATTGCCGAGTACATCAGGCAATGATGCTGAGACTAAAGAAAACAATTCAAGAACGACGTCAGTAGGCAAGACCAGCACCGAGATTATTTACATCTATACCGGTAACAAAAGAGAATGGAACAATGGCCGATAGGTTGAAGGGGGGACCAATCCCAATGCAGCAGCAGCAGGAGCAAGCGAATGTTGGTGCACAGAATAATGCAACAATTCAACAATTAACAGCGAGAATGGATGGTATCCATCAGATTGCCCACTGGTGAATGAAACAAAATTGAATGTCAAAATTATGAAATGATACGGCGAGACCGGGTGAACGCTAAGCAGGGTGGAGGAACAGCCATACTAATTAAAAACGGATTGAAGAAATTAGTAACTGTGTGGGCATCGAAACTGCAATTATAAAATTAAAGATATGCTAAACCATTTATTTTTGATATCTATTTATTGTACGGGCAACGCAAGCGAAATTTCGGACGAACGGTTTATTGAAGAGTGGCGCAAAATTTTCAAAATTTATTGTTCCAAGTTTCCAAAAAATTGCTATTAACAAGGTTGCATTTTCTCCGCTAGGAAAAACTTTATACCGGAAAACGTTCTTTGGAGATAGGCCAATTCAACCTATATAGTGGTGTCTTGCCCTAATCGCTGGAAGTGGCTTATTATTGGCCCAGATTGATAAATACTCAAAATTTGCGGTTGGAAAATTGCTATTAACAAGGTTACATTTTCTCCGCTAGGAAAAACCTTGTACCGGAAAATGTTCTTTGGAGATAGGATAATTCAAACCGACCAAATGGCATAGTGGTTAAAGCTTTGGCGTTTGGATCGGGAGGTACCGGGTTCGAATCCCGATAGGGGCAGGATGCAAAAGGAATTTTCATCAACAAATTACGATTTGGGATGAGAAGGAACACATCTATGACTCCCTGTCGGAGTCCGGGGCTCACGGGCCGACCCATCTTCCATGCCAGTATAGGCTGGCATGGAGCTATGCAATGTGCAGATGGTAATAAAATCGGACCTATATTCGTACGTCCTCTAATTGGCCAATACAGGCGTAAAGGTAAGGACGTAAATAAGCGAACCCCGAAAGAGTAGGGAGAGCTTCGGCCCCAGAACAAATCAGGGAAAATAAAAAAAATAAAAAATAAAAAAGGATAATTCAACCTATATAGTGGTGTCTTGCCCTAATCTCTGGAAGTGGCTTGTTATTGGCCCAGATTGATAAATACTCAAAATTTGCGGTTGGAAAATTGCTATTAACAAGGTTGCATTTTCTCCGCTTGCAAAAACCTTATACCGGAAAATGTTCTTTGGAGGTAGGCCAATTCAACCTATATAGTGATGTCTTGCCCTAATCTCTGGAAGTGGCTTGTTATTGGCCGAGATTGATAAATACTCAAAATTTGCGGTTGGAAAATTGCTATTAACAAGTTGCATTTTCTCCGCTTGGGAAAACCTTATACCGGAAAATGTTCTTTGGAGGTAGGCCAATTCAACCTATATAGTGGTGTCTTGCCCAAATCTCTGGAAGTGGCTTGTTATTGGCTCAGATTGATAAAAACTCAAAATTTGCGGTTGGAAAATTGCTATTAACAAGGTTGCATTTTCTTCGCTTGGGAAAACCTTATACCGGAAAATGTTCTTTGGAGATAGGCCAATTCAACCTATATAGTGGTGTCTTGCCCTAATATTTGGAAGTGGCTTGTTATTGGCCCAGATTGATAAATACTCAAAATTTACGGTTGGAAAATTGCTATTAACAAGGTTGCATTTTCTCCGCTTGGGAAAACCTTATACCGGAAAATGTTCTTTGGAGATAGGATAATTCAACCTATATAGTGGTGTCTTGCCCTAATCTCTGGAAGTGGCTTGTTATTGGCCCAGATTGATAAATACTCAAAATTTGCGGTTGGAAAATTGCTATTAACAAAACCTTATACCGGAAAATGTTCTTTGGAGGTAGGCCAATTCAACCTTTATAGTGGTGTCTTGCCCTAATCTCTGGAAGCGGCTTGTTATTGGCCCAGATTGATAAAATACTCAATATTTTGAGTGAAAATTTTCAATAAACATATTTGTTATTTTTTTGTTGTTAAAGCTTTAATTTTATTTATTTGTTAAGTTTTTTTAAGTTATTTAAATATTCCTTTAATATCTTTTGTATTTATAATCCTTTTTCTATTTTATTGTGTAAATTTTGAATTTATTTAATATGATAATAATTTATAATAAAATTTTTACTAATTTGCATTTATGAAATATTAACAGTGCAATTCACCAACACTAAAACAATTCAATATGGCGGCTATTGGAATCTATCTGAATCTAATAAGAATTATGGTTCCGCCATATATTCCAATTGGGATCGTATACGTATACGTGTTATTTTTTGTTACAAACTTCACGGGCTCTATCTAACCAACCGGGTACAATTTGTAATAAAAGGAAATGAGAAATCAAACGTTATTAAAGTTTCGTTCGGTTTTCACCGAGGGTTCAATATAGGGCCCTGGATTTTTATTGTTTTCATTGATCGAATAACCGAGATAATTAAAAACTCAAACGTGCTGATATTCCCTGATGTCGTAAACATTGATCGTACGGTTAATGATGCTTGATACGGAGAAACGTTATGAAGACATAGATAAATTAAGTGAGTGATGTTAGATTAAGATATTCAAACCTGAAATCCTTACTATGATGTGCATATTCTGATGTGCAGAATTCAAAAGAAGTTTGCTGATTTTCTTGTTAAAGAAAAGTGATTGGGATTAAGACCAAAATTTACCTTTCCATGATTAAAATGTGACTGTTTACCTTTGTAATCCACAAGATGTTCGGACTAAAATATGAACCCTTGAAAATAAACGACTTTATAATTTTTGAGGTGTTTGCATTCTTGCGGGAGGCATTGATTTGGATTTCACTCCATTGATATGGAGACCGGTTTATTGGGCACCATGTTACGATCCAGGTTACAAAGGTCGTTTGTGTAAGTTAATATTTGGCTTTATTTATAATAAATCGTGTTCAAATTTGATGTATTTTTTTAAATATTCCGCCATTTATATTTTTGTACTAGAGTATCATATGTTATTTGATAAATGATAAGTACAAACATTCTAGTTAGTTAAAATGGAGAGATATACGATTGAACAACGTGTTTTCATTATTAAAACTTATGTTAAATATGGTGAACGTTATTCAGAAGTTGGAAGAAAATTTCGTTCAACAACCGGTAGAGAAAATGCTCCGACAGTTGAGGTCAAGATCAGAGAACCAGAATTTATCATCATATTGGTCGTTCAGTCGCAAAATTGATTTCACTAACATCGAACGTAAAATAAAACAAACGAAAAGTGCAGTGTTAGTGCTTTTTATTTTGCTATAATATATAATATAAAATTGTAATTTAGTGAGTGATAATGTGAACATGAAGGCCCTTTTTTCCCCAAAAAAGACTTCTTCGAACACCCGAAAGCCGCACACAATCTACATCAAGCTTGAACCAGCTTCATGTAGAAAATTTAAATATTGCAAGTACAAGTGTAAATCAAGTGGGTAAAGTTCAACATAGTCCAAAGAAAACACCTATACAAGTGATTAAAAGTGCTTCTTCGACAGAATTAGTTATACCGCCGTTTAAAATTATAAATCAAAACAGCGAAGAAAAAATTAATTCATCAGAAAACAATAAGAATGAACTCAGTGCGACGAACTCTAGTGACCGTGGTCAGTTTGAAAATAATTTAGTGCAAACGGGATTGGATAGGTATATCACTGTTCAATCTAAAAGAAAACGTAGCCCGAGATCTGCTCAGTTTGCTGCAAAGTGACACGGATTGAACTAGGTGTTAACCAAATACCGCTTAACAACCGATTCTCTAGTTTAGAGGTCGGTGTCCTCAATACAGCGCCGAAATCGAAACCTGAGAAACCGCGGCCAATTTATTTAAGGGAAGCATCTAACAATGAACTGGTTAATAAAATCGTATCATTAACAGACTCTAAATTTTATATTGCCCCGCTTAAAAGGGGTAATATAAACGAAACAAAGATTCAAACCTTCGAAATCGATGGCTTCAGAGTCCTAGTCCAACATTTTGACGAAGTTGGTAAAAAATATTACACATACCAGCTAAAAAGTCAAAAGGGCTCAAAGCTCAGTTGTGCTAAGAGGAATTGAAAGCTGCGTAGATGTTAGCGACATACAAGCTACACTTGCTGCGGAAGGTTTCCATGTCAAATCTATTGGTAATATAGTAAACAGTGAGAAGGTACCCCAACCAATGTTCCGTTTGGAACTAGAGCCAGAGGAAGAAAAGTCAAAAGGAGTTCACAAGATTTACAACCTAAAATATTTGCTACATCGCAAAATAGTAATTGAAGAACCTAGGAGGAGGTCAGGACCAGTTCAATGCATAAAGTGCCAAGAATACGGACACACGAAAGCATACTGCACCTTAAATGATGTTTGTGTTATTTGTGGTGAACTTCACGACTCCAAACAGTGTGACAAATCTCGCAATGATCCATCTGTGAAACGTTGCAGTAACTGCGGTGAAAATCATACTGCAAATTACAGGGGATGTGCAGTGTATCTGGACTTAAAACGGAAAATAAACCCTAAAATGAGAGCTGAGCAACGAATGCTCAATATGCAATTTAATCAGAGGGCCATGTTACCAAAAAATACAATAGTCACAAAACCTGCGAGTGCAAACACACAAAATGATAACTTGGAGACGTTTGACAGCAGTTTTGCACAGCCAGGTGTTTCTTATGCAAACATCCTAAAAGGTAACAAACCGAAACCCAAAGTTCGTTTTAATGAAGAGGACCTAAATATTCATACCACGCTAAATAAATTAACCGAGACCATCCAAAGTTTCATGACGATGATGGAAAGGCAAATGAGCATGATGATGCAAAATATGAATACGCTTATGCAAATAATAGTTAAAAACCAAAAATGACAGTTCTAAAAATAGCTATTTGGAATGCGAACGGGCTTCCGCAACATAAAGCTGAGGTACACACCTTCCTTATCGAACAAAATATAGACATCATGTTAATATCTGAAACACACTTCACCAAACACAATTTTTTTAATATTACCGGCTATTCCGTTTATGACACCAAACATCCGGATGGAAAAGCACACGGCGGCACCGCAGTCTTGATAAAAAGAAGGTTAAAGCACTACGAGCTCCAGAAATATGCTAAAGATCACATCCAAGCTACAACTATTTGTTTGGACGAAAACTGAACCACTCCAACGTTTAACAAACAAACTAACGAAATGGGTTCTGTATAGAAACATAGTACATGTAAATTGTCATCTGGATTTCCCACTGCAAACACCAGAAGATATCGATGCCGCGATAGAAAACTTAAGATTATTTGGAAATGGCTGCAAAAAAAGCTACTCCGGAGTACAAAAATTCGGAAAAAATAGTAAGCTTTTAAGTAACATTCAAAAGTTAATGGCAGATAAGCGGGCGACTCGGCGGCTATGGCAGCTGCACCAATCTCCTTTTCATAAATGGAAATTAAATAGAGCTATTAAAGCTCTAAGAGAAGCAATACGGGAAGAACACAATCTTGGAATGCAGAATTACCTAAGTGAGTTCACAGCAACAGAGAAAACAGATTACTCACTGTGGAAGGCAGCAAGAAATTTAAAAATGCCAGAGCTATCGAACCCACCGGTAAGGAAACCAGATGGTCATTGGGCCAGAAGTGATTTAGAAAAGGCTATCGCTTTCTCTAACCATCTACAAAAAGTGTTCACTCCAAACGAAAAAAATAATGACTGCGTACTACCACAGTTTACGAGGGACGAGTCGAACCCAAATCCAGTAAAATTTAAATGTAAATGCGTCAAAACGGTTATCAAAAACAGGATAAATCCTAAGAAAGCTCCAGGCCATGATCTAATAACTGGAAAAATGATCAACGAATTACCCGATAGATGCATAAAATATATAACATATATTTTTAATGCGATTATGAGATGTGGATACTTTCGCCAAAAATGGAAAATATCTCAAATTATCATGATTCCTAAGCCAGGTAAAGAGGAAACCCAAGTCTCGTCGTGCAGGCCAATAAGTCTACTTCCGATAATTTCAAAGCTCTTTGAAAAGATGCTACTAGAAGAACTAATACCTATATTAACTGTAGGTCGCATTATACCAGATCACCAATTTGGATTTAGAGAGCAGCACGGCACAATAGAACAAGTGCACAGAATTGTAAACACAATTAAGTTCTCCTTAGAAGAAAAGAAATATTGCTCGGCAGTTTTCTTGGATATTGCGCAAGCTTTCGACAAAGTATGGCATGAAGGAGTAAATTACAAAATTAAAACTCTTCTGCCTAGACAATTTCATGCAATTTTTGAAAACTACTTAGCCTAAAGGATGTTCCAGGTGAAACAAAGTACGGCCACTACTGATTTAACCGAGATAAAGGCAGGAGTACCGCAAGGTAGTGTATTGGGACCTCTGCTATACTTGTTGTTCACAACTGACTTACCAATAACTGAAAACATAATCACTTCAACTTTTGCTGACAGCTATATTGTTTTCGCACAAAATTCCTCAAACAGCATCGAGAGAGTTACAAGAACATCTGCACAAAATAGAAGATTGGTTAAAAACTTGGCGGATAAGGACGAATGAATGTAAATCAACACATGTAACATTCACCATGAATAAACGCACATGTCCGGCAGTAAAATTAAACAATATCACAATTCCTCAACAAACAAACGTCAAATATCTCGGTCTTCATCTCGATAGAAGATTGACATGGAAAAAGCACATTGAAACAAAACGTAATCAACTAAAAATAAAATTTACTAAAATGTACTGGTTGATCGGAAGAAAATCGAAACTCTCTAGACTGCAAGGTTCTACTATACAAAGCGATCCTAATCCCCATATGAACATATGGTATCCAACTATGGGGGTCAACTAGTGCTTCAAATATAGATATTGTACAAAGAACGCAAGCAAAGATACTTCGTAGCATTACAAATGCGCCCTGGTATATTCGAAATAGCAACATCCATAGAGACCTAGGAATTAAAACGGTTAAAGAGGCAATAAAATCATGCAGTCTAAAATACCATCTGAAACTGGAATCACACCCTAACGAATTAGCTAGAGAACTACTAAGGTAACCGAAATACAAACGGCTTCGCAGAGCAGATCCTCTAGTTTTAATCAACTGAAATATTTAATAATTACACGCATGTTGAGCTAACACACTTAAATTAAGTAATTAATAATAATTTAAATGTAATAATGCATACTAATATTAAGTACTAACATATGTTAAGGCTTAAGTAAAAAAAAAATATATAGTTTTTAAGAATTTCACACTTGTTAGTTTCTTATAAAGAAAGATTCAAGAATAAAGCCTTTGGCAATAGATAAAAAAAAAAAAAAATTTTGGTCGTTCAAGGTTAGCACAAGTGTTACTGAAGAGTCAAGGGCATCAATTCGTCGTCATTCACAGCCATTAAACGTCAAACGAACAACTTTGTTCAATATGTTACACAAAAATTTTCATGTAAAGGCTTACAAAATACTGTTAATACAAGAATTAAAGCCAAACGATCACGCATTACGTCGGCAATGCGTTAATTGGTCCATAGAAAAACAAGAAGGAAATGAGAAATTTTTCAAGCAAATTATCTTCACCGATGAAGCTCATTTTGAAATTGGCGGCTATGCTAACAAACAAAACTGCCGCATGTGGGCTGAAGAAAATCCTAGAGAATTGTTGTAAAGGTAATGAAACCAAAAAAGTTACTGTATTGGTGTGAATTTTGGGGTCGTGGCGTAATTGGTCGATATTTTTTCGAAAATCAAAATGGCAATGCAATTACCATTGTGTCAATTGGAAGATAGTCATGTACAGAATATGTGGTTTCAACAGGACGGTGCAACATGCCACACAGCAGTGGAATCAATCGATCTTTTGAAAGAGAAGTTTAATAATAGAATAATTTCTCGTAGAACAGACGTGAATTGGCCACCAAGATAATGCGATCTAACGCTATTGGAATTGTTCTTATGAGGTTTCTCGAAGAGTAAAGTTTGTGCAGATAATCCTCAAGCTGTTCAACACCTCAAAGACAACATCATCGAGCAAATATCATTAATTCAACCATCATTATGCGAAAAAGTTATTCAAAATTTTGGTAAAAGATTGACAGCCTGCCGAGCTAGCAGAGGAACTTGAACGACATTCTTTTTCATTATTAACCGGACCCAATATACTAATGTACTAATAAAAATAAATAAAGATTTCATTCAATTTACATTTTTTATTTAAAGTTTAAAAATGTAACTCAAATTTAAACACCTTTTATACGCAGCTGCGCTATGTTGAGCTGGCGATTGACATATTCTATTGGGTCTCCTTGTCGCACGGTTATTATTTCGAAAGCCCCTAAAAGTTTGCCTTCGATTATCACTTTGTTTTAGAATCACTTTGCAAGTTCAAAATCAAGTTTGCAAGAATGACTATATGTATGTGGCAAGACACACCATAACGTGTTCATCTGCAAGCTATCATACGCCTGTTGTAAGCCATGACCTTATGACAGAAAATGTATAGTTAATTCTTCTAAAGTGCTAAAACTTTACTAGCAAAATCTTTAATGGGTTATTGGCTTCCTTGGACGAAATTCGCCCTGGAAGCTGTTAACATTTTGCTCGCTGTATATGAATTCCTTGTAGGCAACTAGGTTGATTAGAAACTGGTAGCTGGTGTGGGGCAAAGTTCTTTCGCAATTACAATGCCGATCTCTATTTTTCTGAAGTGGATAGATTAAGGCTATTTTACATTCTTCCGGGATTTTATGTTTGAGTAAATCGTTGAAACAAGCTCGAACTTGCGGTAAAATAGATAAAATCGCCGCCTTCCTTATTAATTATGATATCGGTTTCATTGTGGCGAGCTAATTTTTTCGGTGCAGCTTTAAACACTCATCATTTCCTATGCTCGACCTTGTTGGTAAATGTGTTATTTGCTAATATTATAAAATATTAATAAAATATACAAATTGAATCTAGAGGACTTCCTGTGCAACAATTTCCCTATGTTTGTTCGCATGAAAATGAGATATTGTATTTCATTGAAAATTTCTTCAAATGTTAATACCCTTTCCACAACACATCACAAGATTGTTATCAAGTTTTAATTTAGTAATATGCATCCATATTAAATTTTTTTGTTCCAAACCAGATAATTTAATAATCTAATGTAAACCGACCAATGCAAATGTAATTTTATAATATTTTTTTGTATCAATCTCCGTTTAATTTTCTTGTCCTCTTGATTCCATCAAAGAAAAGCAAAAATTAAATTCGCTTGCTGTATGTAAAAAATGCGCATTCTATTGCAGAGGATTCTGCTGGTGATCTGATTACCATATTGAGATTACTGTATTGAACCATTTTATATAGGAAGATGAATAAGTAAGAAACAGAATTTTTATGGGATTGTTTTTTCTACTCTACGAGTCTGTTTTATATTTCGCATTTGTGTAGTATTCGTTCAAATAGATTTATCCGTTTGATGTTTGCCGATGATTATCAACAGACTTAAAATTTAAACCAAATGGTTATTTAGTTGTATCTAATATGCATATACATAGCTACAGTGTTATGTGAAGAGAAATTTTTCGAATGATAATAAACAAAATCCACCAAAAATTGATATGTGTAAAAAAGACATTCACTTTAATAGTATGTATGATGTATATGGGTTCGTCTACTAGCCAAGTCACACGAAAAACCTCAGCTTCCGTTGAATTTATATAAAGTCATATAAATCAAAAATCAAACTATAAACATTTCTTAGAAGATTATAATAAAGTTAATTTATCTTAAGTTGAGTAAACGTCTACATCTACATGCATAGATAGATACATACTCGTATGAGAGGCAAAGTGACAATATAAGTCGAAGGTCATGATTGAATAAAAAAAAATATTGAAGATAAATAATTTTTCTCTTTTAACTTAATTAATCCAATTCCCTGACTCATAAGTCATAAACTCATCTTTATATCAATGACACAATATTTTATTTATATGGTTTCAAGATGTGTAGTAAACGTAATTAGCTTACGAGTTACTATTTATTCAGACCCAATTCTGGTACGTATGTGTCTTTATATAAAGACACAACTGGTCACTGCTTACATAATTTCTGTGGGTAAATCACAAAGTATGAAAACTGAAAATAAATTTGATTAATCGATTTTACAGATTCATCTCTCTGTCCCTTCCGCTATGGTCCGTATTACTGATCATAACTGATTAGATTAATGTGAATACTGATAAAATAATAATGTCTGTCATATATGTGTGTAAGCAACGGAAATTATACATCTATCTTTTAATCAAAGAATTTCGTTAGTTGATAAAATAACACAAGAGGTGAATGTACTAAATAAATGTAAGATAAGAAAATAAAAAATTCTCATTAGTTTGTTATAATTGATATGCAAATTTCAAGTTATCGTTTTCTCATGTCAATAAGTTCGCACAATTTTTAGACAGAATGGCATCAATATTTTAAAAACCGTTAGTGTGATATGAAAAAACACGGTTGCTCCAATCACCAATTTCTCTAGATAACTAAACCGTAATTGAACTTTTGAGATTATGATTGCGTATAGCTATTAGAGAAGGGCCGAACTTTTATAAGAGCTTTCACTAAAGTCAGTTACATACTAAAACTGATGATGCTGTAATTCACCAACTACATATACATAAATCTCACCAATATATCGGCATAACCTTGGGATGCTTTGGAGAGTATTTCTAACGCTTATGCGTTGGAGAGCTTCACTGGACGTTGTGTTACATTCATAACAGAAAATATTTTTCCGGACTTTTTGCATACGAAAATTAAGGTATTAACCGCCACAGCGCGGACCTAATTTTTTTCCATCGGAGTGAAGTTTATGCCAAAATAACAAAATATATATTGTTGCCTTTAAGTACTTAGAATTAAAAAAATACTCAAAAATTGAACTTTTATAATAATATTTGTTTAATAAACACAAATATTTTTGCACAATAAGTAGAAAATATTTAATTTTTGTGAAAAGTTTTGAGTGAATTTTATATTGAGAAATTTTTACAATAACACACTATGAATCACACAGAGGTAATCGAAGTGGTTCTGAAGTAGTACTTGATGTAAGAAACAAAACTTATTTATCCACATGCTAGGAAATCTCTGATATTTTTGTTACTCGACAGAGAACACCATTGAGTGTAATACGAAAATTCTTAAACATTTAAAATTATTTATCTCTACCTCTACAGATCACACAGAGATGGTCGAAGTGGTTCTGAGGTAGTATTTGATGTAAAACCTTATTTATCCACATGCTCGGGAATCTGTGAGATTTTTGTTATTCGAAGAACATCATTGAGTGTAAAACGAAAATTTTCATATTACACTCAATGGTGTTCTCTGTCGAATGACAAAACTCTTAGAAATTTCCGAGCGTATCGATAAATACGATTTGTTTCTTACATCAAATACTACTTCAGAAAAACTTTGATCAACTCTTTGCGATCCGTAGGGACCGAGTTAAATAATTCCAAATGTTTAAGAATTTTTGTATCACACTTTATGAAGTTCTGTCTCAAATAACAACAATTTCAGAGATTTTCGAGCATGTGGCTAACTAAAATTGGTTTTCTCATCAATTACTAATTCAGAACCTTTTCGATTAGCTCTGTGCGATCCTTAGGGGCTGCGCTAAATAATATCAGATGATTGTGAATTTTCATATTAGACTCAATGATGTTCTCTATCGAAAATATCAGAGATTTCCGGTCATGTGGATAAATAAGATTTGTTTCTTACATCACGTTCTAGTTCACAATCACTTTGATCATTTCTGTGCGAAATGATAGGGGATGAGATAAATTATTTTAAATGTTTAAAAATTTTCGAATTACACACAATGATATACTCTGCCGAATAACAAAAATTTCACAGATCACCTCTGTGTGAATCGTAGGGGCTGCGCTAAATAATATCAGATGATTGTGAATTTTCATATTAGACTCAATGATGTTCTCTGTCCAAAATCTCAGAGATCTCCGAGCATGTGGATAAATAAGATTTGTTTCTTACATTAAATACTACTTAAGAACCACTTCGATCATCTCTGCGCGATTCGTTTTTATTCAGCGAATATTAAATCTGTAAATCAGTGTAAACGTAATCGTTCTTCTGAAAATGAAATCGCAATTATCGAGTGCAAGTATGGTTTTATATTGTGGTGCGTAAATGATCGATGCCGACACAGGTTGAGCATAGCATTATTCGGCAAATATTGATGAATCGCGTTCAAATTCTATTAGCTTAAATATATATTTCAAATAAATATTTGGGGTATGAACGATGTAGCTAAATTCGATAAGTTATTACTTTTTATAGAGAGTCTCAAAACGGATATACATATTGTAGTAGTTTCGGAAACATTTGTTCAAAGTTCAAATAAATTTTCTTATAATATTAGAGATTACGTCAGCATTTTCTCTTGTAGGGATGATAGAGCGGGTGGTGGTATTGCTATGTTCATTAGGAATGATATTCCAAACACCATGAAAATTATGGATGACGGTTCTTTAACATTCCAATACATATGCATTCAACTTTTGCAGTTTAATCTAACGAAGGTATGCGGAATATATAGGCCTCCTAATTCTGACCCAGCATCGTTTCTTGATTTTTTAGAACAACTTCTCAGAAACCATAAATCTACACACGAATTTATTTTAGTTGGTGACATGAACATACCTGTTAATAAAAATTCTAACTTAATCTCAGACTATAACGCAACCTTGCTCTCTCATGATATGATTGTAACAAACACTTTCTTTACCAGACCACTGAGCCGTAATATTTTAGATCACTCTGTTAGTAGTTTTCATAATATTGAGCAAGTTCGGAATTTTACCATTGAAGCCGACACAAGTGATCATAGTTTTGTACTCTCAAAATTTCGCTTCAAGCCTAAATATTGTACTCGGACACTAACGAAGAGATACGTTAATTACAATAAGGTTAATGAGTCCTTTGAATATTTTTTAATGAGTACCGTGTTTGACATCAGAAATCCTGAGTCTACGCTAGAACGGATTTTTGTTATGTAGTTATAATAAACTTGTTCTACAGTTTTCCGTTTTGAAGGAAGTACATGTAAAAATGAAAAATGCAAGTGTTTGTCCTTGTATGGCTCATGATCTCTGGGATTTAATTAAACTTAAAAACCGGATGTTGAAGCGTTTTAAAAGGAACAGTACAAATTTAGAACTAAAACATAAATTACATTTGCTAAATAGGAAGATCAAAAACGCAAAATATTTTGCAAAGGAGCATTATTTTGACAATTTATTTAATAATTTGAGCCAAAAAGAAATCTGTAAACAGTTAAATCAGTTCATGGTAAATAACTCTAATAATAGGATCCACTCCGTTATTTGTAATGATGTTGAGTATCATGATCCTACTGCTATTGTTAATATATTGAATCTCAGTTTTGTTAATTCTGTTGATTCTTCTGTATCAGCAAGTAGTGCTAGTCCAGGCTCTGATGATTTGAATAAATATCATACTATGGTGTGTAGTATTAATTCGGGTTTCTTTTCGCCAACTTCCTGCAGCAAAATAGCGAATTTAATTTCAAATTTCAGTAATACAAAGGGTGGTGGTTGTGATAACATTCGTAATGTGGTTCTGAAGAATTATTTGCCAATTTTTTCACAATTACTAGCCGATCTATTTAATGTGGTTTTGGAAACCGGTGTTTACCCCGATTGTCTTAAAATTGCTAAAGTGATACCTATCTTTAAGTCTGAAAGTTCTAAACTAGTTAATAATTATCGTCCAATTTCAGTTTTGTCGGAATTTGACAAAATTTTAGAAAAAATTATTGCTAATCGGATGATAGACTTCCTGAATAAATCTAATTTTTTCTATTCTCGTCAGTATGGATTTCGACAAGGTTCTGGTACAGATTTGGCCTTAACAAACATTACTGATTTGATCTATCGTAATTTTGACAGGCAAAACTATATCTGTGGCTGATTTCTTGATCTTCGTAAAGCTTTTGATTGTATAGATCACAGTTTACTTCTTCAAAAATTACAAATTTATGGCTTCCGTGGCCTATCATACAAACTGTTAGCAAGCTACCTTAGTAATCGAAAGCAGTTTGTGATTCTAAATGGTGTAAAAGGCTCCACTTTAGGTGTGAACTGTGGTGTTCCTCAAGGGAGTGTCCTTGGCCCTCTATTATTTCTAATATATGTAAATGATATGGCCAATTTACCGCTCACGGGCCATGTTAGAATGTTTGCTGACGATACGGCCCTGTTCTATGAATCCAGAGATGGTCAGGTAACAATGTCACATATGAGGGATGATATTATTTTACTTTTGGATTTTATTTACTTAAACAAAATATCAGTTAATTTTAATAAAACGAAATATATAATTTTTCACTCACCACGCCTGCAACACATTGATTTACCACCACTTCAAGTAGCAACTTGCACCATAGAGCGTGTGGACAAATTCAAGTACCTTGGAGTAATATTCGACAAGCGTATGACGTGGGAGGACCATATTAATTCTATTTGTATTAAAGTTTGCCCATTTATTTTCTTGATTAGAAAATTAGCTGATTTTGTTCCCACATGTGTTGTTTTAACATGTAATAAAAAAAATTTATTTCTCATTTATTCATACCCGATTCTCATACGCTTCTTCTACCTTTGGTTCAGCTGTCAAAGAGAAACTGAATAAATTACAGATTTTACAAAATAGCACCTATCTAAAAGCAATGTATAAACTGCCTCACGTATGCCTCCTACTGTGGAGCAAAGCAATTTTTGAGATGTATGTGTCGATCTACATGTTTAAGTCTCTACACATCCCATCATTAATTTCGACTATACAATTCGAATTTCTAGATCATGGCTATTCAACCAGAAATTCTAGTCAGTTGAAGTGCCCCCAAATTAGAACTGAATTTGGCCGAAAATCATTAACATTTATTGGGCCATATATTTATAATAACTTACCTGAACATATTAAGAGCGCTGTACATATTTTTATGTTTAAGCGAATGATAAAATCTCATCTGTTGTCATCAGTGAAAGATTATTTGTGATTAATAATGCCATTCATTCTTAATTAATTAAATTAAATTATATTAATTGTTATGTATTTGAATTTTATTTTTTATTGTGCGTAATGTAGTTTTAGTCACTATGACACTATTTGCTGTATATGTTTTGTACATAAAAGTGTGAATGACGAACTTTTAACATTAAATCCACTAGTAGTCATTCACACTTTAATGATTTTTATATATAAAAATTAATGTTAAAATTAAAAATAAATAAATAAATAAATAGCGGAGAAGAAGTATGTGAAGCTATCTCAGTATTTCAACCCAGAAAAATGAAAAAGTTCATCGGGCAATTGCAAATCATTTTATTTGTTTTTATACATAGGGGCGCGTTTTTAACCATGGAGATCCGTTTTTTGACGCATTGGAGAATATAAGCCTTAAGTCCAGTTAGACGCCAATTTACGTTTTTTTTAAATTTTAATATTTATTATAATTTGCAAAGTTGATTCTTAATGGATTTCGTATCCTTTTAAGGGAAATCATCTTTATAAATGAAATTCAAGATATATTAGCAGTATAAGTACAGGGTGGGCCAAAAGTCACTGAACATTGTATTTTTGATATAATTTTTTTATTTTGAATTTCTTTACTTTTTATTTTTCAGTATTAGAAACTACGTTTGGGAGATTCAATAGCCATGTATACGATTGAGGAACGAGCAAAAATTGTTGAATTTTATTTTGCTAGTCAAAATTCAGTAATTCAAACCCAAAGAAAATTTCGAAATTTTCAGCACCAGAAATTCACCATCACGAAATCAAGTACGCAATCTAGTCGCTCGTTTTCAGTCATCAGCATCTATTAATAACTTATCTCCCGAACCCAAAATAATACCAAAATTTTTCCTCAGAGCGTAAATGAGAACCCTGAAACATCGACTCGTAAACGTGTCACTCAGCTTTAAATGTCCAGAACTTCGCTGCGTAGAACAATGAACAACAATTATTGCTGTTTCCATACGTATCTTACAAATGGTACATGAAATTTTGCCGCAAGACTATGCAACCCGCTTAAGATTTTGTGCAAAATTGATCGAATGATTAACGGGTGATCCTGATTTTATAAAAAAAACTATAGTGACCGATGAAGCGCATTACCATTTAAATGGTTATGTTAATAAGCAAAATTTTAGAATCTGGGGCACTGAAAACCCAAGAGTGATTCGGCGTCCGTTGCATCCACTTAAAGTCACAGTTTGGTGCGGAATATCTGCAGACAAGATTTACGGCCCGTACTTCTTCCAAGACCAAGATGGCAATGCATAAACTGTAAATGGTGAGCGTTACAGGGCTATGTTAGAAAAGTTTTTGTTTCCTGAACTTGATAATACTAAAGAAATGTGGTTTCAACAAGACGGATCTACGTCCCAAACTGCAAGAGAATCGTTTCACGATTTGGAGATGTTAATTGGTCATCACGATCCGACTTACCACCACCAGATTTTTGATTTGTGGGGATATTTTATAGATCGTGTGTACGCAAATAAACCGCAAGGAGTACAACAACTAAAAGACAACATAATAAATGAAATTATTGCGATTGATCAACCAGTTTTGGCTTCAGTTTGGACCAGGTACAGCAAAGAGCAGCAGCTTGCGAAGAGACTCATTGCAGGCATCTAACAGATATTATTTTTAAAATTTATTTTTTTTAAAATTTCATGATTAAAACTATATTTTGTAATCAAAATTATTCATTTCCAATAAAAAATAAAAAAATTATACCAACAATGTGTTTTTTTTAGAGGTTCACATCTTTAAGTTGGCCACACTGTTTTGTTTGACAACCGATTTGACTGCTGACGTCCACTTTATTGAACTATCCATTTTACGGTCGTCATAATCGTCCATCAGAGCAGGTAATTCGGTTAACTACGGATCGTTTTCGCACCGCGCTTACTCTTTATGATAATACGCATTCAGTAAGACGTCAAACAGTGCGTACCGAACAAGCAATAGACGCTGTACAGCGTAGAATTGAGGATGACTCAAATCAATCAATTCGACGTCGTTCTCAACAACTGGAGATGTGTCCATCCACTTTATCTTGGTGTACGTGCTTACAAACTTCAAGTTGTGCAGGAATTAAAGCCATCCAACCATCGCACACGCCGCCAATTCGGCCAATTGAACGGCCGGCGGAATCGTTGGTCCATATGTCCTCAAAAACGATGATAGACGGAATGTTATAGTCAACGATGAACAGTATAGAGACATAATTTCTAACTTTCTTGTACCCCAATTAGCTGGCATAAGTCTTGCTGATATGTGGTTCCAACAGGACTGTGCCACATGCCACACAGCGCGGGATATTACTAATTTACTCAAAGAAACGTTTGATGAAATACTCTATTAGATCATTTTCTTTGGATATACCGGGTGTTTCTTTTAAACTGAGACGATCAAATATCTCGAAAAATAGCCACTCTACGGAAAAAATGTCCATAATCAAAATTTGATCATACCGCGGGGGAAATACATTAGTGAAAAAAATAGTCCCCCACCCCCCGCTTTGTGGGTGGGGCGGGGGTAACTTTTAAACTAAGATAGGAAGTCATATTTTTTATTGCAGATACGGATTCTACGACAAAAAGTACGTATGATTTGAATGAAATATTTTGTTCGGTTCATGATAGATGGCGTTGTAATCGACGAAATTCAATTTTTTCAATGTCTCCTGCTTAGAACACACGCATTCGATTCTGCAATACGTTTGAAATAAAAAACATCACGTTTTCATTGGAAATACTCGAAATTCGTCATCAAAACAATTTATTCAGTTTTGTAAATCACATTTAACGTTTGTGTTATTTCTTATCTTCATGTTTTTCGTAATTGCAAAATAAACGATAAAATACTTTAGAATGGAGCGTTTAACTGTGCCAGAGAAAATTGAAATGGTTCTGGTTTATGGAGAAGCTGGCAGAAATCTTGAAAATTCTGTTGCTATTTCCGCTCAACGTTTTCCGGATAGGATTCGTTCACGTGCTTCATTTGGCCGTACTATCAAACAATTTATTACTGATGGAAATGTTCAACCGAAAAAGAGGACCCGTATAGCAACAGTCACTGGAGAAAATAATGAAATTGCTGTATTGGCAGTAGTGGCTCATAATCCGCATGTTAGTACACGAGAAATAGTTCGCGATTCCGGATTGTCCCTCACCAGTGTTTGGAGAATTTTAAAACGGCACAAGTATCATCCATATCATGTGTCTTTACACCAAGATCTTCATGGCGCTGATTTTCAAAATTGGGTAAACTTTTTGTCAATGGGCACGTCAACAAATACAACAAAACCCCAATTTTTTTCGTTGCGTAATGTTCTCTGACGAATCGTCTTTTACAAACCATGGAACGGTTAATCGACACAACATGCATTATTGGAGTGTTACAAATCCGCACTGGCTTCGTCAAGTTGAACATCAGCGTCCTTGGACTGTCAACGTGGGGTGTGGAATAATTTGCAACAAACTCATAGGCCTCCACATTATTGAAGGCAACTTGAATGGTCAAATGTACCGAAACATTTTGGAAAATGAACTGCCAATATTACTTGAAAATTTGAGCTTAGAAGTGAGACGGAACATGTGGTTTCAACATGATGGTTGTCCTGCACCCTATTCGGTGGTGGCACAGGCTGGCATTGGTAGAGCTGGTCCGGTAAATTGGTCTGCCAGATCACCAGATCTTACTTCGCCAGATTTCTTTTTGTGGGGCTATCTCAAAGACAAAGTTTACAAACAAGAACCAACAACACGTGAGAACATGATTGAGCGAATCAGAAATGCGTGTGCTGAAATTCAACCAGACACACTTCTCAGTTGTGTACAATCATTTGAAATGCGTATTAATAAGTGCATTGAAGTCGCAGGCCATCATTTTGAACACTTATTTTAAGCTAAAATTATTTTATTCATCTGCCATTTACATTAATAAATTGTTTTGATGACGAATTTCGAGTATTTCCAATGAAAACGTGATGTTTTTTATTTCAAACGTATTGCATAATCGAATGCGTGTGTTCTAAGAAGGAGAAATTGAAAAAATTGAATTTCGTCGATTACAACGCCATCTATCATGAACCGAACAAAATATTTCATTCAAATCATACGTACTTTTAGTCGTAGAATCCGTATCTGCAATAAAAATATGACTTCCTATCTTAGTTTAAAAGTTACCTCCGCCCCACCTACAAAGCGGGGGGTGGGGGACTATTTTTTTGCACTAATGTATTTCCCCCGCGGTATGATCAAATTTTGATTATGGACATTTTTTCCGTAGAGTGGCTATTTTTCGAGATATTTGATCGTCTCAGTTTAAAAGAAACACCCGGTATGTTAAATCACTTGTCTACGCCGATGAACCAGAGACGATTGAACACGTGGAACACAACATTCGGCAAGGTATTAGCGAGATACGGCCGCAATTGCTGCGAAGAGTGATCGAAAAGTGAACCTCTAGATTACGCCATGTACGCGCCAGGAACATCGGCCACATGGCCGAAACCGTATTCAATCATTAATGGCATACAATTATTTATCCAATAAAGCTATTTTCACTGATATTCAAAATGTTTTTATTTGTTCTATTTTAATTTAAAATTGTGAACCTCTAAAAAACACCCTTTTGAAACAAAAGGAACTGGTTGGAAGAACCAGTTGTAGTTTCTACTTAAGCCTTTAATAAAGAAAACGGGATCATCCGTCCCCTACTCTACCGGCATGCCAATATGCCTTATCGAGCAGTAGTATGCGCCTTCTAGTAACCCTTGGCCTGGTTAGGATTCTATGGACCAAGGGACCATACATTTTTCCAAGATTAGGAAACTGATTATGTAACCTCATCAATGAAGCGGCCACATCCCTCAATAGAATGTAGTGCCAGCAAAATAAAATAAACATAAGCATTTTATTCGTTACTTTTTCAAACACGTTACGATTGCAAACTATGAACGTCCAACGGATGCTACCTAAGGAAGTTTATAATTCCTAGAAAACACTATCAAATTATTTTGTGAAATTTCACACGCCCAAACAACGATGCCTCTCATGTGGCGAGGACTTCATAATCCTTAAACCGTAACATACAAAATTCCTTTACTTAAGGAATTTCTCAGTGAAGCTTAATGAGCGTAGAGCAATGCTACAGATTTCATTTTGCAATACGAATGTTAGGATTTCTACAGCGTATACGAATCGATCAATATTCTAATGTGAGCGTCTATCCGTCTTTCTCGAAAATCTAGGTGGAAATAGGAAAGTAATGATACCATCCACTCCAGACAACTTATATGACTTGAACATGGTTAGTGTCCTTATGATTTTCTTCCGGTTTATTATTTGAAGAGAGAGACAGGTGATCTCAGATAAGTGTTTCACTAATACTTCTTGACTAATACCGGTTACAAACGTTGGTTTACAACCGATTCTTAATTTACATGGTTGGTAATAAGAATATACTCAAGGAGTGATACCTTTATCGTTCGTACTTGTACTTTTCCAGATTGTGATGTGAATTCGGATCACTTCTCCGGCATAACTTCCTTTTTTACTTTCCTTCCGGAAGAGCATACCTTTTTACATTCTAATAATTGCTGTGCGTACTTAACAAGAACATATTTCAGTTCTTTTTTGTGTGTAAGTTATTTGCTTTCCAAGTATTTCGGCCATTACCGGAAAAAACTTTATAGCATTTTTGTCTCAGTTTTATTTTTTGGGTTACTAATCATCATTTCTATATCATCATTACTAAAATTTAAACTGAGACCAAAATGCTATGAAAGGTTTAGTTACTACTCTAGATATTTGTGAGTTGGCTGGGCGTATTTCTATTTCCTAGATACTCTCCTATGGACTATCATCATGTTGATTATCCACTGCCAGAGTTTGCGTTTTGCGGCTTTATAATCTTCCAGATGGAATTTGGTAAATCAGGATTACTAGTGTATTATTTTCAATATTTCTTAAAGATTGCGTAGTTTTTTTAAACGTCCTTCTTCGTGATGACCTCCAGTTTGGCTCAACGCTAACTTTACCTGCATAGTGCCTTCAGACCTGCATTCAGATCGCACGACGTAGCTTTTGTAAACTTTAAACTTCCAACGAATGATTCGTTGCTGTTTTTCATATCATTTTATTTCTTTCTATACATAGAATGGGCCTATTGTATGCTTAAGGAGCCAGTTTTAACCATGGTTTAACCATGGAGATCCCTTTTCTGACGCATTGGATAATAAGCCTTAACTCCAGTTTCACGTCAGCAAAAGCTCCCAGAATTGTAAGCGATTTTTATAATTTAAGATTGAGTTCATACAATGTCCTACGAGTAGTTGAGAAAATAATGCCCACTTACGGAGAGATTCGCTGTGAATTGCGACCGATGAACAGAAATGACCGCATGATCCGGAGGGTGCCAAGTAACCGAATGCACAGGTTGTTTTTTTAAATCCGTTACTCTCATTTTAGCTACAATGCTCGAATATTTATAACGGGTAACACCTTAATACAGTCCAGTGCCTGACTCTGCTAGTCAGAGAGCACCGTCGCAGGATTGTGAATTGAATATCTGCCGAGCGTATATAAGGCTAGTTATCACTTCTTTGTCTGGTTTGGTCGAGATTTATACTTCCTCACTTACAGTATATGGGATATAAAGCAACTGCTGGTTGATAGACAATGAGCTGGGTATATTACAATTACACCACAATGTGGGAGATCCCAATCCGATTGAATGATAGCGATAATCCGTGATCTGCATTCACCATGTCCTCGCGTATTTGAGTTTTTTTTCCCGCACTGAACTATTTAGCAGTTTAAAAACCAGCAGTTCTGGTTTAGGAGATGTTAGTGTGACAGTGATTAAATGAAAAAATTGAAACACAGTTTCAAATTGCAAATGACTGTTGGGATGCAATAGTAACGAATGTTTCCCACTTTATTAAGTTGTAAGGGTGCTAGAGGTATGAGGATGGCTCGATACTAATTAAAATAAAACTAGACCTCGATTAATCGTTGCAAGTGTTTGTGAATCGCTTACTCCAGTAAATCAGCAAATACTGCCACTATCGTATCTACATCAGTTATGCAATAAAAAAGTTGCACAAAACTACGTAAACCAATTAAATTTTTTACTATTAAACATTACTATAAACTCGAAGTAATTGAATAATGCGGATTACGATTATATAAAACATTCGGTATCTTTCATGTTCATAGTTTCTTTTATACGCGGATACAATTCAAATTGAATTCACTCAAGAATTCTATTTTGTCTTTGTATTATTTTATTATTCAAATGAAATGTAAAATTATTTTCAATTATGAACCGAACGAAACTATTCTATAATTATCAACACTTGTTGTATTCTTTGGAAAAATAGATTTTTATTTTATTATGAATACTAAACCTCTTAATATTCCGTCTTGTGTGTACGCTGCGCTCGAATATTCTGCTCTCCAGACGAGCGTCGTTAACAATAATAATAGTAATCTATAAAAGCAGAGTTGTTATGCAAAAATTGGTATTTTATTTATCGGAGATCACAATTTCCATGCGATAAGAAGGAAATATTAAATTATTTTTTTTTATTGAACTATAAAAATATTACTCGTATATGTGTGCAGCTTATAATTTAAAAGTTAAGTCAATTTCTACTCGGATACAATATCATTAAAAAAAACTAGGTTATGTTAATATGAAACTCGTTCAATTATTTTAACCGCTCTCTTATAGACGATAGCCAGTATACTGCATTATTACTGGGAAAGGACAAATAAAATATGTAGCATGTAGTAATGGGGTGGTATAGTCAGATCACCCAGATTTTATAGATAAAATCAATTTCGATATAACACAATTACGTATTCTGATAAAAAGTTTATTTTTGTCGTTACGATATTATTTCTAGTCTAGTGCCGTCTAGTTGCAAAATAATTTAGTTTATATAAGGTAAGCACTTCGTTCCTGCCTCTCTTGCTCTGTATCAAAGTCATCGATTCTTTATTTAATTTACACATGTTAATTTCTTCCGGTTCAAATATTTCTCGTACACGGATAGATATCTAACGTAATTACGATACTTTACTGCTTAACTTTTATTTTCATGTTAAAAATAATTCCTTTCCTTTTCTTATTATTATTAAGGACTGTTATTCAAGGTAAATATTTTTTTGAATATCCTGAGTTTTCCCAGGATTTACCAACGAAATAATTTAATTTGTATAATTGTATTTGTTGTAAAAATATCAATTCGATGTTTAGGGTTAGTACCAGTTTATACAGGTCAAGCAAGCGGCTGAAGTTGGCTCGAAACAGCATCCCGAAATTTGTTGGTAAGTTTCTTCGGTAAAGCGTAGTGAGCCCGAGAAATATGTACATATTGAAAAAGTGAGTGCTCTAAACCTGCACCGACCAAATTAGCCCGCCTCAATGAAACCTGTTCAATAATTTGTTCACATTTATTACAATTTATTACAACAAATCCCGATTTTATTACAGTTACCGTTTTCGAGGAACGAGTGGTCGGCTTAGCTTACAATTAAACCTGCACTGCCAAAATTGTAACTTTTGATGTAGCTATGATATCGGGATGATTCTTGAACCAGAATTTATTACAAATTAATTACATTGAATAAGTTAGTTCAAGAGCACCCCTATAACTAGCCTAAGGGTAAAATTTCACCCCAAAACGATTATATATTTCAAAAATGTCAATTTAACCAAATTTAATAAATTTGTTTACACCAGACTGCCACCAGATTTTAGGAAAAATGTTGCAAGAAGTCTTGTCGAGAGTAGTCAAGCCCTATCCAGGTGTGTAATAAATTATTTTTGTGTCACGATACGCGGAATTGGCTCCCAATGGTAGAGGCTTCAAATAGGTAATTTAATGGTCGATTCTACCACCTTTAATAATTTATTACACCAGACCGCCGTCAGATATGGAGTCTAATGTTACTATGTGGTCGTTCTAAAGGATAGGTCAACCTTATCCAGTTGTGTAATAAATTATTTTTGAGCCAGGTTACACGGAATTTCCTCAGAATGGTAAAGGTTTGAAATTTTTAATTTAAAGATCGATTCTACAACCTTTAATCATTTATTACACCAGACCGCCATCAAGTATTGAGCCAAATTATACTCTTTGAACATTATGGTGGGTAAATCAACCTTTTACAGATGTGTAGTAAATTGTTTTTGTGTCAGGATACGCGGAATTCGCTCCCAACCGTGGAGGCTTTAAATAGGTAATTTAAAGGCCGATTTTAACACCTTTAATAATTTATTACACCAGACCGCCACCAGATATGGGATCAAATGTTACTCTTTAAACATTATGGTGGGTAGATCAACCTTTTACAGATGTGTAGTAAATTATTTTTGTGCCAGGATACGCGGAATTCGCTCCCAACCGTGGAGGCTTTAAATAGGTAATTTAAAGGCCGATTTTACCACCTTTAATAATTTATTACACCAGACCGCCACCAGATATGGGATCAAATGTTTACTCTTTAAACATTATGGTGGGTAGATCAACCTTTTACAGGTGTGTAATAAATTATTTTTGTGCCAGGATACGCGGAATTGGCTCCCAATGGTAGAGGCTTCAAATAGGTAATTTAATGGTCGATTCTACCACCTTTAATAATTTATTACACCAGACCGCCACCAGATATGGGGCCTAATGTTACTCTGTGGTCGTTGTAAAAGGTAGGTCAACCTTATACATGTGTGTAATAAATTATTTTTGAGCCAGGTTACACGGAATTTCCTCCGAACGGTAAAGGTTTGAAATTTTTAATTTAAAGGTCGATTCTACCACCTTTAATCATTTATTACTCCAGACCGCCACCAGATATTGAGTCAAATATTACTCTTTGAACATTATGGTGGGTAGGTCAACCTTATACAGGTGTGTAATAAATTATTTTTGAGTCAGGTTACACGGAATTTGCTCCGAACGGTAAAGGTTCGAAATTGTTAATTTAAAGGTCGATCCTACCACCTTTAAAAATTTATTACACCAGAGCGCCACCAGTTATTGAGTCAAATGTTACTACTTGGACATTATGGTGGGTAGGTCAACCTTATACAGGTGTGTAATAAAATACTTTTGTGTCACGATACTCGGAATTGGCTAACAACGGTATAGGCTTCAAATAGGAAATTTAAAGGTCGATTTTAACACCTTTAATAATTTGTTACACCAGATCGCCACCAGTGATGGGGTCTAATGTTACTCTGTGGTCGTTGTAAAGGGTAGATTAACCTTATTCAGGTGTGTAATAAATTAATTTTGTGCCAGGATACGCGGAATTGGCTCCCGACGGTAGAGGCTTCAAACAGTTAATTTAAAGGTCGATTCTACCACCTTTAATAACTTATTACACCAGACCGCCACCAGATATTGAGTCAAATGTTACGCCTTGGACATTGTGGGGGGCAGGTCAATCTTATCTTGTTGTGTAATAAAATATTCCGCGTATCGTGACAGACAAATAATTTATTACACACCTGTATAAGGTTGACCTACCCTTTACAACGACCACAGAGTAACATTAGACCCCATATCTGATGGCGGTCTGGTGTAATAAATTTTAAAAGCTGGGAGAATCGACCTTTAAATTACCTATTTGAAGCATATACCGTTGGGAGCGAATTCCGCGTATCCTGACACAAAAATAATTTATTACACAACTGGATAAGGTTGACCTACCCACCATAATGTCCAAGGAGCAACATTTGACTCAATATCTGGTGGCGGTCTGGTGTAATAAATTATTAAAGGTGGTAGAATCGACCATTAAATTACCTATTTGAGCCTCTACCATTGGGAGCCAACTCCGCGTATCGTGACACAAAAATAATTTATTACACACTTGGATAGGGCTTAACTACTCTCGACAAGACTTCTTGCAACATTTTTCCTAAAATCTGGTGGCAGTCTGGTGTAAACAAATTTATTAAATTTGGTTAAATTGACATTTTTGAAATATATAATCGTTTTGGGGTGAAATTTTACCCTTAGGCTAGTTATAGGGGTGCTCTTGAACTAACTTATTCAATGTAATTAATTTGTAATAAATTCTGGTTCAAGAATCATCCCGATATCATAGCTACATCAAAAGTTACAATTTTGGCAGTGCAGGTTTAATTGTAAGCTAAGCCGACCACTCGTTCCTCGAAAACGGTAACTGTAATAAAATCGGGATTTGTTGTAATAAATTGTAATAAATGTGAACAAATTATTGAACAGGTTTCATTGAGGCGGGCTAATTTAGTCGGTGCAGGTTTAGAGCACTGAAAAAGTGTAGTCTCAACCCAGTAGTTGTATTATAACGGGTTTTCCAATAGGAATGAAACAATTTAAATTATTATAATGGCAACACTGCGTGTTATTTTTTGACATTTCTTATGTCATTTGTGTTCAGTAGGTTATACTATTTAATCATTGAAAGATACACGCTTCAACAACGTTTAGAAATTGTTAAGTTGTTTTATCAAAGTCAGTGCTCATGTACGATATTATTCAGTAATTCGATTCACTATTCCTCGTTTTGTAGACAAATTTGAAAGTGAATTTTCTTTACACGATACAAGAGTACTAGTACGACAAAGAAATGCCCGCACCCAAGAGAATATTGATTCGGTAGCAGCAAGGGTAAGATAAAATCCAAATTTTTCGCTTCCACGTCGTTCTCAACAATTAAATCTTTCTCAAACAACAACATGGAGAATTTTAAGAAAAGATTTGGGTTTACATCCTTACAAAATTCAACTGAAGTCATTACACCACCATAAACGTCGTTTATTTTCTGATTTTGCTCTTGAACAACTTGAAAATGATGAACATTTCTATCGAAAAATTTTATTCAGTGATGAAGCTCATTTTTGGTTAATTGGTTGGTTATGTAAACATACAGAATTGCAGAATTTGGAGTGATGAAAATCCACACGAAACTGTTTAGATGCCAGTACATCCAGATAAAGTCATTGTGTGGTGTGCAATTTATGCTGGTGGTGTGACTGGTCCATATTTCTTTGAAGAAAATGATCAAAGAGTAACAGTAAATGGAGAACGATATAGAACAATGTTAAATGATTTGTTTCCATACATAATTGGAAAACCCTTTATTACAATAGTATTAGTTAGCCATTATTATTAGTTCCGAAAATATGAAGTGTCAAAGATACGCTAAATAAAAACAACCGATATGTTTTACTAGGCAAATACATCACATTAATTTAAACAACCAGTGTTGTAAAAAATATTTGTTTACATTTTTTATGTAAATAGTGTGAATATTGATTAATTACGGTAAAAAATTGTAATAAATTTAAAAAGATAATTAATCAGCGACATCTGCATGAAAATACTGTGTGTCTTAGAAGACTTTAGAAACTAAATTATTCAATGTACTAATAGTTCAAACAACATATCAATAGATGTCCCTAGCTCAAAAGTCTTCATTTGTGCCTCACATTCAACTTAACTAATATAAGTGTCATTACTTATTACAAGTATACATTACTTAAAAGCCGCCGTAAAAAATTAAATGGAGACGATTAACATTAGTAATATATGAAATATTTAATTTGTGAGGTTAAGGTGTAGTAATATTTTGTCTTATTTGTAGTGGCCACGAAATTATTATTAAAATACAAAAAGATATATACAAAAAGATATTGTCTAAGGACAATGGATATATCCGAAAACACATAAGAGTATCAGCTGATCCTCTAGATATGATTTGTGAATTACTTGTAGAGCAGCAACCCATGAAAGGTTTTAAATTCACACTACGATTTCGAGTTTCTGTGTTTTTGTATTGGCTTGCCTGTGTAGTGAGCTATCGGGTTACCGGTATAAGCTTCAATATATCAAGATATTCAGTTATAACAATTGTTCACAAATTGTTGTATATGTTTGTCAAGCGTGCACCCAAAGTCATAAGATTGCCCAGCTTGGATTCATATTGTGCATTTGGCGAAAAATTTAATCAGCCATCAGGTACATTAATATTTTCGAAAGCAATAGGGGCTATTGATGGCTGTCATATTAAAATTCTTTACCAACTAGATTACATAGCCATACATAAATAGAATAATAGATTACAGCATTAATTTAAGTAGTTTAGTTCAGGCAAATTTCTTAATTTCTATTAAGTCGCTGAAGTTGGTTTGTTTCTTCGCTAAAGCGTGGCCATCTCGAAAAAAATGTACGAATAGAAAAAGTATAGTCTCATCCCAAAAATATAATATGCATATTCTAGAAACTGGCACATTTACGTATATTAATTTTTTCCAATGGAATACCTCATCGGCGTTTCAGATCAAATTTAGCATTTTAAAAACAAATACACTTTTCATGGTTACGTTCAGTGGAAAAACAATAAACCTCGATAACTAACGGTATTTGCATTTTCCTTTCATGCATACGAAATTTTCTTTAAAAATATGAACCGCACGATTAAACCACTAACAAAAAGCAATAAACTCAGGATTAATATAAATTTAAATAAAAAACTTGAAAGAATATTATAGAACTGTAAAAACTCAAAACCAATAATCAAATTACAATCAAAAAAGTATAAAAGTTTTTATTTTTTTGCTCAATCAAGTCGATTAATACAAAAATAATGTTCACCATTTCCAAAGTTTGTTTCAACTTTCTTCGTACGTAATCTTATCTGATTTTGATATTTTTGCCAATATTCTCAATATAATTTGGGTATGTATCGATTGAAAAATAAAATCAATATCAATTATTGACAGATGATCAAAATGATGCATGATTTTATTCATGACTAGTGGATACCAGGCGTGCGCTGCAACGCCTTTTTGTAGCAAAGGGTATTTACATATGCAACATATAGCTGATACGGCGTGGGCTGGAACACAGGTGAATTAAATTATTTTTTTGTAGGTTTGTGTGTTTTTGTTATTGAATGAACATATATTGAATGGTAAATATATTATTGTAATGCTCTTGGGTAAACAATAATATTTTTGGTTTTGCCATTTGATGCGTAATAAGACATGTTCTCCTTTGAATTTGCCATTCAATATTGTTGGTTTTATGCTATTCATCAATTTTTTGACTGCAAGCCTTGTGCCATTGCACAGTCTAGATCCCAATGCATTTCGGTATTTTTTTGTACATTTTTCATATGAATTCAGTGATTTTAACTTTTGTTTGGATACACGTGCGGTGAGGTCGAGTCGATCCGAAGACTTCCAGGTGATTTATACGAATTGGTTTGTTCTGGGTAGTACTCATCGGATTAGGATTCATTCATCGAAAAACACGGTATAACGTCGGATCGAAACTATTATACCTGGATATTCATCCGGCATCTTTGTGGTCACCTCGACTTACCATCACCAACCTACACTTCATTTTATTCTAACATGGAATAATTGTAGATAAAAAATGTTGAACGAAATTGTTGCCTTTATCAGCCAATTCAAGACAGTAGTATTACATTTTAAAAATACAAAGGCTGTTACCATTGCGGGATTCAGTTGACCAGATAATACGAACACTCTGTTCTCATGTAGTTGCAATGAGAATATCCAGCGGAAACCACTTGCACCAGAATGGATGAATGCACCAACAATCTCGTATTACGAGTATAACCGTTTTTAATACTCGATTCTTTTAGTTGTATACCTAAAGGTGCAGCACCGTAATATCCGCAACAAAAGTTTTATTCATGAATAAATAACATCGGCTTGCACATTCGTTTTAACAACATTTATGTAGTCACACTACTTTATCTTAGTAACCCAACACACGTTTTGTACTGTTCTTGAACAAAAATCGTAGCCCATTCGGCCAAATGTAAATAAATATTATTTAGAAAATATTATTTAAGTTATTTCTTTTAATCACCGGTTAAGTATAATAACTTTTATGCAACGTATTAAAATTATTTTTTTTTATTAAAAATACATTTTGAAATGTTCAAGTTTATGACCAGCAATCAACTGTCCGACCACCCCTCTTTTCCAAATCGCATCACATTTTTTTCTTGAGTAACTTTGGTAGGGGAATTCTAACCGGTTATTATGATTATCTATACCACTTCTCTAAATTTTACAATTACTATTGAAATTACCAACAGCATTGATCAAATGATTCCACTCAAAACACAAAAATAAAAATTCTTTAAACATAAATTACAGCGTGCCTTGCGCGATCGTTACACCAGTTAATAATTGTTATTTAATTTCATCCCATATGGGATTACATGTGAACGTTATGAATAGATCGGGGCGACCATATGGACGTACATATGTCCATCGTTCCCAAATCATTGACATTGCCGTCATTCTGTATGGTATCACGAAGGTGAATATAGTCATCTGATGGCAGTTTACCTTGATTCAATCGTATACATATATAAAAGTCGTTCTAATTCAATTTTTGCATACATGACGAATCGATAATATAACTGCCGATACATCAAAATGTTCTTTTCGGAATTTTGACGTATCATTAAGCAAAAAAGTGAGTGCGATGGATTTTTACATCGCACTCACTTTTTTATTTGTTGGCTCATCTTTGAATTAGAAACAATATTCTCGATTAATATTTTATTGTGATTGTTATGTATTTATGGTTGCCGAATTACCTGTTCTGGGATTTCTTTGTTTAATATTAATGTGATATGCATCTTGTCCATCCCAGTAGATAATTGGGTATTGTAATGTATCATAGGAGGGATGCATTTCTGAAATTCGTTGAGGTGGATCGTTGTGGCAACGGAGGATGATGTTACGTGATTTATGTTCCTCACCAACAATGACCGACTGGTGATTTTGTCGGCTTTAATTACAATGGTGATCATGGATGCGACACGTCTTGCGCCATTATTGAATGAAATGCGTTGATCTACTTGTTGTACATCGACTGATTGCTGTCCCAAGTCGATTTGTAAATATTTGTGCTCTTCATTTGAAACAGGCAATAAAGATCTAGCGCGATGGTAAACCTGCCCTTGCACTTTATGCGTTGTCATGTGATTGTTTCTGATGATATTGGTAGCACCAAAAGATGTCATTGGAAAACATGCATTGTATTTGCGAATGTTTTCCAAGAAATGTTTTGATGTGGCTATATCACCTGTATGAGTAATAAAACAATAAACTGTTATTTAAGCATCGAAATCTTGTGTGTCGTTTGTATTACCATTCAGTAATGATTTTAATGGGTCTGGTGGCAATTCGAAATGTGGCAACAAAACTTTTGCATTCGAACAGCACATTGCAATAGGAACACACTTTGTTCATTGGCCCAATTTCAAAGAATCGTTGTGAATGGTAATCAACTTCCGAATTGTATTGAAATGCAATGCGTTCAAACGAAACAATTTGTTATTCTCTGTTCTGAACAACTCGTGCACGGTTACTTGCAAGTCGTTGTTGTCGGTGTTCGACTGTTTCTCTGGATCGTGATTGTGCAGTTTGCAATCGATCAGTTTCCCGGTATGCTTGACGTTGCTCATCTCGTTCGATGGCTCGTAACGTTTGAGGGCGTATGTGATTGAACGAGAGCTTTACGAAAAGTGTGATCGGGCGAGGCGAACGAAAGTTGAGAAAGAGAAATAAGTTATTTTTATTGTTTTTTTTGTGTGTTGTTTATTTAAAGTGAAATTGCGTGTGTCATTTATTTTTGTCTTTGTTTTTTCACCAACAACATTAAAACATCAAAACAACACAAATTTATTATAAATAGAATCAGACCAATAAAAGCCAAATATGGATGAAAGTGGTATGGAAATTGCGTTGTTTTGTTTATGAACGTAATTTTAGTTGATACCATTTTATTTAAATAATTTGTTAAAAAAGCAACCTGATTAAATTTGTCTAAAAAATGGACAAACAAATTTTTTTTGGTCTGTATCACACTGTAGGAGCAAGAGAGAGATATAAGTTTGAATATATGTATATATATATATATATATATATATATATATATATATATATATATATATATATATATATATATATATATATATATACATATAAAAATATATAGACATATATAGATGGAGCTAAAAAAGTTTTACTTCAGTCTTGTGGTCTAAAGCACACCCACTTTTTTTTTAAATAAAACACAAACCATTTGAGATATCTCGAAAATTTTATTATCGGATTGAAGTACAATCAAAACATTATGTGTAAGTCAATGAAGTTAGCCCGAGCCCGAATTTTATGGTGGATTTCTTGGATAAGTGTAGCCATCCCGAAAAAGTGTAAATAGGTTAAAAAATGTAGCACCATCCCGAAAAAAATTCACGCATGCGATAAACAAACAATATAGAAAATTAATATTAATGTAAAAAAATTACTGGTGTACAATTTTTATTTTATTTTATTTAACCCAAATAGCGATAATTTGAGTAGTTACTAGGGTCAGATAAAGCCACCAAGCGGCATACACGGCCAGATTGGCCAATGTACTAACTAAGATGTGTAAACTATCCTATGTCCATATAAGGTGGAAATAACCTTTGTTTTTAATTCATTAACAGCAAAGTGATTTTTTGTGTAGTTACCATGGGTCAACATTAAATTCTGAACCGAAATACCGATAGCCGCTTGGTGGCTTTATCTCTAGGTATTTCAGTACAGAATTTCATGTTGACCCATGGTAACTGCACAGAAAATCGCCTATCGGTTAATGAATTAAAAATAAAGGTTATTTCCACCTGACATGGACATTGGGTAGTTTCCACGATTTAGTTAGTACATTGGCCTATCTGGACGTGTAGGCCGCTTGGTCGATTTATCTCTAGGTATTTCGGTACAGAATTTAATGTGGACCCATGGTAACTGCACAAAAAATCGAGTATCGGTTAAATAAAAAAATAAAAAAAGGTTATTTCCATCTGATATGGACATAGGGTAGTTTCTATTTCTTAGTTAGTACATTGGCCTATCTGGCTGCGTATGCCGCTTGGTGGCTTTATTGCTAGGTATTTCAGTACAGAATTTAATGTGGACCCATGGTAACTGCACAAAAAATCGCCTTGCGGTTAATGAATTAAAAACGGAGGTTATTTCTACCTGATATGGACATAGGATAGGTTCTATATCTTAGTTAGTACATTGGCCAATCTGGCCGTGTATGCCGCTTGATGGCTTTATCTGTAGGTATTTCGGTACAGAATTTAATGTTGACCCATGGTAACTGCACAAAAAATCGCCTATCGGTTAAATAAACAAATTAAAAAAAGGTTATTTCCACCTGATATGAACATAGGATAGTTTCCACATCTTTGGCCTATCTGGCCGGGTATGCCGCTTGGTGGCTTTTATTCTAGGTATTTCAGTACAGAATTTAATGTGGACCCATAGTAACTGCACAAGAAATCGCCTTTCGGTTAGATAAACAAATTAGAAAAAAGGTTATTTCCACCTGATATGTACAAAGGATAGTTTCCACATCTTAGTTAGTACATTGGCCTATCAACATTCGTCGGCACACATCACTGGCCTATCAACATTGGCCTATCAGCATATCGTACAATGCCGCTTGGTGGATTTATCTCTAGGTATTTCAGTACAGAATTTAATGCGAACCCATGGTAGCTACACAAAAAATCGCCTATCGGTTAAATAAACAAATAAAAAAGGTTATTTCCACCTGATATGGACATAGGATAGTTTACACATCTTAGTTAGTACATTGGCCTATCTGGCCGTGTATGCCGCTTGGTGGCTTTATCGCTAGGTATTTCAGTACAGAATTTCATGCGGACCCATGGTAGCTACACAAAAAATCGCCTATCGGTTAAATAAACAAATAAAAAAGGTTATTTCCACCTGATATGGACATAGGATAGTTTACACATCTTAGTTAGTACATTGGCCTATCTGGCCGTGTATGCCGCTTGGTGGCTTTATCTCCCCTAGTAACTACTCAAATTATCGCTAGTTGGGTTAAATAAAATAAAATAAAAATTTTAGACCAGTAATTTTTTTACATTAATATTAATTTTCTATATTGTTTGTTTATCGCATGCGTGAATTTTTTTCGGGATGGTGCTACATTTTTTAATATATTTACACTTTTTCGGGATGGCTACACTTATCCAAGAAACCCACCATAAAATTCGGGCTCGAGCTAACTTCATTGACTTATATGTGTGATATTTGACATCGTTCATATGTCCACTACGGGCACGTTTGCAAGTGTCGATTCGTTGAACCCAATTTTCGATGACTCGGCCTCTCGTTCAATATTGGTTCTGAGCTTCTCTAACGACGCTGGCTTGTTGGCATAGACCAATGATTTAACGTAGCCCCATAAAAAAGTCTAGAGGAGTTAAACCACACGATCTAGGAGGCCAATCGACAGGACCATTTCTGGATATAACACGTTCATCGAATTTAGATTTCAATAAGTCGATTGTTAGACCCTCTGTGTAGCATGTCGTACCGTCTTGTTGAAACCACCACACTCTGTAGCGATCTCCATTGACTGTAACGTGATGGTCATTTTCATCAACGAAAAAACGGTTCAATGACACCACACATGAAAACCACACCATATAGTTATTTTTTGTGGATGAAGTGGTGTTTTTTGAAGCACATGAGGATTTTTACCTGACCAATAATTTATATTCTGTTTGTTGACGAAGCCGTTTAGCCAAAAATGCGCTTCATCACTGAAGATGTTTTTGCGATGAAATTGGTCATCTTCTTCCAACATTTCTTGAGCCCAATCCGAGTGGCTTTAGTACTTGTGTTAACTTGAGCTTATAAGGGCGCCAAAGTGTGGTTTGAGCGAGGCCCCAATCTTGAGATCGCCGTGGAATCGACTGTTTTTGTTCGTTTGCGACGGACGCTTGAACGACAGCAATATTCTCGGCAGTTCGACCAACCCGTTATTTCACTGGCACGAGAATATCCAGCAGCGAAAATGTAGACTCCAATGTTTTCACTACACTATGAACTGAGACGATAACTACGAACAAAAATTGGAATTAACGCTTTTGCGTTAAGTTGCAGTCACCGACCCGGAACTTTTGTAGTGAATTTTAATTATTTATAAACGTTGTTCGTTCGTGTACTTCACCGTGATGAAAATGTTGCCTTTACTAAATTTTTTGACACTGACAGTTTGGTTGTTTGGTTATTTATCAAGTCCCAAATGAAAACCCTGATATATGTAAATTCTATTGAAACAATATTTAATACATACCTGAAAAACGGTCACCACCAATTATTTTATTTCACTGTACCTAATAAATAATCGGGAATAACGGGGATTCGGACATACACAAATCTGTATTATTTACACAAAACGATTACAAAATGTGTTGAAATAATCGATGACGGTTTAATGGTTTAAAAACAAAAGATATTGTTCAAACTAAACCAATTTGACACGTTTGTATCAAAGAATATTTCTAGTAGAAGATGCGATAATTTTAATATAAAGTTAGTACCTTTTCAAACTAAGCCAATTTTATACGTAAAATTTTTTGTAGCAAAGAATATTTCTTGTAGAATACAATTTTTTAAATATGAAAGTTTGGTACTTTTTCAAAACTAATTGTACACGTATGATATTTTGTAGCAAGGGGATTTCTTGTGGAAAATGCAATTTTTGGTGGTTGGAATAGTGGACAGAAATGAAGTTATATGGAAATTATATATTTTAACTTATTTCTATTAATTTTTATTTGTTAAAATAATTAGAAAATCGAGTTAGTCGAATATTTAGTCTAAAGTATTATTTTTTTTCCCCCTTATATGGTTAAGCTTCACCATTTTAAATGTCAGAAAACAGCTTAAAAATTGCAAAAATTTAATTTTAAATTCAAATTAATTAGTTTTAAACTATAAATATCTTTTTGAGTCCATCAATTTATTTCGACGGATGGATTCAATTGATTGATAACGCAATTCGTTTCGTACAATATTTCAGGTCAACAGTATGCTCTTCTGGTCAGTGAGGCGATTCCATTCCCAATTGCTGACGATTACATCCTTATAGAGATAAATCGTTTATATGGACTCTCATACATTTTAGATAGAAGTATAGTAACGACCAATCAAATTATTATAAAATACAATTTAGACCCAGGGAACCGATCCCTTCAAGAAAATTATGAAATTCTACTCTGGTATAAAATCGTTATTCAAGGATCCGGGGATTCAAGCATGTCATTAATTTCATAATACTGTGGACAAAAAATAGTAAGACTTTGTTCATAATTTTAAAATTCTTTATTTATTTCTCCAAATCTATTTCGTCCTCCTCAAACTAATGCCCCCCCCCCCCCGACTTCAATACACTTGGTACATCCTGGTACTTGACATCCTGGTAGTCGGAAAGCATTGTTTCACAGACGTCAACGCGACGCTGTTTTTCCAAAAAAATTGAGTGATTTTGGAAGCAATCCTGCTTTCACCTTTCTTAGGCCCAAATGATCTTTCAAAATGGTTTTCACTGATCCTTCCGATATTCCAACGATGCCAGTAAGGTCTCGGCCTGTTAATCGTTGATTCTTGAGCACCAATTCCTTGATTTTGTTAACGTGTTGATCATCAGTTGATGTTGATGGCCGTCCTAGACGTGGCTCGTCGTCAACACGTTCTCGACCCTCTTTGAACAATTTGTACCAACAAAAACACTTGCTCGCGATATACAATTATCACCGTAGGCCTTTTGCAACATTCTGAACGTTTCGCCACTACAAAATTGATTCCGCACACAAAATTTAGTGGAACTTCTTGAATAATTTCACTCATTGTAAAAATCGCCGAATGCACTTTTTGTACTTCAGAAAAACAAACGTATACTAAACACTAATGATTATTTTGATGTGACGTTTGGCACAGATGTCACTGACAGTCATACCAACATAGAAAAAAATATTTCGACGAATGGTTTTCCGCGCGAAATTTAAATTCAAAAGTCTTACTACTTTTTGCCCACAGTATAAGGTTTTTCCTTAACTCATTCCCGTCAAAGAATTAAAAAGAAAAATTTTAATTTTAGATAAATTTGTACCGAAGTCCGAAAACTCCGAGGTCTAGGACTTCAACCCTTTCAAAAATATTATAAGGTTGGTTCTGGACATGCAACTTATACACGGTCAAAATTTAAAGAGGATAAGTTGAGCTATTGTAAAAAAATCGCAGTATGCTCACGTCCACCCTCTTGTCGAGATACACATTGTGTGAAAGTTTCATGTCCATCGGCCGTATATTCTTTGAGATTTTTGCTAACAAACATACAATCATAAGTTTACTTTTATAAATACAGGACGACCAAACGAAGTTGGGTAAAAAGGGAGCTCATTTCAAACAAAAACAGACAAGTAAAGTTTTTTCGAATCGCATGTGCACCCACCAAAAAAGGGTTCTGTACACGTTGCACATGATGATGGTACAACTGATTTTTTATTAAATATACGATGCAACATGGACCGTCGCACTCCCGAACGCCTTGACAAACAACGAACACTTATAGATGGCTCGCCTGTCACCATTCTAATTAGTCTATCTTCGTCTATATCAAGTTGAGCGGCTGTTTCGCCGTTACTGTACATTTGATGTACATTTTGAAATACTCTGTATCGGGAAAGCGTTCCCCATTTGGATATCGTCTCTGGTATTCTCTTGCTACTGCTAGGGCGTTGCCATTATATAAGCCTAAAATGAAATACATTTTTGCATATTCGCGGTGGGAATAAGCTGCATAGCTTATTGACATTTAATTATAAACGTTAGAGCATGTATGTATGGAACTACTAACATGAATTAC
This sequence comes from Nephrotoma guestfalica, assembly GCA_963691935.1. Taxonomy (NCBI): domain Eukaryota; kingdom Metazoa; phylum Arthropoda; class Insecta; order Diptera; family Tipulidae; genus Nephrotoma; species Nephrotoma guestfalica. The sequence goes on along the minus strand of OY829913.1, from coordinate 224,809,864 downwards.
AAAATGTTTTTCGTTTTATACAACAAATTTTGTATAATTCTGTCAACTAGATTTGCTTAAAACAAATGGTATTTGTTTTATTTCTGACAACGCATCGATTTTAGAAATCGAAATTTTGGTAAGTGCATTTTTTAATAAATACGACACTTACTGTGTGAAAAATTGGTAAAAAGACATTCTGTTGTGAACCCGGTGTGTGACACCATTTTAAACATCAACAAATGTTTTTGAGAAACAAAAAGACTTTACTTAACCATTGTTTTTATTTGACAGAAGATAATACAGCTTATAAACATGATTTTATTGGAAAGGCACACTCTTCTAGAGCTTATTAAAAAGAAAGTTAAAAAAATGAATCTTATTAATTAATTAATGTTTTGGTGAGTGCGCGTGCGATTTCACTAAAAACACTAAAAGTGGAATAACTTTTGCACCATCAACAATTCGAAAAAACTTTACTTGGCTGTTGGAAATGTGTTCCCCTATCACCATGCTTCGTTTGATCGTCCAATTCTGGGATACCCTGTATAGAATAAATCAGCCGGAACAAAACCAACTGTGGCATAGCTGAAACCGAGACAGAACATTAGGAGCCGGAATTATCCTGATCATTGCACAATGAGTTTTAGTTGTTCTATATGTGGTCCACAATCACTGCGTATTAGATAGGTGTAACCTATAAGCTTTCAAACGGAACCCATGTCAGTCATCAGTCAATAAAGTTAATCATCGCTACTAGGTGCTTAGCGGAACCAAATGTTAACAAGCCAAAACCATTCAGAGCATGCACAATCAGTACGGTGAGTTTGTGATGATCGTGCAACAAAAAACTGTCTCTAAAAAGATCAAAACCAGCAATCACAATGCAAACCATTACCCTGAAAAATTAATAAAGTTACTATATAAAATGATTCGGAACCATGCATTTAAAGTCAGTTGAAATAAGATTTATACAAACCAAGATTATTCGAAGCATATCCTATGTATTATTGATAAGTAAGCAACTACATATATCCTTTCGTTGGAACAATAATTAAGTCAGACAAAACAACTACGAAGGGCGCTACTAGCTTGGATTAATTTGAACCATATGAAGTCACACGGATTGTCCGTCTGCTTCCTAATAATTTGGGCTGGATTATGGTTGGAATTTTAGAAATAGCATAATGCTCTAAATATATTAGTCTAATCATCATCAGCGATTATGAATACGCAACCGCAATGATATTCCAATCAATGTGGTTTGTGAATGAGATGCAATCGCCCACCACGGGATAGCAGAGTTATCATAAAAGATGTCGGCACTTTGAAGAATTTGTCTGCCTCTTACTTGGTTATACTAAACGCGGGTAATAATCCACCTTTCCGAGACGTCCAGATAGCAGGATGTAATTAATATTGCGGCTTGATATGAAATAATACTATTTCATCTCCGTTGTATTTCCTTTTTCTTATATTTAGAAACCCCAGATATATAAACTAGGTCACTTTGACCATCAGCAATGAAAATAACATAAAAACCTCTCAGTAAACCCCAACGAAATGGAGCACACTCGACCATTGTCGACTAGTAGTGAATTAATCCGACTGAGTAAACGTTCAAGAAAGCTTCTCAATAAAGTCATTAACACAGATAAAATTGAGTTTTGGAACTTGTTCGAAGGACGGGAAACGTTAAAATGGAGATCTTTACAAAATTTTTCGGTCGCTGCTAAACTCAAGGACTTTGTCGGTGTCAAAATTATTATCGGACTTGGATAATTGATGATTCATCTCACATTTCCGATGGAGACTTGATCATGTACATCGATGGATCTGAATTATACTCTGAAACGTAACGTGTACCTTTCATAGTAACACATTGAGATGAAAAATTAATTCTTGTATGAAAATTTATCCGACAACCAAATATTTACAAAGTGAACTAGAGAACGGCATGTAAAGTACATAACTGAATTTACAAGTACATAACTGAAACAACGCAAAACAGAAAGAAATTAAATTAAATCATTGAAAGCCAAATATTGTTGAAACCAAACTACAAAAAGTAAACTTCGGAATTTATATGAAAAATTTACATCATCATACATACGAGATACGGAAATATGTCGTGTTGTGTTCTCCTACATGTAAGACTTGAAAACAAAACCAACAACTTCCGTTGTATGTGTATTTAATGTTTTCGGAGCTAAGGAAAATTAAGCACTTTGTCGTTTCTTTGTCAGTAGCAGTGTGTAGTTTATTGTTTATTCATTGTTGAGGGCTGGATAATTACAGTTCATAAAATTGGTAATAGCAATTTGAAGCAAAAGTTTGGCAACTTTTTTAATTTTGATAATAATGCATGAGTACATAAAATTGTGTTGCATTATCCGTTTGTGAGGTTTTTGTCGTCTCATATGAAAAGACATTTTTTGTTCGATTTTAGTATTTTTTTTTTTTACAAAATGTGGTTTAATGTTCCAAGTTATTGAAATATGATTACTTGTTCATGATGTAATGAATGAACACATTTTTAGAGTTTAACAAAAACACAATTAGTTTTGTTTGGTAAGTTTTCAAAAACTTTTAGTCTAACAAAGTTTATTTACTTTTCATTTTAGTTGAAATTGTTTGCATTCGTTTATAGTTAGTGATAGTATTTGCACTTATTTACTATTTCTGCCTTTTGAGATATCTTAAACCGGGTACTATACTTTATTTTCGTACTATATATATTTCTAGTATTAAAAAGGTTTATGTTATTCGCGGTTAGAGAGAAATTGTTAAAGTGAAATAGTTCCTGCTGTTATTTTAAAACAAACTGGGAAAAACAAAAAATTGTACCATATTTTTCGAAATTTAAATTTAATTTTACACTCACCGATTTTCGCCAAATTTCATTGCCGCCCCAAAACTTACGAAAAAAACGTAAATAAAAAGTAAGGAGATAGCTTAATTCTGAAATTTCACTCCGATCAGTCAACTCGCCTGGATTTTAAATAAGGCACCGACATTTATAATCTAATTCACATACTGTATGTAAGCTCTGTAACTCTACAATTTCCGATGTGTACTAAAATATAACTTGGCTCTATAAACGTAAGTTTTGTGCTGTACCTTTACAGCACCAAATTTGGTGGCGTAAAGTAACACATCAAGATTTCGATAGCGAGTAACTCCAACAATTTGCATTGTCTGAAACGGTTTTCGCATATATATGTTGTTACCAATAGCATTTTTGAACCAACAAAAGTTGAAGCCCACGCCCATTGTAGTTTTTGAAATTTAGATAAAATTAATTTAAAATTGTTTGCTTTTCTTTTGTAGCCTAAATGTGGATAATGAAACACATATCCGTACAGTCGGAATAAATAGATTGTTTCCGAAACACATAGAAAAATATTGTTTTTATGGTATACAAACGAAATTCGCCGACTGTATTAAAATGCCGTTTGACAACTGTATAATTCATTCTTATTTTTATTTACTTCTTAATTAATTTACAATAAACTCAATATTTTTATGATATACAAACATAGCTTGTTTTATTTATAACGCGAGTTTATATCAATGTTCAAGTGCCGCCATGTATTTGATAGAATACTTTAAAAGAGCGGCCTATTTGGTTGCAGCGACGGCGAATTGATTTACAGTGGTTAACGAAACAATCAAAAGTCTACAATTTGTGAATATAATTTTTTAGAACACTGTAGCTTTTTCTCTGTAAGTAATTTCTATAAAGTTACAGCTATAGAGTTTTTACATTTCCAGAATCGGGCCATTAGTCTACACAGCAACACACATACAGTGAATTTGTTGTAAACTTCTTTTTTGAACTTCACAAAAATTTTGAGGTCGAAAAAACATTCAGTGCAGAATGTGAAATTTCTCATATGATCACGATCCATGATTTACTGAACAGGAATCTTTGGTAGAGAAGTGTACTGCAATGATTAGTCCGTAGCAAAGTATTACCAGGAACCAAATGCCAGTGATATAACTTGGCAAAAACAAGCAATGAGTACAACGAATACGGAATATCTTTCAGTACGAGAAGGAAAACGCTGAACCCCGTGAACAACGAAGAGAAGTAAAGAAATTTACAGCTTTAAGAATTGAAGAAAGAGAATGAGGAACTCAAAAGAGAAGTTCAAACACGCGCAGCACTGGGGGTGACACATAAACCTGAAATCGATGGTGACATTATTCTATTCCTTACGGATGAAGAAAAATTAGAAAGAGAAACAAATTTGTGTTGAACCGGAATAAAATACCAAACAAGAAAAATAAATCTCAATACTCACCAAAAATGGCAGAACTTTACCATCAACTTCAAAAGAGGTTTCTAGAAGCCAGTTAATTATGAAGAATGAACTAGCTCTTGAAAAACAACTAGCTAAACCAAAATTGAAATCACCTCCACCAATTAACGTCGTTGGAATATTAAATTATTCTACTATACAGTCGATCATGAAATCGCTTACAATAACCGAGTATAAACTCGTATCTCTAAACAAATAATATGGCAACCAAAGTTATGGCTAGAGATATTCACCCAACCTACGTAAAAGAGGAAATTATTGAGAATCTTAAGAAAAAGGGTTCTCAAATAGAAAATTCTGTAAACATCATTAAGAAAAAAAAATCAAAACTGAACATGGCGTCATATATATCAGGCAGGCGGTCCTTTGCATCTTCACCATCATCCCTATATATGTTACCTTGTTCAGGGCTCACCCCTAAACGCCCACCCCGTACAACAGCACAGATCTTACCACTGCGGTATAGAGCCAGTATACCAGCTCTGGTTTCAAACCTCATCTCTTACCTATGGCGTTTCTACACGAGTAAATGTTTACATTAGCCTTATTCACTCTTTTCATAATGTTAGGCTTCCAGATGAGCTTACTGTCCAAGACTATGCCACAGAATCTCGCTCTAATGCCGTCCATAGTAGGGGGGCTAACTACCGGAGTTTTGTATTTCTTAGTAAATAGCACCAGCTCCGTATGGGAAGGGTTGACCCCTAATCCACATTTGCTGGGCCATTTCGTAACGATCAGGAGTGCATTTAGCATAACATCCCTAATCGTATCCAGATATTTGCCTGAGACAGCTATCGCTACATCATCTGCATACGCTACCACCCCTGTCTTCTCTTTCTCCACTTCCAACAGCAATCCATTCATCACTACCCTCCAAAGAGGGGGGGATTTTACACCTTCCTGCGGAATTCCTCTAACCACCCGTCTCCTAATGGTCGACTCCCCAAGTTCTGAGGTAATAATCCTGCTTACCAGCATCTGGTTTATCAACCTACTTATAGGGTAGTCCACCTTCAAAAATGACAATCCTTCCATGATCGCCTCCGGGTTTACATTATTAAAGGCACCCTCAATGTCCAGAAATGCTACCATACAAAACTCTTACGAGTAAGTTGACTTCTCAATCGTACGTACTAGATCGTGTAAAGCTGTGTCCATCGACTTTCCCTTACAGTGCGCATGCTGCGACATTGCCCAATTTCTTGGCTTAATTTTTGTTCGAATAACTACATCTACCAGCCTTTCCAATGTTTTCAACAGAAAGGATAACAACCATGTGAGCTCTTTCCCGATTTATGGATAAATGCTACGCTGACCTCCTTCCATTTCTTAGGAATATAGACCAGTTTCAGACATCCCCGACGATAACCTCCAGCCAGGAGAGAATGACTGCCGAGCTCCTTTGGATCTCTGTTGGTATAATCCGACCCGAGTCCGCCGATTTATAAGGACTAATGCCATTCAGCGCCCACAGTATTCGTTCCCTGTTCACAATGCCCTCCATATCTATTGAAGGTGTTCCTCGATGAGCTCCAGACTCCATCGTGTCATCAAAGCTTCCCGGTAAATGGGTCTCCATGAGAAGCTCCAATGCGCTTGAAGCTGTCCATGACCCGTCCGGTCTAATTTATTAACTATAGAACTGGCTGGGTTAGTAGATAGAATGTTCCTAAGGCGAGAAGTCTCAGAGACCTCCTCCACAATACAACAGAAGAGTCGGGGGTCTTGGCCCCTTTGTGCCTTCCTCAACTCTTTTTTGTACTTTTTTAGGTCCTCCTTATAGGAGTCCAAATCCCAAACCACCCTTGTGTTCTTGGCTTTATTAAAGGCTGTCCTACACGCCCTCCGATAGGTTCCCAACTCCGGGGTCCATCATGTCGGTTTCTGCCTGCCCTAGGCTTTATCAGGGGGCACACAGAACTAAATGAAAGATTGCGTGCCTTTGTGACAATATCAACCATGCAATCTAATTCTTCTATAGTCGCCGGAAGTCCAGGGACCTCCAGCGGCAATAATTTCACAAATACCTTCCCATATTTGTTCCAGTTTGTCCTTCTAGGATTCCTGAAGGCTTTCCGGATAACAGGTTTAATGTTGAGGTTATAACGGGTGTTTTTTTAGGAGGTTTGTTTTTCCGATAGATGTCGTTTTATTTTATGACAGTTGTTTTGACAGCTCAAAGTGGCATTTCTACTCAGTATTGTTTGGCAAATCATTATGAATAGGTTAACTCCAGAACAACGTTTTCAAATCGTGGAAATTTATTTTCAAAATCAGTGTTCAATTAAAAATGTTTATAGAGCACTTCGTGAATTTTATGGTGCACATAATCGTCCGTCAGAGACCACCATAAAGAACGTAATTACCAAATTTCGGTCTACATTCACTCTTTTGGATGCCAAGCCACCGACAAGAATGAGAAGAGTTCGTACAGAAGAAAATATTGCTGTCGTTGAGGCCAGTGTCGAAGAAAACGACAATTTATCGATTCGTCGTCGTGCTCAGCAAATTGGACTTTGTCCATCGACTTTATGGAAAATTTTACGTAAAGATTTGGGTTTGGTGCCATACAAAATTCAATTGGTGCAAGAATTAAAGCCACACGACCATCGTTTGCGCCGTGAATTCAGTGATTGGTCGTTAAATCAATTGAACGAAGATCCATTTTTTTACCGTAAAATTCTCTTCAGTGATGAGGCGCATTTTTGGTTAAATGGATACGTCAACAAACAAAATTGTCGCATTTGGAGCAAAGATAATCCACACGCCGTTCTAGAATTACCAATGCATCCTGATAAATGTACTGTTTGGTGCGGTCTATGGGCTGGTGGGATCATCGGTCCATATTTCTTTAAAAATGAGGAAGGACGACGCGTTACCGTGAATGGAAATCGATACAGAACCATGTTAAATGAGTTTTTGTTGTCAAATCTTGAAGATATGGATATGAATGAAATGTGGTTTCAACAAGATGGTGCCACTTGCCATACAGCACGTGAAACAATCGACTTATTGAAAGAAACTTTCAACGACAACATTATTTCGAGAAATGGTCCGGTGAATTGGCCTCCGCGTTCGTTCGATTTGACGCCACTCGATTACTTTTTGTGGGGATACGTGAAGTCATTGGTTTATGTGGATAAACCTCAATCGATTGACGCTTTGGAAACCAATATTCAACGTGTCATTGCTGACATACGCCCTCAAATGCTTGAAAAAGTGCTGGAAAATTGGACCTCCAGAATGACATTTGTGAAAAATAGTCGTGGTAGCCATATGCCAGAAATTGTGTTTAAATGTTAAATGCCAAAAAATTATCTACCAAATAAAAAAAAATTTTGGTCATTTCATAATTTTATATGTGTTTTATTCAAAAAAAAAATCGGCAACCTCTTAAAAAAACACCCTTTATATTACAAATCGGTGATCAGAGAATGAGTGCTCCCTCGCCACTCTCCATCCCTTGATCATATGAAAAATTGCTTCTGACGCAAAGGTTACATCTAAAACCTCCTGTCGATTTTTAACAACAAATGTTGGTTCTCGCTCAATATTGCAAACTAAAAGGTTAGTATTTAATAAGTAATCAAAAATAATTCACCCCTTCCGTTAATGTCTGTGCTTCCCCAGATTGTGTGATGCGCGTTTGCATCACATCTAAGTATAACACCTATGCTTCTTTGACCTGCTTTCCGGATCAGTTACCTCAGGTTATTCGGCGGAACTTCCTTCTTGCGATCCATATAGGCTGAGGCTAGCCATAAATTTTCACAACCAACCTCAACGCTCACCGCTATAACTTCCCCGCTAAATGAATAAGAAGAAAAATATTCAGATTACTTTTCACTAAAATACACGATCTGATCTTCTCAGAGTTACTTGAGTATAATAATTTATACCTCCTCGTTCTGAGGCCACAGATCCTGTTATTGTTAATCCAAGGTTCTTGGATTAACACCAAGTCCTCATCTGAGGCAGTGACGATGAATTTACGTTGTAAGCGATTTTCAATAAAATTTTCCCATGTCCTAGGAAAACGACTTGATCATACTAAGCATCCTTAACCCCTATAACTTTTCAAGGGATGATAATTTTTGGTTGGATTAGATCTTTATTGCCTCGAATGAACAATTAATATTTGGTGGGGTTTTCCTAGGGCATGGACAAATTTTATGGAAAACCTAATACATTTAGTATTTTTCGGGGTTTTTATCACAACGAAAATGTATCATCTCGTTACGAATTGTACGTACGAAACTACCTTAAACCTTACAACTATTCAAGAGATCGAATTGCCTATTAGTTTGGTTCTATGGAAAATCGCTTACAACGTAAGTTTATCGTATTGCGAAATGAGCATAATAATGACCCTTAGCCCCTATATTTTTTCAAAGGATGATGATTTTCGGTTAGATCAGATATTTATTATCTCGAATGAGTGTTTAGTATTTGGTGGGGGTTTTCCTAGGTCATTGGAAATTTTATAGAAAATCGCTTACAACGTAAATTTATTTTACACTTAGGTCCTATAACCTTTCGAAGGATGATGATTTTCGGTTGGATTATGTCCATATTATCTTGAATGTAAATTTAGTATTTGGTGAGGGTTTGCCTATGACATGTGAAAATTTTTATGGAAACTCGCTTACATCGTAAGTTTATCGTATTGCGAATTGAGCATTCTAAACACTCTTAGTTCCTAAAACTTCTCAAGGGATGATGATTTTCGGTTGGATTGGATCCTTTTTATCTCAGATGTACACTTAGTACTTAGTGGGGGTTTTCCTAGCATATGGGAACATTTGATGGAAAATCGCTTTCAACGTAAATGTATCGTATTGCGAATTGAGCATACTAAACACCATTAGCCCCCTTTATTAACCCGAAAGTTCACTTATTGGGAGTTTAAAGTGTTTTCTATATTTTAAAAATCGTGTAAATCATTTGGTAACTTATTTACATCATTTTATATAAATTATAATTTACTCGTTTATACGAAGTTTTATGCATAAATTGAAACCAAATTGGCGGATTTAAATATTTAGGAAAGTTTAAGAAATACTTCACTATCATTAAATTCCAGTATACGCACATGAAATACAAAACCAAGTTTTTAGTTTTTCTCTAGAATCTGACCATCTCTTTAACCATTTGAAGTTTGAGTCACCAAAATTATCGATAATTCTTAATGAAACTTAATTGAATAACCATTTTTCTCGTTTTACCGGTTTAACTTTAAGGTGGTTGGACTCAAAAATAAACCGATTAATCTATAACCCAATAACGCTCTCTTCCCACCCCTAACATGCCAGTATCCAACAGCAGTGTGCACCTTCCAGCAACTCTAAGACCTGACCCTAGCGGCTGCCAAATCCCTTAATGCGATGTCGCGCCATCGATATAAATCCTGAAAGTTAAACAAAGTCGAATCGCAAACCAGAGAAAAATCCTACACCACGGAACCTGTACCTGTACCATCGGCTTGATATGACTGAAAAAATAAAAATGTAAAAACACATTTTGCTACTCGATAGATGCCTTTAACATAAATTTTAACTTCCAGAAAAATTCGAATAGTCTTAATGCTATAGACAGACTTCTGGTTTTATAACTATAGCTTCGAGTTAACCATGATTTCGTTCTATTTAGAATTTAGATATTTTTTCTCATCCCGAGGCATTTTTGTGTTCCCAACGCCTAATACATCAAAAATGGAAGTTCCGGACACTAATAGTTTACCAAGCAAATCTAGTTTCCTTTGAGTTTTCTATTTGTCATTGTGAATTTTGTTGGCGGGAACAAATTTTTTTCTGTTCTGTCAATCTAAAAGTCATTTCTGACAATTTAAAAGTCAGTTGAATGTCAATCTTGACATTTTTGTCAATACCTACTCCATTTCTTTTTAAAACCAAACGAGCAGACAACAGAAATTGTAGTGTGCCTTGAGTTCTCTCTTCTTCTTGACAGAAACTAGTAGTCTGTCTATGGCATTAGTATTTTATGCCAAATTCTTGTTCGTTTTTTAATATTGGTGCACGTTTTTCTTCAGGATACTAAACGGTATTTTACCATATTTAATTATAAATAATTTTAATTTAATATTTTTATTATATAATTCAAGGTTAGTGAAATTATGTGTTTGACAATTTAATTTTATTTACCGAGTTCTAAAATTTTTGGAAATATGTTTCGAAATATGGATTTTATAAATATTTTTCTTAAATGTGGAGGGTATACTAGTACCATGTGCAATATGGCCTTATCGGCCTGGATATCCATTGAAGGTACTATGATTGAGTTATATAACTACACTTTTAGGTGCAAATACCTATCGGTATTCTATAAGCAATGCCCCAAGCTTTGATAAAATATGCGAGTTTAGAACATTCAATATACTTTTTGGCTGGATGGATTTTGGTTATTGTTCAAATTTCACTCGCAATAATTTTCAAGACGTCCTATTCCTAATCTTTATTAAACCAAAATCTTATTATTTTCTCGTGGAAGAAGATGAGAGTTAAGGTTTCGGTTATCGGTCTTAATATCATTTTTGATTACATGTTAATTCATCTGGACTTCTGCTCATATTTAAACGAAATCAAATTTTATGATAATTTGATGAGCATCTGTTAGTGATAGTAGTGATGATAATTTCTTCCATTGTCTCATAACCGTATGACTCTTTTATATCCGATTATGAACATTTGTTATTTATGCTTGTAAGTTGAAACTCTGTATATCAACGTACACAATAAATTTCAGGACCTTAGTCATAACATTGCAAAATCACGATCATTGAAAACTTTGGTATGAGTTATCTACCATAATACGAATTTCGAGAAGAATATTTTTTTCATCAACGCAAAGCTTCAAGACGATGTGATGGGAATTTCACAGAAAGATTTGCTTTATGCAACCGATTGATTTTCAAAACGCACTAGTTCTTTCCTTTGCCAGTAAACGGTATCATAATGATATGCTGGAATTTTCTTAACGAGAGAATCATTAAAAAATTTCTAAATTTCGAATTACGAGTACCTTACATAGGGGTCATCATGGGATGCTAATCTTTATCATTATTCCTGGTCTGTGGAATTTAATAATTTAGTTTAGATTGATATAATTTGTATGTAGGTCTTGCTCCTAGTAAAAATAGTTTAGGACAATTTATGGCATACCTATTTAAAGCTATAGTAGCGACACTATGTAGTCTACTGTACTGAAACACATGCTATAGTCAGTTCTTCAAGCATTTTATATTTTTGATTATGGCGAAAAGATTATGACTTAGAAGACGAAAATCTTAATATAACACTATTTTTTATTTAATGTGATCTACTGATTAAACCGAATTTATTTTCACGTATGGTTCTCTATATGCTGTTGCACTTTCCTATAAGTAAAGATTATCAATTATTGTTATGTTTCCTATTTAAAGTAAAAATATTTAAATGACCACAAATACAAATGTATTACAGGATCCAAATCAGTTGGATTTATAGGAGTGCGGGTTGTCACAGTGGTCAATTCGTGTACAAAAGACAAATCAATTCATTATAACCCAGTTTTACGATGCGGGTTATTTAATTAAATTTATGATGAATATAGTTTTTGGATGTAGGGATTATAATAACTAATAACTTAATTATTGCGTTTACATGGAGATATTCGTTTCACTAATTCTTATTGTTAGGGGCTGGGCCATTAGAATAAATTCTAGAGAGTTCATTACGTGTGCAGAGATATATTATAATTTGTGTCTGAGCGTGTGGTTTGTTCTATTTTCGAGAGTGGGATTTTTAAGGGAGTTATTTTTCAATAAATTTTGGGTGCTTACGTATACAGAATGGTATGTGTGGTCTATTTTAAATAATTTTACGGTAGTCAATATAAGTACAATCAATTTGTAATGATTTTTTAAAATCTATTTTCATGTTTAATTTTAGCGGTTCAAGCATTGGAACAGCGGTATGAAGTTACGACATTTGACTTTAACCATTGGCCTTATTCTTATATTTGAGGATCTGATCTTTGTCATGTCAAACTTTATTGGTGATGACGAAAATCTCTCAGAAAGAGAAAGAGAGAAGGAGAGAGAGAAAGGGATAGAGTTACGTTCAGGTAAGTTTGACTTAAAAACATTAATATTTAGAGTCGTTTATTTTGAAAGTGATTTAAGTCACAATTCTTATAATTAATTTTATATTTTATAAAATGTATTACACTATGCAATTTAGCATGTCATGTTAGATTACATAGTGTAATACTTTTTATAAAATATTAAAAGAATTATACGAATTATGATTATTGTTACCATTAACTATTTTTTTCTAAAATGGACTTAAACCACTTTCAAAATAAAAGGCTCATTTCTTGGATTTTTAGGTTTTTTAGCAGTATTGGCTGTTTAAGCTTTGTGAAGTTTCATGGCGGATTGATTGGACTTTTTTAACGTACGCAACTGATAATTATTTTTGGTAATAAGTATTGAGAATTTAGTTATTGTTTGGTTTTTATTATTTCTGGTCCTAAATTTTTCAATTTCGTTGATCCTCATTCTGATTATTTTATTAAGGCCCTATTCTTTAATGACATACAATTTTTCTGGTCGATGTTTTAGAAATCTAATTTCGGCTGTCGTATTTGTAATCTAATCCTGTGGTAATGAAGTATTTTGCGTTATATTAGTAATATTGTATTATCCCTCATTTTTCATGTAAGTAAGAAATTTTTTTATTATATTAAGTCCTCGGATACAGTACGATTTTCGGTTAGTTCTTGGTTCAAATGCCAAGAATTTCCTGATGTCGCGGATTTGTTTATTTATTAAGATAAGATATCAGATCGGTTTTGCTAAAAAGATCGTGATCAACAATACCGTTTCATTAAAACTCTCGCTTTTACTTACAAAATAGCGATCAAATTTTTACAATTAAATTTGCTTTGTCCAAAATGTTTGCGAGGAAATGTGTTTCCATAAGTTCTACTAGTGAAAAACTTTAATAACTTTTTTAAATGTGTTTTAATCAGTCAAACATATTAAACAATTAACGGTACGACGAGAGTAACAATAAAGTGGTCAAAGATTCGCGGTAATAATTTAATGCTATTTGCAATATTTTTAAGATATTGAATTGATCTTGAACTGTCGTTTTTCTTTTTTTGCTTTTTCAATAAAACGTTTTTTTTGATTTGTCGTTCGCCTGATTTCATCTTTTCTAGTCTAAATTTAACCTTTACATGCTTTTGATAGCTCACTAATAATTTTATATACTCAGACATGGGATTTACCGATTGTAATTTGTAGACGCCTGTGCCATGCCCCCACACTATTTTGAGTCCTTGACAGGCTCTTTTCGATGGCACCATAAAATATAGGCGAACATTTTGGTTAATAACTTCTACCATTTTCTTTTTGTCCGCTTATATAGTTTTGGTTAAACCAATTGACAATTTTTTGTTCGTCGACGTCTATGGTGTGGTATAAATTATTCAAATAAATTGGTATCTCCGCATTTGTATGTTAAATTTTTCATTATTCCCATATTTGACTGCAATTTTTCGTTTTTAATTTTTCGCCATAACACCTGACCAAGGTGAAATAGGCAACCTTTGAATAAGGCAATCAGGAAATATGTTCTAGCTGCTTTTACATTTCCCTTGGCAAACTCAGATATTAGATATGCGGGCAGAATTTAAATGTAGCGAATTTTTGTAAAATATTTCGTTATAAATTTCTGTTGATTTTTTGTTGACTTTAAAGAAGCCACCCATCAACAAACGATCAGCATCAGCAAAAATATTAAAGTTCCCGAAAGTACCCAAAACAATAAATTTTTGATTGTACTCCTTCTCCAAACTTCACTTTGGCTTTTTTAATCAATTTTAAGCAGGTACGTACTCCTTCTATTTTTATTTATATTTCTTGGACCATGTTTGCGTAGGTAAGCTCTGTAATTCTCCGTGCAATTAATAATTCAGTATCTTATTATTTATAATGGCCATGCCTCTGATTTTTTAAAAACCTGTTTAAGCTCAAAATTAGTTTTATACACTTCCTTTTTGTGGGCCTTCAAGGTCATGGTTGTAAACAAAGGGTCCCTTAATTATAACATGAACGTCGTGTTCAAACTTGAGGTTAGCTTGCTAAAATGTAAGCGAATAATTTACATAGATACAAAATTGGCACACAATATAATGAAAAATTTAAATTTAGGTCAACTAATTAAAATTTATAAAATAAAGCACAACACTTAATGTAGTAAATATAAAATAAAAATTCCAATTAAGAAAGTGAGATTTAAATAAATTATTACATTAAATTGGGTTGGTCTCCAAATAAAATCCTGTATTCAAAATATCGTTTTCAGTATTCCGCTTTTGTAAAGCCTCTAGACCGCTATTGAAGAGACCATTTTCAAAAGGCCGCTTCCAAAAGACTGTTTTCAGAAAACCTCTTTTCAAATATTTAATTTTAAATTTTAAATATTTAATTTTAAATATCAAATCGACTGTTAAAATATTTATTTTGATTTATTATCCCTGCAATCTGTTCTGAAGCCAAAGCTCTCCCAACTCCCTCGCGGTTTGCTTTTTCTGTCCTTACTTTTACGTCAGTGTTAGCCAATTCGAAGACGTACGGTTATAGGTCCGATTTTATCACCATCTGCACATTGCATAGCTCCAGCCTGTACTGGCATGTAAGATGGTTCGGCCCATGAATTTTTCACTCCGATAGGGGGTCATAGATGTGTTTCATTTCATCACAGATCGTAATCTGTTGATGAAAATTCCTTTTACATCCTGCTTCTATCGGGATTCGAACCCGGTACCTCCCGATACAAACGCCAAAGCTTTAACCACTGTGCCATTTGGTCGGTGTTTAACTATTTAAAAGTGAAATTTAATTCTGAAACTTATGATTTTAATTTAAATTGTTTATTATATTCAGTGAAGTGAAAATATTTTATGTGTGTAAATTAATCCAGTACTACATAAAACCAATGAAATCATGTCAATTTATATTTTGAAGCAGTGTATGGTCCAACCTCATTATTTCGCTTAACACGTTTATTCGTATATGACATGTAAGGTTTTAGCGGTTTTAGGGTTTCAGGGATCTCCATAACATGACATTTTGAGTCAGTTCTCAAACTTCAAAAAATCATAATCGAATAATAATTGTCGCCTTCTCGGGCTTCAGCAAAAATATTCAGCACTGTTTTTTCTGGAACTGAATATCTATAATGCGATATGAGAGTTACAAGGACCTTCTCCAAGACCAGCTTTCTGTATGATTTGTGAAGGTGTAGCTTTTCAAACAAATATGAAGCCAGGGGGGGGGATTAATTGTGTCAGATTATCGTTTATAGTTGACATCGCTAATTATGTAAATAACACTCGTCAAATGAGATAAAACCTACATCTGATATCTGTATTGAAATATTTTTTATTAAATTTCGGTTAATATAACATGACGTCAGATTTAGTTTAACATTGATAGCTGTAGCTTTTGAACATTAGTTTGTGTCTTAATCATCCGGAAAATTGATTAGTCGTCCGAAATTACTATAGTTTGTCTAATTTTTTAAAATAGTTTTATTTCTTGACTAGTAAATAAATTTGTACAATTTGGTGCTTTCCGTGGAAAGTTTAATTTAAGGTAGAGAGTGGGATTTAAAGTAATTACTGATTAGGCCTAAAATGAATGTTAACTTTTCGGTCCGGACTTTAAATCTGTTTTTACAATTGAAACCGTTTTTAATTTGTGCTTAGTAGCGAACTTCACAAATAACTATTACGAATTGCTTAAAATTGCATTACATACAACTAACCTAATTTGATTACAAAATAGTTATTTCATGAAATGTAACGGTTTTCCATATTTGTCCATGTCCTAGGAAAACCCCCACCAAATATTAAGTGTACATTCGAGATAATAAAGATCTAATCCAACCGAAAATCATTATCCCTTGACAGGTTATAGGGCAAAGGGTGTTTAGTACGCTCAATCCGCAATACGATAAATTTGCGTTGAAAGCGATTTTCCATAAAATTTTCCCATGTCCTGAGAAGTTAAAAGGCCTAATTCCTAGGTCATGGGAAATTTTTATGGAAAATCGCTTACAACGTAAATTTATCGTATTGCGAATTGAGCATACTAAACACCATTAGCCCCCTTTATTATAACCCGAAAGTACACTTATTACGGATTTAATGTGTTTTCTTTATTTTAAAAATCGTGTAAAGCATTTGGAAACTCATTTACATAATTTCATATAAATTATAATTTACTCGTTTATACGAAGTTTTATGCATACATTGAAACCAAAATGGCGGATTAACATTTTTAGGAAAGTTTATTATAATTAAATTCGAGCAAGCTAATACATTTAACTTATGGTATACGCACATGAAATACAAAACCAAGTTTTTAGTAACCTAAACCTCTATCCATTTTAAATCTAAAAATTAATTATTAACTTTTAATTAAGCTTTAATTTAGCTTGTTTGAGTCACTAAAATTATAGACAAATTTTAATGAAACTTAATTGAATTAACCATTTTTCTCGGTTTACCGGTTTAACTTTAATGCTGGTTGGACCCAAAAATAAACCGATTAATCTATAACCCAATAACGCTCTCTTCCCACCCCTAACATGCCAGTATCCAACAGCAGTGTGCACCTTTCAGCAACTCTAAGACCTGACCCTAACGGCTGCCAAATCCCTTAGTGTGATGTTGCGCATCGATATAAATCCTGAAAGTTAAACAAAGACGAATTGCAAACCAGAGAAAAATCCTACACCACGGAACTGTACCTGTACCATCGGCTTGTTGTGACTGAACTAATAAAAATGTAAAAACACATTTTGCTACTCGATAGATGTCTTGAAGATAAATTTTAACTTCCAGAAAAATTCGAATAGTCTTATGCTATAGACAGACTACTGTCTTAATCATGATTTCGTTCTATTTAGATTTTAGTTTACCAAGCAAATCTAGTTTCCGTTTAGTTTTCTATGTGTCATTGTGAATTTTGTTGGCGGGAACAAATTTTTTTCTGTTCTGTCAATCTAAATGTCATTTCTGACAATTGACAAAGTCAATTAAATGTCAATCTTGACATTTTTGTCAAAGCCTACTCCATTTCTATTTAAAACCAAATGAACAGACAACAGAAATTGTAGTGTCTTCAGTTCTCTCTTCTTCTTCACAGAAACTAGTAGTCTGCCTGTGGCATTAGTCTTTTATGCCAAATTGTTGTTTATGTTTTTAATATTGGCGTACATTTTGCATCAGGATACTAAACGGTATTTTACCATATTTAATTATAAATAATTTTCATATTAATAATATTTTTAGATTCGATCAATCCAATTTACATCATCTAAGCTTTTACAAGCTATAATAATCGATTGCTCTCAGTTCACAAAGGGTGTGTCATAGGCAAAGTTTACATCAACCAGATAAATTTAATGGACAAATGATGGATGGCCAAAGCTGCCCGCCCCAAGGTTCCACTAAATTTCAAAATAATTTTTGGATTGTCACCGATTAAAAATTTAGTAAGAGCATCTTTTACTTTTTACAAGTTTGACATACCAATAATATACAATATTTTTAGAAATCATAGGCAACATCCTATGGGAGATGGACAGTGTCATCAAAGAAATCAGCGTTTTGTAACAACAACAAGGTAAGCGTTATTATATTCATAAATTTTAAAATCACCAAATATTTATTTTAAATTTGACTCGACCAAAAAGTTTCTTGACAATTGGAATACCGATATCGTTGTTTTGAGACTGTTTATTATTCATTTATTGTACCTTAAATACTTTGATTTTTTAAAAATTCAAACCCAACCTTCTACATTGTAGAATTTTAGGATTATTTGACTAGAATTTTTTCGTAGAAGGTGTAAATGTACGAATTAATAATTAACCTAAATATACGAGTAATTCTATTATTCTTTCGGTTGATTTACTAATAGCTTAGGTCATACTTATACTACAAGAAAAATTTGGGGACAATTGATGTATTAGAATTTTGACTAAAGTTTTTTAAATTGCTGCGGCCATATTAGTTATTTTCAGTTTTTGGCCAATACTGTAAAAATGTTCACTAGTAACCAATATTTTCGATTGTTTTTCTCATAGCTTAGGTCATACTGAGACTACAGGACAAATTTGGGGAAAATTGATGGATCAGAATTTTCACTACAATTTTTTGATTTTCTGCGGCCATATAAGTTATTTTGAGTTGTTGGCCAATATCTCAAAAACTTCCACTAGTGAGCAATACATTTGGTTGTTTTTCTATTTACTTAGGTTAGACTGAGACCAAAAAGAAAATTAGGGGTAAATTGATGGATTAGAATTTTCACTACAATTTTTTGATTTTCTGCGGCCATATAAGTTATTTTCAGTTTTTGGCCAATATCTCAAAAACTTTCACTAGTAACCAAAACTTTCGGTTGTTTTTCTAACAGCTTAGGTCATATTGAGACTACAAGGAAAATTTGGGAAAAATTGATGAAATGGAATTTTCACTATGAATTATAATATAAGTTATTTTCAGTTTTTGTCCAATATCTCAAAAACTTCCAATAGTAACCAATACTTTCGACTGTTTTTCTAATAGCTTAGGTAATACTGAGATTACAAGGAAAGTTTGGGGAAAATTGATGGATTACAATTTTCACTACAATTTTTTGATTTTCTGCGGCCATATTAGTTATTTTCAGTTTTTGGCCAAAATCTCAAAAACTTTTACTAGTAACCAACACATTATGGGATTTTTCTAATAGCTTCAGCCTTACTGAGACTACAAGGAAAATTTGGAGAAAATTGATGGATTAGTATTTTCACTACAATTTTTTGATTTTCTGCGGCTGCAAAAGTTGGTTTTAGTTTATAGTTATAGTTCTTCCTGGATGTTAAAGGGAGGTTCTTCGTTGTTATGAACGGTCTTTTGAGCTTGTATATTGAACATACATGACAGTTTGCTCTTATGTTTGAATATGACAAGCAAATAATCATTGTCCATGCCTGCACCTGAAGAGCCTCTTATGACCATGACGTGATCGATTTGGTTTTCCGTAATTAAAGTAAAAGTTTAAGTACGAAGGTTTTTTCCAAATAGTTAATCCGCCTGTACTGTAGAGATGTCGAACTTTGGTGAAATAAAGTTTATTAATCAAAACCTTTAATCTCCTATCAAATTTCAAAATGATATGAACCACACGGTCCGTCAAAAAATTCCGGACACTTGAATTATTAATGCATGACAACCCCAGACCCCACATTTCAAACGTTGTCAATAATTATTTGGATGAGGTGGAAATTGATAGAATTGTTTTGTCCGCTCGCAGCTCTGACCTTAATCCCATTGAACAAGTGTTGGATATGATAGGGCGCAGTTAAAGGCATTTGGGGGTTGTTACAGAAACAAATCATCTTCAATCAGCTCTGCAGGAATAATGTAAAATGACCCCTTAAGAGTACGTTGCAAACCTGGTACACAGTATGCCAAAGAGAATGCTAGATATGATCAGAACTCGTGAATGAAATACTCGAGATTAGTACCGACCGCTTAGATTAATTGTTGATTTTTATTCAAATACATTTTTTTTAATATATTTATTTATTACAACTGATTTACAAATCATCTAGTAATTTATATTTCATAATTTATATTCTTGTTTGTAGGGTTGTAGCCGTTTGGCTAGTCTCATTTACAATTTTATTATATTTTTAGTCGATTCTGATTGGATCCAGTAGATTATGTGGTTTCTTCCTTCGAAGCCGTCTTACTGGGTTTGAATCATCCAACATACGACGTAGGTATCTGAGCATCTTCGTGTAGACTATTACGTTGCATGTGCTTTCTCGCGTGTTTGCTTATTTCTTCACTGTCAAAATCCATCTGCAGATCTCTATGGAGGTTGTCATTTCTTATGTACCACGATGCATTAACTATTCCACGTTAAACTTTGCTTTGGAATGACTGGATGATATTGACATTGGTTTTCTTTGTACAGCCTCAGAGCTGAATACCGTAAGTCCACACAGGTTTTAGGATTTGCCGGTATAGTAGCAATACATTATGTAGAGTTAGCTCAAAATTTCTTCCTAAGAGCCAATTCATCTTTCAGTATTTGGTGTTTAACTCTTCTTTTTTCTTTTTCACTTATTCTTGCTATTTTAGTTTCCCATCTAGAGGGATGTCTAGATATTTTGCCGTGTTTGCATAGGGAATTTGCTGAGAGTTAGTTCTACTGGTATCCAGTTTGTTGTGATACAAAGTGTATACAAAGTTACGTAAAACAAAGTATTTAGGGCAGAAAGCAAATAGCAAATATTAAATAACAACGTGACATAAATAAAAGTAAGACCCAAATTACAAAGTAGGAAATAAAACAACAACAATTGCGTAAAAATATCAATAAATTAAAATACAATGTACTGGGCATGAAAAGTTAAAGTTGGTTAAAAATCAGAACATCAAAATTGACCAAAAAGCTAGAAGAAACTTTTCAATTAACATTAGTTCCGTGACAGTCAAACGAAAACCATTAACATTAGTTCCTTGATAATCAAATAAAATTCATCAATTCTTTAATTTATCAATTAACAAAAAGGAAAATCGTTAAAATTATAGTTCGAACCGAAATAAAATAATATAAAATAAAATTAATAAGTTAAGTAAAGTGTGTGTTATAAAAAATATGAATCTTTAAGATTATATTATTAAACTTTATGTGATATATTATAAAATCAATTAAATAAAAATACAAAACAGTTATTTACGAAATTAGTGTATAAATTAATTATTTGTGTCAAACTCATAGTGTATCAATATAATAAAAATTGTCATTGTAGAGATGAATCATCAAAAAATTAAGAACTCAACTAGGTAAGAATTTTAATTTAATATTATAATAACCATCTATTCTACATAACAAATATCCTAACCTTAAGGCGGTTTTATGGTTGGTGTTCTTTTCTTGTGTTCTTTCTTTCGTTCGTTCCTACTTTCTGTTCAAAATAAATGCATCGAAATAAAATGCTTTATGGTGATGAAAAAAACGCAGAACGATTTTGTCACTACACAGCTACACATTTTTTTTGTATTGGAATCTCTAAAAGGTGTAACTAAAACGCATGTACATAATATATACAGTGCTGGGAAAAAAATTGGGCAAACATATTTTATTGCAAATTAAAGTCTTTTTTTGCTAAAATTACAAAACTTTTGAAAGCAATTGACTTATTGTTTCATTTTAATTTACCAGCAATTTAGGGGCAAAACACCGAAAAATGCCAAAATATTCAAAATACGTTGATTGGAGTTAAAGTAATGGAATAAATTAAGCACCTATTTTTTAATTTTTGTTTTGTTTTTTATTGATTTATAGAAGTTCTATCTTTAATATTAATATTTTGTTGGACCGCCATTTGCTTTTATTACAGCGATACACCTCCGATTCATTGAATTTGATAATTTTTTCAAAGTCGTAGGAGGTATGGATTCCCAAATCGTTATCAACAAATTTTTTAAAGCTTGGATCGATTCTAAGCCCTTACTTGCTACTTCTAGCTTCATTGTAGATCAAATATATTCAATGGTATTTAAGTCTGAACAATACGGGAGCCAGCTCAACACATCGATACTTCTTTCTTCGAAGTAGTTTTTTATCTTTAAATGAAGAGATAAGAGAAAAAGACAAGGTTTTAACAAACTATTTATGTTTATCTGAAAGGCATTTTTTCTATCTACAATTCAAAATTAATAACTCATAACTTTGGCGGTATGGCACGGAGCGTTGTCCTGTTGAAAAATAAATTTACAATTCTCGCCAAAAAGCTTTAACACAGAAGGCTCAAATTCGTTGTGTCGGACCTGCAGATAAACAACTGCTGTGATGCTGGAACTAAGGAAGCACAATCGACCGGTTTCATTTCCAGAAAAGCATCCTCAGACCATAACTCCTTCATTTTTCGGTGAAGTCTTAAAAGACATTCGTTGCTAAACCTCTGGCCCGGTTTTCTTCTTACGAGAATTCTTCCATCTCCAACATGCAGCTTGAATTTTGATCCATCGGAGAAAATCACATCACTCCACATCTCTGGAGTCCAAGAAACATGCTCCTGGGCCCATAGCAAACGTTTTTTTCACTAGTAATGTGAACTCTGGCTTCTGGACTGGTTTAAGTGCTCTCAAACCAGCTTTAACAAGTCTTTTTCTCACTAAGCTGGCATCCCGTCTTACGTCCGATGAAGTTTTAAAACGGTTCCGACGACATTGCAACATTATGAAACGATCTTCCACTGGCGTTGTCATTCTGGGTCTTCCAGAGCCTTTCTTTCTTTGTGTACTGCCCATCTCTCGCATATTTTTAATATGCCACGCGAAAGTACTTTTAGGAATGTTTAATCTTTCTGCTATTTCACGCGTGGTTAAATTTTCTCGCGCTAAATTAACATATTGCTTTTACACTGCCCACTAATTTTTCACATTTTTTAAACTAAAATTGCACTTTATTCTTTATTTGACTAGGATCACTTACAGTATAACTTAATCTTACAAAATATGCACTATTTATACTCAAAAAAAAATTGCAGGCAATAAAACATCTCCGCCCTAATGACGGCCAAGAACGGTAGGCGTAAAATAAAATAATTGCTTGATCAATTTTTTTGCACATCAGTTGCGGGGTTGTACCGGTGTAATAAAAACAAAAGGCGGTCCAACAAAATATTAATATTAAAGATAGAACTTCTATAAATCAATAAAAAACAAACCAAAAATTAAAAAATAGGTGCTTAATTTATTCCATTCCTTTAACTCCAATCATCGTATTTTGAATATTTTTCGGGGTTTTGCCCCTAAATTGCTGGTAATTTATTTTTTTCAAAAATTACGTCATACATGTATTTAAAATGAAACAATGAACCAATTGCTTTCAAAAGTTTTGTAATTTTAGCAAAAAAAGACTTCAATTTGCAATAAAATATGTTTGCCCAATTTTTTTTTCCAGCACTGTATATATGGGCCATTCCATTATATTTCAGGGAATTTTTCTCAATTTTCAAAATTTGTCTCTTAGATTTTAATTTTTTGTTTTTTTTCGTGTTCCTTATGTAATGATGCAAAATTGTTTTTTTGTTTTTTATTTTGACAATCGAAATTCCTGTTATTCGATATCTCAGTTTTGACATCTTTCGCATTTTTAATTTTATGTCTATACAAAAAATGTTGTATTTTCCATTTTGTAAAAGATATTGGTTTCGTTTTTACTGCGTTAGAAAGGTGAATATTTTTGGTTAACAAATAAATAAATAAAAATTTCAAAGTACCGTTATTTTCGAAGTTATGGCAAGATATATGTGCGCACGGCTTTTTACCGCTAGAGGGCGCAGCTACCAAAATCTTAATACTATTTATACAGGTTTTGAAAGGTTCAATCTTTTAAACAAGCTATAAATCATATTTGCACTGAATCTAGTTTGGCTGCTACGAGTACATGACTTTAAAGTTGAAAAATTACAAAATTTTCATTTTTTTCGTTGTGAATGTGAATCAAATTTAGGGAAAATTCCGACATACGAGTATATGCTATTCCTAGGAATAACTTTGATCACAATTAAGTAGTTTATCAAATGAGTCTAAAAGAAAAACTTTATGTTACATAATTTGAGATGATTTGAAATGAGTCAACAAGCACAAATTAAGAAACACATTTAAATATTACAGAAAGAATTTTTCCTCATAAACAACTTTTATTTAGAACTATTGATTTGGAAAACATTTTAGTATTAATAAAGTTTAAATCGGCATTTGGCGTTACCTGAAAAATTGGTCTAGTATTTTTAACTGTGCTAATATTACAAAATCTCTTAGTAACTTTTTAGTTGATGTGTATTCTAATTTAGATACATAGTCATAGTGCACTGACTTGATGTTACTTCTAAATTTACACCATTTAAAAAATTCTTCTGGGTTATTGAAAAGACTGTCGTCAACAATTCTCAATGATGTTAATCTAGCGGTTCTCTTAATGGTGCCTCCTATACCATCTGATAGTCCCTTTCCATGGCTAGGAGCAAAGAAATTCCATTCGCAGTCAACGCCAAAAACCGCCTTGTGATAGTTGATGTTTACAAAATTTTTCTTATTTTTGAATTGGGATTCAGCTCCATCAGAAAAATAATATAATTTCGTCGGATTTGGATATTCAGCCCCATTTGCTTGTACAAATTTTATAAATTTCGTTTAAAAAGTGTACAGTGCTACAGTATCATGCGTATCTTCTTCTGAAATTACTTCGTAGGAGAGTATGCTTATTGAACCTGTTGCTGATTTATAGTAGGTTACGATCGGAAAAATTGTTGCTTGCGGTGTAAAATAATGTGCTGCTTGTACTTCATTCTGAGTGACAAATTTAAAATTTTCCGAAAAATCTAAAATCACTACATATTCTCCCTCTTGTAAATCACTTTTTACTGACTTTAGATATCTTGACTGTTCTTTGGTTATGTAGTCATGTTTACGAAGTGCTGCTAGGCCGAATTTTGAAGATTCTGATAAAATATCGGCAATTTCGTCAATTGAAGACGTGATCTTTATCAGTTTGTATATATTTTGAACGGAAATACAATTATTCTATGTCACTTCATCTATTACTCCAGATTTTGCAGCATCTTTCATTTGTTCTATTAATTTATACACCAGACTGTTACATACTCCACATTTACCTGTAAACAAAGATAAAGTAACGTCCATTTAGACCAATTTTAAATTGAAGCTCATCAAATTTAGGAAATCAAATATTTTGATTTGGGTTTTGTTCAAAAAAATGTTGGTATGCCTCGGATAAGTTGCATAAAATCGGCATTTTCTGTTTTTTAATGCGATCTCCATCAATATCAGGAACACTAACAAAGTCGTGGGTCCAGGAAGCTCACGACTGATGTCCATACTTCTGTAAAATTCCTCTATTAATGTAATTGTTTCGGGAGAAACTCCAGATCTAGTTTTTCTAGGTCCTGAGAAGCTGCCATGTCCGTGGTCTTTGATGAGATTTTTCGCCATTTCTGCCATATATTTCGAAGTATTAAATGTATCCATAATTTTAGCCACTGACCAATTCTCTGGTCACAAAGTTAGGAGGAACATTCGATTTGCGTATGATGTCCCTTGCTGGTTGTATGCTTCCATAATATTGTTCATGAGCTCATGTTCGTCATCTGGCTCATCCATTGGTGATATTTTTGGAACCGGTATGCATAGCACATTTTCACAAGTGAGTTTTATTACTTTTTCTAGTTGTTTTTGTTATAACCTGGCTCAATGAGCCTGTGTTTATTTGCTGGTGATCCACCCAATCGTATACATATTTCAGAGAACACTTCCTTATAACCTTCTCGGAACATTTCCGTTGATGGCAGTGTCTGCGATTGATTTAAAGAAGACCCAGATGATGATGGAAGTTGACTTGCAAATTCGGAAGCTGGGTTTGGTATAATTGGTACATCGTTTAATTTGTATAATTTTATGCTGCATTTTCCACAAATTCTCTGTCTGGATAAATCGCGGTTTAAATACTTTTTGGCTTTTTCAGCTAATGCTTCGCTAACGGCTCTAGATTGTTGTTTTATATTTTTATGACTTGCCAATTCAAATGGATTACAACACTGTGGATTTACCATCTTTTACTTTACGAAAAATATCTCACTTAAAAATTTACAAGAGCACTACTACGTCGTTTACTGTTAAGTATTAACTAAGTAAAGTAAACATTTATCCATCTATTTATATTGAGAACTGTAAAAGTTTTAAATGTGACATCTTTTATTACCGTCAGATCCACTTATAGTTGACAATAGCAAACATTGGTAGAGGCGTATCGAACCATATGCTTCGATACAAAAAATTTATATTCGGGTAGAAACCTTAAATCACGAAATCTATACAACTAACAATAAACTTAACTCATAGGGCTAATAAATTATGTCATGCTAGTGCAATTTTGATGATAAGGGCGTTGTGTTTTATGTTACCTTTGCCATGACTCATCCGGCCGTACAATAAACTTTCTAACAAACAAAGTTGGCTTTGCTAGATATATATAACAGCTCACTCGCTGTTATAATTAGACCAAAGTTATTTTACTATAAAACGCCGATAAAACTCCATTATTATCAAACACGCTCTCCAAATCTTATTTAGAATATTGGATTTTGAGGTTTAAAACTTAAAACACATTAAAATTGCATTTAAGTTACATATTTGTTTTACTAAAAAAGTAAATTAAATGCGAATTTTAAATTAGAAATCCTCTGGTGCTCAAATTATGTAACATAAAGTTTTGCTTTTAGACTCATTTGATAAACTGCTTAATTGTGTTCAATGTTATTCCTAGGAATAGCATATATTTCGCCATTTTCCCTAAATTTGATTCACATTCACAACGAAAAAAATGAAAATTTTGTAATTTTTCAAATTTAAAGTCATGTAGCAGCCAAACTAGATGCAGTGCAAATATGATTTATAGCTTGTTTAAAAGGCTGAACCTTTAAATCCTTGTTAACCTTGTTGTTGTTATATTTGTTAACCAAAAATATTCACATTTCTAACGTAGTAAAAACGAAAACAATATCTTTTACAAAATGGAAAATACAACATTTTATGTATAGACATAAAACTAAATGCGAAAGATGTCAAAACTGACATATCGAATAACAGGAATTTCGATTGTCAAAATAAAAAACAAAAAACGCTTTTGCATCATTACATAAGGAACACGAAAAAAAAACAAAAAATTAAAATCTAAGAGACAAATTTTGAAAATTGCGAAAAATTCCCTTCCTTCCCCGAAATGGAATGGCCCATATATACAGTGCTGGGAAAAAAAATTGGGCAAACATATTTTATTGCAAATTGGGGTCTTTTTTTGCTAAAATTACAAAACTTTTGAAAGCAATTGGTTTATTGTTTCATTTTAAATACATGTATGACGTAATTTTTTGGAAAAAAAAAATTTACCTGCAATTTAGGGAAAATCCCTGAAAAATGCCAAAATATTCAAAATACGTTGATTGGAGTTAAAGTAATGGAATAATTTAAGCACCTATTTTTTAATTTTTGTTTTGTTTTTTATTGATTTATAGAAGTTCTATTTTTAATATTAATATTTTGTTGGACCGCCTTTTGTTTTTATTACACCGGTACAACCCCGCAACTGATGTGCAAAAAAATTGATCAAGCAATTATTTTATCTTTTACTATTTGTCCTGTAATTAAATCATATCCTGGAGATTTCTTTGTATTTAGGTTGAGATTGATTTCCTCTTTTAATTCTTGAAATGTGACAGGAGATATATTGCAGTTATCCATTTTATTTACTGGTGGTATGTTTCCTCTGCACTTTGTCTAGGTAGAAGCTGGAACGTGCTTTCCAGGTGGGTTGCAAACAACGAAGCTTTTTACTTTGCACTTACAGTCCATAGACTATCGTCATTTTTAACTGGTGGAATTTGTAGTTTAGGTCGTTTTAAAGTTTTTGTCGCTTTCCAAAGGGAGTACTCGGTATTTTTTCCCCAGTGGCGCCACTCAAGTATTTATTAATGGATTCGTTTTTAATTTATTTAATTAGCAACTTTAGTTTATTGGATACAAAATTTAGAGTTGTTTATATTCTGACTCTCGACCTTTTTGAAGGGCTTTTCTTGTTTTTCGTTTTGCTGCAACTAGTTCCCTAACTTCCAGAGAATAAATAACATTTCGGCGCATTTCCTTTGAACTTGAGGAAGTACTACTAAGCTCCGCTTCTTGTATACTGTTGTTGAGTTGTTCTAGTTATTCTTCTAGCTGTATCGGGATTTTAATTGGCACCTGAAGATAAATATTATCCTCAACAAGTTTCTGGAATTTCCCCCAGCAGGTTTTTTTATTAGTTAGCGAAGGTGGACTAGTTTCCTTAATAATTGTTGCACTGATTGTCATAATAACAGGTGGGTGATCCGACATACTCCCCTTGCTACCTTTGGTGATAAGGTGAATATATTTGGTGAAATTGTGATAATTTTTTCCGATATTTCTGGAGTTTGTTTTCGCGTTTTATTTCCTATTCTTAGGAAAGAAATCCTTCTTAAGTTCTTGGCTCCTTAGGTATTTCACATCCCCGGTAGTTTGCGCATTCTCTTTTGCGCAGGTTATTGAGTGAATACCTCTAGCCATAACTTTGATTAGGGCGATCGTTGTTATCCTCATAGGTAAACTATTGATGCCCCTCGGAATTAAGCTTTGTAACCAAGCTCTATAGGTTTCAGAGTCTACAACATTAATTTTCCAGTCGCCATTATTTAGAGATACGATTTTGCACTCGGCTACCGTAATCGAAACTATAGTGGAGAAATTTGATATCCCGACGACATTTACTGGTGGAGGTGATTTTTCTTTTGGTTTAGCTGGTTGTCATTCTAGTTGTTTTTTCATGATTAACTGGTTTCTCGAAACCTTTTTTTTTGTATTGCGCTTTCCTTTTTTCACTTGGTCTTTTATTTCCGTTCAACGTCCAATTTGTTTCTCTTTCTAATTCTGCACGTGTTTCAACTGCTTTTTTGAGTTCTTCATTCTCTTTCTTTAAAATTGTAAATTCTTCTTTTAATATTGTTGTAACTTCTTTTATTTCTCTTAGTTGTTCACGGAGGATGGCACTTTCCTTCTCGTACTGAAATATATTTCCAGTTGAAGATCTTGGTGATCTTGATAATTTGGAACTTCGTCCAAATGGGTTAAACAATGATTGCCGACCCCAGAATCTGTTGGACCTGCCTCGGAAAAGTGGGAATTTGGCAGCTATCTGCTGCTGTACTACCTGGGATATTACATTCCGTGTTTGTTACACTCATTGTTTATTTTAGCCAATTTCTACTACTGGCATTTAGTCCCCGATAGCACTTTGCTACTGCTGAAGCCAGTACTCACCGCGACGAGGACATGGCTACCTTGGTGTTACCTAGGTGTACACAGAGACAGCCAAAGCCTTCTGAGTAACCTAGGCTGAGGAGCACAAATAAAAATGAATATACACTCCCGATCATTTGATTATAACCACTTTAAATTTTGCCCTAATTCTTCATGTGGCCTTTTCTCTTGTTGTGTACTAGCTGATGAGAGAGAAGTTAAAATAAAAATAGGAACACGGTCAATTCAAATTTTATATTTTGCGAATATTTAAACATGAGCACTTGATTAAAACCATTAATTGGTTTATAGATTGTGTTATAAAATAGTAAAAATAAATACAAAAAAACGATTGATTTTAATTTTTTTTTTGTTAATAATGTGTAGGCCCTCATTCTTGAGTACAACTTCAAAAACTCTATCTGATAAGGAATTAAATAGGCTCTGTACATTATTTAATGGTATTTGCTCAAAAGTATCTTCAATTGCAGCAATCAGCCCATCCCTAATTTGAAATTGCCTTCCTTCTGCATACATTTTGCGTGATAACCATCCCCACAAATTCTCGATTATGTTGAGATCGGAAGATAGAGCTGGCCAGTCCAGAACTTCCGCGTTATTGTGTGCAAACCATTGTTTAACACGTCCTGTATGAATGGGCGCGTTATCTTGTTGAAAAATCCATCGTTGGCCATTGAACATTTCTTGGAAATTAATTTTCTGTATTTCTAATAGTTCAATGTAATTCGCTGAGGTCTGCCGACCTTCCAAAACAACCAAATCGAATGAAATGAAATTGCAGCCCATACCATGAGCGTTATGACGACGAGATAGAAACTGCTCAGATTTCCTTAAATCATGGAAGTAATACTGAAACCCATCAGGTCCATCCAAACCAAATTTCTTTTCATCAGAAAATATCACCTGATGCCATTCTTCCTTCCAATTAAAATGTGTCCGGCAGTACTCTAATCTAACATCTTTATGACGCTAAAGTAAATGTGGTGTTTTCATAAGTTTTTTCCGTTTAATATGCAGACACTGTTTAACTACTCTGCGTACTATCCAGATACTGGCTGAAGTTCCAACTTTATCTTTTATTTTGCGAGCGGTGGCAGCAGAATTCGACGCAGCGCGTAAAATTAACCTACGCTCTCGTTCTGTTGTTGCTCTTGATGTGCGCTCTTTACGGTTTTCCCATAATTTTCTTGATTATTTAGATAATTATTGATTGTCACATGATTTCGACCAATTTTAATAGCGATTTGCCGATTAGAATAATTTTCTTGCTTAAATGCAACAATTTTATCAATTTTTTCCTTTGTCAACGTTTTACCTCGACCCGTTGTTATAAAAATGGAATTTTTTTTATTAATAATGACGGGAAATATATCGCAGCAATTGAAAAAAACAATTGAAATAATTTTCAAGCATTTCAGTCTTTCAAAGTTTAAAAACAATTAATGGTTATAATCAAGTGCTCAAGTTTAAATATTCGCAAACTATAAAATTTGAATTGACCGTGTTCCTATGTTTTATTTTAACTTCTCTCTCATCAGCTAGTACACAACAAGAGAAATGACATAAAACTAAAACATTATAGCAAAACAACAACCACATGAAGAATTAAGGCAAAATTTTGAAGTGGTTATAATCAAAAACTCGGGAGTGTATATCAATAACCGCTTTTCGGTAATTTTGCTATATCATTTGTTTTGATCCTGTGGTTCCTTTTATTCAACAAAAACTTGTCCCGTTAGTGCCTTCTGGTATTATATTAGTTCGTACAACCATAACTCGAATATTGCGAATAGTTACTGAAAATACAAATATCTACTGAAAAAATATACTGTCTGGAATTTTTTGACGAGCAGTGTATATGTGTTTGAAATTTAATTTACAACTTTTTGTGTTTTAATCGTTAGTGACACATTCAGTCACTTTCGGTGAACCGATGGCAGCCAGTAATCACTAGGACTCTCCAATTTACGGAAAAAGCTTAAGTATGAATGTTCATCCCGATCAGTCAATCAATCTAGTCTGTAAATCGACCGAATTAATGCTGCAATTATATTTTTTGTGTTAAAAGTCGTCATTTCCACTTAAATTTTGGAAAATTGATTTGGACCGATATTTATAATCTTTTAATTTATAGTTGTTTTTCTCATAAATGCTTTATTTATAGTTTTCAAAATATTTGCAAATAACGAGGAAGCTCGTATGGAAGATGTTACTTCCCGTGGACCGATTTCTGCCTAAATTTACTGGGATCTCCCGTTTTGTGGAAAAAGTATAAGTATAAGTTTCCGTCTGGGCTAAGAAGCTAAATACATTTAGTTTTCACCAAACCATACACTGACACATACACGTTCTCGCGCAGAGATTTTAAACATAATACTTTTTTGTTTTCCGTGGTATAGTGAATGGTAAATCTGCAACTATCTCGAGGTCAAACTTGTTCACTGTACTAAAAAATCGAGGAGTGAATATGTAGTGGTCAACACCCAACTTTTTTTGCCACGAATGTACATACACAAATTTTAAATACACCCAACTTGATTTCTAAAGCGAAAAATTAAGTTTTCAGATCTTTTGGTAAAACTATTTTGTACAATCAGAAACATTATTGGACTTAAGTTTCAGAAATACAACAAGGTCAACCCTTGTTGGTTGAATATTTAATATTTATAAATCTATTGGAATCTTTTGCAACATCATTGCAAAAATTGCAAAAGCTCCCAATGAAGTTGCCACTTCCGATTCACAGATTTTCACCAAATTTCGCAACGATTCCTACTAATGGAACAATTCTAAGATTGAAGTTTTATTCTGCATAGTCAATCCGCCTAGACTGCGGGAATTCCGAATTTTGGTACAATGAGTTTTTCTTACCAAAATTCGTGAGTTCCGGTAAAATTTTAAAATTGGCCTGAACTAATTTTGTTTGAAATTTAATTTACATTCGAAGATTGTTGTTTTTAATCGTTTTTCGTAAATGCTACTGACCAATAAGTCTCCGCCTTTTTTTATCAAAAATTGGGCATTTATTGTGAAAGAAGGTTATGTTAGGTTATGTTTTATTCAAAGTATTGTCGATCGCTAGCCACTACTTTTTCACATATTTCTGGCAGCATATAAATACCACGTCGGAAGAACCCTTCATCTTTTGAGGCTACTCATGAATCAAACCAATTTTTGGTATCTTCATATTTATGATGTTAAGGGCGGCTCATACAGGCCATGCGTTAAGTTTACCGAAACGAAAGTTTATATTGGTAAATTCGAACCTTTAGTACCTTCGAAAGTGGTAAGCAGACGGGGCAATGTCTGATGAACACGGCGGGTGGGGTAAAACTTCCCAATTGAGTATTTCCAAGTAGGTTTTGACCGGCGCCACAACATGTGAACGAGCATTATTATGTAGGAAAATAATTTTGTCGTGTCTGGAGTGGTAGTGGCCGCGTTTTTCCTTGAGTATTAGGCTCAATCTCATCAATTGTGTTCAGTAGAGAACTAATGGTTTCGGTTGTAGCGACTCATACATAATACACGAAACCAAGCAGATTCCACCAAAATCAATACATCAGTTTTTTCCATGAATATTCGGCGTAATTGTCGATGTTGAAGCATGACCAGGTGATCCTTATGATTTTTTCTTTTTTGGGTTATCGTAGTGGATCCATTTTTCGTCATCAGTGACTGTGCGATGCAAAAACCTTTTATTTTATGACTGACAAGCAGCATTTTAGCATGGAACCCAATTTCTTTTATTTTGAATAATTCCCAATAAAATTATTGAACGCAGTGAAATTGCTTATTGTCACTCCTAATGCAAGTGACAGTTTTTTTCTGCATTTGGCACAAATCTTCATCCAATAATGCTACCAATTTCGCGTCCTCGTAAAATTTCGGCCTTCCGCTACGTTCTTTGTCTTTCACGTCAAATTTACCGTTCTTAAACTTTTGAAAGTACTCTCGACAACCTCTCTCACTTAAGGTAGCCTCACCATACCATATGCTTCTACAATCAATCGATGCGCCTCAGCTGCAGATTTCTTCAAATTAAAGAAGGAAATCAAAAGTTCCCGCAAATGACGCTTATTCGGCTCAAAACTCGATATTTTCACTATGTAGAAAAAAACATGATGCTGATCCAAAATCGCTAATATTTTAATGTTACGTTGTTGACAGATGACCAACCTTACGATATATCGTTTTACATCGGGCAATTTTAACATAACTTAATGGTGATACCATCTTTTGTCGAACAGCGGAGATTTATTTGTATACCCAATACTAATGTTAATAATTGGTAGAAAGGGGATTGCATTTGCCAGGAATCAATTACGATTGCTCCAGATTTCGAAAAACTTCTTTAAGGGGTCGAACAGTTGGCCCGGATTAATTTCTTTAAATTTCGTTGGCTCGCTCGAATTGGAGATCGACGATTAATTGGGGAAAGTACTAATTTCGGGAAAATCCGTTCAGAAGGTCGTCGGTGGGACCCGGATTCCTTTCTTACGGATTTTTATGGCCCACGTCATTTTTATAAAACTTGCTGGTGGAGCGAAATTCATTTAGGGAGTTATTCTATGCAGTCCCTAGGGTTCCCTGGATAGGCCATCAAGCACCATCGCACCATGTTGCGTGATGTTACACCACGCTAGGACATGTTGCGATGTAAAAAAACCCTTTCATTTATGCCTGGCATTGCTGAAATTCTTTATTGACTCATTCCTAATGTAAGTGCAAGTTCTTCTTGCTATTGGCACGAATTTTCATCCAATAATACTTCCAATTCCGCCTCTATGTACGCTTTCGGCATTCTGCTACGTTCTTATTTTTGACATCAAATTCATCGTTCTTAAACTTTTGAAACCACTCTCGACAACTTCTCTTCTTTAAGGCAGCCTCACCATACGTTTCTTCAACCAATCGATGCACCTTCGCTGTAGGTTTCTTACCTAATATATGCTTCTCAAACTATTTGCAAAAACGAAAATGTGCCTATGGAACATGGCACTTTCGGTAGACCGATGTCGGCAAAAATCAGAGGGAGCTTCCAAATAAGGGAAAAAGCTTAAGTTTGAAGTTTCATTCCGATCAATCAATTCGCCTGGCCGAATTTTTATTAAAAACAAGTTTCTTAAACAAAAATCGCCATTTATAAAGTGTATAAAGTTATAAAGTGTATAGTGTATAAAGTGTATAAAGTGTATAAATTGTATAAAGTGTATAAAGTGTATAAAATGTATACAGTGTATAAAGTGTATAAATTGTATAAAGTGTATAAAGTGTATAAAGTGTATAAAGTTATAAAGTGTATAAAGTGTATAAAGTGTATAAAGTGTATAAAGTATATAAAGTGTATAAAGTGAACAAAGTGTACTGTATATATTGTATAAAGTTGTTTATAGTGTATAAAGTGTATAAAGTGAATAAAGTGTACAGTATATAAAGTGTATAAATTATATAAAGTGTATAGGGTGTATAAAGTGTATAAATTTTATAAAGTGTATAAAGTGTATCAAATATATAGAGAGTATAAAGTGTATAAAGTGTACAAAGTGTACAAAGTGTATAAAGTGTATAAATTGTATAAAGTGTATATAGTGTATAAGGTATATAAAGTCTATAACGTGTATATAGTGTATATAGTGTATAATATGTATAAGGTGTAAAAAGTGTATAAAATGTATAAAGTGTATAAAGTATATAAAGTGTATAAAGTGTATAAAGTGTATAAATTGTACAAAGAGTATAAAGTGTATTAAGTTTATAAGTGTATAAAGTGTATAAAGTGTATAAAGTGTATAAAGTGTATAAAGTGTATAAAGTGTATAAAGTGTATAAAGTGTATAAAGTGTATAAAGTGTATAAAGTGTATAAAGTGTATAAAGTGTATAAAGTATATAAAGTGTATAAAGTGTATAAAGTGTACAAAGTGTACAAAGTGTATAAAGTGTATAAAGTGTATATAGTGTATATAGTGTATATAGTGTATAAAGTGTATAAATTGTATAAATTGTATATTGTGTATATTGTGTATAAAGTGTATCAACTGTATCAAGTGTATAAAGTGTATATAGTGTATATAGTGTATAAAGAGTATAAATGATATAAATGGGGTATGATATAAAGAGGTATAATGCAAGTAAAGTGTATAAATTTTATAAAGTGTATAAAATGTATAAAGTGTATAAAGTGGCCCAACAAACAATTTTTTTTATGGTAGAAATCGTAACATTATAATAATGTTCTATAAGTTAGTGTTCGAAACTTGACGGCTAACGCAATAAACCCTTTAAACAGCTTAAATAGTGGGTTGTATAAGGATTGCCGCCACATGATTATAGTAACGTAATATAAATTCTGTTTTTTTAATTAAAGTTACGACAATATTCTGATTATTTTAATATAACTTGAAAACAATGTTTATAATGGTATTATAAATGTTTTCATAACCACTTGTAATTACCAAATTTTGCTTTTGTCTTTCATCATTGTTACTTTTATAAAAAATATTTCATAAATATTACAATACATTTAATTTTTACTAGTTTTATAAACTAACAAAAATGATAAAGTAGTTCTCCATATTTTTATTTAATATTTTACATCCATTACGCATAATTAAGTGCATTTTAATTGCGATTTATGTGCCTATATGATGGAAATCAACTGCGTTTTAAATTTTACTGTGAATATAGTAGCTGTTAGGCCTAAAAACAACAACGCATGAATTTTTTATGGTTCTGGTATATTAAATATATCAAAATAGTTATTCTGTTTGCATTATTAATTAATTTGTATGAGATATTTGCGTTTTAAAAAAAATGTATAATGGACATTGGCAAAAGGTTAAAAAATGGCCAAATGAATGGAATACTCGTATCTACATAAAAACTAATGTAGTGCAATATAAACTGTGAGTTCATATATAAATGGAATTACTCTTATAACACATATTAAGAAGACTTATTAAAAATAATTAAGAGCCTTCTATGCCTCGAAATTGTGGTCTTATAAACCATTTGGAAAATGTTATTATCTGTAATCGCGTTATATAATTAATATAACATCCACTCTTTAGTTGTGCTGCTATATAACAAGATTTGATATTTTGTTACTTTTTGTAATTTTATATAACTACTAGTATTAAAAAAACTCCATTATTATACGCATTTCTAAAGAAAATTTTAAGAAATATTATAAATGCAGGGTAAGGTTCTCCCTCCAAAGTTCATTTGTAAAATGTTCTTGGTATTATTACCTTAATAATGTTATATAATATTATTTTAAGAACGGTAACTTCCGAATACGGATCAAAGCTTCAAAATCAAAAAATTATCAACAAACTGAGTTTGTGTATTGTCCCGACAGATTAGTAAACATGAAATTTACAGCAGTTTATAAGGGCCCAGTAATCGCGGTTACCAGTACATCAACTAAAAATACCATACCTATATAAAATTTGGTATCAGTTAATTGTATAGCGACGGTAACGTTAACCATTATAAAACTTTCTAATGTATCATATAGTAACAACTCTTGAAAACTTTAAAATAACGTTTCTGATAGTGTAGTGATACTACAATACTCTTATATAACCACTGAAACTTTTACATAACACAAAAACCAACATATAACCCTTACAAAATGAAAAATCAACAAAAAATTGGGAAAATTGTTTATTGGGGTATAAAGTCTAAATAGTCCATATAGTGTATAAAGTGTATCAAGTGTATCAAGTCTATCAAGTGTATAAAGTGTATAAAGTGTATAAAGTGTATAAAGTGTATAAAGTGTATAAAGTGTATAAAGTGTATAAAGTGTATAAAGTGTATAAAGTGTATAAAGTGTATAAAGTGTATAAAGTGTATAAAGTGTATAAAGAGTATAAAGTGTATAAAGTGTATAAAGTGTATAAAGTATATAAAGTTTATAAAGTGTATACAGTGTATAAAGTGTATAAAGTGTATAAAGTGTATAAGTGTATAAAGTATATAAAGTATATGAAGTGTATAAAGTGTACAGTATCAAACCCTTATAAATTGTATAAAGTTTATAAAGTGTATAATGTGTATAAAGTGTATAAAGTGTATAAAGTGTATAAAGTGTATAAAGTGTATAAAGTGTATAAAGTGTATAAAATGTATAAAGTGTAAAAAGTGTATAAAGTGTATAATGTGTATAAAGTGTAAAAAGTGGATAAAGTATATAAAGTGTATAGGGTGTATAAAGTGTATAATATGTACAAAGTGCATAAAGTGCATAAAGTGTATTAAGTGTATAAAGTGAACAAAGTGTATAAAGTGTATAAAGTTTATAAAGTATATAAAGTGTATCAAGTGTATCAAGTGTGTCAAGTGTATCAAGTGTATAAAGTGTATAAAGTCTAAATAGTGTATATAAAGTTTATAAAGTATATAAAGTTTATAAAGTGTATACAGTGTATAAAGTGTATAAAGTGTATAAAGTGTATAAAGTGTATAAAGTGTATAAGTGTATAAAGTATATAAAGTATATAAAGTATATGAAGTGTATAAAGTGTACAGTATAAAACCCTTATAAATTGTATAAAGTTTATAAAGTGTATAATGTGTATAAAGTGTATAAAGTGTATAAAGTGTATAAAGTGTATAAAGTGTATAAAGTGTGTAATGTGTATAAAGCGTATAAAGTGTAAAAAGTGTATAAAGTATATAAAGTGTATAGGGTGTATAAAGTGTATAATATGTATAAAGTGCATAAAGTGTATTAAGTGTATAAAGTGAACAAAGTGTATAAAGTGTATAAAGTTTTTAAAGTATATAAAGTATATCAAGTGTATCAAGTGTGTCAAGTGTATCAAGTGTATAAAGTGTATAAAGTGTATAAAGTCTAAATAGTGTATATAGTGTATAAAGAGTATAAAGTGTATAAAGTGTATAGAGTATATCAAGTTTATAAAGTGTATACAGTGTATAAAGTGTATAAAGTGTTCAAAGTGTATAAAGTATATAAAGTTTATAAAGTATATGAAGTGTATAAAGTGTACAGTATAGAAACCTTATAAATTGTATAAAGTTTATAAAGTGTATAATGTGTATAAAGTGTATAAAGTGTATAAAGTGTATAAAGTGTATAAAGTGTATAAAGTGTATAAAGTGTATAAAGTGTATAAAGTGTATAAAGTGTATAAAGTGTAAAAAGTGTATAAAGTGTATAAAGTGTATAAAGTGTATAAAGTGTATAATGTGTATAAAGCGTATAAATTGTAGAAAGTGTATAAAGTGTATAAAGTGTATAAAGTGTATAAAGTGTATAAAGTGTATAAAGTGTATAAAGTGTATAAAGTGTATAAAGTGTATAAAGTGTATAAAGTGTATAAAGTGTATAAAGTGTATAAAGTATATAAAGTATATAAAGTGTATAAAGTATACAGTATAAAAACCTTATAAATTGTATAAAGTTTATAAAGTGAATAATGTGTATAAAGTGTATAAATTGTATAAAGTGTATAAAGTGTATAAAGTGTATCAAGTGTATAAAGTGTATAAAGTGTATAATGTGTATAAAGTGTATAAAGTGTATAAAGTGTATAAAGTGTAAAAAGTGTATAAAGTATATAAAGTGTATATGGTGTATAAAGTGTATAATATGTATAAAGCGCATAAAGTATATAAAGTGTATCAAGTGTGTCAAGTGTTTCAAGTGTATAAAGTGTATAACGTGTATAAAGTGTATAAAGTTTATAAAGTGTATAAAGTGTATAACGTGTATAAAGTGTATAAAGTTTATAAAGTGTATAAAGTGTATAAAGTGTATAAATTGTATAAAGAGTATAAAGTGTATAAAGTGTATAAAGTATATAAAGTTTATAAAGTGTATACAGTGTATAAAGTGTATAAAGTGTCTAAAGTGTATAAAGTATATAAAGTATATAAAGTATATGAAGTGTATAAAGTGTACAGTATAAAAACCTTATAAATTGTATAAGTGTATAAAGTGTATAAAGTGTATAATGTGTATAAAGTGTATAAAGTGTATAATGTGTATAAAGTGTATAAAGTGTATAATGTGTATAAAGTGTATAAAGTGTAAAGTGTATAAAGTGCATAAAGTGTATTAAGTGTATTAAGTGTATAAAGTGTATAAAGTGTATAAAGTGTACAAAGTGTACAACGTGTATAAGTGTATCTCGAATATTCTTTGTAAAAATTGATCGAAAAGTTTGTTTTTCAATTAATAAACTGCTTTCTTGGTAGACGCTCGAGCTTTTACTCGTGAGTCACCAACAGAGTAAACCAGCCCTTTTAAAATATTTTTAAAATGCCTTAACCACAAAAATCCACCTTCTACCACTTGATGGCGCTCCATTCAAAAATTATCCCTAGCGGCGCATTCATAGCAGAACTGCTTATTTCTTTAAGTGGCCCCGCGAGGGTAATTTTTTGAGTGATTTCGGTAAATTAATATTTTTTTCTAAAATAAACAAATTGCTTATTAGTTTCAGTATGTATAGTATAACATATTAAATGTCACCTTATACACGATTTTACATATTACACATTGTAAATAACTAATTACAAATTAAATTGTTAATTACCCCAGACCTTTAAAAATGTATTAAATACTACTATCAAAACAGGTGGTATCTCAGAGGTTACAACTATTTTCGATCAAAAGGTGTTGACAGAGTGAACATATGAACATATGACATTAATAAATTTTATTTTTGATCTCATTCCTTGAACCACCATGGCAACTCTCGATAATATTATCAATACTTTAATTTTGTAGCTTTGGACATTGTTCCCAACAGGACGAGCATATTTACAAATTTTGTTTGCAATTTAATGTTTGATAATCTATAAATTTTGTTGTTACTAATGATGTGTGAAAATGACAAAATTCCAGCAAGGGAATAGACAGAGAATGTATTGCGGGGATTACTTAAGTAGTTAACCAGGTAATATTGCCTTGTTAAACTGGTAGAAAACGAAAAACTGTATAATGAGCAAGTGCTGAGATGCCCCTATAATATAAAAGTTGAGATGCCAATGGGAAAATGATTGAAGACGAATACATGAAAATGAAAATAGTAGTCTCCTAACAATAGTAGATTAGTAACTTGTTCGAGACTTAAATCTAAATTTGTACAATACTTTATAGTTTTATCACATTAGCAGGCTACTTAGAAGTACAACCAACTCTTATTTTGGAATCCCAATTACAATGGATCTTTTTTCGTCATAAGAGCCTAGTAAGAGTTATATGGAAACTAACAATTTAGTTAGCAAGCAAGCAATTTACTCGACAAAATCAGAACACACCAGCCAATTTTGCAAGGAAAGTTTTTATTTTTAAATTACAGATAGTAAAAATGTTAGGTTAAATTAGTTAATTTCCTGCTAAACCGCTAAATCCCAAAATATCAACTCAAGAAGATGTTATATTGCTGCAGATAATGCTCTCCAGATACAAAGAAAAAAAAATCCGACGAAGGAAATAAATTAGAGCAGTATTGGAAGATTCTTACTTCAATATTTAGAGCTTTCTAAATTACATGAAAATCTTTAATATAATAGTTTATAGAATTTAGATTTAGATTAGACTGTAATGTAGATTCTCAACAAAAGGACAAAAGCTCACATTGCATCACCAATTCAAATGAATATGAAGTTTTTTGAACACAACCGAACTGAATAATTACAAATGGTGCCTGGATAATGCAGTTGAGGTCGGATCATCAATAAGAAAATAAAAAATTTAGCTAGATAAATATTAGTCCCAACTTTCATTGTAAAAGTTGATTGAATGGTTCTTTTGCGGTCTACTAAATTGCTTACTTGCTAGACGTTCTTTAAATGATGACATTGATTTTATCAGTAAACTCCTATTTACGTACGAAAAATGTGGATTATAAATTTTTTTCAATTTAATAGTTGATCAATATACTTTTAATTTACTAATGAGGTAGAATTTTGATATAATAATAGCCATTCCTGCTCTAAGATAGATAGGGTATGAAAAAATTTATTCTTTAACATTGTGTGGCTACTCGTAATTATTTAAGTAACGGTATAAATTGAAGCCAATATTTTACCATGAATTTGAAATTTGTTAGGACGTCATAAGTACAGCAATCCTGCCAAATTAGTATAAAGAAATATCCTCGATAGGATCGTGTTGGAATTGGAGAAAACGAAACAACTTTATTAACAGCATGTGATGAGATGACCCCGAATGATGAAAATTGAGATGCCATGCTAGAACTACATAATTATGTACATAGATATAGATTTACAGAGAAGTACAGAGCAAAGTGTAATAACAATAAGTAATCAGTAAAGCGTAAAGTGTAAAGAGTAAAAAGCAAAGAGTAACAAGTAGAGAGTAAGTAGTAAGAAGCAAATAGTAAAGAGTAAGGAGTAAATACAAAACACAAATTGCTATTTACCAATTGCACTTTACAAAGGATGTTTTTGAAACGGCTACTAAGGTTTAGATGCTTAAACAACTAGCAAAAAATATTTTGCTTGACCGAAACAGAGTACTTTTATCAATTTTTTCAAAAAGGTTTTTAAATTAACTAGTTTCAAGTTAAACCGTTAAATCCCAAAATAACAACTCTACCAAGATGTTTTACTGTTGCACTTATTAATCTCCAGCCACAAGAAACAATCCAATGAAGGAAGTTATACTGAATAAGATTGAAAAATTCTATCCGGAATATTTTGAGGCTAAACAGCGTGAAAATCTTAAATATAATAGTTTATAGGGATTAGATATAGATTATAATGAAGGTCAACAAAAGGAAAGGGTTCTAACAGCATCGCCAATTTATATGAACATGGAGTCTTTCGAAAGCAACTTAATCTGAAAAATACAAATGGAATCTGGAAGATGTAATTGATTAAACAATGAGGTCCGAACTACCACAAGAAACTTAAAAAGTTAGTTAGTAGATTTTTGATCTCGACTTTTTCATTGTAAAAATTGATCAAAGATTTTGTTTTTCATCTACCAAATTAATTTATTGCTAGACGTTAGAGCATTGACTTGTGAGCCACCAACAAGTAACTAACTCTTTCAAAATAATTTTGATTTGCTGAAAAATACCAAAACAACAAAATCCAACCGTATACAACTTGATGGCGCTCT
Organism: Nephrotoma guestfalica; assembly: GCA_963691935.1. Classification (NCBI taxonomy): domain Eukaryota; kingdom Metazoa; phylum Arthropoda; class Insecta; order Diptera; family Tipulidae; genus Nephrotoma; species Nephrotoma guestfalica. The sequence goes on along the minus strand of OY829913.1, from coordinate 224,767,433 downwards.
ATTCAAAAATTGCCTGGTAGTCGATACACATTGACGAGAGACCTACTTATTCCGATAAGTGGCCTTGCGAGGGTATTTTTTTGAGTCAGTACGTTTCTCTAAATGAATATTTCGTTTCGAAAATAGCTAAATTGCTTGTTACTAATTATTTACTTTACATATTACAGATTCCATATTACAAATTACCTGTTACCGTATACTCGATTACATATTACTCATTGTAAATGACTAATTGACTAATTCAAATCTTCTTAATCTAATTAAAGATGACTAATAGTAATAATAGGTATACCACTAAATCTGATACAATATTTTACAATTAGAAAAGTAGGAAAATATGGAATAAATTTATAAACAGCAGCATGTGATGAGATGACCCCAAAAGATGAAAATTAAGATTCCACGTCGTCACAATATAACTGAAGAAGAATACATGAAGAAGAAATTTAGTATCCTAATAATAGTACATATTTAAAAACTGGCCCGTAACTTAACTTTAGATTTCAACAGCCGCTATAATTTTATCAAATAAGCAGGCAAGTTAATTTAATGTATAAAATTATATAGTTTTATCATTCCCGAACAATCTTAGAGCTTAACTAAATTTGGCTATTGTTATTAACCTACTAATCCACATAATCCATTATTTGAAACAAATATTTATCAAAATCAATTATGGTTGATAATCACTTTAAAATTTCGCTATACAAATCACTATACTTCATTATCGAGTATCAATCAGTTCTCAAGCAGATGACATGACATGACAGTTAGGTTCGTGAAGTGCTTTTAATTCAAACAATTTTCAAATTGTATTTGATATTGCTGACTAATTTACCAATACCATGTTTTTAGGAATTAGTGGAACTTAATTTTCTTTAACCGAAAATTTTTTTTTTTTGACACGATGTTCACCCGTATCTCCTTATGTGCGCCAACTGATTGAGGTGGTTAAAATGTGGACGATTCGATTTTGAAGTGTAATATTTTCAACCTTTCAACACCTTTTGATTGAGTTGTTATTTCAAATAAAATTCTAATTTGCATAAAAATATAAAATGTAATCAATAACACCTTTTTAATATTTATTGTTATCTGGTACCTGGTAAAAATTTTTCGACGAATGAAAATTTCTAAGACTATTTCGTTAAGAAGTTAGTTACTAAAGAAAAGTAGGATAATATGAAACAAATTTATAAACATCATGTGATGAGATGACCCCAAAAGATGAAAATTAAGTATCCATATCTTCACAAAATAACTGAACAAGAATACATGAAGAACCAATTTAGTATCCTAATAGAAACGCAATTGGAATGAAATCATAATTTAAATATTTGTGGTCTATACATATTTATAAATAAAATTGGTGTATTTGTCTGTAATTTTGAAATAAATGACCATTTTTAAATTATTTGCATCTCTTTTGAAATGCGAAATCATAATTTACTGTTTTTAAATTTTTTGTCTGATTGTCTACTTACCCGCCCATACCAGTTTCGTTGTCCGTTGTTCACGCCAAAAATACTGCACCGATTTTAGTGTAACTTAAACAGGTTCGTAGTTGCCAATCACAGGAGCAATCTGCATTTCGTTTTATCGTGATATCGTAATTGGTTTTCAAGTTATAACAATAAATATATATATCTGTACTTGGCAACCAAAGCGTTTTATAGGTTCTTTTTTTCTATTCTCGAGCTATTTCATAAAGTCAAATGTGAAGTGTAAATTGTAACTTCTAAATAATGGATTGTGAAGTGTAAAGTATAAAGGGTAAAGTGTTCAAGTGTTCAAGTGTTGATGTGTTCAAGTGTTAAAGTGTTGAAGTGTTATAGTGTTGAAGTGTTGTAGTGTTCAAGTGTTAAAGTGTTGAAGTGTTTAAGTATTGATGTGTTCAAGTGTTCAAGTGTTGAAGTGTTGTAGTGTTGAAGTGTTAAAGTGTTCAAGTGTTCAAGTGTTGAAATATTCAAATGTTCAAGTGATTAAGTGTTGAAGTGTTAAAGTGTTTAAGTGTTCAAATGTTCAAGGGTTCAAGTGTTCAAGTGTTCAAGAGTGCAAGTTTTCAAGTATAAGTGTTGAAGAGTTGAAGTATTGAAGTATTGATGTGTTGAAATGTTGAAGTGTTTAATTGTTGAAGTGTTGAAGTGTTGTAGTGTTGAAGTGTTGAAGTGTTCAAGTGTTCAAGCGTTGAAGTGTTCAAGTGTTCAAGTGTTCAAATGTTCAAGTGTTCAAGTGTTCAAGTGTTCAAGTGTTCAAGTGTACAAGTATTCAAGTATTCAAGTGTTGAAGTGTTGAAGTGTTCAAGTGTTCAAGTGTTCAAGTGTTCAGGTGTTCAAGTGTTGAAATATTGAGGTTTTGAAGTGTTGAAATGTTGAAGTGTTGAAGTGTTCAAACGTTTATGTGTTCAAGTGTTCCAGTGTTCAAGTGATTCAATTTTTTTAAATGCTCAAGTGTTCAAGTTTTCAAGTGTTCAAGTGTTCAAGTAATTAAGTATTCAAGTGTTCAAGTGTTCAAGTGTTCAAGTGTTCAAGTGTTCAAGTATTCAAGTGTTGAAGTATTCAAGTGTTCAAGTGTTCAAGTGATTCAATTTATTGAGGTTTTGAAGTGTTGAAATGTTGAAGTGTTGAAGTGTTCAAACGTTTAAGTGTTCAAGTGTTCAAGTGTTCCAGTGTTCAAGTGTTGAAATATTCAAGTATTCAAGTGTGCAAGTGTTCAAGTAATTAAGTATTCAAGTGTTCAAGTGTTCAAGTGTTCAAGTGTTGAAGTGTTCAATTGTTCAAGAGTTGAACTGTTCAAATATTCAAGTGTTTCAAGTAATCAAGTGTTCAAGTGTTTAAGTATTTAAGTGTTTCAGTATTCAAGTATTTAAGTGTTTAAGTATTTAAGTGTTCATGTGTTCAAGTGTTTAAATGTTCAACTGTTCAACTGTTCAGGTGTTCAAGTGTTCAAGTATTCAAGTATTTAAGTGTTGAAGTATTCAAGTATTCAAGAGTTGAATTATTCAAGTGTTGAAGTTTTCAAGTGTTGAAATATTCAAGTATTCAAGTGTTCAAGTAATCAAGCGTTCAAGTGTTTAAGTAATCAAGTGTTCAAGTGTTCAATTATTGAAGTACTCAAGTATTCAAGTGTTGAATTATTCAAGTATTCAAGTATTCAATTGTTTAAGTGTTGAAGTGTTGAAGTGTTCAAGTGTTCAGGTGTTCAAGTGTTGAAGTATTGAGGTTTTGAAGTGTTGAAATGTTGAAGTGTTGAAGTGTTCAAACGTTTATGTGTTCAAGTGTTCAAGTGTTCCAGTGTTCAAGTATTCAAGTGTTGAAGTATTCAAGTGTTCAAGTGTTCAAGTGTTCAAGAGTTCAAGTGTTCAAGTATTCTAGTGTTCCAGTGTTCAAGTGTTCAAGTGATTCAATTTTTGAGGTTTTGAAGTTTTGAAATGTTGAAGTGTTGAAGTGTTCAAACGTTTAAGTGTTCAAGTGTTCAAGTGTTCCAGTGTTCAAGGGTTCAAGTGATTCAATTTTTTTAAATGCTCAAGTGTTCAAGTTTTCAAGTGTTCAAGTAATTAAGTATTCAAGTGTTCAAGTGTTGAAGTGTTCAATTGTTTAACTGTTCAAGTATTCAAGTGTTTCAAGTAATCAAGTGTTCAAGTGGTTAAGTATTTAAGTATTCAAGTGTTTCAGTATTCAAGTATTTAGGTGTTTAAGTATTTAAGTCTTCATGTGTTCAAGTGTTTAAATGTTCAACTGTTTAACTGTTCAACTGTTCAGGTGTTCAAGTGTTCAAGTGTTCAAGTATTCAAGTATTTAAGTGTTGAAGTATTCAAGTATTCAAGAGTTGAATTGTTCAAGTGTTGAAGTTTTCAAGTGTTGAAATATTCAAGTATTCAAGTGTTCAAGTAATCAAGCGTTCAAGTTTTTAAGTAATCAAGTGTTCAAGTGTTCAATTATTGAAGTACTCAAGTATTCAAGTGTTGAATTATTCAAGTATTCAAATATTCAATTGTTTAAGTGTTTAAGTGTTGAAGTGTTGAAGTGTTGAAGTGTTCAGGTGTTCAAGTATTGAAGTATTGAGGTTTTGAAGTGTTGAAGTGTTCAAACGTTTATGTGTTCAAGTGTTCAAGTGTTCCAGTGTTCAAGTATTCAAGTGTTGAAGTATTCAAGTGTTCAAGTGTTCAAGTGTTGAAATGTTCAAGTGTTCAAGTATTCTAGTGTTCCAGTGTTCAAGTGTTCAAGTGATTCAATTTTTGAGGTTTTGAAGTGTTGAAATGTTGAAGTGTTGAAGTGTTCAAACGTTTAAGTGTTCAAGTGTTCCAGTGTTCAAGTGATTCAATTTTTTTAAATGCTCAAGTGTTCAAGTGTTCAAGTGTTCAAGTGTTCAAGTGTTCAAGTAATTAAGTATTCAAGTGTTCAAGTGTTCAAGTGTTGAAGTGTTCAATTGTTCAAGTGTTTAACTGTTCAAGTATTCAAGTGTTTCAAGTAATCAAGTGTTCAGGTGTTTCAGTATTTAAGTATTCAAGTGTTTCAGTATTCAAGTATTTAAGTGTTTAAGTATTTAAGTGTTGAAGTGTTCAAGTGTTTAAATGTTCAACTGTTCAACTGTTCAGGTGTTCAAGTGTTCAATTGTTTAAGTATTCAAGTATTTAAGTGTTGAAGTGTTAAAGTGTTAAAGTGTTCAAGTGTTCAAATGTTCAAGTGTTCAAGTGTTCAAGAGTGCAAGTTTTCAAGTATAAGTGTTGAAGAGTTAAAGTATTGAAGTATTGATGTGTTGAAGTGTTTAAGTGTTTAATTGTTTAAGTGTTGAAGTGTTGTAGTGTTGAAGTGTTGAAGTGTTCAAATGTTCAAGCGTTGAAGTGTTCAAGTGTTCAAGTGTTCAAATGTTCAAGTGTTCAAGTGTTCAAATATTCAAGTATTCAAGTGTTAAAGTGTTGAAGTGTTCAAGTGTTCAGGTGTTCAAGTGTTGATGTATTGAGGTTTTGAAGTGTTGAAATGTTGAAGTGTTGAAGTGTTCAAACGTTTATGTGTTCAAGTGTTTCAGTGTTCAAGTGTTCAAGTGATTCAATTTTTTTAAATGCTCAAGTGTTCAAGTTTTCAAGTGTTCAAGTGTTCAAGTAATTAAGTATTCAAGTGTTCAAGTGTTCAAGTGTTCAAGTATTCAAGTGTTGAAGTATTCAAGTGTTCAAGAGTTCAAGTGTTCAAGTATTCTAGTGTTCCAGTGTTCAAGTGTTCAAGTGATTCAATTTTTGAGGTTTTGAAATGTTGAAATGTTGAAGTGTTGAAGTGTTCAAACGTTTAAGTGTTCAAGTGTTCCATTGTTCAAGTGTTCAAGTGATTCAATTTTTTTAAATGCTCAAGTGTTCAAGTTTTCAAGTGTTCAAGTAATTAAGTATTCAAGTGTTCAAGTGTTCAAGTGTTCAAGTGTTCAAGTGTTGAAGTGTTCAATTGTTCAAGTGTTTAACTGTTCAACTATTCAAGTGTTTCAAGTAATCAAGTGTTCAAGTGGTTAAGTATTTAAGTATTCAAGTGTTTCAGTATTCAAGTATTTAAGTGTTTAAGTATTTAAGTATTGAAGTGTTCAAGTGTTTAAATGTTCAACTGTTCAACTGTTCAGGTGTTCAAGTGTTCAATTGTTCAAGTATTCAAGTATTTAAGTGTTGAAGTATTCAAGTATTCAAGAGTTGAATTGTTCAAGTGCTGAAGTTTTCAAGTGTTGAAATATTCAAGTATTCAAGTGTTCAAGTTATCAAGCGTTCAAGTGTTTAAGTAATCAAGTGTTCAAGTGTTCAATTATTGAAGTACTCAAGTATTCAAGTGTTGAATTATTCAAGTATTCAAGTATTCAATTGTTTAAGTGTTGAAGTGTTCAGGTGTTAAAGTGTTGAAGTATTGAGGTTTTGAAGTGTTGAAGTGTTCAAACGTTTATGTGTTCAAGTGTTCCAGTGTTCAAGTATTCAAGTGTTGAAGTATTCAAGTGTTCAAGTGTACAAGTGTTGAAATGTTCAAGTGTTCAAGTATTCTAGTGTTCCAAAGTTCAAGTGTTCAAGTGATTAAATTTTTGAGGTTTTGAAGTGTTGAAATGTTGAAGTGTTGAAGTGTTCAAACGTTTAAGTATTCAAGTGTTCAAGTGTTCCAGTGTTCAAGTGTTCAAGTGATTCAATTTTTTTAAATGCTCAAGTGTTCAAGTTTTCAAGTGTTCAAGTAATTAAGTATTCAAGTGTTCAAGTGTTGAAGTGTTCAATTGTTTAACTGTTCAAGTATTCAAGTGTTTCAAGTAATCAAGTGTTCAAGTGGTTAAGTATTTAAGTATTCAAGTGTTTCAGTATTCAAGTATTTAAGTGTTTAAGTATTTAAGTCTTCATGTGTTCAAGTGTTTAAATGTTCAACTGTTTAACTGTTCAACTGTTCAGGTGTTCAAGTGTTCAAGTGTTCAAGTATTCAAGTATTTAAGTGTTGAAGTATTCAAGTATTCAAGAGTTGAATTGTTCAAGTGTTGAAGTTTTCAAGTGTTGAAATATTCAAGTATTCAAGTGTTCAAGTAATCAAGCGTTCAAGTTTTTAAGTAATCAAGTGTTCAAGTGTTCAATTATTGAAGTACTCAAGTATTCAAGTGTTGAATTATTCAAGTATTCAAGTATTCAATTGTTTAAGTGTTGAAGTGTTGAAGTATTGAAGTGTTCAGGTGTTCAAGTATTGAAGTATTGAGGTTTTGAAGTGTTGAAGTGTTCAAACGTTTATGTGTTCAAGTGTTCAAGTGTTCCAGTGTTCAAGTATTCAAGTGTTGAAGTATTCAAGTGTTCAAGTGTTCAAGTGTTGAAATGTTCAAGTGTTCAAGTATTCTAGTGTTCCAGTGTTCAAGTTTTCAAGTGATTCAATTTTTGAGGTTTTGAAGTGTTCAAACGTTTAAGTGTTCAAGTGTTCAAGTGTTCCAGTGTTCAAGTGATTCAATTTTTGTAAATGCTCAAGTGTTCAAGTGTTCAAGTGTTCAAGTAATTAAGTATTCAAGTGTTCAAGTGTTCAAGTGTTGAAGTGTTCAATTGTTCAAGTGTTTAACTGTTCAAGTATTCAAGTGTTTCAAGTAATCAAGTGTTTAGGTGTTTCAGTATTTAAGTATTCAAGTGTTTCAGTATTCAAGTATTTAAGTGTTTAAGTATTTAAGTGTTGAAGTGTTCAAGTGTTTAAATGTTCAACTGTTCAACTGTTCAGGTGTTCAAGTGTTCAATTGTTCAAGTATTCAAGTATTTAAGTGTTGAAGTATTCAAGTATTCAAGAGTTGAATTGTTCAAGTGCTGAAGTTTTCAAGTGTTGAAATATTCAAGTATTCAAGTGTTCAAGTTATCAAGCGTTCAAGTGTTTAAGTAATGAAGTGTTCAAGTGTTCAATTATTGAAGTACTCAAGTATTCAAGTGTTGAATTATTCAAGTATTCAAGTATTCAATTGTTTAAGTGTTGAAGTGTTGAAGTGTTAAAGTGTTCAAGTGTTCAGGTGTTCAAGTGTTGAAGTATTGAGGTTTTGAAGTGTTGAAGTGTTCAAACGTTTATGTGTTCAAGTGTTCAAGTGTTCCAGTGTTCAAGTATTCAAGTGTTGAAGTATTCAAGTGTTCAAGTGTACAAGTGTTGAAATGTTCAAGTGTTCAAGTATTCTAGTGTTCCAGTGTTCAAGTGTTCAAGTGATTAAATTTTTGAGGTTTTGAAGTGTTGAAATGTTGAAGTGTTGAAGTGTTCAAACGTTTAAGTGTTCAAGTGTTCCAGTGTTCAAGTGTTTAAGTGATTCAATTTTTTTAAATGCTCAAGTGTTCAAGTTTTCAAGTGTTCAAGTTTTCAAGTAATTAAGTATTCAAGTGTTCAAGTGTTCAAGTGTTCAAGTGTTGAAGTGTTCAATTGTTCAAGTGTTTAACTGTTCAAGTATTCAAGTGTTTCAAGTAATCAAGTGTTCAAGTGTTTAAGTATTTAAGTATTCAAGTGTTTCAGTATTCAAGTATTTAAGTGTTTAAGTATTTAAGTGTTCATGTGTTCAAGTGTTTAAATGTTCAACTGTTCAGGTGTTCAATTGTTCAAGTGTTCAAGTATTCAAGTATTCAAGTGTTGAAGTATTCAAGTATTCAAGAGTTGAATTATTCAAATGTTGAAGTTTTCAAGTGTTGAATTATTCAAGTATTCAAGTGTTCAAGTAATCTGGCGTTCAATTATTGAAGTACTCAAGTATTCAAGTGTTAAAATGATTCAAGTACTTAAGTATTCAATTGTTTAAGTAATCAAGTGTTCAAGTATTGAAGTATTCAAGTATTCAAGTGTTGAAATATTCAAGTATTCAAGTGTTCAAGTAATCAAGTATTAACTTTGTCAAAGTCAAACTTCATTCTTAAGCGTTTTCCATAGTTTGAGAGTTCCCATTGACTTGATGCTGTAATCGGTACACCGAAAGTTGCAGCTTCCATTGAAGCTTTATCGTTTTCTGCAAATATTTTGAATAGTGTATTACTTTTGAGAAAAACGACTTAAATCTGAAAGAATCTATATTAAATTTGTAACAATATCGATCCAAAGTTCCAAATGGAAAGTTCTCATTGATTATTGGCCGGCATCGGTCTGCCAGAAGTGGCGGCTTCCACAGGAGCTTTTTTTGCAAGCTTTAAAGAGTATATAGCATTTATGAACAAACGATTAAAAACAAAAAGATTCTAAATGAAATTTCAAACAAAATTGGTTATATTAGTTTTAAATTTTTACCGGAAATGACGAATTTTGATAAATGTATTTCGTCAAAATTCGGCATATTTACAGCCCAGGGGGATTGACTATTTGGAATAAACTGCTTATTTAAACTGTTTTGAATAATTGGGATCCTTGCAAAATTTGGTAGAAATATGTGTAGCGAAAGTGGTATCCTCAATCGGAGCTTTTCATTATGACCCTAATGCTGCACCAGCACTTGTAGCACAATCCATTGAAAATAGCACATTTACAAATTAATTACAAATTTGTTACATAGTTAGAAATTTGTTTACAAGTTCCGTATCCTGCACTTCGTGTGTGGGCGGCATTAGACAAAGCTACACCACACTTTTCGTGTTTTTTTAAATATTTATTGTATCGTGCTGGGAGTGGTGCTGGAATTTTTTACGAATTAATTACAACATATCGGCATAGTTCAACCCGAAAAAACTATCCCTAAGGGATGTAATTCTTCAAAAACCATATGTTTCGTTACAACATGCTTATTGCATTTCTTTTAATTTTTGATGTATCGAATTGGGTGTGATACTCGCATGTTTTACAAATTAATTACAACATATTGGCATAGTTGAATCCCCAAAAACCACCTCTAGGGAGTGGAATTCTTCAAAAACCATATTTCCCGTAAAACCATGCTTTTGGCATTTCAGTTAATATTTGTTGTATCGTACTGGGGGTGGTACTGTATTTTTTACAAATTAATTACAACATATTGGCATAGCTCAACCTTCAAAAACCACCCCTAAAAAATGTATTTTTCATCACACCACGACTTCTGTATTTCTGTGAATTTTTATTGTATAGTACAAGGATGGTACTAGAATTTTTTTACAAATTAATTAAAATAAACTGGCATAATTAATCCCTTAGAAAACTACCCCGAAGAGGAGCAACCGTTTAAAATCATTGTATAGCACTGAGGGTGATACTAGAAGTTTATACAAAATAAATTACAATATAGTGAAATAGTTCAATTGTCAGAATCTGCCTCTAAAAAACGAAGCTTATTAAAACAATATTTCCCTGTAAAGGTCAAACCTCTCATCACAACAGCCCACACCCATTGAAATCGATTAAAAAGTATTGAACTTCCTTCCAGTGCAACAGATAGAGACACTCCTGAATTTATTACAACACTCCACACACACAAACTGAATAATATTGCATCGAACTTCCTTCCAATGCCAGAATTAGGTAACCCTGAATTTATAACAACAGTCCACACCCATAAAAATCGATAATACTGCATCGAAATTCTTTCCTATGCAAGATTTAGGTACCCCTGAATTTTTTACAATAGCCCACACCCACAAAACCCGATCAAAATGTATACAAGTTCCTTCCTATGCATGAAATAGGCACCCCTGAATTTATAACAATAGCCCACACCCACAAAAATCGATCAAAATATATCAAACTTCCTTCTTTTGCAAGAAAAAGGCTTCCATGAATATATTACAACATCCCTCACCCACAAAAAACGATCGTAATACCTTGAACTTCTTTCCTGTGCAAGAAATAGGTACCCATGAATTTATTACAACCGCCCTATTGTTGTGTGTATCATCAGTACTATACAATGATTTTAAACGGTTGCTCCCATTCGGGGTAGTTTTTTAATAGCCTGGACAGACTGAAGATTAGTTAAACTGGTTTAGCAAAATTCGGTCAAGTACTCTAAAAAGTTAGAGTACCACCCTCAGTACGATACAATAAATATTAACTGAAATGCCAAAAGCATATGGTTTTACGGGAAATATGGTTTTTGAAGAATTGCACTCCTTCGAGGTAGTTTTTGGGGGTTCAACTATGCCAATATGTTGTAATTAATTTGTAAAACATGCGAGTATCATGCCCAATGCGATACATCAAAAATTAACAGAAATGCGATAAGAATGTTGTAACGAAACATATGGTTTTTGAAGAATTGCACCCCTTAGGGGTAGTTTTTTCGGGTTGAACTATACCGATATGTTGTAATTAATTCGTAAAAAATTCCAGCCCCACTCCCAGCACGATACAATAAATATTAATAAAAATACGAAAAGTGTGGTGTAGCTTTGTCTAATGCCAGCCCACACACGAAGTGCAGGATACGGGACTTGTAAAAAATTTTCTAACTGTGTAAAAAATTTGTACGTAATTTGTAAACAATTCTAGTACCATTTTCATTGGATTGTGCTACGATAAAATCGTTCATCATTCGAGATTTTGCCACATGGACACCAATCTGACTAGGCCGATTCGATAGCCCATATTCATAGGTAGATTTTGATTATAGGTTAGGGGTGAGTCTGATGAGGTTATAAGGGTGCAATTTTTATGTTTCCCGTCTTCTGACGATAAAATCGTCCATCATTCGAGATTTTTCCACATAGATATCAATCTGACTAGGCCGATTCGATAGCCCATGACCATACGTAGATTTTGATTATAGGTTAAGGGTGGGTCTGATGAGGTTATAGGGTTGACATTTTTATTTTTCCCTTCTTCTGACGATAAAAATCGTTCATTCGAGATTTTGCCAGATGGACACCAACCTGACTATGTTAATTCGATGGCACTTGATCATAAGTATATTTTGATTATATGTTATATCTGTTTCATACAGCCGCAAAATGTCGATAAAGAAGTTTAATAATTATCAAGGAAAGTCGTCCATCATTCGCGAATTTGCCAGATCAAAGGGGTAAAATTTTTATGTTACCTTCTTCTGACGATAAAATCGCTCATCGTTCGAGATTTTTCAACATGGACACCACTCTGACTAGGTCGATTCGATAGGCCATGACCATAGGTAGCTTTTGAGTGGTGGTTAGGGGTGAGTCTGATGGGGTTATAGGGGTGATATTTTTATGTTTCCCTTCTGACGATAAAAATCATTCATAATGAATGATTTTATCGGCAAAACATGGGGAGAATAAATTATTTACTCAATGGTCTTTCAGCTTAAACTTAGAATTTAGATGGTAGGTCGCATTTTATAGAGTTTTTATATGTAGTGAGACAGACACTGGTTGTTTGGCAAAAGTTCGTTAGGTGAACAGTTTTATCGTCGAAACAATGAAAAATGGAACTTTCCACCAATATAACCTCATCAAACCCACTTCAAACATATAATCAAATTCTACTTAGGGTCATGGTTCATCTAATTGGTACAATCAGACCGATCAAAATCTAGAAATACAAACCTTTCATTAGCTTAACATGACTATTGTATAGATGTCTGTTATTGACATTTTTCTTGATGAAAATTGATGATTCATTTGTTACTTTTAAACTGTATTGCCGGCATTTTTCGGTTTAACGCAAGTATTGAAGGTAAACTTCTTTATCGATGCAATCTGCATTGCCGACATATTATACTATTTTCGGTTGGGGTGGAAAACATAATATTTGCATTACCACCTTACGGCTGGGTAGCAAACTACTATCTGCATTACCATCTTTCGGGTGGAAACTTTCGGCTAACTTTAACAGTATCAGATTAAATGCATGTTTTAATTGTCTTTCTACATCACATCGATTGAATAGATGTCAATCGCAACGCTCATGACGGAAATATGGTCGCCGGCATTACAGTATGTTACATGATGGTGTCGCATTCCATGTAAGCAATAACGTTCTCTCAGTTAAACTGGTTCAAGAAGAAAATCCGTCGCTACTGTCGAATAACGTGACCATATCAAACGTAAGAAACTCATCTCTCCAAACTCCTATTAACTGACATGTATGCCAATCCGATCAAATCTTAAACGGAGAAGGTAGTGCTAAAATTCGTAGTTACATGGATTCATTGTATAGTTGTCAAAGCGCAAACAACAAGTTTAGTTACATAGAGATAATCACTAAATTAAGAATTTATTTTATTCATTAACTACAACAAGAAAATAATTATCTCAATTTTTGCGCAGTTTCATCAATATTATCATAATATTTGATTTAAGTGTGTTTAATTGTGTTACATAAATAAATTATCACATTACCGCAATCTTACATATTCATTATGTCTGCCAAATGTCATAAGTGTAAGGAAAATTTTCCAAATCTCGTTATCCTGGAATCGAGTTCGGCGGTCCATGTGGCAAATCGTTTCATGTTATATGCGCAAATATTTCTGTCGATTTGTTGGAGGGCATTAAAGATCGGTCCGCAAACTGGTTTTGCGAATAGTGTGGGGATATATCCAGTCATTCGTTACTTGAAACAGGTGCTTCTGATTCGGAATACAATGTAACTTACCATGGAAGAATTGAAGAAAATGACTAAAAAATTGACTACACAAGATGAACTTTGTTCCATCATTAACATATACAAAACACTAAATTACATGCACAGGACGCTCAATTGGATAAACCAAACCAAATTCAATGTGCTGCTTGCATAACTGTTGCTGGATTATTAATGAAGCACGATGATATTAAAGCTGTCATTGTTAATACACTTTCTAAATTGGATTTTAAAATTAGTGTCAGACCCATTTGTGTCAGATTTCATCGAAGCTAAAAGACAATCAATTATGAACGATTATTATATTGTCAAACTAAAAACAGCAACTATTAAAGACGATATTCTTTTAAAAATGCCTATATATAAAACACTAAACACTACGGATGTTTTTCATCCGCAAAACCATCCCAAGAAGCGAATTTATATCATGCAGCAACTAACGATGTACCAGGTGCAGCTCTACCGTGAAGCTAAAAATATAAAGTCAAATTATAACTACAAATCTGGTCAAATAAATTTACGTAAAGCAGCAGAAATCGATGTTCACCGTATTCATTCTATGAATGATATTTTTCTGATACGCAACAATGAGCACCCGACTGATGATTCACAAAGAGGTTAAGGAGCTGCCGATGTATCTAAAATTAAAAATAATGTTAAGTACAAGTACTATTTACTATTTACTTACCTATATAACCTAAACTTATCTGTTATAAATTTATCGTGAAGATGTTAACTCTTAAAACTGTTTCCTCCGTAGAAATACTGCTTATTGTTGTTTATATAAATTTGACATTTGTTTATATTTCATATTTACATTTTACCTCTATGTTGTCGGTAATGCAGTTCACGAAAAATTGTGAACATCCCATCTATAATATTTTGGTGTATTGCTCAACCATCCAATTTATTAGCGTATCCTTCTTATACTCGTATGGTGTATCGATTCATTTCATTATTGCATTTGTTACAAGACCAAACTTTGCTTGGACTGTTCATGTTTACGTTATGATTGGCCGTTATCTTAGGCCACCATGTATTTGTTAAATCGGTAAAGAATTATGCGTTCGAAGTTGATTTGGGTATTACCGATCACAACTTAGTTAAACTAAAAAAATAAAGCTTTACTTATCGCAAGATTACGTTAGGCAGTAATGCGGATTCTCCTAGAGTAATTTATGATATCCTTTACAATTCTTTACTATTCGAACCTTGGGATTCAGTTTATTGCGAAGCTGACTTCAACATAGCCTTTGAAAAATTTCTTAACACACAGTTGCTATTGATAACACTAGAAATCTCAAGCCATGGATGAACTCACATCTTCTACGTGAAATAAAAAACCTTCACAAGTTTTCGAAGAAACTAAAGTGTAATCCATTCAATGGTAGACTACAAAAATTCGTGGAAAATCTGTCATAATAATGACAAATTGTGAAAAGCACCTACCTTATTAAATTTAGCCGAAATATTCCAGCCGAAAGATAAAAAAATCGATAATGCAGATAGTGTCTTCGCTATCTCAGCCGAAAATAAACAACATGGACAATGTTGATTGATTTCCTTCAGTGGAAAGATATCAGCTGATTTTTCCAACTCAATAAATAAAAAATATATAGATAAATATATATATCAAAATATATTTCAAAATATTACTCGTAGTACTGTTCAAGTGAGAAAATTTTCTCATGAAACCTGAAAGCCTCTACTAATGGTTTAATTTGGTCCAACGGGCGTTCTTGCTTAGACATGTGGGCTTTTCTTTTAACTAAACTTTATAGTATACGTTCGATGGAAATTTAACCGAATCACCTAGATTGCGTATGAGGAAGCTATTTTTTGTCTTAACAAATCTACATCTAATTCATGATAGAGTTCTTCATTGCATTTACTAATCTCGCCACTCAGTAACTTCCGAGGCTAACTATTAAAAAACTATTTGTTTTAACAAAATTCGATTTTATTCATCAGGACAGATTCCTTCAAGAGTGATACATTCATTACAACCTTTCCCTAACGATTTGGTATTGATCAAAAATTGAAGTACTGAAATGAAAAGTCCCGCTAAGAAAATAAATCCCGAACATTTGAAATACTGGAATTTAAAATCTAATAAGAAAAATTCTCATAAATTTTGAAAACCAAAAAATAATCGTAAGATATTAAAATTGAATAATGTTACAAGAAATGGTTACGATAACTAATTACCATAATACAGGTTGGCTGAAAAGTATTGAAAGCAAAAATGAAAGAATGTGAATTTTTTAATGAAATTAGTTGTTTTATTCAATATAATCTCCCTCAACTTCAATACACTAATTCCAATGATCCTCCAATAATTTTATACCATCTCTGTAATGATTTTCCGGAAGCTCTGCAAAATGCTGTTCCACGGCTGCAATAGCTTTTTCATTGAATGAAGCGTGAATACCGGGTGTTCAAGCAATTCATACTTTAATTCGGTCAACGATGACTAAATCGTCAAATGAACACGTGCATTGTCGTGATGACAAATAATTTTTCCTCTTGTAAAACGGGTCTTTTTTGACGCATCTTTTGTCCAACCTTTTGGACCAGTTGGATAAAAAATTCGTCAAAAAAGACCCATTTTACAAGAGGAAAAAATATTTGTCATCACGACAATGCACGTGTTCATTGGTGGTTGAGACCAAGTGTTACCAAATGAAAACGCTGTATTTTTTTTAATTTTGATTATTTTTTATTGAAATTTCGTGGAATATGTTGAAAACATATTACATTTTATGAAAAACATGTTACTGCTCGATATGACCTCCTTTGGCTCTGATTATTTGATTCAGTATTCCATAGAAAGCATTGCATGCTGACCGAACGTGAGCTTGCGGAATTTTATTCCATTCTCGAACAAGAGCTGCCTTCAATGCATCGACACTTTCGTATTTTTTAGTGGACACCTTACTCTGCAAAATGGACCGTATGGAGAAATCCATGGGATTCAAGTCTGGTGAATATGGTGGCCATTCTTTCGACGAAATCAGCCGCGGAACGCAATTTTGTAAAAATTGCTGTGTCGCTCGAGCTTTGTGTGACAGTGCCGAGTCCTGTTGGAATGTCCAACGGTTCGTACCAAAGTGTTTACGTGCCCAAGGTAGCAAAGCATCGTTTAGGATCTTTTGGCAGTACACCTCTTGGTTTACCTTGAGTCCATGTTCGATGAAAATCAGAGGGGTGCGTCCATCTGCAGTCACTGCAGCCCAAACCATAACATTAGCTGGTGATTGCTTGCGCATGGCAACTCTTGTGCCCAAATTATCGTTGGACTTGTGCTCTAACCAAACACGATCATTTTGTTTATTCACATACTGTTGAATGGTGAAAATTTTCTTATCAGAAAAGATAATTTTTGGAATCTCATCACGTTCGGCCAAGGCCTTCAATGTTCGTGTTCTTTCAAGCCTAACTTTTTTTTGTGCCTCCGTAAGATCTTGAACTTTTTGTATATTGTAGGGCTTCAAGTGTAGTTCATTTTTCAATATGGTTTGAATGATGTATCGTGAAACATGTAGACGTGTGGCTAATTGATTGGCACTTTGACGAGGATTTCGTTGGATTCGTTTCTTCACATTTCGTATCATTTCTTTTGATGTTGCTGTCTTTTTAGGACCGCCTTGTTGCGTTTAGCGATGCTACCAGTTTCGTTGTATCGAGTTATGGTTGATACACAAACATTTTATTCACATTCAAATGCTGGAGCTGACGAACTATTGCTGTTTGTGAATTTCCACCCAAATACAGTGCAATTACACTATTACGTTTGAATCCCATTACGATTTTTTATGAAGATATTAATTTAGAACAATTATTTGTTGACCACATGTAAACAACTAACCTAACTTCAATCTGTCAAAAAATTGACGCGCGAAAATGACAACTACACAAATGACAGCAGAGTGAAGTCAGTAACATTTGGTCTCAGCCACCCTGTATAATTTAATTCCATTTTCGAAATCAATCTGTTGGGTCAGACCACAACGGTCGCGGGCGAGCTGGCATTGAGTTATGCATTTGATTGCAATTCATCAGAATCTCACTTGCGTTACAAAGTGATTTATTAAAACTTATTAAATGGTTCTATTACCATCGGTTGGCTGTAAGCGATAAATCTAGTGTTATGAATAGTACTCGACCTAACGTAGGATTTGTCCCAAATACATTAACGTTTCATAGCTACTTATGCAACAGAAATCCCTGCTCTCCACATTACTTTCAACTTCTAGGTGTGAGTGAGTTTAAATATTTGAACCTAATTGTTGACTTGCAATTAAATTGGGATTCTTAGCTTTATAAAGTCAGGAAAATCGTTATCGATAATTATGTATGGCATCTCTAGTTGGGGTGGGATTTATTTTCCACAAATTGAAGACCTATATATTGCACAGAAATTGCCAATAATTCCTTTTCTTTTGTTTAGTTCTATAGATACTAGAGAATAAGAATTCATTTTTATTACTTGCTTCAATTTAATTGTGCTCCAACACTGGTATTTCCTTATCTAGGGAGCTTTACTTTATTTCTACTTATGTATTTTATTGCATTTTGTAATCTTACATTTATGATTTTGAATGAAATAAATTTTTTAATAATAACAACATTATTGGTCCTTCAAGTATACGCAGTTACAAGCATCACTTTTCTCATTTGAAAACAGAATAGAATGCAATGATGTAAATGTAGCTTACCGATATCCAATTCTTAAAATTGATGCAGACAGCTTGTAAATGACTGAAACGCACGTGATACAAATAGCAATGACTAAGCTACATACACTGTTGTGCAGAACTATATGACGCATCTATTTTGAGGACACTTTTGGTTTCCAACAAAGTTTGAGGTGAAGCCAATGGCGCAGTATAGAAGAACATAGAAAAACAACAAAATTTACAAAGGAAATTGGAAAATGTATTTATTTTATTCACCATAATAATCCAATGTTTAGTTTTCAGTGGTGCACACCTATAGACGCACGTTAATAGGGAACATAAAATAAAAAATTAATTCACTTTAGTTAAAATTAAATTAAAAGGGCTTCCTTTGTTCTGAATAAGCTCAAATATCAAGCTTCAATCACGGTCATTTTCAAGTCCAAAACCTTTTCATATTGCTTGTTTTCAGCAAAGATTTTTCGAACTATGATTCTGCAGATGTTTTTAATTGGTTTTAGGTCTGGTGAGCAGGCTGGCGATTGCAATACCTCAACATTATGCGCTTCTTGCCATGAGCGAGCCTCATATCTTGCTGAAAACTTATATTTTATGTCCTGTGCGTCTCTAAATATGGAAGGAGATTGGTTCTCAATAATGTTGTGTATTCTCTGGAATTCATGCGGGAGGATGGGAAGCTAACTCTAGCATTCGATCGATACAAAAAAGTCCTTAAACCATCAAGGAACCGCCAACAAATTTTCTCTTAGAAAAATAGTGGGGTTCTTTGCACAGGTCCCTCCAGTAAGAATCAAAACCGTCCGGACCGACGGATGTGAAGTTTGTCCTAACTTGTCCTAAACCCAACAACAACGTTTATAATTAGATTTAACAGTGTATTTTACATACCTCAGAACCGGATTAAAAGTGTTTTGTCCTAAGATATTTCAAGTGGTTATTACAACTGGAAAGGGTGCTTTCACTCTGAAATAGACCCAATGCTTTTATATACATAACATTATTTTATATACAAATACATACACATTCATATGTACATACTTTTATGATTTTCTCATTTTATACTTTTTTACGAATTTGACCAATGAAAATTGGTCTGGGATGGGTTCTTCTATTAAAAGGTCCACCGATTTGACATTGTCGATAGTTTCTATACCCTCTTGGCCAATGTATGACGAAAAATAAAGTTCCGCCGATCGTGGGAATTCCCGCTATTCGAATATACGTGACACGGTAAATGTATAGGTTCCGTTGAAAAGTAGAAAAATTCTCCAGCCTTAGGGTTTAAAAGATACGCAAATTTGTTGATTTAGATAAGTTCTGGACTCCCATGTCTATTTACCGTGCGAATATGACGACGAATTGCCGCTATTTAGATTTTAGTGCGCGTTTTATGATATTTTACGAATTTAACCAATGAAAATTAGTCTGGGATGAGTACTTCTATTAAAAGGTCCACCGATTTGACATTGCCGATAGTTTCTGTACCCTCATGGCCAATTTATGACGAAAAATAAAATTCCGCCGATCGTGGGAATTCCCTCTATTCGAATATACGTGACACGGTAAATGTATAGGTTCCATTCCGCCCAAAGGCTGGAGAATTTTTCTACTTTTCAATGGAACCTATACATTTACCGTGTCACGTATATTCGAATAGCGGGAATTTTCACGATCGTCGCAACTTTATTTTTCGTCATACATTGGCCAAGAGGGTAGAGAAACTATTGGCAATGTCAAATCGGTGGACCTTTTAATAGAAGTACCCATTCCAAACCAATTTTCATTGGTCAAATTCGTAAAATATCATAAAAAGCGCACTAAAATCGAAATAGCGGCAATTCCCACGATCAGCGGGTCGTCATACTCGCACGGTAAATATACATGGGAGTCCAGAACTTATCTAAATCAACAAATTTGCAGACCTTTTAAACCCTAAGGCTGGAGAATTTTTCTACTT
Source organism: Nephrotoma guestfalica (assembly GCA_963691935.1). Classification (NCBI taxonomy): domain Eukaryota; kingdom Metazoa; phylum Arthropoda; class Insecta; order Diptera; family Tipulidae; genus Nephrotoma; species Nephrotoma guestfalica. The sequence goes on along the minus strand of OY829913.1, from coordinate 224,747,823 downwards.
TTCAACGGAACCTATACATTTACCGTGTCACGTATATCCGAATAGAGGGAGTTCCCACGATCGGCGGAACTTTATTGTTGGTCATAAATTGGCCAAGGGGGTACAGAAACTATCGGCAATGTCAAATCGGTGGAACTTTTAATAGAAGAACCCATCCCAGACCAATTTTCATTGGTCAAATTCGTAAAAAAGTATAAGATGAGAAAATCATAAAAGTATGTACATATGTATGTGTATGTATTTGTATATAAAATAATGTTATGTATATAAAAGCAATTGGTCTATTTCAGAGTGAAAGCACCCTTTCCAGTTGTAATAACCACTTGAAATATCTTAGGACAAAACACTTTTAATCCGGTTTTGAGGTATGTAAAATACACTGTTAAATCTAAACAACGTTTATGTTGTTGGGTTTAGGATAAGTTAGGACAAACTTCACATCCGTCCGGACCGTCTAAATTCAATTTTTTCTCTTCTGAAAAAATAATCTAAACATGTTTTTTTAAAGGAAATTTAAAATATTAAAAGAAATATAGTTTTCAAACTGCAACAATGGTTTACCTTTTTCCAGTCCGTACTCATATTTCTTCGTTTGAATTCGAGGCGGGCCTTTTTATGACGAGGCAATAATCTCGACACCGTCTTAAGCTTTTGTCGAGCAATGTATGAAGATTGTGTTAAAACCCGATTCACGGTCCAACGAGATACGTACATTTAATTTAAATGGCATTCTCGTGCTATTTGGGCTCCGCTTTTCATAGAATTGCTGGCAGTTTTGATAATTTGTAATTAATTTGTAATTAACCGGATCTTTTAAACATGTGCGGACTTCTTTGTCAGACCGCTTCATATTCGAGAAATTTCTCAAATACTGACACTTTCTTCCCAAAAAGCAAAAATTTTTCTATTTCTAAAGGGTGATTTTTTTGTGGTTAGGATTTTCATGCATTAGTATTTGACAGATCACGCGGGATTTCAGACAAGGTGTCAAAGAGAAAGATGCTCAGTATGCTTTGACATTTCATAATGAATAGACTTACTAACGAGCAACGCTTGCAAATAATTGAATTATATTACAAAAATCAGTGTTCGGTTCGAAAAGTGTTTCGCGATTTACGTCCGATTTATGGTCTACATAATCGACCAAGTGAGCAAACAATTAATGCGATTGTGACCAAGTTTCGCACTCAGTTTACTTTATTGGACATTAAACCAACCACACGAATGCGTACAGTGCGTACAGAAGAGAATATTGCGTCTGTTTCTGAGAGTGTTGCTGAAGACCGTGAAATGTCGATTCGTCGCCGTTCGCAGCAATTGGGTTTGTGTTATTCGACGACATGGAAGATTTTACGCAAAGATCTTGGTGTAAAACCGTATAAAATACAGCTCCTGCAAGAACTGAAGCCGAACGATCTGCCACAACGTCGAATTTTCAGTGAATGGGCCCTAGAAAAGTTGGCAGAAAATCCGCTTTTTTATCGACAAATTTTGTTCAGCGGTGAGGCTCATTTCTGGTTGAATGGCTACGTAAATAAGCAAAATTGCCGCATTTGGAGTGAAGAGCAACCAGAAGCCGTTCAAGAACTGCCCATGCATCCCGAAAAATGCACTGTTTGGTGTGGTTTGTACGCTGGTGGAATCATTGGACCGTATTTTTTCAAAGATGCTGTTGGACGCAACGTTACGGTGAATGGCGATCGCTATCGTTCGATGCTAACAAACTTTTTGTTGCCAAAAATGGAAGAACTGAACTTAGTTGACATGTGGTTTCAACAAGATGGCGCTACATGCCACACAGCTCGCGATTCTATGGCCATTTTGAGGGAAAACTTCGGAGAACAATTCATCTCAAGAAATGGCCCGGTAAGTTGGGCACCAAGATCATGCGATTTGACGCCTTTAGACTATTTTTTGTGGGGCTACGTCAAGTCTAAAGTCTACAGAAATAAGCCAGCAACTATTCCAGTTTTGGAAGACAACATTTCCGAAGAAATTCGGGCTATTCCGGCCGAAATGCTCGAAAAAGTTGCCCAAAATTGGACTTTCCGAATGGACCACCTAAGACGCAGCCGCGGTCAACATTTAAATGAAATTATCTTCAAAAAGTAAATGTCATGGACCAATCTAACGTTTCAAATAAAGAACCGATGAGATTTTGCAAATTTTATGCGTTTTTTTTTAAAAAAAAGTTCTCAAGCTCTTAAAAAATCACCCGTTATATCGGTTAAATAAGAACCACGTGGCATTACAAGGGATAACAACAAAAATAAATTCACAAAGCTTTCAAATAATTAGAAGATACTAAACTATAGTGTCTATTGTTATGCATCAGCAAACAAAACAAAAATTCATTATAACGGTATATAAAACAATACAATTTCGTTATTATTCGTTCGTAATTTTGTATTCTCTCTTAGGTTTCATGAATTATACATTTAACCTTTTCTCGAATGTAAAGAATCCGTTAAAATTAAGGTGCGTCTATAGTTCTGCACCACAGTGTATCCAAAATGGCGGGCGATTTGGATGCGTTCAAGTATAGGTATTTTAATTCAACCAACTTCAGAGCCGAGTTTCTACTTGCACACCTAATATTTAAAAAAGTCAAAAACGGGTACAAGTGATCTTACATCACTTTAAATATAGACCACAGCTAACTGCGATTACGCTGCGATTTAATTTGTGTGATTGGACCAACAATCAACAAAACAAAATTTACCTCTTCTGAAATGTTTACAGGTTTCATTTTGAGTTTTCCATAAACAAATTCATTTCAAACAAAACTTTGTGGTTTATCATTTGATTCTCTTTTATTGCTTACACTCGCCAATCAGAAGACATTTTTCTATTATCTTTAATAAGAGGCGGGGCAAAATTTATTTGTTATACAAAATGTATAAGACAAAATCGAAATTTACATTATGTTAAGTAAACACTTGCTCATAAACATGTACGTACATAAAATACTGTCTACACGTCATGTCAAATTTAATATTAAATTTTGAACAAACGATCGTATATATGGGTTAGATATTAGAGCGCGCCATTTTATTTTATTGTAAAATAAATTTATGCGATTGGTTAAATTTTGAACAAAACAGTGCTAATTAAAATTATTTAAGTAAATTTTATCACTCGCATGATGTTAGTCGCACAAATTACTGTCCTGCAAACGCGCTCCGTTAATGGGTCTCTTTATACTATCGTATTCATATATATTTGTGCAGTATACATTTTTAATGCAACGCCACACAAACTTCTTTAAAATTGATATAAACAACAATCTTTTTGAAACTATTAATTTTTATTTAGTCAGCTTAATTATTTTGCTTTATAATTCAATAAAAAAATGTTTAATTTTAATTTTATACAAAATTATTTGTGCACATCAAAAATACCAAAACAAATATTTATAATAATTCAATCAGTTATGTTTTAATTCAGAATAGACAAAAACACATTAAACAACAAATCAATATGACGTATTTCCTCCTTTTGATTTCACAACTTCTGCGAGGCGTCTGGGCATAGAGTCGATTAAATTTTTAAAAAAATCTATTGGCACGGTGCTCCACGCATTCATCATTGCGTTCCAAGTGGCTTCGTCAGTCCTTCCAACAACACAAGGAATTTGTCTTTTTATGTACGCCCATATACACTCCCGAGCATTTGATTATAACCACTTTAAATTTTGCCCTAATTCTTCATGTGGCCTTTTCTCTTGTTGTGTACTAGCTGATGAGAGAGAAGTTAAAATAAAAATAGGAACACGGTCAATTCAAATTTTATATTTTGCGAATATTTAAACATGAGCACTTCATTATAACCATTAATTGGTTTATAAATTGTGTTATAAAATAGTAAAAATAAATAAAAAAAAACGATTGATTTTGATTTTTTTTGTTAATAATGTGTAGGTCCCCCATTCTTGAGTACAATTTCAAAAACTCTATCCGATAAGGAATTAAACAGGCTCTGTACATTATTTAATGGTATTTGCTCAAAAGCACCTTCAATTGCAGCAATCAGCCCATCCCTTTTTTGAAATTGCCTTCCTTCTGCATAAATTTTGCGCGATAACCATCCCCACAAATTCTCGATTATGTTGAGACCGGGAGATAGAGCTGGCCAGTTCAGAAGTTCCACGTTATTGTGTGCAAACCATTGTTTAACACGTCCTGCTGTATGAATGGGCGCGTTATCTTGTTGAAAAATCCATCGTTGGCCATTGAACATTTCATGGAAATTAATTTTCTGTATTTCTGATAGTTCAATGTAATTCGCTGAGGTCTGCCGACCTTCCAAAACAACCAAACCGATGGCGCCATGAAATGAAATTGCAGCCCATACCATGACGGTTCCAATAGCGGTGTGACGACGCGACAGAAACTGCTCAGATTTCCTTAAATCATGGAAGTAATACTGAAACCCATCAGGTCCATCCAAACCAAATTTCTTTTCATCAGAAAATATCACCTGATGCCATTCTTCCTTCCAATTAAAATGTGTCCGGCAGTACCCTAATCTAGTATTTTTATGACGCTGAAGTAAATGTGGTTTTTTCATAAATTTTTTCCGTTTAAGATGCAGACACTGTGGAATTACTCTGCGTACTGTCCAGATACTGGCTGAAGTTCCAACTCTATCTTTTATTTTGCGAGCGGTGGCAGCAAAATTCGATGCAGCGCGTAAAATTAAACTACGCTCTCGTTCTATTGTTGCTCTTGATGTGCGCCCTTTACGGATTTTCCCATAATTTTCTTGATTATTTAGATAATTATTGATTGTCACATGATTTCGACCAATTTTAATCGCGATTTGCCGATTAGAATAATTTTTTTGCTTAAATGCAACAATTTTATCAATTTTTTCTTTTGTCAACGTTTTATCTCGACCCATTGTTATAAAAATGGAAATTTTTTATTAATAATGACGGGAAATAAATCGCAGCAATAGAAAAAAAAACAATTGAAATAATTTTCAAGCATTTCAGACTTTCAAAGTTTAAAAACAATTAATGGTTATAATCAAGTGCTCAAGTTTAAATATTCGCAAATTATAAAATTTGAATTGACCGTGTTCCTATGTTTTATTTTAACTTCTCTCTCATCAGCTAGTACACAACAAGAGAAAAGACATAAACAAAATATAGCAAACAACAACCACATGAAGAATTAGAGCAAAATTTGAAGTGGTTATAATCAAATGCTCAGGAGTGCATATATTCTCAATCACATTAAGATCCGGGCTCTGAGGCGGCCATTCTAATAAAGGTTGGTCCAAATCTTTTTAAAATTTTAGTACCATTTTGCCTTCTTGGATAGGAGCATTATCCTGTTGCAGCATAAAATGTTCTCCAATTAATTTGCATCCAGCCACTAACGCCACATCATTTAGAAGCAGCAAATAACGGCTTTGAACAAGTTTCTCTCTCAACAAAGTAATCGGACCAACACAGTTATACAATATGCATTCCCATATTCATTAAGTGGCCTCTACCAGAATGACGCGTTGGTGCGACAACTGTACGTTTAAACTTCTCTGAAGGTTTCGAATAAAAGAAATGTCTTCCCCAGGTCCCATCAATAGAGAAAATTGATTCGTCCGTCCATAAAAAATTCCTCAAAAACTCGAACGGCTTGTTAATATGCTCCCCTACAAAATTTAATCTTTTTAATTTATTTTCTTTTGATATAAAAACGTTTTTTTTTTGAGTGGTGTATTTTTTTAGATTCTCCTCCCTCAATCTCCTGTGTATTGTTGGTTGGCTAATGGGTCTATTTCTCGAAAAGTTTATAAACTTTTGTATGCTATTTTGGGTCGTTGGTGAATTGATTTACAAAGCTCTTACAATTTGTCGGTCTTCTGTGGCAGATGTTGCTCGATTTCGGCCTGTTCTAAAGGCATTTTTTACCGATCCATGAATGGTTTTTTCTTTATTTGGTACAAAATGGTATTTCTATGGCAACCAAACTTTTTCGATAATTCCGTTGTCGATTTTCCATTTTCATAATCAGCTACCATTGCAAACCAAATTTTTTAGGCATTTTTACTGAAGAATTAACTAAAATTTTTTCCATAACTAACTAATTACACACTAAGTCAATTTCAGGAAAAAAAAATTGAAATAACTGATTTAAAAATCAGGAACCAGGTTTTTTAATGTGCACAAATAATTTTGTATAAAATTAAATTAACTATATTTTTTCTAAAATTAAAATTAAACATTTTTTTATTGAATTAAAAAGTAAAATAATTAAGCTGACTAATTTAAAATTAATAGTTTCAAATAAAGTTTTGTTTATTTCAATTTTAAAGAAGTTTGTGTGGCGTTGTATTAAAAATGTATACTGCACAAATATATATGAATACGATAGTATACATACGAATATAGATCACGATAAAATAATGAATTTCTAAGCAAATTCCTTATCGGGTGAAGCAAGATGTTTATCATCTTTCAGCTTTTATTGAATCGTTTATTTACAAATTCAACTTTATTTTTTTTTTATTTAGAATGGATTCGGACTATACCCTAATTCATAATCCATTTTAAAGCAGGGATACAGAAGGATACATTTACTACGAAGGAAACTGAACATAACTTAATAACGAGGATACGAAAAATGTTAAGCTTAAATGACAAGTAGTATAAAAATCCTTAACCAGTTTATGTATTGGTTATTTTGTCACGTGCGTTTTACCTTTTTACCGTATTTTTTGTTGATGTCCTTTTTATGTTAAACGTGGAAAAAGCTGGACATTTCTGTTTGTATGGATTTAAATTTAAGTGAAAGAAAATACTATAAGATACCTTTAGATTGAGCCGGTCGAATTAATTTTACTTACGAAGTTATTAAAATTGAGACAAATGCAATAACTTATTATTAAATCGCTTGCAACATTAGCGACCAAGCTAGTCGATTGCGATAAACGATGCTTATTAACTGCTTCAATTCAAATCATACCGTATACGAATGCAGAGCCAGAAACAAGCGTCGACCATGTTCACGGAAACATCATTCCTTATTGCACGTTGATGTGAATCCATTATCGGTGGCCAGCGTAGCAGCAGTCTGTCAACCTATACCCAATGAAACGGAATCAACATCGTGCTGTACTCTGCACCATCATAAAGCTACGAGTAAACCAGATGAAGTAGTTATTCTAGCTACTGCGACAATAAACGTTATCAACAGCAACGATAAACGCAGATCTTGCGGGGCACTATTAGACACAGCCTCTCAAGCTTCGTTGGGAAACTAAAGCTTTTGTTCAAAAACTGCTCTTACCACGTACCAATGGATGGATGTTCATTTCCGAAATTGGACAAACGGCCGCGCGCGCATCACTCGGAACGACCCAAATTACTTTAGCATCACGTTTTAGCAGATTCACATTTTTTGAAACCAGCAGCAATCGATATTTTACTGGGCGCAGATGTTATTTTGGAAATATGGTATGATGGAAATGAAATCGGAGCCAGCTAGCTTGTGGCGCTTAATACGAAACTGGGTTAGGTAATCGGTGGCATACATTGAGGTCCAAGTACAACCGAATCTATGAAATCGCTCACCATGGTATTGAATATCGACGAAACGCTCCGTAAATTTTGGGAAATTGAGGAAGTGGCGGCAGTTAAACCAAGGTACACTGAAGAAGAAGCAATGTGTGAGTAATGGTTTCAATGTACAACGTCCAGGACAAACGAAGGCAGACTCATTACCAAGCTTTCTTATAAGAAAAATTCGATGGTAATATGCCAAACTTATCACATAGCGCAATCCAGACTATAAGCCATGGAGAGGAAATTCCGGGTGGATGCCAAATTCCACGCATTATACGCCAATTTCATGAAGGAATACGAGGAACTGCATATGACGAAGCTCAATATAAATCAAGCAGACCTGCAAAATATGTATGGTCTACCTCACCATCACGTAAAAACGGAAAATAGTCTCAGCACTAAGCTGCGCGTGGTATCTGACGCCCCTGCAAAATGTCATGATAAGTGAAAAATTAATGGTTGGCCCTGCTGTGCAATCGAGTCTTTTTGAAATTTTGTTACATGTTCGGCAGCATCGTTACGTACTTGTCGGTGACATAGAGAACCTGTATCGCCAGGTTCGCATGCATAAGGATGACACAAAGCACTAAATAATATTGTGGCGAGATGACCAACAACACAACAAGCCTTATGCCCTAAATACGGTGACATATGGAACTGCGTCTGCGTCGTTTATGGTCACCATATGTTTGATCGAGTTGGCTCGCCTGAATTCAAATGACTTCGCCGAAACAGCTCGCGCTATCGAAAAAGATATTTATGTCGATGATCTGATGATGGGTGCGTCGACCCTACAACAACTACAGGAGTTGAAGAGCAATATTATTTGAATGCTACGCGGAGGAGGGTTTAATCTGAGGAATAAGACCGCCGAATATAAAGAAGCTAACGGGTGTTTTTTTAGGAGGTTTGTTTTTCCGATAGATGTCGTTTTATTTTATGACAGTTGTTTTGACAGCTCAAAGTGGCATTTCTACTCAGTATTGTTTGGCAAATCATTATGAATAGGTTAACTCCAGAACAACGTTTTCAAATCGTGGAAATTTATTTTCAAAATCAGTGTTCAATTAAAAATGTTTATAGAGCACTTCGTGAATTTTATGGTGCACATAATCGTCCGTCAGAGACCACCATAAAGAACGTAATTACCAAATTTCGGTCTACATTCACTCTTTTGGATGCCAAGCCACCGACAAGAATGAGAAGAGTTCGTACAGAAGAAAATATTGCTGTCGTTGAGGCCAGTGTCGAAGAAAACGACAATTTATCGATTCGTCGTCGTGCTCAGCAAATTGGATTTTGTCCATCGACTTTATGGAAAATTTTACGTAAAGATTTGGGTTTGGTGCCATACAAAATTCAATTGGTGCAAGAATTAAAGCCACACGACCATCGTTTGCGCCGTGAATTCAGTGATTGGTCGTTAAATCAATTGAACGAAGATCCATTTTTTTACCGTAAAATTCTCTTCAGTGATGAGGCGCATTTTTGGTTAAATGGATACGTCAACAAACAAAATTGTCGCATTTGGAGCAAAGATAATCCACACGCCGTTCTAGAATTACCAATGCATCCTGATAAATGTACTGTTTGGTGCGGTCTATGGGCTGGTGGGATCATCGGTCCATATTTCTTTAAAAATGAGGAAGGACGACGCGTTACCGTGAATGGAAATCGATACAGAACCATGTTAAATGAGTTTTTGTTGTCAAATCTTGAAGATATGGATATGAATGAAATGTGGTTTCAACAAGATGGTGCCACTTGCCATACAGCACGTGAAACAATCGACTTATTGAAAGAAACTTTCAACGACAACATTATTTCGAGAAATGGTCCGGTGAATTGGCCTCCGCGTTCGTGCGATTTGACGCCACTCGATTACTTTTTGTGGGGATACGTGAAGTCATTGGTTTATGTGGATAAACCTCAATCGATTGACGCTTTGGAAACCAATATTCAACGTGTCATTGCTGGCATACGCCCTCAAATGCTTGAAAAAGTGCTGGAAAATTGGACCTCCAGAATGACATTTGTGAAAAATAGTCGTGGTAGCCATATGCCAGAAATTGTGTTTAAATGTTAAATGCCAAAAAATTATCTACCAAATAAAAAAAAATTTTGGTCATTTCATAATTTTATATGTGTTTTATTCAAAAAAAAAATCGGCAACCTCTTAAAAAAACACCCTTTATATCGAACCTAGAAGAATCTATTAAATTATTGTGGATAGCTTGGGAATCTACGGCCGACCAATTCATTTTCGAAGCCGATATCAATCCACTTAAAATTCAGACCAAAAGAACTTTGTTATCTCAAGCAAGCAGGATTTTAGACCCCTTAGGGCTGATATCCCCTATAACGATTAGGATCAAGACGTTGTTATCCTATTACTCTATAATGATTAGGATCAAGCTCTGGTTACAGGGTGGGATGACGAATTGCCTCAGAATGGTTTAAAATACAGGGTGGCTGATTAAAGCTGATACCAAAAAAAATTAATAACTTTTTTTCTATGTAATTAATCTGTTCCAATTGTTTTTTATTTTATAGATTGATTTTTAAATTTAACGAAAATGGGAGAATTAGGACACTGAGAAAAGAATTTGGATTGTCCGTCGCTATCACGCATTGGAGTCCGTAGTTTCGGTACAAAGAGATACAGGCGCACGTTTAGCGACACTCCTCCTAGCAGATGGACTATAATGAGGCTCGTAAACAATTTTGCTGAGCATGGGTCAATGGCAAGAAATCCTTATCATCGAAACCCTTCAGTTCGGATGCAAGAAACTATCGCTGCTGTAGATGCTGCCATACAAGACAATCCCAAAGTTTCGACAAGGAGCTTATCCGCTCAAATGGGTATCAGCAGCCAGTCACTGCAGACAATTATGCACAAAGATTTGAACTTATTTCCTTATAAAATTCAAATAACAAACAAACTCAACGCAGCAGACTTGCCGATTCGCTTGGAATTTTGCCAGAAGATCCTTCAAATGTTGGAAGAGAACGAAAACGTCTTAAACTGTCTTTTTATGTCTGATGGGCCACGCATTTTGATCTAAACGATAAGGTTAATAAACAAAATTGTCGAATATGAAGTGATTCTAAGTCTAACCCACAGATACTCCATGAGGCGGGATTACATCCACTTCGCGTAACAGTGTAGTGTGCAGTTTCATCAAAGTGCATTGTCGGGCCTTACTTTTTCGAAGATAACGAAACGGTAACTATAACGGTCACTGCAGACCGATACTTAAAAATGTTGAAAGAGTTTTTTTTATCCAGAACTACGCCGAAAGAGAATCACTTTCAACTTTGTGTGGTTTCAACAAGATGGTGCAACTCCTCATATAGCCCGGCCAGTTACGACAGAATTGCAGGCCGCCCAGGTCTCCTGACCTTGCTGCGCCTGATTTTTTCTTGTGGGGTTATTGCAAACAAGAAGTTTACAAAACAAAACCAACAAATTTGAATGGTTTAAAGCAATCCATTCGAACGATGATTGAGGCAATTCCCGCTGCATCTCTTCAGGCAGTAATGAATAATTTTTTGCTGAGATGTCGCACATGCGTCAACGTACGTGGTGGCCATTATTTTTAAAACCAATTAAGAAAACTTAATAAAAATGAATTATCTTTCAAATGAATCAAGAAAAAATAATTTACGTGAATTAATCAAAAAGTTATTTGAGTTCTTAATGTAGCAATATTCATCAGCTACGCTGTACGAAACGACTTACGCGAGAAATCGAAGATCAAAGTTCAAAGATGGATAGCAAGCATAAAGACAATAAGTATTCACGGGTTTTGTGATGCCAGTAAGAGGGTTTATGCAGCTGTCCTTTACGCCAGGCCTCAAGCCGACGAAGTAATGTCACTTGATTTGTGCAAAATCAAAAGTAGCACCATTAAAGCAAATTAGTGTACCGAGACTGGAGTTAACGGGGGCCGTTTTAGTAAGCCGTATCACGAAGCAGATAGTGGGTATGCTGATCCTTGAAGAATTGGACGGCTTCGCGGATTGTCCTGCATCCAGCCACCCACGGCGATTGACGAAGTTCGTCAATCAACCGGCCATTCCGCCCACCAGCGAGGAGTGTGAATTTACATTGTTGATCTATAATCAAATGTGAATGGTGGAATGGTGAAATTCAGAAGGAAAACTACGAATCAGTTACAAAAAATATTAGCCTACGTTTTCTTAATAATTGTAGAGCAACTAAATCCACAACCAAGCGACAATCTTGAGCATTGACGAAATCGGAGATTCTCTTGGCCAACCAAATTGTATGCCGCAAGATAAAAATGTTGAGTTTCCCGAAAGAATATAATGCATTATTGACCGGACGCCAAGCATCCGGTAATTTTATCCAGTCAAACCCGTTTATCGACATTAATCACCTACCACCTACACCATGAGAATCAACATCCTGGTGTAAATTTACTAACAAACATGGGCCGACAAAATTATTGTATAATTAGGAGCAAGGACGTTGCGATGGAAGTGTTCCGGAATTGCATTAAATGTGCAAGATAACAACCGAAAATGGCTCAACAAATAATGGGATCACTACCCCGAGATCGAGTGCAGCCCAATTTTCAATTCGCGGTAGTAGGTGTAGATTTCTGCGGCCCTCCCAGCAAAGCTTACTTATGTTTGTTTCTTTGCTTTACCATATCCGTGCAGTGAATTTCGAAGTATGTATGGATTTAAGATTTGATTCATTTATAGGGGCCCTCAGGCGGTTCGTAACTCGACGAGTTATGCAGCACAAATAAAAATAACTTAAAATTGGTTTACGATTTTCTATCTAAACGCTCGAAGGAAATATCAGCTCATCTCCTGAAGAATAATATCGAATTTCGTTTGATACCATCAGCAGCTCCGCATCAAGGTGGTCTATGGGAGAGTTCATCTGCAAAGAACCGTGGATGAACACATTTTAACGTTGGAGGAGTTTTCTACACTCATCGCACAGATTGAGGGGGATTCTTAATTCCAGGCCTATTTGGCTCAGACGACTTAGATTACTTGACACCAGCGGATATACTAATCAGACGGCATATGCCGCAAGTCATCAAATGCCGGAGTCTAAATTAACTACACATGCCCGTTGGGACATTGTCAAAAAAATCCATGAGCAATTTTTTCGCTACAATCCAGAACCAAATGGCAAACCAAACATCCTAATTTGAAGATAGATGACATTGTAATCGTTCAAGCCCACAGTTTACCACCAGCTACCAAGCGTCGCTAGCATCGTGAAATATTTTGTTGTGGCTGGAACATGCATCCCTGGATGCTAAAGGTTACCATCTGATCGGCCTGTGATATAGTTGGCCGCCTCATTAGTGTTTCGGAAAGTCGAGCTTCTACCTATTTTAAACTGCAGCGACATAAACATACGTTTATAAGTTATAAGGAGTTCGGGGCGAAGACACACCACTTTTTCGCTTTAGAATTCCTTTTATGCCATGAAGACACAGCTATTCTGCTTCCTATGCCTTGTAGTGACAATAGAAGAGTCGGTTATGTGATGAATTACCAGCAATACTGGCAAAACTTAAAAGACAATGACCATGCTTATATCGATGCTTTTTCAAGGTAAACGCAATTCAATTGGATGTTTACCATAAAACAGTGCTCAGAGCAAGTATAACTAGACCGAATGTCTCCATACCGCGAACACCGTCAGAGAAATGGATGAATCCATTTAATCTGTTTGTCCATAGCTTGCTTGTACTTGAAGAGTATTCCAGTGTTGCTTATACGTAATTTACAGCGTAGAATAATTCAAACTGTGCACGAGCATCCTTAGTTTGATATAGTCAAAATAATAGATGTATGACCTAATTCTTCATCTTGACCTTGCGGCATCGGCGAATTTACCCAGATCGCTTAGCGTTTTGAACTGTTTATCCACTACGGTGTGCTGTATTGACCGGAACAAATGGTAGTCGGATGGGGCCAAATCTGGAAAAAATGCTGCGTATGGGAGAATTTGCCGTCCCAAGTTCAAGAGGGTTTTCAGAGTTACGTGAGCGACGTGAGGTCGAGCGTTGTCATGCAGCAGTATGACTTGTCTGCTTCCTTTCCCAGTAAATGGCCTTTTTGGTCAAGTTTTTTGCTCCGTTTGTTCGCTTTAGCGTTCTGCAGTCAATGTCTGACCAGATTCCAGGAGTTCGTAATAAAGCATAACCATCATGTCCCACCAGATACACTGGAGAACCTTCTTTAAGTGGATGTTCTTTTTCGGCGTCGATGTACTGGATTGTCTGGGATCTATCCACGACTGTTTACGTTTGAGATTCTCGTAAAAAATATATTTACTTTTAATCACCCGTCACAATTTTCCACAAGAAGTCCTTTTTTCGTTGCCGGGCAAGCAGCGAAAGGCACATGTTCATATACGTTGACCGAGGTTGTGTTCGCTCAACACTTGTTGGACCGACCTTCCAAGTTTGTGAATTCACTTGGAAATAGTTGTTTGGGTGACCTCTAGCTGAGCTCCAAGCTCTTGTTGCGTTTGTGTTGAGTCTTCATCCAATAGAGCTTGCAATTCCGCATCTTCAAACTTTCGAGGTTGTCCAAAGCATAACCATCATGTCCCACCAGATACACTGGAGAACCTTCTTTAAGTGGATGTTCTTTTTCGGCGTCGATGTACTGGATTGTCTGGGATCTATCCACGACTGTTTACGTTTGAGATTCTCGTAAAAAATATATTTACTTTTAATCACCCGTCACAATTTTCCACAAGAAGTCCTTTTTTTATTGCCGGGCAAGCAGCGAAAGGCACATGTTCATATACGTTGACCGAGGTTGTGTTCGCTCAACACTTGTTGGACCGACCTTCCAAGTTTGTGAATTCACTTGGAAATAGTTGTTTGGGTGACCTCTAGCTGAGCTCCAAGCTCTTGTTGCGTTTGTGTTGAGTCTTCATCCAATAGAGCTTGCAATTCCGCATCTTCAAACTTTCGAGGTTGTCCAAAGCATAACCATCATGTCCCACCAGATACACTGGAGAACCTTCTTTAAGTGGATGTTCTTTTTCGGCGTCGATGTACTGGATTGTCTGGGATCTATCCACGACTGTTTACGTTTGAGATTCTCGTAAAAAATATATTTACTTTTAATCACCCGTCACAATTTTCCACAAGAAGTCCTTTTTTTATTGCCGGGCAAGCAGCGAAAGGCACATGTTCATATACGTTGACCGAGGTTGTGTTCGCTCAACACTTGTTGGACCGACCTTCCAAGTTTGTGAATTCACTTGGAAATAGTTGTTTGGGTGACCTCTAGCTGAGCTCCAAGCTCTTGTTGCGTTTGTGTTGAGTCTTCATCCAATAGAGCTTGCAATTCCGCATCTTCAAACTTTCGAGGTTGTCCAGAGCGCGACTGGTCACTAAGAAATCACAACTTCTAAAACGTTTTTATTAATAAATACACGTTTTATGAGACACAATGTCGGCACCAAGAATAAATACTACAAATTGATTTCCGTGCTTTAGCAGCATTTTTTTCTTGTTGGAATTCGCATAGAATGCAGTCCCGAATGTGCTGTTTAACAGTTACCATCCCAAACTCTGCTATTCTGAGATTATATATAACTCACGTAGAATTGTCGTTCCGTGTTTTCGAAAAACCATAAAATACCGTGAAAATATTTCTACTTTACGTAAATATAATTTTAAGCTCAAAGGAAAAATCTCTAAAAATTAAGTCATTGATCTTTTCAATTTGGTTGAGATCTTCAGCTAGGAAGCGGCTTGGTGTTTGTCTCGCCTGCCCATGTCGAAAAGGTCGGTAGTTATACAGTCTCTGCCCACGTGCGAACGAATAGAACGACAGAGGGTCAGAAAATCAAAGGAGCAACTGGACGAGGAGGATACCATTGGTGATTCTACGGATATGTTGAAGGGTAATTGGTTCGAAAAATGTAAGAAGCGTCCACCCGAATTTGCGGAGCTAACGTTGGCGTACTTTTGTATTTCAAGTGATGCTTTCAGGATCAAGGAGACTGGCTGGCTGATGTAACATATATGCAGATATATGATAAAATCAAGAATATTATTCTAACGGGTGATTTTTTAAGAGCTTGAGAACTTTTTTTTAAAAAAAAACGCATAAAATTTGCAAAATCTCATCGGTTCTTTATTTGAAACGTTAGATTGGTCCATGACATTTACTTTTTGAAGATAATTTCATTTAAATGTTGACCGCGGCTGCGTCTTAGGTGGTCCATTCGGAAAGTCCAATTTTGGGCAACTTTTTCGAGCATTTCGGCCGGAATAGCCCGAATTTCTTCGGAAATGTTGTCTTCCAAAACTGGAATAGTTGCTGGCTTATTTCTGTAGACTTTAGACTTCACGTAGCCCCACAAAAAATAGTCTAAAGGCGTCAAATCGCATGATCTTGGTGCCCAACTTACCGGGCCATTTCTTGAGATGAATTGTTCTCCGAAGTTTTCCCTCAAAATGGCCATAGAATCGCGAGCTGTGTGGCATGTAGCGCCATCTTGTTGAAACCACATGTCAACTAAGTTCAGTTCTTCCATTTTTGGCAACAAAAAGTTTGTTAGCATCGAACGATAGCGATCGCCATTCACCGTAACGTTGCGTCCAACAGCATCTTTGAAAAAATACGGTCCAATGATTCCACCAGCGTACAAACCACACCAAACAGTGCATTTTTCGGGATGCATGGGCAGTTCTTGAACGGCTTCTGGTTGCTCTTCACTCCAAATGCGGCAATTTTGCTTATTTACGTAGCCATTCAACCAGAAATGAGCCTCATCGCTGAACAAAATTTGTCGATAAAAAAGCGGATTTTCTGCCAACTTTTCTAGGGCCCATTCACTGAAAATTCGACGTTGTGGCAGATCGTTCGGCTTCAGTTCTTGCAGGAGCTGTATTTTATACGGTTTTACACCAAGATCTTTGCGTAAAATCTTCCATGTCGTCGAATAACACGAACCCAATTGCTGCGAACGGCGACGAATCGACATTTCACGGTCTTCAGCAACACTCTCAGAAACAGACGCAATATTCTCTTCTGTACGCACTGTACGCATTCGTGTGGTTGGTTTAATGTCCAATAAAGTAAACTGAGTGCGAAACTTGGTCACAATCGCATTAATTGTTTGCTCACTTGGTCGATTATGTAGACCATAAATCGGACGTAAATCGCGAAACACTTTTCGAACCGAACACTGATTTTTGTAATATAATTCAATTATTTGCAAGCGTTGCTCGTTAGTAAGTCTATTCATTATGAAATGTCAAAGCATACTGAGCATCTTTCTCTTTGACACCTTGTCTGAAATCCCGCGTGATCTGTCAAATACTAATGCATGAAAATCCTAACCACAAAAAAATCACCCTTTACAATGCTTCTACAATGCAATTCTTTCTCGACGAGAATTTGAGTACGATTTAGATATTCGAAAAGCGATTTGCAACCAACTGTGCGCAGATGCAGACGATGTTAGTTACTCGGTTCAACAATCAGACTGATTCATTTGCAAACTTTCATGGAAATCCGAAATTCGTTATGAATTCCGATTTGCTTTTAGCTACACTGAATAAACTAGGACAATTGCAAAGAAACGGAAACATGTACTGGAGAAGGAAGGATCCAACCGTCTAATGCGCATGACTAATGATCGGCAAAGGAGTTTTTTAATGCATGTTGTCGGAATTCAGCTTGACAAACAAGGCATCAAACCCATACAAAGTACAGGGCATGCCGGTAATTATTTAAAATATTGAAATTTTGGATGATGATGATTTTGTTTTCACATGAGTTGTGCGTTATTTCATTGGGTATTTTTAGGTTTGATGGGAATAGATTCCAAATAATAAAACAAAAACATGAAAAGCGTTAGTTAGTTTTAGAATAATAGTTATGTACCAGCCACGCGACATAAAATATTTCACTTCTGTACACGTGCTGTTTACAGGAAACAAGTAGCTCATCGCTAGTGTTACAAACAATTCTGCAACAATAATTAACCACCCACAATTTCAAAGATTCACTTTTCTCTGTATAGTGGATGGATTTTGGTAACAAACAAAGCCTTCCTGTTATCGAGTCGAGAATTAAAAATGTGGCTGAAGTGCCAGTTTATAAGATCGAATTTGTGGTAGGCTGTTTTCGATCATAGATTAAATTCGATTAAATAAATTTCCATTAGCTGATGGTGAAGATATCGATGACGGACAGAACATGGATAAATCTGACTTTTGGATGTATTTGCAGCTGTTCTGCTTTGTAACAAATTAGTCATATGTTATTTGAAAACCAGAAACGTATTAACTATAGAAAATATTAAAGACTAAATATTAAAAATTTAAATAAGATTAGATTTTATAAAAACAATAAAATATCTTATTAAAGTTATTGACTACGGAAAGGATCTAAGGCCTTAATTGCTTTAGAAAAGTCAATTCGTATATCGCTTTAACGATTCTAATAACTAACCCAAATAATAATAATAAAATGATCGAGAATAATCCAAATTTTATCGCTTCTAATTAATTTTTTGTTTTAATTATTACTAATAAAATAAGTAATTAAAATTTTTCTTCAAAATAATTAAAAACTACTCGAACGTACTAACCAAAACAACTCTTTAATATTGTTAAGTAATATTTTAAGTGTTTGCTCTTTAACCTAACGTGCAGATGAATGTACATACTCGTACTCGTGGTTCGAAAGACGAAATCAAATGGTCCAATAATAAAATGAAACATAATAAAAATAAGATGAATTTTCTTTATTTTCCCTTCCTATAAGTGTTAAATTATTATTGGACATAATTTATAATAAATTATTTGGTGTTGGTATATCCACTTAAATGGTTTATTTCTCTGGATTTTTATGTGTCAGATGCTTAGCAAAGGCCTATAAAAAAATAATGAAATATATGAACAAGTGTCAACTATAAAATGAGGATGGTGTTGTAGATAACATTATCCGTATATAGTGAAATGACTAAAGAACTTATATAAATAAGATTATGGATGATAGTACTTTGATTTTACTACGACGAATTTTATTGCTTTAACAGTTGAATTTTATTCGAATCAGGATTTATCGGTTAAAATTTATTTTTTTGTGGTTTATTCGATTTTGGAATAATATGCATGCGATCCATTAAGTGAAGGTCCAGTTGAAGTTGATCCCATTGATTGTGTATTTTACAAATAAAACACGTAAAGGATATAAAACATTGGATAACAAGAAATTAAATTTTGGTAGTCTGATTTGAGGTGTTTAGATTTATAGAAACCATGTGCCTATAACTTCAATTTGTCTTTCTCCTTAGATTCCTCCTCTTTCGAACTTTAGTCTTAAGATTAAAACAATTCGACAGTATATTTTGCACGTTGATCGCATACCTTTCGATATCTTTCTGACCATTCCTTAATTACACACTCATGGAACATCTTGATTAATCCTAGGTTCCTTGGAAACAACTCGAAGACTCAAACATCGCTCATTTTTCATCACCAGAAACGATTCGTTTGAAAAAAGATTCAACTTCAGTCGGATGCTTAGCGCAACATACAGATTCATTGCAGAACCCAACATCGAACTTCGTAGAGTCACAGACATTTTAATTGATTTTGTTGAGCAGCTGAAGCAGATTTATTTCCTATATACGAATGTTTTTTTATTATTGATGATGGTAGACTTAGAGGAAGCTTTGTGCACCGTGATCTTTAGATGTGCATCCCTTTTAGCATATCAAGTAACGCGATAATTTAATTCCGTGATAAATGCTTCCATTTTAGACGAAGTAGTGGGTTTTGTTGAATCTGTTAAGAGTGAGAGCGTTACTTATGAACAATATATGTACGGAAATTTTCCCCCCTGTGTTACAGAATCCACAACGGACCGGTTTGGAAATTCTATTCTTGGCAAATGACTGTTAAATGGGCACTATCGGACACTATCTACTATAATATACCGGACCAGGGAACTTACTATGTTGCGGTTCAACGGGAGTGCTTCGACACCGGTGTGAAGTATTTAACATTTATCAAAAGTGTAGCTACACAAATTAACAAATAACAATAGTGTAGTTACACAATAAAATAAAAAGTGTAGCTATACACACAAAAAATATAGCTTCTCATTAAAAATAGATTTTTACAAGAAAATTAAAAACAATTGGTTTTTATTCATTGAACATTATAGAACTTTACACTCGCGGTCTCGTAGATATATGCTAGAGATATCTACAAAAATCAACACTTTCGATACTTTCGAGAATCGTTGTGATTTGCGGTGTCGATGTGACCCTCAGGGAATTTTTAACGAATTTACAAGAAACTAAAATTATGAAAGTGTACGTAGTCTTGAGAACCAAATCTGGTTATATCGGTACTTTGAGGAGACTTAAGAATTTTTAGTGATACTCGGTATATCGATGCGACCCTCGGGGAATTTTTTATCGAATTAACAAGAAAATAAAATTATGAAAAGTGTAAGTACAGTCTTGTAGGTGTTTCATGACCATCAACACATAATTCTAGAGATGTGTACGCAAATTCCGTTAGTATTTTGGGGACACTTTTGAGAATTTTTAGTGATATGCGGTACATCGATGCGACCCTCGAGGAGTAAGAATTCTCAAAAGTGTCATCAAACATCCACAAGACTGCACGTACACTTCTCATAATTTTATTTTCTTGTAAATTCGATAAAAAAATCCCCGAGGGTCGCATGGGACCGCTTTCATCGCAGCCATTTATTAGTCTAAAAGCAGGTTGCATACGTATTGCTATTGTAACGGGTGTTTTTTTAAGCCCGATAGATAATTTTGAAAATGATTTCGGGCATATCGGCACCGCGGTTGTTATTGACGAAACGCATTCTGGACGTCCAATTTTGGGCCACTTTCTCGAGCACTGCTGCCCGTATGTCACGAATAACTCGAATTCTGGATGTAATGGAGTCTGTAGGGTCTCTTATTAGGGCATATACAGTTATATCTGCCAACCTCTGTGTAAAAAATGTAAAATTTTATTTTTTTTTATTTAAATTATGGTAAATCTCTTGAGAAAATTTTTAGGGCTGAAGGGCCTTTTGAATAAATTTAGCGGAGAAATTTAGGTTTTAAAGGCGCTTTTCGGGATGGTTTTTGAGCCAGCTTAACATACGTGAAATAAACGTGTGGTTTCTGCAAATAAATACAAAAAATAAGTTATACGCCTAATATGTATGGTTTTGTGCAGCATCCATGCGGTAATAGGAAATGTTCAATGAAATAATGTGTACAAAATAGTTTGCTCATGTGTTCAAACATTTCCGTTATGCTAATTTACGAATTTGTTGAAATGTTGTTATTCTCGAAGAAAATTAAAAATTTTCGACTTTTGGTTATTGACATTTTCTTTAATTCAGGTAATAAACGTATTATTATTTGATTAGCATTGTGAAAAAAAGAAAAGGTTTTTATGATTTTTTTGGTATGTTTTTATATTAATATTGAAAACTCTGACCGTTTTGTTTAGCCGATGACAACCAAACCTTACAAAAACACTCATCACGACCTATAGAACATACGTATCAACTTTTATCAAAATCGATGCAGTAGTTCTTGAGATTATCGCTTACGAACCAACACTTTTCTTTTATTTATATAGAGATAGAAACATGCAACTTTTGAAAATGAATCACATATGTCTCTAGAATATGGATTGTAAGTGAATAGTAAGTTGATTTACACGGAAATTTATGCAAATTAGTTTATTTACAATTAATATTCAACAACAAAAAAATGTTTCATAACAAAGCCACTTTTCACCTGAATAAACCTGCGACACGTGTTACGTTTAAAAGTGAAAGAAAAAAATGGGATTATTTTAAGTTAATTAAGAACCACAATTTAATAGCTAATTTTAATGATTAGTTTAGCACATTAGCTTACCATAATATGGTACTTATCTTATTAATTATAAAGTTTCAGAAGAATAGCAAGTATTGTTATGTAAAAACATAATCCACGCAATTCCCTCGTATCAACATGATATATGTTCATGTATTATAAAATTGCTCATAAAATACTAATTCAATTATGTGCTACACGATATTAGGAAGATGCCATACACCAAAAATTTCGACAATATAATTACATCATCCCATATGTCTTAAATTTTACAGAAAAATATTTTATGTTCGATATACATAAAACAAGATATTTGTATGTCTAATCGCATATATCGACACGTGTAAGTATATCAAAACCATAACACCGAATTATGTACAGGCATGAATCCCATCAAACATCTACTATATACGAGTACGAGTACTTGCAGAACTCCAGTTCAATTTAATTCAATTAATTCGTAACATACTGGATTATGTATATGTCACATACATAAATGCGTCAAAACAAGTTGAGAACAAAACAATTCACGATGTTATTATGACATGCGAATTAGAATATGACGCACCAAAAGTATTTACCTACAATATGTAAATTATTAATTAAACTCAAAATATAAATAAATATACGATGTTGAACCACAGGTTGACTGTAACACCTTCTATCCATTATGTATTTCTGCTCTTCAAAATATTATGCGAGGATGCAAATTAATATTGATATTTATGTAAATTTGAATTTTTTGTTAGGCTATATGGAATATGTAAATATTTGCAAGGAGACAGCCGATTGTTATAATTGCAGACATTTATTTTGGATGATTAACTAAGGCATATTTGAAATAAAAACTAGCCACCATAAAAAATAAATCTTATCTATACCTCGCCACGAGAAAGACCATACAAGCGACCTACATAAGTTTTTTTAAGAATCGCACTAGCACAGGAATCTAAAAGAATAACACTCTAACGCTTATTCTACCGACACGGAGAAAAAAGTTAACTTTTAGGATAACACTCAAAGAGCAGGATATAAGAGAGTTAAACTCAATTATTACTTACAATTTGAATTTACATACTACATGTATTCTACATGTAGAATACATTTGTGTTGGTTTCGGTACGAGTATATACAGCAGCTTTATATTTAACTGTGCGAAATTAAAAAGGGAAAATATGATATATAAAACCTTTCGTTCTCATAAAAATATTACTTATGTACACTGATCGAAAATTGTAAGTAATAACTCTCTTGTATCCTGCTCAATGGTAATACAAAATACATAATGAGGATTGAGTGTTCAAATTATGAATCAGCGATGATGTAAAAACCAACGTTACTTATTTATTTCTTTTATTTATTTATTGAAAGAAATCGAGTACGTAAAAAGAAAAAGTACAAAAATACAACATATGTACAATGCAAAGTGCTTTGTATGTTGCAGGTCGATTTTGTTTGACCGCCTTTTTTTATGACATTTATCAGTTCGCATTTGACTGTCGTAGAGAGTGGTCGATAACAGTTTATTATGGTGCATCTAACCATTTTTGGCATAAAATCATTATGAGTGACTAAGTACATTTCGACTTGTGCTTTCTTGGGGCACTGAAACCCTCAAATAATACACTAAAGACCCATACACCCTCGTAGAGTAACTAGGGTTCAAAATGAGAGTGACGCGTTCATGTAACGCTGCTTAATTATATTGAGTACGCTCTAGCCTCTCTATTCCCAACTCCGCCTTTTCGTGGTGAGCCCTGTTAACCTTTGGACAACAGAAAAGGCTCTGGGGCAGGGCAGCTAGCCCCTCAAGCTTACAATTGAAAGCAATTATTTTTTGTGATAGAATGTATCTAGCTGCTTCAGCCACTCAAGCTAAGGTGGCACTGCATACGCCGATGGCTGCATGCCTAAGGTGCGGCTTAGTCTTTAGTATGCGAACTCCGAATTAGACGACATTCGGTTTTAAATCCTAGCCTTTCTATGATAATGCAGAGCTCCGTCATAGGCGACCGTTATTTCTCGTGCTACTCATGGGAATAAACATGGAATCTAAAATAAACAAACAAACAAAACAAATGGGAATAATGCTTCTCTAACAGAATCAAAACAGGCTGATGCACCTGCAAATGCATCAAAAGATGAAGATGGTGCAACAAAGGGTACTAATTCAGAAGGCGATGCAGTTCAAAATGTTACATCTTCTGAAAAGACACCACTTCTACTGAAAAAGTAAATCAAGAAAAATTGACTGACGATCAAGCCACAAAAAAGACTGAAAATCGTGTTCAGTTGAGTGGGGATGGGCGGAAACGTTTTAAATCTTTGAGATAACAAGAGCATCCATTCGAGGAACCTTGTAAATTGGCCGTAAATTCTAATTCCACTCGCGTTGGTGGTGGAAATTCTCGCTAGGCATCTGATGATGGCGATAATAGAGATTCAATTATACGTCATAAGAACGAACAGCGATTGGTACAAGAAGGTATTTATTTTGAAACAATTGTTGAATTTAAGCGAGCTGGTGTAAAACCAAAATTCCTTGGCCAATCATTCAGAGCTGGTTGGATGGTTCTCACTCTGCTGTCATTTGTGTAGTTGTCATTTTCGCGCGTCAATGTTTTGACAGATTGAAGTTTGGTTAGTTGTTTACATGTGGTCAACAAATAATTGTTCTAAATTAATATCTTCATAAAAAAATCGTATTGGAATTCAAACGTAATAGTGTAATTGCACTGTATTTGGGTGGAAATTCACAAACAGCAATAGTTCGTCAGCTCCAGCATTTGAATGTGAATAAAATGTTTGTGTATCGAACCATAACTCGATACAACGAAACTGGTAGCATCGCTAAACGCAACAGAGGCGGTCCTAAAAAGACAGCAACATCAAAAGAAATGATACGAATTGTGAAGAAACGAATCCAACGAAATCCTCGTCAAAGTGTCAATCAATTAGCCGCACGTCTACATGTTTCACGATACAGCATTCAAACCATATTGAAAAATGAACTACACTTGAAGCCCTACAAGATACAAAAAGTTCAAGATCTTACGGAGGCACAAAAAAAAGTTAGGCTTGAAGGAAAACGAACATTGAAGGCCTTGGCCGAACGTGATGAGATTCCAAAAATTGTCTTTTCTGGTGAGAAAATTTTCACCATTCAACATTATGTGAATAAATAAAATGATCGTGTTTGGTTAGAGTACAAGTCCAACGATAATTTGGACACAAGAGTTGCCATGCGCAAGCAATCACCAGCTTATGTTATGGTTTGGGCTGCAGTTACTGCAGATGGACGCACTTCTCTGGTTTTCATCGAACATGGAGTCAAGGTAAACCAAGAGGTGTACCGCCAAAAGATCCTAAACGATGCTTTGCTACCTTGGGCACGTAAACACTTTGGTACGAACCGTTGGACATTCCAACAGGACTCGGCACCGTCACACAAAGCTCGAGCGACACAGCACTTTTTACAAAATTGCGTTCCGGGGCTGATTTCGTCGAAAGAATGGCCCCCATATTCACCAGACTTGAATGCCATGGATTTCTCCATATGGTCCATTTTGGAGAGTAAGGTGTCCACTAAAAAATACGAAAGTGTTTATGTATTGAAGTCAGCTCTTGTTCGAGAATGGAATAAAATTCCGCAAGCTCACGTTCGGTCAGCATGCAATGCTTTCTATGGAAGACTGAATCAAATAATCAGAGCCAAAGGAGGTCATATCGAGCAGTAACATGTTTTTCATAAAATGTAATATGTTTTCAACATATTCCACGAAATTTTAATAAAAAATTAATCAAAATTAAAAAAATTACAGCGTTTTCATTTGGTAACACTTGGTCTCAGCCACCCTGTATATATATATATATATATATATAAATATTGATTGATTCATTGATTGTTTAGAATGTACGGCCAAGACGACCGAGAAGAGAAATTACCACTCTTCCAGCATACACCCCAACCACGATCTATACATTTTATACGACGACAATAAAATCGACGACATCACCAGTGAAAATCGTAAATTTCTAAACGAAAACTATCCTAAAAATAAAGAAACAATTGAGCAAAGCCAAAGATATATAAACAAAGAGCATGAAAATTCATTTCTCCACCGCATCTACAAGATACAATCAACTAAAGTGAAAAAGCTCTTCAAAAACAAAATTCGGTAGCACTTGTATGCAAGTTTCTTCTCGAGTTTACGTTTTACGTTCATACATATAAAGTCTATATATTGCGAGACGGCCCTGTGAAAGAGAAAGGTATACCATCGGGAAAATTCGGAGTGTAACTAATTGTTAATGGTGTAGAGCAAAACTATTTCTAGTATATTCGGGGGCATTCCAGAAGTAGCGTAAATTTTGAAAATTAGTAATGCAAACCGTCAAGTTTAAAATTGAATCCATAATCAAGTGATACGACCCGGATCTGACGGGTCAAATTCGTAACAATTGGTGACAGTGGTAGAATTGTGAATATAAAGGAAATCTGGAGGATTTAGCAGTTACAAGATTAAAATTCCAAAACAGAGTAATTTATCATGGGGTGATCGTAAAAATTTATTAATTTTGACTATTGAAGCTACGAAGAAACAAGTGTTAGACCCGGATAGTTACGAATTCGAAGAGGTAATTGACGAAAATCTAGAAGATGAAGGAAAAGAATCGAAACTTGACAACGATTTGACAAATCAAGTGAATTGGAGTTTTGGTCAAGTTATAGCAAAGTGTGGTGGAGCACAGGCAGCCGATACAAACATCGTACAGAAAATGAACCAATTAAGAACAACTGAGGCGAAAGTAATGGATATATAGGCCGTACGAAACATAATACTAAAACGACAAAGATTGTTGAAGAGTTACAGTGAAATTAAATGGAACGGGGTCGACACTATATATCAATGAAATGACAAATGAGATGTTCTGTTGATATATTAGAATAAAAACAATAATAATTCCCAACGACCAATCAACCCTCCCTGTCCGCTCGCGGAGAATCATCATCAACATTATTATTACTTTTTTGAATATGATTCGGGAGAATTATAAACAAGAATATCATACTACTAAATTCAAATTAGAAAACAAATCCTAAAAAAAGTTTTTAAAATAATTAAAAAAATGATATGACTGATTATATTTGTACTTAGTTTAGAACAATGATATACCCAGCCAAATGAAATTTGTAAATTGTCGCCAAAAAGTTGGTTTTAATTTATTTGGTGTTAAAAAAATCTCTTTATGGTGTTTCGAACAAAGTAGTCGACCGTCAATAAGTCGATCAATTATGGTTAAAATCATAAAAAAATAATTACAGAGTTTTTACTGGGGAGGAGGGGTTTAAAAAACTTTTGAAAAAGAACTGATATTAGAACGACTTAAAACATTTTTGATTGCTACGTCCCTACGCCAGATTTCTTATGTTGCTCATAAGAATTAACTTACTCCAAATATTAACAAAACTTATATTTTCTTTTGCTTTGACAATACTAGAATTTTTTTAAGACTTTCTATTGTGGTTGTTCATTTGTTTAATTAACAATTTCAGAAATTGTTTGCGTTTGGAAAATCGCAGCAATACAAATTTCCTTTTAGTGATACAAGGCTTCTAACGGCGAGTAGATAAAACAATTATTTTCTTACGAAAACTTTCTGCTGTCATTTCCAAATATTTGTTATATTTTTCCGATTATATAACGGGTGATTTTTTAAGAGCTTGAGAACTTTTTTTTAAAAAAAAACGCATAAAATTTGCAAAATCTCATCGGTTCTTTATTTGAAACGTTAGATTGGTCCATGACATTTACTTTTTGAAGATAATTTCATTTAAATGTTGACCGCGGCTGCGTCTTAGGTGGTCCATTCGGAAAGTCCAATTTTGGGCAACTTTTTCGAGCATTTCGGCCGGAATAGCCCGAATTTCTTCGGAAATGTTGTCTTCCAAAACTGGAATAGTTGCTGGCTTATTTCTGTAGACTTTAGACTTGACGTAGCCCCACAAAAAATAGTCTAAAGGCGTCAAATCGCATGATCTTGGTGCCCAACTTACCGGGCCATTTCTTGAGATGAATTGTTCTCCGAAGTTTTCCCTCAAAATGGCCATAGAATCGCGAGCTGTGTGGCATGTAGCGCCATCTTGTTGAAACCACATGTCAACTAAGTTCAGTTCTTCCATTTTTGGCAACAAAAAGTTTGTTAGCATCGAACGATAGCGATCGCCATTCACCGTAACGTTGCGTCCAACAGCATCTTTGAAAAAATACGGTCCAATGATTCCACCAGCGTACAAACCACACCAAACAGTGCATTTTTCGGGATGCATGGGCAGTTCTTGAACGGCTTCTGGTTGCTCTTCACTCCAAATGCGGCAATTTTGCTTATTTACGTAGCCATTCAACCAGAAATGAGCCTCATCGCTGAACAAAATTTGTCGATAAAAAAGCGGATTTTCTGCCAACTTTTCTAGGGCCCATTCACTGAAAATTCGACGTTGTGGCAGATCGTTCGGCTTCAGTTCTTGCAGGAGCTGTATTTTATACGGTTTTACACCAAGATCTTTGCGTAAAATCTTCCATGTCGTCGAATAACACAAACCCAATTGCTGCGAACGGCGACGAATCGACATTTCACGGTCTTCAGCAACACTCTCAGAAACAGACGCAATATTCTCTTCTGTACGCACTGTACGCATTCGTGTGGTTGGTTTAATGTCCAATAAAGTAAACTGAGTGCGAAACTTGGTCACAATCGCATTAATTATTTGCTCACTTGGTCGATTATGTAGACCATAAATCGGACGTAAATCGCGAAACACTTTTCGAACCGAACACTGATTTTTGTAATATAATTCAATTATTTGCAAGCGTTGCTCGTTAGTAAGTCTATTCATTATGAAATGTCAAAGCATACTGAGCATCTTTCTCTTTGACACCTTGTCTGAAATCCCGCGTGATCTGTCAAATACTAATGCATGAAAATCCTAACCACAAAAAAATCACCCTTTATTTTATCAATATCAAGGAGCCAATTTTGTGTGGAAACAAAAATATTTATAATTTAGATCTCTGTTTCAAATAAAACCCGTACACACAAATTTCACTACACTTTAAAAACTTTCATTACACTAAAAACAATACACTAAACACTTTAATTGAACTTATATTTTCATTATACTGTGAAAAATATCGTAACACTATAAACACAAACACAAACATTTTACGTAACGCGGCGAATCAGTTTTAGGCTTAGAAAATAAAACAACATAAGCTAAATTTAAATAGCTTTAAACATAATTCGACGCACAACACAACTTTCTTAAAATATAATTAATTTATTATTTTTACTGCAACAGGTAAATCTATGGCCCGTTATCTTATAAGCGCAAACATAACTACCTTGTAAAATCAGTAGGTTGCAGCATGAAAGTGGAAAAATGAATTTAAATTATTAGTGTCCTCTATAAATGATTTTAAACTAAAACCATTAATAATAATTGAGAGGTGAAATATGTTGTGGCAAACACCCGAATTTCCCTTACCACGAACGTATACACAGAATTCGAATGTACAACACTTGATTTCAATATAAAACATTAAGTTCATTTTGATTGGAATGGCATATAATAATTAACCTATTTCATAAATTAGGGGCTCCCAATGAATTTTGGCCGAAATCGGTCCACTTTTAAGCGGAAATCACAATTTTTGACAAAAACAGGTTTTTAAGTAAAATTGGACTTTTGTTCAGCCCAAACGAATTGATATGAATAAAACTTCATACTAAAGCTTTTGCAATAAATTAGCAGATTCCAGTTAATTTTGACCGAAACTGGTTCACAAGAAGAAGAAACGGAAGCTTCCAACTAAGCTTTTTCGAGTTTTGGCAATATTTTGACAAGGAACTCATTTGCGAGAAAACGATTAAAGCATAAACACATTGTAATTTACATTTGAAACAAATTTTTTGGCATCGGTTTTTAAATTTGACCGAAAATGGCGAATTTCGATAAAAAAAATAATGTATATCACCAAAATTCGGCATCTCTATACATTTCGAGTGGATTTACTTTAATGAATTAACCTCCATACTTAAAACTTTTTCATTAATTAAAAGACGTTGTGAAAATCTGTGTACCGCAAGTGGCAGTTTCCATAAGGGGCTTTTTAAGTTTTTAAATTATGTCGGAAAGCGTATACACAACAACAAAGAATTAAAATGTTTAAATATATTTTACGAATTAATGACCAAAAATATAGGCAATAGTTAAAGCTTTGGCGTTTGGATTGGCAGGAACCGGATTAGATAGAAACAGGAGGGAAACTCATGAGCCGGCCCACCTTCCAAGTCAGTACAGTACTACAGGTTGGTATGGCGCTATGCAATGCACATGGAACCATTTCCATGTAAACTGGACAGCTGTACATCGATTTGGCTACTGCGTAAGGTAGGACGTTAAAAGTGAACCGCGAAAGAGTTGGGAGTGCTGCGGCCCCAGAACAAATTTCAAAGTTAATAAAGAAACAAACAAAAAATATATTTTTTAAAATAAAAAAATATTTTCAAAATTGTTTCCAAATTCATGACCTAAAACTTTTCAAGACCTAAGATCAAAATTGTTGGGATTACCAATGAATATAAGAAATCTATAAGAAAATTTAGAACACGGAGTAAATTTTTTTTCTACTAGTCAAGATTGATATTGACTTTTATTTAAATTATAGTATAAATTTTAATTTGTAAAATATTGTTGTTGTTGCCAAGATAAATATGGCCAGTAAAACAAAATATTCTTAATTATAGGACAAGAATTTTATAAATAATTTCAGAATTTCTATAAAATTAATTCAAATTGTTACGATTGAAATTGACTTTCACGGAAATGGTAAATCACTCATAATAATGAAGTTGTTTTGTTTCAGGAAATTTACCAATTAAAAATTATTAGAATGTTCATTGCGGATTATTGTAACCGGATCTTCGGTATTTTTTTTTTGGTGTGGAGGAAATGGTTAATCACTCATAATAATGAAGTTCTATTTCAGGAAATTTACCAATTACAAATTTTTTAGGATCTTGATTGCTGAATATTTATATCCAGAAAACAAAAGTTATTGTGCCGTCTTGTGCTTTACTAACTATTGACTACTTACAAGTGTCTGTAACCGGGTCAAGTCTATCATCTCTAATAACCTTTCCTATCCCTCCATCTTGTTATATGTAAAAGGGGTTACGGCAGGCCCGGCATATCCGGGATCCCTGCGTAGTCTTGGCTGTACATCCTAATCAATCAATCAAGCAATCAATCAAAGACCATTACACCCTCGCAGAGTAACTGTATGTTCGTGTGCCCGAATTTTACCAAGTAGGCCTATGGAACGGTTCCAACGGTTCCATCCTGAATAATTAACGCATAGTGCTAATATCGACTGGCTCTCACGATTCCTTGATTTGACTTCTCCCGATTCATTCCTATGAATTTCTGAAGGGAATACACCAATAAACACCAATCACCAATAGCTTAAGAACAACATTTGCTGAGATAACACCAGAAGTCTGTCTGTCTTTATCGGACAAGTGGAGCAGTAGTTAAAGTTTCGGTACTTGGACCGGGAGGTACTGGGTTCGGATCCCACCAGAGGCAGGATGCAGCGAATTTTCGTCATGCCCAAAATTTAAAAATTAAAATTATAAAAATTATTTCTTCAGTTTTCTTTTGAAATTGTCGCTAGATTTAGAAGATAAATCAAATAAAGCTTGTATTTCGTTAAACATTTTTGTCATTTCATTAATTGGTTCATGTTCACCTTAATTAGTTCTTGAAGCTTTGGTTT
The DNA here is from genome assembly GCA_963691935.1 of Nephrotoma guestfalica. NCBI lineage: Eukaryota > Metazoa > Arthropoda > Insecta > Diptera > Tipulidae > Nephrotoma > Nephrotoma guestfalica. The sequence goes on along the minus strand of OY829913.1, from coordinate 224,716,514 downwards.
TAAAAAATTGTGTTGTCGAAGATTCGCGGTAGGAGCATAAATATTTAGGTTTCCAAGAGATAGTATTTTTCCCAGTAGTACATTTGCAATAGGCGTTGGCCCTAGTAATTCTCGCCTATTAAAGCCAGAGTCAAGATCTTATAACGTCAAGATCTTTACATCTGTGGCACTATTCTGGCTTTCCCTGGGAATTGGGAATTGGGAAAAATATTTGCATAGCATTTTTGTCTAATTTATATTCTTATGGCCTACTGTTGGAATTAGTTTGGAGTAAATGTTTTTGAAACAAAGATATATTGGGAATTATTTTCCCCTACAAAACTTTTGTGGAGCAAATATTTCCCAATCAACTTTGTTTCGAAAATATTTACACCACACTAATTCCAACAGTAGGCCAGACAAATATAATTTAGATAAAAATGCTATGCAAATATTTTTCCAAATTCCCAATTCCCAGGGAAAGCCAGAATAGTGCCACTGGTAGTGTATGCAGAAAGCGAGCTACGTTTACGTCGTAAGAAAGATTTTGTTCGTAGTCCTAATCAGTTCTTTTCATTATAAACAATAACACATGTTTCTGAATACTTTCAATTATGTCAATGTGAGATTGATAGAAAGAGCATCATACTGAGACTGCATATTAAAAGGACATATTTAGAAACAAACATCACACATTGATTTGTTTTGGCCCGGTGGAAAGACATGATTTACGTTTTTCGTTATTGAGATGTAATTGGTTGATTTCACACCACTCGCTGATTCTTTCTATGTCGTCTTGTAGTAATTTAGTAACTTGTGAGTTTGCAATATTGCTGAAGATTTTTAAAGCATCCACAAATAGAAGTACAGATAAACTAAAAATGGCATTAGATAATGTATCGATAAATAAGAGAAATATCTTTGGCCCCACATACAAGCCTTGTGGAACACCACAGGATTTTGTTGTATAAGATCTTTGTACTCTCATTTCAATATATTGTAATCTATCCGACAAGCATGAGAAAAACCAATTGACAAACTTTGCAGAAAAGCCAAAAGAGCTCTGACTGGCCAGCGTTTAGCAATGAGTAATGGAGTCAAATGTTTTACTAAAGTCCGTATAAACTGTGTGAACTTGTTGATGTTGTTCATTGACCTTATAAAAATACTAATTGTAAACTCAACTAAATTTATCGTTGTGAATCTATTAGGCATAAACCTTCAGTATCATTGATGTGGTAGCTATTGCTTTGTAGCACGAAACATCGCTTCTTTCCCCTGATTTTAAAATCGGTGTGGTTTTCGATGTCTTGCATCTGCTGAGAAATAGTCCTCTCTCTAGTGACAAATTGAAGAGCAAATTAAGTGGCAGGATAAATTGATTAGCGTGATTTTTTATAATAAATATAATCCATAGACCGCAACCATCTGCATTTTCACTAATTGCATTAATTAAATCGTTATGGCTGATGGCATAGAAGTTACAGCAGTGTTATTGCAATTTTAGTTCATCTGGTGTTTGAACTCGCTGATGTTTTTAGGCTTGTACATAGATTGATTCAATGAACTGAGCAAACATATTGTCTTTTTCTTTAGGATTTGATGATTTAGAGTCTTCTAGGCGCATTGTTGCCGGCTAACCTTTCGCTAATTCGCGTTTGCAACTAAAATATGTACGCCTAAAAAAGTATTTTGAATCCAAGTTTATCATGTCTTGAATATTTTTGATGTAGTTAAGAAATTGCCTGCTAAAATAACTACTGAATTCGGAATTGATCTCCTTAAAACTTGGGATGATTCATTCCTTATTAAGGTGGTTTATTATTTGAATTCCTTCTTGTTAGTGGAACAGTTTTTTCAAACCCGCAAATGATGTTGTCGTAAAATTTATCAATATTTGCGTCGATATTATCAATATTTATCAATATCGCTCCTGGATGTCGAATAAAATTTCCACTGGCTTATGGTGTACAATATTTAAGACAAATGCTGCTAAAGATTGAGATGCATTAAATATATTTAGCTCATTAGTGAAGATTAAATCCAAATTACTTCCACCCTAGTTTGCAATGTTACTTATTTGGTTTGGGTTGCATCTGAGCATTGCGTCAATGAATAAACACTCAGCTTCTAAGATTATATTGTGTGGCCCACTGAATATATGGTAGATTGAAATCCCCAAGGGCAGAAATGGTTTCCGAGAGTTTTGCATCGTTGCAAACTTCTTCAATTGCATCACAACATTTTCAATACAGTTTGCTTCCAGAATGAGGGGAATATACATATGTAAATGTATAGATACATATTTTCCCCACGTAAATTGTTGTACATGATTACACAATTGATGATGGAGTTAGTTCAAATTCAGCATTGCCAAGTGATGAATGAATGGACAAAAGAACTGCTCCTCCGAATTTCTGTGTGCTGGTATCGGCTTAGCGATCGCATCTATATACTAGATAATCGTTTCGCAAATTGCATAGATGAGATGATTTGCTTTGAAGACAAAGGTGTGGAATGTTGCTGCTCTAGATTTTGTTCACGTTTTTGAAGTAAATTTAGCAGATTTTAATTTGTGGAACTTCTTGTTATTTTGTAAGGTGATGTGCAGAAACTGTGAAAATTTTGAAATTTTTAAAATTCGAACACTTTATGAGCAGGATACTTTTAGGTTATCCACTGGATGAAATAACACAATGAAAAATATCATCTGGAACACTTATTTTGAATCACGTGTGATCTTTGCTGACTCCACTGATAGGTTTTGGTGTTAGTCTTTTAAAATTAAAGTTCAATATCCTTATTTTATGATCAAGAATGCTTTGAAATTGGGCGTTCGTAACTTCATTGTGTACTCAACTGACAAATATAAATCTTATAGGTTTAACAAGTATGAGATCATAGTCGGTATTTAAGATAACGCTGGGAGTGGTAGTGGTGATGCCCTTTGTTCAAGGATAGTTGCTTTAGACTTAGAACTAGTGACTTAGACACATACTCGAAAATTTCTAAGATTATGATATTCTCTCAAATATATCTCCGAGTATTGCATGTGGCTAATTAAGACTATTTCGTATCATAAAATGATAATTTAGAATCAATTCGAACACCTCTGTTCGATCCGTAGGGTCCGAGTTCAATAATCTCAATGATATTCTTTCTAGAATAAATATATGTTACAGTTTTCCTAGTATGTGGCTAAGTAAGATTGGTTTGTACATCAAATACTAATTCGATCATCTTCGTGTGGTCCGTAGGGAGCGAAACGAAAAATTTTAAGAGTACACTTAATGATATTCTCTCTTGAATAACAAACATCTCAGCGGTTTGCAAAGCATGTGGCTTTGTAAGATTTACTTCTGATATCAAATGTTAATTCAGAACCACTTTGATCACCTCTGGGCGATCCGTAGGGGCCGAGGTAAATAATTTCAAATATTTAGGGATTTTGTATTACACTCAATGATATTCTCTGTCAACAAAAATCTCAGAGATTTCCGACAATGTGGCTAAGTAATATTGGTTTCTTATTCGTAGTTAAATGGGGAAGAAATGGTTAAATGGTTAAATGTTTAAAATTTTAATTTTACATTCAATGATATTCTCTCTCGAATATCAAATATCTCAGAAATTTTCGAGCATGTGCCTGCCAATTGCAACACTAACTGGATTTGCCTCTCGTACTTTGAACGTTATGGAGAGTGGACCGGAAGTTAATGATATTTCCACGGAGTTGAGCAAGCATTTGACAGGTTTTCCCATAAGATAATTTTGTTTAAATCCACGGCCCTTGGTTTAGCAGCTAAACTAGGACAATGAGTGAATTTTTATCTGAAGGAAAGTGGACAACAGGTGATCTTTAGGTAATCAATATCTGCTCTTTGTATAGCTACTTCCAAGGTACTGCAGGAGCCCAAGATGACTGGGCCTATTGTTTTCGTTTTATTCATTAACGACATCGATTTCGTGATTAAAAACTCGTTTATGCATTTCCATTTATGCAGACGATATAAAAATTCACCGATAAATTTCAAGTTCCACTGATATTAACCCATTACAGAACGACCTTAATAACTTCATATCACGGTATGCTAAAAATAATCAGGATCTGAATGTGAGTAAAGGCCAATCCATTACATACTACAGAAAATGTTCAAACTCCATTCGAGGAAAGTATACCTACCATCAATAGCGATGTTGTTGCCAGAGTTTTAGCCATAAGGGACTTAGTGGTAATTTGTGGCCGCAAGGCTATTTATATGGCCTTTTATTGGGATTTGCTCGAGTTTGCTAGTCAGGTTTGGTCCCAATACCATAAAGTGCACATATGAAGAATTGAGGTTGTACAACGTATATTTCCATGGGTGGACATTTACAACTTGCCTGCTTATCATGATCGCTTGGAGCTTATTAACTTACAGACACTCAGCAAGCGACCATCTGTTGACAGATCAGACATCGCTTTCATTCTTCAACTTTTATCTGGGTAAATTCTTCAGCTCTACTTGAAAATATAATTCTTAATGTAAATGCTCGTGCGAAATATTTTCATAAACTGCAGCAGAGAAACAAATACAGTATCAACCAGCGAAATCAAATTGTAAACTCTCTAGAACTGTTCAAGGATGAGTAACAACATTTAGGAATATTTGATTTATTTCGTGTTGGGACAGTTAAAATATAGGACGTATATTGCGTATATACAACTTATATGCATATTTAAAATAAGGATAATTCGAAATAGTGTAGCTTCGAAGTGCTTCCAGTCAACTGGAATATACTCATATTGGGAAGAGCTGGGCAATTTGTAAATGTTATCAATGAAACAGAGATAATAATCTATTACAACATGATTAGCTATTGGCAATAGATTAAAGATTTTACACAAGCAAGTGTTGATAGGTACCACGGCCAATATCTAATGAGATATGTTCGAATTTTTTTATAACAATAACTGGCCAATACGAAGCCCAATTTGAGAAGATTAATTGCTATTTTGAGTATGACCAGAATTGATTTTATTATCAAAAAAAAAAACGATACTCGATACTACTCTCTCACTGCTAGAAGACCATCTAAATTTAATTCGAGAACATATCCCGTCATCATTAACCATTCTAGGATGTAATTTTCCTGATCTCGTTGATATCGAGTGTTAAATCGAAATGTAATCGTTCAAATCATTTCAAATTCACCAAGTATTAATCACGGTAACACACAATCGTGACGTCACTAATTGTCAATACATTGACGACAAACGGACGACGGAAATATTACTACCGATTCGATTTCACGATAGTGTGACGTATTTTACTATAAGTAAGACACACATATTGTATCACATTTTATGATTCGCATTTCCAGATATTCGTGATTCTATTTCAGGACTATTGGAGTCTAATGGCCTGAAAAAAATTGCTGTGCAAATTTACAACAATAACAATTCAAAGTTGATTGAGCGAAAACACAAGAAAACACTTTAGGAATTAATTTAAAATATAAAAATATCACAAGAATTAAAAGAAAAATTAGCATCACGTGTAAAGCAATTTATTTATGTCTTTTTGGTTTTTTTCATTTTAAATTCATAAGCCTTGAATCTAGAAATATATCATTCCATGTTCCTGTCCCAACCTAAAAAATATTTGCCACTTCCCTGGTACAAAAATGATAAATGACTTTAATCATTTTTATTTATTTGTCTGTTTTATTGGGATTGAAAGTTTCATTTTTATGTAAATGCTAGATTGATTGTATAATTTTGGCAAAGGAGGGAGGGACGCCACACCAAAGACAAATAAAGAAATACGCCTGTTACTACCGCCTGTTTAAATTAAACACAATTATATTGAACCAATAATGTAAATTGTTGATCATAAATAAATAGTTTGTGTTTAATAATTTTGGGAGATTCTATATAGCAGCGCATATAGCATTCCCGGTTTAGTATTTGTACAGGTAGCCATAATCGCTCCTCAAATTCTTAATTGATATACGCAAACGAACGATTGGTTATCGTAAAATTGCAAAAAACCTAAATTGCCAAATAAATTCAATTATGTTCCAACCTAAACAAATATTCTACGAAATACGAAAAAAAATCGTGTTCGTTGCAAAATGTATTCTGTGGTGCTGGCAACTGCAGCAAGAGAACTTTCGAACACCTTAATAAAATTTTGCTTACCGATTAAGCCCAACTTGTGCTAATTAGTAATCGCGGGGAAAAATTGTCCTAAAGACGATAAGAATTAAACCCGATTCCTAGATAAAATATGAAATCATTTAAGCCCAACTTTAAAATTTTCGAAAGGTGACTAAACTAATAAAATTTTTGCTTATCATACAAATATAATTTTCATAAATTTAGGAGAAACCAACAAAATCCTAAAAGATAGTAAATCAAAAATGAATGCAACGTTAACCGTTTTTATGTTGAACAACAGAATAAGTATTTAAAATAAAAAGTTCTAGAAACCAATGAACTTGGCACTTCTGATTACATATTTCTATAAGATAACCATCCGAAAAAGTATAGTGGCTGAATTTGTGCTTATCCAGAATTGGGTCGAACCCCACTGAACAAGTTATCGATTGATTTTAAAAAAATCAAGTGGAAAGAGAATTTTTCAAGTTCTCGTTAAGAAAATGTCAGAAACTTACTATATTTTAGCAATATAAAATGGGCAACAAAAGCCTCAAAAAGCGTAAAAGGCGTCTAGTGCCACCCCTGAGAGTTGTCTCAGTTACTCAAACGACTTGAGGTAACGAAACCGCAGAAGAACGTAAAAGGCATGTACATCGTGATAGATAATATCGATCGTGATCGACAAAGCCGCACCACAGAACCGCATCAGTTAAAACTTGTTTCAGATGTTCAAGCGATTCGAGAATAAAGGGCTAAACAGTCACAAAAAGAACACTACGAACTTAAACCAACGTCGCACTCATCGACAGGATACTCAAGAATCATTCAGCCAGAGTGTTTGAAATGAAGCTCGTAAAAAGATTCCTCGCTGAGAAGCCCTCCAATGCCTTATTCACATAGTGCTGTTGGAAAGCAACATTTAAACTTCCAAAGCTAATTGATATTAACGGCAACGAACTTGTATATCAACTCTTTGTGTGTTTAGTTTCTTTAGTTCCGTGATCAAATCATATCAATTAACAATCTAGTTTCATGCGCTTCAATGACATTGTGAATGTTCTCGGTCACGGCCCATGCGTTCTAAAGGTTCATGGTTTGGCATACCACAAAACATGTAACCTTCATACTGCAGCTAATCAAATCAAAGCCGCAAATATGCGCAGTTGTACGTAATTGATAGCACATCGACTATACAAGCCGGCCCAGCAAGCTGTCAATTATTCTCAGATCATTCTGGATCAAATCGACTACGTCTTTCGACAAAGTAATCGTTGGGCGCAGACTTATCAAATGTTTGCGAAGTTAGGGAACACGATCCGACAAGAATCGTATACAATGATCGATTTCACCAACGAAACTGCCATGGTGTTTGTTAATGAGAGTGACGGCCTCCATTCGAGTACGGCTTTCGCATTTATTGTGACTTAGAAATCAACATCTTCAGCTCTAATCTCGACCCCATGACACACACTCTGCTATATCTGTATGGTGAACCAGTCTGGCAACCCAATTGTTAATGTGAGTCTTATATCTATTCTCCCATCATACCAGCGGATTAATGCGAAGCCGAACCATGCGAGAGCAATGCTGCGATGCCATGTCAATTCTAGCTGAACATGGAACACCTGATTAATTTACAATAATCACGGCGACTCCGGGATGGCACGAACTCATTCAAAACTCATCTCAAAAATTTGGTATCCAAAATTGATTCGTTTTTAATGCCTCGAAATCCGGGATTTTCCCCTGATTCGCGATTTTGATTTCCAGGATTTTGATTTCTGAGATTTTGATTTTCGGGTTTTAGAAAACAGGATTTTTAAACGTAACCCATTTTATCACGTATCGTGATCCAATATGGTGAATTCCAACAAAACCCTTAAAAATTAAAAAAAACTGAAACATGTTTGTAAGATTACTGGTCAAATTTGGTTTAGTTCGTCAAAATTCAATACTTAAGATGAGTTTGTGTAGAATTGTTGGGCCTAATAAGTTAGGTAGCTTTCAGGACGAAATCAACTTTTGGAAGCGGCTGATAAATATGACCAACTGGGACGGAACTATTCCTTAATCGATCATTATAAAATTGGTCGATTAGGATGAAAATAGGATTTTTGAAAGAAGTTCCGGAATATGGTCAACTGAAACGGATCTAGGCCATTTCATGGCCGATCATAAAAAAATCGAGTGTTTAGTATGAAAATGAGATTCAAAAATAATTGTTTTTGTATGATTGAAATGGCTTTGGAAATTGGGTGTGGTGGATCAAACTGAAACCCTAAAATTATTTTTCAAAGAAGTTTCGGAATGATCAACTGAGACCGAAGCGACCTATCCATTCAATGGTGAAATTGTGAGATATCACAGAAAATAAAATGTTAAAATGAGTTCTAATTCATTGAAGTAGTTCCTCAAGTTTATAGAAGCTGAAAGTGTATGTTACTATATCAAAATTTGTCCCTTGGTTCTCCTCATTCAGTTTATTGTTACTCAGCCCAATCATTTTTATTGTATTAACTTAAACAAGCTTCTTATTGAACTGCATTTATAAAATTTTAATTTGAAGAAATATAAAGCACTTTTCAAAAATCTTCACCTAATAGCGTATTCTCAATTTGGGGCAGTATTGGGACTGAAATAATAATAACCTATTTTAGTCACAATACTGTGCATAGTCATACCAATTCTTAAGGAAATGTGATGTCCTAGAGAAAACTACCAACTCTCTCGATTGGTTCAGTCATTCGTAAGTTTCCTAATAGTAAATGTGAGGGGAATTTAGTTGGTTCGGTTTAATCTGTTCTGGGGCCGAAGCACTCTCAACTCTTTCGAAGTTCGCTTTTCACGTCCACACCTTACGCAGAAATTTGGCGATTAGTTGATTTTGAGAAATGGACCTGTCAATTGGCTTCCAAGGTTGTACGATTTGACACTTCTCGATTATTTCCTGTGAGGCTAAGTGAAGTCACTGGCTTATGCTGATAAACCAGCAGCAATTGACGCCTTGGAGGCCAGCATTGTTCGTGTTATTCATGACATACGGCCAGCAGTGCTCGAAAAAGTGGCCCAAAATTGGACGTCCAGAATGCGTTTCGCCAAGAACAGTCGTGGTGCCCATATGCCCGAAATCATTTCGAATGAAAAAAATTTTTGATTATAATTTAATTTTTTGTGTCATTTTTCACAATTTCAAGTTCTATCGGCCTTAAAAAAACACCCTTTAAAACCGAGAACCCAGGACAAAGGCTGGTCCATTAAACTGAAAAGACTATTAATACAAAGTATATAAATCTGTTAAATCGTTCTTAAAAATTTGAATTTCTTCTAAACAAACTAAAATTGTTTCTTAAACACCATTTCAAAAGTGATGAAGACTTGTTGGAGCGCTGTAAATTTATCTGTGTAGACTGAATGCCAGCCATTCCAATAAAGATGGTATGGTAGAGTGGAGTTTTTCCTAAACTACAATATTTACCGTGAAAAAATATCACTATCGCGACAGTAAAATGTATCATGATAATCAGTTATGAAATGCAAAACATTCAGCATGAAAATTATAAATATTACTTTTATGTAATGTTAAATTACCTCTTCAGGCTTCCCAACAGCCTAGACAGGGCTGTCTAACCTAAGCTGAAAACGGCAATGCGGAAACTTGTAGCGGTTAGATATTGTAAACCAATATTCTAATCGCACATATTGCAAACTAACATCTCGCAAACTCATCTCTAAGTCATTATTCAACAACGTATACGTGCAAAACGGAATCACGACGACGAGGTATTACAAAACGAAACAAAGAAGAACGACGATAAATTTATAAAATACCAAATAAACTCCTTATCTCTAGGTGAGGTTATCAGGACAGAGTACAGTGATAAAAATAGTGAATATTAATTATTGTATAGTATTTCATAACAATAATAATATTAAAAGTGATAAAGTACATAATATCAATTATTACATATATAATAGATTGTAGTGCATTATAGGCCATTGTAAGTATATATCGCCCAAAGATGGAGACAGTATCATCTGCATTTCGTTTCTGATTCCAAAACATTTCGTAACTGAATCGCATATGAAGAGACATGAGAACTACTAATACATACAAATCAGAAAAAACGAAATACTAATGAATCGCTTTTGCTTCGCTAAGGCGATACGTTTGCGAAAGGTTTCATATATAAACTTCCTCGCTTGCGATTCGTTTTCGATTCGCTAAGTTTAGAGAGCAGTGACCAAAATACAAAACTATTGAAAATACTTTGCACTTACATACAAAGTATAATCACAATGCCTTAGCGAATTGCTACGCAATTGTCATACATGCGATTTCTACATGAAATTTGCGTTATTTTGGGTGATAGCCAAATATTGTTTTTACATCTAGGTACTGCAGTCTGATCTTGAACTGCAGTCTGATGAGACGACCGAATTTTTTAAATTAAAAAATTCAAGTTTCGTTAGTTCGAAACCAAACTTCCAACGTCTTGATAAAGTCGCCTAGATGTAAAAAGAATATCTGGCTATCACCCATAATAATTGCAAATTTCAAATTTCTTATCATTCAGTTCGTTCCACTCAGGCACACTAGCTACACTCTTCACAATCACAAGCAGCACATCACATTGATCATCGCACACCACGATGCCACTGATAATTAATATAAAATTTAATTTAAAATTTAAAATTAAATTAATAATAACACAAATTAAATTAAATTAAAAGTATTTTAATTAAATAATAATTTAATAAATAATAATAAAATATATAAAATAATATTTTATTTTAATAATAAATAATGTTAAAATAATAATAATAATAACGAACTAAACGATATAAACTCAATGAGCACTACGTGACTGACCACCATAAAGCTAGCAAGAACTTTGAGCCCTAAATTTTAATTTGTTGTTTATGGATATAGTCGTTTGAAATTTTGACTACAAACTGAGAGATTTGCAGTAGTCTATCTACGATTCACGAGCACTTGACATGTACCGCTGGATTCGATGAAGTTTTGACCAACTGAGAGACTTGCAGACAAATTCTAGGCGATTCACGAGCACTTGACATAACGCTCAGATTGTAGTCAAAACTTCAACGAATCCGGCGGTAGGTGTCAAGTGCTCGTGAATCGCCTGTGAGACAAGATTCAAATGATATCCAGATAATTCCAAATAGGATTTTCCTAGAAATATTTCTGTTTTGTAGCCAATAATTTAACGAATCCTGTGGTATACGTGAAGTGCTACTGAATCGTTTCTAAGAAGAGATTCAAACATTCTATCGGTTTCTAGGAAATACTTTAGCAGTTCCGGTGGTACAGGTCAAGGGCTCGTGAATCGTTTATAAGGAAAGATTTAATCGACTATAAGCCAAGTAATTTCTGATAAACTTTTTCTCAAGCTGAATTTAGTTCACATAATTCCGTTGAAAACATTTTTAGAATTTTTTTTTAAAACTTGGCCCGTTTACTTTGATGTTTCAGCAGTAATAAATTTGTTTTTATTATTTTTATCAAAATTTAGAAGCCACGATTAATTCGATAGCCATTTAATACACAATTAATTAATAATTATAGTTTGCGTGTGATAAAAATTTGCTTTATAGTTATAATTTGCGTATATTTTGTGTCATGTATTGTCATAAGTAAAATATTAAAATTTCGGGCTAGCTTCATGGAGATTGCATAATCGGCGGACGAATTTCCGAAATTAAGACTCTAAGCGCTCGAACAGCTAACTCTTAAATTTTTATTGCAACCGCTCAAAAGAAATGTAATACAAATTGCAAGCTAAAAATAACTATTCATTCTGGATATTTTCAAATGACAGTTCACGAAAACGACAATTCAGCGAAAACGACCTTTCATCAAAATATCTTCACGAATTTGGTATATTCGTTCCTTTACAATTGTGGTGAATCTGTGTAGATAGCGAGAGAAACATTTCGATTTTTGTAAAGGATTTTCGTTGTTTCGTTAAAAGGCGACCCGATGCGAACTCATTTTTAATAACAAATTCAAACCGGAAAAATAACTTTTATTATTATAAATTACACGCTCTAATAATATGCGAGCATATTTCGGTGAATTGTTTTTTCGGTGAATTGTGTTCCGCGAATTGAGATTTTCCGTAAATTGTCGTTTTCGTAATTTGTATTCAATAAATTGTTGTGGGACCAAATATATCAATTACAAGTTGCTGTACCTACTTTTCACTTTATATGCAAACAACAGACAGAAAGGCAACACGCATAAAGTTCGCCCCTGATTTGCAGTTAAATTTCAATAACTTTAAGTCAATCATTAACTATTAATCATAATCAAGGCTGATGGTAGTCAATACAATTAAAAATAAATATGCTACTTCAAATAATCGGAACATTTCAAAGAGTTTTAACAAATTTAATTCCATATTACATTATATCTTATATTATTCTAGTGGTTTGAATATCACGTGCCGTATTAAATTTAATTTCATATTATATCACATATATTGTTCTGTACTCGTACTGGTATTGTGGATACAAAAAATAATTTCTATTATAATTTTTTTTATTCCAATTTAGATTAAGTTTTATTTAAAAAATATTACATTCCTATACATTTATATTTATGGTATAATATTTTAATAGCTCAAAATTATTTGAGTTTTACGATACTGGTTATCCAGAACGAGTGTCGTACATACGCCACGAGATTATTTCATTTCACATTTTAATAATTTTGTTGCCGATAAGTTTATCTTAATGTGACAGTATCGTAATTGGTGAGAAAATTTATGACAGTAACCATCACATACAAATTATAGAATATTTTAGTGCATCAACATGCTTGAAATTCGTTCCAATTCATACATAAACCACAAGTCCACAACCGCATATATGTTGTATTCATACATAAGTGTGTTTTCTTCGTGTAAACAAACATTATAATTTTGGTTTAACCATAAATCTTATTTTATTTTATTATGTTGAGATTTTTAAAATCTTCATTTATCATCTACCCAACATAAAGTGTTCGGAAAGAATTTCTTATTTTACTTTTCACTACTGGAATTTTATTTCTTATTATACAAAATGTGATCTTAAAAAACGAAGTTATTTTATTTATTATTTATTGTTGTTTATTTTATTATATTTTGTATAGAGAAAGTCTAATGAATTGAAATAGTTGCGTTCTTCATCAACGGTTCATACATTTAAGGTTTGACAGGTTACGTCCAATACAATAGACCTCCCAAATTTTTTCTATAGAATATCAAATACGAAATCCAGAAGAAAAATTTAATTTTGTTTCTAAAGTTATTTTTTAAGATTTAAAACATCAATTTATTTAACACCACCAAACAATTAGTAGCAATATATACGGTCGTAATTTTTCCCCAAATTGGAAATGGGAAGGAAAAATAAATTTGTAATTAGAAAGTTTATTGATTGCTATGCTCTGGTTAACATAACACAAGTTTAATGAAGTTTTAACGTTGAGAACAACCTAAAATGGACCTACCAATATATTTACTTTATGTCTATTGTACCTAATATACAAACTACTCTATTAACATTACCATAATAAGCGCATATACGTGTCCTACTAAGAAAGATAAATCAGATTGACTTCATTCGAAATGGTAGGCTTGGCATGAATTTTCGATGATAAATCTATTGGCGATTCCATTTAAATATAGAGAGGCAGCATTGTTTTACTTTCCTAAAGCTAGCAGACTAGCAGAACTCATCCAGCAGAACATTGCAAGATACTATGGATAATTATAGGCTAACAATATACTAATTAAATTCTCTATAAAAAATGATGGGCTCCATCTCTTCCAACTAAAACGATGGGTTTTGCTAGCTTTATCAAAAAAGGCTCCGACCAAACCGAGATTTTAGAACGAAATGCAGTATTAAAATTTTTGGTCTCCACTCGTTCTTGACCAATCCTTAGTAGTGATGGACTAAATTGATACTTTTGACTCATTTACCTGATAAATTTTACATGATATAATTTATCAATTCAATTTTTTGTTCAATTAATACTTGTGAACGAAAATTATCTATAGCGCAATTTTTAAGATTTAACTACCTGATATTTTTTATCAATAGAATGCTGTATTTTGAATTTATTTGCTAATTTTTTTGAAATTTTTTATGTAATTTTGCGAAAAATGTCCACACAAAAGCTACGACACACCTACATAGGTTTTACGATAGTTTGATTGTAGAAATTTTGCGCTACAATGTTCTTTTGACAACTAGCAACATGTCCAGAGGAACAGTTCACCTCACAGTTTTCTCTTTCACTCATTTATATCTACGTATCATACAAGAGTCGAATATAATATCGGGTAAAAAATATTCGGTTTGAATTGGTTCGAACATCACTAATCCTTAGGTAATTTTATTTAAAGTTAGCAGAACACAAATCAAATACAGGAGCAAGCCCGAAATTAAAACGCAAAACAAGATCTATTGACATACAAATAATCTTAAGCTCATTATGGCCTAATCAAAAGCCCAATTAAACAATTTTCACTCCACTCCATGGAAAAAATCCTTTCATGGGATGTGAAAGCTAGAAAGAGAGAGAAAAATATGGTATGTGATAGAGTACACTTGTATACCCTTTCTAACATGGCTGCTGGCATCGGTGGTTAACAGAACCCTCCCAGCCGACGTAGAGCTACCCACAAAGTGTGCAAATAGCGATACAGCCAAAGACCGAGCCACGAGGTTACAAAACATGTAACAAAAACACAACTATAAAACATGACCACACTGACAAGAACCGATAACACTATTAAAAGACTAACAACATAAAAAATTCTTAGACACAGGTCGTATTACAAAATAACTTGTAATGATTGAAACAAATACTACGTAGGGCAAACTGGATGAAGAACATATGTTGTTCCGAATTTCGGGCGTTCTATATGAAATCGTACTCGATTTTGTAAATAATGGCCATATTCCATGAGAAAAAAATATTATCTCAGCAAATCTAGAACGAGACAAAAATATAGATCGACTATTTGGGAGAAGGGCTTATCCGATTATAGCTTGCTGACCAAATTGTTGTTGTGTTGCCATACATTTTTCATAAAAAATATCAACTCGAGTATTTTTTATAACAAAAAAACCGACCAAATGGCACAGTGGTTAAAGCTTTGGCGTTTGGATCGGGAGGTACCGGGTTCGAATCCCGATAAGGGCAGGATGCAAAAGGAAATTTTCATCAACAGATTACGATCTGTGATTAAAAGGAACACAACTACGACCCCCTATCGGCGTGCAAAACCCATGGGCCGACCCATCTTCCATGTCCAGTACTATAGGCTGGCATGGAGCTATGCAATGCGCAGATGGTAACTTAAATCGGTACTATAAGCCGTACGTCTTCGATTTGGCAGAGATGCGTAAAGTAAGACGGGAAAATCAACCGCGAAAGAGCAGGGAGTGCTTCGGCCCCAGAAAAATTGCATGGATTAAAACTAAAAAAAAAAAAAAAAAACTCGAGTATTTTTATAACAAGCAAAAGAAAAAAATCCCTACTCCTTTTTAATTTTATTTAATACAAATTTTTATAGTGTCAAGTGCGTGAGAGGAGCATAAAAACTTTTGTATTTGGATTTATTTTGTGGTTAGTTTTTGTAAAGAAAAACTTTTATTGTCCTGCGGTTAATCATAAATATAATTGAAATTTAAAAACAAAAAATGGAAAATACGGTAAGTTTAGTTAAAATAAATTAGTCAAGTTTGTGAAAAGTGAAATTTGAAAGGTACTTATTATTTTGGAGAATATCCATATTTGTGCACTTTTATCACTGAGTTTATTTTAAGTTTTTAACAAATAATAAAAATATTTATTTTCTTTTAAGTGATAATTGACTTTTTTATTAGAAGTACTAGTTTCGAGCTCATACGCCCTTTGTCAACTTATAAAATATTTTAACTATTATCTCTGCGTACACGGCTATTTATAATCATTTCATACAAACAATTATACGGCATTTTGTCGTTTAGTAGTAGGTGGTTGTGTTTATGTTTATATATTTCCATTTCCTCCAATCTGTTCAGTGCATCTCCTTTTTTCATCCTATGTAAAATCATTATATTTTCGGTGTAGTTCGTGTATTTGTGTTGTTCGCTGGTTAGGTGAAGCGCATATTTGGATTTTATATCGTGTTTTCCTATTTCTTTTTTTTTTTTTTTTTTTTTTTTTATGTGTTCAACAAACCTAGTTACAAAATTTCTGCCCGTCTGACCTATATAAAATGCATCGCAATCACTACACCGTAACTTATATACACCGCTGGTGCATTCTTCTCTATTGTGTTGGTGTGAGTTTAATCTTCTTTCTATTTTGTTGCTTGTTCTGTATGCGGCTACGTAATTATATTGTTTTAGGGTTTTGTTGATTATATGCATTGATGCCTTATCGTAATTTACTGTGATATATTTGTATTTTTCGTTTGCCCCTTCTGTTGTCAATGTAGTGAGTTGTCGTATATGTTCTTTGCGTTGAAATTTGCGATTCATTTTCGTGAACATGTTCCCGTTGTATTCATTATTGTATGCAATCTCTTTTATGGTATTTATTTCATCGTCATAATCATTTTTACTCATTGGGATGTTGTTGAGTCGTGCTATCATGTGTCTGTATGCTGCTAACTTGTGTTGAGGTGGGTGATTCGAAGAGGAATGTATTGTATGGTTTGTTTGTGTCGGCTTTCTGTATATTTTAAATGTGTGTTTCATATTTATGTTATTTACTGTGATATCCAAAAAATTTATAGATTTGTTTTGTTCAATTTCCAATGTGAATTTTATGTTGGGATGGATGTTATTGATGTAGTTGTGCATGATTTTTAATTGCCTTAGTGTCCCGCCAAATAATATCAAAATGTCATCGACGTATCTATACCAATATATTATGTGGTTGCGTGAATCGTTGACTTTGTTGAAAAGTACCTTAAATCCACAGTTCCTACTGTAATTTTAACGGCACTGAAATTTAAAAAAAAACCTTAATAAATCTTAAATCTTAATTATTTAATAGTTGTAAAACAATCGTAGCTACTTATCCGGTTTTAGTGAAATAATTGAAAAATTGTATTATTGTTTATTGTAAAATTTTGGTATTGAGGAAAAATAGTGGCGCGGTTTTCATGTCGTCCAGAAAAATTTATTTCCCAATAAAATGTATCTATTTACTTCGAAACACAATATTAATAATACTGTATTTTATTATATTTTAGGTAAGAAAACAGTTGTAGTTTTGGAGAACGTCATCGTCCAACCGACAAGCGACTTACAACAGTCTGCACAACATTTATTTTCCAATTTTAATTACCAGGGATTGGACAATGAAGGTAAAATGTAATTAACTGTCGCTTTTTGTATTAATAAGGTTATTAAATTATTATTATTTTTCTATGCAACAGATGATCTCACATACAACAATGAAGCGGCTGCCGCAACGGCCCCCATCGAGCTCTGCAATGGTATGATACATTTCAATACAACATCATAAAATTAAAAGTTATTTAATTTTAGAAAAAATAATTTAAGCAGTTTGACCGTGACCAGCACTTTGGAACATACACGATTCCAATTTTAAAAATAAAAATTTAAAATATCGTTTATGGGAAGAGGTGGCAAGAGATTCTGGTAATTACATTTTCTTAATATAAATTGCTTATTATTATTTATTTATATGCTACAGATATACCAATATCTCCTGAAGCGGTATCCAAACTTAAAAAAAATATGGGACAATATGAAGGCGAATCACATCCGAAACGAGAAAAAAAATGTGTGAGTGGGTTGGCAGGTTCGCAATCTACCTATAAATACAGCACCATGTTGTCTTTTTTGAAGGACACTACCATGCCAAGAAGAAGGTTCTTATCCGAATTGTATTTAATTGCCTCAGGTTCTATATATGTTAATACCATACATGCCATACATTTTGTTTTTTTAGCTCCATAGAAATAAGTAACGGAGAGATTACTATGGAAGGGGAAATTGATATGGCAGAAGATGCGGACTTAGAGCCACCAAAGGCACAAGCACCTCAGCCGCGGAAACGGAAATCGATTTCAAGTAAGTTACGTGGCATGCGTGAATGTTGGTTTGGATTCATGTAGGTTCTACAATTTGAATATCTAATTAATTATTTTTGCTTTCTTTCCATTAATGAACAAAACATAAAACTTCACAACAATATAAATTTTTTGAAGTAAAACTTCTTTACGCACACTTGACTTGGGGAGTAAGCTGTGGAATGCGTGACGAGAGCGTCACGAAAAGTGTGATCGGGCGAGGCGAACGAAAGTTGAGAGAGAGATATAAGTTATTTTTTTTGTGTGTTGTTTATTTAAAGTGAAATTGCGTGTGTCATTTAGTTTTGTCTTTGTTTTTCCACCAACAACAACAATATCAAAACAACACAAATTTATTATAAATAGAATCAGACCAATAAAATGCTTACTACTTGTATAAAGTACGAATATAAAGTAATTGTTAATTATTAAAAATAAAGATTTTTAGTTATTTATTTAAATAATTTGAGGTTAGTTTTTGTTGATTCTAAAATTTCCCCAATTTTTGTTTACCATAAAATAAAAATTTTGTGTCCCAGTCGCTCTAATGTAAATTTTAGTTCTTGTCTTTGTCAGATGTTCAGCAAAATCTTTCTGTTTTCTCCATGGAATAGCACCATAAAACACTCGGCAGTTTACAATTGCTTTCGTTATTTCCGTATTCTCCTCCACTTGGAATGCCAATTTAAAATCCAAATCCCAATCAGTATTGGAGCACAATAATTGATCTGACAACATCGATGATGTTAGGAATAGTAGTCGCCTCAATAAAATTATGGACTCTGACAAAATTCGAACTCTCGCTCTTTGAATTGATAACACTTGGTGGTGTACACCTTAGCCAGTCAACCACCTAGTGTTATGAGTAGAGCAGAATTCGTAACATTATCATCGACATAAATAGAACAGATCCAAAACCCAATTACGCACAACCCATTAAAACTGAAAAACACAAATTTACAGACTTTTACAGACTTTGACAATAATCTAACCATTTTACACAAAGCTAGAAAAGGAATAACACTCAACAGACTAGAAGAATTTGTGATTTACAGGAAAATATTAACGAATGACAAAGTAAACACTAAAACCAACAAGATTTACGACAGACTCATACACAATACGAAATAAAAGTAGGAGAATGACCCTAATGCTGCACCAGCACTTGTACCACAATCCGATGAAAATGGTACTGGAATTGTTTACAAATTAATTACAAATTTGTTACACATTTAAAAAAATGTTTACATGTCCCGTTATGCTGCAATTCATGTGTGGGCTGGCATTAGACAAAGCTAGACCACACTTTTCGTATTTGTGTTAATATTTATTCTATCGTACTGGGTGTGGTACTGGGATTTTTTACAAATTAATTACAACATATCGGCAATGTTCAGCCCCCCCAAAAAACTATTCCTAAGGGGTACAATTCTTCAAAAACCATATATTATACATCAACCCCCAAAAACTACCCCTAAGGGGTGCAATTATTTAAAAACTATATTTTTTCATCACACCATACTTTTAGCATTTTTGTTGTCTAGTGCTGGGGATGGAATTGGATTTTTTGTTACAAATTAATTAAAATAAAATGACATAATTAAACCCTTAGTAAACTACCCCTAATAGGAGCAACCATTTAAAATCATTCTACCGTACATAATTACGGTGATACTAGAAGTTTTAACAAAATAAATTGCAATATACTGGAATGGTTCAATCCCCAAAATCTGCCCCTAAAAAGTGAAGCTCTTTAAAACAATATTTCTCTGTACAGGCCATGGGCTTGCTATAAATGTAACAACCTACCCACAATTTAGACGAAACAGCTCATTGTGTACAAGAAATGGATGCACATGAAAAATCGTTCATAATGCATCGAAGTACATACCTGTGCACGAAATAGGTATCAGTTGGACTTGCGCTCTAACCAAACACGATCATTTTGTTTATTCACATACTGTTGAATGGTGAAAATTTTCTCATCAGAAAAGACAATTTTTGGAATCTCATCACGTTCGGCCAAGGCCTTCAATGCTCGTGTTCTTTCAAGCCTAACTTTTTTCTGTGCCTCCGTAAGATCTTGAACTTTTTGTATCTTGTAGGGCTTCAAGTGTAGTTCATTTTTCAATATGGTTTGAATGCTGTATCGTGAAACATGTAGACGTGCGGCTAATTGATTGACACTTTGACGAGGATTTCGTTGGATTCGTTTCTACACATTTCGTATCATTTCTTTTGATGTTGCTGTCTTTTTAGGACCGCCTCTGTTGCATTTAGCGATGCTACCAGTTTCGTTGTATCGAGTTATGGTTCGATACACAAACATTTTATTCACATTCAAATGCTGGAGCTGGCGAACTATTGCTGTTTGTGAATTTCCACCCAAATACAGTACAATTACACTATTACGTTTGAATTCCATTACGATTTTTTTATGAAGATATTAATTTAGAACAATTATTTGTTGACCACATGTAAACAACTAACCAAACTTCAATCGGTCAAAAAATTGACGCGCGAAAATGACAACTACACAAATGACAGCAGAGTGAAGTCAGTAACATTTGGTCTCAGCCACCCTGTAATTTAACTAATTTAAAAATAAAAATTACAAATTTTTAAGCAATATTTGCGCATGGTTTGAATATTGGCCACATATTTTTACACTTGCTTTCATTATAAATAAAATTAGCATAATATACTATTTACAAGACCTCAATTTTATTTATTGAAAATAACCATTCTTTCAACAATTTTACTTTGCGAAATACTAATTCTATTTCTATTACGAAACAAGTATGGCTCACTAAATAAATTCATTAAACGATTCCCGCTTATTAAATAATACATTTTCAAAACTTTAAATACGTATAGATACTGCAGTGGTAATATTTTATAATTTAAAAACAATGGGAAAGATTACAATAAAACAAAAAAGTAGGGGTCCCAACACAGATCCTTGAGGAACTCCAACATTAACCATTTCTGCATTGCTTCGGACATGATTAATACATACACTCTGAACTCGGGTATATATATAAATAGGATTTAAACAGCGAAAGCGCCACACCCCTAATACCAATATGCGATAACTTTTCCAGTAACACTTCATGATTAACGGTATCGAATGCTTTAGTAACGTCTATAAAAAGAGCGAATACTTTAAGGTTATTACTCAAATTGTTATGAACAGGCATTAAAAATGAAAGAAGAGCCAGTTCGGTTGAAGAATTTTTAATAAAACCAAATTGCCGTTTATCGAGAAAATTAATTTTACCTTGAAAATTCAATAATCTAGATTTAATAATTTTTTCAAAAATCTTAGAAAACGTATTCAATAAGGTGATTGGACAATAATTGTTTGGGTCAGCACGTGAACCCTTCTTAAAAAGTGGTTTCACGATACCTACTTTTAACTTATCAGGAAAACCTTTAGCAAGGCATAAATTAAAAACAAACGCTAAGACAGGTGCAATACTAAAGATCACCTTTTTGACCACTACATTTGAAATTCCATCAATACCGCAAGATTTAGTATTTTTCAATTCACAGACGGCTGAGATAATTTCCAAATCAGTAACTGGAAAAAAATAGATGCGAGCCATTAAACCATATTATTTCGAACAGTATTTTCTACAGCCATATTTTCTTGTGTTTCGTTTAGAATAACGCTTGGTATATTAATAAAATGATCATTTAGCACTTTATAAAGAAGTAATAGTATCTGAAACGGGAACGTTGTTCAACACACTATTTACAATTTACCATTTTGATTTTATATCTGAAGCTGAAGACATCTTGTTTTTAAAATATGTTTCTTTAATTTTAGGTATATAGGTTTTAATTCTGGAGTTTAGCGCGTCCACTTGTTTCTTTATTATGTTCTTAGATAACCTGTTCCTAGCTGTTATTAGCTTCTTAGACAACCTGTTCCGAAGATTAATCAAATTTAATAAGGCGTCGGATATCCAAGACTTAAGTTTCTAGTTACTACGTTTAATTTTAAGTACCGATTTATGTTTATTTAGGCCCTGTCCCAAACACCGACTTATTTGCTTATACCGACTTATTCAAATAAGTCTGCTATCGAGGTGAGTTATTTTGAAAGCAGAAAACTTATTTGATCATGTAAACATGGAAAATTTATTTGTTCATGCAAACATGAAAAGTTGTCAAATATTATTAATATTTTGGAAACATTAGTTATTAATAAAATTAATTTAGCAAAATTATACATTACCAAAATTAATACGTGATAAATATGAAAAGAAAGCAATGGGCGCTTTCAGGTCCACCAACTGTTGGCAACATGTTAAGCAAAATCAACATGTTGAGTTCTGAACGCGACCAATACATCAAAAAAAATCCAACACTGTTGAGCTAAATGTCACTTTTTCCATCAGCGAATTGGTGTCGATACATTCAGCCATCATTTATATATTTGACTTTGTTTCAAATTATTTTTAAATAATAAAATCAAAATATATAATTTTATATTTCAATAGAACATATTATTGAAATTTTTAATATAAAATTTATCCAAATCCTACAATATATTATGGAGAATCAGAGTAAGTATAATATTTCGATTATGTATGATGAACATACTATTAAAGTTAGCCGATAGTTTCCAGCCGAAAGTTAAAAAAAATCGATAATGCAGATAGTGTCTTTGCTATCTCAGCCGAAAATATAATATGTTATGTCAAATATTAATATGCATCAGCCGATATTTTTCAGCCGACATTTCTCAGCCGATATTTTTCAGCCGAAAGTGATTTTTATACAACAAATATTTGATTTCTACAACAAAAAAAATTTAAACCATTAAAAATAAAACACTAATCAATATTTTTAATAGCATTTATAGTTATTCGGAAAAATTCATTTTACTATTGGGAAATTGCAAATAAACATAAAAATACAAAATTTGAAAATTTCTAAATATTGACCGTTTAAAGTGTCATGGTTGGAAATATATTCAAATGAAAGGTCTTAATGATGATCGCACCTGGAAAAAATTTTAGGTCAATTTTGATGTGGGGAGTCCGGGAAAACTCGATTGAATATATTGCACACACAAAATTTGAAAATTTCTAAATATTGACCGTTTAAAGTGTCATGGTTGGAAATATATTTAAATGAAAGGTCTTAATGATGCTCGCATCTGGAAAAAATTTCAAGTCAATTTTCATGTGGGGAGTCCGGGAAAACTCGATTGAATATATCGCACACACAAAATTTGTAATATTCAATCGAGTTTTCCCGGACTCCCCACATGAAAATTGACCTGAAATTTTTTCCAGGTGCGACCATCATTAAGACCTTTCATTTGAATATATTTCCAACCATGACACTTTAAACGGTCAATATTTAGAAATTTTCAAATTTTGTATTTTTATGTTTATTTGCAATTTCCCAATAGTAAAATGAATTTTTCCGAATAACTATAAATGCTATTAAAAATATTGATTAGTGTTTTATTTTTAATGGTTTAAATTTTTTTTGTTGTAGAAATCAAATATTTGTTGTATAAAAAACACTTTCGCCTGAAAAATATCGGCTGAGAAATATCGGCTGAAAAATGTCGGCTGAGAAATGTCGGCTGAAAAATATCGGCTGATGCATATTAATATTTGACATAAAATATTATATTTTCGGCTGAGATAGCAAAGACACTATCTGCATTATCGATTTTTTTTTACTTTCGGCTGGAAAGTATCGGCTAACTTTAACAGAGTATGATGAACATACATAACCTCAAATGTAAGCGCATCTTATTTATATTTTTCCCCTTTTAGTCTCTTTTAAATGGGCGAAAGAATCCACTCAATTGATAATTGACGAATATAAATCACGAAAAGCTCAATTTAGAGATCCCAAAAAGAAAAAGAAAGACTTATGGTTAGAAATAAAAATGAAATTTCTTGATTTCGGCTATGATATTTCATTAGATTTATTAGACCGTAAATTTCGCAACTTAAAGTAAACATACACCGACATTAAAGACAAAAACAACCGAACGGGCAGTGGTCGGATTAACTGGGAATATTTCGACACTTTTGATGAAATTTTTAGTGACGACCGGGCAATAAATAGTTGCGTAACCATGTCATCTATGGATGAAGATGGATGTGTTGATACAGAAGTTTTGGGGTTGTTTGAAATTTCGGCGAGTTCACCGGGCTTTTCTTCTAGAAAACGAGCTATCAAAGATTATCGCCAAGAACAATTGGAAATAGAACGGGCAAAGTTGGTCAAAATGGATAGACTGATCGATAATATCGAGAAAAATTCAAAAATTCACGAGGACCGAAATAGGCTATTGCAACAAATTATCGACCTTCAGAGATTTTAAATTTAAACAAACATGACTGATGAAATGTAAGTGATATGTAATGGAAAAGAAATGTGATTACTTTGGCCTGTAATTATGAATTTTTTTTATAAATACGTGTAGGCGAAATTATTATTTTATTTTTATTTCAAATAAATTTTCTTTATTAAGAAATATACAAAAAGTGTTTTATATGTTCCTAAGTGCATAAACTTAATAAAAAATTTCTTTTCAAGTTTGAAATCGCAATACCATCATTTACGAACTCAACATGATCCGCAGAATCGGTGCCTTCGTATTCGATAAATTCGTCCCCAGGAAAAATGTCATTATCGAGAATAAAATTATGAAGAACACAAGCGGCTGTTATCGTTTCATTAATTCGTTGGTGACTAGACATATCAAGATATTTTAACTTGCGGAATTTGCCCTTCAATAACGCGAAAGACCGTTCAACACATGATCGCATTGCACTAATTTTAAAGTTATAATTTTCTTGTGCTCTGGTAAGATGTCCATTCTGTTTGAAGGGAGTAACCAAATAAGTGGTATTTGGGTAAGCGGTGTCACCGAATATATGACGAGATTCGTTTAGAAGGGGTTCATCGCTCTCCGTTAATTTGGCATATATCGGACTTTTCTGAAATACACGTGCGTCGTGCATCTTACCTGGGCTGCCAACGTAAATATCTGTGAATTTATAATTATTATCACAAATAGCTAAAACAAAAGAAGATATTTGCAAATTAGGACTACTTGAAAAACTATAGTTTAAATGTATCTTGTTACCTTGAAAGACTATCGAATGAAATGATTTCCTATTATAAAAATCCACAGAATTTCCTGGGGGCTGCTTTATTTGGATGTGCGACCCGTCAATTGCACCTACTACACCAGGAATACCAGTCTGCGCTTTAAACTCCTATAAGAAATAAAACACATAACATTTTAAACAACAATTTTAAATTATAATAACCCTTGCTCACGTTTGAAATTTCTAATTGCTTCGAAGAATTAGGAAACAGAATATAAATTCCTTTTAAATTTGAAATTTCTTTTATTATTTGTACAAACACGAAATGTGCCGTGCTTAAGGCAATGCCAAATCTGTCGCTCGTGGACATGAAGCATTCTTCCTTTGCTAAAAACCATATCGTGAATAATATTTTTTTTTCTATTGGAACTTTACCATTATCACCCAACTTTTCTCGTAAAATGGTATGTAGTTTCTAAAATAAATAAAACTTGTCAATTTAAACCATACTATCACAAGCTTTCAGAGTAGTTTACCTCAAATGTGGATCTCGTCATACGAAAGTGTTTATAAAAGTCGTCAAAATTGTATTGCGGAATTATAACCTCAAAATAATTTTTGATTCTAATTGGAGGCCCACCGCGCGTTTGTGCCATGTCTGGGGTCTCTAATGCTATTTCACATACTTCCATTATTGATTCTACACAAACATTTTCAGTTTCGCTGAATTGCAGGAAGTTCAATAATAAATTATTATTCATTTTGTGTAGGTGTCTAAAATATAATTATCAATCATGAAACTTTTTATTAGTAATAAACGAAATGTATTCATATTCACAAGAACTAGTGAAACAAGTTTAACCAATTATAGAACTATGTAAAACCAAACTAAAAATTTTAGTGATAACAATTACAACACGATAGAAAATTTTTGTTAAAACAAAAAAAAATTTACAAGTGAACAATTATTTGTTTCATTCAGGTCACATTTATGATGGCAACATGTATCGCAGTTTTTGATACTGATTAGTATCGTCAACATGTTGGCGGAGCTGAAAGCGCCCAATATAATACTCGTTGTAAGTATATCTTGAAAATTATTAAATAAAATATGAATTCATAGCCTCAATTTAAAAGTTTTGTTATTTTCAATAATTCTAACTGAATGTTTAAACAATATTATATTTAAATATAGTTACTATTACAATCAATTTAATAATACGACATACAAATATATATAATGTAATTAATTATATTTTATATTACAGGGACTGAAGAGGAAACTTTTAGCCTCATTGATGCTAGAATAGCAAACAATGAAGAATTAAAAAAAAACAATGTCAGTTTCCCGTAGTATGGAGGTAAATTTTGTGCCCAACAATTTTAATTTATTTATTGAAAATAAAATATTCTCTTTATTTTTAGATCTATACAAGCTTCAACACCATTTTTGTGTGAGCGTACATCCGCGGAGTGCATTAAAAAATGGAAGAATTTGGTAGATAGTTACAAAAAGATTAAAGATCCAAAAACTGGTACTGAGCCAGCAACAACTAATGCATCAAACTGGCCCTATTTTAATAAGATGAACGACTTTATGGGAAACAAACATAATATTCGGCCCGGAAACGTGATTGAATCTACGACATTTAAACCAATATCCCAGATCAATTTAGACGACTTAATCGAGTACGATCCAGAAAGCGATGAAGCTTTACTTGATACATCATTGTGCTGCGAACCAATAGCAAGTACCAGCCAAACATCACAAATTCCAACAGCACAAATTTCAAAGAAATATCAAAATTTAAAAGAACAAATTTTAGATCACATAAAAGAAAGGGATCAAACGATAATTAAATCAATTAAATAAAATAATAAAATGATGCAGGCGGTCTGTAAAAAATATTTCGCCGATGTACAGCTGTCTTCGGATTCGGACAGTGACTAATTGACTTATTGACTAATGACTTAAGTACCTGCATATTATAATGGATTTAAAAGTATTACATCGCATCCCCAATAGAAACACTTATGTCTTTTGCCTTACAACCTTCTCAAATTTCTTTTTCATACTTTTCTGTAAGGCGAAAGTCATGTTTTTCTATTGGGTATGCGATGTTAGTTGTGATAAAAATGAATTAAAATTATAGTCTGAAATATTTAATTTTTATTTTTTTTATATCTTATTTTTTATTTAATGAAATAAACAAGTTTTTGACAGTCGTTTTTTATATTTTAAAATAAAAAAAAAATTATATCTCCAAACACAATTGATCTCGGAATTTTGTAGCGCTGGTTTGGGGTTGATAGTTTTCTGTATTTGATCTATCCGCATTATTTTCATTTACAAATTCAGCATCGATGGTTATTAAATCCCCGACGTTTAAGCAAATATTATGCAGAATGCAACAAACGGCGATAACTTTGTTACAATTTTCTAAACTCAGTTCCAGCGATCGAAGGAAAATGCATCGCCATCTGGTTTTCATCTGCCCAAATGCCTGTTCAATTGCAATTCGAGCTTTGCTGTGAAGATGATTAAATTTTTGTTGTTGTTGTGTTAACAAACGGTTCTCAATAAATGGAGTTATGATGGCTATGGGGTCCAGCGTCAACTGATATCCACTATCACCTAACAAATAACAAGATATTGGACGATACCGGCGATTTAAATATATATCACTATTCCTGAGAACCCTTTGGTCGTGAACCGAACCTTATCAAAAATTATCAAAATTCGATTTAATGTACATTAACGTTTATTTAAAAATGTGTATACCTTGCAACTGAATGCTATAGTCAAGCTTGCTATTTAAATATTCGTCATGATCATTACCATTTGGTCTCTATTCATAATTGATTCATATATAGAGCTCCGCTTGATGGAACAATATGCCAAGCCCTGAAAATTTAATGATTTTAATATGTAGATTTAAATATATTATTATGTATTAATAAACATTCCAAAATTTAGTATAAAAAAATTGTACCTTGCGCATTTCGCGTTTTTCCAACCACAATAATAAATTTTCATCGTATTTAACAATTTTTTTTTTTTTTTTTTTTTTTTTTTTTATCCCTGCTATCTGTTCTGGGGCCAAGGCTCTCCCAACTCTTTCGTGATTTGCTTATTTACGTCCTTACTTTTTCGCCAGTGTAGGCCAATTCGAGGACGTACGGATATAGGTCCGATTTTATCACCATCTGCACATTGCATAGCTCCATGTCAGCCTATACTGGCATGGAAGATGGGTCGGTCCATGAGTTTTGCACTCCGACAGGGGGTCATAAATGTGTTCCATTCCATCACAAATCGTAATTTGTTGATGAAAATTCCCTTTGCATCCTGCCCCTATCGGGATTCGAACCCGGTACCTCCCGATCCAAACGCCAAAGCTTTAACCACTGTGCGATTTGGTCGGTGTTTTAACAATTCAAGACACATTTTTATGTTTTTATTTATTATATAATTCATTAAAATAAATTGTTTTTTGTACATTTTAATTTTTTTATTTTATTATTTAATAACAAATTGCTAAAACATTTGTTGTTTGCTATAGCTGTCAAAATAAGTCAGCAAAATCGTTTGGGACGACTTGACCGACTTATTCAAGATGGCGTCAAATAAGTCAAATAAGTTTGAAATAAGTCGCTGTTTGGGACAGGGCCTTAGATTAGAAATGAATATTTCGACAAAATTTGAATATGCTATATTAGGATCATCCGAATTCCAGACTATGCACCAATCATATGTACTTAAGAATCTTGCTAACTCTGGTAAATTTATTTTCGTTTGAAATAATTTTTTGTATTTGCGATTATTCTTCGGTTTGTTGGTATTTTTCAGATTTAAAATTACATACAGTACATTGCTAAGCTCAATAGTAAACCATTGGTGATCGACTTCTACAAAAACATGATCAATACAAGTATTAGAACATGGTCGTGTTACATTATTGACAAGTGATTCCAAACCAAATGAGGCACATAATAATAAGTGATTATCTTTTAACTGAGATTTCATTAGATCAAAATTTATATCACCAAGCAATATTTTATGTTTTGAAGTATCGGAGTTAAAGAAGTCGTTCAACTCTCTCAAAACATTTTCAAATCCAATGGGATACAACATATAAATCAACACGAATCAGTATTTAATTTTACCTAGAGTAATGACAATTTCCAAAACGTCGGCGAAAGAAAACGTTAAAGAAAATATCTGACAATCCAACGAAGAGATAACAACGCAGAACACCAGATCTATACCTATTGGTCATTACAATTTGCATAGAACATAAATCCATCCAAATTATAATCTGAAATTTCCGAACTAGAAATTAATGTTTCAGTCAAAAATATCACATCAGAATCCAAATTTAGAGCACTTATATTACTCAAGAATACGTCGAAATTTTTCCGCACGCATTTCGCTTTAAGAAATATAAAAAATTTTACAAAAATAAAATTTGAATTTGGTATACGCGCTTAATATAATTATATAAATTTGTCGTGTATTGAAAAACAATCTTTATGCTACGCGACATGCCAAAATAAAACAACAAAATTAAACCGTAAAACGTGAACAGTCTCTTTGGCAATAAAAGTAAACAATTCGTTACCACAGCGTAATAAACATACACGTAAAAAATAATACGAGTATTTAATAAAATGAAATTGGTAAGTAAAGGAACATACTCGTAAAACATTCTAAACAGAGTTAATTGGTAAACGATCTTAATACTATTTATGCTAATATTTACAATGGAATTGGCAAATAAATGGAATTCTACGTAAACCACGACAAACCGCCAAAATGACGTACGATTGAACCCCTACAAAATAAAAAATGTGAAAGATTTAACATCTACACCAAAGGTACTTCGCCTAGCAAGAGCAAAGGTGTTAAAACACTTACACGGCAAGAATGAGAATTTGGTCTTTTCTGAAGAAAAAAATTTTACGGAGAGAGTGTAGAAAGGTTTCCAAAAAATTGACATCCAATATTGCAATTTTCTCCAGAATTCAAATCCAAATTAGACTAGTGTAGTTGCATAGCAACTCGTATTGTGTCCATTGAAAATTTAACAAAACTCTCAGTAGTCAGTAACAACTCTATATCTTGAAACTGATCCTTCCAGTTCAAGAGTTTATTGTAAAGAGAAAAAATTATTTTATATTTTACAATTCTTGACAAGCTTATAACGGGTGTTTTTTTAGGAGGTTTGTTTTTCCGATAGATGTCGTTTTATTTTATGACAGTTGTTTTGACAGCTCAAAGTGGCATTTCTACTCAGTATTGTTTGGCAAATCATTATGAATAGGTTAACTCCAGAACAACGTTTTCAAATCGTGGAAATTTATTTTCAAAATCAGTGTTCAATTAAAAATGTTTATAGAGCACTTCGTGAATTTTATGGTGCACATAATCGTCCGTCAGAGACCACCATAAAGAACGTAATTACCAAATTTCGGTCTACATTCACTCTTTTGGATGCCAAGCCACCGACAAGAATGAGAAAAGTTCGTACAGAAGAAAATATTGCTGTCGTTGAGGCCAGTGTCGAAGAAAACGACAATTTATCGATTCGTCGTCGTGCTCAGCAAATTGGACTTTGTCCATCGACTTTATGGAAAATTTTACGTAAAGATTTGGGTTTGGTGCCATACAAAATTCAATTGGTGCAAGAATTAAAGCCACACGACCATCGTTTGCGCCGTGAATTCAGTGATTGGTCGTTAAATCAATTGAACGAAGATCCATTTTTTTACCGTAAAATTCTCTTCAGTGATGAGGCGCATTTTTGGTTAAATGGATACGTCAACAAACAAAATTGTCGCATTTGGAGCAAAGATAATCCACACGCCGTTCTAGAATTACCAATGCATCCTGATAAATGTACTGTTTGGTGCGGTCTATGGGCTGGTGGGATCATCGGTCCATATTTCTTTAAAAATGAGGAAGGACGACGCGTTACCGTGAATGGAAATCGATACAGAACCATGTTAAATGAGTTTTTGTTGTCAAATCTTGAAGATATGGATATGAATGAAATGTGGTTTCAACAAGATGGTGCCACTTGCCATACAGCACGTGAAACAATCGACTTATTGAAAGAAACTTTCAACGACAACATTATTTCGAGAAATGGTCCGGTGAATTGGCCTCCGCGTTCGTGCGATTTGACGCCACTCGATTACTTTTTGTGGGGATACGTGAAGTCATTGGTTTATGTGGATAAACCTCAATCGATTGACGCTTTGGAAACCAATATTCAACGTGTCATTGCTGACATACGCCCTCAAATGCTTGAAAAAGTGCTGGAAAATTGGACCTCCAGAATGACATTTGTGAAAAATAGTCGTGGTAGCCATATGCCAGAAATTGTGTTTAAATGTTAAATGCCAAAAAATTATCTACCAAATAAAAAAAAATTTTGGTCATTTCATAATTTTATATGTGTTTTATTCAAAAAAAAAATCGGCAACCTCTTAAAAAAACACCCTTTACTATAAACACTCTAAATTATTATTTGTAAATGTTTTATAAACATGTATAGATAATTTGTTCAAAAGTGCGCTAAAAGCTTACTATTTGGGCAGCTGTCAATTTTTAAGCTGCCATATTTTGATATTTGACAAGTAAAAACTACGCCATTACTAAAAATGGTACGATATACGCTTCAACAACGCATTGAAATTGTTAAAATTCACTACAAAAATGGTGAACATTTTGCAGTCATAGTTCGCAAAACTAAAGCACTTTTGGGTCGCCGTGAAGCACCTTCTCGGCCGGCAATAGTGAAACTGGTGGATAAATCTGAGCTGTTGGAACAAGTTAGTAATGTGAATAATTGAAACCGTGTGCGTCGCTTAAGAACAAGTGAGAATATTGCTGCTGTAGCCCGTAGTGTTGACGAAAACCCAGGTTTGTTCATTCCTCGTCGATCTTTGGATTTAGACATTCCAAAAACGACATTACACCGTATTTTGCATAAAGACTTAGGTGTTAAGGCTTTTATAGTTCTGTTAACACAAGAACTCAAGCCGTTGGATCTTCGCTGATTGGGCCCTTCAAAAGCATCAAAACGATCCGGATTTTCATCGAAAAATCATCTTCAGTGACGAGGCCCATTTTCACCTCGGAGACTACGTTAATAAGCAGAATTGCCGTATTTGGGCTCAGAAAATCCAAGAATGGTTGTTGAAAAACCTCTCCATGTTCAACGTGTCACTGTTTGGTGCGGTTTTTGGGCTGGCGATGTGATTGATATTGATGTGGACGACGTTTATTTACTTCAAGACGGCGCTACGTGCCACACAAGCAACGAAACAATCGCAATTTTGCAAGAAAAGTTTCCTGAGCGTGGTATTTCTCGAAGAGGTGATCACAACTGACCCCCGAAATGTTGTCATTTAATACCTTTAGTTTTTTTTCTTTGGGGCCCCGTGAAAGATAAGGTCTTTGCCAATGATCCACAACCGATTCAAGATCTTAAAGATGGAATTGGTCATGGAAAATGTCAAGAAAAGGATATGGTGCTGCAAGCGTAACTGTGCCGGCCATTTGGCTGATATCGTTTTCAAATGTTAATGGCATACCTTCCTCTTTACAATGAAATAAACATTCATTGATTTCTCTTAAAAAACGATTTTTTAATATCAAAATGAAACCTGTTATTGGAAAACCCTTTAGTAGAAAATAAGAATATCAAACGCAATCTCTATACCGAACACTAATGCAGTCTTCACGGAACGAAATTATAAAGTTTGATTATTTTTTTACCAACTTGAATATAGTCACACATTAGATTTGCTCAAAAAATTCGTCTACAACTGTCATGCGAGTCATATGTTTTCTGTTGATTTGTAGTTATTGTTGTTTACTTTCAATTTCTGCTTGGTTTGCGATTAGTTGGGGCTTTGTTCTTTTAATTTAATTTATTTTAGACAAATTATGCAAGGGAAGTGGATACGTTGCAGGCCAAACTTATAGACCGTGGATTACCAAAACGAAAACCATTAGACGGCGTTGATATTACGAGTATTGTACTTGTTACCTCTGACAAAGGCGGTGTTGGTAAATCAACAACGGCTGTTAATTTAGCAGTAATACTAGGTGGTTTAGGTAAAAAGGTCGGTTTACTGGATGGTGACATATATAGCCCCTCCGTGCCATTAATGATGAATATCCATGAAAAACCTTAAGTGAACAATTCTAACAATATGATACCGATAATAAGTTATGCCGTTAAATGTATGTCAATGGAAATATTAATTTCTGAAAAACCTGTTGTTTGGCGAGGACCATTAATTATGTCTACACTAGAGCGGCTATTAAATGGAACATTTTGGGATTATTCGTGGAACTTGTGGTATACACCTTTCTTTAGCCCGAAATGTACACGGTGTGTCCCAATTGTTTAACAGAAATACATTTATTCACTAACACGATCGAGAAATATTGTAATGAAGTGGAGACAACAAATTTAGGAAGTATGGATAAATGTCATAAATAAACAACAACAACAAATATATGAGCAGAATTATTGCTCATATTTCAGTTTATTTTTGGTTACTATGTTGGTACGACCAAGATGATTTGCTCAAAAGATGGACATTTTTCAACTAAACTTGGGGCGGTATCGTGAAATCCGTGACTGATCAAAATTTGGCGGAAATCAATAATTTACCGTCAAAACGGTATAATGGACGCCGTTTAACCGGTAATTTACCGTCAAAAATTGTTGGATAGCAATGTAGTTGTCGAACAAACACTAAATAACATTAAAATTTTATAAAAGCAAATACAAATATTTTTTGTATTGGCTGTGATTAACTCAAATATGACAAAATGAAAATGCATTATTACGAGTATTTCTTTTTTTGTTTCATAACCTCAATATTGCCAGGAAAGGCAAACAAACAATCAACCCAGCACAAAAACAGCTGTTGGTTTAGTCCATAGAAACTCACTCAAACTTGGCGAAGGGATTGTTAAATTCGAAGCTAGCATAGAGCATCGGATAGCATTTTAAGAAATTTTTGGCAACAGTTGCATTCTAATGGCACTCCAACTAAGTCTACAGATTTAGTTTGCACGAATACGATTATTTTGTGCTACTATAGTGTGTACTATATTTTACGTTTTTATTTTTTATTATAACAAATAAAAAATGATTATTGTTATAAACATTTTTTTCCGTTTTCCGTCACTCGAAATGTAAACTAAATACATTATACGAGGAGATACTTATTACTATTTTGACACATAATATAGCAAAATACCACTGAACTAAAAATTTGCTCAATTTTTTTTCGAACGGATTTCTTGATACGGTTTCTTTGCCGGTCGGTATTTCTAGCGGTGAAATTTTACAATCAACCGAGTTTTTTGGCCGGATTTCATGATAGCGTCCCTGATTTAAATTGGGCGGGGCTTAGTTGAATATAAAGATTTGATTGGCTAAAGAGTTGGATTAAAAATAATCCCGCTCGGTGAAGGCGCCTTAAATGGTATAATCTATTACGTTTTTGCTTATAAATTATGTCTTTAATTGTCAATGTTCACAGTTTGTTTATTAATGAAATTATTGTTATTAGTGATGACATTATAAAATTAAATTTAGGTTTTTTGAGTTAACCTGTTGAATTAATTAATGGTAAGTAATCATAATACATTTTTATATATTGAAACTATTTCTATTCTAGATTGATTATACGCTGGTAATGCTGGAGTTGAGCGTTCTGGATGTTGTATTTTTGTTTGTAAATAAAGTGTATCCAAATTAAAAGTTTGTTGTTGCTTGTTAATTAAATTGAACGGAATCCTCCAACAGAGAGTTCAAATCAAAAGACAATTTAGACCAGCGAATTTCTCTGCGAAAGCAAGTGCCTGCATCAAAGATAGTTTGGGTCGCGGGACTGCCACAGGACACTCACCACTCGTTTTCATTGAATAGGGCTGATAAAGGTAAATCAACAAATCTATCGTGAAAAGATTTTAAACGATGCTTTATTTTGGACACGTAAATAATTCGGTAGAAACCAAGATTCGGCACCATCCCATAGTGCCCATGAAACCCAATGTTTTTTTTACAAAAAAACC
This sequence comes from Nephrotoma guestfalica, assembly GCA_963691935.1. Lineage (NCBI taxonomy): Eukaryota > Metazoa > Arthropoda > Insecta > Diptera > Tipulidae > Nephrotoma > Nephrotoma guestfalica. The sequence continues at coordinate 224,681,078 of OY829913.1, read as the reverse complement.
TTGTTAGCTTCATTTCTTCACATTAATGGCTACCATATTCCCCGGACCATAAATTTTTCCATATGGTCCATTCTGGAGGCTAAAATATTAACTAAAAAATAGTAGACGGTTGACGCCCTAAAGTTTGCTCTTCGTCGAGAATGGGACAAAATACCATCAGACCACATTCGTGAAAACGTGTGCAGCACAATATACTGAAGCTTTGAAATAAAACAAATAAAAATTGACAAATTTACAGCATTTTTAATTGGTAACAATTCGAGTGCCGACTCCTGTATGTGTTTTTCATTAACTAAAAAATGATGATACTTTGTATCAACATCAATCCCTGATTTATGTATTCTCGTATAATATATACGTTAAGATGTCAATTATAAGAAGAAAAAAATTCTCATTCAACAAACTTTGACGGATCGAAGCCTAGGTGCATCGTGCGTGAACTTATAATTTAATTGATTTTGAAATAGGACCTTATAGACTTGATGATTATTAACTATTATTGCCATAAGGTTTTAGCTGTAACATCTACCACTAATAATCTCCATTGCAGCCATAAATAATCGTAATGTTTACTTAAAAATAAAATAATTTCCTGTATGCCGTACCCACAATGACTATTTCATTTTTACATTTCATAACCCTTATCTAATTATAAGATATTACGTTACACATAAGTACGTACAACATATCTAATTGAAATGACATCTTCTAGTGAAGAAAAAATTATCAGTTGTTGTTTTCTTAACACATAATATCCTAAAATAAGAAGGAAATAAAATGAACCGACACACTAAATGATGAAGAAAACACATAAGAACCATATTTAGATAGTTGAGTTCATTTTGTAGACAGGGCATAAGTACCGTGCTAAATTCTCTTTTATGGTAGTTATATACATATGTATATGTACTCGTATGTATAGTTTGAGGATGTGTAATATTTTTTGTACGTGTTTGCGTATCTTTAGTTTAAGGTTTCGGTATTTATCCTTTGATATCATATTTAATTAAAACATAGTTTTTGGCTTTTGCACTGTCTTACGCTGAAATAATAATTCTTATGCTAAGAAGCACCTGAGCATTCCATATCTAGGACTATAGCAACTATTTTATGTTGACCTAATTGCGAAAAGAGAGGTCAAAGGCTGTATAGTTAGCATTGCTTTTCCATCAATGTGTTATGGGGAATTTATTGGAAGATAAGCTCGCTTAACTAGGTACAGTCAGCTTCCTCTCATCAAGTAAGTAAATACTTAACTGTTATTTGCTACGTGTGAAATAATTTTAGATGAGGATGTTATGACACAATGAACTAATAGTGTGCGTAATAAATAAAGAAAAAAGGAGGCAGATTATACCAAGTAGATGCAACGTGGTCGTGAGTGCTGCTATTACGGCAAACTACCTTATTGGTATAAACGCGAACAGAGTCACCTCACGTGGTTACTCTCGCACCGGCTAAGGTGAAAAAGAGGAAAAAACCGTACTCTATCAGGCCTTTCAAAGAGTAAGATAATCGACTATGTCACCATTATGAACCAGATTGTGTCTATGCTACAAAAGCTATTTTTCCTGTAGCAGATGATACCTTCAGCGAAATAGAAAGGTATTGCGACACTCAACAGTTGTACAGTAATGTACAAAAGTTTTGTTAAATTATTACTTCTATAATTCAAGGTTTACCTACAAACTACAACCACATAAGTTCAATGAAATATTTGAATAAGTTTCAGATGGAACTTAGGATGTGTCCTGTTCTTCCACACCATCTTAATGAAGTTTCGGAGGATAAAATACATAATAATAATGATAAGCTAAACGAGGTTACTAAGCAGCACTGAGACTAGCATTTCTTAAATTCAAGTCAGTTGTGTTATTGTGTATTGTACCGGAAAAAGGATGTTTTCTAATGTTTTCTAATGTGTTCTCAGCTTGCTCGAATAAAACATCACTATTTCTTTCCGTCTAACGATGACTACTGGATTAATCGACTCTATTTATCGCCAAATAATCGTGATATGCTTATCGAAATGTAGAAAAGAGAGAAAGCTCACAATTATGTCAAGAGGTTGAAATCGCGATATAAAACACATAATCGTTTACGCAAAATAGAATGTTAATTGATTCCTGAAAATTGAGACATAAGACGTAAATAGAAATTTCTGTGCAGACGAATAAGGCTCTTCGCGAGGTAACTTATTTATATAGGCCGGTGTTTGGAAAACAGCCTGAAAAAGTAATACATAAAAATCATTTTCACAATGGCGTCGTCATATACAATGAAGAGCGCGTGGCGGATTTAATAGAAGGAACAATTTTGAGTCAACCACAAAGAGTCCGGTCAAACCGCTCTACCATACCGTCTGACTGAGGATATAATCCACACCATCATGAGTCTTGTTTATGTTTAAAATTTTTGCTCAGTTCTTGGAACATGGATGACTTGAACTTTCTAACCTGTTCCTAGTGTTATTCCTGTGGTACTTCGAATCTGCAAATATAATTATTCACAAATGTGTCGGTTACTGTCCGGGTTTTTTGATTTACAATCGGCTTCCACACACTTGCTGAAGTTGTATATACACACTGGTAAGTATCGTTTACCAGCCTTGTTATTCGTTCAAACGCTGCTGCAACAGTGTATTGCTGCATTTCTCCTTTTACTCGAGTGTTCGGTCACTTACTTAAAGCATACACGTCTTCATACAGGCTGCATCAATCTTCAATGTACATGCGGCAATTATCTCAATAAAACAGGTGACTTATCTTATTAAAAGTTTTACTCATTCCCAAATATGCTTCGAATTTTTCATCGTGTGTTTCTACGTGTGTGTATCACTATTTTCCGTTTATTGCTGTCACCGTTAGTCGGGTCCCAGATTCCTTCACACTATCCGCCATCTATCCTTAGCGAATGACACCACGCCTAATAACTTTTAACTTAGCTTTGCGTACTGATTGCCAACGCGGTTATATGCTTTCTATCAGCCATTGCTTTACTCATCCAAATGATTCATCAACGTTCTTGTTTTCTTTCAAATTTTGCATTGTCCCAGAAATTTCCATTTCCAAACTGGATTCGAGAAATAACTGTGGAACTATTGTTTAGCTCCTGTCTTACGCATAGAGAGGATTCGACTATGCTCTTCACCCTCTAGCTTCTGTGATAACTCTACACCTATTACCATGTCGCTATCATCTGTATCCAAAATGAATAGCCCCGCCAAAATAGGAGTGCTACATAATTTCTTCTTCAATTTTTCAAATGCCTTTTTTGCTCCGTGTTCCATTCAAATAAACTTAACTTTTTAAATTTATGTGATGAAGATTTCTGCAAAACATTTGCGAAGTTTGGCATAAATCGTTGTAGGATTGGGTTGTAGGAGCATATTCCTAAGATACTTCTTAGTTAACTAATATTTTTTCGTCTTGGCTAATCCATTTATGATACTAACTTTTTCGGATCCGTTCCCACACCATTTCTTGAAACAATATGACTCACATAGTTAACTTCATCTGTCCACAAACCTCCAATTGAATTTCATTGCACTTAACTTCAATCCGGCCACCCGGATAGCTTGAGTTCTTGCGTACGATTGTTACCGTGTTCAGCCACCGTGCGGTTTAGTTTAATGATATCATCCAGATAATGAACTGAAAACTCTTAGAACTTGCTCCAGCATTATCACAAAATGATACTGACCGTTTACTATTTGCAGTATCCGCTTTTCCAAGATGTTGTCAATGCGCGGTAATGAATAACTGTCCTTCTTCACTTCGTTTAATTTCCGGCAATGAACGCAAAATCTTTTTGTGCCGTTTTTTTCTGGATACGAGACAATGGAAAGCTGCATGCGCTGCTAGACTGCTCTATCATTCCGCCTCTTTCCTTATGCTATTGCGCGAGTGGTAATTGGTTCCTGCCAGATTGGACCACCATTTCCTGTGTCAATGCTACGTTGCACAATACTAGTTCTCTTTAAATTACTCATTATTTAGGGCAAATACAATGGCTAACCCATCCAATGCTTGCGACATGTAACTGTTATACTAGGAGATGGCTGCACAATGAGTGAATGGTCCTCTAACGTTTATGTTTTGATAATCGGCGATACATATGTTGATGAGCTCACATTCAAAATACAAATTGGGGTTTCCTGGGATTTCATCAATATTCTCGCACACAATAACCCACACAATAAGCAAGCTCCATCTAGTAATCCCCAAGACCATCGTCTGTTTTGGTGTAGATTGATTTTTCGCACGTCGGTGATATTTCGACCCTTCTATAATAACGCTGGGTACTTGGCTGTTTACAATCCCTCATCTAATGGCCGGTTTTTTGACATCGGAAACTTCAAGAAGGGGACGCTATCGTTTTCATCTGTTAACTCTTTAATTAGTGTCTATTTGTGGGATATCCATCGAATCCAGCTTGCGCAACTTTACCGAAACACTTACTAAACTTGCTCTGGTTGTCGAGTGCTAAGTCCCACATTGCTCTCATTTGCTCTGCAAATTGTCCACGTTGTTCCTCTCGTAGATCAGTCAGTTGGGCGCTTTGCGCGAAGTTCAAAAATGGTGTTTGTTGTGTAGGAGTAGATGGCTGTACTGAAATAATTGTTTATGCTTGATCTATCGCTTCGGTTCCCTCATTTTTGCTTATTTCTTTCAAGGTTGAATTTTCCGCTCATTGTTTGGAGTAACAGGCGTCTCTACCAATAGCTCTGTTGTCGATGAAGGTTATCGCGGTCTACGCCGTTCTGTTTCAGCATACTCTTCCATCACACTCTGCAGATTCGAAAAGTTTATTGTTTTATTGCCTTCGGTTGAAATTTCGAGCCTCTCGAGCTTATCCCTGAATTACTGGGATATATACGTAGGTGTAACGTTATGATTTAAATAGTGAATTCATTTTTTGTTTGCGTGTTTTTTTCGTTTCTTTTTCAGATTTAATTTTGAAAAACTTGGGGAATTTATGATGAAAAGACTCAGCACAGAACAAAGAACCAAAGTTGTTCAATTTTATTTTCCGTATTCGGTTATTCAGTCACAAAGATTATATCGAAATTTCTTTCATGTTCGAAATGCACCTAGCGCTCCAAGAGTTTACCGATTAGTTCAGTGTTTTCGCCAACAAGAGACTGTCTGTGATCTTCTGCTTGCTGGCAAAGTGCAAGCAAGTATTAAGGAAAACCCCAAAACTTCGCCCAGGCTTCGTTTTCAGCAGTGTTGATGTCTTACACCTTTCCCCATATAAGATTTAATTAATTCACGAGTTAAAATGATGCACAAATACGCATTCAATACAGTCGCCGTTTCAAGAATTGTGCCGAGAAAACAACGAGTTTATTCACAAACTCATCATCATTGGACCATATTTTTTCGAAAACGACGAACAAATTGCGGTTAATGTGAATGGCATTCAATACCGGGCAATGATTGAAATTTTTTTAAGGCTATAGGTAGATAACAATCCAGAATTGTGGTTCCAACAAGATGGAGCCACAGCTCGTCCAACCATGACTCTCCTGCGCGAAATTTTGGCGATCGATTAATATCGCGTTTTTCTGATTTTAACTGGCCACCGCGTTCGCCCGATTTAACGGCTCCCGAATTTTTTCATTGGTGCCACCTAAAGAGTAAGGTGTATGCCAATAAGCCAGGAACCATCCAAAAGCTTAAGGCCAATATACGAGAAAAGTTATTGAAAATGTTCTGGAAAGAGCACGTCCGGTCGAAGCAAACAATGGGCACCATTTGAAAGATATTATCTTCAAAACATAATGTGAACATATATCCAAACTATAATCTAAATTTTAATAAATGCCAACGTTATATAAAATCAGAAAGAAAAAGTTATTCAGTAAATAAATCATAACGTTACTTATGCGCCACCCTATATTTGCAAAATCCCAATTCTGACATTTTACAAATAAAACACTCAATAGCTTAAGTGACAAACTCTATGTACACCAACACCTATAACTTCTTCAATATATTGCATAGACTATTTCAATTTTACTGTTCGCACTGTTCACGTTTTATTTCTTAACTGGCACTGTTCACTGGTTAAATTTGCCTACCGCTGTTCGAGATCATTTTATTTATTGTATCTCGCGATTTATGCATATTTCAATTGTAAACTACTTGCATGAAATTGTTTTCGCGAACATTCACGTCATCATTTCTGCTGTCTTGATGATTGATGGTTTTGTTATTCCAATATTTTGTATGATTATTATCGCCGCCGTTTACAATTTCTAAAATCCAATTCCCAATGGACGATTAGACTCTACCATCTGGTGACAGGAATTATAAGTGGTGATTCCATGTTCATTCTGACATTTCAACATTTTGATTTGATAAATCATGGCGTTTATTGGTTTTAATTTTGAAAAGCACGAATGAAAATTAATTAAAGTGAAAAATAGTGAAAAACTCGTGAAATATTATAACTTGGAACTAGTTTTATTGAATTAAAGAAAAACAAAATATTTTATTGTAATTTAATTGAATAAATCATATTAAAGGTTGTATTCAAAATCATAATGGATAATAGTGAGGGTAAACATTCAAGACTATCGTCGGATATTGTTGAGTACCCCAGTGTAATTCTCGTAGATCAACGAAAATTTCTATGTACCGCATTCCCAAACAAGTGGAAGAATCACGATCGGTGTTAGCCATTTTAGGCAAATAGCGTTGAAAATGGGAAAGGAATTTTCCAAAAAATTTCTTGCATGTAGTCACCATTTTCAAGAAAAAGATTTTCTAAGTCCTCTCCATTCATCAAATAAATTGTTTAAAGTTAAATTGGTTCCTGGTGCTTTTACAACTGAAAATTTGCCGAAGACATCGTTTACAAAAAAAAAAACTTCTCATGTCAGCACAAGAGCAAATCGTTTGATAAAATAATTGCTGCAATTTCTGAAACAACTAGGTTTGTAACAATATCAGAATTATTATTTAATAAAATTTAATTTTAGCTCTGATCTTCAAGAATCTCAATCTGGCATTATAGAGGCTCAAATTAAATTCCTTACCCGTATATTTTCTGATCAAGTTGATTTTCGAGGCAGATTTGATATAACTTCACTATGGAACACCGACGCAAAGCTTTATACAAAGACGGGAACTTCAACTCTAAATTTTTTGGATGGAATGGTGAATGTATATGAGTTAGTGAGAAAAGAAAAGTGCACCGCGTCGTCCTTGTTCCGAAATAGCTGCAGAATTATTATTTTTGTCCACCATTGCAAAAAGAACGTAACATTTAATACAGATTTAATATGAATATATGCATTTTATTTAAAAAATTTAAACTTTCCGCTAAACTGCATAGTCAATTTTTTATTAATTTTAAATTTATATTTCAAATTATAATTTAATTTTATTTAATAATTTACGCTTTGAATTTATCATATATTTGATACATATGCTTATACTGACCGCTAGCTAAAGACTAAAGCTATGGACTCCGACTGTCTGTGTAGAGTAGGATTCGTAACAATATTTTAAAACAACTCAAAACTATTGTCTTCAGTGACATTAGAATCGTTAAGTCAGAATGACTTTTCATTGGGGAAAACGAAAAACTGCTTGAAAGAAAGAATACAAAACTTGTTAAAAATTGTATTTAGCTCTTATCATTATGATGAATGCGATTTAACCCCCCATACAGAAATTCTATGAAATTTATAAAAAAATTGAGATAAAAGTTGCCATTTCATCATAATTTTATTTTTATAAAAATTAATTCTTATCACATACAATCTATCATAATTTTTTCTTATTGTTCAAGGTAAAATAGAAACGTGTCGAGAGAACGGCACATTTTTTTTCTCTAATTTCTTTAATAAGTTTTCTGTCAATCAATCAAATTGTGTTTATTTAACCTATTTAATAGAAAGGGTTGTTATCCTGAAGTTATACACAGGATTAAAGAATACTTACAAGATTTTATTATTTCCATAATGTGACACGAACGAAATCAATATTAATTTTGAATTTTTCTAGTTTTCCATTACAGAGATATTTCTAATAATTTCAATAAAATATAAATAATAATTTTCTATCGCTGCACGTAAAACCATATCAATAAATCGAATTAACGATATCGTAAAAACGTGGTATTGATCAAATATTATGATTTAGGATACATTACTTCTTGCAATTAGCGTTTATATGAAATTTAATCCCACCAAATAAATTACAATAAAAAGTTATGCTACTCGTACCTTCATTAAAATGAATACATAAACGTATGATATCATCACGGTAATGGTGAATGCAAATATGTTCATAAACCGTTTATATTCAACTTCAGTTTAACAACATTATCAATATTAGTGGACAATCTTGTAAAAGTATTAAAAGCTTTTGTTTCGTACTGACACTGGAATATTAGCTTTTATATGAGTAAAAACAAAAGTGCTCAAAATTATAGAGGAATAATATTTGAAAGCTTTTGAAATTGCAAAAAAAAACAATCTATTCGATCCCTCCGAGGGTAGTTTTCTTAGTAAATATGCTTAATATGTAATGTACTTGCGTTTACTTTATGTAGAAGTATGTGTTGTATTAATCCTTTCGTACGGAAGGCTACGTTTGAAAAACAACATGTGCAACTATTCTAGGATTCTCTGGGAATTGAATAGAAAAATATACACTCATTTACCAAATAATTATAATGCCCTTTTCTTTTCTTGAATAACAACAAAAGATCAGCTAATAACAAAACCGTATTTATTTCATTAAATTATATAAAAAAGCTGTAATAAATGCAATAATTAAATTTATAAATTTAAGCTGCCGTGTTGTTGTTCAACAAATTAGGCGTTTTAATATGTTGCATTTCCTCCTTTCCTTAATAATAACTTGCAGCAGGCGACGAGTCATCGAATAATAAGGCTTTGTGAGTATTCCTGATTAACAAATGCTTCCTGGGTTACCTCTTTAAGCTTTTTGGGTGAGTGAAATTGACCGCTATTACTGTAAACCCATTGTAATATTTGCCCATACATTTTCTATGGGGTTAAGTTCGGGACTACATATCGGCCATGCAAATTGTGGTATATTTCGAGACTTAAGAAAGTCGTTTATCTTTTTAGGAAAATGAATAGCGGCATTGTCTTATTGGAAAGTCCAATTTGTAACAGCCATATCGTTTGCATAATTTATCAGTGCTTCACCTAAAAGCTCTGTGTATTTTTCAACATTCATTTTACAAGAAAATAAGCAGATTGGGGGCTTGCTGTAATATCCGAAATCACCCCATGCCATCAGGCTGCTGCCTCCAAAATTTCAGGACTTGTTTCTAAATTTCATCGAATATCCTGCTAATGATATTAACAGCCATCGGGGCCTTCTAGATTAATTTTTTTTCGTCGCTAAATACAACGGATTGCCACGCCTTTCCCCAAAATTGATATTTTTCTGCAAAACAGACGAGCTCGTTTGTGACGTGGCGAAAGACTAGGAAACTTCTCCCTTTCTGGTATGCCAAGTGATTATCTTGGTGTAAACATCATCAAGCCAGCGAGAGTAAAAACCATTAAAATCAGAGATGCAATGTGCGATTCAAACGGTGGCTTATTATATTTTTCATCTTCCGAAAACTACTCCAAGACTCCAAGGCTGACTAACATCTACGAATCTAAACACTGCGAAACTCAAACTGACATTGATATTAAACCAGCTCAAAACAAATCGATCATCTCATCATTTAAATCTAAACTTATGTTAACAAGAGGCGTAAACAACAACCACCATGAAGATTATATTAACGGATATGAGTTTGTGAAAAATATTCCTTCTATAAAATTCTTGCTTGCTGAAACTCAGATTTCCACCTGGATAAATGGCAAACACTTAGTAACTTCTTCTATTTTAATTTGTGTTGCCTTAGATGAGAAATTGGATAATTGTAATCTTAAGAAACACTTGTCGCGAAACGGACTTAGACTACAAAACTTCTACATTAAATCCGTCAATGCAGTTACAAAAGTTTATAAAATTGAGAGTAAATACGTTATTGTGATTAATCATCAATCTAAAACAGATTGTAGTGATCTAATCTACGCACCGTTACTTGCAACAACGTAAAGATGAGCCTTTAAAATAAGTTTACATGTTAACCACCATGTCAACAAACTGATGTCGTTGTTGGATTATATTACAAACTATCCATCTAACAACATCAAATGGATTTTAAACATTCCATTCAAACAATTTAAACATTCCATATGTCAACCCATATCTTCTCGGTGGATTACTGGTGATCCCTCGAAATTTTCACATAGTAACTGTGCGAATTTTCCAACTACATCTCCGGCATTTTACAAAGTGTTGTCCGCAGAGTCCAACTATAAAAATTCGATCATGGAATTAATGTTTTACATTAAACACTCAGACAGCCTAATTAAAAGCCACTTAAAGGACCATTACATCAAGAACATTCATCTACTGCCTTTCTCTGCTTCTGCGTTACGACAATTGAACATATTTATATTTGACAAGGTCGCCAAACAATATCTTGAAGAACCATCCATAAAACATCACTTTGGTTTTGATGGGAATAAACTGGTGCAACTGTGTGAAGACACTAACACATTTATTACCCAAAACAGACATATTTTTTGTTCATCGGGTACGGAAATTATGTTGGATCACTAGATACAACTCGTTAAACAATATCTATCTTAAAACATAATGATGCCGGATATTACAAATATTCAGGGTGTACCTGGATGCGGTAAATCAACCTGGATTATAAACAAGCATAAACTTGGCAGTGATCTTGTTTATGTGCTACATAAAAAGGACTTGCTGATATTAAAGTAAAGGTAACATCTCTTGACCTTAACCAATTTTACATAACATCGTCAACAACAAATGACGTAATAGGGAATTCCTTTTATGTTATATAAATATATTTAAAAGCAACAACAACAATTTAAAAAATCAAAAGCAGCTGATATCAATGCCAACAATCTCATAAAGATAAATGCAGCCGCAACATCTGCCGGGGGGATACAGTTTAACGTCGACTAGATTTTTTTTTTTGAACCATAATTGAACTTCACAAAATAATATATAAAAATAAAAACGACCGTTCGACTTCGTTTTAATTTTCTTCCAAGTTGCCGCGCGGAAAATCCTGCCTAGTGAAAAGCGCTAAATTTTCCCTTTCCTTCTTCTGATAACTGGGAGCATTCACAGATTTGAGTAGACATCTCTAGGATTCCTTGATTATGGCCTACAATCTACCCCTACACTTTCATATTAAATATGGCAAGTGAAGCGGTTTTCTAAAACCGGTGAGAAAATCCCCAAGGGTCGCGTTAATATGGTGATTTTCAAAATAAACCGTACACACAATCCAAGGGCATTCACAGATCTGAATAGACATTTCTAGGATTCCTTGATTACGGCCTAACAAACAATATTGAAATATAATTTTGACTATAATCAAATTGAAGCGCTGCAATTTATAATGGCTAACACAACAAGGATTTAATTAACGTTTAAGTATTTCGCAAATTATTGCAATATGGTAAACCCTCCACACTTTTTTCGTCAAATGTGTGTAAGTCGAAAAATTTGTTTATATAAGGAAGCCACGCACCACTGAGAAATCCAAAAATTAGGACACATTTTACTCACTTCCTGACACTCGAAAAAACCTCTCCAATTTTCAATTAAAATATTTCTGGCGGAAACAAATATTTATATGTACAATCGCAATCGATTCCTGTTGCTCAATGACCCACTTTGACCAATTTTTTGCCAGAAAATCGTTCGAGTGATTTTCAAAACTCAAATACAAAATATAACAACATCTTAGGGATAAATTAAATTAATAAGATAGATTATAAAGAGAAAAGAAATCGCGTTGATAATATTTTATTGATCAACATTGAAACAATTATTTGATCGTGCAGTTCATCTTTTTTCGTATAGCATATTCACTAATACTTAGACATATTATCAGTTTTAGGAAAACATTCACTTTACTATATAGGCTTCTGAAGTATTTCCTAAACTTTTCCTAATATTTTGTTTTTGTTTTTAGGATAGATTTCGGAAAATGTTCACGTGCATATATCAAATTTATTAGCAAACCTGATAGCCATTACGATTCCTACCTTATCTACTGCGATGAAAAGTCATGAACAACAACTTAGTTTGGGCAGCAGATTCACATCCTCATTCCAACTATAACGACTTTAATTCGGAGAGCCACCAAGCAAACCCGGAACCAAACTTAAACATGTGTAATCAACAATCTGACAAGCCCCCGCCTTTTAAGAAACTTGAACCTTCATCACACTCTAGCAGTAATGAGCATCATGAGACCACAACTGAACCCTAAAATCCAGTATTCAAGCGACAAGATTTCTGCATGCGTCAACTACATCAAGAAATATATACAATCGAAGGCAGATTGGAAGGAAATTGTCCGAAGGAATATCTTCAGCTGAAGGTCAATCAACTGCAAGGACAAATGAACGATATCTATCAACTACACGAAACAATAATGGTAGAAACGGATGAGGACAAGACAACAAATTCTTTAGTCCAATATTATTACATATGACCCAATAAAAAATAGAGTGGAAAATATGGTAATACGATTACAATGCCAGAAGCTGGTAGAACATATTACGAGTAAACCACACGTAGAGCAAAAGGTGAAGTTGCCACAAGTAGAAATACCATCCTTCTAAGGCGGTTATGAAAAATGAACCTCGTTCAAAGATGTTCATTGAAGTAATTCATAATAATGATGCATTGTCCAACACAATGAAAATGACCTATTTAAAATCTAAGCTGCAAAACGGAGCGACTCAGCTCATCGCTCATCTAGCCGCAACAGGTGAAAATTATGTTATGGCATGGGAAGCAATAAATGCTAGATATGATAACAGGAGGTTGCTATCCCGCAATAACTTCAATTTATTACTGCAGATGTCCACGCTTCAACAAGCAACAGGCCTAGCATGACACACTTAAGGAAGTGTTGCATAACATTCAGCAACTCGAACTGGAGTTCCCATTCGAAGCACTTGTGGTATTTTTAGTCACGTAAAGGTTCGATCCAGAATCAATAACGCTGTTTGAGACAAATCTGCAGCACCCCAAGGAAATTCCAACGTTGAACGTGTTGTTTTACTTTTTACAACGGCAATTCCAGTTTTTATAAGCTATGAGTAAAACAAGCATGTAACAACACAGCGCCAAACCATCGCACAACCGCTGAAACGTGTAAATGCCGCAACAGCTTTAGTACCCATTTATAACGGAAATCACAAATTAGAGATCTACGTTTCAAGAATATGCCGATCTTGGAGAGGGCTAAATTGGTCAACCTGTGTGTGATGCCTGGAAGGTCATGACAAGTTCAAATGTTCTGTAAACACAATACTCTCTTGCATTGCAACAACTCTGCATGAAAAACCGATCAGGTTTCGAAACCATTCGTGGCTCAGCAAACATCGGCAGTGTTATTGCCAACTGCCGTGGTCATACATCAACCGCTAACGGTCAGCTCGTAACATTGTGAGCCGTGATAGACCCTGGATCCCAGGCAATACTAATATCATCCAGAGTCGTATAAATCATTTCAATTTCAAGAAGAACAAAATTAATATAAAAATTTCCGGCATTGGGGGTCAAGTAGACGGAACTTCCCGGGGAGGTTCATTTTAGTCGTCGAAGCACTAGGGTTCGATAATCTGGATCTTCAACTTCCTCAAGGCAAGGTTGACGACAGCAAATGGACTCACCTGGATAGACTAAAATTGGCCGATCCGCAGTTCAATCGACCTAATAATTGGCGCCGACTATTATTTGTCCATATGCATCAACAACATAATTAAGTCGGGTCCCAACGATCTGATGGTCCAAGAAACTGAGTTGTTCTGAATTTTGATGTGTAACATTGGTCAACGTTCTGGAGAAAAGCTCATCATCGTGAGTACTAATGCCATCGAGAACCAACTAAAACTCTTAGTGGAAAACGACAATATTCCAAACGAAAGGGTCCGTATCGAAGGAGAGCAGAGGGTGAAGAAATACTTTTAGGCAACAATGCAACGAAACGGTGAGAATAGGTTTGGTGAGAATTCCGTTCAAGGAGGATCACCCACAGCTGGGAGAATCCAAGAAAACGGCTACCGCTCGTTTATTACAACTAGAAAGAAGGTTCATAAATCATCATAAATCATACAAGCTCAACAACGGACGCTTTTATTGCCGCTTACCAACGATTCACGTCACGACGAGGCCTATGCATGAAGAACAATTTTTGAATCGCCTTAACTTGGCATTTCATACCACCATTCGCTCCTCGTTTTGGTGGCATTTGGGAAGTCGGAATTAAACCAATAAACGATCACTTAAAAAGAATCATAGGAGCCATTACTCTTACGTTTGAAGAATTAAGTATTGTAATCGCTCAAATAGAGGATTGCCTAAATTCGCGGCTATTGACACCGTTAATCAATGATCCATCCGATCTTAAAGCATTAACTGCTGGCCAGTTTTTCATCGGATAAGCTTTCAAGAGCCAACCTTCTGCCGTGGTCGAAAATATACCACTAACCACAATATGGCATCTAGTACAACTAACGGGTGATTTTTTAAGAGCTTGAGAACTTTTTTTTAAAAAAAAACGCATAAAATTTGCAAAATCTCATCGGTTCTTTATTTGAAACGTTAGATTGGTCCATGACATTTACTTTTTGAAGATAATTTCATTTAAATGTTGACCGCGGCTGCGTCTTAGGTGGTCCATTCGGAAAGTCCAATTTTGGGCAACTTTTTCGAGCATTTCGGCCGGAATAGCCCGAATTTCTTCGGAAATGTTGTCTTCCAAAACTGGAATAGTTGCTGGCTTATTTCTGTAGACTTTAGACTTGACGTAGCCCCACAAAAAATAGTCTAAAGGCGTCAAATCGCATGATCTTGGTGCCCAACTTACCGGGCCATTTCTTGAGATGAATTGTTCTCCGAAGTTTTCCCTCAAAATGGCCATAGAATCGCGAGCTGTGTGGCATGTAGCGCCATCTTGTTGAAACCACATGTCAACTAAGTTCAGTTCTTCCATTTTTGGCAACAAAAAGTTTGTTAGCATCGAACGATAGCGATCGCCATTCACCGTAACGTTGCGTCCAACAGCATCTTTGAAAAAATAGGGTCCAATGATTCCACCAGCGTACAAACCACACCAAACAGTGCATTTTTCGGGATGCATGGGCAGTTCTTGAACGGCTTCTGGTTGCTCTTCACTCCAAATGCGGCAATTTTGCTTATTTACGTAGCCATTCAACCAGAAATGAGCCTCATCGCTGAACAAAATTTGTCGAGCGGATTTTCTGCCAACTTTTCTAGGGCCCATTCACTGAAAATTCGACGTTGTGGCAGATCGTTCGGCTTCAGTTCTTGTAGGAGCTGTATTTTATACGGTTTTACACCAAGATCTTTGCGTAAAATCTTCCATGTCGTCGAATAACACAAACCCAATTGCTGCGAACGGCGACGAATCGACATTTCACGGTCTTCAGCAACACTCTCAGAAACAGACGCAATATTCTCTTCTGTACGCACTGTACGCATTCGTGTGGTTGGTTTAATGTCCAATAAAGTAAACTGAGTGCGAAACTTGGTCACAATCGCATTAATTGTTTGCTCACTTGGTCGATTATGTAGACCATAAATCGGACGTAAATCGCGAAACACTTTTCGAACCGAACACTGATTTTTGTAATATAATTCAATTATTTGCAAGCGTTGCTCGTTAGTAAGTCTATTCATTATGAAATGTCAAAGCATACTGAGCATCTTTCTCTTTGACACCTTGTCTGAAATCCCGCGTGATCTGTCAAATACTAATGCATGAAAATCCTAACCACAAAAAAATCACCCTTTAGTACAACGGATGTTACAAGGCTTCTGGAAAGATAATCAGTTGAATATCTACACCAATTTCAATAACGCAGCAAATGGAAAACAAACCTATTGATAAACGACTGCAAACGACTGAGTCCTCTTACGAGACGACCAGCTTCAGCCAACATATTGGAAATTGGGTCGAATTATTGAGACTCAAGCTGACATTTATGGTCTAGTTTCTAGTTCGCGTAGCTAATATTAAATGTAAGTGTATTAAATGTAACTTGACTTACTATTGGAAAGAGGTTGCAATGGCGACTCAACAACCTCATAGCAAGAAACAAGCTATTAGAAGATATCAATAAGCAGCACAAGCTAGGATTAGGAGATACCCTGGGGATTTCGTTGGGCGATATATTTGAAATCAATTCGCAACGCGATGCTGCTCAATACGAATCCCAGTTTGAGATGATCAACGCCAGCAAAAACCATCTAATGCAATTAATGCAGAATGAAACATCGATAATAGATAATACGGTAAAATTGATAAAGCATAATTCCAACCTCACCAAGATGTTTATGAACAACCTATTACAAGAGCAGAGGCGATTAAGGCAAGAATTAATAGTGGTACAAGAGTATCGAAACTATCAGGACAGGGTTCGCTCGGTGCTAATGAACTTAATTGAGGTAACCTTGATCAAACAGAATTTGGTATAGTGTACTCCGCGCATCATTAAATTTTGCACCACACTATACTCACTCCGGACCAATTAGAAGAACAACTTTCGCTGATTCGGCAACATGTACCGACAGCAGTCAACGTCCCTGATCACCAATTGTCTGATTTAATGTATTTAAACAACACACAATCAAGCATAATAACTTCAACTGAGTATCTGGCCATGGACAGCCATCGCGAACATTTCGCTTTTTTTTCGACGGAACAACTATCTCGTTGCCAGATTGTCTCCTCATCTCATTTTTTATGCGAGATCTCACCAGTCTTCCACGCATTCACTAACAACGGTCGATGCAAGGTAGCCATCCTGCAGCGGAAATCTGCTCTTGAACAATTTTACAGCTTCAAACTAGCAAATCCACGAATAGACGGATTATTTTGAAGGAACCAAATCAATGGATATGTGAAGTTCCCAACGAAACTACGGTCGATATCTTATGTGAATCCCAATCTAGTCCGCACACGCTTGAAGGCTCGGGAATAATTAGCATCGATGCAGGCTGCATATTGCGAGTCAGGGATTTATACATTTTAGCTGTGGGTACAGCATCTAATAGTATAAGCAAGGCTTTTCAAAAATCAACCTCGGGCATTGCCACTTCCAAACAGTTGAAAAATCGTGGAAGTCACATCAAAACCAAGGTGCGTGATGTCGCTGCATCTGACCTCGTCTGCGGTTTGGATATCAAAAAATTGGAAGATGAGATAGCAGCTCTTCGGGAAAATGGGCATTTGATCCAGAGGAATGAGTTCCTCTCCAATCAAAATCAATATCATGTTCATTACTACACCATGATTCGTATTTTGTTCTAGAGCGCTATTATCAAATAGCGCTATTATAGCTCCACTGCAACCTTAATCAGTGGACGCTACAGCGTAATACAACCTTCCCAGTCGCCCGGAAGTATGTTCAGTCAAAAACAGGTTTTCTTCCACCTGAGCTTTTCCTGTGTGAGCGGATGACCATTTGATATGCATAGACAACGCAAAACGTCTTTGTGAAAATTATACTTAATTTGGTGGAAAAAATATTTTATTTTTGTTTTATTCTTTGATTGTTTTTTATCTCGTTTGCAAATAAAGTAGTGGTAGTCGATTTACACCACAGAAAATAATAGTGGGATAGAAGTTACACCTGGTATTTTACCCATATTGAGAATATCACCAATGAAGGCCCAAAACTCATCTTTCTCCACATCTTCCCACGTATTCCAAATATAATTCTTTTTTTCGATGTTAGTTTCATTTATAATCTCATGGACTAGCGTGTTGGTGAAAATATCTTAAACAATTGTAGTGGTTCTACAACATTCGAGTAAACCTGCGGTCTGGGGAAAATTTTTTTCTTCAAGAACATTTTCGTTTTCTGTAACATCAATCCAGTTATCACCATAATCTGCAGCAGAATCATTTTCGTTATTATCGGTGGTACTCTCAACAACTTTGAGAATCGTATAGTTACTAGAACCTTAATTGGTTTCATTTTCATCCGATACAGCATCAAAATCAATAAAATTATCATTATGACGTTTAAAATTTTTTTTTATGGGAAACAAATATTTAATACTTCTCTGCATTAATTGTTTATATCAACTGAAGAAAACTGCGTCACTTCGTTTCGTAATAATGTTTACTATCGTACAATAAAACCAGCATTATTCCAGGTGTGTATACATATATGAAACCGGAATTTACCAATAAATGGCGCCACCTGTCAATGTACCTTTCGACAGACCACGACATCGGCATACAATAACGCATGTTTTCTAGGTGTTAAAAATGTTGAGTTCTGTGCCTACATATTAAGATTTGCGGACATCAATACTTTTTTATGTAGCAAGAGGTATATCCCAGAACGACATTCACTTTCAAGACAGTGATTCACGAGTATCGGATCGTTCCCCGGTTATCATGACAGCCAGTAAAATGGTAATTCAAAAACAAACTGGGACCTCTTTCATGCAGTAATGGAGGCAAAAGTTCGAATATGAATTAGAACAACTCAATGAAACAATTCACTATGCTTCTTTGGCAATTACCGTCATTATACAAAATAAGAAGAAGTTTAACATATCCTACCCAATGGAAGTTAGAGAGTTGGTAAGACAAAAACGACGGGCACGTAAAACCTGGCAAATAACTAGAACACCGGAGAACAAAACAATTCTTAACAATTTAGGTAACAGTCTCAAATCTCTTCTTAAAGAAGTTAAAAATGCATCAATCAACAGATATCTAGCTAGCCTAACCGATGAAAAAATTCTGATTATTCAAAAGGCATGTGCCTCCACCTAAAAAGGAGGATGGAAACTGGGCAAGAGGTCTTAAAGAGAAGGCTGATCTGTTTGCGGAGGATCTCGAGGAAACCGTTGCTGATGCAACGAGTAAACTCCTCGAGACGAAATCCACGGATATTAACTTTACAACAACTCATGGCCAGTGCCATATGCAACCAAAGCTAAATAGCTTGGCATAACACTCGATGCCAAGCTCAAGCAGTGAGCATGTCAAAAAGAAAAAGCATGAACTTAATATTAAGTTCAGAAAAATGTATTGGCTCATAGGTAGGAACTCCGAGCTTACAATACACAACAAGCTGCTGCTATATCGGCCAATACTGAAGCCGATATGGACCTACGGTATTCAACTGTGGGGATGTACTACGCAAACAAACGCCAAAATGGTACAGACGTTTCAAAACAAGGTTCTCCGTAGGATCGTAAATGCTTTGTGGTACACAAGAAATGAAAAAAATTCACAGGGACTTACAGATGGAATACGTAAAAGAAGAAATAAAAAAATCATGCCGCCAAACACGAAATAAGGCTCCAGGAATATGGAAACCCTTATATTCGCTATATGATAGATAACCCTGTCGTTGAAAGAAGACTTCAAAGAAAGAGACCACTTGACCTAGTAAACATATCAAATTAAAATTAGTATTTTAAATAGGTTTAATTAATTTTGGGACTAACCATTGGGTTTCACCCCAAAAAAACAGAATTGTTTAAGAAATGTAAAATTTGTAAAAGTTTGAAAGATAAATTGCTAGATAAGCACAGTTTCAGTTGTAATTAATAAAGGAAAAAAAAGACAATAATTTCTTGTTATCATTTGAAGAAAACTGCTCCAGCATGTAATTCACAATGCTATGAGTGGTTTAATAAATTCAGAAGTGGTGATTTTGACGTGAGAAACGAAGAACTAATGGTCTTCCATCAAGCAAGCATTGTTGGATGAGGATGACGCTCAAACGCAAAAACAACTCGCGGATCAACTGAGCGTGTCACGAGAAGCCGTCTCCATACGTTTAAAAGCCGTAGGAAAGATCCAAAAGCTAAGAAAATGGGTTCCATATAAATTGAATGAAAGGCAACAGAAAAATATTTAACCACTTGCGAAATGTTGCTCGCCAGATACAAAAGAAAGTAATATCTCTATCGAATTGTGGTTGGCGATGACATCGACTGCAAGGCCAAATCGCTTCGGATGGAAACCAATGCTTTGTATTTGGTGGGATCAGAACATCGTGCGTTTTATTTTGAGCTGCTAAAACCTGGTGAAACCGTAAATACTGAAAGCTACCAACAACAAACGATCAATTTGAATCGAGGTTTTCGTGAAAAACAACTAGAATACGATAAAAGCCAACACAAAGTGATTTTGTTTCATAATAATGCACCATCACACAACGCAAGACCGGTCATGGAAACGTTGGAATCACTTAATTGGGAAATACTTTAACATGTGGCTTACTCGCCAGACTTGGCACCATCTGGTTATCGCTTATTTGCATCGATGGGGAACGGGCTTCACTTCCTACGAAAGTGGCTCAAAAACTGACTGTTATAACTAACAATGGGCAATACTTTGAGTAAAATACTCTTAATCATTATCATACGATGAACGTGTACTTTTTACTAAAAAATTCCGGTTCCATATTTACACACCGGGTACCTCTGATTTTTACCAGTATAACCTCTTCCATGTATCATATTTTCCTACGGTTACGACTTTCTTCATCCACGGCTTTTAGCAATTTTTATGTTTCATGACAACAAATTGGTTCATTAAGATGAGCCGGTGGGCAACTTCAATTTTCTATCAGTATTTCTGTTCTTTCGAACAAATCCATAACATTCATAATCACAGAGCAAGAATAAATTGCGTACTATTTACGTTTACATACGAAAATACATTTTTAAATTACTGTGATTTAATTTTTCAGAACATCAACCTAAAATTTTCTATTTGGTTGAAAAATTCAATTTTCATTTTTCCATGATATTTATATTAACTTTAAAAATCATGTTACTTTACAATTTCATCGCCAAAATCCATGTAGGTAAACCAAAACCGTGAGTTGATGTTAAAAAATTAATTTTATTTTACAAATCTTTAAACATTAACTCAATCCCAACAAAAAATGTGTTGCCATACGCTCCTTCCAAATTTTGTTACTTTAGCAGAATGAAAAACACATGAAATTCAGGAGAACAGAACAAAAACGTTTTATATTTTTAGATATCGTAGTATTGTGTCTTGTGCGATACGAAGAAGAACAGAAGTCTAATAAAGACATTCAATTTTTTCTGTTTTCGTTTTTTTTCCCTCGATGAATGAAAACATAAAGTTTCAGCTGTGCCGTTTCACAGCAAAGTTTATAAGTTAAAAAGTTTGGTGGCAAACTTACATTAGAAAAATATTTTTTTAAAATCCAACTGCAACTGAATTTAATTAACTTATGATGTAAATATTTGCAGTATTGACGTCGATTGTGGTTAAGTGTGTTAACCAAAAAAAATATTTTTTGTGCCGGTAAAAATCAGAAACTATTAAAATTTATTTTGAAAAATTTTAAAATGTTTAATTAAAAGCAAAATATATAAAATCGAGTAATAAAAACTAAATAAATAATAGAGTGAGTAAAATATATTAAATTTCGGAAAATTATATAATATATCTTAGGTTGTCGGAATAAGATAGAAAATTATAAAATTTTCCCTCTTTTTTGGCATTCAATATAGGTATACGTGAACACAAGTGTGTTTGTATTTGTTAAATGCGCAATGAAAATCAAATTTTCACAATAAAACCTCGGTATGTACATTGAAGTACGAAAGCGACATGGAAAATACAAAAACAATTTTTTTGTTTTTTGCAGGTTGATGGAAAATATTAAGCGAAAAAAGGGAAAACAAACTTTTACGTTTATCCTATTTAGATTTTCCGACAGTTTTCATTGAAACGCAACGCCGAACGGAAGTTTTGCTTGAATAAAATATTTAACTCGTGTGAACGTACGTGAAAATATATTAAAAGTGTTTTTCTTTTGTTTTTTTTTGTAATAATATTTTGCTTGTCTCGCGTTATTTATATTATTATTCGGTTTGGATTTTTATGTGCGGTACTTTCATTGAATAGTGATTTTGGGAAAATATATATTTTTTGTATAATTAAATTGATTCAAATTGCTTTTGTTTGTTGAATGGGGTTGGAAAAGTGTGTTGTTTATCAATATGGAATGTGATTTACGAAATTATTGAGTGATTTATTTTATTCGATTTACGAAATTATTTAGTGTAAAATTTGTATTGCAACATACATATATTTCGTATTATTTTAGTATTATTTGTTTGTTTTGAGTGAAAAATGTTTTGGATACTACGGCGGACAGGTGCTGCGAATTTTTTTAATTCGATCAACAACAACAATTCATCAAAACCAACTGGAAATTTAAATAATTCAGGTATATACGTGCACATTTTTTGAGTATCATGACGGATTTTTATCAGGGGAATAAATTTCAATAGAATTAGAAAATATTCAAGCATAATCTATATTTTTTGTAACAGAAATTCATTTTTTAATTATAATACCACTTATTTTCAATTAAATACTTCACTGAATTTTTTTTTAAAATATCGTTCCAAGAAAAGCGAAATTATATTCCACCACACTTTTACAGTAAAATGTATTTTAATTTATTTATACATTTTCGCTTTCATTTTAGAGGCTTAATTATTTATAAAAGCATTCATTAAACAACTTTTTTATATGCTTTTGTTTTATTTTTATGTTTAATTAGTATATACATATACTCTTAGGTAAACTGAGTTAAATATAAACGTAAAATGGAAAGGGGTTGGATAGGCTTTCGTGTAATTCGACTGATTAAACTTTTTATTTTACGTTATTATCACAATGAATCTTTAAACAAAATTAATAATTATGTTGTGTCAGAACGGTAACTAAATTTAAATATCAGATTAATTATTTTGTATATAAGTAAATAATACTGATATCAGGTCTATTCGATAGGTAATATATATTTTTTAAGTGCACGACTTGGAGTTTTTTACTAAAACGATAAAAAATTAGAAAAAATGTTTTTGTAGAAGTATGTATGTTACGGTCACAGCCCAAAATCGGTAAATGTTCGAATAAAAATTGGACACCAGTGCTTTATTTCTTCGAAATATATGAAATCAGAGACCTATATTCTCGAAACGGTTTACCGTTCACCCCACGGAGTATTTTTTATGGTATTAGTGTAAATTGAATAGTAGGGACTAACAGGTTTACTAACTCTCACGGGCTCGCGGGAGTTAATTGTGCCCCTCATCCAGGGTTGCCACCTTTTGAAAAGCTCAAAGCAGGACATTTTTGGGTAATGAACTTTTATACATTTCCATGCCTTCTTGACTATGGTTTACTACTATGGTTTTTTAGATTAAATTTTTTTTTTATATTATTTATTACAACTGATTTACAAATCATCTAGTAATTTATCTTTCATAATTCATATTCTTGTTTGGAGAGATGTAGCCCTTTGGCTAGTCCCCTTTACAATTTTATTATATTTTTAGTCGATCCTGATTGGATCTTGTAGATCATGCGGTTTCTTCCTTCGCAGCCGTCTTACTGGGTTTGAATCATCCAATATACGACGTATCCCAGCATTTTGGTGTAGACTATGACTATGAATGACTGGATGATATTGACATTGGTTTTCTTTGTACAGCCCCAGAGCTGAATACCGTAAGTCCACACAGGTTTTAGTATTTGCCGGTATAGTAGCAATTTATTATGTAGAGTTAGCTCAGAATTTCTTCCTAAGAGCCAATCCATCTTTCTGTATTTGACGTTTAACGCTTCTTTTTCCTTTTTCACATGCTCTTTCCATTTTAGTTTCGCGTCTAGAGTCATGCCTAGATATTTTGGCGTATTTGCATAGGGGATTTGCTGGGAGTTCAGTTCTACTGGTATCCAGTTGACCTTCTTGTTGGTAAAGTTTACGTGAACAAATTTTGTTTCACTAAGTTTTATTCGCCATCTCTTGGACCAGGTACTGACAATATTAGTAGCTCTTTGCAATTTGCTTGTAGATTCTTCTATGCAACCAGCAACTTCTAAGATGGCCGTATCATCCGCAAACGTCGCTATGTTAGTCTCCTCCTAAAGTTGGTCTCAGAACGCTACCTTGTGGTACCCCTGCTGATATTTTCTATATTTCTGAGTATTCGCCATCTAATTTAACTCGAAAGTGTCGGTTAGATATGTAAGATTTTAGAATTAAACTGCTATAAAACTGTCATAAAACTGCTTTGGTAAGTATCTTTGTAATTTATATTCCAAACCTTTATGCCATACTCTGTCAATGGCCTGTGCTACATCCAAGAAGACGCTTGAACATACTTTCTTTTTTTCAAGTACGTCTTCAATTATGTTTGTAATTCGGTGTACTTGTTCTATTGTTGAATGATTTTCTCTGAAGCCAAATTGATGTGGAGGAACAAGATTTCTTTCTGCTATTATTGGTTTTACTCTCTTTAGGAGTAGTTTCTCGAATAATTTTGAAATTATTGGGAGTAAGGAAATCGGCCTATACGAATTTTTGTCATTAAGTGGTTTGTTTGGTTTAGGTATCATAATTACTTCTGCTACTTTCCATTGACTTGGAACGTGTTTAAGTCTGAACACTTTTTCAGGAAGAGCTTTTACTATTACTCCTGTAATTAAGTCATATCCTGGAGATTTCTTTATGTTTAGGTTGAGATTGATTTCCTCTTTTAATTCTTGTAGTGTGGCAGGAGATATATTGCAGTTATCCATTTTATATACTGGTGGTATGTTTTCTCTGCGGTTTGTCTAGGTAGTGGCTGAAACGTGTTCTCGAGGTGGGTTGCAAACAACGAAGCTTTTTGCTTTGCACTTATAGCCCATGTGCTATCTTCATTTTTTATTGGTGGAATTTGTAGTTTAGGTCGTTTTAAACTTTTTGACTTAATGGATTCGTTTTTGATTTCTTTAATTAGCAACTTTAGTTTATTGGATACAAAATTGAGAGTTGTTTTATATTCTGGCGCTCGGCTTCTCGGCGCTCGGCCTTTCTTGCTTTTCGTTTTGCTGCAACCAGTTCCCTAACTTCTAGAGGATAAATAGCATTTCGGTGCATTTCCTTTGAACTTGAGGGGGTACTACTCCACGCCGCTTCTTGTATACTGTTGTTGAGTTGTTCTAGTTCTTCTTCTAGCTCTATCGGGTTTTTAATTGGCACCTGAAGATCAATATTATCCTCAACAAGTTTCTGGAATTTCTCCCAGCAGGTTTTTTTGTTCGTTAGCGAAGGTGGTCTAGTTTTTTTTAATAATCGTTGAACTGATTGTCATAATAACAGGCGTGTGATCCGACATAATCCCCTCGCTGCTTTCTAGATATATGTAGTTTTCGTCTATACCTTTGGTGATAAAGAAGTCAATGATATCGGGTATTTTGTTTCTATCCGTAGGCCCATAAGTTGGTTGATCTCCAGAATGAAAATGGCAGTTGCATAGTCTTCCTGCTGCAAACTGCTCTCTTTCTTTTTTAGAGGTTACTTTTGATCCCCAGTAGGTGTTTTTTGCATTAAAATCACCTCCGATTATGAAACTTGATCCAAGTGATTTAAATAACGTGCAATAGTCTTGTTTAATTAAATTATATCTTGGGGAGCAATAAATTGACGTTACACTATATTCTTTGTTGTTATTTATAAAATCTTTTAAGGTGACTACTTGCATAAATTGAAGAATTTTAAGGTCTATAAAGTGTTTGATGTTTTCTTTTATAACCACCGACGATCCTCCCCTTTGTCCTTCCTGCTGGATGAATGGCGTGGTAACAATTGTATCCATATATTTTAAGATAAGAAGTTGAAGTAAAATGGGTGTCCGATACTAGGCATATATCTATTTTTCCAGTATTTAGGAAAATTTCTAACTCCGGAATATGTTGCATTATTAGCCCATTTGCATTCCAGGTTACTATTCTTAATGTTTTATTTGTTGTTGTTTGCATCATTTTAATAGAGCATGGATTTCATTTCATTTAGAGAGTCTTACTTATCTAACCTGTTGCTTAGAGCTTGAAGGCATTTCTCTTGTTTAGCTAGACGCATGTTAAGAGCGTCCATGCTTCTTAGTATCTTTTGGAGCACTGCTGTACCTTCAGTAGTGTCCTCCGAAATAACTGGTTTTGTCATGACTACTTGCGAGTACAGTTTTGGTTTTGGTTCTCCCGTTTTACTAGCGTGAGGTTTAGGTTCCTCTTTGGTGGAAGTTTGATAATTTTTTGCCGATACTTCTGGACTTTGTTTTCGCGTTTTATTTCTTATTCTTTGTAGCTCCTTAGCAATTTCACTTCCCCGGTAGTTTGCGGGATGTGACTTATTGCAATTGACACATGCTGCAGCAATATTTTTACTAACCGGGCATACCTGCGCATGATGCTTTCCGGCATATTTCACGCATCTAGACTCTCAATATTTCTGCGTATGATTAAAACTTTGACATTTTTTGCACTGCGGTATTAATCCGTTATTCTTTTTCAATGGCTCTATTTTAACTCTCATGCTAAGTATTGCCTTGATATTATACACATCTTCCACTTTTTGTTTGTTATTAAAAGTGAGCATAAATAGTGGAAGTCCTCTTTTGTTAACTTGAACTCCTTGTTCAGTTTCGATTTTTTCTTTCTTAATAATGTTTACGGCATTTTCTAGTTGATAACCCTTTTGCTTGAGATCCTCAATAATTTCCTCTTTTGCACAGGTTGGGTGAAGACCTCTAGTCATAACTTTAATTGGGCGATCATTCTTATCCTCATAGGTAAACCACTGATGCCTTCGGAATTAAGCTTTGTAGCCAAAGCTCTATAAGTTTCAGAGTCTACAACATTAATTTTCCAGACGCCGTTGTTTAGAGATACGAGTTTGTACTCGGCTATCGTAATCGGTTTCATAATCGATTGTATAGTGGAGAAATTTGATATCCCGACGACATTTATTGGTGGAGGTGATTTTTCTTTCGGTTTAGCTGGTTGTTGTTCTAGAGCTAGTTGTTTGTTGAGATTAACTGATTTCTGGAAATCTCTTTTGAAGTTGATGGTAAAGTCACCGCCATTTCTGGTGAGTATTGCGCTTTCCTTTTCTTACTTGGTCTTTTATTCCGGTTCAACATACAATTTGTTTCTCTTTCTAATTCTTCTTCATCCGTATGGAATGAATTAATGCCATCACCGACTGTTGGGCTAGGTGTCGTCCTAAGTTCTGCACGTGTTTCCATCTGCTTTTTTGAGTTCTTCATTTTCATTCTTTAAAATTGCAAATTCTTCTTTCAATTTAGTAGTAAATTCTTTTATTTCTCTTAGTTGTTCACGGAGTTCGACATTTTCCTTCTCGTACTGAAATATATTTCCAGTTGAAGATCTTGGTGATCTTGATAATTTGGAACTTCGTCCAAATGGGTTAAACAATGATTGGCCTACCCCAGAATCTGTTGGGCCTGCCTCCGAAGAGTGTGGATTTGACAGCTATACCACCTGGAGTATTACATTCCGTATTTGTTGTACTCATTGTTTGTTTTAGCCAATTTATACCACTGACATTTGGTCCCCGGTAGCACTTTGCTACTGTCGAAGCAGTACCCGCCCCCCGCGACGAGGACGCGGCTACCTTGGTGTTAGCTAGGTGTACACAGAGACAGCCGAAGCCCTCTGAATACCCTAGGCTAAGGGGCTTGTTAGACTAAATGAAACATTTTACAATTAGAATGCAATTTTTTACTAAATTAAATGAAACAATTTGCAAATAAAATGAAACCTATAGAATTTTCTGTCCTGAATCATAAGGAAAATACCTTCTGTTTTAATTTTATAATGGTACATTCACATACCATTCATTTCATCACGTATCCATTATGCATAGTAAAATTCAAGAATTTCATTGTGTCATGTTTTTCATGTTCATCAGTCATAATTAAGAGTTATTAAAATGAGTTCATCTGAATCCAATAGTTCATCAGTTAATGTAACATTATACATAATAAAAATATCATCTACTCATATTATAGTAAAATATTTTTATTACAATAATAAACCATTTTTAAGAACCTCAACCAAGAATCAACCAATGAACCGTATATTACCAAAAGGTATCTAATGAAAAAAAATCTGTTAATACAGCTGCTTGAAGAAGGGGAGACAGTCCAAAATGCGGCAAATATCGCCGGACTAAATATTAACTCTGCTAAAACAGTGCTTGGTCGTTACAGGCAAAATGAGCGCGAATTATTATTAAAAAAGAAAGGAAGAAATCGACCGACAAAATTAAACGCAGAAGTTGTTACGGGTCTTTTGGAGCCATTACACGTTTTAGGAATTGGGTAGTACTCAGTGGATAATGGGGGTTCTTTCACTCCAAATTAAACTGTGACCGTATACATCTCTACGTGTAATGTTCATGGATTAATATTTACTTAATAATGTTTTCTTTATAAAACAGCACTTGGTGAAAGGTGAAACAATCGTCACCTTTAAAATTACTTAACAATAGGACATATTCTTAGCAACGACTATATAAAAAATATTTAATTATAATTCTGAATATCAATAAAATTATGTATTTATTTAAATTAGCATTACATAATGTGCATATATTTGTGTATTACGTGTTAAGTTAAAGAAGAGGAAAATAAGGAAAATTTACTGAAAATGTTAATAACTGTAAGTTTAAACGGTAACGTTCGAATACCATGAGGTGAAATTACCAATACCAGATGATGTTAATGCACGTCAGAAAAAATTATAAAATTATAAATTGAATCACTTACCACTATCTCCTTGAAGCGCTTCAACTAGATGGTGAGTGTACCTGTAAACCCCAGTTTCAACTACTATACAATCTGATTATTAGAATTTCCACGTTTTTTGTTTGGTATCCCGTTATTTAAATCTGTTTGATCTTATGCGTTTCAAAAGAAATTACTATTTTCCACTTATTATAAAACTTAACACTCGAATGAATTTAAGATTAAGATTGAGCTAAACACTTGCAAAAGAAACAACTATCAATTTTTCCACTAACATAATCACAAAATTATAACTCTATTTTACACTAAACTAAACTAAACTGAAAACAAGCAAGATTAAATTAATTTGTAAATTTAAAACAAAACGTAATATATGATTAAGTACTACAAAAAGTAGAATAATCGCAAAATTAAAAATGTCCGTGGCCTTGGCGGATTTTTCTGGTAGCGCCTTTCCAAGTTGCGCTATTCAATTTCGCGCCTACGTTCGAAATGAAACAAAAAAACACCACAAATTAGAAATACAAGGAAAATTGGTTTTCTATAATATAATTACCATTTAAAATATTGCCATGAACAATAAATTTTCCAATTTTTTACAAGGTATGTTGCCAACAGGATGTATTATTAAAGCCATTAAACAATAAATTAATTTATTAAACAAACATATAAAAATGAACTTAATGCACATCAAATACTATACGAACGTGTAAAATAACAGAATTATCCACACACCCGAGTATTTTTTCTATGGCCTTTTCTAAGAACTTTTCTCTAGTTTCTACTAGAGCCCTAATTTTAATTTTTGCTTAATTTTTGTTTGGCTATGCGATTCGTACTGATTTTATGTGATCGCATCGGAAATTATATTTGCCATCCAAAATTTCGAGTTAGGTGTGTATTTATGTATAAACCATATTGCAGCAACCAACATTTATTTCCACTACAAATGTGGCAGCATCCGTTTATCTGAATTCCTACTATACATTCATCCGCCTAACCAACACTGTCAAAACCCAAAGTTCTAAATATGTTGTGGGTATATTCTTGGACATTGCCGGAGCATTTGATAATCTTACGTGACCTAGTGTCATTGCAAGTTTATCGGTCTACAATCTCCCTAGAAACACGATGAATGTTTTTAGGAGCTACTTCAGCAATCGATACGCAATAATCAGAGACATGTATGGTTCTGTTTCAAAGCAAATTACAAAAGGATGTCCTCAGGGATCTATTTTGGGTCCTCTAGTCTGGAATATCGTGTTTAACACAAGCATGATCAACGACTTTGAGGAAATTGCTTTCGCGGATGACAAAGTCATTCTGATACATGACAACTCGAGACTCGAACTTCAGCGCCGGAGTCAAATCGCAATAAATAAAATGATCCAATGGTGCCAAGTTAATAAGATGTCACTATCAGCAGCAAAAACAGTGATGCTGCAACTAAAGGGCAAATTTGACTTTAGTCGACCACCAACAATATCACTAAACGGTAAAAACATGAAAATGGTCAAGTGCGTTAAATATCTAGGTGTTGACCTTCATGAACGAATGGGCGTGGCATACTTAATCACAAAACACTGAAGTTAATATACAAAGGTGTGGCGGAGGCGCTTTTCGCGTATGCGGCGGCTGGTTGGTATGACAGGTTAAACTGTCACCATATCGGATCACTAGAAAGTGCTCAGAAGAATATCCTGCTAGGAGTAACAAAAGCTTACCGAACGGTATCTAAAGATGCTGTAATGGTTCTGGCTGGCGTACTCCCAGTTGATACTCTAATCAAAAAACGTGCGAACTTGTACCACCTAAGAAGGCGTGGCCAAAATAATATAGGTGAATATGTGCATGCTGCTGATAGTAGGCAGGATCAATATAATTGTAAAAATGATATAGAAGCGATGGCGATTGACTTCTGGCAACGAAGGTGGAATGAATCAGCCAATGGAAGGCATACCTTTGGCTTCATTCCTGATATAAAAGAAAGACTAAAAATGAAATTACCACTGACGAGCTCGATGTGCTAAGTTATCTCTGGACATGGTAAGTTTAAAGCATACCTGCAGAGATTTAAGATAAAGAACCAGTGTCAATGTTTATGCGGATCGGAAGTAGAAGACGTTAAGCACATACTTTTCGAATGTAACGAGGTGACGGTTATGTCACTAAAACATAAGTGGCAAGTAAACCGATACAAATGTGAATAATTCTTAGTTTAAGGTTATACCTAGGTACAAGAATTGACGAAAATTTTTCCGGAAATGTTGACTACGACGAATGAATGAATATACACCCATGTAAATTATTCAAAACAAGTACCAAAAAATGGATAAACGTTACCACTTAAATGTGATCAATGAAGATGTATCGAATATATACTAATATATTTTATTGAGTAATCGATTTCATACTTATAAATTTTTAGTATACTACTGTGGGCAAAAAGTAGTAAGACTATTTAATTTAAACGATATGGGTGGAATTTTTGTCGAAAAAATCACGTAAAACCAATGCAGTATGAGAAGGTGCATTATCGTGGTGCAAAAACCAAGAGTTGTCGACCCATAATTCCGGCCTCTTTTTACGAATAGCTTCGCGCAAACGCACCATACCTCGATAATCGAAGAAAACTGTCAACATCACCTTGATTTTTAACTTGCTTTGACGTGTTGTTTTCGGCTTCGGCTCACCTTTGGAACGATATTCGGCCGATTTATCGTCTGTTTCCGGGTCGTAAGCATAGATCCAAGACCAAAGCATTGTTTCATCGACGTCAACGCGACGCTGTTTTTACAAAAAATTGAGTGATTTTGGCCCAAATAATCTTTCAAAATGGTTTTCAGTGATCCTTCCGATATTTATTTCAGAGTAAGGTCTCTGACTGTTAATCGTCGATTCTCGAGCACCAATTTCTTGATTTTATTAACATGTTGATCATCACTTGATGCTGATGGCCTTCCTAAACGTGGTTCGTCGTCAATACGTTCTCGACCCTCTTTGAAAAATTTGTACCAATCAAAAACACTTGCTCGCGACATACAATTATCACTGAAGGCCTTTTGCAACATTCTGAACGTTTCGGCACCACAAAATTGATTCGGCACACAAAATTTAATGGAACTTCTTTGTTGAATAATTTCACTCATTGTAAAAATCGCCGAATGCACTTTTTGTACTTCAGAAAGACAAGCGTATACTAAACACTAATGATTATTTTGATGTGACATTTAGCACAGATGTCACTGACAGTCATACCAACATAGAAAAAAAATAGTTCGACGAATGGTTTTCCGCGCGAAATTTAAATTAAATAGTCTTTCTACTTTTTGCCCCTAGCGACCATTGAGATGGGCTTTATACTTGTAACGATTTGTCCATCCAGAAGGACATTGTTATTTTTACAAAAACACTACATTTAATTATTTAAAAGAAAAAAATAAGCGATAATCACAAAGTACAATACTATGCAATTTCAGTCATTTCTTACCTCATAAAACACGTGTGATCTTGTAAAAATTAATGTTATAACTAAAATATTTCCTATTTGTTTTTATTTTTTTAAATGAAAAAAATTGGAACTAAAAGAGAAAGAAAAGACGAAAAAAATAAAGTTGTTGTTCATCTGTAAGAACAAGGGGTTGCAAGGGTTAAGAACAATTGTCTTATACAATAGGCAAACGGTACAGAATATATACAGAAACGACATAACTCCATTTTTATATGAATTTCTTTAGGCTCGAATATTTGACCTTCTACGAGTGGTAATAATAGTTTAGCTAGGTAGATAATGGATTGCGCTAGTTTTCAAAAAATCAAAATCGTTTATAAAATTTTCGCAGTGTGCAACTAAAATTATCTCTTAATTGTCTCTCTCAATTTGAAATGTCACTTTGACTTTGGCTGTTATTCCGTCAATCCACACTTTGATTTTTTCCTCGTTTCCTTCCCTTTCACCTACAAACTAACAACAGTTTGTAGGTGAAGGGGAAGGAGACGAGGAAAGAGTCGGTGGAACGGCGGATTGGTAAAAAGACATTGCTGATGTAAGATTTAGAAGAATCTGTCTCCATAAACTGCACAAATAGTAATCGGGAAATATATAAAAAAGCTTTTGATAAATAAGCTCCAAAAAACAACCTTTTGGAGCACGCTGCACACATTTTCGACATTGAAAATATGAAAAAAATCATGTAAATCAATTTTAGAAAAGGATCCAAAAACAATCGTTCTATTAAACCGTAAAATAGACAATGATACTCGACGTGTTGGTAATTTAATGCCAGAAGATGATCAGGAATATTTCGTATGCTCATTACGGTATGCATCACGATATGTTAACGGATGAAGTACGAACGAATATGTACCCGGACGCGATCCTCAATAATACCGAAGTATTTAACAAATAAAATTGTTTTAGATCTAAGATGTATCACCCAATTCTCTCATTGTCCTCGTAAATGGCTGGCGCTGAAACCGTAATTTGCATTGATAATTCTGATATTATTTATCAGTCCATGGATATTATACGACGCTATAAATTTAAGAATATTAAATTGGTAAAGGGTCAAATTGAGGATTGTGAACTTCATAAAGTTGATGTAATTGTGTCGAAGTGGATGGAATATTTTTTACTGTTCGAAGGGATGCCCGACGTTGGAATCCTGCTGCTGAATAGCTGTAACATTAGTATTGTGGGATACGGTGATACAAATTGATACAAAGAATTTATCGATTATTGGGACATGTTTACTCCTTTGATATGTCGAAAAACGAAGTTCTAAAGGAGATGACCATAGAAATCTGTAAACCAGAATGTGTTCCCTTATCGAATGTTATAGCGGATTTTTATTTAATGACGGTGGATATAAACTGCCCTAATTTCATATGCGATTTAACCACAATCGTTGGATATTTTGATACATTTTTTGAGTTGCCGAATCCTACTAGCTTTTCCACATCGCCTGCATGCAAACCAACTCATTGGAAACAAATCGTATTCTATATGAAAGAAGTGATTGAGGTAAACGAAGGGGATTCCACCACTGGGAAATGTATATGCCAGCGAAATATTAAAGATATTCGATCACTTGCAATTAGTATTGAAATGTTGGGGCAAGTTTTAAAATATAGTTTAAGTTAAAAATTTATTTGTTTGGTGCATTAAAATCACTTCTTTATTTATTATTTAATTATAGCTTTGAGTTTATTTATTTACATTTCTAAAATTGTAAATATTTCTAGATTTGGAGCATATGGGAATCCAATATTTGGTAGAATTCGTTGTGATGTGGGATGAGGTGGCAGTAGGATAGTTGGCGTATTATAGATATTATTATTCCCCACTAGATTTGCAAGTTGGGGATTCTCGATCGGAGTTGTCGAGCTAGATGAGAGTTGCTATCTTGGTGAATGTATATCATTCATATGTTTTACTGGCATTGGGGAGTTCATTTGATGCTGCTGTTGTTGCATTAAGTTTGGTAAAGTCGACTTTATTGATGGATGGCGATGGTGTGCTAAACTCAGGAAAATTTTTTGGTATGGAACGTCTTGATATTATTGGTTTTATTTGTTGTCGATGCCGTTGTAGTATTTAGTGGAATGTATCCAATGCGATTTACTCGATTCTCATTTGTATACCGACTAGGATTATTTACACTGATACTGCAAATGGCGCTGGTTGGTTTTCTTCATAATGGCCATGCATTAATGCAAACACATAATGTGTTTGTAGTGCGGTATCCTAAATAAACCGATTCCCACATATTCCACAATCGTATATGGTTTTTCTCCAGTATACCGCCGAATGCGATGTGTTAAATCATTTGATTGGGAAAAAACTCGATCTCAGTGTGTACACTTATATGGCCGAACGCCGGTATGAATTCGCATGTCGACAAGTTTGTTTGGTCTGGAAAAGCTTTTACCACAAATTGTGCATAGACAAGGTTTTTCACTTGTATGGATAAACTATTGCATTTGATATCATTGATAACGTATCGGATTGTGATCTTCGGTTTGGTGTAATTTTGGTCAAATCGAATAAAATGGGTCGAGTGCAGATTCACAATTTGAAACGAATTTATATCCGTATGGGTCTGCAATGTAATTGAAGTGTTCTGGTTTGGGTAAAAGTTGTATCACATATTTCAAAATCCATATTTTTCCGACGAATTATCATTAATGCCACTTTCCCGGCCGTCATTAGTGCTGATTCGCCCACTGTTTGACAAATGATGACACAAACTGTTACACTTCTAAAATTGTTTAATGTTTACAACGTGAATTTTGTTTTTGAAAATTAGAGTCATCTATTGGCGTACGTATGAACTACCTTAGGGGCATTATAAAAAAACTATGGTTTGTAACTGTCGTTTCTGTAGTATATTCTGTGCAAACGGGGTAAATAAACGTATCCCTTTTAATACTAAAAGCATGTTTATACGTTTATTCATTTATTTTGATTTGATAAAATGTATTACATAAACTATGTTACATAAAAATATATTACTTATATTACATAAATACATTGTTAGGAAGATTGATTTCCTTCACTATTAATTGTAACGGGACTCACACTTACTGTGAGCTGTTAACAGAATAACTCAACGAGCTGTTTTCCCATAGCAGCCATTAGTCCGCCAGCTGAATCGGTATGGGGTGGGTAATGGGAAGTCCGATGAATGTTAATAAGCTGCATAAGTGGTTTTAAACGAAAACACCAACACTATACCACTTTTCATGCTAGATCCTCCCTAATCCCGTTTGTCGTAAAACACTACTTTAAATCATTATATATAAGCATTTAACTTCTTTTATTTAAATTATACGGATCAGTAGAAAAGTACATTATACTACGGTTTAGAATTATTCTAAGTATTGAAATGAAATATAACCTTAATTAAATTAAATCGCATGCAAACAAGAAAAGCTTACCAGATACATCTGCAAAGCGCTCTACGGACGACTGCTGAGTAGCCTATATACATCATTAGATTTGTCATGCACTTTTGAAACCATAACAATAATTATTAATCACTTATATATATTAATTAAGAAACTGAATTAAATTAAGAATAAAGAAGTTAAAATAAAATTTTAACTTTAGATAACACTTTACATAACACGATGACCTTAGCAGTAGGTCCGATTCATACGATATGTTTATATACATAGATAAATTGCACTTATTCTAACGAATAACTAAAGATCACTATGGAATAAATTTTAACTTTATAGCTTTAAGATTACACTATATTTGCGATCTATTTTGTTGTAAAAAGCACTTAATTGGTGCATTGTATAACTACTATGAGTACGTAGTTACGATTCCTTTAATTATTAAAGTTAAAATACAATTAGTGATGAGGTGAAGGCACACGTAATGCTTTGAAATAAGCCAAAAACTTGTAGGATTCGAAATGTTTTCCGGTTAGTCCACTAAACTTCCAATTTGCCGACTACCATCAGCAAATGCAAATTCCATATAGGTAGCAGGCGAGACACCGCTACACAATTACACTCAACGTTACCTGCGGTACAGGTATTTATACTTTAAAGCGCAGTCCGAAACGTCAATTTAACCTCTTCAACGGTATATGAATGATCTTTTATTAAATGAAGATTTCCGGATTTAAATTACCTATTCAGATCGAGTTTAAAAAATACTATTTAGATATTTAGAGATATCAGACAAATAAATTTGATTAGTTACCTTAGTAATCATGCATCAAAGTATATACATACATATACTAGAATAAATAAATGTAGCAATGTTATTCGTCTTAATGACGTAGATTATAACAATAAGGTATCACTATTCGTGAGAGGTACACTTAATCTGCAAAAGATGATACAAGATATGTTAAGCACTATTTCCTAACAAATCATATGAGGAAAATTTAAAAATAACTCACTTCTTGTGGTAAGAGATTTGGTTAAAGCGGCCTACTGTAGTCGGCTTATAAAACAAATCCAAATTTTTATCCGGCTTGTTGTTCTTTTCGGTACACAACTCAAACACAATTAATTAATATTTTGCTTTTGAGTAATCAAAACACCGTAAAACAAATTAATTGCATTGGTTTTGAAAACGAAATTCATCAATTCATCCAAAGACGAGAATTTTAAAAAAGGTACTTTCGTTTCATTCGTGGGGAAACCTACCCCTGAGATCTCTTTGCCGGGCGTAACGAGTAAAACAAAATTATGTTCGTTGTAAATCTTTGACGTGATAAACCCTTAGGATCTTATTATTTTCGTCACACACCTCGAAAGCAACTCGACCAACTTTTATTACTATTTGAGCTTTAAGATATTTCGGTGCTAACTTCGCAGAGTTTAGCTGCGTTGCTTTGGGTACAATTTTTAATGTATACCGTATCTCCGGGCTGAAATGTTTGCGGTCGCGTACGTAGGTTATAATATTTCGCGCTATTTTCATGAGATTTTCTTAAAGTGTCAATTGCATTCTTACGTACGACGCTCAATTTATTGGCGTTGTTATTTATTGAAAAATAACCATCTTCAGTAAAACCAAGTAGATTATATAGATCGTATTCTTTGCCGTGTAAAATTTGGTGTTGTCCAAATATAATGAAATGGGGTGAATATCCAGTGCTGCTGTGTTTAGCATTGTTTAAGGCGGATTCGAATTCTGACAGATGACAGTCCCATAAACATTGATCCCTTTTAATATAAGAGCGGATGGCGCCTAGGAGTGTTCAGTTCACTCTTTCAGAGGCATTGCTCTGCGGCGAATATTTGTGAGTCAGGACATGATTGCCAGAATCAAATTGCGCCAAATTTGTCCAGAAAATCTTTAAACACTATTGTACAGAATTGTTGTCCATTGTCCGTAAAACACGTTTGTGGTATTGAAAATCTAAGAAATAATTTTCCAAGGAGAGCAATAGTAGCTTTCGCTGTAGCTTGTCTTAGAGATTGAAGGCAAACAAAACGGGACAATTTATCTAGGACAATTAATATGTAACAATTTCCTAATTTAGACCTACAAAATCCAAATAGAAAAATTGAAATGGCCGAAACACTTCTTGAAAAGATCCCATTAGAGGTTTCGTAATGTAATTTACCGATTTGCAAGTTTTACACGCCACACAATCTTTAACATATTTTTTTACATCCTTAGTAATTCCATTCCAGTAAAATTGTCGCTGGAGACGTTCGAGCGTTTTGGCAATTCCGAGATGCGCTGATGTAGGATCATCATGCGCTTTTTGAATCAAATTAACTTGCATGGGAATTGGAACAATTAGTTTCCATTGACTTAACATAGAGTCATCATAATCGATACCTGAATTTAGTTTAATCAGCAATTTACCATTGTCTAATTTGATATTAGAAGTATCGATGTGATTGTTTGTTAATTGCTTGATCGTATCGGTGTAAGAAGAATCATTGAAATGATCTGAGGACAGGTCGATATAAAGAGGAGCGGTGAAGTTAGAGGTTGTCTGTTTCAACTCGGAGATGCCTTGAATAATCAATTCGCCAGAGTTCATTCTAGACAAAGCATCAGGAACGACGTTTTGCGCACCACTTCTATGAACAATTTTAAAATTTAAAGGTTGTAGTTTTAAAGCCCAACGTGCAAGTCGTCCAACAAGATCTCTCTGAGACATGAGCCATTTAAGTGCCGCATGATCGGTGATCACAGTGAACTGGTAACCTTCGATATAGGCGCGGAAAGACTTAATCCCGTGCACAACCGCATAGCATTCCAATTCAGTAATACTATACCTCTGTTGTGTGGGATTTAGTTTTTTCGACGCGAAAGCAACAAGGTGTTCTCCTCCGTCCTCATCGTACTGAAACAACACGCTCCCAATCCGGGTAGTACTTGCATCACACTGAATAAAAAATTGCTGTGAAAAGTCAGCGTGTCTCCGAACTGGGGCAGCCGTCATTGCGATTTTAAGGGAGTCGAAAGCCTGTTGAACTTCCAACGTCCATTCGAATTTCTTTTGGCCTTTCAATAAATTTGTTAAAGGAACGACTAGTGTGGAATAATTTTATATGAATCTTTCGGTAGTATCCGGTCATACCCAAGAACTGACGGATTTTTCGTAACGTTTTTGGGTGTGGGTATTTTGTTATGGCTTCAATTTTACCTGGGTCTATTCGTAGACCTCCTTCACCCCCACAATATAGCCCAGAAATTTCGTTGACTTTAACACAAAGCGGCTTTTCGATACATTTATGGTTAGCGATGCTTCTCGTAGTAAGCGACTTACTTCTTTTAGCAAAGACAGATGTTCTTCCCATGTTGCGGATGTTATCAGCAGGTCGTCGAGGTAAACGAAGACCCTATCATGGAGATGATATGGAACCACCCGATCCATTAGTCGGCACATACGTTGGGGAGCATTGCATAACCCGAAAGGCATTACGGTAAATTAATATAAAGGACGCCCGGGCACTGTAAAGATAACCTTATCTTTCTGTTTGCTTTCCGGACCAATGTCACGGGTGAATTCCGTTCACTCTCACGGCATTCTTCGATTACCCCGAGAGCAAGCATCCGGTCGATTTCTCGGTACAAATCGGCCTGTACGGATCGAGAAACAGGGTAGTAACGTTGCTTTATGGGTACTGCGTTATCAATCAGATTAATTTCGTGTGAAGTTCGTTTCGTTTTTCCTAGACCCAAAATCTCAGAAGAGAGGAAATGTCGATACAATTTCCATTAGCTCTTGCTCTTGAACTTCAGTGAGCTCATGCTTGTTGAAAGTATCGTCGGATTTGGTTGAATTTTCAGTGGCATTGGAAACCAGTGAAGACAATTCAGATACAATGGTAGGAACAATGCCAAATTCTCGCCAAAAATTCATTCCCAAATAGACCTGTTCTGACAATTCCGGAGCTAAAGAGTAGAGTACTGGTTTTGTAACTCCATTGAAAGTAGTAGATATAGTAACAACGCCCGAGATGCGTATTTTCTGAGCACTGGCGGTTTGTAGGTACGATGGGCCGCGGCAAATTGTTATATTGTGTTTTAAAATAAAATCTTCACATCCCTTTCTCAGAACACTTAAGTTGGCTCCGCTATCTAAAAGACAGTTGAACTGGACATTATTTAACTTAACGTCTAAACGTGGTCTTCCGTCAGGTGTATCAAGCAATATGGAGGACGCGACTAATCGTGAAATAGTTTTGCGTCTCTGCCAGTATTGAATGCAACGTTCCCTTGACGGAGAAGGGTGACATATACCTTCTGTTATTGAAGAGGCCAAACGGGATGGAATAGATGTGGTTGTTTCGGAATTGGACGATGTAGATATTAGCGTTTCTCGTTCTGATCGAGCCAAGTATTTGTAGCAGCGTCTTCTTTCATTGGTCTGGGATTCTGGAACGGTTTTCTCGGGATGTGACCTTTCCCAGCGGAAGATTCCTCCGACTTCAAGTTTCCCGATTATAATTTGCATCGAGGGCAGGAGACTTCATCGGTATTGGGAAATCCACATTTTTTTTTCTTTTTTTTAACGGCACGATCATCACGGTTTCCGTTGTACTTGAGATTCCAATTCCTGAAGTTCGTAATCTTGGAATTGTCTCGATTATGTTGACTACCATAATCTCGATG
This sequence comes from Nephrotoma guestfalica, assembly GCA_963691935.1. Classification (NCBI taxonomy): domain Eukaryota; kingdom Metazoa; phylum Arthropoda; class Insecta; order Diptera; family Tipulidae; genus Nephrotoma; species Nephrotoma guestfalica. The sequence continues at coordinate 224,640,707 of OY829913.1, read as the reverse complement.
AAAACTAGGAGCAGCACTCGAGTTTTGCATGGTTGATATAGGAGGAGGCATATATTGTGATTGAGTATACATGTTAAGTAAGGCAACTGCGGATGATTAGCAAGCGGGTAAGACAAAGGCTTCGAATAGATGTTAGAACCTGGAAATACCTGAGATGATACGTTGCCTATGTTTGAATTTGAATAGAAATAATCTGGGTTATTAGTAAAAATTTGAGCTGATGAGAATTATTAGACAAAGGAATTTTTGCTTTATGACCTGAAATCTCGGAGTGTTGTAGAGCTTTCATCTTATGATTTTGATTCGTTGGGGGTGGAATTGTATTTCTTTGGAGTTCATTTAATCTTTTCGTTAGGCCTGCGATCATATTGCTTATTAATTGTGATTCACCTTCAACGTTCTTCGATGTACTTTGAATAGTACCTGTCGAGGATGGCGGTAATTTTGAGGATGAATCAGAAGTAGAAGAATCGAACGAGTCCTCAAAATGAACTTTCCTTGGCGGCTTATTATATAATTGTGTAACTTTTCCTAACATATCGTACTGTCTTAACAGATTGTATATGGAAAAACCATCGACATTTTGATATGTGACTTTACGTTATGAAATTTGGTGCGGCAAAGTTACAGAATAAAACTTACGTTTACAGAGCCGAGTTACATTTTATGAACACCATTTTAGTACATATCGGAAATATAATTTTTTACAATTACAGAGCTTAGATACAGTTTGTGATTTAGACCATTAGTATCAGTGGTAGGAGTATCTATGGAGAATACAAGAATGTGATAATTTATACCTCGATTTGCGGTACAATAAATTGAGTGGAACAAAAAGAAAAACATTTTCTAATTTCGTAAACTAAAACTTAATTCTTTCTAGGCATTTCTGGAGGCAGGGGCGAACTGAAAACCCAACGGTCCTATATTTTTTAAAAGGTCTGAATATTTAATTTGGCGTAATAATAATGAACAGCTATTTCCCATAAAATATTATTTTGCTTCAAGATAAACAAAATATCTTATTTCAAAGTACTTAGGTATTATTCGTTTGAAAAGGCAAGAAATATACAAATTAAATAATTGTTTTTATGTAATTTGATAGGCTTAATTTATAATCAAACAAACAAAAAATCACGAGACAAAGTTAATAAAAATTTAATTTAAGCTTTAATACGTAAATAATATTTAGAATTTTACTGCTGAATACAAAATATACGCGCGTCAAAAGAATCTTAAGATGCCCCACAACACAACAAAAAATAATTAGGTAATATTTTATGTAATAAATCTATGGCGTACAAAAAACCTTAATTAGTTTAATTTATTTTTTCGTCGAAATCACTGACAAGAGACCAATTTTTCTTAAATTTAGCCCCCTATCTACAAAAATAGTCTATTTATTTGTGGCAGATAATGTGCCTATTAATAATAAATTAATTGTTATTTAATTGTTCAATAGTAATTTGATACGCAAGGATGTAATTAAAAATTTGTTTTATTTATAGAAACCATCAAATTTATTGCTTTGGTTGAGGTTATATATTGGTTACAATTAAGAAAACAAATTTAAATTAAATTATGCATATTGTGCTGACATAGGTCTTAGATTGGACTGAATCCTCTTTTATAAACAAATTGTTTGTCTGCAACCATAATGCGCGGTGAAATCTAGTTACTTTAACATTGGCACTTGGCAGGTGATTTTACCCGTTTGCACTCTAGTGTGAAAGTAATTGGTTAAATTTTTATAAATTTTTATGGTATGAGTATATAAATTTAATTTGTATATTATTTTTACTCTACAAGAACAGAAATATTTCTTTTAATACATAAGAAGAATAAATTGCATTTGCGCTGTTAAGACATTCATAATGATAAATGAGTATGACATATTTTTAATGACTACATCGTTGTATACTTTACATCGGGTATACTGTTGAGCGTATAATAAGCGTTTTAATATCAAGGAAGCATATTATGGTTGATCAAAAACAAGCAAACATATTATATACATGGCAGGTTTATGTGGCCCGCGCTGCTCAAGCTGCCTGAATACGTCACAATCATAATGTATTAAACTGTTTTATTATTATAGGCACGTCAGGTAGGAAGTAAATTTATTTTATTTTATTCATTTACATTTAATACCAACACACATGATAATAACTCTAACTTTAATTATTATTACACTAACGATATTACCTATAAAAGTGTAAGCGACAATCTAAAAAAAAATCAAGTTCTTAATTGAATGATGAGCAATACTTTTTACGAAACATAACTGGTGGTTTAGAATTTTTAATTACACAATTCACGGAGTTCCATATGCATACTCCCCTAACAAAAAACGAGGAATTCATAAATAAGCCTACACCGTTAATAGCACGTACCAAGAGATGATTGCGGTGATTGGGAGAGGTTGTTAATTTGTCAAGAATATAACAATTTTGTTGACATTTCAGAAACCTAAAAATGTACAAACACTCTGAATTCGAAAAACTGCTCCAAAGAACAGCCCAGTAATGAATTAATGAGATGGGAAATGTGGTCATATTTCCTTAAGCCACAGATACAGTGCTGGAAAAAAAATGTGCAAACAATGGAACAACTTCTTTAAACAATGGAATGAACTGTCATTAGTGTAAATTTGAGCGCTCTGTCATCACTGGTTTGACAGCAATGACAGTCTGAAGTTGGTAACACTTCGTGTCAGTCACCCGGTAATTATCTCCTTTATTGTAGTAAATAAATTAATAAAATTTTTATTTATATGTTGTATGTTATGTTGTATTTTATTTATATGTTTTATATTGTTTGTATTTGTTGTATTTCAGTTTAGTTCTTCACTATAAATCTTCAATTCAAATAATACAAGATCACTGACACCTGCTAGATGATTATAAAATGTTAGGTTAATTTTTCTTATTATTTATGCAGATTATCATTTTAGCGGTGAGCGGTGACAGCTACTTGCAAACATTAGTTCTCAATTTCTCGAAAATCTCGACCAAGTTTTCTCGAGAAATGAGAATCTCGAAAATTACAAAATAAATTTTCTCGAGATTTCGAGAGCGTAAAACTATGACGATTCCTCGAGATTCTCGAGACGAGATTTCGTATCGGAAACTCTAGTCACCATATATAAGATGTGGAAGCACATACGATTTTATAATTTGGAGTCTTGTTTTAAAGTCGAAGCATCTAGTAGTAGACCACAACATTCTCAATAATAACTCAACTCTGCGGCAGACAGCTTCAATATGATACTTCCACCACATGGTTTTATCAAAAATTAAGCCCAAAATTGCAAACAGCATCGGAGTAATCAACATCTAATCCATTAACATGAATTTTAGGGAAATGATCCGTATTGGTTTTATAAAAATAAAAACCCGGCATACGAAGCAGTACAATTTTTGGCCATGATTACGTTGTTTACAGATGCGATCGGTCTCTCGAAACTAGTTCAAAGAAATCGGATGGTGGTGTACTAATAGCAGTGCATTCTAAACTCTGGAATGCTACGGTAACTCTAGCTCCATCGAGAGTCGAACAAATTGGTGTAAAAATCAAAATAAACCAAACCAATCTGGATGGAGTTATTAATACAACAAACTCGTCAGGTATAGTTCTCGTGCTTGGCGAGTTTAATATTGCAAATATACCTAGAATTTGTGACCCGGAACTAAATTGTATTTTACCATGCAATATAACAACAGATGCGGAATCTATATTTGTGGACGCCATGCTTGGTTATAATTTGAACCAAATACATTACCATTGCTAATAATAGTGATAGATTACTGGATCTTGTCTTCAGCAACGACATTGACGCTTGAAATTTTCTGAATCCATGTTATCTTTTGTCATAAATGATATCAACTAATTTAATGGCGAGTTCGGAACACCTATAACAAATCAATTACAACTTCAAAAAAACCGTGTGGGGCTACAAAGTTACATGGAATCCATCAACTGGCAAATAACTCTCAATTCCAAAAGGATATAATCGTAAATGTTGATAAATTTAATGACATTATGCAGCAAGGCTTCGAACTTTATGTACCTATGTGCTGTAAACCACAAAATTGTCACCATCAGTAGTTCGATGATAGACTGGTTAAAAATCGGAAGTCGAAAGCGTATGCCAAAATGTTGAAAAACGGGTTAGAAGCGGACAAAACTATGTTTCTACATAGTAAAGAATTTGAAGCTTATTTCAAATCAACATACAGGTCGCGTCTCGATCAAATTCAAGGAAAAATTAAAATAAATCCAAAACACTCTTGAAAATACTTTAGGAATAAACGCGAAATTGAAAGATACCCTACTAATATGACCTATAACAATCCAGCTCCTCAAACTCCAAAGATATAGCTGACATGTTCGCGGCGTTTTTTCAATCAGTCTATAAACCAAGCGTTACTAGTGGGTTGTACGAACAACCCAGCAATACCAACGTATCAATAACTCCTCCTGTTATTTTTGAGGATAACATTTTATCGGCCTTAAAGAGATTTGGAGACGGTTGTTGTCTTGACAATATTCCCTCTTCTATTCTGAAGGAGTACTCGGACATTTTATCAATTCCATTGTTACCTATTCACCCACGCCTTAAGCACCGGTGGTGTTTCTCGAAAAACGGAAAGTTTCAAAAATTACACCAATTTTTAAATCTGTCAAACGACATGACGTTACAGAGGAATATCAACTACATGATCAATTCCAAAATTGTTTGAATTAGTATTATGCAACAACTTTAAATCCACAGTTGCACGTCATATATCAATAAACCAGAATGGGTTTATGCCTGGCCGACCCACATTAACTAATCTGGTTGAATGAACATTTGATTCCATCGGCCATCGAAAAGTACTCTAGAGTTTATTCGCATTTGAGTAATAATGGGAAATGAGAAATCAAACATTATTAAAGTTACGTCTGGTGTTCCCCAAGGGTCACACATCGGGCCTGGGATATTTATTGTTTTCGTGGACAACCGAGATAATCAAAAATCAAACGTGCTCATATTTTTAAATATTAAGAATGCAACATCATGTCTTTCCATCGTAAAATAAATCGTTAATGACTTCATATAAAGTCAACAACCAAGTATTGCAAAGATTCAATGAGATTATAGATTTAGGTGTTACATTTGTCGAAAATGCCAGTATCAATAGGCATGTTGAAAGTTGTATTGCGAAAACGGTCGGCATGTTTGGATTTGTTAAAAGATGGACACGTGAATTTAAAGATATGCAAATCTTATGTTCACTCTATTTCGCTTACGTTCGATCACAACTGGAATACGCTGTATCGATCTGGAATCCATACAGATTTTCTTGTTAAAGAAAAGTGGCTGGGATTACGGAACCGGGCGCGGTTACCTCCGTACTCAACAAGATGCACGGATTACAAAATATGCTTGAAAAAATATGAATTCTCTTAGGCGCGGCTTTTATTGGTAACTTTTTGCTTGGTCACATGGGACAGCTTACATTATGGGAACATATAAATTCATAACGAACACCATTCCACAAAATATGGAGCAAATAACCCCATTAATACAACCTATTAAATCATTCAACATCATCGACGATCTATTTGACTTCAATTTATCAAAGGACAACTTCAAAAATATTGTGAAGAATTACTTTTTAAATATCAAATCAAAATTTCATTTCTTTAAATGAAATAAATATAAATGTAGAAAAGTAAGTTAATTCTACGGAAAATAAAGTATCCCAGTAACGTGATTGGTGAATGATGTTTTACGAATTTCCCATTCCGAAAATAACAAACCAAGTACGCAAATTTGGAATTAGAATGTCATGCACTGTGGTAAACAATAAAAGGTGCAGACCTGAAATTACAAGGGCTAGTGATTTACCATCATCATCGATCATTCTAGTTTACGGGCAACAAGATTTAATAGGCAAATTAACAAGATGGCCATTGAAACTGTAAGCGATAGACTTTAAACCAAAAGTATTGTGCATCAATTTAAATAAATCGTATAAATTTTTATAGGTTCACATGGAACTAAGGAATTAATTTATATAAAATTAGTATTTTGTGGGTCCACCCTTTGCCTTAATAACGGTAGAAAATCTTTTGGGTAGAGATCTTACAAATTTTTTATATTCTGCAAGACGTATGGCACTCCATTCTTGGTGCAAACTGCGTTTTAATAAACTCCATAAATGTTCTATGGGATTCAGGTCCGGGGACTGGGCAGGCCACTTCAAAACCTTAATGCCATTTTCCCCAAACTATGCCATTGTGAGGGTAGATTTATGACATGGCGCGTTATCCTGTTGGAATTTAACGCCATTCATGTTTGTATCACCGAAAAGTGCAGAATTAGTCATGCAGCCCCAGACCATTATGCTGCCTTCGCCGTGTTTCACGGTTGGTACCATACACTCTGGTCTAAATGCTTCGCCTACCCGGCGACGCACAAAAAACAAGAGACCTCGGAAAACTAATATATTTGTATCACATTTTATTTTAAAATCAGATTATTTAATATTATTAGGAGATAGAGTTGTCAACTTACTTCAAAGTTTGATTCGTTTAACAATACGATATTTGACCAATCCATTCTTCGGTGAAATTTTGGTATTTTAGGGCCCATTTATACCGAGCATTCTTGTTTTTTCGGAGAGCCATTGTTTCTTCCTGGCTTTACAGCCTTTTAGACCAGCTTTTTGAAGCCTTCTACGAGTGGTGCGAGCGGAGATTGGTTTCTGAATTTCTACTTACTACTCAGCAGCGAGGTTTGAAGGAGTTTTTTTCCTACTTTTTAGTTTAGTGATGCGGCTGCGCTCGGTTCTGTACCTATTACTGTGTGATCCTCTAGCGGAGAATCGCTCAATAGTATATTGCACAGATCGGCGTGAACATTTCACAGTTTTAGAAATCTCTACTTGTGATTTCCCTTGCTCATGCAGAAGCTGTATACACGTTGTTCTAAACTTAATTCTTTTTGTTTAGGCATATTGCAACAATATCACTAAATTTATCAAATCAAAACACCAAAAGCCCACTAGATCACTGGATGAGTGAAAGCAGCGAACTGTTGAATAAATACAAAATGGAAAAATAACAAATTTTATTGCACCAGACGGTTTATTGCCACACCTGCGGTGCGAGTCATTGTTTTAACTCTTTTTAGATGTCGAAAAAATAATCAATCATACCTATCGTGTATGCCCGAAATTTTTAGGGTGCTCAAAACTTTTGGCCAAGGCTAAATATTTCAAGGCAGTATACTATTCTCAATATTTAAAACTAATTCTAATGCTGCTAGGTGTTGTGTTAATCCGTTTGCATTCCATATGGTTCTTCTTAATGAGTACTTTTGATGTCTGGTTTCTGCTCCGGAATTATGATTTGAAATATGTATTGCCGACATTATTTATTTTTAGCTATTTTGGAACTTATTTAGTTTACTTTGTTCCTCAAAGCTCGAACTTGAAAAGGCCTACGCATATATATAATACTCCCTACGCATAGGTACTTCATTTCTTGTTCGATCATTGTTTGGATGACTTAGAGGAGGTTTGCGTGCCTGATCCCTCATTTTCTGTACCTGCTTGGCAACCTCACATTCTCGGTAGCTGGCTAGATGCTGCCTATTATTTATACATTTTGCTGGTTCTTCTTTAGAAAGTTTGCAAGTTTGTGATGCGTGCTTTCCAGCACATTTAACACATCTTGGTTCGCGCGCGTAATATTTTTGCTAGTACAATGCTTGTACTGCCTCTTTTAACAGCTTCGATCTTTACTCGAATGTTGAGTAAGCCAGTTACATCGTAAATTTTTTCTATTTACTCGGATTTATCAAACGTTAGCATGAACAGGATACGAGTAAGTCCTCTTTTTGAAATTGATTCTAGTCGGTTCTCTCCGCTACGTCTCTCTTTTTTTAATAATGTTCACGGCATCAAGGATTTTAAATTCTTTACTTTCTAAGTCCTCCATTATTGAATTACTTTCAGTTTCGATGTAAGCCTCTACCATGACCTTGATGGGTCGATCGTTTTTATTTTCGTATGAGTACCACTGATATTTTCCATATTCAGCTTCATTGACAAGTTTCTGTATGCGCTTGGATTGGAAGTGTTAATCTTCCATACATTATTGTTCAGAGCAGTGATTTTGTACTCTTGTTCCGTATCAGTACTCATTACACTTTGGATTTCTCAATAGTTGGTTACTCTTACTATAAAAATCGGTGCAGAGCATTTCACCTTTGACCATGCTTCATTTTGTTGAGCTGGTTGCCGTTCGGGTGGTTTCTCTACCTCTGGTGGGGACTTGAGTATTCAGACTTCTGCGACTCGCGAGACCTTTTTTAACTAGTACTTCGTTGTCTGACGCTTGTTTGTTTATGGTTTTTTTCCGTTTTTGAATTTGTTTTAACTATTTTCAGAGTAACGGAAGATTAACTGTTTCAGATTAACTCGCGTTGAAGATTGGAGATTAGAAGCTCTATGTTTTCAATTTTTTGTTTTAGTGCTCGATTTTATTTTTCTAGATTAGAATCATCCACGTCCGTCCATCATTTGCATTGCTTCTGCTTCTACTTTTGGCATACGTTCTTGCTATATTTGACTGCTGTTGAAACGGATTCGCTGTTTCAAAATTGATTTCACTAACATGCAAAGTGGTTCCCCCCAGAATCCATTTAACCGGCCTCCGAAGAGTGTGGAGTAGCTAATTTGAAAAATGGTGTACCACCTGGGGGTAAATCATTTTGGTCCATTGCATTGTGTTAGATTGACTATTCGCTATATTGATCTATTGAATACGAAGGAATTGGTTATCACAACCGTTCGTGTTACATTACAACGCCCAGGGTGCGCCCGTATTCGAGAATACTTTGTGGAGGGTGTCAATCGTATGCACCCTATACCTACAAATGATAAATAAAATTGTATATACATTTGTACATCTGGTTCGAAAGGTATAGGCACTTTTCCAAATCAATCGAATTAACACTAATAATCTTTTGATGTCCCCAAGTGTACTTTACCAAATAAATAAATTTTATTATTTTATTAATCCCAGACACATAATTTTAATTCACACCTACCTGTAACGAATTGTAATTTTTCCACCAAAGCCGAGGAACACAAAATTAATCAATTTCAATCAATCCAGATAATAAATTATTTAACACAACTAATACTGCAAATCAATCTAAATTTTCTTACAATTTCATCTAATCTGTCACATTAATCTGTGTGATGTAAACAGAAAATTTACCCATTAAACTTCATTACATGTGCACATCACCAACATTTTACGTTATCTACTTGAATGTAGGCGCGTTATTTGAATTGAGTAAATAATTATGCGATGAGGAAATAAATTATTTCGCATTACTCAATAGGATTTATTTCGTAATCATCGTTTTTCTTGGAATTGCACACCGAAGGCATACAAAAATAAAACGAGATGATAAGACAGCCGAATGTTTACGGTATTTTACAAATGGAATAGAAATTTAACACGTCATGTATAAATAATCGATTTCGCACAAAAATAAATTATTTTGGTTAACGTATCCGTGCCTAATTAAAATTATTATGATATGGAATATTAATTAATTTGGAACTCTAATGAAAAATCGATTTTCCCGCCATAAACCAACCATTAAATTTCGAAATATTAATTTTGATAGAACATAGATTAAAAATAATAGCAACGGTTAACGTGACGGCGAATAAAAATCGTTAATAGCAGAAAATTTCAGTTTTTCCTGTCTGGTAGTAAAACAAAGCGCGTTGATTGAATTTTAATGATTGGTATATAAACGTTAATTACATTGAAATAAAATGAAAATAGATCAAATGTTGCCTTTGTTGTATTTTATGATTGTAAAGAGCGTTTTATGTACTTGTTACAAAGTTGTAATTATTTAAATAACCTAATTACCAGATCGGTTTGTACGATAATTGCAGAACAATTTGATATTTATCTTTTCGTATCATTTCGGGGGGCTTGTTATTAAACTGGCATCAAAAGATTCAATCAGTAATAGGATTTTTTACAACGATAAATGTTTATACCAAAGCTATGCAAGGACCGTTTCCATTTTTGCACTGAAACTGATCTCTTATTTTCGTGTCCGTTATTAACTTATGCTGTCTGTCTGACTAAATTGGTGACTTTTCCTTTCAAAACTATGTTCCAATTTTAGGTGACTAACGAAAAGTCTCTTCGCGAGCATGCTTTTCAATTTATTCTCTCATGTTTCCATGAGATTTCGTTATTTGAAAATTTCGTATTTGAAAAACTTATTTTATTGGTGTTAACTTCTACCGCTCCGATGAAACCGAGTTAAGTTGACAGCTATGTTAAAATTTATTTCGATCGTTTACTCATTTTCCAGATTAATTTTAAAATATTTTTACTTTAAATCTGTATTTTAATACACAGTTTACAATGAGGGTTGACAGAAAACGTTGACAGATAGAACCTAATTCCTTGAGTTAAAACATAAAAACGAAATTCAGTCCTAACCTGCGTTTCTGTAGACATAAATCTGACTTTATGAAATAAAAATCACCCCCACCAATAAATATTGTGGGTGTAACCAGTTACCCACTAATTCAGTCACTGATGAAATCGGTTGCTGACAAAGACTATAAGGTTACAGCGCTAAACAATGACGTTTGGAATATTAATACACTGGACTCAGATACTTATAAAACCTTATCTTTGAAATTGAATGCTGGAAAGTATCAGTGGTTCACTGGCGAGAACAAACCAAGAGGTTTGTATCACACTTCCTCAAGCAAAGAAATAATGGAAGACTTACAAAATATATTTTATTGTTATTAATATTGTTAAAAAAAAGAATCCAGGACGGAAACCAAATTATCAGTAAAAGGGGACTTCTTCTTTTTATGGTGGTATTTGACACCAAAGAGAATGTTCAAAACATTTATCAAAAATCACAACACGCATGCCCAATGCAAGAAATATCAGGAATTTAATTACATCCAAAGATAATGCGGCCGAGTCCAAAATGTGTAAAATGCTCAGGTAATCATATTACCCAGGCATGTACAATAGGGAGAGATGTGCCAGCCAAGTGTACAAATTGTTAGGGCCAACATCCGGTTAATTATCGAGGCTGTGAGGTTGCTAAACAACTACAAAAATTAAGAGATAAAACAAGAAATCAACCGCAAAATCACGAAAATCGGAGGGTTCAAATATCAAATCAGATGGATCAAAACCCACAACCAAGCAACACATTGTAAAGAAGTTCACTTGCCCAAGTAGTGGAAGGTTTAGGTTCAACCAAACATATGGGCTCCAAAAATAACCAAATTATGGAAAACATTATGAACAGCATTGCAGCTATTACAAAGAGGCTAGATGACCAAACTAATCTGAACAACATGATACTTGATCAACTGAAGAAAATGCAGCTCAATCAACGCAATCCAACAAAAAATTATTAAGTAAGAACACAACTTTCAAAATAGCAGTCTGGAATGCGAATGGGATTATGCAACACATTCCAGAAATATAAATATTTTTAAATTGAGACAAATCGACAAATCTTCGTTTGTTAAAATACGGGGTTAGATAACTTAGATCACTGCATCCATCCAGCGAAAAGAGCAAGAGATGGTTCGGCATTAGTAATAAAAGAAAATATAAAACACCATTTAGGAACAAGTTTCGTAGAAGAAACTATGCAAGTCACTCCCCAGCATAACTTGAAAAGGGAGGACTACCTTAAACTACAGGGTGGCTGAGACCAAATGTTACTGACTTCACTCTGCTGTCATTTGTGTAGTTGTCGTTTTCGCGCGTCAATTTTTTAACAGATTGAAGTTTGGTTAGTTGTTTACATGTGGTCAACAAATAATTGTTCTAAATTAATATCTTCAACAAAAATCGTAATGGAATTCAAACGTAATAGTGTAATTGCACTGTATTTGGGTATAAATTCACAAACAGCAATAGTTCGTCAGCTCCAGCATTTGAATGTGAATAAAATGTTTGTGTATCAACCATAACTCGATACAACGAAACTGGTAGCATCGCTAAACGCAACAGAGGCGGTCCTAAAAAGACAGCAACATCAAAAGAAATGATACGAAATGTGAAGAAATGAATCCAACAAAACTCTCGTCAAAGTGCCAATCAATTAGCCGCCCATCTACATGTTTCACGATACAGCATTCAAACCATATTGAAAAATGAACTACACTTGAAGCCCTACAAGATACAAAAAGTTCAAGATCTTACGGAGGCACAAAAAAAAGTTAGACTTGAAAGAACACGAGCATTGAGGGCCTTGGCCGAACGTGATGAGATTCCAAAAATTGTCTTTTCTGATGAGAAAATTTTCACCATTCAACAGTATGTGAATAAACAAAATGATCGTGTTTGGTTAGAGCACAAGTCCAACGATAATTTGGACACAAGAGTTGCCATGTGCAAGCAATCACCAGCTTATGTTATGGTTTGGGCTGCAGTGATTGCAGATGGACGCACTCCTCTGGTTTTCATCGAACATGGAGTCAAGGTAAACCAAGAGGTGTACCGCCAAAAGATCCTAAACGATGCTTTGCTACCTTGGGCACGTAAACATTTTGGTACGAACCGTTGGACATTCCAACAGGACTCGGCACCGTCACACAAAGCTCGAGCGACACAGCAATTTTTACAAAATTGCGTTCCGCGATTGGCCACCATATTCACCAGACTTGAATCCCATGGATTTCTCCATATGGTTCATTTTGGAGAGTAAGGTGTCCACTAAAAAATACGAAAGTGTTGATGCATTGAAGTCAGCTGTTCGAGAATGGAATAAAATTCCGCAAGCTCACGTTCGGTCAGCATGCAATGCTTTCTATGGAAGACTGAATCAAATAATCAGAGCCAAAGGAGGTCATATCGAGCAGTAACATGTTTTTCATAAAATGTAATATGTTTTCAACATATTCCACGAAATTTCAATAAAAAATAATCAAAATTAAAAAAGTTACAGCGTTTTCATTTAGTAACAGTTGGTCGCAGCCACCCTGGACGTGATTTTATTGTTGGTGGTGACTTTAATGCAAAATACACCTATTGGGAATCTTAATTTACGACGTCAATAGGTAAAGAATTGCTTCAAGCAGGGCAGACATGTGAAATCTGAATTTTACTCTTGTGGTTCCCCAACATACTGGCTCAGTGACAGAACGAAGATATCTGACCTAATAGACTTTTTTTAGCAAGAGGTATATCCCAGAACTAAATCCACATTGAAGACAGTAATTTTCTAGTATCGGATCATTCCCCGGTTATCATGACAGTCAGTGAAATGGTAATTCAAAGAGAGAGTGCATCCAGATTAACAAATTCAAACACTAACTGGGATCTCTTTCGTGAAGTATTGGAGTAAAAATCAATTTTCAGGTACCGATAAGAAATTCCCACCAGTTGGAAGATGAATTAGAACAACTCAATGAAGCAATTCACTATGCTGCTTTGGCAAGTACCTCCATTATACAAAATAAGAGGAAGCTTAACATATCCTACCCAATGGAAGTTAGAGAGTTGGTACGACAAAAACGACGGGCACGTAAAACCTGGCAGATAACTAGAACACCGGAGAACAAAACAATTCTTAACAATTTAGGTAACAGTCTCAAATCTCTTAAAGAAGTTAAAAATGCATCAATCAGCAGATATCTAGTTAGCCCACCCGATGAAAAAAATTCTGATTGTTCTCTGTGGAAGGCGCGGAAGAGGCTCAAAAGACCCAAAATGCAAGTGCCTCTACTTAAAAAGGAGGATGGAATCTGGCCACGAGGTCCTAAAGAGAACGCTGATCTATTTGCGGAGTACCTCGAGAATACCTTCCAACCACTACCAAGGCAAACGACCACTGAAAATATAATGTCAATTCACAAGCTACGATGATTTTGCGATATACGCCCAGTAACTCTTTTTTTTATTTATTTGGCACTAGCTCCAAAAATTTGGTGCCATATGGCCCGTTATAAAATTTACAAATATATATAATGTTTACATTTTTTGCCATCTTAATTTAATTTTAATTTCTTTTCATACACCTAGCACACATCGATCCCCTTTCACACTTCTATCTTATTTGTTCTAATAAATTCATACACATTCTTATATACGTTCATTCCCATTCGTAATAATTCAGCCAAACTACTTGCACTCAATAGAACATCGAACATTTGTCTGCTCTGGTTAAATGCAGAACATTTCAGAATCAAATGTTCGATGTCCTCCACAACCAAACAGCTTTCACATAATTCACACACAACCAAATTGCGTTTCTTCAAACATTCTTTCCAATTTCCATGATCCAATCTCACTCCATAGTTTCATAGTTCGTAACATTCTAGTATCTCCTTTGAGCACCTTAAAGAACGGTTGCCTCAAAGGAGACCTAACCAACTCAAAGTATTTCTTACGTTTCACCTGACATTTTTCAACAAACTCTCTCTCTTACATCCTCAATCAAACAACCCCGTTTCGTAAGCATATCGGCTCTTTCATTACCTTCAATCTGTAGGTGAGAAGGTATCCATTGAAGGATGACCTCCCTTCTACAAGATTGAAGATACTTATATAGCATTTCCACATACACATTGCCTTTAGTTCCCCCGCCCTTACTAAATAATTCCAACCGATTCCGAGAGTCAGAGAATAACACTATTCTCCTTCTCCCTTGTGTCATTGCCAGCTTGATCCCTTCCATAATCCCTATCAATTCTGCATTCATTAGACAGATACTGTCATGCACTCTTACCATTTTCTCTTTTCTCATTGAAGGAATATAAATTCCCACATCTACACGATGATCATTTACACTTGCATCTGTATACACTTCCTCATGTGCAACATAATTAATTCGTATTTTGCAAAATTCACTCTTAACCGACAACTCATTCATCATTGCTTTTGTTGTGTCACCAAACTTCAACCGCACTATAGATTGCTCAGAGGGACTTTAGGATTTGTTTGACTTCCGTCCCTCTTTGCAATCTCTCTTTCATTTCATTCACCAATTTATTGTCCTTGGTTAACATTCGCACAGTCTCTCGCACGTTGACCCATTCCCTCTTATAATTAGGAGGCGAATCACCCAATTCAGACCACAGAGTATGTATTGGTGTCGAATTGATCGCTCCCAATACCACTCTAGCACACGCATTCTCCACAAGCAGCAACTTTTTAAACCCAACCTTGGACCCATCACCATATATACTCATTCCATACGCGATTTTAGTTGACACTAGCGCCTTTCGTAACATATCAGTCACACCCGGATGAGCTCCCCATTTCGGTTTGCTCACTCTTTTAATCACGTTCAATCTACTCTTACAATTATCGGCCAATTTTTCTATATGCACTTTGAAAATCATTCTTCTGTCAATCCAGATTCCCAAATACCTAGTCAATTTCACACACTCAACTCACTCTCACACTCTCTCATTATATATTCGCACATCAACCATCCGATTCGTTCTAAAAGCCATACTACAACATTTACTCGAATTTACCCTCAAATTCAATTCACTCAAATATTCGGTTACCTGATTCACACATTCTTGAGCCCGACTCAAGGCTTCCTCGATGGTACTCCCCTTGTCCATCAGAACAAAGTCATCTGCAAATTGCAAAATTACTTTGCCCGAAGAGTTACACCTATGTATCGAGCTCGTGTACAGGTTGAACAGAGTCGGTGAGATTTTACTGCCTTGGGGAGGCCCATAGTCACCGCTCTTTCCAACCTATACCCTCTACCACATAAAACTAACTTTCTCATTCATGAACTCATACACCCATTTGCAAATTTTCCACGGAAACCCCAAGTCCATAAGGATCTGATAAAGTTTTTCTGGAACCATGTAATCATATGCCCTTTCTATATCGAAAAATACCGCCACAACATACTTATTTTCCTTTTGTACTTCTCACACAAACTTTTCTACACATTTATCAGCAGAGTGGTTGTGACGAAACCCAAAGGTGGTTTCCGGCAACAAATTTCTCTCATTCACAAATTAATCTATACGACCTTTCATCATACCATTCACAATTTTAACAAATACATTCAACATACATATTCCTCTGTAATTTGTTGCCAGATTTCTATCCCGATCCCTTTTAGGAATAGGTACCACTCTGCTTTCCTTCCATTTTTCCGGTATCTGAATACTCATCCATACTTGATTGAGAATTCGAAGCAAAGCCCGCCTTGGCTTCGAATTCTAATCTACCAATCGTTTTATAATTCACTGTTAGTTCCGGGTGTAGTAGAATTTTATGTTTCTAAAACCCCTCGGAACTCTTCTCATTCAAAACCCTTACACATATCGTTCATAAATTCATTTTCATTATCAGGTTACAAAACATCATATAAATCGTTCAAATTGCTACGTACGTCCGTAATCATTTGTAAAAAGACACCTCCATTCTCACTGTCATCTAACACTGCATTTCTGCCTTGCGCTCTATATCATCTCACTCTATTAAATTTATCCCATACATCCTTAGTTGTGGTACTATGTGTCATTTTGGACACATAGTCCCGCCAACTTTTCCTTTTCGCTCTACGGATAGCCTTTTTCAATCTTGCATTCATCCTTCCATAATTTATTCTGCATTCATGACATATACACCTATTGAACTCTCTCAATGCTATCCGTTTCCTTTCATACCAATACTGGATTTCATTGTTCCAACAACCATTCACCTTATATTCATTCCCACTGACATTTATAGTGCACATTTCATTCATTCTCTCTATTTCATCCTCAAGTTGGTTAACCTCATTTACTTTCTTCAGTATGAGAGTCTCATTCATACGTTCGACTCATTTCTTACCATTCATAATGACCTTACGGTCTATGTCAACATTTACACCACCTAAGCATATCCTGATCAAATAATGATCACTACCCAAATTCTCATCTGTGACATCCCAAGTGACTTGGCCCGCCAGCCCACTAGATATTAAAGTTGAACCTATCGCGCTGACTATCGACCCCACTCTCGGCATTCTAGTCGACCCAACATCATTCAGGACTACGAGACCGGAATCCAGAATGAGGCGGGTCAACCAGTTACCTCTAGCATCAGTTCTTTCACTCCCCCATATTCTCGAATGCGTATTCATATCGTATTCATATACCCGCTAGAATCACGTCACTTTTGCCTTCCACCCGTTCAAACAAAATTTGAAAATCTTGTTGGCTTCTCGCTCTATCAGACGTAGACAACACTGGAGTTGCATAGATACTAAAAAATAACAAGTTTCTGTCCTGATTCCGAATTTTGGCTGCGATAACTTCAGTGCTCGAAACGCGGTATGTCACAAAGGACCAGGCTGATATTGGTACGTGTCAATATCGCCACCCCGCCGAAGCCATCAGTCCTCGGTCTGGACAGATAATTGTATCCTTTGACCCGAAACGTCTTATCCTAACGCTCCCAAGTTTCACACAAAATCATCACATTGACATCGTTATTGGTCAGATAATTCCGCAACATATCGCCAATGGCATATATACTGCGAATATTTATCTGGCCAATTTTCACGCATTCTTTGGATCTCAGCATTCGCTCTACCATTCAAAGAAATGAAGAAGGGAAAGGGCATTTATAAACGCAAATGCGTTCTGTCTCCTCCTTCCCTTATTCATCATCAATCATACTTACATGGTTAGTTCCAAATAGTGTTAATTCTTTTGGAGTT
Source organism: Nephrotoma guestfalica (assembly GCA_963691935.1). Lineage (NCBI taxonomy): Eukaryota > Metazoa > Arthropoda > Insecta > Diptera > Tipulidae > Nephrotoma > Nephrotoma guestfalica. Next base: position 224,622,946 of record OY829913.1, on the reverse strand, counting down.
AAATTAGAATGTCTCATTGCTAGCCATGCTTCATTTTTTTGGTTGTCTCTATGTCCATTGCTGTATTACAAGTTGTTTGTTGATTTGATTGCGGTTGTTATTGTAATCTTTCTTGTTGTTGTTGTGTAAATACAGCAATTTGTTGTTGTAGTTTGTTCGTTTCTAGTAGTTGTTTTGGTTGTTGCGGCTATTGTTGATTTTGTTGTTGTTGTGCTTGATTTTTTTGTTGCTGTTGTTGTTGTGGTTGGTTCAATTGTCTCTGTTCTTGCCTTGAAGTTAAATTGATTTTTTGATATGATTGTGGTTTTGCCTGTTCTAGTTGGTTTTCTTTGTTTTGCGGCTTTTGTGGTGTGTTTGGTGGGTTAAAGGCGGTTTTTAGTGTATCTGCATATGTTGTCTGGTTAGCTGGTGTGGTGTTTGCATATAATCGAAAATATTTGGCTTTCACCTCGGGAAATGTTAATTTATCTACAGCTTTAATTTTCACTATTTCTACTTCTCGTTTATATACCCGACATTCCTTACTATTGCTGGTGTGTGCCTCTCCACAATTTATGCATTTTAGTGTAGTGCACGGCTGGTTGTCTGGTGTTACTTCACTACATTTGTAGCACTTAGGATCACTTGTGCATCTCTTTTTGGTGTGACCAAATTTGTGACATTCGGTGCACTTCAACGGATTTGGAATGTACAATCGAATGCTTAGTTGTATAAAGTTTGCCCTCACATATTCCGGTAATACTAGTGAATTTAAAGTCAGGATAATTGCTGCTGTGTCGGTTAATTTGTTTTCCACCCTATTCTTTATTTTATATACCTCTATGACGCCTTGGTCCTTAAGCCCTTCTTTGATTTCCTCCTCAGTTAAACTTTTTAGGTCGTGGCAGAAAATGATACCTTTGGAACTGTTTAATATGGGTGTTTTGTAACTTTTATTTTGGCCAATTGCCCCAGAGATGTTGCCTTCAGTAATGCATCCGTCGCTGCCTGATTTTTTCAGAACCAACAGTTCTTCTTGGTTATCATATCTAGCGCTTTTTGTATTCCAAAAGGTGAAAAATTTTACAGGTTTAGTCCCTCCTGCTCGTGCTTATTATTAGATATTTTTCATTCACTCCATTGCAATTCATTATATCTGCACCGCCACCGAATCATAATCTCTTGGAGGGTTGGATATTATTTCCCAACATCCTCAACGGTGCGAATCTATTTGGGCTTTCAAACATCGCCTCTTTTAAGAGCCGAAGCCCTCCTTTTGCCCCACTCCTTGAAAAATAAATTTTACACCGAGCTGTTAATTTTTATGTGTACGCTTGCCAATCTATGCAGTCTGACATAAATTTACAATGCGCCCAGTAACTCTCAAAGAATAAAAAGAGGAAGTAAAAAGCAACAAGAATTTTAAAAAAGCCCCAGGATATGACTTGACTACTTGCCAAATAATCAAGGCTCTACCAGGTAAAGGATTTCGTAAGCTATTACGCATAATCAATGCAAGCTTTCGGTTAAAATATGTTCCATGGCAACGGAAAGTAGCAGAAGTAATCATGATAGCAGAACCTGATAAACCACCTAACGATAAAAAATCATACAGGCCAATTTCATTGCTGCCAATTATGTTAAAACTTTTTGAAAAGTTATTACTAAAAAGGCTTAAACGAATAATTGAGGACCGACAACTAATTCCTCCGCATTAATTTAGATTCAGAGAAAAGCACTCCACAATTGAACAGGTGCGTAGAATCACCAACGTTATTGAAAGAACGTTAGAAAATAAAAATGCTCCAACAACGTATGCTCCAGCATATTTCTGGACGTCACCCAAGCATTCGATAAAGTCTAGCGCAGTGGATGGGAATTCAAGCTGCTTGGAGATCTGCCAAGGCAATTCTATGCCATACTAAGATCTTATTTATCCAATGACATTTTCGTGTGACATATGAGGTTGAATACTCCGACCTAAAGAAAATCTCTGCCAGTGTTCCACAGGGGAGTGTCTTAGGACAAATCCTGTATTTATTATATATAAGGGATATTCCAACATCAGATGAGGGAACCATAGCCACCTTTGCAGATAACACAGTAATCATGGCGATTGGAAGTATTGTCGCTGATGCAACGGGCAAACTCCAGAAGATTACCAATGCGGTTTGTAACTGGACTAAGCGCTGGAGAATCAAGCTTAATGAGACGAACTCCACGCATATTAACTTTACAAATCAAAAGGCTTCCCATATACCAATAGAAATTAACTCACGACCGGTGCCATATGCAAATAAAGCCAAATATCTTGGCATGACACTCGATACCAAGCTCAAGTGGAGAGAGCATGTCAAAAAGTAAAAAGAAGAACTTAACATTAAGTTCAGAAAAATGTATTGGCTGATTGGTAGAGGCTCTGAGGTTACATTATACAACAAGCTGCTCGTTTCAAACTAAGATTCTCCGTAGCAACGTAAATGCTCCGTGGTACACAAGAAATTAATACCTTTACAGGGCCTTACAGATGGAATACATCAAAGATGAAATAAAAAAGCATGCTGCCAAACAAAAAATATGGTTCCAGGAAAATGGAAACCCTATATTCGCCGTTCAAAGAACGGGGCCATTTGACCTAGTAAACATACCAAATTAAAATTAGTATTTTAAATAGGTTTAATTAATTTTGGGACTAACCATTGGGTTTCACCCCAATAAATCAGAATTGTTTAAGAAATGTAAAATTTGTAAATTTGAAAGATAAATTGCTAGATGAGTACAGTCTCAGTTGTAATTAATAAGGAAAAAAAACTTTCTATTAAAATCTTAATTTTTCTTATTAGATTTTGGTTTAGCAGTGTAACACACATATACATACACACAGTCGTGTTAACCGTGGAATACGTCACACCCGTATTCATATTGTCATTTTCTATATAAACAGTTGAATTCATTACTGCTTTTCATTCTGAAAACAAATACCAATGCTTTTATAGAAAAACTGCATACATACAAATTAATTGTTTTGTTTGGGTTTGAATGTGTACCTCCGTTTAATTTTTTCATAATATTTCCTTTGTGAATTTGTGTAGTAGAAGAAGAAAAGAGACACTCAATTGATGAGAATTGTATATATAGTCTTTCGCTTGGTACACGGAGATTTCCCCTTCAAAATTTGTTTATAATTTGTGTGAAATCAAAGTGTAAAATTGTCACACAAACTTTCTATTAGAATCTTAATTTTTGTATTGGATTTTGGCTTAACAATCTAACAGTAATACATTGACATTCGTAAAAGAAGGTTTAAAAGCTGGGGTGGATTAGTTGAGCCAATTTAGCTGAAATATACCAGGTACTCTTGAGGATAATCTTTAATTTATTTCGAAGTATTAAGAAATATTTAAAAATTTATCAGCAAACTCGAGTTTACCATATAGTATTTGCCGGGATTTACTAAATAGGTTTACAATTAGGTCTCTGGAACTAGGGTGATTCGGATAAGTAGCATAATCAATCACGATTTGAAAAATTGACTGAACTTTAAATATATACACCAATCATGTTTTAGTTTATAGCAATAAAATGGTTTTGATTCATAAAATCTCTGCGTGCTTCTTTTTAAATTATTATTCAAATTCTTATTCTACTTTGGGAATAAAATATTTTATCACATTCTTATTATTTTTCTTTAGTACCTACATATATGTACTTTCCCATAAAAAGACGAAGTATTTCCATCATCAGCAAATACAAGAACATATGTTACGAGAACAATAAATTTTTAGTTGAAGATACTATTGATTATGATTCGAGCATAACGATTTTTTTTATTAAACACTATTTTGTGAACGCTTTTAGTTTGATGTGTGTGGAATAGAAATCATTCTAATAGATTTAGATAGATAATCATATTATACCCAAAGTATTATGTGAGTCATTGACCAATATTACAACAATCACTGGTGCGAAAACAGGTAAAGTGTTATATTTTTATATTCGAGTTATATTACACGATACTAGGAGAAGATAGATAGAGAATTTTCTATACATAAAATAATTTTCAATTTAAAAAACCAATCTTCATCGATGATGTTGGACAAAATATTTCTTACGTGTTACAGAGTATCGAAAGTATTTTAACTTGATGATGTTTTTATCACTTTGTGATTTAATATTAAATTGAATTTTTGGCATGATTGCGCTTTTGGACCAAAAGTGGGGTACGCTATTGTGAATGAAAATTGCAAGCAATGAACTATTCAGGTTATCATCGTTATTTTAAAACTTTTAGGAATGCTACAAATTTAAATGTAAAATGGATTCCCTCAAGAGAGTCAAGGTACATTTTACCGTTGTTCTGAATTTGTCAATGCGCCCTTTCTCGCCAACATAGAAATATGAAATCGTTTTACAAAAACAATATTAATGAAATTGTCATGATTCATCGAAATTTTCTATAACTTTGAACTTTGTCATTTTTTTACTTTATTCTGTAGATTAAATTATAATGTATATCAATAAGAGACCCTCGAATAAAGCTTTGAGCTGATGGTGGACTTTAGGAAATTAACGACGACCCCTCGCCGAAGTACTCCGTATTGAAGAATGTGATATATCTTTTAAACCACTGATCAGAATTTAATAATACAAGGTGGGCCAAATTTTTTTTTTTGTACTAGCGTTTTTTTTTTAGTATGGTAAGGGTTATGTCACTTCTGATTTGACAGAAAGTTAGTTTTATCCTTCCGCTGAACGAAAATGGTTGTGTATTCGCTTAAACAACGCTGGGAAATATTGAAACATTAATAAATGGTGTAAATGGTGAGCGCTACGCCATGATAAACGATTTTTTGTTCCCGGCACTTGAAGAGGAGGACATAGGCAACATTTGGTTTTAACAAGACGGCGCTCCGTGCCACACAGCACACGTTTCAATTGATCCTTTGCGAACTATCTTCGAAGATCGAATTATCAGCCGAAACGCTGATGTGATTTGGCCGCCTCGGAACTGTGATTTGACGTCGTTAGACTATTATCTTTGGGGTGCCGTCAAAGTTAAGTGTTACGCCTATAAACCAGCAACGATTGACGCTCTCGAGAACAATATTCGCATTGCCATTGAAGACATAATACCGCATACCATCGAAAATGTGCTCAAAAATTGAACCGACCGTATGGGGTACGTCAAGGCCAGCCGAGGCAGTCATATGAATGAAATAGTATTCCATAATTAATCGGAAGGATTGTACTTTACAATGAAAAAATAAACTTGAAAAAAATATTGAGAACTTTGTTTTATTGCATTTAAAAAAAAAAATTTGTTAGCCCACCCTATATTATATTCAATTGAAAGCGAACTACGCCCTTTGACAGAAATTTCAAAATTTTACATTTGCTCAACAAAAATTAAATTTTCTCTAATATATTTATGTTGCTTTTTACAAAAATACTTGTTTTACAAATTATTGAACCTCTTGTGTTAAAAGTTGCCGTCTGAAGTAATTAGAGGCACCGATAAACCCTGTGTTTTATAGGAGTTTCGTCCCGGTTAAAACCCTTGTTTTACAACTTGTTTTTGTAGGGTTAAGCCTCTCATTAAACAACTAACACAAGATTTGATTTAGAAGTTGTTATTTCTAGGGGTTAGATCCTCCGTTAAACCTAGCGATTTATAGGATATTTTTTTAAGCATCCCTCGTTGGACCCTGTCTATTATAGATGGTTGATTTTCGAGGTAAGGCTCAATGAACTAATTATTTTATAAATTATTTTCTTTGGGTCACTAAACCATCCGTTAAGCCACTTGTTTTACAAGTAATTTTTGGTTTATTGGCTGGGTATGGTCAATCACAACCAGTTTTACAGTTTCTTTTTAATGTGTTCGACTAACTCTGCGTTAAACTCTGCGTATTATAGGTTGTCTATTGGAGATTTAGACCCCCTGTTAACCTCTGGTTTCCAAAAATATTTTGGGGGGTTCGACCGACATTAAAACAAGCCGCTTTACGAATTATTTTTGGCAGTTACACCCTGTGATTTGTAAGTTGTTTGGAGGTTAGACCACTCGCTAAATCGATAGTTTTATAAGTTTTCCGTGTTTTGTAAGTTGTTTTTAACTCATATTATAACTGAGTGTATTATAAATCGTTTCTAGTTAATGAAAAAAAAATTATCACACAACCATTCCGACAAATATTGATAGATGGCAGCAGTAAAAGGCGATTAATTTGGGTACGCAACTAATTTCGGACAACATTTATTTCGGTTCAAAACTAATTAATAAAAAATGGCTTTCTCTCTTTTTATCCCAACACGGTGGGAAACTGTTGGTTGTGATAAAACATAATAAAATTAATAATTATTTAATTTTATCGTAATTGGTAATAATATTTGGAAAAAAATCGCATTATAAATTAATTAATGTGTACTTTAAAATAAATTAAACTTTTAAAAATAAAATAAATGAGTTATCTACCCAGTATAACAAAACGCACATATGAAAATATGGAATAATCGCTTATGTCTACATTAGCTACTTTTCATTTTCTAAAAGATTCACAATTCGGAATTCAAAATTAATATGAAATAATCGCCTAACTCGACGTAATTTATTATTCCAAAACTGTTTTTTCCTTTTTAACGATTTTAAGATAGATTTTTACAACTTATTCCAAAAGCACTTGATTTTAATCTGACTTAAACGAAAATGTTTTTTCTGCATAACTTCTACCAAAAATAAACCAAAATCCATGAAATTTTGCTCAGAAAAAAGTTTAATTTCAAATATGGTTGTTGCGTAAATTTCAAATATGGTTGTTTCGCTTATCTCGACTTAGGCTATTTTGCCTTGTGATCATAGAATTGTTGCGGGCAACAAAAGAATAAATATTTAGTATCAGCCTAGTCGTATGCTGAATAAACCCTTGCCTTTTCTATGATATCTCATATGAAGACATAATCTACAAAAAAGTCAACGTGTAGGAACACTACGAAGAGTAAATCTTCAGATACGATAAACTTCTCAGTTGGATCAGTCCCTGCTTACTTATAAAAAATTTCATTGCCATTAAAAAAAAAAACTAGACATGCAAGACCTTATTGATAAAAATGTTAATCCGAATTTGATTTGATTTTTGAAACTGTTCTTGAGTTGTACCATAAGTTCGACCTTTAAGCTTTAGAGAAGAAAGACTTTATTATTTTTTATTTTGTGATACTGTTGGAAATAATTCATGTTTTTGTTGAATTGAAGTAAATAAAGAATATTTGCTTTTTTATACTAACGATGTATTTTTTAATTTAATTCTCCTCTGTTGTAAATAAAAATCTTTAGTTACTAACTCGTCACAATAAAAAACATTTGACGGAAACTCAAATTAAAAATGACATAACACAGAATAATAAAGCGATATGATACTGAGACAAGCACCGATACCGCACTAACTCAAGAATAACAAATTTTAGGGAGTTTGCAACCAAAAATGGCAAACGATATTTCTTAAAGTAAATTATATTTGCCAGTGTATTACTAATAAAGTTTTGTCTGGTCTAAACATAAAATCAGTTTTCGCTTCTACACAAAAATTTAGTTTTTTTAGTAGTGTCACTTTTCGAGTACGCGTGCGATATGTTGTAAAGTTCGTGACAGAATAACGAATACGAATTAGGATAGGCCACATCTCTTAGACAAATAAATAACTCTTCTCTCGATTAATTGTTTATAATTCCAAAAAAAATGTGAACAGCTGTTCAACAAAAAAACATCAAAATACTCAAAATATAATTGTAATCCAATATAATAGCGTTATTATTCTTAAATTTCACAGATAATATTCATTCAACGATTGTCGATAATGATACATTTTTTCATGCTCATTAGCCCACATCCTTTTTATAAATCTGTTTTTGGCAGTAATGTAAATTCAATTTTGTACAATTTTGTTTTCTATAAAAATTGATTGTTCCTCAAACATAATAAACACAATAATAATAATGGAATTTTATATTGCTTATATTTTAAAGGCTTTATGCGTCTACAATGAAAATTGAATGAAAAATTAAAATGCCAACATTATTTATGTTATGGATTCGTAATTTATATTTGTACCTAGCCAATTTTGTAAGGTTTATTTTTTGTGTTTAGTGACTTATAAAAACCATTGATTGTTTGGGGTTTGATCTAATCTGATTAAAAAGCATTTTAATATAATTAGGTTTCCTCTTTCTCTCTGGCTTTCACACCCCTTGGAGCGATTTTGCCTCCTGCGCCACTATAATTGAACCAAAGTTGAAACAAGTGGCCTTCCTATCGAAAAAATCGTTAGTCGTTAGCGGTGAAATCGTCCAGCTCTCACTTCCGAAAGCCAGCACAGGCCTTATGAGTGCTTTATAAAGTGCGAATTAATTATTCGAATGACATTCTTGGAGGCATCATTTCGATTTTTGGAATTTGTTTTATGTTAGAATTCTCGAAAACTGTATTTAATCTAATTTTAAAAAATTTATTCGTTTCTCTTTCAAAGTTTTGTTTGATAAATTTACTATTTAAATAATTTTGTCAAATAACACTTTACTTTCAACTTCAAATTAGAAAAAAGTAATTACGGTTTTTTACTCAAGGAGAAACTTGAAAGCACCTATAGATCAGTTTTCCAAAATTTAAGCGGAAAAGACGATCTTTGATACTTCATACTAAACCCAGTTTCACAAATTGGGAGGTCCCAGTGATTTTTTGTTGAAATCGGTCCATCGGGAGTGGCTTTTTTTAATCTCCATAGGAGTTTTTGTGTTTTGAAAATATTTTGAAAAGTGTATCACTTACGAGACAAATGACTGAGAACTTAAAGGATCTAGCTGAAATTCGCAACAATACCCGATCAATTTTCCAAAATTTAAACGGAAATGACAACTTTTGACGAAAACTATCAACAATTTGGTACCTGACAGCCCAGACGGATTGATTGATCGGGATGCAACTTAAACTTTTTCCATAAATTAGGAGATCCCAATTGTTTTTGGCTGATCTCTCTACCAGAAGTGGCAGCTTTAGTAGGGACCTTTTGGTTTTTTGCAAATACTTTGAAACGTAATGCTACATACTGCTACATACGAAGATAGATTGTAAATTAAATTTCAAACAAAATTTGTTCGTGGTAAAAAAAAGTCGAATGTTAGCCACAACATATTCACCCCTCCATTCTTATTTTATTGGTTATAAAAAGTTTGGTCTTCTTTTTACGATAATACTCTATCCTTAGACGGGTTTTCTTTTAATTAATTTTACTGTCCCATTTCATCTGTACATTTTTCTCATTTCATTGTTTCAATTTAATGCTAATTTACTGCTCATCTTTGATAACACATGCAATTCTATTACTGTTTCAATCGCTAACTATTAATAATGAAGGGGTAAATATGTTGTCTCGCCACAACATCCGACATTCTTTTTCCACGAATGTACGATAGTTGTCTGAAAAGTTTCCGACCTAACAAAGATACAATACATTTTTGCTACAAATTTAGTTTTATTTCTCTACTTAGTCTGCTTGGAAGTCTATACACTTCTCTCAGCGATGCTCCCATCTCTTCAACCAGTCTAAATACTACTCAACGTCTTTGTCTGCAAAACTGTTGTTTACGAAGGTGATGGCCTCCACATTCGACAAAAATCTCTGTCCTCCGAGCGCAACTTTTAGCTTAGAGAACAAAAAATGTCGCTTTGGGCTAGAACTGGTGAGTAAGGAGGGTGGTCAAGTTATAGATTATCGCCATAGCAACCGCTGAGATGTGAGGCGGCACATTGTATTGGTGGAGCAAGATTCTTTTTCTGCAAAGTGTTTTTCCACAATTTCTGCCTTCAGCTTGTCAACTAGAAGATAATAGATTAAGATAACTCCATGACTGTACCAGAAGACAGTTGCCATCATTTTCCCAGAAGAAGTAAAAGCCTTTGCCTTTTTTATAGACAATTCCACTGTTTTGACTGTATTTTTGATTGTGGTATGTAATAGTGTATCCAACTTTCACCAACAGTAATTAGTCGGCACCAAAACTTTGATTTATTACAACTAAACTACGCCAACAGAGCTTTTCAAATATTCATTCGAACACGTTTCTGGTTCAAAGTGAGCAAACGTGGCACCCAACTCGCGGACAGATTTCTCATGCTTAAATCTTGATGCAATATGTGACAAACACGGTATTTAGACATATTTATAGACTCTTCTGTCTCTCTAATATTAATTTGACGGTTATCTAGCGCAATTTGATGAACTTGAGCGATGTTATCGTCAGTGGTTACAGTTTTACAACGTCTCGAACGTTCATTGTCACCCAAGCTGGAACGGTCATCTTTACATCCAGCTACTCAAAATTTCACGGTGGTAAATAATGGTGCAAGTCTCCGTACACAGCGTTCAAAATTAAATATTTACTGACTGCTCGTGTTTTTCCATTTTGACATAAACACTCACATCGACCCATTCAAACGGTTGTTAAACTACAACTGATATTTCGGTGAGTACCTTTTAGCACTTGCACAAACACACTCGCCACTTTAGTAAATATTTGTGGACAGTTTTTAGTAAATGTATCAGTGTGGTAGTCTAGTTTGCCATTCTGACTATACATCTCATTCTCTAATTTTGGATTCATGGAAATGCCTAGAGATAATATGAATATGTCCATGTAAACACATCCTGTAAGGCAACTCCAATATTAACAAAAGGAGTTCGTTTCTGTTGTACTATTTAAAACCTTCTTAGCTTAAAACCCCCAATAAAATCTGTGAGTTTAGTTCTGACATTTCTGTAATTAGAGAAGTGAATGTTTTGTGTTTAATGTTATTTGAGCTCCATTTGTAGATTATCGGATAAAACTTTAATTCAAAATTGGCCAGTACCAGCCTAAGCCATGTCCTCAAGTGGATCTTTTTTAATTAAGCTTATCATAATGCCATATCATAATAAAAAGCTTACATTCATATTTAAGCTGGTGCATCTGTCGAGATATGTTCGACTAATAACATTGAATTTTTAGTACCGCCTTCGACGGTATAAAAGTCTAAATATAAAATATGTCTAAAATCCGCTCGCAGGCACATTAGTTCTTGCATTAGTTTCTGTGAAATCACAAGTCTCTATATGGAATTTTCAGACTTAATAGGTCCCTGGCAATCTTGTAAACTCGAAGTACAATGATTTCCTGGTAACAACTGACCTTTGCGAATAGGAGAATTGTCGAGCTACTAATTTTTGCAACCATTATAAATTTTGATCTACGAACAAGCTAATGCTGCTTTCGAGACTTAGTTCTAAAATTTTACCCTCTCGATATGGAAAGAACCAGACAATAATGATGCCTTGCTTTTTCAATCAAGTTTGGGTCTTGCACAAATTTTGCAATTCACCAAATCTCCGTTACATGGATGGGATCGGTGCTGAGATTTCACATTGCTGATAATCTGCAACATGCTAGGTTTGGATTTTATTTTTCTATTCCCGTTAAAGTTTTTCAAGATCGCTATCATATTGGTTTTTCCTTAGAAAATAAACTTTTCTCGTACTATAAACTCAAAAAACTGTTGTCATACTTTGGCAAAGTAGACGAGCATTTTGGAAATTCTGTTTGTGACTCAAAAGGCTGAAAAATGACGAAACAAACTATATGTCTTTACATATAGTTATGTCTGTTTCTTACCGTCTAAAATTCCATCGACCACTCGCCGGAACCACCGGCGCATCGCATGGATTCTCATTTTGCTTTGTTAATTTTTGATGTCTTTTTAATTTTAAATGTGGTTCAAAAACTCCTGTCGTGAACGAAAATGTCATCGGCAGAAAAATGGCGTTTTAGAACAAACGTCGTTTGAGGCAATGCAAAATTTTAAAGTCGATGCGAATGTGACGTCCAAATGACAATCATAATAAGGAAGACTATATTTTTCGATGCCAGCCATTGTTTGTCTCTCATGCATGTTCCATATTCTTTACTACATCTTTACAACTCGAAATACGCTCGGGCGTATCCGAACCTGTTCAAATATGTATGAAAAATCTGTGCCCCGTCAACAGCTGCGTTAAATAAAAATTCCCTTCAGTGTTGCCGGGTAAACTACATTTATATTGAAGGTATAAGACGAGATGTTCATATTCCCTTTGCCGATGACCTTCAATTATGCTAACATTTAGCCTTTACCTCAGATCTTATAAGACTACGATCCTCTCTAGTCATTAACGCAATCCTTTGAGTTTTATTATGTTATGTTTTTTCCGCTTCTCTGTTAGTCGCTTCTGTGTCTATTACATACGCCCCATCATTTGAAAAAGTGCGAAACCAACAGATCATCGCTAAATTCATGCTTCAGATCAAGGTTTTAATTTTCAGTAATCCCGCCCCAATCGAGGCTGCTTACAATATAATGGAAGTGACGACACATCACCCCAAAGTTCGACATTAAATGTGAAAGGGTGGCATTAAATATAGTTGCTTTGTCACTAACGTACCAATGTGTCCCTCGAATGAAAGCTTTCATATCATCGTATATAAATATTTGATAAACGTTTGCAGGTATTCTCAGAGTTGCCCATCTGGATGGAAATTGTTTCCCGATGGTGATTAGTACTGTCTCTGCTCAGCTAACTGCAGTCCTACTTTAGATAACTAAACCTAAATAATGTGCTCCGTTTCGTCTTTAAAATTGGCCACATAAACTATCGCAACGTCGTCGGCATCCTTTGTAGAAAACTTCATCGTACATAATATTCCACATAGTAATAAATTCAATACAGTGCGTTGCGAACTCCGCCCGTTATTTTATAGCCCCAAATACCTATATCCGTATTATTTTTTAGGATAGTACATTATTTTCATATTCTTCCTGATAGAGAACGGTGCCCCGGGTTATCCCAATTAAGAAGTAACTCCACCTAGCTTTTTAAAGTAACAATGGCGATGTCTTTGTTGCTACCACCTTTCCGCCTGCTGTTTTGTAAAGCTTTACTAGCCGTATTTACCATCACTTTTAAGGCATCGATCGTTTAGTATGATTTTCTGGAACATTATTGGTGCTGCGCAAGTTTTCCAGTTCAGCTTACGGCTTCATCTAATACAGATGCGTTCCAACACAGATCCATCGATATGAAGATGGTTATCCTGGAGGTTTTTCCCTTTTGACATTTGCTCAGGGAATGTTCCTTCATTTAGCAAAGAGTTTAACAAGTCAAAAAATTCTTCAGCCTCGGCATGAACTGCTGATTTTAACGCAATGTTTTTAATTATATCTGGACCCTGGGCCTACCAACATCCATCTCTTCCACAGGTTTTTTTCAATTACATTATTGTATTTGGTGGACCCATTTCGAGACATGCCCGGTAAATAATCCAATTGTACCAAACAAGGTGGAGACAATCCTACGCATCATAATTGAGCATGTTGGAAGCGTCAAACTTGTTATTTTTAGTCTCAACATTATTTTCCTTTATGGTCTACCTCATTGATATTGGTCGACCTTATTACACAGATCTCCCCATTCTTGCTGCATTTGATACATTGATTCAGTTCGAATCGGAAGCTCTTGAATTGACGCTGTGGCGATAATTGACGATGCTCTCCTCTCTCCATGGTATTTATTGCCCAAGTTGAATATTTCCTCGTTCCCCCAGTAACAAGGCGGATAAAGAGGTTATTTATCTACTTCCCTTAATTCTAGAACTTCTCACTTGATTCCAGTCCTCATAAAGTTATGTCAATTGTCTAACTCGCGTCGCCCCATTTCCATTATTATAACGGGTGTTTTTTTAGGAGGTTTGTTTTTCCGATAGATGTCGTTTTATTTTATGACAGTTGTTTTGACAGCTCAAAGTGGCATTTCTACTCAGTATTGTTTGGCAAATCATTATGAATAGGTTAACTCCAGAACAACGTTTTCAAATCGTGGAAATTTATTTTCAAAATCAGTGTTCAATTAAAAATGTTTATAGAGCACTTCGTGAATTTTATGGTGCACATAATCGTCCGTCAGAGACCACCATAAAGAACGTAATTACCAAATTTCGGTCTACATTCACTCTTTTGGATGCCAAGCCACCGACAAGAATGAGAAGAGTTCGTACAGAAGAAAATATTGCTGTCGTTGAGGCCAGTGTCGAAGAAAACGACAATTTATCGATTCGTCGTCGTGCTCAGCAAATTGGACTTTGTCCATCGACTTTATGGAAAATTTTACGTAAAGATTTGGGTTTGGTGCCATACAAAATTCAATTGGTGCAAGAATTAAAGCCACACGACCATCGTTTGCGCCGTGAATTCAGTGATTGGTCGTTAAATCAATTGAACGAAGATCCATTTTTTTACCGTAAAATTCTCTTCAGTGATGAGGCGCATTTTTGGTTAAATGGATACGTCAACAAACAAAATTGTCGCATTTGGAGCAAAGATAATCCACACGCCGTTCTAGAATTACCAATGCATCCTGATAAATGTACTGTTTGGTGCGGTCTATGGGCTGGTGGGATCATCGGTCCATATTTCTTTAAAAATGAGGAAGGACGACGCGTTACCGTGAATGGAAATCGATACAGAACCATGTTAAATGAGTTTTTGTTGTCAAATCTTGAAGATATGGATATGAATGAAATGTGGTTTCAACAAGATGGTGCCACTTGCCATACAGCACGTGAAACAATCGACTTATTGAAAGAAACTTTCAACGACAACATTATTTCGAGAAATGGTCCGGTGAATTGGCCTCCGCGTTCGTGCGATTTGACGCCACTCGATTACTTTTTGTGGGGATACGTGAAGTCATTGGTTTATGTGGATAAACCTCAATCGATTGACGCTTTGGAAACCAATATTCAACGTGTCATTGCTGACATACGCCCTCAAATGCTTGAAAAAGTGCTGGAAAATTGGCCCTCTAGAATGACATTTGTGAAAAATAGTCGTGGTAGCCATATGCCAGAAATTGTGTTTAAATGTTAAATGCCAAAAAATTATCTACCAAATAAAAAAAAATTTTGGTCATTTCATAATTTTATATGTGTTTTATTCAAAAAAAAAATCGGCAACCTCTTAAAAAAACACCCAATATTAAACAACATCGAACAAGTATAGTGCCTCAAGAAGAGCATGTCCTTGGATGTTGGTACTCGTGCAGGCTTATTCTATATAGTCCATTTATTAAAATCTCCAGCAATGATCAATGGCCGTCTATTTTCACCCTAGTAAACCCAACATTGTGACTTATTAGATTTTGTTCAGCTGCCCTTCTCACTGTTTCTATACTGTTGACATAAAATAGCCATACTGGGCATTTACTACACATCTACTTGCTACATTTACTTGCATCGCTAGTGCAATTCCTTAGTATGTATCCTCCTCACCACATTTAAAACAAAGATTGTAGCGTAGATGGTGCTACGGCATACACGCAATCTAAGCTCATACGCCAACACTTAAAACATCGTATTGAACTTGCCTTTAATCTGATTCGGCAAACCACCCATTCAATACGATTTTTTCTTGCATCGAACATCTTTCTCGCCGTTACTTTAGTTAGATCGATTACTGCTATCTGAGTTTCGCCGTATGCTTTCCACAACAACTAGATTATCTCAATTAATCTCAATGAGGGCCTCATCTACTTTCTTCAAGGTTTTTATCTGGTCTTTGTTAGAAAATATTTTTATTAAAGAGGCTTGCAATTTTGGTGTATTTTCGTCAGTAGTTTGTTCTAGCTCCAGGAGTAAACTGCCATTTTCCGCTTTGTGAATGAGGGTTGCGGTTTCATCGAAACCTAAAAGGGCCAGGATTGCTTTTCAAATTTCGTAAAATCTCCAAATACCTAGGATTGCCTATCTTAGTGTTTTCCAAGGCATCTGGACAAGGAGACCTTTCTCGCCGTCTTCTTGTTTTGCGTTTAACCTCGATCCAATTTACGAATTCCCCAACCTTCATGGAATTTTCATATGTTTGTTGGTGTTGTATTGGACCAGTTTCACTTACGTTTCGGACTATTTAGGTCCACTACCTATTCTGATTGTTTTTGTTTCTGGACAGCTGGTATTTTCATTACCTCTTTTGTTAGCATCGCCTGGTGATTAATGTTTCGTTAGCGGCTAGAAGCCTTCTAATCTCGTGGTGCACATTTGACTTATTCTGAGTCAATCAGCTCAGAAAGAACATAAATTTGTTTTTCCAAACGCTTCATATGCTAGCGTAAGCTCGATTGTAAATTATCTCAAAACCGTTAACGAAATTGAGAAGAATCGCAGCAAGGTTTTAAGCACTGATTAATTTTGGTAGCAATATCGGCCACAGCAGCCAAGGATACTATTAATGACTCCATAAACCCGCAGACACTGGGGACCTGAACCTTTGCACCGTAAACGTAACTTTCTACTGTATAAACGGAATTTCTTTCCCCTGCCAGATTTGGCTCACGGGATGGGGAGGGGGTTGTAGCAAGCAACTTCACATGGATGTGTTTATGTGATATCTTTGCAGACTAAAATTTGTTGGTCTCGCTACAGTCCACGCGGAACGACTGGCGGAGTAAAACGTTAAACATAACCTTTTTCCATAAATTGGGAGATCCAAGTGATTTTGTTCGTAATTGGTTTACGTAATTGGTTTGATCGTAATTGGTATTTCAAGAGAAATCAATGAATGTTTATTTCATTGGAAAGAGGAAGGTAAGCCATTAACATTTGTAGCACCATATCCTTTTTATGAACTTTTTCATGACCAAATCGCACATTTGTGGCTGTATGTCCTCGATAACTTCAGTAATTTCATCTTTAAGGTCTTGAATTGCTTGTGGAGCATTGGCTTAGTCCTTATCTTTCTCGTGGTCCCAAAGAAAACGTCTAAAGATGTTAAATCACAAGATCTCGGTGGCCCATTGTGATCACCTCTTCGAGAAATAACACGGTCAGGAAACTTTTCTTGCAAAATTGCGATTCTTCGTTGCTTGTGTGGCACGTAGCGCCGTCTTGCTGAAAATAAACGTCGTCCACATCAATATCTTCCAATTCCGGCCATAAATCATTGATCAGAGCTCGGTAGCGTAATCCATTCACCGTAACAGTTGTTCCATCCTCATGTCGTTTGTGGAATGTATAATTCCAAAGATCGGCGAGGAATCGACAAACTTGGGTTTTCGTCAAGACTACGGGCTACAGTAGCAATATTCTCAGTTGTTCTTGAGCGAAGCACACGGTTTCGATTCTTCACATCACTAACTTGTCCCAACAGCTCAAATTTGTCCACCAGTTTCACTATTGCCGGCCGAGAAGCTGCTTCACGATGACCCAAAAGTAGTTTAGTTTTGCGAACTGTGACTACAAAATTTTCACCATTTTTGTAGTGAATTTTAACAATTTCAATGCGTTGTAAAGTTGAAGCGTGTATCGTACCATTTTTAGTAATGGCGTAGTTTTTACTTGTCAAATGTCAAAAGATGACAGCTTCAAAATTGACAGCTGCCCACATAGCAGGCTATTCAAAATGAAACCTCTTATTGGAAAACCCTATATTATAAAATATTTCAAAATAATAAAATGCATTTAGGATCACATCTGCTATTCTTTTAAGATTATTTTATGACATTCTTAAAAGGCCGCAATAAAATTATTACCTGCAAAAGGACTAAAAAGATCTATAGCATGCATATTTTACTTTTTTTGTTTATCCTCTCATTTTGTGTTTGGTGCGCGGTTTGACAAGGTGTTTTTAGAAATTTTGTCACTGAGCTAAAGTAAGAAATAATTGTACGTTAAGTGATTTTTATCATGTAGTTAAAAAAGTTGTGTTTGTTAAAATGTGTGTGTGTTTGGAAAGTCTAGCCTGATACATTTATTTTCAAAAATTGGTCGAAAAAAGGACCCAAGCAGTGAAAAAAATATGCTATCGGAGCATTATCAAAATAAAAAACCATTCATACCGCGAGATCGCAAAAAATCGAAACGTTTCTTTCTCATCAGTAAGTAACTTGACAAAGATTTTTCAATCTGAGTTTTCAATTATTTTCATAAAGGCTTCGTCGCAATGTCATCAGCGATGACATTGCGACGAAGCCTTTATGAAAATAATGTGAAATGCAAGCGTCGAGGAAAGAAACCCAGACTCATTGGGCTAAACTTCAAAGCACTGGACAATAGACGACTGGAAGAAGGTAAATCGAATTTTTAAGCACTCATTATATATTTTCAAAAATTAAACAAAAAAATCCGAAATTAGAGGATGGTACAGTACATCAATTCCGGTTGCGTCAAATTTTTTCGTGGAATGTGATTTTGTACTAAACGAGATATTTGTATTCCAGTTCAGTGGAATGGGAAAATAAATTCCACTTATGTGGGATGAGCTGTCAAATTATCCCGTGGCCATATTTGCTAGTGAAATTTAATTAAAGCAACGTGAGGTTCGATTTTGTGTGGTAAAATTGTTTTTATAATAAAGTGTGAATATAATGGAGTCAACTTCAAAAAAATTGGGAAGCAAGTATCTGCAAATCAAAAAGAAATGCTTATTAGTTTTCTAGAAGACAATTTAGAATTAGCACGTGGACAGTATGTTTGATTTGATTTTCATTATTATGTAAATAATTTTTTTAAATTGAAAATGTTAAATGCGTAAATATAATAATTTTATTAATAATACGAAGGTCTCGATGGCAATAGCCAATCGAAAGAAAAATAGGATGGAATGTCGGATATTTTAAATGCTGCAGGGACGCATTAATGGATGGATAGAAATGGAAGAAGACATAGGCCTATGAATTTATATTTCAAATATGCCTACCATTATAAATAATTATTACTCATTACAGATTGTACGTTAAAAATATAGCGGCCGAGATTAAGGTAATCATAAGTAGGAGCGGAGTAAATGGTCTTGGACGACAAAAAAACTTACGGAGTTGGAAGAAAGAATTATCAACATCATGAGTTGTAATTACATCGTAGTTGGCGAAGTTGGCTTACCAATAGTAATTGTGATTGGTTTTATCTTCATTTATTACCAAATTTAATCAAGTTTGATATTTAGAGCTTAACTCGACTAGATACCTCAACATCATCACAATCACAAAGGATCGGTGAGAATAACATTGAAATTATGATCGAACAATTGTTTGAAGAAGATACTGGCACTATGCCATCTAATGTCATCGTCGAAACCCGATAACGTAATGTGCCAACTTCAAGCTTTACCACTATTAATTCCACTGTAGAATTCCCACAAATTGCATCACAGAATGTCTGAAATAATATCCTCCATACTTCTGGAGCTGCTCCAGAAGCAACAGTACGGGAAAGAAAAAGATCATTGGAAGACATTGTGGAAGATTTTTTAGAAGGGACCGCGAAAGAAATTTAATTTCAGAACGACATTTAAAATCAGAAAAACGCAAGGTAGTGGCAATAAATAATCTTATAATTGAAATAAGAAATTTGAATAAACAATAATGTTCTATTTTTATTAATGAATAAAATAATATTGAATGAATAATAAAGAATGAATTAACAAATTTAAAGCTTTTATTATTAAAAATATTCTTGTACCAAACCGTCTCTTATTCTCTGATTCTCTGAGATGCTGGGATTGGTGGGAACATTAGTATCGGCTTCATCAATATCGATGTCAAATTTCTCTCAATACGGTTTCTGACAAAGATATTGTGTAACACACGATAAGCATTGATTATCACACCACATTCTGATGACGAGTCATTCAATGTAAACACAAAAATCGAAGCGCACAAACTAAAGAAAAAAATAAAAATGACAAAAATATTACACTCTTAACCTTTTGTCCTCGTTTTAGAACCTGTACTAAAACGATTTCTCGCAAAGAGAATAAGGGTGCGAAATTGTGGATTGGAATTATGATGCGGGAAAACAAATTGTGAGATAAATAAACCTTTCATTCCATACTATATTATCCTGCAAAACCGGAATTCATGTACAGAATCTGCCCAGTTCGTCTACTTCGTAGAGGAAACCATAAGAAAAGAATAATACAAAAAGCTGTTAACAGACGTCTTATTTCCTTACCTGAGGGCGCTACCTCAAGGCCAATACTCTTACACTTGTATGCACAATGAAGCTCCTTGCAATACCGCAAAATTAGTAGAGAATGTCCTCCTTAACCAAAATATTGACATTTTATCTTGCCCTGGCAATTCTCCGGATTTAAACCTTTATCGAGAATTATTGGGCCTTGCTTAAGCCCAAGGTATATAAAACCTCTATCCTACAATCTCTACCCTAAAAAAAACGACGAGATTGTATCAGAGACACGATCCATTAACGTGGGACTACGTGAGAATCAGAAAAGTTAATTTATACATTTAATTGAAACCAAAATTTAGAATTAAAACTAGGTACTACTCGTATTTAGTAAAAACGACACATTACACATCACTCAAATTAAAAATGATTTTTATTCTTTTTTATTTCAAAATTATATTTATATAAAAAAAATTAACATATTCTGCTACGTTATTGCAAATATAGGTCTATGATAGGAAAAATAAGTTATGAAATTCCTACATGAAACATTATCCACATTTCTGACAAATATAATATCTAAACAACTGCACTCAGGGTGGTTGTATCTGGGCTGGAAACCAACCTCAAATTGAATTTTTCTTGCATGAAGTCGATGAATTGATGATTTTCTTCCTTTCTAATATTGCAGTTAAAGTCACCACATAACATAATCGGAATCGTGTCTTGATGTTTCTCGTTGATAGATGATGTACCTTTCAGCGTATAACACAGCAAACGTTGCAGCAAGAAGCATCGCATATCAGATTGAGCGAGATATATTGGGCGAGATATAAACAGAGAATACAATTGTTTTGTGATTGTTGATGACCACTTCTGCCCCACAGATATCACCGAACCTGTCAAAATTACTGTCAACATTCGCGAACATGTATGGCACGGCCATAGTGATAGCGCCGTTCTTTTCATATATAGCAAAACCGCCTGCTCTTTCGGTGTCTCTCTTAAACTTAGTTATGCAGTTAAATCCATTTATATTTAACTTAGCCAAGTTTCGCTAATAACCAACAAATCTGCTCTCAGTAGAACATCGTCGCTCTCCAGATCTCCACTATGTGCCAACAAACTCTGAACGTTGAGAGTCACGAGTCTCAGATTAGAGGCTCCGTCGATGAATTCTCTTATATTGTCGCAGATGGTTTTCACCCTATGGTTGTTCAACCGTTTTAGTTCCGATTGCAACTCTCTAATTTTTGGTGCGGTACTACCCTTGCCGTGATGGAACTGGAAATCGTTTACTGCGTTGGTGAGGTAAAGGCCGTCCATCGAAGTGACACGCGATAAACCGACGTAAAGAAGTTGTTGGTCTTGTATTTTATTGTACTCAAAAACGATCTGTTTAAATGTGCCTCCCTGCGACTTGTGAATCGTGAGTGCGCACGCTGATACCAACGAGAATTGAGAGCGACGACACTTTATGTGGGAACTCAACGTAATAGTGGTGTTTCTCTTTAAAATCGGCGTCCAGTCCTGCCGCAATACGCCCTGCTTCGAGAAAACGAGAGGTCTCGATTTTATTCGCAGCTTGCATCCGATATACTCATTTTCAAAATGAAGCCATATCCTTTTCAAAATGTCGTCTTCAAACTCTAGATGCTTGAGCTCACCAATTGCGCCATTTACAATACCATCCACGACATCTATATTAGTCGTGATCATAAAAGGCATTCCGACATACAGCTTTAATAGATACGTCCAACCTCCTGTCTCGATAACATTTATTTTATGCACCTTATTCCGCGCACTTGTCAACTGCTCCTGATTTCTGTAGCCAGTATAAATATCTTCTGCCTTGTTTTCTAATGATGCGGTGTACGCCTGCATGTTGTAATTATCCACATCAATGTTGCGGTGGAATAGTCTAACAGCGCTCGGTACGTTTTGTCGACGCCATTCAGTTGTTCTAAATCTGAGGTTGATTAAATCGATCTCCTCACGTGAAAGTATGTCACCGTTCCCAATTTTGGTGAGTATAGTAGAAAATAACTAGTATAACGTAAAAATATTATAATAAAAGAAAGAATAAATAAGACAAAATAAAAATACCACATCACTTTGCCGCATCACTCTAACAAGTGGATATAGATCCAGCGATTGCCACAAAAACGCACCGTTGATTGAATTTCTATGCGGCTTATATATGGCTCTAGCATTCACGGGCGGCAGTTGTCTGAGATCACCGCAGAATATTATATCAATGCCTCCGAACGGCTCGTCAAAATTACCAGTGATGTCAGCCATACGCGAGTTTATCTTGTTGAGTATATCGGCACCAATCATGCTCACTTCGTCGACCAATATGACTATGACATTAACAAAAGCATTTCTGTACGCTTGCAACGTTTCTTGAGCTAGGCCGCTGTGTTGATCCCTTCTTCTCGATAATGCTATCCGAAAAGCTGAATGGACAGTCGTACTGTTGATCGCAACTGCCGACTTACCGGTAGATGCACAAGCCATGTAAGCATTGGTGTTGGCTCTGTGTGTTTGCGTGAATCGGTTATAGGTCTCCATCAGTAGTTTAAGGGTAAATGTTTTACCGCAACCTGCGGGGCCGGTGAAAAATATTTGAAGTGGTACCGTTTGCTCGGGTGTGTGCATCCCATATATGATATGATAGAGGCGTACAGGCCAGCCATAACGGCGATCCTAGGTACGTTACCATAATCCTGAAATATCAACAATCAAATAATAAATTATATCTGAATGCGAATAATATTTCAGCATCATGCGGGCCCAGGCCCTGCCTGCATCCTTAACAGATAAGGTTGGTTAGGAAAGGATGTTAGTCACAGAAACAACTAGGGCGAACCGCAGCAAAGTCATTTTCTAACTACTTAAATATATTAGAATGTTAGTCTCAATTAAACTCACACTCTAGATTAGAGTTTGTTAGTTAATTAATGTAAGTTAGTTGTGTTTGAGGTAAAGGATACTAATATTCATCATATGTATTCGGCATCAGTCCTACTAGACTGGTTAGGTTATTTAATTCACATCTATGGATCATCTCATCACATACTGCTTGTAACCTTATTTTTCCCTATCTTCCCATCCAACACCATCTAACCGAGGGACTTCACGTTCGTAATGACACGGCAGTATTATCATACATATGATGACCTAAATATTCCTTCAATAATGTCAAAATTAAAAAAAATAAAAAATTAAAAATTAATTAAAAAAAAATAAAAAAAAAAAATTAAAAAAAAATTTTAGATTCGGTTTTGTCATTCAGCTACCTATATTTAAATTCATTCAACTAAAAGAAGGGTTAATTTATATCTAACATTCACACAACTACACTAAAACATAACCTGAATTCAACCAGAAAGATCGTCGAAAAACAACATTCCATAGCAAAAAGTCTTTGGATCGTTAACATATTTGATTGTATTGAGTTTATGCTCAAAGCGTAAGTAATTAAATAGACCCCCTGATCAAGAATGTTGCAATCACAATCTTCCCTGACCTTCCGGTATGTAAATGGATAACACAATCCAACATATTTCAGCTCAAATGATAAATTTCCCGTGGTAGAAAACTGTTTCCTCCTTTCATTAACATTTTATATATTTATCAATTTATATTATTCCACAATAAGTCATTTTTGTCACAATACGGTGGCAACCCATTTTGAGTATAGAAATTTTCGCTTATTGGGTAAGTTACAATTCGATCTGTTGCAATTTCAAATTTTGGTTTCTCGGGTACCAATATTTTATATACAGAAGAGTAAGTACATACAAAGGGAATTCCCTTGAAATGTCAGTTTCTATGTATACGATTATAAATTACCGTTCACATATATGTAAATAGTTATAATAACAATAACAATAATAAATAATTAACTTTTATATAATTAGAATGAAAATTAAAATAAAAAGATACTTCTCTGATTGTATATGAGTTGAACGTAATTTTCATAATAACTGTCTCAATTCACCTGTATTAACAGGTGAACTTCTAAAGAACAAAACTCACTCAAAAATAGCACATCACTCTCACACTACACATTCCTAAACTGATTTGAATTAAAATATTAATAATAATCTATTTAAAGGAGAGACAAAAACACGTCTTTCCTCTACGACGATCAGTCGATCCTCCGGGTGTGTGCATCCCATAAATTGCAAGTAAAATTAGATCTCGCTGTTCGGGGTTAGTTTTTCGCATCAGTTGACAATACTCTGCCTTTGGCATCACATAAGTTCTTTGCCGGACTATTGAAGTAATACTGGAAACGGCCGTGATTTGTTCTATATCATCATTGTTATCGGCATCAGGTGCCACACTTCTCACGAACTGCAATCTATTAAACTCAGCCTCGAGTTCAAACTCGTTCTCCAACTCATCGCTTATTTTATTATATATTTTGATCGTCTTTTCGAGATCCATTTCGTACTCGTACTCCCTGCGCTTTCGTAACGCTTCTTTATGCTCGTCGTAAATTTGTAAAAATTTATTATGGTCTAAAATCTCCACTAATTCATTTCGGAATGGCATATATAGCAACACCATCTCGCGCTTGTAGTCGGCAAGTTGATCCATTTCATATCCTCGAAATCTTAGAACTCTGGCTCTATCACGCTTTCTATATTCATTTGGTCTGCTCCTTAATTGTGTGAACCAAGCAGCAAAACCCGCGAAGCAAACGTTATCTAAATCGCTGCTGTCAGTGCTAACTCGTAACTCGTACTTTTGAATAATATTGAGAGTCCATACGTCTGTAGAGTCTTCTTCTAAACCCTCATTATCCATCTGCTGATGTCTCTTGTGCGACTTAGTCCTTTCATGCGGCCAGGTAATCTGTCTACTCGCCTCGGACATCGGTTGCCGCAATAAATACCAGGCCGCCTCTTGTGAGCTCATCTCCACAGCATTCAACATTTTAATGCTGATTTTCTTAAGCAGCGCTGTATAGTCTTGGTCGGGATAATCCTCCTGCAATTGTATGAGATCCCGGTGCAAATTACTTATGCCTCGATACGTCTTGTTGACATATTCAACAACGTAAGCTGCGCAAGCATACTCATCTAAGATGAACTGAAGATCCATATTTGATTCCAAAACGCTACCAATCCATGGATTAAATGTATTAGTCCACAGTTCGGTCATCCCGCGGCGAAACATTACAGTCTGCCTGCGAATCGACGCACGCACTACATTGATATAGTAGTCTGTTGTCAAGTTATTATCGATCAGAAACTCACCAAGAGTGTCATAATGCTTGATTTCCAGAGCCTCACGCAGCTTGCTCGACTGCTTAACCATTTCATGTCGGCGGCCGTCCTCTTTTGTAAGCGGCAACAGAACTCGTGTTTGGTCCATCGAACCTGATTTGAATACGTCAAGGGCAAATCATCGACTGAGACTGAACATAGGCCGGTGATTAGTTTCACAGTCAGTGGCATATTTTCGCTGACCGTTTCGCGTTTATCGTTATTAAGCCACAGAAGAATGTGCGCGTGTGAACTGCCTCGATGTTGAAATTCAATTCGCGTGAAGTGGTCGATAACGTGATATTTTCCGAATGGATTCTGGGCAGCATTCGAATTTGAAATGAGACGTATTATAATATCAACCAATTTATTAAAATAAACGAAGCAGGTCACTGGGTCTTCGTTCACTAGGGTCGATCGTCTCAGCACGTTTAGCTCTACCATGGGATCCTGTAATTCAACGCCACCGTAATCCTTGCTCAGTTTGTAAATAATTTTAAGCAAGTTTGGCCATCGGATTTCATTCGCACTCATAGTTAAGCACATTGTGGGCTTTCCGAGCTGCCTGATCATAGCAAATAGATCTCTTTTTCGAGCACTCCAATACTGAACTGAATTCGGAACTGATTTTAAAAATGATAAATTTTTCTCCACGCATTCATGAAGGAAAGTTCTATCCTCAATCATTCGACGAGTTACGTTCCTGGTCGAACCGAGACATTTGAATGTTGAATACAATCCCTCTGTTACCCGCAAACGAAGAATCTTCATAGCCATATACAAAACGTGACTCGGAGTCACACCGCGTCTCTCTCGCCGACGTATTTCACTTTTACCCACTTTTACCGTAATTTAATACATATTTGTTACTATATGCATTAAAGGTAATTTAACCTAATTTTAATTGTTTTCCAATTTATGTATACTTAAAATTATTTAATTTTAAAGAATTAAAACATTTTAAAAAAATCTTGTTTTTATTTATATTTTGATAAAATACTGGAGTTTTTCACTATTTTAATAGTGCTCATAATTCAATGAACAGGGACTGTAATCATGCATTCTAGCTAACTTTACCCCAAAATGAACGATTTTACACTGTATTTCACCGTTGTCTGATACAGTTGCTGATGATGATTCTACTATCCAAAGGCATGAAATTACCAGTTCTCTGGTAACGTGTATAAAAAAATGTGCGCTCTTTTAATTATAATTATGTTCGTTCATTGCAACCACAAATTGGTTTTAGATTTTACAACGAATATTGTTGAAGAACAAAACTTTGCAGTTCACAATTTAATTTAATTATTATTTGCTTTTTCAAGTTATTGAACATTGTAAAAACTGCAAGCTCTGTAGTTTAACTATTGTACAATTTTATAAAAGCACTTTGTGACAGAAAAACTTAATTAAACTTTGCAAGTTTTGTAAAATTTTAAATATTTTTTGTGTACGTTTCAAGGCAAAATTTTTAGAAAAAATCTTTAAACCTCAGATAGTATAAACTAAATTTTATATTACATATTTAAAATATTATTGTTAATTATATCCCTTTATGTAATTTTATTTTTAATTAGCAATTATTTAAATTGATGCAATATTGCTAACCACAAATCATAATGAATTATGACTTGAAAAAAATAAATTTCGCCAATGACCACAAAACCAATAAATTTTATTTTTATCTATTTTCAGGTATAACAATAAATTTAATTTCCAAAGATTTATACAATTCGTAATAAACTCGAAATCATACGAGTAAATCTAAGGTATGTGGGTAACTACTAGAATTGTTGCTGTAACGTTAAAGATAATTAGGATGATTTTAAGATAATTTTGAAATTGTAATTAAATTTATATCTACTTTAATTATGGATAATGGAAATAATTTTCAGTCTGGTGAGTTTCTCTATTTTGGTCAAAAATAAATTTGTACTACGAATGTGCGGGGGGG
The DNA here is from genome assembly GCA_963691935.1 of Nephrotoma guestfalica. Classification (NCBI taxonomy): domain Eukaryota; kingdom Metazoa; phylum Arthropoda; class Insecta; order Diptera; family Tipulidae; genus Nephrotoma; species Nephrotoma guestfalica. The sequence continues at coordinate 224,595,718 of OY829913.1, read as the reverse complement.
TATTTACGATTTATGAATTATATATGGTTAGGGAACAGAGATTTATGTACTTACACGTGTATAACATGTACAAAATAATATTTACTAACGTACATAATGAAAATGTTTGCCGTATTGTATCACAAAAAGCGGGAACATCGTCTTATAACAGGGTACCTGATGAATATTAGTAAGAAAATATTGTTCATTGTCGTAAAGGTAATAAAAATGTTTGGCCATATTTCCATAAGCGAACACTGTTCATCTCAGCAAAAAAATAAAACCGATACCGAATGGGAGGGTGAGGCAATTTCTCGTTCGCTCTGCTGTTTTACGTAATATTCCTCCATTTTTTATGATTGATGGTTATTTTAATGGTGGTGTTTATTTGCATTCATATAGACTTAAGGATATATTTGAAATGTGTAATAATAAATACATTAATAATGTATGTTTATAATTTGATGTAACGCTAACGATACAATACACATCGTAGAATTAATTTTATTTAGATATTCCCTACCAACGTTTCTCTATGGACTTTTATTATGGTATATGGATATAAACGAATATAGCTACCTGTTTATATAAATAAATTGAAAATAATATCGTTTCTTTTCGCTAGATTATTCTAGTAAGAAAGGGGGAACGTGTACGAGTATTAAATAAATTTAATCCGACAATACAGGTAGACACATTTTGAGTTTATTTACACCCGATTCGGTTCCTTTTATGGTTAATTTTATTAAATTTAAAGGATATTTTATTTAGAAACGAATTAGGAACGCTTTCTTGTAGTAACTAAAATGTATTTTAAGAAGCATTGAGCCATTAAAAACCCTTTAAATATAATCAATACAAATCGCGAGCGAAGTGTGTCATCTTTATATATGTAATTCTTCTGCACGTGTGTATGCCACTGAAGTCCTCATAAACGGCTAGATCGATTTTAATACAATTTTGTGTGTGTGTGTTTGTGTGAGTCCCTGGATTTTATGCATATCAGAACATAAAACACCTAAATTTCACCCCCCCTCCCCATCACCCTCAATCTTTAGTAATCCTTCTGTACTAGTGTACGTTAAACATCGATAATATCTCTTTTCGATAGTATCGATTAATTTAAAAAGGAAAAATTAAATAAATACGACACACTATTCTAGCACTATTTATATTTCAGACAAATCAAGGTTAGTACTAATATTCATTTCCATAGAGAAATTAGGTTTTATTTAAAATTAAATTCATTTTGCTTTATGAACAATAATTCCTTTATCCGTTTTGCTTTAAGCCTATTTCGGCGTTCTCTTATGACTTGATCGGCTTTTAAGAACAACCTCTTGTAACGTTTCACTACGCTTGGATGCTAGTAGCATCAAACATCAGCATTCGATATAGTTAATTGTTGATTTCGATTATTTTTATCCGTATCATATTATTTATAATTCAAGTCCACGAATAAGAAACACAAGGATATATGTTTTCAAGATCACGTTTAATTGTAAATTACATACGTTTTTTAATGTCCATCACTTGGAATACTACGTGAGGTTGACCACTTAAACAATGTCGGTACCAACTAATAGTCCACTGTATTATTCGAGTATATATACAGGGTGGTTGAGACCAAGTGTTACCAAATGAAAACGCTGTAATTTTATTAATTTTGATTATTTTTTATTGAAATTTCGTGAAATATGTTGAAAACATATTACATTTTATGAAAAACATGTTACTGCTCGATATGACCTCCTTTGGCTCTGATTATTTGATTCAGTCTTCCATAGAAATCATTGCATGCTGACCGAACGTGAGCTTGCGGAATTTTATTCCATTCTCGGACAAGAGCTGACTTCAATGCATCAACACTTTCGTATTTTTTAGTGGACACATTACTCTCCAAAATAGATCATATGGAGAAATCCATGGGATTCAAGTCTGGTGAATATGGTGACCATTCTTTCGACGAAATCAGCCCAAACCATAACGTAAGCTGGCGATTGCTTGCGCATGGCAACTCTTGTGTCCAAATTATCGTTGGACTTGTGCTCTAACCAAACACGATCATTTTGTGTATTCACATACTGTTGAATGGTGAACATTTTCTCATCAGAAAAGACAATTTTTGGAATCTCATCACGTTCGGCCAAGGCCTTCAATGCTCGCGTTCTTTCAAGTCTAACTTTTTTTTGTGCCTCCGTAAGATCTTGAACTTTTTGTATCTTGTAGGGTTAGTTCATTTTTCACTATGGTTTGAATGCTGTATCGTGAAACATGTAGACGTGCTTCTAATTGATTGGCACTTTGACAAGGATTTCGTTGGATTCGTTTCTTCACATTTCGTATCATTTCTTTTGATGTTGCTGTCTTTTTAGGACCGCCTCTGTTGCGTTTAGCGATGCTACCAGTTTCGTTGTATCGACTTATGGTTCGATACACAAACATTTTATTCACATTCAAATGCTGGAGCTGACGAACTATTGTTGTTTGTGAATTGCCACCCAAATACAGTGCAATTACACTATTACGTTTGAATTCCATTACGATTTTTTTATGAAGATATTAATTTAGAACACTTATTTGTTGACCACATGTAAACAACTAACCAAACTTCAATCTGTCAAAAAAATGACGCGCGAAAATGACAACTACACAAATGACGGCAGAGTGAAGTCAGTAATATTTGGTCTCAGCCACCATGTATATATATATATATATATATATATATATATATATATATATATATATATATATATATATATATATATATATATATATATATATATATATATATATATATATATATATATAAAGGGTGTTTTTTTAGGAGGTTTGTTTTTCCGATAGATGTCGTTTTATTTTATGACAGTTGTTTTGACAGCTCAAAGTGGCATTTCTACTCAGTATTGTTTGGCAAATCATTATGAATAGGTTAACTCCAGAACAACGTTTTCAAATCGTGGAAATTTATTTTCAAAATCAGTGTTCAATTAAAAATGTTTATAGAGCACTTCGTGAATTTTATGGTGCACATAATCGTCCGTCAGAGACCACCATAAAGAACGTAATTACCAAATTTCGGTCTACATTCACTCTTTTGGATGCCAAGCCACCGACAAGAATGAGAAGAGTTCGTACAGAAGAAAATATTGCTGTCGTTGAGGCCAGTGTCGAAGAAAACGACAATTTATCGATTCGTCGTCGTGCTCAGCAAATTGGACTTTGTCCATCGACTTTATGGAAAATTTTACGTAAAGATTTGGGTTTGGTGCCATACAAAATTCAATTGGTGCAAGAATTAAAGCCACACGACCATCGTTTGCGCCGTGAATTCAGTGATTGGTCGTTAAATCAATTGAACGAAGATCCATTTTTTTACCGTAAAATTCTCTTCAGTGATGAGGCGCATTTTTGGTTAAATGGATACGTCAACAAACAAAATTGTCGCATTTGGAGCAAAGATAATCCACACGCCGTTCTAGAATTACCAATGCATCCTGATAAATGTACTGTTTGGTGCGGTCTATGGGCTGGTGGGATCATCGGTCCATATTTCTTTAAAAATGAGGAAGGACGACGCGTTACCGTGAATGGAAATCGATACAGAACCATGTTAAATGAGTTTTTGTTGTCAAATCTTGAAGATATGGATATGGATGAAATGTGGTTTCAACAAGATGGTGCCACTTGCCATACAGCACGTGAAACAATCGACTTATTGAAAGAAACTTTCAACGACAACATTATTTCGAGAAATGGTCCGGTGAATTGGCCTCCGCGTTCGTGCGATTTGACGCCACTCGATTACTTTTTGTGGGGATACGTGAAGTCATTGGTTTATGTGGATAAACCTCAATCGATTGACGCTTTGGAAACCAATATTCAACGTGTCATTGCTGACATACGCCCTCAAATGCTTGAAAAAGTGCTGGAAAATTGGACCTCCAGAATGACATTTGTGAAAAATAGTCGTGGTAGCCATATACCAGAAATTGTGTTTAAATGTTAAATGCCAAAAAATTATCTACCAAATAAAAAAAAATTTTGGTCATTTCATAATTTTATATGTGTTTTATTCAAAAAAAAAATCGGCAACCTCTTAAAAAAACACCCTTTATATATATATATATATATATATATATATATATATATATATATATATATATATATATATATACTCGTATATATCAGTGATGGAAAACGAAAAAAAAATCATAACGTTACGGCATTCGGTTTCAAAAAATTATTTAAATTTGAAACGTTATTTATAACGTTTTATATAGAACAAAAATTCCGTTTCTCTACGTTATAACGTTATTTTGGAATTTTTTTTAGAGTCTGGAAAATTGACAATTAAAAGGCTGGGTTTATTTCGTTATTCCTTTTGGAATAAAATAAATAATAATTTCCTTTTATTTAATTCACTTAAATATTATAATTCACATTTTTAAAATATAATAATAAATTCAAAATAATGTTATTAAATTATATTGCTATTACAAATAATTAGCAATATTTCCTCCAACAGTGATTCATCGATTCTATTCCGCCTTTCTGATAATATCCATTTTAGCAATGAAAATACTCGTTCGACCGAAACTTAACTTGCCGGTATAGCCAGAACGATTTTGGCAATTTTTTCAATTGATGAATTTTTATTGCTCCAAAATTCAAATACATTTGTTTTTGTAGGCACAATATCCATGTTATCAAATTGATCTATCAGAGAGTGAACATTTACATCGATTTGATCATTTGATTGTGATAATTTTTTAAACATATATTGAGTTAAAATGTCTTGATCTGTGTCATTTTTATGTTCCGAAATCACTATTGTATCGTGGTCCCTATTCTCATTTTTATTTCGTTTAACAAATAAATATTGATATAAACCTGCCAAATACTTTTTAGCAAATAGCTTCTCATCAGCAGACAATAATGTTTGGTAATGTGAGTCCAAAAATACGGCAGCCATTGTAGGTCCACATTTTGCTAAAAGAGACTTTTCTCATTTTTCCATCGCGGATTTAAGACTTCTTGAAAATGAATCGTCAATTTTTGTAAGCTCTAATTTGCATTTATACCACGCTGCATAAGGTTCGCTCATAACAAGCTGCTCAGACTGTAGACGAATTGTTGTCTCATAAGGATATTTAAGTGTGTTGATAATCCCTTCCATTCTAGTCCAATCTCTGTCACATGTAGAAAGTGACGGGTAGACTAGTTTCATTTCCTCACAAAATTCTCGATGCTTAATAAGTCTAGTAATCATGGTATACGTTGAATTCCATCTGGTGATAACATTTCTGATTGGTTTTTTTAATCCCTTAGCTTTTATTAGCGCAATAATAGTGGGTGTCCTTAACGTTATCACAAGAGATAGATATTTTGCAATTATTGTTTTATAAACATCGATTGTATTTATGACATCGTTAACGGCTAACTGCAGAATGTGTGCCATACATTTTACAGAGGATAAAAATTTAAAAATCTCATTAGTTTTATTGCAGTTAGTAAATAACGAGTCCAATTTCGAATCAACATCATCACAAATAAGGTCGGTTCTATTTCATTCACGCTTTCATTTTCTTCTTGGGATATTCCAAGCAGTTCTGCGGCTGTCACCATATTTCTGCCATTATCAGAAGTGAAAGTGTAAATCTGATCCAATTTTATGTTATATTTATTGAGCACGTCTCTGATTTGCTCACATAAATATACGGTGGTATGTTTTTCTCGCAGCTCTTTAACTGCCAAAGTCCGAACACAAATTTCACAATTTTTCTCGAACTGAATATTGATTCCAAGAACAGATCGGTCCAACCTCGTGGCACTAGCCACTTTAATTGACAAGACTTTATTTTGAATTTCTTTCGCAATTAGCATTCTATAATTATGCGACTTTGCCATAATGTGTTCACGAATATTATGCCGGTTAAATGTAATACCTAATTTTTAACAAATAGGATCAAAGAAATGTTTCAATCCGCTACATTCTACCGCGTTGAGTGGCATTCCATTCACAGTAACTAGTTCAATGCAATGATCGAGCATTTCAGCTGAACTTATGTTGAAACTAACGACGGTTTTTGTAATTTCGATTGCACAAATTTCATCCAAACTTCTTTGCTTATAACCGTCCTTATGTTTTTTTTCTTCTACTTCTGAAACACTTCGCAGAACATCTGGATGTTTACGTTTTAAATGGGTCCTTCAGATTTCTTGTGTGTGCCCCGGGAATAACCGTTTCCTTCTTGTAATGCAAACATTTACTGTTACCCTGTTCTTTCACAAACTGCTCATGTCTACTTTTATTTTCTGCAACAATATCCCGTCCCATAGCTGTAATTGTGTTTGAAACAAATTTAATTACATTTGATTTACTATGTGACCCAAGTTATTTTTAACGAAAAATACACAATTTTAATTTATTTTTAAACCAAAACAAATCGTTCTGTAGTTTCTTGTAAATTACAGAAATGTCAATTAAAACAATAAAGGTATATTCACTCGCATATCAAAAAATAGTCGAGTCGTGAAATAGAGGTGTATTCACACAGTAAAAAATTATCGATGAACAAACAATATATTTATTACGTACCAATTTTTTTTTACTTAAATTTATATTTTTCTTTTAGAATTTTACTTAAGGGCGCGTAACGAAATGCCGGAAATAAAAAACAGCCATAACGTTACGAATTTCGTCATGTAACAAACTTTTAAATTGGTAACGTTTATAACACTATTTTTAAATATTGATTACGTTATTCCATATGCACGTATAATTTATCACGGATCATCCGGTTATTATTTTAATTTATCACAATTACAGTTAGATATAGTTCGTATTTTATTTAATGTTCAAAGTTTAAATTTTTTATTTTAGTTTTATTTTATGGATTTTTATAATAATTATTGTTAATTAATCAAAACTCTTTAATTATTGGTTGAACTTAAAACATCGACCGCCGCATTCCAAAACCCAAAACTTTCCATCCATCTTCATAAAAAAAATCTTTTTTCTTCGATAATCCCGTAATTACAAGTTTATTTTGTTCTAGCCCTACACATTTACAAGGGAATCCGTTCAGAACTGCATAATTTAAAACTGCATTTTTCAAAACTGCATGCGAGTGCTTCAAAACGGCATAGGTATGAAACGACATTTTTCAAAAATTTTCATTAATTTCTTGATTATGATCAACAGGTACGGATTCTTGAATCAAATTCTAGGGTAAAGTCAAATTAAAAGGAACTTGTCTGTTTCTTGGTTGATTAAGATCAAATTTCACACGTTCCTATGGTAGAGTTGAATTTTCAAATGATTTTGAATAAAATTTATGAAATGAAATTGTATATGACAAATTTCTGCTCCATGTTTTATATAAAAACTTCAGTAGGTATGTCATAAGAAAGGTATTTACCTTCATTGGAATTACAAATTATTTGAAGATTTAATATGCATATAACATTCTCTTTCACCTAAATATTTATAGAGAGCTTCGAAGTTCTAGTTAGTTACTACAATTGCATGGTCGTAGCGGATTACTTGAAAAATTCGATTGAAAGATATTAGTTTCAAGATATGTAGCGTTTTTAACGTACGCCACCACTACAATTTTTGTTTGAGGGGTTTTCCTATTTATAGTCCTGTCCAAGATAAGAAATCACAAGGGTATCACTCAGGTATATATTTATACATATGACACCTGGTATATACTCGTATGTATATTACGTTAAAAACGGTTTGTAATAGTTTTATTAATTTGATGTTACTTAGAAACAGTGGGCGAAGTGCAACGGAAATACCTACTAAAATGTGTCGAATATTTCAGCAGCAACGAACCCAAAATTACCTAAATTAACCCCTGCATCCCAAAATTATTCAGTTTTTACCAATATCCCTTAACCAAACAAAGTTAAATTCCTATCTTTCGGTATTTTTCACACGAATACTATTTGGTTGTTCTGTTTAAAAAAATATATAAAAAAAATGGTACGCCTACAAAAATCCTTTTAGTATGTAATTAGTATTAAGTTAAAATTTATTTATTTATGTATGTACTAAAGAGAATCTAAATAAACGATAAATGTCGTTTCGTACCTATGCCGTTTGAAAAATGCTGTTTTGAAAAATGTCATATTAAGAGATGCCGTTTTGAAAAATTTCGTTTTAAAATATGCAATTTCGACCGGGACCCATTTACAAGTTAATAAATACATAGTATTATCAATTATATAATTATCTATTCTGATACATAAAGGGTTAACAATGTATCTCGATTACTGTTTTATACTTTTGATGGCCCAAAATTATGTACTGCAAAAACAAACTAGAAATGTTGGGCAAAGTTTTAAATTTATGAAAGGAAATATAGAACGAACCATTCGTTACACTGCATCAATATCAATTACTGCACATACATCTTTCGGGTTTGCGGTCAAATGGACCCCATAAGCCATCTCCAATGATTAGATTCCTCGTTGCACGTAGAAAACGTCAACCGTTTTAAACCCTCTCTTCTTAAAACGAGGATTAAGGATGGTAGCGAGAACCGCAGATATTCTTGTTTCATAGGGTTTAAGTCTGTTGTTAACGATTCCTTCAGTCCTAATATTATTTGCTTTCCTACATTTGTTTGTAATATTTTTTCTATATCTGCTATTTTAGATTTGATGTCACGAATTAATGGCAAGATCAAGGTACAAGTTACGTATGTTTCCTCAGAGATTTTTATAGTATCCAAATCAAATGATGTTGGTGCTGCAATATTTCTTGGATTATTACATACTCATGACCATGGAATCCAGGTGGGGCTCGTTCACACTCATTAAGTGCAATTACTAATTGGGGTTTTACAGCGCAGATTCGCTGAAGCATGTGGTATGCGCTATTCGAGCGGGTGGTAACTTCATTGACTAGCTTAAGTTCAGTTTTATTTAACTGCCTTTGCAATTAATCACTGGCTAGAGTACTCATATTGAAAAAAGTTACAATAGCCTTACATTTTGTTAATATTTGATTAACAGTTAATCGCAAAAGAATCGGTGACCGTCGGGTTAAGCGTACGCGCAAGGCAGCGTTATTCACAGCGATGATCATAGCTCGCGCATTATCAGTAGTTATTGCTACACACTTTGTTCGAATGCCCTATTTGGTGAGAAGAGAGTCCAATACCTATGGAAATATAAATTTAAATTAAATTATTGGTTAAACCATGAATTACATTTGAATTTAGTACTACTAATCAAGATACTCACACTTGCTATTTTTTCAGCGTTGTGGCTACTTTCTACCTTCGCAGCTTCCAACAAAGGTGCAATAAAATTGTCTTTGAAAAAGAAGTGGCATGACACTGCTAGGATGCGTTCATATGATATTGATGTCCACATATCAGTCGTCACACTAACATGCTCTGTCTCAGCTAGTGCTAGCAAAAGTTTCTGTTTTATCTGCTCGTAATATTCTATTACCAGAATATTTTTGACCGTAGACGTATCGGAAATTTCGTACCTATTATCAAGCGCATTTACGAAATCGCGAAATCCTTCGTGCTTCCCTTCGATATGGATCTCTTACATATCGATCGAAATCATAAGCACATACATTTTATTTAAATGTTGTTTAATTTTATATCCGTCTTTATAAACGCTGCTTCTATCAAAATAACTTTTTAAGTTTTTTCACATTTTTAGTCTCGGAGTATCAGCCTGTTCTCTTCTCGTTCTTTGAAGACTTCTTTCAACGACAGAGTTATCTATCATATAGCGAATATAGGGGTTCCCATGTTCCTGGAGAATTATTTCGTATTTGGCGGTATGCTTCTTTATTTCATCTTTGATGTATTCCATCTGTAAGTCCTTGTGAAGGTTTTCATTTCTTGTGTACCACGGAGCATTTACAATGCTACGGAGAACCTTATTTTAAAACGTCTGTATCATTTTGGCGTTTGTTTGCTTAGTACATCCAAAGAGTTTAGTTCGGTATTTGCCGATATAGCAGCAGCTTGTTGTGTATTATAAGCTCAGTACCTATGAGCCAATATATTTTTCTGAAATTAATATTATGTTCTTATTTTCTCTTTTTGAAATGCTCTCTCTACTTGAGCTTGACATCGAGTAGCATGCCCAGATATTTAGCTTTGGTTGCATATGGCACCGGTCGTGACTTTATTTATATTCTCGGTAGATGGGAAGCCTATGTGTAAAGTTAATATGCGTGGATTTCATCTCATTAAGCTTGATTCTCCAGCGCTTAGTCCAGTTTCAATCCGCATTGGTAATCTTCTAGAGTTTGCTCGTTGCATCAGCGGCAAGACTTCCAATCGCCATAATTGCTGTGTCATCTGCAAAGGTGGCTATGGTTCCTTCATCTGTTGTTGGAATATCCCTTGTATATAATAAATACAGGATTGGTCCTAAGACACTCCCCTGCGAGACACCGGCAGAGATTTTCTTTAGTTCGGAGTATTCATCCTCATATTTAAAACGAAAATGTCTATTTGATAAATAAGATCTTAGTATGACATAGAATTGCCTGGGCGGATCTCTATGCAGTTTGAGTTCCAGTCCACTGTGCTTTATCAAATGCTTGGGCGACGTCCAGTAAATATGCTGGAGCATACTTCTTACGTTATAACGTTCAATTGTGGAGTGCTTTTCCCTGAATCCAAATTGATGTGGAGGAATAGGTTGTCGGTCTTCAATTATTGATTTAAGTCTTTTTAGTAATAATTTTTCAAACAGTTTTGACATAATTGGCAGCAATGAAATTGGCCTGTATGATTTTTGATCGTTAGGTGGTTTATGAGGTTTTGCTATAATGCTACTTTCCTTTGCCACGGAACCTGTTTTAACCGAAAGGTTGCATTGATTATGTGTAATAGCTTAAGAAATCCTTTACCTGGTAGAGCCTTGATTGTTTGGCAAGTAATCAATCATACCCTGGGGTTTTTTCACATTCATCTTGCTTTTTACTTCTTCTTTTACTTCTTTGAGAGTTACAGGGCGTCTATCAAAATCATCTAGCTTGAGGATAGATATTATATTTTCATTAGTAGTTTGTGTTAGGTAGACAAGGCAGTTTGGCTGAAGGTATCCTCTAGATACTCCGCAAACAGATCAGCCTTCTCTTTAGGACCTCCTGCCTAGGTTCCATCTTCCTTTTTAAGCGGAGGCACTTGCATTTTGAGTCTTTTAAGTCCCTTCGTCGCCTTCCACAGTGAGTAACCAGATTTGTTTTCATCGGTTAGGCTAAATAGATATCTGTTGAATGATGCATTTTTAACTTCCTAAAGAAGAGATTTGAGACTGTGTGTTCATTTTAATTTCAATGAAATGAATTAAGTAATAATGAAATATAGAATAGAAGATAGAATATCGATAATAGCGAATACAAAACTCATGTAAATTTATTTTTTAGTAGAAATGGATTAATAATAAAATCTCCTGCCTAACACAATTTTCTTTTTCTGTGGTTCCCCGGCTAAAAAAATATAGTAGAGTAAAGAATCGGTTCACTATTCTATATGAGTGTATGTCACTGAACTTCTCCTAAATGACTGGGCCGATTTTGAAAAACTTTTTTGTGTTGTTTGATTCACAATTGTAACCGGTAGGAATTTTTTGACGATTTTTTTTATTTGTTGTTTTTTTTTGCATATCAGAACATATAACACCAAAATTTCACATTCCACCACTCCCAAATATTTTATAAAATGAAAAAAATCTTAAGTTCATGAATAATTTACCGTTAAAATTGTCTGAGAAGTTCATGAATAATTGACCTTCTGAGAATAATTCAAAGTTATGTTTGTGTATCATAGGTGGCGCTGATGTCGAATTCAGCGGTATTTTTCGTCGTAGCTTGGCGTTGTTTTGACATATCAATTTCTATTCGCTGTGTTTCGATATTCCATTATCAAATTTGAGTGTATTATTCATCAACATATTGAAATAACGTTTTAAATCATAAATGAAGTACTTAAACACACACTTTGTGCAAATGTGTAAGATGCAGTGTTAGAGTGAATATCTTACATGACCTTCCATGAATTTCAATTATGTACATGTGTATTCAATGATTCTATAAAATTTACGGAGTGTTAAACCGCTCATCGAAAATAAACATCATCAACGTTTGTTCAACAAATTATAACATCCATAAAATTCAAATAAGTTAAATAGAATGGCAGAATATAAGAGACCAAGTTTCAAACACACGTGCAAATGAAAGTGGCACAGCAACGCAACGAATGAAGTCGGGCTAATGCATTGAGACGAGGTCAGGCGTTTCAACGAGCCACCGACACACACAAAACACATGAACGACAGCGCCTGCAAGTACATCGTGCATTGACACGTATATCACTTCTCTGCCTTGCGTTCGAATATGAGTCAGAAACCGACTATTCGTCACATTCACAAATTGTCATATGGACAAAGAATGGCAACGCTGAAATGCATTCAAATACAAAGGTGAATCGGTCGGTCTCTGCTACACGGTTGGAAAAGTTGTACTTGGCTGGAGTCACACCTCAATCAAAATTGTTTTTGCGTAAAATTCGTAAATTCAATACTAGCTTTCAAATGACCTCATTTGGAGCAACCAAAATCGTTCAGAATGAGGATGGTCGCAATTTTTAATCAACGTTTAAGATTCAGGGCCAAGTGTATAATGAAATTGGTTCTTTAATCTTAATGCCTGATGCTGATTCAAAATTCTTGCAAATCTGCTTTATAGGCGATGAGGAACAACAAACAAACACAAGCTGCCAATACAACCACATCGATTAGATGGAGAAGCGATAATTTGTGGCGACTTTGGAACCGTTTTTGCGAAGCCACGCAAAGTTGGTTCAGTTGTTCAATACCGTTTCAAACAGACTGCAAAACAACAACTACATGATCGCCAACAAAGCAGATAAAGTACCATCAGGAGAACACGCAGCCCGATACAATGCACCAACCGTTAATAAAGTTAGAGTTGTTATGATTGGCGTCGTATACGAACGTCGAGATATGCGGATCTGACGCAGAGATAACACGGTGCAGACAATTCATGAAAGCCATCGTTCTTACGACGCTTTGCAATATGCATTGATATTTTGAGAAGGAGGAGATGGATATCATTTCAACAACAAACAAAGAAATTCAGAGACAGTTACAATCTATTGATCGATCAGACATTTACACACACTCAACAACAGCAATATCGTTTTTGTAATCACATTATTATATTTACAATCAATCTCGCAAAAAAGTACTGCCTCTTTCGCCAAATGTGCCAATGACCAGCACCAAATATTCTCCGGCCATGACACGAGAATTGAACGGCGCAGGAGAACGAGAAATTGCACTCATTTATTAATTTTGCTTTTTGCAACAGCAAATCATACAATGATGAAACGGAAAGATTGAAATGCCAAACTCAATGTCAAATGTCACTTAGTATTTATAGAGTTAATCGAAAATTTGAAGCCAACGTTTGGGCAGGACAACGTCTGCCGAGTCCGCTAGTATGGTATAATTTGAATTATATGGTATAGTTTGTTATTTTTTATTTTTTAAATTTGTTAAATTATATTTATATATTTGTATTTTTTATTTTTACTTTTTTCTAATTTGTATTATATTTTTATTTTATTATTTATTAGTTATGAATTGTGATTCCGTGACATATTTTAAATCAGCAGCTAAATTCCGGATAGCTGATAAATTACGTTGGATAAAATTTGTCTTTGAACTAATGATCCAATAAATTTAAATTTTATGACAGGTGATTGCCATATCATTGATATCAATACGAAAGGAAGCAGACCATTCTCGTGAAGTTTGTACTAAACTGTCCTAATAAAAAGTTATAATTTTTTTAGGACAAATTTCACTAAACGGTACAAAATAGTGAAGTTTGTCCTAAATCCTAAAAACATTTAAATGTGTCGTTAGTAAATATAATATACTAAATTCGGATAAACCGATTAAACCATTGATTGATTTGTTTTACGTACTAATGTAGATTAAATTTGCTCCAAATTTGATAATACCTAATATTCTGGGAAATAAATAGAAAATGGCCACAAAACTTAAATAAATATTAATGAAATATTAATTATGTTTAATAATATTTAATCCCATTTTAATTAAGACAATATTAGAGTTTTTGTGTCACGTCAGCCAAATTTGTCTTGGAGTACTACAAATCGAACGTACTATTTCTGAGTCTTTACGGAAATCTCCTATAAACCAGCATGCAAAGTGGCGTATATTTAGAGATACGACTAGGTCCTATCTAATAGAAAAAAACGTTTGTTTTGTTCAAATTGGGGGTTTAGGGTGCTTAGGACAGCCAAATTTGTATTGATCTTCTATAAATCACATGTTCGGTTTCCCAAAATATCCCGGGAAAACACTATAACCCGCGTCTCTAATTGGTGTTTATTTAGAAGTACTTCTAGGTCATGCATATGAGACAAACATGTTTATTTTGGCCAAATTGTGAATTCAGGATGTTTAGCACAGTAAAATTTGTATTGATTCGTTGTCGCCTTCGTTAGCTAAGTAGTGCTTGGTTTGTTATTTGGGGGTCCCTAAAATGCCAATTAGAGACGCGGATTATAGTATTTTGCCGGAAAATTTTGGAAATCTGTACATTTGATTTATAGAAGATAAATACAAATATGCCCTCCTTAAAAATCATTATATCGAAGCATTTTACAAAACTGCGTTATATCGAGACATTCTACAAACACATCTACACATTTTTTGTTATTGTTGCTTATTAAGACATATTTATGACAAATTTCACTAACGTAGCGGAACGATAATACATAGTGCGCATTATTCAATGAAACTGAATCTTGGAAGGATATTCTGTAATTAGGAAGATTACTAACACATATACAAACAACATTACGTCACTGCATTTGTAGCTCGCTCCAACTATGGACTTGTCCAAGTAGATTGTATACGATTAGAGTATGAACCCATAATTATACCTTTATTATAGTAGCAACTTTTGGAAAAATGTTGTAGATTTTATCTTAATTTTACAGACAGTTTGATTTTTATCAGCTACTGTGCTTAACACTCCATTAGCTTCAATATACAAACCAACATCTAGTACAGTTAAATTATAGTCAAAATGTTTTAATTTCAACAAGTTTAGTTCACACAATTTAGTTTAATTACTTAAAGACAGTAAAATATTGGAAGCGGTTTAAATTCCCGGTTTATGTAATATATAGGTTAGTTAAAATTTAAAGGTATTTTCAAAAAATTTGTAAGTAAAGAAACACAAACTATTAAAGTAAGAATCAGTTTCATTCATACAACAATTCGGTATACATATAGAGTATTTATCTAAAATTTTATAACGTTCAGATTTTATTAGATAAATTAGTTCTCACATAAAATTTTCGTGTAGTTTTATTTGACTTTTATGCGTTTCTATCAAGCGGGAATCGCCATGACTGAGTTTTTATACCAATTACAATTTTTATACTTATAAAAACCGTTCTCAGCAAACTGGCATTCGATTGATCACTAGAACATTTATGATTCTGTGAACTACTAATTGAAAAAAATGATTAACTCATTTCTCAGACTCATGACCCTCAATACTAAGCTAAGGTGGATAGAACACATTAAGAACAAAAAAGAAGAATTAAATATCAAAATAGGAAAATGTACTGGCTCTCAGGCAGAATTTCTAGTTCTCAATACTCAACCAATTGCTTATGTACAGGAGTGCTAAAACCAGTCATTTGTACTAATGTACAAATGACAGAATGCTTCCAAAATAAAGTGCTGCGAGAGTTTGTGAATGCCTCTTGGTACATTAGGAACGACAACCTTCATAAAGACTTGAAGATGGAATACGTAACCGATCAAATTATTGTTCAACCCTCGTATATCAACAAATATCGTAAAATTTATTTTATTTTATGTCATAATTTTGTGATCAAAAACCCCTTTTTCATAGGAAACACTCGCTTCGGTACTCATATCAAAATCTCGGTGACTTTTTTGTTCTATATTATCAGGCCTGTAGTTTCTATGTACAAGTCAAACTGCTGATGTCTATTCCTTGCACTCAGAATTCAGCAGTTTGACTTGTTGATCATATGTAGCCTACTCAGTAAAACATTTAAATGATTTAGGTCTTCTTCGTTTTATAAAATTCCTGGCTGACTGCTTATTTGGTACAGAAAAACTTTTTAGATTATTAAATCTCAAACCGAATATTAAATAAAAATTTTGTCCTTGTTAACCGAAAAAGACGTACACCCCTAAATATTTCGCACAAGTCATTGTTTTGTTCCGTAGTACGTGAGTATAAATATTGGTTTTCGTTTAATAAATATTCTACACAACACAAACACCCCAATAATTGTGATGTTGATATAAAAAGGATGTTTAGCGAAAACAAAAATTATATTTAACTTTCTTGAAAATTAGAAAAATCTAGAATATTTTTTTGCCAACAAATTTTATTTCATTTATGTGGTGGCTAACCACCCACATTCCTTTTACATTTTTTATCTTACATTCTACTTCATTGAGTTTAATAAAAGAAATTTCGTTGGTTACTCTAGAAATTGGTACGTAAGGAATAAAATTATGTTTTAATTTTGGAGCATACAAAAATAACGACTTTCAAAATATTTATAAATTGTGGTGCATTTGACCATGAAACCGATCCCTAAAAATGTTTTTCGTAAACAAAATTGTTTCGCGTAACAAATTTCGTTACAAATGGTTAATGAGCATTTTCAAAAGGTTCGAACAGTTCGACGCAAACCCCAATTAATGCCGAAAATATTTCAAATTTCGTATATAATTGAATTATTTAATTGACGACCTTGTACACCTAAAAGACCTAATTATTCTGAACAATTTGTTTACATTTTGCTTTATTAGGTACTTATGCAAATGAATATTTAAATGAGTTTAATTTTGTTTGGCACGACATCACTTAATTATAATTTCAAATATATTTTCTAGGCTATACAATGATATAATGCAATTACAATGTTACATAGGATTTAGAAAACCAATCATTATGAGCTTAAGCCATGGCTCAAGATGTACGTGAAAGCAGTAAATAAAAAAAACAACAACTCATTACGGATTATACATTTTTCTAAAAATATAATAAAGGCAATTTTATTTTTAATATTATGACGACACACATCTATACCTAAAATACGATTCCGAGATTTTGGAAATCCTTTTTTGTTACAGAACGATAATCCATGACATAAATTTATTTCTGTTTTGTCTTTATAAACATATAAAATACTTATGGGATTTAATCCGTATGTGTCTGTGTATCTAAAACTCATTCACATGTCACATTAATATTATCGGATCATAAATAAATTTGTTCAACATTATTTTTAATATTGAACTTTGACAAAGTAATTCACAAACTAACTGGCCTAGAAAAGTTCATCAATATTTTTGATACATAATACGTATAAATTAAGTTTTATCCAAATTTATCGGTGCCATAAATTTAGATTTACCTATAATAGTTTTCCCATTCTTGTCTGAAAAAGCAATATCCTCCATCTTATAATAATTAACTTGTTGAGTGTTCACAAATCTTTGAAACACTATCCCATGACAACTTTTATTTAGCGATGAAAGGGCTCAGTTTTCATTGCTTTAGTGTTTTGGTTTTGATTATAATCGGTGCTGAAAATCAACACAACTATGACTCTTTGTTGAAGCGTAGGGCTCAAGAGCGGCGCATTTAGCTATGCAATGCACAAATGGTTCTACGTAAATCGCATATATAGGATTAAAGGCAGTGTGAAGCTACTGACAAATTGACAAAAAACCTTGTAACTGCCAAAAAGTGTAAAAGAAAATGTTACACTTTAAATTAAGAATGCTACACTTTTTAAGCATAATTTGTAATTAAGGACAACAAGATAATTAGAAAAATATAAAAAATACATTTATTTAAATTTATTTTAAGTAATTTAAATAAAAATTATATAATTATGTTTAGAACTATAAAAATTCGAAAAATTCAACCATTCGAAGGCCATTGAGAAGGCATCGTAGACATGACTAAGTAAACCAAAGTATGCTATCGTGTAGTACTGTCCCTATTGCATCATTTGTAGAAGGTTAAATAATTATGCGACACGTTGAAACATAAAATTTCTATGTTGGAATCATAAAAAATCGAAAAATTCAACCATTCGAAGGCCATTGACGGACATCGTAGAGCATGGTAGACATCGTAGAGATGTTTAAGTAAACCGAAGTATGCTATCGTGTAGTACTGACCCTATTGCATCATTTGTAGAAGGTTAAATAATTATGCGACACGTTGAAACATAAAATTTCTATGTTGTAATAATAAAAAATCGAAAAATTCAACTATTCGAAAGGCCATTGACGAGGCATCTTAGAAACGTCTAAGTAAATCGATGTATGCTATTGTGTAGTACTGATCCTATTACATTTTTTGTAGAAGCCAACATAATTATGCGATCCGTCGAAACATAAATTTTCGATGTTGGAATCATAAAAATTCGTAAGGCATCGTAGAGATGTTTAATTAAATCGAAGTATGCTATTGTGTAGTACTGACCCTATTGCATTTTTTATAGAAGACAACATAATTATGCGAAGCATACATTTTCTATGTTGTAATCATAAAAATTCGAAAAATTCAAACATTCGAAGGCCAATTACAAGGCATGGTAGATATGCCTAAATATATTGAAGTATGTTATCGTGTAGTACTGAACGTATTGCATCTTTTGTAGAAGCCAACATAATTATGCGACCCGTCGAAGCATACATTTTCTGTGTTGGAATCATAAAAAATCGAAAAATTCGAAAAATTCAACCATTCGAAGGCCATTGACAAGGCATCGTAGAGATGTCTAAGTAAATCGAAGTATGCTATCGTCTAGTACTAACCCCATTGCATCTTTTGTAAAAACCAACATAATTATGCGGCCCGGTGCAGCATATATTTTCTATGTTGGAATCATAAAAAATCGAAAAATTCAACCATTCGAATTCATCATCCAACCACGTGAATTTATTATCGGTGGTAAATTCAACCATTCGAATTCATCATCCAACCACGTGATTTTATTATTAGTGGTAAATTCAAAAGCTGACGAAATCACGGCCGTATATTCAACCTTTCGAATTCATCATCTCACCACGTGAATTCATTATCGGTGGTAAATTTAAATGCTGACGAAATCTCGGCCGTATATTCAACCATTCGAATTCATCATCCAACCACGTGAATACATGATCGGTGGTAAATTCAAATGCTGACGAAACGGATAATCCTTATTAAATATTAAGAAACACTTTCTGAGGTTTACCCGGTTGGGCTTTCAATAAACTAAAGTTTTAAACAATTACGTAAGTTTATAGTTTCGTTAGACAAGTTAAAAATATTAATAATTGGACCCCGTTTACCAGACACACACAGGATTAACTAAGCTATGCGGCCATGTAGGAACATCGTGAACATCTCTAGGATGTACGAAATTAAATTGCAAAATTTATTCGACTCTATAGAAGTTTTCAGTCGCGTAAAGTTCATTTCGTCATTATAATAACTTTGTCTAGGCTAACAACATCGAAGAATTTGTGATTATCTCAAAGATCTACAATAGTAAAATTCGAAAATTGTTTTAGATCAAAACTTAGAAACTTAAGTAAATTAGATCGGAATCTGACACCTCGCAACATAATCTATGAAAATGTTTCAATTTCACAACAAGACAAATCCATTTGGAAAAAATTGAAACAACGCGCCTTTTTGGTATAAGTTTCCTGGGTTTCACTCAGAACCTTTTTAAGAAAAAATATTGAAATTTTTTAATGATTTTCAGCTTTTAATATTTCCAAGTAAAAGTTTCTTAGCATTATTTCCAATTATTTCCATTTAAAAATTATTCTTTAAATAAGCTTAGTAAATTCAGCTGGCTGATATAATTAAATTTCCCACATTACACAGGTACATACTCCCTCCCACCTTATAATCAAATAATTAAATTTATTCGTAATTAAATTTCACACCAATATGACAGAAAATAACCGAACCGAAGATAAATGATATCATTAATATTGTCTGACGTGTCCGAATATAATCAGCAAACTTTTTTCCAGTATTTATTTCGCTATTCGAATTTATTGTGCTCGGTGCTATACCCAATCCGAATACACATCATAAATATTGCAACTCATCCACAAAGAAGAGGACACGGTTGAAAGATCCTTATTATTGTTTAACTTTTGTTTCGATTTATCCTACTATTATTTCTACTTAGTGCTTGGACATACATAAACATCCAATAAAGTTTTCCGTTTGCTATTTTTTATGTTTGTTTGCTATAATATTGTGTCCTCTTGAAAATAAAATTGTTGAAGTAGAAAAAAGGATAATAATAACGAAAATTAAACGATATTGATTTTATTTTTTATGTAAGCCAAATTACGAGAAAATCGGAATAAAACAAAATTGGAAACATGGAAAAGGAAAGTTTAATCTTTTTTAGACTCGCATTCGTTTATTTCTGTTTTTAACCTCCTTAAAAAATGACATTTTAGTTTAACTATAGGGGAAATTAAGTTATATATTAATATTATTTTAGGATTACGGCTAAATACGTTAAGGATATTTAATTTTCGATTCAAGTTAGATTGTGGATGTTTGATATTATCCTGCATTAAATATTTAAAAGTTGGTGATAGATTCCGTTCGTAAATATATCAAGTGGTCGGATGATATTAACTGTAAACCAATATTTAATGTGGTAAACTGTTTTTCAATTTGTAACTGTTACAAATAAATGTAAGGCGTCAATTTTACCTAAAAATTATTATAGGTCAATTTTAAAGCTTCCTTCTAATTTCTTTCTAGGTTTATCGAAGTCCTTAAAAAAAGGAACAGGCGGTTTAACACATGTATCTTTAACGTAAATATAGTAATAAATAGTGGGCAAAGTTTTTCAGACCAGGACACATTAAGGTCATTTCACATTTGCTAAGCTAAACCATGCGATGCGAGCTCTGTTTTTGTAATACGAGTATAAAGTGCAAAGTTTAAATTGATTGTTGCATACTTGAAGCGAGCTATGTGTTTTTGACGCAAACTAACTTAGCTCGAGTTATCTTTAGTTTACTAATGCCAGCTCCATCGCTTGCATAAACATTGAGGTTTTTTAAAAATTTTATTATTTACGGAATGTGTGGCAATGTTATAGCATACCTGGAATGTGCAATGAACCTTAACGATCATCAGGCCATAATCCTTAGAAACGCGATGGTGTGGTCGAGGGCTTACTAAGTATTTCAGACAATATAACTCAATATAATTCTGAAAAAAATAATGAGAGACTTCTGATGTAAATGTAAATGTCAGTTGGCCAGAAGAAAACAAATATCTCCGACATTCAAAAAGCAGCTCTCTCTGTATTATCCTATCCCACGCCCACTCACAACAAACAAATCGTTAGCGCATTCTGATCAGAGCTAGTCATGATTGTGGGTCAGCAAGCACGCATGTGAAATTGTGAACCCTTCTTAAACCATCCTTTGTACATTTCAATACATCTGTTGTACAAAATTGTATTTCATCACATTACACCATCAAATTTTTTTCTTAAATAATATTTGTTTAAATTAAATCATAAAATTAAGCATAAATTAAACAAAATTAATTCGTTTATTTGATTTAATTTATGATTTTTTAATTATAGCGAATGATAAATAAATAAATCAAATGGACTAATTGAATTTTTGGATTATTTCAATCCAATAATTATATAATTCATTTGATTATTTTTCTCCATTTAGTTATATAACTCATTTGATTAATTTAGTTTATACGATTTAATTAATTTTCAAATTCATTCAAATTTGTTTAATTAATTTTTTCTATTTAATTCATTTATTTATTAACTAAATACATATTAGATCTTTTCATTAACTTAGTTACATAATAAATGTTTAATAAAATAATTTATTAAACATTTATTATGTAACTAAATTAATGAAATGATTTAATCAACTTACTCAATTTAATGAAATTAATAAATTAAATGAAATGAAAATAAATGAATTCAATTTATGTATGAATTAAATGGATCTATGAATAAAATAAAATTATGAATTTAATGAAATTATTGAATTTAATAAATTTATTGAATTTAATGAATTTATTGAGTTTAATGAATTTGTTGAATTTAATTAATGTATTGGATTTAATGTAATTAATGTAGATAATGAATTTATAAATGGATTTAATGAATTTAATTAAATTCATATAGAAATTGATGAATTTATTGTATTGAATGAATTTAATGAAATTAATTAATTAAATTACTCTAATTAGTTTCATGAATTCATAGGGTTTAATAAATGAATTAAAGAAAATTAATTAAATCAAATTAAAGAGTTTAATGAATTAGATAAATTTATCGAATCAATGAATTTAGTGGATTAAATAAAATTATCGAATTTAATTAATTTAATTTAAATAATGAATTGAATGAAAATTTAAAGGATTGATTGATTTTAATGAATATAATGAACTAATGAAATTATGCATTTAATTTAATGAATCTAATAAATTAATTTAAGTTAAATAATTTAATTAATATAATGAATTCAAAGAATTTAATGATTTATGAAGTTAACGTATTAAATGAAATTAATGAGTTAAATCAATTTGATGAGATGAATGATTTGATGAGATGAATAAATGAGATGAGAATGAATTTGATGAAACGAATTTGATGAGATGAATAAAATTATTGAATAAATATACTAATCATTGAATAAAATTATATAATAAATTACTTTATTTTATTGAATTTAATGAATTTATTGAATTTAATTAATTTAATAAATTTATTTAATTTAATGGATTTAAAATAATTACTTTAATTTAATGTACTAATGAATTTAGTGAACTAATGAATTTAACGAATTTAATTAGATAAATAAATTTGATGAATTGAATTGATTTATTGGATTAAATAAATTAATGATTTTATTGAATGGAATTAAAATAAATAATAAATAAATGAACTAAATGTTTAATGAATTGAAAATTTAATGAATGAAAGAACTAATTTAAAATTATTGAATTAAATATATTTAATGAGTTTATCGAATTTAATATAATTAATGAATTTAATGAGTAAAATGAATTATATAACTGATAAATTATATGAATTTTTATTTTAATGAATTTAACGAATTTTATGTAATTAATCAATTTATGAAGTTAACGAATAAAATTACTTTAATTAGTTTATTGAATTTAATGACATAATTAAAATAAATAAATTAAATCAATTTAAAGAATTTAATGAATTTAATAAATATATTAAATTTAATTAATTTAATGAATTTAACAAATTCCATGAATTTAATATTTTTATAATTTAACGAGTTTAATGTGTTTACTGAATTTAACGAATTTAATGTAATTAATGAATTTAACGAATTTAATGGATTAAATAAAATTATCGAATTTAATTAATTTAATTTAAATAATGAATTGAATGAAAATTTAAAGGATTGATTGATTTTAATGAATATAATGAACTAATGAAATTATGCATTTAATTTAATGAATCTAATAAATTAATTTAAGTTAAATAATTTAATTAATATAATGAATTCAAAGAATTTAATGATTTATGAAGTTAACGTATTAAATGAAATTAATGAGTTAAATCAATTTGATGAGATGAATGAATTTGATGAAACGAATTTGATGAGATGAATAAAATTATTGAATAAATATACTAATTATTGAATAAAATTATATAATAAATTACTTTATTTTATTGAATTTAATGAATTTATTGAATTTAATTAATTTAATAAATTTATTTAATTTAATGGGTTTAAAATAATTACTTTAATTTAATGTACTAATGAATTTAGTGAACTAATGAATTTAACGAATTTAATTAGATAAATAAATTTGATGAAATGAATTGATTTATTGGATTAAATAAATTAATGATTTTATTGAATGGAATTAAAATAAATAATAAATAAATGAACTAAATGTTTAATGAATTGAAAATTTAATGAATGAAAGAACTAATTTAAAATTATTGAATTAAATATATTTAATGAGTTTAACGAATTTAATATAATTAATGAATTTAATGAGTAAAATGAATTATATAACTGATAAATTATATGAATTTTTATTTTAATGAATTTAACGAATTTTATGTAATTAATCAATTTATGAAGTTAACGAATAAAATTACTTTAATTAGTTTATTGAATTTAATGACATAATTAAAATAAATAAATTAAATCAATTTAAAGAATTTAATGAATTTAATAAATATATTAAATTTAATTAATTTAATGAATTTAACAAATTCCATGAATTTAATATTTTTATAATTTAACGAGTTTAATGTGTTTACTGAATTTAACGAATTTAATGTAATTAATGAATTTAACGAATTTAATGGATTTAATGAATTTTATTGAATTTTTTAATTATTGAATTTAATTAATTTAATGAGTTAAGTGAATTAACGAGTTCACTAAACTTAATGAATTTAAAAATCGTCAAAGAATTTATTGAATATAATGAACTGACCTTAATGTGTTTAATGAATTTAACGAATTTAATAAATTTAATTAAATAAATAAATTTGATGATTGAAATTAATGAGTTTAATTAATTTATTGAATTTAGTTAATTCGTTAGTTAATTTATTCGATTTAGTTAATTTATTTGAATTTAGTTAAAGTTTTAAATTCAATAAATTCATTTAAATCAATAAATTTATCTCATTTTGGATTGATAAATTTATTGATTTAAATGAATTTATTGAGTTTAATGAATTAGTTAAAATAAATGATTAAAATCAATTTAATAAATTCAATGAATTAATAAATTTAGTGAATTATATGAATTGAATGAAATTAATGAATTTATAGAATTTAATAAAATTAAATTGATTAATTTCATGAATTTAACAAATTTAATTAATTTATTGAATTTAAAGACTTTAATGAATGTATTTAATAAGTTTAATGTGTTTAATGAATTTAACAAATTGAAAGTGTAATAAATGTTTTTACGAATTTATCGATTTAAATTACTTTAATTAAATGTGTTAAATTAATTTAAAGAATTTAATGAATTTAACGAATTAATGAATTATTATATTCAAAGTAAAATTAATATAATGAATTCTTTAACAAATTCAAAAAATAAAGAATTTAACTTTTTTAAATTGTTTAAATTCTTTAAATTTAATGTAATTAATAAATTTAATTAGTTTATTGAATTTATTTAAATCATTAAAATAAATGAGTCAAATTAATTTAACAAATTTAATACATTAAATGGATTTAACGAATTTAATGAGTAAAATGAATTTGATGAGTTAAATGAATCTATTGTTTAAATAAATTTAAATAATTTAATTAGATTAATGAATTATTGAATTGAATGATTCAATTAAAATAAATTATTTTAAAGAATTTAATGAATTTATGAATTTAATTACTTTAATTTGTTTATTTGTTAATTTGCTTAATTTGTTTATTTTAAAGGATTGAATGACTTAAATGAATTTAATGAATTTGTGATTTAAATGAATTTAATGTATTTAATTAGTTTTATTAATTTATTGAATTTAAAGAATTAATGAATTTATTGAATTAAATGAATTTAATGAGTTTAAGGAATTTAACGAGTTCATTAATAAATTTGATGAATTTTATTACAATTTATTGAATTTCTTTCTTTGAATTATTTATTGAATTAAATCAATTTATAGAATGTAATGGACTTAATAAATTTACTAAATTTGACGATTTTAGTGAATTTAATTAATTTAAAGGTTTTATTGAATTTAATTTATTAGATTAATTTAAGTCAGTAACCTGCTTGAGAAACTCGGTGTGAGTTATGTATGCAGTTTTGAAGAGTTAGCCGGAAAACATTACATGCGTATCAGGGTTTATAATATGCTCGGTATACCAAATTTTATTGATGAAGTAAGCACTGATTACTTTCCATATCGTCAATAAGTTATTAAGTAATATATTTTAAAGTTATAATAATTTGCATTAACTAATACCTCACGAAACAGAAGTTCAAAACTATAAATAGTTTTCGACGTTATTAACGACTAGGCGATGTTGTTTACGTGTAGTCGACGTTGGAAACATGATCCCTTCGTGATCACGTAAAAATTAGCATATGGCACGCTAATCTCTTATGAAGAGGGCTACTTTTATACTAACCATAAGCAGTGGGTGAGGAATTGTAAAATCGTTATAGAAGCAACGACTGAGCGACTTCTTAGCAATCACTATAGTTTGACACTTTAAGTAACGGGTGTTTTTTAAGCCCGATAGAACTTGAAATGGTAAAAAACTAACACAAAATATTAAATTGTAATCAAAAATTTTGTTTTATTCGAAAGATCAATACATGGCATTAATATTTGAAAATGATTTCGGGCATATGGGCACCGCGGCTGTTGTTGACGAAACGCATTCTGGACGTCCAATTTTGAGCCATTTTTCGAGCACTGCTGGCCGTATGTCACGAATAACACGAACAATGCTGGCCTCCAAGGCGTCAATTGTTGCTGATTTATCAGCATAAACCAGTGATTACACGTAGCCCCACAGGAAATAAACGAGAGGTGTCAAATCGCCCGACCTTGGAGCCCGATTGAAAGTTTCATTTCTCGAAATCAACTTATCGCCAAATTTTGACTTTAATAAGTCGATGGTTGCGGTCGCCGTAAATTTTAATTATTTGGTAGCGTTGTTCAAGCATGAATATATTCATGATGATTTGCCAGAGTATACTGAGATCTGCAAGAGCAAATTTTTCATAAAAAATTATTTTTTTCTTTTATTTTGTACAATTTCAAGTTCTATCCGGCTTAAAAAGCACCCGTTAGAAATTAGAATTGGTTTATTACATTTTTTATTGATTCTAGCATATGACAGAATAATGTTAGAGAGACGTCTCAATAGCAATAATAAAAATGAGCAGCCGGGGTTAATAGAACTGGGGTTGTTTTTAAATAACTAAGAACCACATACAATTTGAAGATGCTTAACCTGTTCAAAATTAGGGATACAATAAAAATAACAAAACAAATTAATTTAATAATTAGCAAGATCTGTACCCGAATTTTTTTTATTTGCATTGAGACGCCCTGTAATAACTTTTTCGTATATGATTCTTTATATGGAGGTACGGGTAATAAATCTATATATGACACGCTTAGAATATACCGTAACTATATATTCAAAGGTTTATGATTCTATGTAAGTACTCAATATTTGACGCCCCATTGACAATTCAAAAGAAATATGTGCTACTTGTGTATAATTCTTGAATTCCTTTTGTTCTTAAAAGCTTCTCAAATTTTGAGTTTAAACACTTGTGTGACAAAGACGAGATAATTCGTTTTATTTTCAAAGGATATGATGATAGGGTAAAGAAATAATACAAAAGGATATTTATTTATGAATAAATGACAGTCGACTACCTATATAAAATATGGTAGAAAGTCATTATCTGCTGTGATTGATTAGAAAGTGGAAATTCAAGGACGAGGAGATACACACGAAAGCATTTTGCTGTTAATATTTTCATGGTTTAGCGCATGTACTACTATATAGGCACGTGCTACCTTCCTTATAAGGATCAACAAACGAAGCAAAAGATTTTATCCATTGGTAAATTTTAAGAACGACACTATAACACGATCCTCTTGCGATTGGTAAAATAGTTTATGATCATATAAAAAGAAGAAAAATTACTTCAAGTTCATGCACAATAAAATCATTTTCGTTATTATATTGTTATGAAAGAAATGTAACCGTGAATTATGGCATGGTATACTGTCAAGGAGGTTTTAATTTTCGAAGAATAATTTCCTTGTGTTGTAACAACTTTTCCGAAAAATGGGCACTAAAACAAACCAAAAACTATTCTTAGAATCATAAGCAATTAATTATAAAACAGTAGACGGACAAGTAATAAACTTTTCCTATAAAGGCCATTAAGAAACTCATATGTGCACAGCATGTGTTTGTTTGTATACATATATACACACGACATACATATGTACGGGCATTTACAGATAACGAATCGCAAAAGTTAAATTAAATCAATTCCAATAAAAACTTTTGTTGATATATGGCTGACGAAACTAAACCGAACATAATATTCAATCAAAGTACTTAATAAATAAGGATTTGAAAAGATTTTTGGGGAATTTAATTGCTTATATAAGAAAATCAATATATTTATAAAAATAGAATGTGTATTTGTATTTAACATAATATGTACATTTGCTGCGTCATTTTACGTTGAAACAAAATATATTGACGTACGCACGTACATTAAGAAAATTCATTAAATTTTTTTTTCACTTTCACAAATTATGATAGTCGTATTATAATGTGATCAGATAAGACTAGGTATATAGTTTATAAAATTAATTAAAATGTATGTTTTGTTAATAAACTCAATTTGTAAATGTTGATATAATAAAAACGATCGAAGGTAGGGTTGTCGCATTATTAAATTTCCCTCATTGGTTCAGAAACGGATTACATCATGCGCCTCAAAATATCTTGTGAGTACGTTGCGAATCCCAAAATTGCTAGATCTTACATAAATCCACAGGTGTTTGGTGCGTGGGCCTTCAAATTTTTTGGCAGATTTTTTTTGTAGGGGGGGGGGGGCGTCAAGAAAGGATTAAAAAAAATACCTTTTAAGTTATTGATAAATTTTTAATCAACTTCATTTATTGAAGGTTATTGAAGCACGGCATCTTTTTCTTCTCTCCACGGGTTGTTTTGCGATGTTGCATTTCATATATCATTCTATCAATCTAATTCTTTCACATATCTCCAGACGTAGAAATCAACGGGTGTGAGGTCTGAGAACCATGCTGGCCAAAGAACATGGCCATCTCATACCAATTCATGAGCTTGGGAATCAATCATCCCAGTAACCTCTTACCGTTGGTTGCTTATCCTTTTTTAACATGTAAAATGCCTGTCTCCTCAGAAATTTTAGGATGCTGAGAAGGTTTCGTGTTGCGGTAAACGTCAATTAGGATATCGCTCATGATAAATTTATCTCGCTTTAAGCCCATTGCCTACTGCCATACGCCAACAACATGTCAGCATACTCTTCGTTACTAAAGTTAGCCAGCGTAGCAACAGCGAAGACAAACACAACAATTTTTTTTTAACAATTTAACAAGAACAACGTGAAACACACGGGCACTTCCGGTAGCAGATAGTGAAATATCGACTCAATACCTCAAGGCAATGAACATCCAGTTTACTTATTTGTAAAACTCTATCAATAACTTAAAAGCTATTTTCTCAACCCTGATACAAATAACTCTGATAAAATAGTATCTCTTATTTTGACCACAAAATGAGTGATTTCTATGGCATATAGTATTTCATTGGAAAGTGCATAACCTAGAGAATTTTTTAAACAAAGCTAATTTCAAAATAACCTTTAGTTTTTTTTAAATGAATTTAGAAGGTGACAGTTTTCATACGTTTACACATTTTTTAAGATTTGAAGGCCCACAACTCATTTATCGTAAATCAATTGTATTGAATAATGATTTATTTAGAATAAAATCACTTTAAAGGCGATTCATTTAAAGGCGAGATTTTGGGTAATTTAAAAAATAATTAAAAATATCATATCTTAGTGGCCGCGACACTTAGGACATCAGTTCTATGGGATGAAAGCTGCCAAATGGGTCGCGGTGGAAATGGCATATTTTAAAACGGCATTTTTTAAAGGCATTTTTCATAAACACATTTATCGTTTATTTCGATTCTCTTCGACATTTTTCAAAAGTGCATTAATAAATACATACATATATAAATAAATTTTAGCCAGCAATTGCTTTCAAACAGCTCATAATATTTGCTGTATTCTTTTTTTATTAAAAATAAGTTTATGTTTTTGACCCTTAAAATAATGTATTTAGGTTTTTTGCAGGTAGCGAATTTCCCCTTTCCAGTTACTTTCCAGTCACTTTGTTAAGTAAAGGGAAATTGGCAAAAACTGTATAATTTTGGTATTCGGCATCAATAACTATCAATTACTATAAGTTTGAATCACAGTAAATATTAATGTTCGTTGCATTTCATCAATTGTATTCTAAATCATTTGCAAATTCAACCCTACCATAGGAACATGGAAATTTGATATTAATCGACTAAGAAATAAACAAGTTCCTTTAATTTGGATTATCCTATAAAGTTCTGTTAATAAGTAACCGTTCCTTTTGGTTATAATCCAGAAATAAATATCAATTCTAGATTAATAATCGGTTAAAAGATTATATTCTACCTTATGCAGTTTTTAAATATGCCGATGCCATTCTGAACGGATCCCCTTACATATGATTTCCCAAATCTGCTAAAAAAATTTATCAGTCCACGACCAATGGTTCGAAAGATACTAGAGGTTCTTTATTACTGCAAAATAGTCAGTCCGAATTACATCAAACAAAAAATCAAATATTTTTTTTACAATTTTCTCGCATAAAGTTTGAGCAATACGTGAGATTGAAACAAAGAATTTTCTTATGGATAATATGTGCCATTTTGTTTGATGACCTTTTGCCATTTTTCTGGTAGAGCCATGACCTCATCACTGTAGAACTTCTGTAGTTTAGAGGCGAAAAATCGAGACAACTCATACTCGCAGGCCTCTTTTGAATTTAATGTAAAACCATTAAGATGGTTCTGTATGGACTGGAACAAATGATAGTCCAATGGTGTAAGGTCAGGACTATATGGTGGGTGCATCAAAACTTCCCTGCTAAGCTCTCTCAGTTTCTGCCGGGTCATACATGTGTGGTATAGCGTTATCATGATGGAACACGACGCCGTTTCTGCTGATCAATTCTAGACGTTTTAACTGAATTGCTTGCCTTAAACGTGTTAGATGCGTAAAGATCGTTTGACCCGATAGCAGCGCCTCATAATGCACGATTCCTTTCCAATCCCACCATGCACACAGCATTACCTTTCTTGGCGTCAATCCTGGCTTTGATACCGTTTGGGAAGCTTCACCTCGTTTCGTCCATGATCTTTTTCGCACAACGTTGTCGTATCTTATACGGCTTCGTGTGGTATCCAAACGTCAAGCTTTTTTTGTGATCAATATTTAGACTTTACCAATTACATGGCTGCTTATATGCCGGTCTCCAATTTTTTGCATGATTTCATCGACTTTTCCAGTGGTTGGGCGAGCAGAGCGAGGTGCATCTTTGACATCCATATTTCCAGAACGAAAGCGCTTGAACCATTTCTTTGCTGTTGATTTTGATAAAGCACCTTCTCCATAAACCGCACACATTTGTTCGCAATCCTGAGCCGCGTTTTTACCTTTGCCGTAATAATATTGTAAAATATATCGAATTTTTTCATTAATTATCTCCATGTCTAAAATGTTGTAACTTTTTATTCACTTCACCGATTTTATTGTTTTGTATGTCAAAGTACAAGTTAAAATAATAATTGCCCGATACGACTAATGGTTATTGAGATATATGAATGTAAAGCTAACTACCAGGAAAAAGGCAACACACTTTTTCCCTATCTATTATTATCGATATTCGTTGTATTTGAAAA
This sequence comes from Nephrotoma guestfalica, assembly GCA_963691935.1. Lineage (NCBI taxonomy): Eukaryota > Metazoa > Arthropoda > Insecta > Diptera > Tipulidae > Nephrotoma > Nephrotoma guestfalica. The sequence goes on along the minus strand of OY829913.1, from coordinate 224,564,038 downwards.
TTCGCGAGTCGGAAAATTTATTCGGTTTGATATATTTACTGGCTGAGACCAAATGTTACTGACTTCACTCTGCTGTCATTTGTGTAGTTGTCATTTTCGCGCGTCAATTTTTTGAAAGATTGTAGTTTGCTTAGTTGTTTACATTTGGTCAACAAATAATTGTTCTAAATTAATATCTTCATAAATAAATCGTAATGGAATTCAAACGTAATAGTGTAATTGCACTGTATTTGGGTGGAAATTCACAAACAGCAATAGTTCGCCAGCTCCAGCATTTGAATGTGAATAAAATGTTTGTGTATCGAACCATAACTCGATACAACGAAACTGGTAGCATCGCTAAACGCAACAGAGGCGGTCCTAAAAAGACAGCAACATCAAAAGAAATTATACGAAATGTGAAGAAACGAATCCAACGAAATCATTGTCAAAGTGCCAATCAATTAGCCGCACGTCTACATGTTTCACGATACAGCATTTAAACCATATTGAAAAATGAACTACACTTGAAGCCCTACAAGATACAAAAAGTTCAAGATCTTACGGAGGCACAAAAAAAAGTTAGGCTTGAAACGTGATGAGATTCCAAAAATTGTCTTTTCTGATGAGAAAATTTTCACCATTCAACAGTATGTGAATAAACAAAATGATCGTGTTTGGTTAGAGCACAAGTCCAACGATAATTTGGACACAAGAGTTGCCATGCGTAAGCAATCACCAGCTTATGTTATGGTTTGGGCTGCAGTGAGTGCAGATGGACGCACTCCTCTGATTTTCATCGAACACGGAGTCAAGGTAAACCAAGAGATGTACCGCCAAAAGATCCTAAACGATGCTTTGCTACCTTGGGCACGTAAACACTTTGGTACGAACCGTTGGACATTCCAACAGGACTCGGCACCGTCACACAAAGCTCGAGCGACACAGCAATTTTTACAAAATTGCGTTCCGCGGCTGATTTCGTCGAAAGAATGGCCACCATATTCACCAGACTTGAATCCCATGGATTTCTCCATATGGTCCATTTTGGAGAGTAAAGTGTCCACTAAAAAATACGAAAGCTCACGTTCGGTCAGCATGCAATGCTTTCTATGGACGACTGAATCAAATATTCAGAGCCAAAGGAGGTCATATCGAGCAGTAACATGTTTTTCATAAAATGTAACATGTTTTCAACATATTCCACGAAATTTCAATAAAAAATAATCAAAATTAAAAAAAATTACAGCGTTTTCATTTGGTAACACTTGGTCTCAGCCACCCTGTAATGTATTGAGTGTATGAACATGACTCCGCCCTTCCCAGTAGGTGTCGTTACTAGTACTGCTTACGTTTGTACTACAATACTGGTATTCTTTAGTACTTGATGTCAGCTGTCAAACACAGTATGCGACTTTGGTTGAAGTGCAAAATACTAGTATTTTTAATACCTTAAAAATGTCGAATTTTTCAATTCGGGTGGGTCGCTGTTGAAATGGAATAAAACAAGCTGTGCGTGAGGTATTATCGAAATTATTTTTTTGTTTGGAAGGCCCATGTATTCCATTATTTATGGAATACAACATCGCTCAAATGTACGCCGCGGCTTCTCACGGTGGCACGGATCCGAGAGGTCCAATTTTCAATGACTCGTCTATTGTGTGGTACGTAGCTCCGTCCTGCTGGAAACACATGTCGTCTACCTCCATATAGTTCAATTTCATCCGAAAAAGCACCTCGTCACTAAAGATGATTTTTCGGAAAAAATTGGGGTTTTCTTCCAAACGCTCCGACGCCCAGTCAGCAAATAAACGGCGTTCTCTATCGTTTTTTTTCATTAACTTTGAGCTCTACCGACCAAATGGCACAGCGGTTAAAGCTTTGACGTTTGGATCGGGAGGTACCGGGTTCGAATCCCGATAGGGGCAGGATGCAAAAGGAATTTTTCATCAACAGATTACGATCTGTGATTAATAGGAACACAACTACGACCCCCTATCGGCGTGCAAAACCCATGGGCCGACCCATCTTCCATGTCCAGTACTATAGGCTGGCATGGAGCTATGCAATGCGCAGATGGTAACTTAAATCGGTCCTATAGCCGTACGTCTTCGATTTGGCAGAGATGCGTAAAATAAGACGGGAAAATCAACCGCGAAAGAGCATGAAGTGCTTCGGCCCCAGAAAAGATTGCATGAATTAAAACTAAAAAAAAAAAAAAACTTTGAGCTCCTGGGTCAGTTGGATCTTGTACGGGTGTAGGGCCCAAGCTCCAACGCGTTCGACAAGTTGAAGTCTGTGAAAAACCGAGTTCTTGTGCACGACGAGGAATTGACAGCCTTGGGTTCTCCTTTACACTTTCACGGACCGCGGCAATGTTCTCGGCCGATCTAGCGTTCCTTTAACGTACGAGTGTTGGTTTATTGTTTACTGAACCAGGTTGTATCAAATTTCGCCACCAAACGTTGGAGAGTCGATTTTGAAAAACCACCGCGTCTGCCGTAAAATGGGCGCAATGCGCGCAACGTTTGCACAAATGAACGCTCATTTTGTTAATAAAGTTTTATTATTTGGTTGTGTTGCTCAATCGTGTAACTTGTCATGGTGATTTGGCATCAGTGACTGGAAAAAAACACCAGATTGGACAGACGCCGCCAAAGCAAGATGGCCGCCACAGGCTGCCAACATCGACCCGCTCAAATTCAAAAACCCTTTAAACATCATTTGCAGGAAGTTTTATTACATTGTTTAATTGCAAAGAAAAGTACAGCGGGAACTTATCGTTTTCTTGGGAAATTTACGGTGAGTATGCTCCATCGAATACAACGTGCAAAGAATTGTTTCGACGGTTTGAAAAAGTTGATTGTGGCAATGATGACATATTCTTCCCAAACACAATCAGAATTGGCTGTATCATTAAATGTTGCTCGATCAACTGTTGCAAAACGTTTACAAATAATCCAAACGTTTCAAAAAGCTAGCAACTGGATTATACATGAATTAAAAGAAAGTGACCTCGAACTTCGAAAAACCATTTCCGAAATACTGCTTCAAAGACCACAAAGAAAAAGTGTTTTGCATAGAATAGTTACTGGAAATGAAAATAATAATGAAAATTCATTTATTGTGAGAATCCCAAAGGCAACCTGGTGAAACTGGTCCATCGCAACCAAAGCGAGATGTTCAGTACAATATGGCTATGCTCTATATCTGAAACGATCTAAAAACGATCAAAATGGGTGTATAGATAAAACAAATTAATTTTTCAGCACGACAGTGCAAAACCACATGTTACAAATGTTGTGAAAATTATTAAAAAGGACAGTACTGGGAAGTTCTACTCCACCCGCCGTATTTGCCAGACAAAGTTCCTTCAGATTATTACTTATTCCGGTCGATGCAGTCGTCTCTTTCTGAACAGCGGTTCAGTTCTCAGACCAGTTCAAAGACCAAGACTTCTGCAGGGAGAATGAGTGAAATTATTCAACTAAGAAGCTCTATTAAATTCTGTGGTGCCGAAACGTTCAGAATGTTGCAAAAGGCCTTCGGTGATAATTGTATGTCGCGAGCAAGTGTTTTGATTGGTACAAATTGTTCAAAGAGGGTCGAGAACGTGTTGACGACGAACCACGTCTAGGACGGCCATCAACATCAACTAATGATCAACACGTTAATAATATCAAGGAGTTGGTGCTCGAGAATCGACGATTAACAGTCAGAGACCTTACTGGCATCGTTGAAATATCGGAAGGATCAGTGAAAACAATTTTGAAAGATCATTTGGGCCTAAGAAAAGTGAAAGCACGATTGGTTCCAAAATCACTAAATTTTTTGGAAAAACAGCGTCGCGTTACGTCTGTGAAACAATGCTTTTCGACTACCAGGATGTCATGAAACGTATTATAACTGGCGATGAGTCTTGGATCTATGTTTATGGCCCGGAAACAGATGATCAATCGGCCTAATATCGTGCGAAAGGTGAGCCGAAGCAGAAAAAACCACGTCAAAGCAAGTCAAAAATCAAGGTGATGATGACAGTTTTCTTCGATTATCGAGGTGTGGTGCACCCCGAATTCTTTCCGACCGGCCAAACTGACAACAAAGAAACTATTTGAGTGTTATGCGTCGTTTGCGCGAAGCTATTCGTAAAAAGAGGCCGGTATTATGTGTCGACAACTCTTGGTTCTTCCACCACGATAATGCACCTTTTCATACTGCATTGGTTTTACGTGATTGTTTCGTCAAAAATTCCACTCATATCGTTCCGCAACCATCGTATTCGCCTGATTTAGCTCCGTGTGACTTCTGGCTATTCAGCAAACTCAAACGACCGCTCCGGGGAAACCGTGTTGAGTCAATTGAAGACATTAAACGTGAATCGCTACGCGCATTGGAGGCTATTCCGGAAATTGACTTTAACAACTGTTTCGAGGATTAAAGAAAACGTTGGCACAAGTGTATTGAGGTCAGGGGGGATTACTTTGAGGAGGACGAAATAGATTTGGAGAAATAAAAAGGAAGAATTTTAAAATTATGAACAAAGTCTTATTATTTTTTGCCCACAGTATTGTATAACGTCTTCCCGAACGATTTATTTTATTTAATCGCATAAAGTCTTGACCTTTTTGAGTAGTTTATGTGCCGACTTATATTATAAGGATCACAGAGATTCTTCTAAGATGTCATCAGGAAGTTGCAATAGATCCATGTACTAAGTAATAAACAGTCTATATGCCATGTCTCGGCAGTCTCCCCAATTTTAATTTTTTTATTTAACTTGTATGTCACAACGCATTCACCTGTTTGAGTAGTTTATATGTCGACTATGATCATGAGGATCTCAGTAGACCGCTTCTACCCCAATTCTAATTATTTTTGTAGCTTGTATGGCATAACGCTTTCACCTGATTGAGTGGTTTACATGTCGACTTTGATTATGAGGATCACAGAAATTCTTCTAACACGTCATCAATAGGTTACAATAGCTCCATTTACTAAGTAATAAACAGTATATATGCCATGTCTCAGCGGTCCCCCCACTTTTCAATTTTTGATGTAATACTGAAGATGTCTTAGAATCCCTGTGATCCTCATAATATTAGTCGTCATATAAACTACTCAAACAGGTAAAAACGGTATGCCATACAAATTAAGTAAAAATTGAAAACAAAGGAACCGCGTTTGGGGAGACCGCTGGCACATGACATACAGACACTTTATTACTTAGTACATAGAGCTGTTGTAACCGTCAGATGACATCTTAGAAGAATCCCTGTGATACTCATAATATCAGTCGAAATATAAATTACTCAAATAGTTGAAATCTGTATGCCATACAAATTAAATTTAAAATTGGGAAGGACAGTTTAATACTTAGTACATGGAGCTATTGCAACTTTTAGCTGAAATTAGTCGTTATTTGTCTAAATATCGGCATGACATACAAATTAAAAAAAAATGAAAATTGAGGAGACCGCAGGGACATGGCAAATGGACAGCTTAATACTATCAATTTTTTTCTTGTTTGTCACTTCTTGGAACAATACTTAGTACCTTTTTGTTAATAGTCAAAAATTAAAATAGTTAAACAGCTGTAATCTAAAGATAATGAAAATTACTAGTTGTTAGAAGAATCCATGCCATTACAAGAAATTACTCATTGTCATAAATTTAGCCTTACGTGAATTTTTTCTATTTTTTTATAAAATTCCAATTTGAAAAATATCGGAAACGGATAATTGTTTAGAAAGCGATAGCACTTCTCATCTCTTTCTGATTTTATATATCTGTCTCATTAAAAAATATGTTTTACAGTGTGATACTAATACACAAAAGAAGTTTAATAATCCAATTGGAATCATGTACGTATACTTGTTAATTTTTTGTTAGAAACATCACTGCCGTTACCAAAACAACGTTTATCAGTAATGTATACCACAAATCTATTAAAACGGGTTTGTCGCTTGGTTGGGAATCTCAATTTAAAATCCAATAGGAGATATTGCTAAAATTTTGTAGAAGGAAATAATAATATTATTGTCAAAATCACGGAACTTCAAAATTCCAAAAATCATTGATAGACTCATTACAATTGACCCATTTTTGCACCATAGACAGAAAATATTATAAGCTGTTGAAAAATGTTGACGATCGGCGGTATAAAAAACGGAAATTTTTTATCCAGGACCTGTAAATATATTGAGCTAGCTCTTTATAAAATTTGAAATATTTCTCAAAATTGTGAAGTTTCTAAAATCTAGATTGGATGATATATTTGAAAATGTTAGTGAAACCCCGTGGACATCTCCAGAATTGGCTGGAATATTATTTGAAACTAAATCAAAAATGCTCAATTTCTAAATGTAATTTTTAATAGCACGAATCTCAAAAATATACTTTACTTACTTTAGGAATTGGTCTATGCTTTACCTTCTCTCCTAGATTCTACGGCACAACATTTAGAATTAGTCCAATTTTATAATTTTATTTGAAAATAAATTCCAATCGGAAAAATAATAAATTTAACAGTGTAATTTTGAAATATTTTTTTAGTGTAAACATCACTATCATCTTTTTCGGCGAATTTATTAATTTTCGTGATTTCCTAGAATATTTAACACGTAATGCTTCATTAATATTGTTCCTTTAAGTATCCATAATATTTTTATGGTAAGACTAAATTTTATGTAAGGTTCAAATAGCTGTATTAAACCGAACAAAGCAAAAAACTTTATCCATTTATTTATGACGTGCACACGAATACAAAGAGAATACGGGTAACAATTCAATTTCGTGTTTGTATTACGGGATTAATTTAGCCGTTTTTGTTCCGTTTCCATTCGTTGTGTACATTTCCGTAATAAGTGATGTGCTGCGTTATCTCAAAGAATTTATCTTGATTTCTGAGAAGAAAATTGAAATGTATTGAAATGAAAACAAGAGATTGCACGTGTACATAAGATATTAGAGTAAAGTAAAATATCTTTGAATTAACCAAGACAAAGAATTAATAAATAATTCGAAATTTCGTTTTCTTTTGTTTGTTTCGCTGTATCTTTAATATCTTAAGGGCCTTATTTATGTACTGAGTAACATTTGTTTGTTGTTTGGATGGCAAACATTAAGAGATAAATATCGTGCCATAACAGAATTTAGGATTTTTGTGCACATTCCCATGTTTATCCATTATTGATCAAATTATTCGATTAAATAAATAAATATTTATTAATTTTTTATTGATGTACCAAAAATTAAAAAAAAATAATTTTAAAGCTGTTCATCAACATGAAAAGTTCATTTAATAATTATTTAAATTATCACGAATTAAATGAGCCATAGTTGATTAAATGTGGCTCCCAAATTATTCCACATAAATTATGTGCTTTGGCAAGGTTATCCAATTCAAGCTTGATAAAGTAAACTTAAAAAAAACACACAAAATATTCGGAATGTATTGTAATTTTTATTTCATTTTACAGATTGATCCTTGCCATTTTTAGTTAAACAAGATATCATTCAAATGTCCTCCACGGGACTTCTTACAGGCCTTGATTCTTTTGCGGTAATTTTCAATGACTTTTCGGCACATTTCGGGCGGTATCTCGGCCATTACCTTACGAATATTAGTTTTCAATTCGTCAAGAGTTTGAGGATTGTTTGCGTAAACACGATCTTTCGCGTAGCCCCACAAAAGGAAATCCAAAGGCGTTAAATCACAGGATCTTGGAGGCCAATTGACATCAGCCAATCGCGAAATCAAACGTCCAGGAAATTTCTCTTGCAAAAGATCTCGATTTGCTCGTGTTACGTGACTGGTTGCTCCATCCTGCTGGAACCACATATCGTCAAGATCATAATCTTCGATTTTCGTAAAAAAATAATCGGTTAACATGCGGCCATAGCGCTCAGAATTGACGGTAACGGTTCGTCCATGGTTGTTCTCAAAAAAATACGGCCCAATCACACCACCAGACCACAATGCGCACCAAACAGTGACTTTTTCCGGGTGTAATGGCTTCTCTACAATCAATTGTGGATTTTCTGAGCCCCAAATTCTACAGTTTTGCTTATTAACGTATCCACCAAGCGAAAAATGAGCTTCATCACTGAAGAAAATTTTGTTCGAAAAATCAGCATCGACGGCCTGTTTTTCCAACACCCAATTTGCGTATGTTCTTCGTTGTCCATGGTCAGCGGGCTTTAGCTCTTGTGTCAAATGGACTTTATACGGATGAAGATGCAAATCCAGATGCAAAATGCGCCATAATGAGCCATAAGATAGGCCTAAATGTTGAGCTCGACGAGGAATTGACAAATTTGGATCTTCTTCCACACTTTCAGCTACAGAAGCGATATTTTCAGCATTGCGAATGTTTCGATGATGCACAGACCTTACAATATCAGTAACAGATCCAGTTTGTTCAAATTTATTCACTGTATTCAATATGGTTTGCTTTGTAGGACGATTATGACGACCATAATCTGCTCGTAAAGCGCGAAATGTGGATACGGCAGAATCACTATTTTTATAATAAGATTTAATAATTAAGTTAAATGCTCCATATTCTTAAATGGCAGAATGTCAACTAAATAAATGACAGCGTACTTGACGTTTATCTTTGACAGATGTCGGTATACAGATTTCTACTTTATCAACCTCGAATTGGATAACCCGTTATAAATAGATTTGCAGAGATTTAATATTCACATACAATTTACAAAAATAAATTTTCACCTCCCACACAGACAAAATGTGTAACCCCACATTTCCCCAATATTTTTGTTATCTTGTTATGTGTGATAAACATGATTTATACTTTCATTTTATAAATGATTCATCTCACTTATTTGTGTAATCCATTTTCACCAAATCTACATGATGTTTTACCTGCACTTAATGTTTATTCCAACCACAAGGTTCAACAGTTTTTGAATAAAAAGCAATTTCTTTTAGTTGTTCCATTCGATATATAAACTGTTCGTTCAGTGTGAATTGGCCAATTGGGCGAAATGTTATTTCATTGTGAATTCGAACTTTTATACCTATAAGGATCATTGGGGATTAAATTGCTCAATTTATACGTGGGTTATTTGAAGATTACATTCTTCTGTTAAACCTTTCGTTAACCACAAGATTTGTTTGCGGGAATAGATCCTCAATTGACCTTCGGTTTACACTATTGTATATTGACGTGCTAACTATTAAACCTCCGTTTAACCTCAATTTTTAAACGAGATTTACTGGAGGACTGAACCTCTCATTTTATACATGAAGTTTTTTAGGATATCGCTTTTTATCCCTTGTGAAGATCAAACATTTCGGAACCCGCCCATATCCCTAACAACAAACTGGTGATGAACAACAACATCGCCGACAGTAATTTTGACCGCAAAACCTATTTAGCCGACACAACCAGATCGCCGAAAAGCCACATCGCCGACACTCACATCGCCGACACCGACATCGTTCACACTCACATCGCTAATACCTGCATCACCGACAACCACATAGCCTATAGGAATTTTGGCCTACAATTATAAAATTTACACGTCGCCAGATCGCCCTTGCCGATAAACTCTCCTCGCCGATACCCACACCGTCAAAATATACATCGCCAAAAGCCTCATGATATTGATATGGTAGTTTGAGGAATAGCAAAGTGTACGTTTCCTTTAGCGTTGCATGTAATGTAGATGTGAGCAATATAAACTCATTTTAGAAGTTCCTTATATAAGAGCCTTATATAAGAGCCGTTCCTTTTGATAAGAGCAATATAATAGAACTATTCCTGATAATTAATTTTAATTTTGGCTAACAAATCCACTTAGCCGACATAACCAGATCACCGGCAAGTAACATTTTCAAAACAACGACATTGCCGATACTCACTTCGCCGACACTCACATCGACCACAACGACAACCACATCTCCGAAACATACATGATTCCCACATAACCACCATCCACATCGATGACACACCTCGAAGCCTATAGGAATTTTAACCGACAATCACACATTTGCACACACCACGGTTCCGCCGACAAGCTGAAAAGCCACTTTGCCGATAAAGCCATATCGCCGACATACACGTCGCCAATTCCCACAACGTTAACATTGCCACATTGCCCACAGGAGTTTTGGTCGACAATCATAATTAGTACACGCTACTAGATTGCAAACAAGTCACTTTACCGATACACATATATTTCGCCGACACTCACACTACCAAAATAATCGCCGAAAGCCAAATATGATGTAAATATAGCAATTTTTAGAATTAGCAAAGTGTAAGTTTTTTAGCGTTGCTAATAATGTAGATATGAGCAATATAAGTTCATCTTTGGAGTGTCCTAGATTTTGATATGAACGACATAATTAACATTAAGTTGTATCGCAAGAAGCATCGGCATCACAGAAATTTTGGCCGTGAAGCTCAATAAGAATTCACAACTAGATCGCCGAAATTGTTGTCTCTCGCCGGCACAACACAGTGCCGATACTATCGACATGCACTTCGCCGACATCCACATTGCCACTTTGTATTTTACCTAGTTCTCGTTTTATTTAAATGTTTTGCACAATCGGCTCTATTTATTTATCAGTATTTCCTTTATGGTTGTCGCATATTCTCATAATTACGGGCCAATCTTTTGTGTATGACTTCAAAGTTTCCCTAAACACGTTTCATCGAACTTCACTCGGCAAAGATGGTAATTTTTTAAATTTTTGCATTTTGATTTTTAAAATTTCATCACCTGACTTAAATCAGTTTACATCATCCGATTTAAATTACGTGATTTAATTCATACAAACCCGGTCGCCAACAACTACATCGCCGACAACCATGTGGCAGTACCTATCGCCTATAACACACACCACATATCGCCGACACAACCGCATCACCGACTCCCACATTGCCGAAAGCCACATTTGATTTTAAAAATATAAATTCATTATGTATCATTTCCCAACCTTAGTGTTACCCAGAACCGACGACGTGGACTTGTTAGGGAATGGTTCCATTTCTTCTAGTTTTTGTTCTTTGTATATTTGTCGTAGTTTTGAATTTTTGTGGGTGTCAACGATGTGGTTGTCAGCAATGTGGGTATCAGTCATGTGAATGTGATTGTACTAATACGAACTATTTTGTTTGACATACTAATCAAATTCCCTCTCTATTTCAGTGCTTTGCGGTACGCTGAACTGTTTGGGTATGGGTGTGTCAAACACCGCATGTCTGTATTAGTGCAATCACTTACTCCCTAGCCAACCTAAACCTAAATCAACTTTTGAAATGCAGGAACGTAATTTAACCTCAAGCCTAGTGATAGACGCAATCTGTTCACTCGGACTAAGGCAGATTAACAACATTGAGAACCAGAGTAGCAATATCCTCGCTCTGAAGTTCATACCAGTGGAATTACATGGCACAATCATTGCTTGTGATGATCTTTGCGGTTATTCGAGTATTTTACATACACCACTGGATAGCCAATTAATTTTTGAAAATTGTATTAATGTTAACGCAAATAATATAATAATCCTAATGACTTTCAACTTTTAAAAAGGGGACGCTGCTTGATGATGCTTTAAATGATTTTCTAGACAATAATTGGGATCGATAAAAAATGGGTAGTTATTGTACGCTTATATTGATCAGTTTTATAAAGTAACGAACTGAGTAATAATAATAGTTTATTACTCGTTCGCCTGTGGTTTTATCGGCACGCGAGCCATGGTTTAATCGTTGTCTGTCTAGCCTAAAAAATCGAACATCATAAAAATACCAATTGTATCCATCCGTCGTAAATTATGAAATATTTTTTGATCTCAGATCTCAATTTAAACTTTTAAATCGTTTCTTGTATAATTTATATACTGTTGAGGTTGAATCGATCATTAGAAAGAACCCTAAATATTTCTGTCTTCGACTCCTCAATTCTTTGACTGTTAGTGATCCGTATAGACTCACTGACATGTTTACTTCCTCTTCTTCGAGAGAGAATGACGATTTTGATTTTAGTAAAAATCCAAACATTCAATTTAGAGCCAATTCTAGGTTAGAGGTCCTTTTTTCGTATAACCACCTGCACATTGCATAGCTCCATGCCAGCCTATAGTTAGTTCTACACTCGGACAGGAGATCATAGTTGTGTTCCTCTTCATCGCAGATCGTAATTTGTTGATGAATATTCTTTTTTGCATCCTGCCCTTATCGGGATTCAAACCCGGTCCTCTCGATAAAAACGCCAAAACTTAACCACTGTGCTGTTTGGTCGGTCAATTTCAGTTTACTACCGATGATGTTCTGCATGCTTTGGTGAATGTAAATATGAATATCAGTTGTGGCCCGGTCAAAATTAACGGTCTTGTGTTAAAAGAGTGTGCTTGTATCTTGGTTCAACCGCTGAAGTACCTCATCAATTTGAGTTTAGCGAGTGAAGTATTTCCTTCAATTTGGAAAACCAGAAAGTATTCGATAAAATTGGTTATTTCTTACAGCTCAAGTGTAATGTCCTTCCATTAAAGTGGATCTTGTCATATTTGATGAACCGAAGTCAAAATGTTTTTTTAAATAATATTTTTTCTAGAGATATAAATGTTTTGTCTGGCGTTCACCAAGGTAGTCATTTTGAACCTTTCTTATTTATCGCATTCAAAGATGATATGAAGCGGTGCTTCAAACAATCTGAGTTCTTGGTACAACAAGAATTAAATATTTTCTGTGAATGGAGTATCTTGAATAAGCTTTTCCTCAACGTTTCTAAATGTAGACGTATGAACTTTTCTTCAAGATGTAATGGACATAGCGAAAGCTTATTTTTAAATGGAGTTGTGATCGATCGAGTTCATTCTTTTCTAGATTTAGGTATCTTATTTTCTCGAAATTTATCGTTTTAAAATCATATTAACAGGTGTATCAACCAGGCTAATTTAATGTTAGTGGTTTTTTAATCCGTTTCTTCAAAGATTTGCATGATCCGTAAACTCTGAAAGTCCTCTACGTTTATTTTGTTCGTTGGCACTTGGAATATGCCTCAATTGTCTGAAATCCATAATATAACAATTCCTCTAGCCATATATAATCAATTCAGAAGCGATTTCTGTTGTTTGCCTTAAGGCGACCCCGTATGCAATTTGGAATTATATAGCTAAAAATAGATTTTTCTAAAATGGGTCATTGGATGTGTGCATATGACTCCACCCTTTCCCAATAGGTGTCGTTACTAGTACTGCTTACGTATACTATCAATGGACAATACTGGTATTCTATAGTACTTGATATCAGCGTCAAACGCAGTAAGTGACATTCGACGATTTAAAACGATGATTTTGTCATTGAAGATAAAGAGCATAGAAAACCACCCAACAAATTTGAAGATGCTGAATTGGAAACGTTATTGACTGAAGATTCAGCCCGAACACAACCAGAATCGATTGTAGCATAAAATGTTGATCGATCAACTATTGCAAATAAACCGGTTTTTGCATCGAGTTACTAGAGGTAAAAAATGGGTTTATTGTGAGAATTCCAAACACAAAAAATCCCAGGGGGGGGGGAGCAACTAGAGCATACATGCCTTAAGAACCCTTGGATTTCCAGACAAATATATTAGGAGTGGTTTAAATTTTTAGTCACATAGGGCATTGTCTCTCAGTAGTAGGATGATACGCTCCTTAAGCACTTTATATCCAGATACTGTTTTTGAATCTTTGGATATAAAGATCTTTCCAATATAAACCAGTCTCGTCTACGTTAAAACCTGTTCTAGGAGGTAACCACTATGTTGAAAATCTCGGGGTATTTATTAGCTGCCTCTATATCAGCGCTGGCAGCTTCACCTCTCATTTTGACGTTATGTAAGTTTTGTCGTTTCTGAACCGATCGAACCAGCCTCTACTAGCAGAAAAAGAAATTTCCTTAGATTCTCCATCAATACCTTCGGTTCTTAAATATTCAAACGGGCTCTTAGCTTCTTCCTGAATGATAAGTTCACTCATTGCCATGTTGCGTTGGTTATTATCGGAGGATAATTTTGTTTTCAACGAAATTAGATTTCAGCTGTTTTTTTGAGCCATTTTCTTCAATAAACCAGATATCTGCCTTTCTAGCATTGTTAGGCTATAAACAAACGAGTAATATTAATTAATTAAGCACAAAAACTAAATTGTATCAATATAAAAAGCTTGCCGGACAATGCTTCGATACGATGTTGCTTAAACATTTTATTTAAAAATTATCTAAAAGTTTTCATATAAAGTTATAAAATTTAACATTTGATTAACAATAACTCGGCTATTTGAGAAAACATTGCAGAAAACAGAAATGCACAAAAAAGCAGTTTGGTCTTAATTGGGTTGTCCCCGAATTTAACAAAAATTAATTCCGTGAAACGAATTTTGTTCTTTCGTATAGCGAAAAGTAAAAATTAATTATTAGTTCTGCTATAGCGAAATTCCGTATAAAGGGCGTTCGTATAGCGGTCATAAGTCCCGAGGCTAGCTACTAAAAAACATGTTTTTGTAAAATTCGACTTTATTAATTCATTAAAATAATTTCCTACCAAGATTCATTCCAATGGTTCTCTAACATTTCGATGCATTTTTTGAACGTTTATGTTTGGCCCCAAAATAGATGTTTGTCGGCAAATCTCCTTCCATGGAACATTTTTCTGAAGGCGACCAGACAATAGTCACTGAGAGCCAGATCCAGAGAATACGGTGGATGGGAAAGCAATTTGTGCAATTCTGACATCGTAGCCAACGACTAGTGATAGACACCGGTCTTGGTGAAAATGCACATTTTTCTTTTACATTTGGGTTCGTTTTTTTGCAATGTCTTCTTCCAAACGTATCAATAATACCATCACTGTTAATGTTCTTGCCTTTCTCAGTATAGTCGACAAATAAAATACTATAAGCATCCAAAAATAAAGAGGCCCAAAATCTTACCACCCGGCTTTCACCAAGTGCTTTTGCCACTCAGCTGACTAACGTTTTGATTCCGAAATCTTTCCAAAAAATTGTATGTTTATTATGGTTAAATAGTGCTCTGAACCATCAAGGCGTTACTGCTTTTGATCCAATGAGAGCAAGCGCAGCATACACATTGGTCATTCATCTATCTCATGCAACTTCATTTTACGGTCTTTCAAAACGATTGTATGCACTTTTTTATCTGTTATGGAGTAACTGCCGAATTCGGCTCTGGTCGTCCGTTCAGCATCATTGGTGTATGTGCGGCCACGTTTAAACTCCGTAAACTATCGTTCGACGGTTGCTTTCGAAGGAGTAGTATCCCTATAACACTTATCAAGCCGTTGCTTTACTTGAGCGGTATTTTCCCCCTCAAGAACCGTGATAGAATGAGCTTATCTATTATGGTTTTGATAAGTAAATCGAAAACCATAAAACAGCTTTTATTAGACATAAAAAAATATAATACGATGTGCTTCAAGCGGTATGTACTCGTACAGGGCCCGTGAAGTATTCCACTAAAGAATTTTCAACTTTGAGAAGCAAATAAGAACAGCAGTAAAACTTGCAGCAGTGCATTATTAAAACTAGATAGGTTTAGGCAGGTGCTTAATCAACTACTTCACGAATTTGCGAGAATTTAATCACAATTTACAGATATGTTGAAAATTTAATATACAAAACCGAAATTTTCCCTACTACTGATAGGTGACACTGACCACAATAACAAACTTCGGAAATGGCTAATATTCGCCATCTAAATGTGAGCAAAACCGAAATTAGTACACCTAGAATATCAAAATTCGTAGCAATATATCCGAAGTCGTGCACTATTAACAGCAGGTGGTTTAAGTTAAATGACTCAGTGGCCAACTTCGTGTACTAGCCATACCTGAATCACGATTTCTTGGCCGACAATGGCCATTCAAATTTAAGTAAAAATGACATCTGTACTCCAAGAATATCAAAGTTCGTAGCAATAAACCCGAAGTTGTGCATTATTAGCACTAGGTGGTTTTGGTTAGATGACTCAATGACCAAGTTCACTTACTAGTTTTAGTGATAATGACATGGCATGCCATTTTTACTCATATTTGGATGACCATTATCGGCCTTTCTCAGAGATCATGATTCAAGTCTGGCTAGTGTATGAATTTGGTCATTGAGTCACATAACCAAAACCACTTAGGCTAATAATGCACGACTTCGGGTTTATTGCTACGAATTTTGGTGTTTTAACTGTTCATATGTCATTATAACTCAAATTTGGATGGTCATTATCGGCCATTCCTAGAGATCGTGATTCAGGTCTGGCTAGTACACGAAGTTGGTCATTGAGTCACCTAACTAAAACCACCTACTGCTAATAATGCTCGACTTCGGGTTTAATGTAACGAATTTTGATGTTCTAGCTGTTCATATGTCATTATTACTCAAATTTGGTTGGCCAGTATCGGCTATTCCCAGATATCGTGATTCAGATCTGGCTAGTATATGACGTTGGTGATTCAGTCACATAGCTAAAACAACCTACTACCAATACTGCACCACTTCGGGTTTATTGCTACGAATTTTGATGTTCTAGCTGTTCATATGTCATTTTTACTCAAATTTGGATGGCCAGTATCGGCCATTCCTAGAGTTCGTGATTCAGGTCTTACTAGTATATGAAGTTGGCCATAGAGTCACCTAACTAAAACCACCTACTGCTAATAATGCACGACTTCGGGTTTATTGCCACGAATTTTCATATTCTCGGTGTACTGAGTCATTTTTACTCAAACTTGAATGGCCATTATCGGACAATCCGATAGTATATGAAGTTGGTCGTTGAGCCACCTAAATAAACCATTTGGTGCTTACAACGCTTGACTTCGAGTTTTTTGATACAAAGTTTTATATCCTAGGTGTTCTTATATGCTCAAGTTTGAATTTAAACCTTTTTCTTGTTCTATTAAATAATTATTCTAATCGTTTTAAAGTTCTAATCTGATTTAATAAAAATCTCCACAATTTCTACACAATACGTGGTTGAGTTTGTTCATAAATTTTTATTTTAGAAAATATTATATCGTTTTTATTTAAATTGAGGTTTGAGTCATTTTATAAAAAAACTCATACTTATATGATTGTACTAAAATTTCCAATACGATTCATTTTTTTCCTAATTGAATTTGAAGTAACAGTGTGATACTCATACATACATAACATCTATGGAAAGTCTGGAATACTTCACACCCGTACTCGTACAACATTCATTTTATCAGCTTTCAATCACGTATTTTCCTAGGAATATTGATTTTGTATTAAGACAATATATGCGAGTACATACGAATACCAAACGGATTGAAACTACCGAAACACTACAATATGTCATTAATGCTTTCTCAACACGATATTCACCCACTTCTCCCATATATAATTTTAATATGCAAAGAAATGACCAAGACAATGACTTTTTTATTATATTCCTGATTGTGGTAATAAGAACCATCCATAACTGCTAGTAATAATAAAATGGTTATTAAATGTAATAGGAGGATACTATTAACAATATGTTATGCTTTAAACTAATAGTAACCAATTCCTTTTGTTTAGACAACGATATTTTTATATATTAGACGTACACATAACAGGGTGGCTAAGTTTTTAAAATTAGATAGAGTTTCACATTAATGATGTTGGGTTAACTTGTTTATATATATAAAGTATTCACCAAGTTTATGTTTATTTTCCGTTAAACCTCGGCAACTAATGGTTTTAGGATTTTAGGAATCAATTTTGGAACACACATATATTTCATCCCTTTCCATCGTTTTCCAAGGTTACCATATATCGATTATAACTTTCAAATTACAACGTTTCACCGGTGATTTGCATAATTTTCAACAAAGCGCATAATGTCTATTTTATCTGACACACTCTGTCGTCTGCACTTGTGTATTACAGACAAACTTATTTATGTTGTAATTTATTTGTTTGACAAAGTACCCATAATCATGATAGTATCATACATATATTATAAAAAAATTACAAATGTATGGAACTTGTAGCTAAGAGAAAAGGATAATAAATAATAAGGATACCACACATGATATACCCTTCCAAGTAGCAGAGAAGTGTTACGTGTTGCATAATACGATATAAAATAATCTAAAAATAGTTTTACTTGCCCCGCTAATATTAGGGTTGTATTTATTTGTATTAAGTGCAGAAATGAGGATTATTTTATATTGTTACTAAGAGTTGAAATACATTTTAATCTTTACACTTTGCATCTATCTCTTTGTATCAGCAATATCATTCGAAACTTTCCTAAAGGAAAAGTCACTTCCACTCGACGGAAAACTATTATAAACCTGTGAAGGTTCTTTCCTCCTTACTATGATTTGTTTAACGATGAAAATTAATATGAGAAACTACTATAATTTAGCGGGTGAAATCTATCTCAATCTATAAAGATCATTATACAATCCTCGCTAATTCTTTCAACCACCCAGCAACTGATAATCCACAGGAAATACTGGCTATTTAAAGCGAAATATATTTACTTCGAAATAGTAAATGGAATATAGTCAAATAATTTGGGCCACACAATTACACATTCGCACATGTAGGTGAAAAAAGTCACTCTTCGAGTTTGAAAAAAGTGACAAGCTGCGCACCCAGGGAATAACCTTAATTCAAGTACGCTGATTTCAATGGTGCTAGTACCATTTCAAAGTTAGTCCCCATTTTTGAGATATCGCTTTCGACATGTTTTGGCTCTGAGTCAAAACCATTAAGATTTTCGTTATGCTTTCTTTAGCAATCCACCATATGTGTATGTGTGTTTTACTTAGGCCAAGGTTAGGTTGGAATGGAATGGCTGCTTTCGCACACTTAAATAAGTAGTGGCCCGTTGTGATACCACAAGATTCCCCCTTTACCTCTGTTCAAAACAATTCGGAGCTACGTACGTAGCGCAAAATATCTCGCACTCCACAGTCGGCGAGGTCTGAAAGGCTGGCAATACTGTACACGCTCAAATACTTATGCCTTCTGTATGATAGTGCCGAACACGAGCGTAGGAAGTTATCTAAAGTCTCTTCCTCCTCTTCGTCCATGCAACTTCGGCAAAGTCATTCGTCTATAGACCCAGCCTTCTCGCATGTTAACCAAAAAGGCAAGGTCTGGTCAGTTTTGGCAAAAGCTTCTTACAGAAAACTCTGGCTCCTACCTTGCCATCTAGAGAAACATGGGTCCACCTTTGCTGAGATTCGTATACACAGGTAAGGCTAAATACAACTGGAGGTCGGCATACTTAGGCCAAACAGGATGTTCATTTCAAATAAAATACAACGAACACATCAATGACGTAGCCAAATTTAAAAAGTACAACCAAAACTCTTAGTATAAATTTTGGACTCAATTTGACTCATGAGGCATGAGACATGCGTATACTGTACGTGAGTCAAATTGTGGCCAAAATTCAGACCCTGAAAATATGGAAAAACAGAAACACCAACAATTTACCTAACGACGAAATCAACACAAAAACCAATATAATTTACGATTCTCGAAATCGATATTTCTAAAAAAATTGGCACAATAAGTAAGAACTTGTAACGTACACAAATACTCCGTTGGGGAATTTATGCCGTTATAGATTTCATCTATGCACATCACCAACCAATCGCGGTCTTTCTGCCACATGCTCAGCCTGGGGTGGGTGGAAAATGTTGATTTATGCATCGATGATAATTAACCGCATAGAAACCAAAATGACGGGTAACAGACAGGAACTGGGAGGTACAACCAACTTAGCTACTATCGCATACTTACGCGCAGTTTAAGTTCCCATTTGGAACTTCTTCAGTTATGCCGTACGGAAATCTCTCAATGTGTTAAAAATGCCAAAATGTACATTTTTTCTTGTTTAAATAATTATTAACGGAAAACAAAATCAAAAAAACTGGAACTAGCAAAATTTACAATTTTTGTACAGTATAATTTATAAATAAATAAATAAGAACATAACAGTTCACGTTAAATCTACCTAAATAATTAAATTAAATACAGGCATAAACAAATCTTAATTTATATATGTAAAATATAGTTTGCAAATGTGGTTAATGTACAACTTGCTGGTGGCCACCATGTTGATGATAATTTCTTTCATATTGATTACGCTCGAGCATAAATAACCTTTTGTTGTTGGAAATAATCAATCGTTGTATTTTGGAATATAACAATGTTTTATCAAATGAAGTTATTATGATTTATTATTATTAGTTGATCATGTTATTATAAAATTTCCAGGATCGTACTTATTGATTATTATTTGATATCGTTATGATTTGTTTAATTAGGGTTTATTTTTTTTTTTATGATCGCAAATTAATTTATGTTAACAATGCTATTTGTAACTTTTGATTGAGATTTTTTTTTTGTCTTTATTGTATTGTATTTGCACTACAAACCCTTAACTCCGTTTTACATTTTTTTATTTCCTTTACAAAATTTATTTTACAACTTTGATATATACATATTTTATGACAAAATAAATTAACACTTTCCCAGCTACAGTTTTATTCAAATTTTATTTTAGTTTTTTTTTATTTGTTTAGCGACACGAAGCCAAAAATATGTTTTCCATTTACACAACAATTCTGCTAGGTTGTTTTGTTGCATAACACAAAATGCTTAACCACAGCACACATCGATTAAAAGAACTTGCATTAAATTCACAACACAAAATTTGAGTTCAAATTTCTATACCGAAATTACTGTTTAATTATGTATCACGGCAATTTTTCTACCGAAATATATTTAGCACACCGAATATTCATTTTTCTTTTTATTTACATGAATTAAATCCATAGTTATTAAAGTTTTAATCGCACGATCGTATTCTTTATTTCACAATCGCCACTTTTCTTGACCATCTTAAATATTTCGGTTATCACAAAAAAACAACTCAATCACTTGGTCCATCCAACCATCAACCTCCAAAACCAAAAACCAAAACCCACCAAAAACCGTATCCACGATCGTTCATATACAAAATTTTTTATTGTCGATCACCTATACACCAATATAATATCCAGTTTTCTTCTAACCCATTATAATCAGACTGTGCGAAAATTATTGTACTATTTTCCAGTACTAAATTTTTGTTAACCTGTTGGATGTCATTGACTTGTGTTCTATACGGAGGCCTTACAAACTAGAAACTACAATATAAAATTAAAAATAAAAAGTGTTTTAGTTATACATATTTAAAAGTGACAAAAGAACACAAAAAGCAAGTGATCGCCTTATGAAATCTGGTGAAATAAATAATATGGATAGGTGTTTCAAACTCAAGTGCTTTTGTTATGTGTGTGGAAAATTTACAATTATGAGCAATCGCCGCAAAATAAGTGATGAAACCGCTGATTTATATCGACTATACTTTTCAAAAAATGTTATTAGTAGTGTAAATTGGACGCCGTCTTTTGTTTGTTATCCGTGGTTGTTGTTGTTTTTGCTATCCGTGGTTTGGTATCCAAAATGCAAAATGCATTTAATCCCGAAGATTGGAGCTTGTTTATCGATTCCTCCAAAAGCAGTTTGAAGGCAGTTCTCCTTCACGTTACCAACTCAAAAAATTCCACTCAGTACAAACACAAAGGAAACTTATGGATCGATGAAAAAATCAATGATTTGATTAAACACAATGACCATCAATGGAAATTTTGTGCAGATTTAAAAACGATAGCTCTTTTAAGAGGCATACAATTGTTACACTAAAGAGATGTGTTTTATGTGCTTATGGAATACACGCTTTGAAGGCGACCAATACAACGAACGGAACTGGGCTATACGTCAAAGCATTAGACTGCGATACGACAACATCGTTGAGGCTGCACTTGTGCCAATTGAAAAATATTGCTACCACCACTTCATATCAAGCTTGGAGTAGTTAAAAATTTTGTAAAAGCGCTGAATCCAGCTGGAAATGCATTCATCGAATTGCGTCGCATTTTTCCACGGTTAAGTGGAATGAAAATGAAAGAAGGTTGGTGTTTGAATCTATTCGAATCTAAGTTCTGATCAAATGAAATTTCATTTCGCATGACCGCTTTTCATAATAAACGTTCGAATGTCATTGAAAATACATTTTTTGCATTGTTTGCGATAAGCACGGCGAGCGTTTTCACCACGACGTGACGGCAAGGCTCAAACATTGGTACAGCGGCAAAAAGCTACATTCACTCTTTGGTGATATGTGTTGGAATTTGCAAGAGGAGGAAGATCCCGAAGATGACACGAACGAATCAGAAAATTTAAATCAAAAATGTTAAGGATGATGAAGGATGTTAATTTTTTAGGAAAAAGTTAAGAAAAATCAACTGAATTGATTTAATTTTCTTTTAAATAGTTTCTATTGTATCTATATTTGTCGGTGCGATGTTTATTCGATCCATTTCAATCGATTTAAATTCAATAAATTAACAAAAATTAATAAAGTGTTTTCCGTCGAAATCAAAAGAAAAAAAAATAACACAAAAATGTGAATGTAGATGTGGTTTTTCGGTCTTGATATATTAGGCAAAGTTGTTTGCCTTGGCTTGCGCAACAACTTTGCTGAAGAAAACAAAACGAAAGTTTTAATGGTTCAAGAGCTATCAACGTGAAAATGAGTGTATATTTTGACTCGCCAAAACATTTCGAAAGCGATATCTCAAAAATGGAGACTAAATTTTGAACAATTGAATTCAGCATACTTGAATTTGAATTTACTCTCTGGGTGCCCACTTGTCACAAAAAAAAAGTTTGCGATTCAAGCACAGTGTAATGAATCGAGGCAGTAAGAATTTTTAAAATAACCGCATGTTTTGTTGAATTCATAATTAATGGCAGAGCAGTTGAATTCGTGTTTAATAGTTTTTTGTTCACTAAGGGTGCTTTCCTTGTTGGAGTCTTTCCCTCAACGTTACTTGAATATTTATTAGATATACATTGACTAGCGTAGTAGTTGTTCTTAACCTTCACCTTGTCACCAATTAAAAATCCTTAATCAACACCACAAATACATATATAAATGTAAATTGTATGTATTTCATAGCGGATTTTTTTAAAACTAGCAAATATTCTATATTTTTCTTGTTGAGTAACAAGAGAGAGTAACTGTAAAAGTGATAATTGTTTGTTTTTTTTGCTCTATGCATATTTCGTACGGGACTTTTTACTTACAGGTGTTTGTGTTCTATATGGATTTTGTGCATTTATGATGCCGTAATTAATATTTTTTCAATAGATAATTCAGTTTGTGTTTAAATTTTGACGAGTAATAAAATATTTTTTTTTTTTTGATTTTACTTTTTGTATAATGGAGAAAAGTGAAATAAAATATCTCTCGAGTGCTCAACTGGCAAGGTAACTAAATATACTTAAATGTATGTACTATATTCTAAAATGTGACACAGACTGTATGTAAAACGTATTCATTATTGATTAGACTCTCGTATGAGGAACGGCAAGAATATTTGCGAAATGTAGTGGAGTATTTAGCTTCAGACTCTGAAGATGATAATTTGGTAGATAATGCGGATATCAACCCGGATTTTTTTCTTTCAAATGATGTTGATGAATTGGATGCAGAAGAGGATAATGTAATGGCGGAACTAAACGAGAGCTCTGACTCTGAAACAGCAAATAATGACAATTTTAGTGTGAACATTGTTGATGAAGAGAGTGCCAATCACGATTCAAATCAGGATTTGGATGTTTTTTACATCGGAAAAGATGGGACTAAATGGAGGAAATCTCCGCCAAACTTACAGCGGTTAATGGCACATAACATAATACGCGAATCATCTTTTATTGGACCCAATCCTACACCAAAATGTTAAGCGGCAAACTCGAATAAAACACCAATGATCTGGGCGCCATTGAAGGAGGAGGAGATATTGGCCTATATAGGAATTCTTATTGTGATCGGGGCGCAAAGATCCAATTATATATCAGTTCGATAACTTTGCAAATAAATTCTTACCCTCTGTCTCGAACAACTATGTCCGTTCGACGATTCCAAAATTTAACTCGCTTTATTCGGTTTGATTTCGATGCCACCAGACAATCTAGACTAGAAACCGATAAGGCAGCACCTATAACGAAAGTTTTCGAAATGCTGAATGCAAACCTGAAATGTAATTACAGGCCATATAAAAGTATAACAATTGATGAGTAGCTGGTCCCCTTTAGAGGGCGAACGAAATCCACGCAATATATATGTACGTTCGAAACCAGCAAAGTATGGTATTCAAATTTGGTGGGCTTGCGATCCTGATACAGCTTACCCTTGAATGGCCGGACAAGTGGTGCAGTGGTTAAAGCTTCGGCACTTGGACCGGGAGGTGCTGGGTTCGAATCCCATCAGAGGCTAGATGCAAATCGAATTTTCATCATCGATTACGATCGGTGATGCTAATAAATACAACTAAGACCCTCTGATGGAGTACAGAATTCCGTGTCACGCGCCGACCCACCTTCCATGTCAATGTACAGGTTGTATACTGTAGTTGTGTGAGTAGTTGAAGTAGGTGGGTTAATGATGTGGCGTGAATGAGTGGTATCACAATGGGCCTAAAAATTGGCCTAAGTGTGCAGTAAGCAACCACTGAAACCTACCCTTGAATGGACAAATATATACTGGTAAAACAGGAAGCATGAGAGACAAAAATCAGGGTGAGCGAGTTGTCGAAGATTTAGTTACCTCATACAAAAATACTGGAAGGAATGTAACCGTTGACAATTATTTTACGTTTCTTCCTCTAGCCAAAGACTTACTTGGATGGAACCTTTCTATAGTTGGTACTATAAAATTCAAAGCATCAAAATCTAGAGAGATTGTTTCGTCAAAATTTGGGTTTGGAGAAAAAACTGTTTTATGTGCTTACGATACAGGCGTTTCCGGTCCAAAATGTAAAGCAGACATTATTTTATATTACAATTCAACTAAAGATGCAGTAGACACAATGGACAAACTGCTTTCTCAATATACTACAAATAGAAAAACCAACCGCTGACCGCTGGCAATGTTCTTTAATATTATTGACATTGCGGGGCTCGCGGTTTACATAATATTCACAGAAAATAATCCATTTGTCAAGCACAATGTAAAATCTGGTCGTCGTAGGCAGTTTCTTGAAGAATTAGGGAACAGTTTTGTATGCCTATTATAAAGAAACGAGCTCATAATCTACGGGCTTTGGGTTATTTTGCAACTTCTACGGCACTTCTACCGTACAATGTATTTTAGAAGTTTCTATTAAAGAATTTCGAGAGCCACAGGGTGTCCCATTCATTCCCGATGATCTAATGGATAGAGATGCGTCTGGTCGACACACACACACAAAGGTGCATGCTATATGTGCTATAAGTAAGAAAAACGAAAGAGACCCACAAGAAAAGTTTGTGTCCAGTGCTTGAAACCCATTTGCCAAATACATAGCCTTACGCAAACGAAATGCCAGGAATGCCATCTAAACAATTAGCTCTTAATATTTAATGTACTGAATACTTTTTATAATTATTTATTTATTTTCTTGAATTATTTATTTATTTTTTGAAATACAATGACCACTGAAATAATAAAATTATAACCAACCAAGAATCTTTTATTGCCTCTAACCATTTCAGATTTCAAACATACTCACAACTTTAGTAAGGAATTCAATTGCTACTTGCAAAGTTGTGAGTATGTTTGAAATTACATATAACAATTAAATTAGGCAAAAATTTTATAAAATGTATGAGAACATTATACAAAATATTTGAGCAATGAATTATATACCCAGGTATATATATACTGCGAGGATGGTCGAAATAACGTGAAAAATGTACTTAAATGTACGTAATTTTTCGAAATATCTGAATTTTCATAAATTTCATGTAAATTGAGTCAGTGAGTCGGAACTGATATTGGTTAAAAATTCGCGGAGAAATTCAAATACGAAAATCACGATATTTACCCGGCTGTATACCGACAAGGTGAAGGTTAAAGTGTTTGTTTGAATTTTTGTAATAAATCTTTTGTATATTATGTTGTTTCTTTGATTGATTTGTCTTACAAAACGATCAAAATTTGTACGAAGTATACCGATATTTTAAAAAATTTATCCTACGCTTATGGTAGCGTTGTAATTTTTATGTGGACTGTATCGTTTGCCAATCTTCAACAACCCGCTCTACAAAGGTAAATACATCAGATAGTTTTTCAAATTTAGCTGTTTGTTTCCTCAAATTATATGTTCTTTATCACAACTTTGCTCTTCCCCCAAGCACCTGTCACTTATTATTTTGAAATCCAAATTTTCGACAGAGTCCTCTTTAAAGTACGGAGTGGAATCAACTGGTCTTCTAATTATTTCAGTTACTATCGGTTTTAGTAAAATCGAAAAGTATTTCTATATTTGCTTTATTGTTTATAATTATTCATCATGAAAAATAACGCAAAAATTTCTAATATTACTTTTTGCGTTGAACTGGAAAATTTTTTTTTAACATCCTGCGCTATTGTATGAGGGAAATGAAAACAACAAAGATATAACTTTAACAACTTGTGATATAACTTTACAACTTGTGTCGTTAAACGCGTCCATAACTGAATTTATCTCAGCAAATGAAAAATCAATCACAACTGCATTGATGATTGCAACCACCCTCCAATTGTATCCATAGTGTAACTGTAGCGCTTACCATATCTGTAATAGAGTAAGGAGTGGTTATTTCTTCAAAGCTAACTGCTACTGGAATTACAATTGCGTAGAACAATACTGCTTTGCAGTTTATACGGAGCTCTGATCAAACTACCGGTGGCATCCATGTACACAACCAATTCATCTATGCCAATTCTGTTAAGCAATATTTTCAAAACTTCATTCTGCTAAGAATTTTTTTAATATAGCGATTCTGAAAATTAATGTTCATCATTTCTTCAGATATATCTAAAAGATCATCAGACACGTTGCCCTGCGAAATTGTTTTTTATTTTTGAATTGCATTATGTTTTAATACAAAATTTGTGTTCTCCTCATCGACTAGCATTACGCCAACTGTTTTTGCCTTGTTTTGAAGTAGCTTTTCCTTGTACATATCTCGAGTATGTTATACAATTGGCAGTTTGTTCTGTACATTATTTATCAGTTTGTATTTTCTGCAAGAAATTCCTTTGCTTGTATGGCCACAATATAGAATTAGGATGGTAAAATGATTTTTGCTTACACCCTAACCTTTAATATTTATTTGACACTTAGCTCCGACAGATTATCAAAAATAAACGGAGAATAGGTGTGTGAATTAAATTTCTTTCCTATTGGAAATTAAATTTGCACCCAAACATCAGCAGGTAAACTAGGTTCATAATCGGTTTTATGAAACATACTTTCTTTCAATGTTTTTTTAAGTATAGAATTAGTAAAACTTTTTTGAATGGTTCAGTTTAAATTGGAGTATTGAATAGTCTTTTTCGCAAATATATCACCAGTGGAATCAAAACTATTTTCATAATATGGATACTCCAAATCTACGTTCTAGTTTGGAGTACGCTTGTCACATGCTGTAATTGTGATGAGTTTTTCCATTTCAGCAGTGGTCGGAAGACATTCTATATTACGAATTGGTTTAATTTCAGGCACATTTTCTTCTAAAACATCATTGTCGTTAAACATGTAAAGATAATCAGAATACGCTTCAATGTTTAATTAAAGTTGTTCATTATTTGGGAGTATATTCGTATTTAGTACCTCTTATTCAAAATAATTATCGCCGGTTGCATGTATAATGGGGTCTTCCGGTGGTGAAATGGGCCGATGTCCTTGGAATGACATTATTTTTCAGTTTTTTTGGCAAAAGTCATAAATTAAGCTTCAATTTTCCTTATTATTTTATGTTCCAATTAAACCACAAATTTGTTTCATTTGTAGTGGAATCGGAGGAAGATATTTTAATGTTAAATTCATTGAATGAGCGCAATGCATTCGCCAACAGCTTGGGAGTGACAAGACTACGCTTTTTTTGTTACTGTACCTTCGAATAACTTGTTTCATTTTGATTAAAATTTTTATCGAATATCTTTAACACATTTCAATACTTCAGGTACATCACATCAATAATTCACAAATAACTTTTAAAACCAATGTTTTCACACTTTCACAAACAAGGTTTTAAATTAACAATTCAAACTTTTCACACTAAATTTTCACATAATGTGCACTGCATTAATGAAAAAATAGGTTCTGTAAAGCAAATTGGTTCTAAAACCTATTAGAAAATTAAAATGGTCCTACAATTGGTCCAAAAACTTATATTTTATTCTTAACACTAAAAACACTGTTGTTATTTTTCAAAATAAGTTTTAACCTATTTCATCTCAAATGGATGAAAACGATCACTGCCAGTATTAACCCAAATGATCGAAAACAACCATACGATATTTCTCTTTGCCATCGTTTTATTTTCTCACCAATATATCTAAACCTTATATGTATTTGCTAATTATTGTTGTGTCAAGCTTGTCGAAAACATATTTCATTACGGTACCTTCAGTTTAATTTTATATTCCGTTTGAAATACAAGTGGATTCTTTTTACACAATACAGATGACAAGTACGGTAAGTTTAATATATAACTGTACAATTAAATTTTTTGATTTAATACAGTAAAATAGAGACTCTAAAGATGTGTGTAACACAAAGGTTATAACTAATTTAAATACCGTTGTTTTGCCATATCAAAATTGAATTGGACGTTTTCGAACACTCGCTGAAATTTAGAAAGTTTTTTTAGAAAGAAATTTAGTTATGAACCGATAAGGAATGCGAGGTAACAAACCAATATTGAAAGAAGGAACCTCAGCATAAAGAACACGTTGATCAACAACAAGACAAATCGTGGGAAATGCGATCTCATCAAAATGCATCAATAAATTTCCACTGGCTTGGCTTGTGATACGAAACAATTTAGATATAGATAAATAGATGTATGTAATCTTAAACAATTATAGAGTCTTAGTTGCGAATTTAATGAAAATAGAGTTAAGTTTTTAAGAACTGTAACAATAAAAATTGTTGAAAATAAAATCTTTTTTATGGTTGACTAAAGCTCGAACCCATAATTGGCGCAGCCGAGCGGTGTGTGATAAGTGAATATAAAGTGATGTGTTAAGAAACTAGCGAATAAAAACTAGTTTTAAAGTGAATCTGTTACGGAAAAAATACAGAACTTTTACGAGTTAAGTAGTACACAAGTGAATCGCGAATATTTTTTTTTCTAACAACGTCTCGAACTGAAAGTTGGAACCAACTGTTTAGAGGATTCAAGATTCCGCCACCTTCATTAAAACATCCACACGAACCAGCTCAAACACGATTGCAAAAGGTACGAATTTTTGTTTATATTTTAATTTTATTATACAAACCCCTTTCGTTATCTTACACTACAATCTTGTAGTAAGGTAAGATAAATTCTTGATAAGGTGCACTATAAAATAGACACATTAATCAACTACAATAATTTTTTTTTGTACTACAAGATAGGCAAAAAAAAGTATTAGGGTTTTTTGTTCTAATTTTATTATAAAAAGAAAAACCTCCACCTTTCTTTGTCTTATATTACAAGATAGTAGAATATACAAATAGAAGAAATAACCTCTCCGACCATGACCGATTTTGAACAGATATCTGCCCAACTGGGTGCTATTACCCAACAAATTACACATTTAGGTGAGAATCAGGCTCAATATGACAAATTGCTAGCAATGTTAAATCAAAAAATAAAAATACCTGCGGTGGACCCCAGTATTAATTAATTAATGATAATTAATTAATTATTAATTAATTAGACTTATTTACTATTCCAGATCCAATAAAATCCATTCCATCTTTCGATGGAAATAAAAAACAAGTAACATAAAAAAAACTGCCAATGAGGCACTTGTAATGTTCGAAGAAATAGTCCCACCTCAACAGTTCAAAATGTACCTGCAAGCGGTCAAGAACAAAATTGAGGACAAGCCTAAAGCCATACTCTGCCTTGCAGGAGATCCAGAAAATCTTTCGGATATCAGACAAAGCTTAATTGACGCTTTAAGAGACAAACAAGAACTCCCATATTATAAATCCCAGCTTTGGGGTAACAAACAAGAAGAAGGTTTGTCCATACATACTTTCTTCAATAAAACAAAAGCAATTATTCAAAATATTGAGTCGCTAGCTAAGCAGAACCCGATGTACAACGGCTCTTGGCACGCGATATGCAACTTCATTGAAGAAGATGCATTAGCCGCATTTATTTCCGGCCTAAAAATTTCGGATACACACAAGCCGAAAAGCATTGAAGAGGTTTACGCTTTCTTGTGCAAATTCAGTTCCAACGAGACCATAATGGTGAACTGGAAAAGGGCCAATGTTCAAAATAGCCTCAATCACCTCCAGCAGAGAAGGGACGTTAACCCTAACTGCAAATCCCCAAGTTGGTCAGGGCAAATTAGAAACGAACCCACACCTATGGAAGTGGATCCTTCCAGGCAAACAAGAAGAAGCTTCACTAAGGGAATCGTTAATAATCACGAGACGCTTCCAGATCTTGAGCCGGAAAAAGAGGGCTCCGAAAACAACTCGAATCCGAACCCAGAAAGCGAAAATTTTTGGGAGGAGCACATCTCAGATTCGGAAAATTAAACTTCCTTTCCTATATAAATTGCCAAAACAAAATTACAAGGCAAAATGTAAAAATCTTAATAGACACCGCCCAACATAATACCCACTCATCTTTTATCATTAGAAAAATGTAAAGTAAAAAACATTTTAGGAACGCAGGACGTGACGAAAATAGGCAAAATAAACTATTTCGGACACAACTTTCCAAAGCTGTCGTACTATGAGCTAAATTTTCACGAATACTTCGATGGAATATTAGGTTCCCAATCAATGCTTACATGGACGCCAAAATTGGTTACGAAACAGGTACAATAGCGCTAAATGGCAAAGTTTTAAATTTCATAGGTATTATCCAAATAAAATTTATTATAATCACATTGTTACGTTTGAAAACAAACGGTGACTGGTTAGTAACGGAACATACAGAGTTGAATATAAACATCACTATACAACCTGGATTACATAAATCCGAAAATTTTAGAACGACTGTAAATATTTTAACAAATACACCAGAAACACCGGAATGCCTACTAAAACTAAACTTAAATGTGAACAACTTCGAGACAATTCAGCCCATAGAAATGTGTAAAAATGATCTAATAGATGAAGAAATGATCTCTAAAATGATCCGTACAGAACATTAAAGTAAAGAAAAAGAATTCTCATAAAGACCATTTATGAAAATCAAAAAGTCCTGTTGCAGCAGAATGAAAAACTCTTTGCTATCACAATCATTAAACATAAAATCAATACTAAAGATGAGGATCCCGTGTACACAAAAACATACAGGTACCCTCACCATTTCAAAATGGACGTAGAAGATCACATAAAGGAGTTGCTAGACAGTGGAATCGTTCGAAACTCCAGCAGCCCCTACTCTTCACCTATATGGGTTTTCGGAAAGTCAGAGTAGTGATTGACTACAGAAAATTAAATGACAAGACCATAAATGACAAACTTCCCATCCCTCAAATAGAGGAGATATTAGATAGCCTTGGAAAATTTACTTATGTTTCAACCTTACATTTAAAATCGGGATCCCACCAGATTCCGATAGATAAGAATTCGCAGGAGAAAACTGTATTCTCCACGGACAAAGGACACTTCGAGTTTACCCGGATGCCATTTGGATTAAAAAACGGTCCGACAACCTTCCAACGAGCCATGAATAATGTCCTACACGGACTAATAAAGAAGAAGTCCTAAAGCGCTTATCACATTTCAACTTGAAAATTAAGCTTGACAAATGTGAGTTTCTAAAGCGAGAAACGGAATTTCTGGGACATATAATAACACAAGAAGGGGTTAAGCCAAACCCTGATGAAATAAATAAAATTATTGAGTGGCCAATACCAACCACACACAAACAAATCAAACAGTTCCTGGGATTATCAATGTACTATAGACGATTCATTCGTAATTACTCCAAAATCTCCAAAAATTTGACCAAATTTCTAAAACAAGGAGCTACTGTTACCGTTTCGGACCCGGAATATGTAAATTCTTTTGAAATATTAAAAAACATAATTACCACGGACCAAATACTAGCTTATCCGGATTTCAGTAATCCTTTCATCCTAACGACGGATGCATTCGAATACGCTTTAGGTGCTGTTCTTTCGCAGGTACATGATAAACTGGAAAGACCAATAGCATATGCATCTAGAACGCTAAACGACACTGAGATCAAGAATTTGGGCAATACAAAAATACCAGCCCTACCTCTACGGTAACAAGTTTACCTTAGTGCCAGACCATAAACCCCTTACGTTTATTAAAACTTCTGAACAAAAACTCGAAAATCCTTAGATGGCGTTTGGAACTGGAGAATTTTGATTACTAAGTGATTTATAAGGAAGGGAAAGCTAACGTTGTGGCCGACGTCCTTAGTAAACTTCCAATAGATGAAACTAAATCAAATCAAAACAAAGAAATCAACTTTCACAATCTAGATATGCCAGCACCTAACCCAGATAATGCTTCAATGCATAATAATGCACTAAATAGTGACTCAGATGTGGACACGGTACATTCCGCCAACACCTCGAATGACTACCATATTCATTTTGCAGAACGACCTATTAATTTTCATACCAACCAAATAATTCTCAGACTGACCGAATTAGACACCATAATTACCGAAAAAGTATTCCCGAAAATTAACAGAATCATAATAATAAAGCATGAAAAGAGGATATAATTCAATATTTAAAAAAATTTCATAACGGAAGGCAGTCTGCAATTTTAGCTCCGGAAATCCTAGACGGAATTATTCAGGAAGCATGTAGAGAGAATTTCGCAAAAAAAGGACACTTTGTGTACGAGGACCGCCAAAACTCAATTATAGTAAAAGAACGCGAAATGACTCATAGAGGCACAAAAGAAGTGGAAAATCAGATTAAAAGGTTGTACTTCTTCCCATCTTAGGGAAGTAGTAAAATAAAATAAAATAAAAATTCACATTAATTCCTGTAATATTTGTAATAAACACAAAATAAAAATGTCACCTAGGCCAATTACAACAAAACCTTCAGAAAGACTACATATTGATATATTCAGTATCAATAGAACAAGTTATAATTGATGATTTTCAAAACATTTACAGATGGTTTTTATAAACACAAAAAATCTCACAGACGTAACGGCAGCCCTAACGAAATAGTTTACTCTATTTGGAAAACCACATTTTATTGTCTCAGATCACGAGACCACTTTCCAATCTACACAATTCAAAAACTTTTTAAGTAAACTAAATATTAAATTGGAGTACGCCTCCTCCCCAACGGACAAGTGGAAAGGGCACAAAATCTAGAGCCCCAACACAATAACTACCATAGAATTGTCAGTTGCTTTGTACAATAACACGGTACACTCTTCTACAGGCTTCACGCCAAATGAGGTGATCTTTAATCAAAGCAACCTCATAAACCCAAAAGAAATTCTGACTCAAGCTAAAAATATTTTCCAAAGTGTGAGTAACAATTTACAACTAGCGGTAAGTTGAATGGTTAAATAAAACAATAAAAAAGAAAATCCGCCTGACTTATTAGAAGGGCAGGTAGTGTTTTTAAAACCAAACATAAGAGCGAACGCCCAACCTAGAGGGATTCAGACAGATATCAAAAATATAAGCGCCAGAGCGTCCAAGACTCGGAAGAATATTAAGAGGAATAAAAATAAAATTAACAGATTAATGGAAATTAATGAAACATAATTTTCTTCTTCTTTCAGAAAAAGTCAGCATAAAGATCCTAATCATACAATTTCTCCTAAACCAATATCTAATAAAGTCTAGTATAAATTTAGCATAACTACATAAATAATAAATCACAATCAGTAATTTGGTTTTAAAATCGCTAATTAAAATTTGTTGTAAAATAAAGGCAATGAATATTTTAAGAAAATTAGTTAAATTAATCGTAATTCCGCAAATTTTAAATTGCCAAAAACTAGAAATAAGAAACTTCCATGAAGACCCAATTTTATTACTAAAGTTAAAGAAATGTAAAGTTCAAACAGGAATCATACAAATTGTACATCCAATCAACCTAACCAATTTGCAATCAACTGTAGAATCAATTAGTTAAATAATAAGTAATAAACTAGAAGATAGGCTTCAATTATACGATATAATAGAACAGAAATATAAAAAACTTAGAAATAATTTCCACCAAATAAAACCAAGCCTGACCACAAGATACAAACGTTGGGACACCTTAGGAGCATTCGCAGTATAGAAATGGTCAGCATGGAAATCTGGAAGCCCAGATGCTGAAGACTTACGTTTAATCAACGGCACAATGAATGAGCTTATAAACGCAAATAATCAACAGTTCAAAGTAAATGAACAGGTAAATGAAAGAATCGAGTTAATCACAAACACGGTAAATAGAGCTCTGATAAATTCTACAATAGTCAACACAATAGCTTTAACGGAAATCGAACGGAGAGCAACAATAATAAACATCAACATCATCAATACAATTCCTTTCGCGATAACTGCATAGTACCACTAGTAATGAGGCTAAGGGTCAGTGTAATGTCAAATCAGAAACGGAAACAACAATCCAGTA
Source organism: Nephrotoma guestfalica (assembly GCA_963691935.1). Lineage (NCBI taxonomy): Eukaryota > Metazoa > Arthropoda > Insecta > Diptera > Tipulidae > Nephrotoma > Nephrotoma guestfalica. Next base: position 224,529,323 of record OY829913.1, on the reverse strand, counting down.
TATTTCGGAGGACAAAGTCCTGATAAACATCGCCAAGAACGAAACCCTCTTCTCGAACTGTGGGCCAAACAACTGGGCACTAACAGGAAACTTTTTAGTGGATTTCTTTAACTGCACGATAATGTTTAACAACAAAAAGTTTCATTCCTACGACATAAGGAGTGAAATGCAAGTAATCCAAGGAACATTACCTAATCTTCAAGTTACTCGCATATGATAACAACCCCAGATATTACAGTAATAACCCGAGAACATATTCAGAACAGAAAACTATTGAATAATGTTTATTTGAAACAAATGAGCCACCAAACCTGGATGTGGACGCTTTCTGGGGGCATATCAACTTCCACAATCTGTACAATATTGCTAATCCTATACATTTGTGTTCACAGCAACAAAACAACAATACAACTCAAAGATCGAAATGGGGAATTTCCAAAGGCAACAGTAGAACAAGATAACCTGGATACATCATGCCAAGAGCAACAGAAAGTAGTAAGTTTGATACCAAAGGACGCGGACGCCCATTCTCAACCCCTGGGAGGAGTTATGAACCCATAAGGAATGCAAGGTAACAAACCAATATTGAAAGAGGCAATCTCAGCATAACGAACACGTTGATAAACAACAAGACAAACCGTGGGAAATGCGAACTCATTAAAATACACCAATAAATTTCCACTGGCTTGGCTTGTAATACGAAACAATTTAGATATAGATAAATAGATGTAATCTTAAATAGTTTTAGTTAGTCTTATTTTAGAGTTTAGTGAAAATAGAGTTAAGTTTTTAATAAGAACTGTAAAAATAAGAATTGTTGAAAAGAAAATCTTTTTTTATGGTTGACTAACGCTCGAACCCATAATTATATATTTTGAATATTTCTAATCATAAATTGGAGAGAACTTGAAGAGATTAATTAAATTATCATTATTAGCAATAAAATGTAATATCTGACCGAAAGAAGTTTAACAATTATCAAGCATTCAACTGTTTTTAATTATAAATAAAATGGTTTGCAATTCGAGATTTTGCCAGATAAACATTAAACTGACTATGACAATTCGATGGCTCTAGATGACCTTAGGTGAATTTTGATTATAGGTTTGGGGTAGGTTTGATGAAGTTTGTAACGGCTTGTTTCTTCATTTACAAGAAACACCGTTTAGTTTTTTCTAAACTAAAAAAATTTATTTTATTAAAATCAATAACAAACCAAAATCGTTAATACAATTGGAATCTCTGCATCAAATGATGGCGCTGTCGTCATTTAAAAGATTAAATATATGATCAAATGATCAAATATTTACCAAAAAAAATTGTTTAATACTTGTCTGCACATCAATTTTTATTATTGTGTTTACCAAAACCCAAATACTGGTTAAAACTGGATTTTGTTTATAAATTCAGATTTTATTACACACAACAAATTTTATTGTGACTTCCCAATGATTTTTGGCTGAAATCAGTCCACCGGAAAAGGTCGCACCCATAGGAGCTTCTTCGGTTTGGTAAATATTCTGAAAAGTGTATCGTTTACGGAAAAAACTATTAAGAACGGACAAAATTATTTACCAAAATTTAAGCGGAAATGACGTTTTTGACACACAACTACTTGTTAACAATAATTCGGCCCTGTAAAGCCCAGACAGATTGATTGATTAGGATACTTAAGCTTCTTCCACAAATTGGGAGATCCCACTGAATTTTGCCTAGCTCAAAACCGGTCCACCGGAAGCGAGTACTTTGCAAGTAAGTAAGAAAAGTATATCAATTACGAGGAAAACAGCTACATATTTATAACGAATATTCTAAATAGAATTTACAATAATACCAGTTCAGATCAGTAGTTTTGGAAAATGCAAGCGGAAAAAACGATTTTCGACAAGAAAAATTCAGCGACTCTACAGCCCAGACTCTAAAGCTTTTTTCATTGAGAGGTCCATGCGAAATGTGGTAAATATCTGTGTACCGGAAGTGATAGTTTTCGTAGGAGATTTTTCAATTTTTCACCTGGTTGGTTTTCTGACATATAAACAGGAATATTAAATTCTTTGATTATGCAAGACAGTTTTCATCAAAAATCCAGTAGGTTGAATTTTTCGATTTAGAAATTAAGTATGGTGTTTTCGAGATCTATGTACATTTGTTATCAAAAGAAGCCGGTGTTGGCCACAACAATTACCACAACAAATAAAAATTCTCATTTATTTTCTATTAAATTTTTAGTTTAAAAATTTCTTTTTTGGATTAAATAAAAATTTTAAAATAAATTTAAAATGTTTTATTTTTTTTATTCTTATTACAAAAATAACTATCGCTACAAGTTATAGGGGTAAAATGTTGATTTTTTACGATAAAATCGTCAGATGTAATCTGACTATGGAAATTTGATGGCCCATAATCTTAAAATCAAAATTTCATCCCTGTACCTCATCTCCTATATAAACCTCATCAAACCCACCACATGCCTATGATCAAAACCTATCTAGGATCATGAGGGATCGAATTGGCATAGTCAGATTATAACTATAGCCTCACAGACTATAACCTCATAAAAGCCACCCAAACCAATAATCATAATCTATCTTGAATCGTGCACCATTAAAATGGCATAGTCTGATTGGCGTCTATCTGGCGGAATCTCGAATGACGCAGTATTTTATCGACAACACATGGGGTAAATCAAAATAACACCCCCCAATCAAACCCATCCCAAACGATCAGTCAGATCGATAGTGGTAAACGATTTTACCGACAAAACATTTAGAAAATGAAAATGTTACCCCTACAACATCATCAAACCGCATACCACATATATTCAAAACCTACCTAAGCTAACTGGTCGTTGGATTGGCTTAGTCAGACCGGTGACCATCTGATAAAATCATGTAATACAAGCTATTTATTTATTTGTGAAAATGAAAATAATCATATACTTTACGATTGTAATTACACAAAATATACTAGCTAGCAGCCGTATATTGAAAACTTTTGGCTAGATACCAATTTTATTTTCTCTTTCTAGTATACATATTTATGGCTGTAATAGCAAATACACATTATCTATTGATTACTTTCGGCTGGGGTGGTAAAGACACGATATGCATTATATTTTGCAACATTCGGCTCGAAATTTTCGGCTAACGTTTAGAAATTTGAGTATTCACATGAGAATAGCATGAACGAATTTGTAAAATTAATGTAACGAGGTAATCTCCAGCAGGATGCCTCATGCAGCAGCCGTGGGACTTAGATAGGTTCAATTCTCCGATGAACAATTCAATTATTAATTCGAAATCATCTGTGACATAAGCCCTCGTGAACTTTTCAAAACTAATATAAAATCTACTAATTGTAAAATGCAGTCAGGTGTAATTGATACGCCTGCATGGTAAGAACGAGATTATCGTGTCATGTGAGAGTCTGTTCCATCTTTTGGTTTCCGCAAAAATAAAATTGTATTTTCAGACGTAATAAGCAATGTATCCGGAACATTCGAAGCTGATGTTTTACCTACATACATTTATACGTGTTATTCAACAGATATAAAATAAAATTTAGCGAAATAAACTTCTTTGTACGTCTTTCATATTAGAAATACACGAACCACTTTACAAATATAAGTATTTTAGATGTTTGTATACAGAGTGGTTTGGTTTTTGGGGTAAAATGTTAAAAAATGTACCAGGAAAAAATTATATAATTACGCCATTGGTATAATTACTAGTTTCGTAGAAATTGTGTAAAACCATTGAAAAAGCAATTTTCAAGAGATACCATAAAAATGTAAAAGTTACAGTCACAATACCAAAATTTTAAATGAATTTGTTTGGTTTAGTTAATTGAAATCCGTCTTTTCACAAAAAAGTTTATACCCGTATATATAGCACTTTCAACAGAATCATAAATAATAATCGTGTACAAAATACGTGTATTTTCTTACGGTAAATACGTGCTTTTGTACGAAAACGAAATTAAATGTCGACAAAAGAAACCCAACTTACTGATACCTGTTTTCCTTCTTTTCATGGAAAAGCGCGTTTAACTTTTTTTGTACTGTTTACCAAAGACGACAAAGTATTTTATTTGAATAATAAAATTTTAATTCCAACGTTTTTCCATTGGATTAAATTTTTATTATTGTATTTTGCAAAGTGTGATATTTTATTTGTAAAATGGAAATTCACTTGGGATACTACCCAATTTAATAAATATAATTAACAATAATTTCTTTACTTCATCTCGTCTAACACAATCCTAGACTTACCTTGTCACCATCCCTAGATAATTCACCAATTATTACATCTTATACTCTTGGTGTTATAGGGTTTACTAACATATACAAATATAATATTGTTTTGGGTTGTTTGAAATATTTCAATTGAAACGGTTCCTACAAAATCAAGCCTTTGACTTCAATAAGTAGTACTGCATTGGAAAGTGATGTGAACAGCATCCGGCAGTAAATAATTCCGATAGTGTCTTTGACATCAGTCTTATAAGTTTATTAATTATAAAACGTAATTTTAACTTAGCTCAAGTACTTTTGTACGAACATGTAGTTAAGTTTAGGAATATGCATATGGGATTAAATGGCAGACTGTTGCAATACAATAAATTTTTCTCTGCGACAGACTTACGGTACAGGAAATTTAGTGAAAGCAAAAATTCAAGTTAACCTCCAATTTGTGATTAGTTTTAGTAATTTGGAATATTGTTACCGCTTTCACATGTCGTTCCTCACACCTCCATGAGCACATTAAATAAATTCGTGCAATTATCGTATATTTGCTTTTCCGCTTGATTAAAATCAGAGGATTATGGCTTAGACTACTGTGGTTGTTGTTAAAATTTAACCTTAAAAACACCTTAACGTTTTAATTTTATAAATAAGTTTAGTACGTAAACTAATACAATTTTAATAAAACCTAACTGAAAAGTTTTCCGAAAACTTATATTTTATATAAATTTCAAGTTGTGAAATAATTTACTTAAGAAAAGTTCCATTATTTTCCCATAAGACGTATTAATTGTTACAAATTAATATTTTTGTGTACAGTTATGAATTTAAAATTTCTACCTTGTTCTGAAAACATTGGGAATAATTTTCAAAATATAAGGTTGGGGAAAAGAAATCCATTATTTTTACGTTGAGGCAATTTCGTTATACCGCTTTCCCAAAACGCCTTGTCTCTATTAGCAAAAAACGTTCGGACTATAAGGTGGACGAATAATAACCTCCCAACCAAGCTCCCGGAGTCTCTAGCGGGTCATCATGGACGTGTACTGTCTAGCGTTGTCCTGGTGGAACACGACTCCTCTCCTTTTGGCTAATTCTGGCCGACAAGCCTGCCTTCAGTTGGTCCAATTGCTGGTAGTAACGCAGCTCATAGTACATGATTCCTTTCCAATTCCACCAAACACACGGCAAAACATTCTTGGTCGTCAACCCTGGTTTGGCCATCGTTTGTACCGCTTCGCCGGCCTTCGACTATGATCGTTTCCGCTTGGCAATTGTCGTAATTGATCCATTTCTTGTCGACAATCACAATCCGCTTCAGAAATGGTTCAATTTCGTGCTGTTTGGCCAACAACGAGATTCTTTTTGAAGCCAGCCTTATGTAAATAGTTTAAAACTGTTTTGTGGTCGATCTTCAGCTCCTGGATGAAGCTACGAAAGCTCGCACGATGGCCTACTTCGATAATTTCCATGCTTTTATCGATATTATCGACAAAAGGCCTTCCAGTGCGTGGTGCATCTTTGATATCGAAAATACCGGAACAGAATTGACGAAACCAAAATTGCGCATGATTGGCTGTGACAGTATCGGGACAGCCGCCTGACTTGCGTATTCGGCTCTATCGAAGCAAAATTATAAAATTTGGTGAGTTTTATCTCCAACACGAGATATATGTCATTGAAGCCATCTAGAGCCATCAAGTGGATTTTTTTCCCCAACCCATTATTTACCAATTTACAATAAATATTGTGTTTACTGACATTTGACATTTTAAAACAAATACTTTTTCATGCATAAAAGTTTAATGGCGTTATAGAAGTCTTCTCGGCCACACTATAGGTGAATTAACACCAATCCGTCTTTCTAGATAATTGATTAATTCACTATCTAATTTGGCTACTGAAGCAAGTTTCCGATCTAGTTAAAACAAGAAATAATTTTCCAAGGGACTGTAGCTTATCCGAAGACTTATACTTTTTAAAAAATAGTTACACCACCTTTTGAACAAATTGACTCATTTGTCCACAAATTTAAAACACAATTTATTAAATAATTATCAAATATAAATTATAACCTTGTAGCCTCATGTTACAGCTTGCTGCATGATGCTGCGTTATGTTGTTTTGGGATGTTGCGCTAAATTGTGGGATGTCGCATTATGCTGCTTCATATTGCACGCGTCATATGTTGCGTTATTTTGAGCGAAGTTGTCTGTGGCTCCACTATGCTGCGTCATGTTGCCTTCTTTTATGATTTCGAATACAAGGAAACGATTACAATAAATTCTGATTTCTGAATACTTCATTTAAGAATCCTATAGACCGGTTGTCATGTTGCGCCATGTTGCATGATGTTGCACCATATTGGTCGATATTGCTTTTAATTGAGAAATGTTGTGTGATGTTTCACTATGTTGCGTCACTTTTTACAATGTTGCATCAAGTTATGGGTTGTTATTAGTTGTATTATGTTCATATGTACCGATGCACCGTGTTGCGCGCTTTTGTACCATGTTTCATCCTGTTGCTTACTGTTGGATATTTTGTTTTTCTTTAATTAAATATTTTAAATATAATATTGAGGAATATTACGTTGGTTACGTTACATTGTATGGTTGCATTAATAGCGTTCTTTTTAAAATGTTGGTTGTTAGAGAAACAATAATGATTTATACCACTCACATTCGTTTTTAATTGTCAGGATTCGATTGTATAGGTCACTTTTTTATAAAAATTAGTGAGGAATGGTTTTCGGGTACCAGAGCCGATTGTAGTGGGTGCTAATTTCGAGAAAATTTGTACAGTGTTATCCGGTAGTGCTCGAATCCATCTTCTTTACTTTTTCGGCTCGCACGAAGGGACATGTTCTGTAATGGATTTTTTTGAAACTTGGTAAAAAGTAGATTTCAAAAGCCAGAAATCGATTTCAATGGGCTCTCATTTCGGGGAAATTTATTTAGGATGTGCTTCGGTGGGGTCGGTATCCTTTATTAATTGTTTTCTGTACTATTGGGTTTGATAAAAATTGCGATGGTAAGAGTAATGTAATATCAGTTTGTTTTGAAGTTTCTCTGGTGGGGCCCGAGTCCTGCTTCTTTAAAGAAAGAAATTTTGCTCGAATGACTTTGATACAAATTGGCGAAAGAGTTCTTGGTGGACATTGTTCCTTCTTCTAACATTTTATTTGGCTTTAACGAATTTAATAAAAATTTTCGGAACAAGGTTTTCGAATGCAAAGGAACGATTACAAGGAGTTCTGATTTCTGAATAAAGCATTTATGATTCCTCTGGATAGGCCATCATATTGCATTAGGTTGCACAATGTTGTTTATGTTTCGCCATGTTTTGGGATGTTGCACTATATTAGGTGATGTAGCACCACTTTGCGTATTGTAGCACCATGTTGAATGATGTTTTACGTCATACTGCAGAATGTTGCATCCAATTGTGGGATGTTGCACCTTGTTGCATCAAGTATTCTATGTTGCACAATGTTGCCGCATATTGTTTCGAGTTGGGTCTTAGGATTCGGTACAAACGGTTTTTATAAAAATGGTTAAGATTAGAGTTTCCAAAATACTCGTCTCTACTGCTACTCGGGTAGTCAAGTAATCAGTTCGCCATTACCCGGGTGCTCGGGCCTACTCGATTTATTTGTTATAGGGGTATTTTAAAAATATAACCACTTAGTATATAACTACCTTACAATATAACCACCACCAGAGTGGCAGAATTTAAACGACTACATAGCTTGGTAATTATATTACCTGCCACAGAAAATTCACGTTCACGTTCACTTGCCAGGGAAGTGGGACGGATTGTTAGTAGTGACTGATACAGTTGTTCCATCTGGTCAGCTCTTTTACCATCATGGTCCTTTTAGTGAAGGATTTGAGAGAAATTTGTAACTTATTATAGGGCGTACGGTTCTAATCCACTTCATCTGATCACGAGCATGAAGTATCTGGCAACTTTCTGGCAAACCTTATAATTTTATAATTCCTATTAAACTTCTAACAAACGGTATAAATGTAAACAAATCCTGACACTACTAGAAAATAATTTACTATTCACTAAGTTAAGGTAAAAATAAAAAAAAAAAGTTAAGGTAAAAATTTAATGATTCACAATATCACATTACCAACACATTAAAATGCCATTTGGGAAAGTTGACACAAATGGCCATCATATACAAGTTAAACATAACAGGTTAAATGGCTCAAAAGGCTAGCAAAGGTATACTATATTATGAACTGTTGGAATCAGGTGGAACTATCAATGGAAATATCTACCGACGACAACTAATACGTTTAAAGCGAGCTATAGAGAAGAATAGGTGAATAGGCACAACAAACTAATTTTTTAGCACGACAGTTCAAAACCCTATGTTGCAAACGATGTGAAAAATTATTTAAAATGATAGAACTGGGAAATCCTACCCCACCCGCCGTATTCACTAGACATAGCTAATTCAGACTACTAGTTATTCTGGTTGATGCAGTAGTCTCTTTCTGAATAGCGGTTCAGTTTTCGCGCAGAGATCAAAAATTGGCTTATTGATTGGATTCCCTCCAAAGATCAGGGTTTCTTCGGAGAGGGAATCCGTAAATTGCCTGAAAGATGGGGGAAAGTTGTAGCTGTAGATAGAGCATACTTTCAATAAATAACTCTTTCATTTTCTATTTAATAAAAAACAACTCATTATGATTATCTCCCCGATTATGACGGCAAGACTTTCTTGTAAAGATTTTTTTAAAGACTAAAGTCGTCATTGATATTCTGAAGGCAGTAGTATTAAATAATACATCTATTAGAAACCCTCCTAAGACTTTTTTTCACCGTATTGTTTCAAATTTATGAGCGGCAATTCAAATTCGAAATTGGTAAAAGAACTCCAATTATCATATACGAGTATGCTAGATAAATAGTATTTTGTTTTGTATAATGTGAGTTATTGTCGCTGTATAAATGTCAAAATAATTTACTGAAAATGTCAAAATAATTATTTATAAGACCACCATACTAACAGAAAAGATAAAGAGCAGAATAAAATTTAAAAGTCTATAGTTAAGATAAAAATTTTGTGGTTATACGTCAGAATTAGGAGGGGGAAGGGAAGGGGTATGGGGTTAAGGTAAGTTATATTCCAGAAATTTTTCATTCCGCTTTAACTTTAAATGTAAAAAATAAATTAAATCGATTTGAGGTTTCCAAGACGTTTGGTTTTGCCTTAATGAAACATTGAATTCTTTCAATCAAAAAATTCGGACGTCTCATAAGACTGCAGTGACCAAACTACAAAAATATTGAAAAAAACTTTGAACTTACGATTATATCTCGATGTAAAGCAATAACTGGCTATCACTTAGAATAATCCAAAATTACGTACAAAACTCGAAGTTGTGTTTAACTACTAATATTTCAAAAGATCGGAAGTAATTTTTTTTAAATTTTATAGACAAAAACCATAATAAAATATGTTAAATAAATGATTAAAAAAACGTCCGACTGGATCGAATGTAAAAATAAACGAATATTTCCCGAATAGTAGCGCTCTTGGTAAACAACAGTTAAGTCTTAATTTCATAATTATAAAATAGATACAGGAACCAACAAAAGTATACACCTCGCCTTTATATAGTTCGTTTATAAAAAAAGAAAATCCTTTCAGAAAATCATAAAAAAATTAAAAACCTATGAAACAACAAGTGATCTACGTGGGCCTCCAGTGGGTAAACGCAAAACTTCTGAGAGAATTGATCGAATTATCGCCAGTATGGTCAGCACGGAACGCTTCCAAAGTTCAAGAACAATAGCGGAAAATGATTCGATTGCAAATTCTTGAGGCTTGTTTTAATGTTAGGGTGACAAGAAAAAACCGTAGTTAGCAGGCTTACATATTAAACCACGATTAAAGTTCACCAAGAAGTATGTTAATATGCCATCCGATGGCCGTTAAGGCACCCGACGGAAAACCGAAAGTATGGAGAAAACCAGGGGCCCTATTTAGGTATTCGATATTGAATAATCGAACGACGTTTTCGAACAATCGGTATTTGTCAATTCGATATTCAACCAATCGGTATTTGCGAATTCGATAGCAAATAAAAAGGAAACGAACAACAAAAATAAAACGAAAATATTTAACACGAAACGATAGAAAATTTCCCTTATCGCGGAATTCGTTTTCGTGTTTTGTTGACGACGTCGTCTATGGAATACAAGATTTTAATATAAAACTGACGCCATATTAAGACACAATATTAAGATACGTAGATATACATGATTACGTTATTTTACGATAGCGGAGTATTATGATATCGGAATAGTACATTGATGTGAATATTGGTGTTTTGTAAAATATGATAAAGTTAGTTTTAGTTAATAAAAGATAGTTTAAATAATATATAGTTTAAACCTATACATTTTAGGAGAAAAATACGACGCTTCAACAGTTTGACATTTTACACATATCGACCTCGCAAAAGGATACAATACGACAGAAGATGCTCGAGTATCGTCAAACCGTCTCTGGGACGAAATTGGTAATCTTAATAACCATGGACCACCAATTAGAACTTCAGATGGCTGGAAGAAAGTCGTGACCAACTTTAAGTATAATGTAAAATATACAAAATAATCAAAGCATCACAGGTACTGGTGGTAGTCCATCAAGAATACACACATTCTCTGCGATAGAAGGAAACGTCATACGAATAACCCATTTAAGAAAAGCAATCAATGAATGGTAAGTACATCTGCTGCAGTATTTCACTTGGGGGAACCGAACTAAATCTACCGATCGTCCCACTTCTTCTATCAACTGACTCGTATAATTTGATTGAATCTGATGATAACAACCAAGAAATAAGTCAGCTATCAAATAATAGGCCAAATAGTAGACCGAACCAACAGAAATGAAAAAAATCAATTACTGGAAGAGCAAATAACGCATCAGAAAAAATTCCATGAGACCGTATCAGCAAGTTTTACAGGAATTATCGAAACTTTTATGGCCACCAAAGAAATAATGAAGCGCATTTTAAGAATGAAGGAACAAATACGATTTGTATAAGAAATGGGTTTTATTACAGGAAAGGCAAATTAAAGTGATGAAAAAGGAATTTGAATTAAACAAAAGCAATTGGCCATGGAGGCAAGGGATTTGTTAGAAGAACGCAAACGTAAAGGTGAGGAGTTGAAGAAAAGGAAATTAGAACTTCAACAAGCGGAAACTTAAGTACCTAAATAGCTATTATGTGATAAAAAAAATGAAATAAAAACATGATACTTCTACTACTAAATAAAATATATATATAATATATCTAAAGAGTGATCCAATAGGAGGTACTTTTTTCAATTGGAAATGAATTCTCATTGGAATTCATGCGTCACAACTGCCATGTTCATATGACATTTGTGTTCAGTATTCATTGACATACTGCCATGAATCGACTTACGCGAGAACAACGTTTATAAATTGGTGAAATTTATTTCAAAAATCAGTGTTCAGTGAAAAATTGTGTTCGTGCTCTTCGACCATTTTATGGTGTGCATAATCGTCCAACTGAACGCACTATTCGCGAAACAATCAATAAATTTCGAACCACTTGGCACATTGTGGCGTACTTTGAAGAGAGATCTTGGTTTGAAGGCATACAAAATACAGCTTGTTCAAGAATTGAAGCCGATTGACCTTCCTTTACGTCAACCATCGATTTGTTGAAAGAAAATTTTAATGAGAACTTCATATCAAGAAACGGACACATGAATTGGCCACCAAGATCTTAAGATCTTGTGATCGAACGCCGTTAGATTACTTTTTATGGTGGTATCTGAAATCACTTGTTTATGTCGATAAACCACAATTGATCCTGAAATATCGGCCGCAATGCTCGAAAATTGGACCCCTCGAGAATGGATCATGTAAGAGTCAGTCGCGGACAACATTTAAAAGAAACTATTTTCAAACATTAAATGTCATAAACCGAACTTACGTCACAAATACGATTTTTGATTATTTAATTGATTTTAAAGCGTTTTATTTCAAAAAAAACTTCCGGAAGCTCTTATTGGATCACCCTTTATAATGAATTGGCCAAAATTAAATTTTACATTCATCATTTCCGTTTGTTTAATTTTCATGTTGCATGGTATCGTTGACATTTACTTCCGAACTTTGATCTAATGGAACTCTGAAGTGAAGGCAAAAGTTATGCAGGGTTGCTCGGACATTTACTATTTGTGAAGCCTTTTTTGATGTATAATGCAATTGTCTGGCACCTAATAAACATAGAAAACGTGACTTTAGTATTCCAATACAACGTTCGATGATATATCGAGCTGTCGAATGTATCGTATTAAATGTGGGTTCTCTGCTTCCTTCACTAGTGGCTCTGAATTGTGTTAGCAGCCAAGGTTGCAATGGATATCCCGAGTCATCTATAATACAATAAAAATTAATTAAAACCAAAAATACTACATGGGATTATTTATTTTTTTGGTTTACTGAGCAACCACTAATTACTATTTTGATTGTTACGACTCATCTGTTGTAAATATTGCCGGTGAGCACTTAAACTCTAGAAAAGTGAATCGTGAAAAGCTCCACCATATCGCGAGTCTACTGCCATAATACGGCTGTTGTAAAAATATTTTTTAGTAAATTATTTATTATAAAAGTAAATACAATCACTGTGTTTAAGCTGTGGAACCCATTCTTATTAAAATATAGATATTCACTTTCCGCTGGTCGTACAATGCTAATGTGGGTCCTATCAACACTCTTGGTTGGTTTGACTTTCTCTTGGTTGGTTTGTCGAAATGAAACCAAATTGTTTCCTCCATTACCGACAATACTTCCCCTAGTGTCACCGATACCGATGACTGCGACAATCCTACCAAGAATTCTTGGCCAACACTATTTCAAAATAGTTGGTGTTGTCGAAGAGTTAGTGCGCTTTGGTAGATGGTCATTGATTTCACCCATCAAGTATTTGACAGCATCGTTCGACAGTCTGAAATTTAATTATTTAAATTACTTTATACGTAATTCAGATACAATTTTTATTTAGTTTGCATCAGATAGGCCAAAAATATTTGATTTATCACGAAATCGTATCAAGATCATTATTTTCACGATCACTATTGTCCGAAAAATTAACAGCAATCGAATTCATTTGTAAACAGACCACAATGTAAATTATATTTATATATCATTCTACTCAATAATACTAAAATAGAACGACGAAACGCGAACAATGCTTTAAGGCTGTTTTCCAAACGGATACTTATTTGTGGACCCTAACTTATTCAAATAAGTTAGCTGGCGGGGTGACTTATTTTATTTCCCTTTCTAACACAAAAATCGAATTGTAATGTCAAAAAAATTCAAAAATTTCTTGTAGTTTCAGTTTTGCATTGAGACTTGTTTCTAATAATTTCTAACTACTAATAATAAATATATTTTAATTCAATTACTACGGTAGTGCCGTTTCTTACAATTAACAAAAATAAATATGGATACTCACTAATCCACACTGTTATAAGAGTTTTTTTTTTGAGTGAAATAAAAATAAAACTCGTGAGAACAAAAATTGTTTTTTAATTTTAATCCATGCAATCTTTTTTGGGGCCGAAGCGCTAAAGCACTCCCTGCTCTTTCGCGGTTGAGTTTCCCGTCTTACTTTACGCACTTCCTGCCAAATCGAAGACGTACCGGCTTATAGGACGGATTTAAAGTTACCATCTGCGCATTGCATAGCTCCATGCCAGCCTATAGTACTGGACATGGAAGATGGTTCGGCCCATGAGTTTTACACGCCGATAGGGGGTCGTAGTTGTGTTCCAGATCGTAATCTGTTGATGATAACAATCCTTTTGCATCCTGCCCCTATCGGGATTCGGACCCGGTTCCTCCCGATCCAAAAGCCAAAGCTTTAACCACTGTGCCATTTGGTCGGTGCCAAAAATGTTTTTCCTTATGATAATTAAATGAAGCACACCGTCCATTTCTTACTATCTACATACGTTTCCAACAGATATCTAAAAGAAGATTAAATTAATCAATTTAAAAGAAATAAAACATCTTAATATCTGTACAAAAAAATAAAATGTAAGAATACATAATTCGATGTAAATAAACAGAATTTTTATATAATAAATTTAGGGCCTATGATCAACAAATCATGAAGTAAAACTACGAGTAGTTTACTTGTAATAGCCAATAACAAAGCATCGCAGGGTTTGTACCAAAATACCACTATTATCAGATGATTTCGATAGGCCTAACCTTTCAAATAAAATAGGTTTGATTTAAAAACGGATTGGTTACGATAGATTTTTTGAGTAAATTTCGTTCTTTGAATTCGTTGAGTGGCACACGTTGCATGACCAATAACAGAACAACGTAGAGTTTGTACCAAAATTTCATTATATACTGATGACACCTATGGACTTAACCTTTCAAATGAAATCAGTGACATTCCAAAACGGATTGACGTCGAAGATTTTTGAGTATAATTTTTTCAGTACACTTATGGGTCTGAGTGAAATAGGTTTAACGTCCAATAACAAGATATCGCAGGGTTTATACCAAAATGCCACTATTATTGGATGATTTATATAGGCTTAACCGTGCAAATACAATAGGTTTGATTTCCAAACAGATTGGACGCGATAGATTTTTGTGAGAAAACTCGAATTCGTTGAGTGGCACACGTTGAATGACCAATAACAGGACATTGTAGAGGTTGTACCAAAATTTCATTACCTATATACTGATGACACCTATGGACTTAACATTTTAAATGATATCAGTGACATTCCAAAACGGATTAACATCGGAAGATTTTTGAGTAGAATTTATGCAGTGCACTCATGAAGTGTGAGTGGAATAGGTTTAACGACCAATAATAAGACATCGCAGAGTTTATACCAAAATGCCAGTATTATTGGATGATTTCTATAGGCTTAACCTTGCAAATAAAATGTGAGAAAACTCGTTCATTGAATTCGTTGAGTGGCACACGTTGAACGACCAATAACAGGACACTGTAGAGGTTGCACCAAAATTTCATTACCTATATACTGATGACACCTATGGACTTAACCATTCAAGTAATATCAGTGACATTCCAAAACGGGTTGACATCGGAAGATTTTTGAGTAGAATTTATTCAGTGCACTCATGAAGTCTGAGTGAAAAAAAGAATCTTTCATGGATTACGTAAAAGAGAGGGATAATAAGATTTTGCGGTCAATTGAAAAAAATAATAAAATCATAAAAAAGTAGTACAAAAATATTTTTCGGACATTGACCTTTCATCTTCTGAAAGCGATTAAAGTAATGCACTTCAAAACTCGAACTCGAATCCAACTTGTAAATAATTAAAATGGAAGACTGAAATAAAATCTATTTTTCACATTTTTGTTAATCTGTTTTTTAATATTTATTAAAATATATTTGTTATAAAAAAATCTTATAATTAAGACATTGTTTTTTATTTAGATATTTTCGCAAAGCTGGTCACGAAATTCGGACGCGATTGCTTGTGAGGTTTGACTTTTAACAAAATCCAATTGGGGTTGAACTTCATTTATGAAATATACAGCGTACCGCGATAACCTTAATACAATTTTTAACGCTTAATTCTAAACTCCTTAAGAAAATGCATCTCCACCTAGTTTTAAATTGCCCAAACGTCTGCTCTATCACTATTCGGGCCTTGATATATAGGTGATAGAAATGTTTTTGTCGGTCATTTAACCATGTATGCTCCGTACATGGAGTTAAGATCACTATAGGTTCTAAACAAAGCTGATATGCACTGTCCCCATATCTTGCTGTTTCGTAGTACTTTTTGATCGTGTACTAACCCTGACCACCCAGCACAGATGTTTAAAAATGTATGTCCTGCGTCACAGACACCTATAAAATTATTCGTATGTACGAGTATAAAAATTGTATCTTGCAATTGGATACTGTAGTCCAGTTTCCTGTTTATATATTTATTATGTCGCCCACTGCAGAATGTTGAACACTGAGTACCTCACGCCAACCAAAAAAGGGTTACACCTAGCTTCATATTAGGATTATACCCATGGTGTTTGTGTGAACATAAACCAATTAATTTTTCGAAATCTTGTCTCGATACTCAGAGATGCTTTCTAATTGCCAATTTGTCTTTTAATAACATTACATTAACCATGTAATTGTAGTTTTTGCTACAATATTTAAGACCCTACAAATTATATAAAAACTATCCATGTATAAATGTACAAAATATTGCATGAATTTATTAAGAATTTAACACAGTTTTCGTTGTTTTAATGTGACTGTCAAAATAAGTAGGTGAAATCAATTGGGTTTTACTTACTTATTCAAGATGGCGTCAACTAAGTGAATAAGTCTGAAATAAGTATCTGTTTGGGAAACAGTCTAAATGTCAAAATTCAACAAGGTTTGATTTTTTCATACAGGTTTGACCAAAAACCTATTAAATAAAAATATCCTTTCTCATTATTTGACAGTGTATATTTTTATTTTGCGAATTCGATCGCAAATACCAATTCAGATACGAATCGAATTGATCATTGTAATCGAAAAACAAATCGAATCGAATTCCCAAATAGGGCCCCAGGTGAAGCATTCAAATTCAAGCCACTGTAAAACACGGTTGGGGCAACAATATGGTGTGGGGCTGCATAGCAATGCAACGGAGTGGGAAATCTAAAATTTGTTGATTCGAAAATGAATTCTATGCTGCATATTGACATTTAAAAAAAATTAAAATCATCATCTCGGAAACTACGTCTTCATATGTATGCAAGACAAGGATCCTAAGCATCGTTCAAAGGCAACAACAGAATTTTTGGAAAAATCTCATGTACATTTGCTGGAATGGCCCTTGCAGAGCTCGGGCCTCAATCCAACAGAGCACCTATGATACCAAGTCAGGTCCGCTTAAAGAAGTAATGGTGCAGGACTGCGAGCGAATTGATGTCAAAGACATTAAAAATTTAGTCGAGTTCATGCCAAGGGAGGCCCGACGAAATACTAATTTAATACTATTAAATTTTTATTTTCATGGTCAACATAAAATATTCAAGGGTATACTTATTTTTTTGTCACTTGGTGAACCGAATTTTTTGTGATTTGTAAAGTTGTGCAATACCTCTAAAAGAAAGGTTTTTTTTGAGAAAACTAACCAACGAACATATTTAGCATTTATTTGATTCCTTGTATATGACCCGATTTCGGTATACATACAGGGTGTCCGCCGGGAAGGTATACTACTTTGTTTGTTTATGGTTTTTGATTAAATGAAAGGGAATGGATCTTTTATTGATAAATGTTTTAATTAATGTCGGCAATTATGTATGGAATACAATATCAGATAAATGTCCGCCTCTGTTAGCCTCACAAATGCGAGCCCTTTTGAGCACATTTTTCATTACATTCTCACACATTTCACGCGGTATTTCATTAACTTCATCACGAATATTTTGTTTGAGTTGCTCAAGCGTTTCTGGTTTGTTTGCATAAGCCTTGCTTTTCAGATATCCCCACAAAAAGAAGTCCGGAGCAGTCAAATCGGGCGACCGTGGAGGCCAATCAACATCACCATTTTTTGAAATAACTTGTTGTGGAAAGAGTTCTCGCAGTAATTCCATTGTAATCCTGGCTGTATGCGATGTGGCACCGTTGATACCACATGTTAATCAAGCCCAAAGTATGCAGTTCTGGCGTTAAAAATCATATCACGATATCGCTCCCCATTCACAGTTACCGTTACGCCGTTTTCATTTTCAAAGAAGTAAGGTCCAATGATTCCTCCTGACCAAATTGCACACCAGACTGTCACTTTTAATGGATGTAAAGGTGACTGATGAATAATGTGAGGGTTTTCCATTACCCAGAACCGACTATTCTGTTTATTCACATATCCATTTAAATGAAAATGTGCCTCGTCACTCATTATGATTTTTTTATGAAAATCGGGGTTGTCATGGGCGAGCTGTAACATCCTACTGGCATATGTACGGCGGCGTAAATGGTCTTGTGGAAGAAGCTCTTGTGTCAACTGAATCTTAAATGGAAACAAATGCAAATCCTTGTGCAAAATTGTGGCCAAACTTGTTCTTTGAAGACCGAGCTCCTGAGCACGGCGTCGAATTGAGGTTGATGGATTGTTTTGAACACTTTATTGAACAGCAGTAATGTTTTCAGTCGATCTTGCAGTACGTTGTGGCCCATGCTTGGGCCTATCACTTACATACCCTCTTTCTTCGAAATCATTCACTACACGATAAATAGTGCGTTTTGTTGGCACGTTGTTTCTCCCAAAAATTTCACGTAACTTTCTCATCGTCACAGTAATCGATGATTGATTTTGATAAAATGTTTTAATGTTGTTTATTCGCCTAAATGGCGGCAAAACAAAGTAGTATACCTTCCCGGCGGACACCCTGTACTTGATATCCAATATGAAAATTCCCAAATTTAGAGTATACTTTTTTTGGATTGTAATCACTGTAATCACTCCACTACTTTTCAAGTATTTAGTATAATAGATCTATAATTATAACCTAATCCGAGATTTATAAAATTTAAACAATTTTTTTCAATTTACTTTATTTATAGAAAGTTTTTAGGTCTGAAACCTCAACATTTAAATATTTAAAGCATTTCTCAATTTTCCTGCATAATATATACATATGGGTATTACGCAGGGTACGCCTGCCTATTTTCGATGCTTCTGTTTATTTATTCGCAAAGTCAAACTAATAAAAGTATTCAACTTTGATCTATTTTTCAAATTTCCTTTTATACTGAACGTTATCTTCTTTATCAATTTCCTTCAATATTTCCAATTAGTTGAACATTTTCCAATCAATCATGTCAGTTAATATTTTATGTATATAAACAGGGTAACGATATTACATAACGTCTATAGCAAAATCGATAAGTTGGTGTATGTTGATTTTTCTATCTAGATAAATAAACAAATCAATATGTTTATGATTAGTGTGCAAAAATGGAAAAGTAGACGAAATCCACCTTTTTATAAAAAATCTAATTTCAGCTTTACTAGTTACTAATTTACGGCTATTAATTTTTGTTTTTGTTATCTGATTTCGTTTCATTCGTAGATGTCTCACACACAAATAAATAATGTAAGTAACCAAACGGAAAATTAAGCAGCAAAAAAAAGTTCGAATCTTCTTCTACACAAAAAATAAACTTAAATTTTACCATCCATAAAAATTAATTCAGACCCTTAAATCGAAAAAAATAAAAAATAAATTTGGCTCTTGAGGATAATCCAAATAAAATTTATTCCTTGAATAGGATCAAAAAATGGAAACAAGATTTAAATAAATAAAAATAAAAAATCGAGAAATAAATTTGAAATTATAATAATTAACATAATATTTATCTTTTTTTGTAGTTATGTAACCCGCACATGCAGATGAATTGTGACCACTTGAATTTCACCCAAAATAGAAAATAGGTTTTTGTAGTATTTTCTATTTCTTTGTTTTAAATGAGTTGATGTTTGTCTAAAATTAGCAACAAGTTGTCGTTGTAGTAGAAACTAAACTCTAAGCAAGGTTACCGCAACCTACCAATCTCAGATGAAAAATATAGGAACGTATCATCGACGTTGATATTGAACGACAGGAAGTATATACTATATTCGCTCAATGGCCAAATCAGCGACATAAACTAGAGTTGCTACATGCTGCTCTAACATTCCCTAAACATAAACATATTGAAGCTTAGTCAGTTTAGTGAAAGCCCATGCACATGTGATGATGTTTAATCATTAAAATAATGAGGTTATCGAGTACCATCTGTGAAAGATGGCACCAAAAATAAGCATGTATTCGAAATTACACTGTCAAATATTTCTCATAATAATTTTGAGTGACAATTTAAATTTCATGAAATTTAAAATAAGATAAAATTAAACCAAAATAAATTATTTATTCAAATACCATGAAGGGCCGGTATAACAGATGTTTTTTGAGGAAAATTCTCATCTTATTCACTGCTCAGGAATATTTTTTTAAAGTAAAACTGTTATCGGCTCGTTTTGATTTTTAGTGCATCCAATTCTGGCAAACAACAATACATCGCAGAAATTGCACCAAAATGCAAATATAAAAGCCTGACCCATCCAACGGAGAGTGAATCATTTCACAATGGAGTTCCTCAATACGTTTTTAAAGTAAAACAGTCATATGCTTTTTTATTTTTCAGTGAATCTCATTATGACCAATAACACAACATCACAAAAATGACACCAAAATGCCACCATATAGTCGTAACTTTTTCGGTTTTAACCTATCAAATGAAGCATGTTTTATTCCAATGTGGATTTGCTCAGTACGTAGTTTTGAGTAAACTTCTCATCGACTCATACTGATTTTAGAATAAATCTCAATTATTGTCACCATAACAAGACGTCACAGAGATTGCGCCACAATGCTCTCATACAGATGTAACTCCTACACTAGCGATTGTATTGTTTCATTATAGGCTTGTTGAGTAGGACTTTTTTGAACAAAACTATCAAACTGATAGATGACTGATTTTTAAGTCAATTTTATTTTGGCCATTAACTAAATATCCCACTAATTCCTTAGGGCCTGACCTATCAAACGATGAATCATTTCAATGCGAAAAATCTCAGCACGAAACTCATTTATTCTAATAATAGCAAGACATCACAAAGATTGACGGAAGGAATTTCTTGTGTGGGTAACTCTTCCTCTATAAATTTAGCCCAATTTATGCTAATTAGTGCTCACGGGAAAAGATTAGTGCTACTCCATGAGGCGAAAAAACGGGAAAATAAATTGCGAATAAATAATTGAATAAATAATTTTCAAATTTCGCCTAAAAGACGAAACAAATAAAACCCGATTTGCCCTGTCAGGCATATTCAGTGCCATCCAACATAAAGTGGCTGAATTTGTGCTAATCCAAATTTGGCCCAATTCCATTGAACATGATTGTTCCATATTGAAATGATCCACAGATCGTTTAGTAGGTCAGTTCCTAAGGAATTACCTCAAACCTGTAGAAGTTGTTCCTATATATGGGCATTATGGTGCAATCTCTGTGATGCCTTGTTATTGTGAGAATAATTGAGATTCAATCAAAAATCAGAAGGAGCCGCTGAGAAATTTGCTCGAAAAAAGGAATTTTCAAAACTACACTGGACCGAAACAAGCATGGTTTGATATGTTAAACCCGTAGTCATCACTACTATGGTGGTATTTTTGTACAATCTCTGTGATGTCTTGTTATTGGTCATAATGAGAATCCCTCCAAAATAAAAAAGATTGGATGAGAGATTTACTAAAAAAATCGTGTAGACTTAAGACCCCAAAGAAATACTTCTTACGATTACATTTTGGTGCAATCACGCAGATCTTTTGTTAATGACTTGAATGAGATTAACTGAAAAATCAGAAGGAGTCGTTGACAGTTTTGTTCAAAATATCGTACTAATAATGAAACGATACAATTACTGTTTGATAGGTCAAACCCTTAGGAGTTATAGCCTGTATGATGACATTTTGGTGCAATCTCTGAGTTGTGTAGTTATTGTGAGGATAATTGAGATCCTATATGGTGGCATTTTGGTGTAATTTCTGCGACGTTTTGTTGTTGTCATTATTCGAATCCCTCTAAAATAAAAAAGGCAAGTGGCTGTGTTCTAGAAAAAATCGGATTGAGCAAATCCATATTGGAACGAAGCATACTTTGTTTAATAGGACAAAGTATTGGAAGATAGCTCTATGTGGTATAATTTTGGTGAAACCTCTGTGACGTCTTGTTATTGTCCATAAGGAGATTCCCACGAAATCGAGAGCCGATGAGAGTTTTACTAAAAAAATCGTGTTGAGCAATGAATTGGAATGAATCACACATTGTTTGATAGGTCAGGCTCTAAAAATTACTTATTTATGATTGGATTTTGATGCAATCTATTCGATATCTAGTTAATGGTCTATATGAAATTGGCTCAGATATCAAATGAAAAGCCTGTAACATGCTTGCATGTCCCAGTTGTAAACCCCTGTTATTCTTCCATGCGATATCCATTAGAATAAAATTGTAGTAGTTTCCCCCACCAACATCCAATATAAATCAATTACCCCGTTTCTTGTTTGTTTCTTGTTTGTCTCTTATCAAATAAATTTTTTTTTATTAATCAGTTAAGGTTGAGGTGTGCTACGAAATCATTAAAAGTAAAAATAAAATCTAAAGATCGTTTAGTGTATCGAGTTAGATAACCCAGTTTGAAAAATAGTGATTTGTTTTTGTAAATTGTGTATGTTATGTAGCTGAATGATTGTTAAACATACGAACAGCTATGGATTTTGTTTTGAGAGTAAGTAGTGAGTGATTCCACTTTAGTGTTTGATCACTCATATCTTATTATCCAAAAAATTTACTTATCATTATGATTTAATTATTATTATTATTTTATTTTAAAATCGTTGATAATCATCTGATGATCGGCATAGCTTACGACTGCTCTATGATCATCGTCCACTCACACACACACACATACGCATTATCTTACTATTGAAAATCTTATTTGTTTCACAGCGCACCAAATAATAATTTTTATTTCCTTTTTACTACTTGAAAGTTACTTTGTAACTTTGAATTTAAATAACGTTTTCTGAATTTGGTTTTGTTTCTCAAGATGGATGCAAATTTTCTCGATCCTGATGAGTTCGAAATTGAGTGTACTGTACGTCACTTGAAAGATACTCCTCTTGAAAATTTCAACGCCTTACGACAAGCATTCCAACAAGAAGCGTTACATAATCCGCTTAAACCTGCACAAGCACATAGCGCAGCAAAAAAACGCCCCAATGACAAGATTAAATTGTGTAGCAATAAATTAATCGAACATCGAAGGTTCCTGTCAAACGTCGCAGATGTCGTTCAATTCAAGGAAAAATATTCGGATCGCACTAAGATTAGAATAATGCATGTAATTGAGAGACTTCACCGATTGTCCACTAGTAGTCGTCGTTATAAACAAGAGTGCTTACGCTTAAGGGACACAGGAGAAAATTTATTGTCAAATCGAAGAGCCTTACTCGAAGCACAAGAAGACGAAGATCTGAATAAAACCATAGCCGAAATCAATGAAAAAATTGATCTACCTCAAGATGAGTATATTACTTCAGATGAAGAAGCAGGCAATATGTCATTAAATGACAAACCACCACCTAAAACAAAATACAGTTCCAAGTCTGAAAACCATCAGAACACGAGTGAGAAGGAATCCGGTGAGGATGGATCGCAATCCAAAATAAAACATTCCACCCCAAAGCAAACAGTAGCAGGGAAAGAACCAGATGATTCCCAAACAAAAACCACCATACCTAGTGACGAGTGCCCAACAAAATCTACGGTGAACCATATTAGTAGATGGAAAATTTCATTTAGTGGGCAATCCGAGGGTTTGACTGTAGAACGATTTTTATTCCGCGTTGAACACTATGCCATGACGTACAATACTACAGAGGCAGCCTTGGTAGCTGAGATCGGAGTTCTATTAACGGGAGCTGCAGCAAATTGGCATTGGCGCAATATTGGAAGAAAATATGATATTAGTTGGAAGGAATTAAAACGAGATTTCTTGGAAAGATTTCAAGATCGAAGAACCGATCATGATGTTAGGCGAGCTATGGAGTCCAGGAAACAAAGGCCAAAAGAATCGTTTGGTGATTTTTATAACGATATCCTAGCAATATCATTGCAATTTAGATGTCCGCTTAACGATTCCGATATTTTACACTTATTACGATTTCGTGCGAAGATGTTTAGCGATTGAAGATGCTTGGAAACGCACTGGTTACAAACCGGAGTTGATATGTTCTCGCAGATCTATACAAGAGTGTACTTATAACGAACCGCCATACAGTGTGTCAACAGAAAACTCCGTACCTGGCTATAGTTTATGTGCAATACAAACAAACGGGAATTATCAACAGAACCAAAAGTTACCTTTTCGATCAAATGGTACCGATTTACGCTCGTCAGATGGAAAGAATCTCATGATATGTTGGAATTGTTCAGATATAGGGCATACTTTTAAATTTTGTCCGAATGAAATCTCGCACAGGTTTTGCTTTGGATGCGGTCGTGCAGGCATACTTATTCGTAATTGCTTTAAATGCTCGGGAAACTGCCCAACGAGATATCGAGTTCCTGGGAATACGGCATCTCGGTTGACGACTACTCCCAGACCAAAAATGGAGGATACGATGGGAAAATCCGAAACAAAATCGATCCCTTACAAATCGATCCCTCTACCTCAAATCAAGGAATAGAACCATTTATTGCTTCCATTAAACCTACTCAGACTGAATCGTACCTAACACGTCAAATTTACACCGATTTTGACATACAATTTCCGAAAAATATGCAAACTAGTCAGACCTTCCAAACGAAACGACGAAATCGTACACGACTTTCCATACCATTGAAATCTTTTATGTTCAACGAGCACTAAAATACTTAGCGTCCG
Source organism: Nephrotoma guestfalica (assembly GCA_963691935.1). NCBI lineage: Eukaryota > Metazoa > Arthropoda > Insecta > Diptera > Tipulidae > Nephrotoma > Nephrotoma guestfalica. The sequence continues at coordinate 224,504,510 of OY829913.1, read as the reverse complement.
TCACAAGCCGTTGAGAGTTTTGTTCAAAAAACTAGTACTGAGTATGTCTATAATGAAACGGTATGCTCGCTTTTTGTTTGGTCTAACCTATAGAAGTAATTCCTATATGGCGATATTGTGGTGCAATCTCTTTAATTTCACTCAAAATCAGAAGGAACTGATGAGAAGTTTGCTCAAAAAACGTACTAAGCAAATCCACATTGGAACGAAACATGCTTCGTTTGATAGGTTAATCTCGTAGGAGTTATTCCTATATGCTATTGTGAGATTCTCTTCAAAATGAAAAGAACCTATACTAGGTTTACTAAACATTCGTGCTGAGCCATTTCATATTGAAATGATTCACATACCGTTTGATAGGTCACACCGAAGGAATTACTTCAAAAAAATTGGGCTCCCTCCCTTCCAACTAAAACGAGGGTTCTGCTAGCTTAAGCTATAGAAAAAGTTAGCAGAACCCATATCAAAAAATGATTTAGAAACAATTGGAAAATTAAAGGTTAATTAAATGCCATATTCATTTATTTATTCTGCTCGTTCTTAAAAAATCATAAGGTTTTATCACTTTAAAGCTAGCACAACTCAAATAGAAAATCAGACCACAACCGAAATGAGAGCAACAAATTTTATTTATTGACAAACAAATAATTTTAGGCTCATTATGGCCTTATCAAATGCACCATTCAAAAAATTTGGCCTCCGCTTGTTCTTGACCAAACTTCAGGTCATTTAATTTAAAGCTAGCGGAACCCAAATCGAAAATCGGACCAAAAACGAAATAAGAACTTAAAATAAGCTCAATTGACGTCCAAATAATTTTAGCCTCATTATGGCCTAATCAAATGCCACATTAAACAATTTTGGGCTTTACCCGTTCTTGACCAAACTTCAGCTCATTTAATTTAATGTTAGCAGAACCCAAACCAAAACAAATGACAAATTTGGGTTCTGCTAGCTTTAGATTAAATGACCTGAAGTTTGGTCAAGAACGAGTGGATCCCAAAATTCTTTAATGTGAGGCATTTGATTAGGCCATGACCCTAAAATTATTTATACTTCAATTACTCTTGTTTTGCGTTCTAATTTCGGTCTTGGTTTGATTTTTGACTTGGGTTCTGCTAGGTTTAGATTAAATGGCCTGAAGTCAAGAACAAGTGGATCCCAAAATTCTTTAATGAGGCATTAGATTAGGCCATAATGAGCCTAAAATTATTTGCTTGTCAGTTGATCACGTTTTGCGTTCTAGTTTGATTTTTGATTCGATTTTCGATTTGGGTTCTGCTAGCTTTAACATGATAAAGCCTTATGATTTTTCTAGAACGAGCAGAATAAAAAAAATTAATAGGGCATTTTATTAGCCTAAAATTAACCTTTAATTTTCCAATTGTTTCTAAATCATTTTATGTTTGGATTCTGCTAAGTTTTTCTAAAGCTAGCAGAACCCTCGTTTCAGTTGGAAGGGAGGGAGCCTAAATGTTTTTAATAGAGCATTTAAATAATCTATTATTAGCCTATAATTATCCATACTATCTTGCAATGTTCTGCTGTGTGGGTACTGCTAGCTTAAGGGACGTGTATTGAAACGTCACATTTGCTATTTCATAGGTGAAGTCCATAGGAAGTATCTCTATTTCATAGAATTTTGATTCTATTTATGCAAGTATTTTTATTAAAAAAACACACTCTCAGCTAACACTTGTCATTGAGAATGTTATTTAAAATCGAATCGTATCTACTACGAATCGTATAACTATCTAAATAATCATGGGTTGCAGAAGACGTAGCTAGAGGTTGCTAGTGGGGGGTCAACAATATGGCTCTATGACCTTCAGAAATCAAAACGAATGAATATACAATCACCACAATGGAATACTTGCAATTATCGTTATTCGAATTTTCGGTATTGCACCGACTTCGGATACTACTGAAATTGTAATAGAGTCACTTTTATTTAGAAATTTTCGCTATTGTTGATCATGTACAGCAATTCCATTACTAATTTAGCAAGACCATTATTATTAAGTACACACACACAAAATTGGAAAATGATTAGAATTTATTACAAATAAAATTTTTACACCCGATTTATTTCATTTTATTTAGATTAAATAATTTGATTTGGAATTCTTTCCAGTTGAGTTATTTTCAAACTCATAAATAAATTCAATAATAAAATGGTACCCCCCTCCTTCGGAACCCGACTATGGGTAAGTCGTGCAGTGATAACTTTTGAATAAAATACCACTTTTTAAAAAACACGTACATTTTATAAAACTCAGTTTATTGCATAACTTTATTTCAACGAACATGTTTATTAAACTTGGATTTACTTATCGATTGTTGGAAAATATATGAAAAAATTTGTATGTAGTGTTATGCAAATAAGGAAAATTTAAAAATTAAAATTTTTTTGTGTCAGGTTGGTTTACCTATTTACCTTCCATATCATCGAATTTTAGAAAATACGTAGAATTGTTAAATAATGCGGTCTGAACATAAATATTGATAACTAGCAAAATATTTTTAAATTGATTTATAATTTGCAACTATAGACATATTTATGCAAGGTATAAAATACATAAATAAACGTACCTCGCCGCAAAGGGGACGAGAGTCATTGCTTTTATTTGCAAAATCTATTACGAATTCTATTAAACGCCCGAAATTCGTATGTCACTACAGAAGCAAAAAACTGCGTAGTATGACATGTCAATCACTCGTTATTGGACTGACTGTGATAAATTCAAGAATTCCACAGCAATGAAATGCCGGTAATGCATTAAGTAAGGTAACTGGTTTTTCGGGCCAACTTCACATACATGTCTACTTGGCTGTTATTTAAAAAATCAATAACCCTAGTGTGATATGTGGAGGAAATCTGTGTACCGGGAATGGCAGCTCCTAAAGAAAACTTGGCCATTGTTATAGAGTTTCCCAAATATTTTAAAAAACTATTATAAAAAAAAATATTCGAAATAAAATTTGGTGTAAAATTTGTCCAAAATTGGAATGTTTCAGACGAATTTTAAACTATGTACGTCGGTTTTTTCCATAATTTGGGGTGTCTCAAGGAAATTTTTGCGAAAATCTGTGTATCGGAAGTGACCGTTTTCGTAGAAGGTTTTTTTAATTTTTGCGATGGGTTTGATGCATAGCATTTATGAAAACTGACCAAGAAATATAAGGTTCGAGCGTGAATGAATATTTTTGGGTAAACAAGATAGTTTTTACCAAAATTCTATTAAGTTGTAAATTTCACATTAGAAATTAAGTGTGTGGTATTCGAAATTAAAGTGTATTCGTGGTAAAAAAAAATCGTGTAGTGGCTATACAATATAGACACCCCTCGATTGCTTTAAGAGCTGCAACACCATTCTCAAACAATACAATTGTTATTGAAGTTTATCAAATTGTTGTACCAGCAGTCTAAAGAATTATTAAGCATTGCTCAAGTTTAAAGCTAATTGGGAAGATGAATCTGTCGAAATGAAAACCTGTTCCCGTCTCAATGAAAGGACGCTTCAATCTTCAAGTATATATGCAGAAACTGTTTGCACTATAATACAATTTGTATAAAAAGCATTCCTCGTAAAATAAGTATAAGCCAGTTAAAAACTGTTCAAAAGTAATTAAAGAATTAAACAGTCTGCGGTTTTTTATGTCATTTTGCAATTTATTCAAAAAAACTCTTATTTAAGCATTCGGCATTAAACAGTTGTAATAATACTCGTATGCTTGTAATCTTTATTCTGTCTATACTTCATTCATCTTCCCCTGGAGCCCATACAATGTTCTGAATCCAATTAACAAAACTAAATAATCTCGTATATACCCCCGGAATACTAGTTGTATTACCGCAACCGACACCAAACGAAGTAATACCAACTTGTGTATACATACAATATTCATTTGAATGGTAAATTTGAAGTGGTCCGCCAGAATCACCTTCGCATGTATCATTTCTACCAATTTCTGATCCAGCACACATCTGAGTTGAAATGATACCTGATCTCAAAGCCATAGATTGAACATTTTGGAATGATTTATTGCACTTTGTATTTGAGTATATTGCTAATGATACTTTTAACAGTGCCTTGCTTTTAGTACCCATAAATTTGGTTGTGCCCCATCCCGTCGCTATAGCCTTTTTAGGATTAATACCAACTTCTGGTAAACAAATTGGTCGAATTTCAGCCGATAATTGTATTTTATGTGATAATTTCAACAGTGCAATGTCGTTATATTTTTTTGATTTTTTGTAAGACGGATGTTTAATTATTAGTTCGACATCAACATCAATTGGATTTGCACCGTCAGAACCATTGTCTATTACTAATTCTCCCAATCGAACTAATATATTTGATGGCCTGAAATTATTTTTGGTGCAATTGCACGAAATATTTAACTGAATTATCTAATTTATTTTTTTACTTACATATATAGTGCAATACAGTGGGCAGCTGTTAAAACGTATCGTGAACTGACTAGCGATCCACCACAAAACCAATTGACAGAATTTTTATTTTTTTCGAATAAAATGGCTGAATGCGGAAATTCATTTAGTAGAGCAGGCGTTCCATCTACGATCAATGGGATCATTTTATGTCCGCACAGATTGGTTTTAATGGTCCTAATCTGGAATCCCACGGTTACGTTGATTTGTGAATAAACATATTTACTGTAATCGGAACATTCTTAACGAAAAACGGTTGAATAAATATTTGTAAAAACGAAATATAAATTTGTAATAATAGGATTAAAATTACTTTGTGCTGATTTTGTCAAGTTCTTTGGAGATTCGGTTGGAGGTCTACAGCAAACGATTTGATCATAACCATCATAACCACAAACTGTTATTAGCATTGGATTTTTTCTTAAATCGGCTATCGCATGTGGACAATATATTAACAATTTACAAACACCTACTTCATTCGTGGCTCGAATGCGACAACTTGCTCCTGTGAGTTAGAATATCGAAAAGAAAAACGAATTCGAACAAATTGTGTTTTACACAATTTTTAACTTTTTGACTTACCAGCATGTAAATTTAATTGGTTACCATTACTTAGAACTATCAGATTGAAGATTATTACACATATATTACAATCGAAATAATTGTATTTCATCGTGCAATTTTAAAATTTGCCTCTTTTAACTTCAACCAACTTTGTTTGACTAAAATAATTATTCATCGAGACTGCTTATATACTATGACATTTTTTATATTACATAATAGATAAAGTACAAAACAAATTGTGCTCCATCCAACTCCTAGAACGATACTTTTCCAACCACAGTAAATCGCCAAAGCAAAGTCGTTCTTTGCTTTTCTGAAACATTAATTCGAAAAGAGAATTTGGAGAACGGTTCACATCTGCAGAAAAGAATCCACAATATTTACCACATTAAGTACAAGTCAACAATGCTTAATGTCAGATAACCAATGGCACATTTCTAACTTGAGTTTTTGTTCTTAATCCAATAGTTTAATTAGCCATTAAGAGGAAAACTGTTGTATTTTTTTGGAGAAAAAAAACTAAAAAAAACGCGTTTGATTGAAAATTTGCCCACATGTGTATCTCCTTACATTTTCAAATCGAGCGGAGTCATATCCATTAAAGAAAATTATCATGGTAATAAAACAACATTTCGTATTGCAATTGCTTGATTCTCAATGGATAACAACTAAATTATTGGCAATTAATTATTAATTGAATCGGTATAACACATAACATATGTATTGAAGCCTTTTGAACAGCGATTTTAAATGCCACTCATTCTGCTGAAAGAAAATTCTAGTAGAAGTATTTGGGGTTATGTACGTCTATAAACTTAATGAATGAGAACGTCTTTCACGCTTACGTATTATCAACAGTAACATCCAATCCTCATTTTATTTACTTATTTATTTTATAGGGTGTTTTTTAGAGGTTCACATCTTTAAGTTGGCAACACCGCTTTATTTGACGATCGATTTAACAGCTGACATTTGCTTTGTCACTAGTTTGGTTTGTCATTTCATAATGAATAGACTCAGAGTAACGCTTACAAATTGTTGAAATTTTTTATCAACATAATGGTGCTGTTTGCCAAACTCATCGTGCATTACGTCCATTTTACGGTCGTCATAATCGTCCATCAGAGCCGGTAATTCGGTTATGGATCGTTTTCGCACCACGTATACTCTAAATGATAATACGCATTCAGTAAGAAGTCGAACAGTGCGCACCGAACAAGCGATAGATGCTGTACAGCGTAGCATTGAGGAAGACCCAAATCAATCAATTCGACGTCGTTCTCAGCAACTGGATATGTGTCCATCGCACACGCCGCCAATTCGGCCAATGGGCTGAAGCCCAAAATGATTTTGATGTTGATTTTCCAAACAAAATTTTGTTTAGCGATGAAGCTCACTTTTGGTTGAATGGGTACGTTAATAAACAGAATTGTCGGATTTGGAATGAAGCTAAGTGGTGTACTTTATGGGTCGGCGGAATCATTGGTCCACATGTTTTAAAAAACGATGATGGGCGGAATTTTACAGTCAACGGTGAACGATATAGAGACATAATTTCTAACTTTTTTGTACCCCAGTTAGCTGGCATAAATCTTGCTGGTATGTGGTTTCAACAGGACGGTGCCGCACAGCGCAAGATACAATTAGTTTACTCAAAGAAACTTTTGTCAAAATACTAATTTCACGTAATAGTCCTGTTAATTGGCCACCGAGATCGTATGATCTACCTCCATTAGATTATTTCCTTTGGGTATATGTTAAGTCACTTGTCTGCGCCGATAAAACAGAGACGATTCAACACTTGAAGCACAACATTTGGCAAGGTATTAGCGAGATACTGCCGCAATTCCTGAGAAGAGTGATCGAGAATTGAACCTATCTATCCAATAATAGTTTCACTGATATTCAAAATATTTTTCTTAGTTCTATTTTAATTTAAAATTGTGAACCTCTAAAAAAACACCCTTTATAAATAACTCTATTCTGTGAGTTACATGCAAAATTTTAGATTTAAAACAGAACATTCAATTTAAAACAAAACTTAAATTAAAATAAAAAATTATAACAAAGAATAAAAATAAAAATTTTGATGTAACATACAAATATTTTAAAAATAATTCTTTAGGATATTTTTGAAGTTGTCCTTTGGCAAATTAAGGTCAAATGTGATACCGAGTATGTGGAATGGTGTTCTAGTGCTAAAACCTCTTGGTTTCGAAATGTCCTGTATAGAACATAAATTGGTATGTTTTCCAAACTGTAAGCTGATCAAGCAAAATGTTACCAATAAAAGCCGCATCGAAGAGAAGACGCGTATTTTCAATGGTGCATGTTATGTAATCCGTGTACCTTGTTGAGTAGGGACGGTCATTTTTCTTTAATAAGGAAATCAGGAATTTTTTTGAATATTTTCAATTCTGTTTGTCTGCGCAGCATAGTATGTCAGTTGAAATCGAACGTAAGCGAAGTAAAGTGAACATAAGGAGTGAATATATTTAAAATCGTCTTCCAACGGTTGACAAATCCATCGCCTTTGCAATAAAATTTTCAATATGCCTACTGAAACTGACTTTTTCGACAAACTATTGATTTTGTATGAATTAATGAACAAATTTCTTTTACAATGAAATAAAGCAAGTTTCGATCACACCATTCATCAGCAAATATGAGCAGGTGTGTGTTTTTAATTATCTCGGTTATTCGATCTATGAAACCAATAAAAATCTTTGGGGAACACTGGATGTTACTTGATTAACGTTTGATTTCTCATTTCCCATTATTACCTGATTTGTTAGATATGAATTGAACAAAATTGGTGATGACGGATGACAGATAGAATCAAATGTCATACTGAACTCCGTATATGCTACATCAACTTGACGGTGTTGATCTATCTCGTTAATTATTTTGCTGGTGAATTCAAAAAGATTGTTCTATGTGGCTCAGCCAGGTATAAATCTATCTAGCTACCGTTGTTGCTCCACATGGTTTGATTTTTTGAGGTTGTATTTGATTGGTTGTAGTGGTTCCAAACTCGCCATTAAATTAGTTAAGTCAAATACGATAATTTTAGATTTGAGGTTGATTGAATGATTTTCGACAAACAATTTAAAAGTGTCAATGTCGTTGCTGCCAACCAAGCATAATGTCTACAAATAAGAATTCCGCAACCGTTGTTATAGTGGTGGTATGGTAAAATACAATTTAGTTCCTGGTCAAAATTCCAGATTATATTTGGAAGATTAAAATCATCAAGCTCAGGAGCTAAATCTGACGAATTTATTACCACATGACTTTACTGGTTTCTGGTTCTTTGAGCCGAAAGATTAATTGTTTATCTGCTTTGGTAAAAGTTAGATAGAACGCGTTATCTAACGCAGGTACCGAGAACAATGTTGGCGGCAGATTAGTAAATTTAGCTGAAGTAAATAAAAGGTTCATACTACTGATGTTAGGGTAGTATTTCTTTAGAGCAGAAACAATATTAGCCAGGCATCTATAAGTATTCATTTCTGATTGCTTCGAGAAATTGCATATTGGCATGATGTAACCTGTCAATGTAAGTTATTTGATTTTCATCACCCAGAAGATATATTTTAGAACATTTGTTTATGATAACCACAGGACCTATCTATATATATCTAACATGCACCCTCATCTACCCATCAACAAAAACTGTGTAGTAGGTCTGATTTCCATTTATTAGTTACGAGGCAATCGTTTGTAGTTTATCTTAGGTTAATTAAATCAATGTCTTCAATGGTATCAGGTTGGTTTACCAGATCAAGGTACACCTTTAATATATTTAGTATCCGGCAACCTTAATGTTCTCCGTAAGATAGATATTGTTTAACGAGTTGTGAAACTTAAGACCAAACATAATTTCCGTACCCGATGAACAAAAAATATATCTGTTTGGGGTAATAAGTGTGTCAGTGTCTTCACACAATTGAACCAGATTATTCCCATCAAAGCTAAACTGATGTTTTGTGGATGGTTCTTCAAGATATTGCTTGGTCGCGTTATCAAATAGAGAAGCAGGAATCGCAGTAGATGAATATTCTTGATGTAGTGATTAAAGGTGTCTGATCAATCAGGCTGATTGAGTGTTTTATGAAAAACATTATTTCCATGATCAAATTCTTATAGCAGGACGTCTGCAGAGTACACCTTGTAGAAGATAAGAGATTTAGATGAGATTATCATGTAAGAACTTAGAGAGTTCACCAGTAATCCAACGGGAAGATAAAACTCTCTCATACTGAGATGAATGACATATTATATGGAATATTTAAAACCCGTTTGATGTTGTTACATGTATAGTTTGTAATATAATCCTACACCGACATAAGTTTGTTGACTTGGTGGTTTTACCCCCAATTTGATGAACCTTTGTAAATGCATTGACGGATTTAATGTAGAAGTTCTGAACTCTGATTCCGTTCCCATACAGGCGTTTTTAAGACTATTATTATAAAATGTATCGTCTAAGACAATACAAATTAAAATAGGTGAAGATACTGTTTATCATTTATCCAAGGTTGAAACTTAAGATTTAGCAGGAATTTTTGAAATGAGATATCGTTAAAAATCGCATATCCATTAATATAGTGTTCAGGGTGGTTGATATTTAAATCTCGGAGCCTTTATGTAGTTTTCTGAAGATGAAAAATGCAAAATGCCTCCATTTGAATCACACATTGCATCTCTGATTTTTAAGGTATTTACTCTCGCTGTTAGATGAGGTTTCCGGAGCGCGAACAGTACCTTAAATCAGCCCGGATATCATTATAATCTTATCTGTAGCACGTATATTGAAACCATCGTTGCAGTTAGATGTTAGGTCGCACAGTTTTCAGGTTGCTAAGTTGTTTGGCAGTGGTTTCTTCTATTCCTAAAAGACGAGTGTTTTTATATTCCCAAATTCCTTGACGAAAATACCCTTTGGCAGCATCAAAATTGATCATAGAATCAAATTGTAAATCATTCACAATTTGATAATTATTACTCACAAATCTCTTAAATTGTCGGTCAGTGACTGATGGGCGCATTCTACTGATAAATTTCCATCTTCTTGGTTTCACCACACTAATTGTCTCAAGATCATTTGAGATTTGCTGCTTGTAACTGAGGTTTTGAGGCTTTTGCTATAATTCCGTAACTCCGGAAAACAGTTGTTGATATCGATAAAAGGCAAGATGTTATTAATGCACGGGCAATGATTAATTTCACGTTTTGGATACTTTGTCAACTATAGTACTTATTGTTTAAGGTCAGGTTAAATCGGCGCCGTATCTTGAGAAATGAATCAACTCTCTGTGAACGGTTGATAGAACGGCTAGTTATTGATGGCACGGGTAATTTACCAGGTTAATTCTCCGGATCCTCTTCTGTTGTTCTTTACTTTTTCACCAAGTAAAACAAATCTTTCATGCTGTGCGTGCATTCGGCACAGAACCCAAATGACTGAAGTAGCCGAATTCAAAATATTTTGCAAAATATGAAAAACTCCTATGGAAGCTACCATTTTCAGTGGACCAATTTTGGTCAAAAATCAATATGGGATCTTGTAATTTGTAGAAAAAGCTTAAATGAAGTTTCATCCCGATCAATTAAACGAAAAAAACGAAAACATCCAATGGAAGCTCTCTCTGTGAACCGATTTCTGCCTAAAACCACTATGTAAAAGGAAGGCTTAAGTATGAACCTTTATCTTGATCAATTTTTCCGAATGGGCTGAACAGGAACCAAATTGTTCCAAAAAAATATTTTTTTGACAAAAATCGTCATTTCCGCTAATATTTTGGAAAACTGATCTGGATCGGTACTGTGGCAAAACTAATTAAGAATCTGTTAGTTTATAACCATTTCAACCTTTATAACCGTTAGTTTAAAACCATAAAGTTCCTATTGAACCTGTTACTTCAAAACGAAAAAGATCCTATGTACCGATTTGATCTAAAATTCACTGGGATCTGACAAATTTTTGGAAGATGCTTATGTAAATGCTAAATTTTCGTTAAAAAACGTTTTTTTTCATTCCAAATTTTTGGAAAATTGATCTAGGCCCACACCCGACTTTCTTTTCCGTCAAACATACTTAGATCTTGTATACACACACTTAATTTCTAAAGTGCAAACCTGCCGGATTTGTGATAAAAACTGTCTTGTCTAGTCAAAAAACATTATTTAAAGCTTTAATCTTCTTTGAAAAAATTTAAAAAGCTTCATCGGAAGCTGCCACTTCTGATATACAGATGTCTACCACATTCCGCATAGATCTCCCAATTTATCGAAAAAGCTTTAGTATGAAGTTTTATTTCAAATGGTCAATCCAATCCACCTAACATTAATGAATTGTATTTGTGAAGTTCCATCCAAATTAATCCTGTCTGAGCTGCAGACATGACACAAACTGTACGACAGAAAGACAGACATAACCTCAAAAACTATTTTTTCCGATTTCGCCAATATGGAGAATGGTCTATGGTATCTACAAATTTGACATCGAAAGTTTTCATGATTACTCTACTTTGTTTCACTTTATACAAATTTATGTTAAAAATTGGCAAAAAATGTTTACGGTTAAAATACTTATCCGATTAATAGATACATTATTGTGAAAAGTATTGTTCACTCGTTTTAAAAATATCTGACAACGAAATTGTCGAATTAACGTATTAAGTATAATTTTAATGGTCACGCAACCCGACCGGTAAAATCAATTGTCCTAAAATATTTCAACTTGGCTTAGCTATTCCGAATGAAAATACAAATAAATGGAAAAGTTCAACTATTTTTGAATTCGTTAAAATTTTCCAGTCGTATTTCATGATCCCGCCCCTGGTTAATTATTTTATACAGAACTACCTTCAATTTTATAAAGTCTCTCCAATATCTACGTACTTTGCTTGCTCTGAAGGATGCCTAAAACATTCGATATGACTTTTGTCACAAAATCTTGGAAGTGAGGGGCTTGGGTATTATATATGTAAATCATTGTTATTACTGTATTTTTCAATCTCTAATTACAAAACAGAAAACATTTTGAACAACATAAGGAAAGTGTTTATGTTGATAAGCGTCTATATTGACACGCTGTTGTAGAAATGTAATCTCAACACGAAACAAACAAAATTTGTTTTGGAGACGTATTATACTTTATAAATTGGCGGTTGCAGGGTGCAACTTAAGTTTTCACAAACAAATCGTCAATGTATCATTTAAAGACTTGGCTATAAAAATAAAAACTTTTAATTATAGAACATAGGGACCACTTTGATACAATTGCATGAAGCATTATTTAAAAATTTAAGACAGGACACTTGCAAACCCCAAAAAACCGAAAATTTTCTGTTTTTACCATTTTATTCATTTCTATAAAGAAACTGCTCGAATTATGAATTGCATGTTTATTAGCACAATCTCTGGGTTAGATTTTTTAACAAACCGTTATGTTTAATAATCACTCGTTGTATGTTGCTTGAGTCAATCCAAATTTGTAAAAAAAATTCTAAGTTTAGAAAAAAAATATAAAATTTCAAATTAGGTTAATGATATCAAATCAGCAACAATATTTAAAAAATTTACAAAATTTATTTATTTTTGGTGTACCCTATATTTTCATTTTGTATTCCGTCATGGGAATTCCCAAACATTTAATCATTTAATGAAGGTTTTGAGCCGATAACTTTTGTTCTCGGTGTAATTCCACATGATCGCACAAAAATATTTTATACAAGTTTAAACCATTTTTAATCAATTTGATATTTCCTTAAAAACATACAAACATTGCTAAAAATAGAATATTAATTTGACTGATAACTACCAAAGGTCTGCACGGGCTCGGGATCGCCATTCGGTGCCGGCCGGGCCGAATATGGACTATGATGTTTGGGCTTGGGCTGTCAAAATTTATTATTCAACTAAATCTATATTTTTATTTCAAAATGGCAACTTTTGGACATCAGCACAAACCAAATTTAATATTAAAAATACAAAATTTAGGTGTCGCGCCTTAGCTGATATATTTACGTTATGGAAAGTATATATTTTTCCGCTTTGCATATTGAATTTTGGTCGTGTTTAGGGAGTGTCGGGTCGGGCCAGACTCGGGTAAAAATGATTAAGTTTAATATTTTCCATCTTAAAGCACGCTGAAATAAACTAAATTATAACACCAATGTATAACAGAAATTCAGTTCCCCTAAAATATTGAATTTAGAGGGGTTACATTCTTCTTCTATGATTCATATACCAACTACAATTTACAGAATCAATTTGTGTAGCAACCGAATTGGTCTCCTGAGTACTAACTAAAACCTCATCGATTCAGATTTGGTTCACAACTCTCAGGTAGCTAAACTAAGCTAAATCGATTATATAGTTTGGAAGATGTATGATAATCTGGCTGCTCGGTTGCAAAAAACACGAGCTATAATGCGTTTAGACCTGTCTTACTCCACTAACTATGGATGGATGCACGGATGATCGACGTTGGGAAACGGCAGAGAACAAACCGCCATTATGACTATTATTTATGTAAAACATGAGGAACACACGATCATAAGAATCACAAAAAAATAGAAGAGTAGTTCCGATAGTACCGATAGTTCCGATAGTAGTAGTTCCGATAGTAGTTGATACACTTCAATCCTTGCCAATCGAATATCTGCTGTGGCTTGGAGAATTTTCTCCAAACTTCAAGTACCTTCGAGTGACAGCATATCAAGAAAATAATTAATTAGTTTCACTATTTAAATCTAGAAATTTTCCTTTGGCTTTTGGTAGTAAACTGGTCCGTTATTGACTAATATTTAAACGAATATGCCTAACAAGTTACTTTTAGGTTTTTCGCAAGGTAATCATACTTACTACACTATAACAAAAAAACACCTATTTTATCTATCCTTTCTGTTATGTCTAAACAGCCGCATCTTGTCCCGTGCTTAGTTCTAGAGTCCAATCAAATCAATTGATTTTATAAACCAATGAATTTGCCACTTCTGATATATGTTCAATATTATCCGAATATAATATAATGGCGGGATCTATTGCTATTCCAGAGTTAACCCAATTTCATTGACCAACAGTTCACAGTACGATTGTGTATTTCTAATTTATTTATTAACTCGTATATTGAAATATTACGTCGCCTGAAAAGTTCCCGGTCTGTAACATAGAAGGTGCCACAAATTTAAAACCCATATATGATTTTTAAATTCTACCAAACTTCAAACGATATGTGTCAAAATTGGATTACATTTCGATCAATATTTTACAAGTTACAATTGTTTTAGTGACGCAAGTTTTGTTAATTTCAATACAATCAAAAAAAATAATTTCGTGTGTTGATCAAACATTGTATTTTGATAGGAAAAAATACCGTTCAAGCAAAGCAGTGGCTTGATAAGTGTTATCCGGCACCAGGAAAATCAACCATCATTAACTGGTTTGCTGAATTTAAACGTGGTCGTACAAGCATCGATGATGGTCCACGCTCGGGACGCCCAAACGAGGCTGGGACTCCAGAGAACACAAAAAAAAATCTACGAGATAGCAGACATTATAAAGATATCAATTGCCATATTCGTGCTGGCCATATTTTGCACGAAAATTTGTCCATGAAAAAAATTGCTCTTTCACCAAGACAATGCACCGTGTCACAAGTCGATCGTAACAATGGTAAAATTGCGCGAATCGCACATTGAATTGCTTCCACATTCACTAGATTTCGCCCCCAGCGTTTATAACTTGTTTGCAGACCTCATAAAAACGCTCCGGAGAAAGTGATTTGGCTCCAATGAAGAAATGATTGCCGAAACTGAAGCTAAAGATAAATTGTCCTCCAAAAATGACATCGAAAGGCTAGAGAGGCGTTGGGCTTTTTGTATCGCACTAGAAGGATAATACGTTTATGGATAAAATGTATTTTTTTCCAAAAAAAATTGTGTTTTCTTTGTTAGACCGGGAACTTTTCATGCGTTGTGTTAAGTCTACAAATTGTTTTGTGTCTGCCTAAGTGGAGGAAACTATGATCTCTTAGTTGTCTACTAGGAACCTTTATTATAATTGAATTTAGTATATCCGGTGCGTCGATTAGGCGTAGTAGGAGATTACCAAAAAATGTACATTTTAGAAATTTCAGATTCACTTAAATATGCTCCTTGCCGCTGTATGTTTATGTAGTATGGTAGATCATAGCCATAAATTCATCTTTCTTTTCACGTCAAGTAGCGTATAAACTTTTTTGAATTTGCGCAACGCTTTTTATATGTTGTAAAACGGTCACTATACATGTACAGCATATTCCAGCTGGGATCGAACATAAGCATAATCCAGAATCTTAGTTTTCTTCAAATTGATAAAACCGAGCATGGAGTTCGCTCAAGTGATTCACTGCTCAATGTTCTTAGTAAAGCTCATGTTTTCAATGAAAGTGTCTTTAGTTCAAGTTAGTTTCAGTTATCTTATAGTCTTGTGTTGCTTTTCGGTGAAATGATAAAGATTTGCACTTTTCAATGTTAAGACACAAAATTAAACTCGCACCATATCGCTAGGTTGTCAATGTCTTTGTAGCGGCTCAAAAATCCTTTTCACGTCGTGGCACTCCTCGTAGCAAAACTATGTATACACCGCGCCGCTTAATTACGAGGCATAGCTCGTGTTGCTGAATAGAGCTATTTCGCCACCTACATTCTCGAATCTCGATATTTATCGATAATCGATAAATATCGAGAATTAAAATATTGACACGGGAAAAGAAATAAGAAACGAAAAAGGACAGTCGGGTTTTGAAGTTGAAGAGACACAGTCTCACATCCATACACGCGCGAGTGAATTTAAAAGTGAAAACAAAAGTGCCGAACAATCGTCCACCATTTTAAGTTGTGGACTGATATGGAAATTAATAATTTAAATAAAAATGAAATTTGTACAAAGTAATAAAATATAGTGAGTGTTTTAATCGTTTATATAATAAACAACACCCGCTATATCTTCTTCGATGGCTTTGTATTGTAGCATTCGAGGTCATATACGAACATCAGGATTTTGGAATGCTTAATCACTTCAGTAACACCATTAATGAAGGTTGTGAGATTCCATGGGCCAACGTGTGAGCCTTGTTGTACAACAGAGGTTGCTTGTATTCTAATCGACCTTTTGTCTCCTACTTCAACATGTTGGAAGCGATTATTCAAGTAAGATTTGAACCACGCTACGAACTGGCTGGAAAAGCCGAACTTGAAAAAATGTTCCAAAGTTTTGCAGTGGCTGACGGAGTCGCAAGCTTTTGCAAAGTCGGTGTTGTCGGTTGAAGCACTTTAACTGGTTTGTGCTTCTCAATTTCTTTTATGTAAATTCTATTCTTTATTTGTCGATACTGATCTTTTGGGTAAAAAATCATGTTGGTATTGCAACATATACTGCGGAAGAACTGCTTTGAATGAGTTGCATATTACCAGTTCAAACAACATAGATATAACAGATATAGATGTCATACTTCTGTAGCAAGAAACATCATTTCTAGATCCAGTTTTGAGAATAGGCGTCGCTTTAGCTATTTTTCATATTTGAGTAAAATTTGCCAATTTTAATGACTAATTAAACAAAATCCTTAAGCAGCCCCTACATGTACAATATTTTTTCAAAATATGTTTGCAACAGAAAGTATTTAATACAAAATATAGCACTAGACCTTCCAATTTTTAATAAATTGTGTTTGAATAAGTATTGTACAAACACATCGTTACATTTAGGGATATAGTAAGAATAGGATCAATAAAATATCTTGTTTAATTCAAAACTAGACCCTATACGGAATGAGATGTGTAAATATTCGTGTTTTTGGTGATTAGTTGGAGCAAACAAGTTTCCCAGTATCGTTTTGTTTCATTTTGGAACACTAACATCAAAAACCTTAGGTTGGTGCTGTATTTTTAATTATTCATTATTATAATGAAGAAAATAAAACGAAAAGAAATTGGAGTAGAGAATGGAATCTACATTTATTAGATGAACTAAAACTTTCGTTCACATCAGACTTAAGAAACTTTCTTCGTATGAACTATACTCAATTCAAGATTTTATTGGATAAAATAAAACCATTGATCCAAAAACAAAATACGGTAAGCTGTCGATAACTTTGCGATTTCTTGCCACAGGACGGTCATTTGAAGATTTAAAATTCAGCTGTGCTATATCAGCGCAATCTTTACGTATTATTATTCCTGAAACATGTATGGCAATTTATGAAACACATAAAACTGAATATACGAGTATAAAGGTATGTAATAACTAAATTTTATTTAAATATAAATTAAGATTACATTTCAAGAACGCTTTTTTAATGTTTTCACCACATGTAGCCCAAGTACCAACATGTTCATATTACGGCATTTTCTTCTATGTCACTACTGAATACCCAAACTTCAGAGTTTGAAATTGGTACGGGGGTGTCATTAGATGTTGATGGTGTAGATGAATTGAAATATGAATTTTCTAATCTATTCTGTGATTCTAAATTATTAATCCAATTAGTAAATTCTGTTGTGTAATTGAAATAAAGTTTTCCAATTTCGCCATTGAATAACACTTCGTTCATCATTTTTTCTGCAATGACTCTTTGCGTATTATTCATTTTTCTTAATTTGTTTGCGACAGCTCTTCCGTAGTTGATAGATTCATCTACTTTTTCACTTAAACTTTTAAAAGCCAGATCAAGTACAGTTTCCATACAAATAGGGTGCTTTTTCTTTCGTTTGGTATTAATATGTATTTCCGAATTATTGTCAACATTTGTACATCTCGTACCCAAATTTATTTCCTCCTACAAATAAAATAATTTTACTTTTCATTATTTTAGTTTCCAAACTCCGAAAGTGAATGACGTCGACAAGAACGAGGTTTTGAGCAAACATATTAGAATAGCTCCACCTCCTCATAGTGGAAGTTACTATTTCAAATACAAGGGGTTTTTCAGTGTTGTGATAATGGCAATTGTAAATGCCATGGTAGATGGTAAATGGTAGATTTGGGCACAAATGGAAGAGATTCGGATGGTGGTGTTATTCAAAACACCAAATTTTATAAAAAATTAATTTCAAACGAATTATCTTTACCGGGTGACTCACCACTGCCAAATAGCAATAACGATACACCAATCCCTATTGTTTTTGTAGCTGACGATGCGTTTGAATTATCAAGGAATATAATAAAACCATTTTCAAAACAGAATTTTGTCTCAAGATGAGATTAAATTATCGTTTATCTCGTGCGAGGCGAGTTGCGGAAAATGCATTTGGTATATTATGTTCCAGATTCCGAATATTTCTTACAATCATCAATTTAAAACCAAAAAACCCTCGAATATATAGTTTTAGCTAGCTGTGTAATACATAATTTTTTTGTCACGAAATAAGACAGTCGTATACACCATCGAGAAGTTTAGACTTTGAAAATATTGAAAACGGAACAATAGAAGGAGAATGGCGCCAAGAAATGAACTTACTGTCTTTACAAATTTCCCAAAATAGACATCCGACAGATGATGCGAAACAAATACGTGAACATTTTAAAAACTGTTTAAATAATGAAGGAATTGTACATTGGCAAAATAGTATGATTTAATAAAATATAAATAAATAAATACATACCACATTATTGTCATTTTTATTTTGATTTTGAATTTGATCTACTATAGAAATCGTAGTTTCTTGGGTAGGTATTTCATCTAGAGTACTTTTACCATCTCTCTGTACCTCTTGTCCAGCCGTAAATGTTAAAAGGTTAAAGTACTACAACTTCGAAATATATAGGTATATACATATCAATCAGTTCCAGCTCCCGAACGCTTCGAATCCGCGATTTTTTTTTTGTTCCGAAAAGCGGTTCTTAACGAATTAATTTTCTTGGTTACAGTTCCTTTATTAGCTTCTCTTTCAACTTCTTTTAGTTTATTGCCCAGTTTATTATAACCTTGATTTCTTTTATCTCTGTTACTGTATTCCTTAGATTTTACTTTCCATAAACATGGATGTTCTTTATATAAATCTATAAACTCTGTAACACATTCTTTTGAAAATCTTCTCATGCCAGTCATTCCTAGTGAAATTTAAGTATTTACGTTTTTATAGTAGGTTCTTAATTTTGTTGGTGTAAAAATCAATCATGGCAGATATCAGTTTTCTCCAAACTTCTTTGACGGATTTACATATTTTAATATTTTCAACTACAACGATTCAAACTTAATTACAGGAAACATTTCCAGAATTTTTTAAAAATGAAGCAGGAATACCACCGGGACATCCTTCTCCATATATATGAACGATTGGTGGATCTCAAGACATGTTACCTATAAACATCGTCCAGGCTGGGTAAACATTAATTTCGCGTTTAGTTTTAAAATTCCCCAAAAGTGTTTGTTATGTATCTCAGTTCCAAATAAGATTCCAAATTTGGGTTACGCGCGTTAAATTTCTGTTTACTATCCTGGGAATATAATTTGGGGTTTTCTTTATAAGCCGTGCCTTATCATCAATGGCTTCAAATAGATGTGTGTAAAATTGCTCCACGTTTACATCTATGCCATTGCTGTTAAACTCGGAATTTCAATTTATTTGTTCAAAATATTCCCGTAAATTATTCGAATTGGCTTTTTGAAGTTGTAATATGGTTTCCGATTTTGGTGAATTTAGAACCAGTTATTCACATTGATTTCCCGTCTAATGTTTCGTAGTGAATCACGAAAGGTGTTCGTGATTCTTCTGTTTTTAATAAAACTGGTTCATTAGTAAAAATTAGGTCCAAGGTTCGTTCTCGTCCATTTTTATCTAACAGACTTGACTCAAATTTGAGTCAAATATGGTGCGATGAATAGATACTCACGTTTACAGGCATAATCCCGTTCGTTTCTTCTTCATAAGACGAACTAATATTTGAGAGTTATTTGAGAAATAACGATTTCAATTTACTAAAATTATGATCAGCCGAATTGGTAATTTCCATAATTGTGTTGGTATACGATGATGTAGGCGAATCAGGAGAAATATATTTTACATAAATTCATATTGACTTATGATTGATGACTATTTTAACACACAATTAATTGCTCGATCGATGGATTCGTTAAATCTGCCAATTCAATAGGCAGTGATGTATCGACGGCTATGAGTACTTCGCCACCCGATTTTTTATGCGAAGTTCTTTCGGATGAATAGAAGAGTGGGACAAGATATGAACCAATGTTATTAATGTCTCTTCTAATTCATTCAGATGTTATTTAATCCATTTTCACCGATTACATTCTGATTGCATAATTCTATCAAGTATGTTTACTGCCAGTTGAAACATATAGTGGGTGAATTCAGAATTAACCCAATTCCAATGAACAACAAAGACGGTTGAATGAATAATTATCTGACATACTGGTCTAGTAACCAATGAATTTGGCACTTCTGACTACCTTTTCCTATCAGATACATTCGTTGGAATTTGGCACTACTGACTACCTTTTCCTATCAGATATATTCGTTGGAAGATAAATAAAGTAGCGGAATTTGTGGATTTGTAAATTAATGTTATTTTGTAAATTATCAAAGATTTTTTAACTATTTGAGAAAGCAAACGAGTTGGCAGGATTGCTTGATTGAATTTTTTTAAGCAACCTTCTTACGTCTGGCATAATCAAATTACTCCAGCAGCCTAAATAAAGCTTTTAGTTGAAATTTGAGGTTTTACTAAATTGACACTAAGAAATTATGAAAATTTTCTACATTGTATAAAGGCCAATCTTAATAATCTTCTATTAATCCCTGTATATTCCTTAATAAAGTTTAGAAGAATCCTAGCCATAGACAAAGTAAACATTTTATTCTCATAATTTCAATTTTTTCAATTTTTTCTTTGTTTCAGGTAATTGCACCTTCAAGTAATTGCATCTTTGTCGCGAGCTTTTTGTAAGTATTTAAATTCTGAGAAATGGCTATCAGTGTTTCATGACACCCATTGATCCGGATCAGTTCAAATTTTATATGAAACATGAATTAATCCGAATCAAATCATTCATCAAGAAACACGGCTAATATTACTAACTAGTGGCCCTAAGTTTTAAGTTACAGACTATTACAATCAGTTCTATAGATAAAATTTATAAAAGGAGGGTGATACAGTGCCGCAACAATAATGCAACCTCGTGGGTAAGAGCTCATAACATTTCAGTGTTCAGTGCACGCGTTTAGTGAAGTTTAAGTGAATAAAAAGCAGCGATTCGTGCAATAGCACTATTTACTATTCAGAACTAACATAATTCGGTACAGACCCAAATCAGGCACGTTGCGTTCCGTTATAAAAAAATTTGTGGCGTGCAAGACCATATTAAACGCGCTCAAGTGGAAGGTTATTACCTTGTCGCAATCTCTTATTTCAAAACCGTAAAGATACAATTATTAGTTACCCTCAAGAATCCGCAAGGTGACATCATGTCAGCCCAAACACAGCAGTCATTCGATACAAAATTGCCACGAATCAAGGTTCCAGTTTTCAACGTCGAATACATTAATTGGACTAATTCCGAGAATGTATTCGTCGCTCTCGGTCAACAACAAACAGCTGATCAAATGGAGACGCAGCGTTGCTGTTCAAGTCTGTGAACATCACCAACGATAATAACAAGGAGGCATGCGCATTCTTGGGGAGTGCGTAGCAGAGAGAGACAATACGATAACGTGTCCCGGTATTCCAGTGTATCTCATCTAGCAGCAAAGGATCTGGCTAGGATTCAATGAACCTACCATTCATTAATCCAATATTAAATCGATTATGTAACCCTAGAAATACCGCGGGCAAATTCCTCAGTGGAATGTAGCAATGGCGTATTTTTTAAGGTCGAAATACTTAATTTTTTTATCTAAACATTTAGATTGTTTTCGATTATTTTTATGATTTAACTGAAAAGATGCCTTATAAACTTTACGGTGGGCAAAACTAATTAATTATTGTGTGATTCAATACAACAAATCAATAAATAAATCATTTTATCTAAGATATAACTCAGTTTTTATATAAACAATTAAAAGTGTCTAAAGATCACATAATAGTTCGTTAGCAGATTACCCAGAGGTCATCATCATCAGCAGTTATTACGCCGCCATTGTGCAATCCGGCGATTACTTTTGAGTGATGTCCGTCCTGAGTCATGAAAAGCTGCAATTACATGGATAACTTATCTACAGAGACGCATCTTGTCCTCTCGATCTCTCGATTGAAAAAAAACTTTATGAAAGGAACATTATTTTTCTACTTTTTAATCATTTTGCACAATATTTATTTATTAACCAAATTACTCAAACAAACAAAGAAAGCACTATTTCAACCACTTCATACCCATTTCGGCATATTCCCGTAACAGTGAAGTTATACAGACAGGACGAAGAAGAAGAGAAAACCGCACATTCACCACTAAATAAACTCTTTGGCTAGTTGATTACCCATAGCTTTTGAATTTCGATCTGTCAATTTCGAACTGCTTTAGCTCAGTTTAGTTATTTTAGTCCAGCAGGCCATGATCGAATTATCACGTTTGTATTTATTACATTTTTATGTTTTTGACGTTCTCAAAACCTAAAAAATACTTCCATCCACCTCAACTATCAAACACACCATTACAACTTTTCCCTCCCATTACACAAAATAAGTTCTGTATGACATTATATACAAAACTAGTTCGCTGGTGCCCTCTCTGAATAAATAGATGAGGAAAAAATTAAGGCACACAGTCGCGAATATAAGAGTGACGACCGATTCAACATAGTAATGGTAAATTAGTAACATAATGTTATGAAATTTTTTAAGCAGGTGAGGAAAACTAATTATTTGGACAACTAATTGTTAAACTTAACTTACTTATAAAAATTGAAAACCAAAAGCACTTTACTTTTGGGTGGGCAAAATAAATTTGTGTATGGAGAATTCTATTAATTATTTTTTTTTGTATCTAAATTGAAGACTATTATTACTCTACGATTATTTTTAGCTTAGTAAAAAGGTTTACATGGAAATTTTAGAGTGGGCAAAATTAACTATTTTGTGAGTAAATATAATTCAGTTTTATAAATTAACAATTAAGAGTGTTTCACGAATATTTTTGTTTCCTCGCTAATTTCAAGCAAAATTTTATTATTTTGTACATTGGTGGTAATGGAGTGAGCAAAATTAACTATTTCTTCTCAAAATATATTAAATGTCGGCAACTTATACTTCAACTACATGAACAATTCATTTTTTAAAATTGTGTATTAAAAGTTGTTTTTTTTTTAACAACTTTATTGATATGGCTACTACAATCTTAAACATTATTAATTCATTAGTAAGGTTGACATTAGTACTTATGAGATAAGCATAAACTTGTGAGGGTCTGCTAGACCAGTGTCCAGTTCCCTTGGTTTATAATTTTCATACGGTTAGCTCATGTGTTTTGATTCGTTTGAGCCGCCTTACTTCGTTTGTACTGTCCAGTAGTTGTACGGCCTCAAGATTGGTGTGGGTAAGAAGTCTCTTCTCATGTTTTATGGCACATTCGCGGATAACGTCGTCTATCAATTGTATTTCTAAATCATTGTGGATTTCCTTGTTAGTCACAAATCGGTAGGCGTTGGTGACCATTCGAAGAAATTTATTTTGGCTTCGTTGTACATGTAATGTCTGTATTGGATTTATGTGTACAACCCCATAGCTGCGCACCATACATCCATATTGGTTTGAAGATAGTCTGGTATACCAGTCTTTTGCAATACAGGTTCATTTTGGAATGATGTCCAATTAACCAGTACATTGACGTTGTTTCAATCGTATCTGTTCAGCTTTTTGTCTCACGTGATGTTTCCAGTTGAGCCTGGAATCTAAATGTAGACCAAGGTATTTTGCCGATTCAGCCTGCGGCACTTGCACTCCATTGAGGTGTATATGAAGAGTGTTATTTTTCTGTCGGAGCGTAAATGTCACTTATGTTGATTTGAGCTCATTCAGTGCGATTTTCCAGTCAATTGTCCATTTAGTAACGTTGTCCATTGCTCGTTGAAGATTTTCCACTGCTCTTGGTTGAGATTCGTCTACTGACATAATTACAGTGTCGTCAGCGAACGTGCCGTTGAATGTTTTATTCGTTGTAGGTATGTCTGCAGTATAAAGAAGGTAGAGGAGGGGGCCCAATACGCTTCCCTGCGGAACTCCCGCAATCGCTGGATAAAAGTCAGAACATGTTTCTTCATGAATGACTCTGAGTTGGCGATCAGAGAGGTATGATTCAAGCAGCTGGCCATAGTTTTGTGGTAAAATTTTGCTCATTTTGAATGTCAATCCTTCATGCCAAACTCTATCAAAGGCCAAACTCTATCAAAGATGGACTTGATCTATGGTGGAGTGGTTATTCCTGAATCCAAATTGGAAATCAGGAACGTTTACCATTGGCTTTAAACGTTTTAGTAGCAGTTTCTCGAACAGCTTTGATCAGGTCGGAAGCAGTGAGATTGGTCTGTATGATGTTACTTCTTCATCTGGTTTACCTGGTTTCTTTAGCATAATTATTTGGGCCATTTTGAAGCATTTGGGTACATACTTCAATCTCATACAGGCATTAAATAAGTATGTGATCAAGATAATTGCTTTACGTGGTAGTTCCTTGAATAGACCCGGTGATATTTCATCAATTCCTGGTGCTTTTTTATGATTAAGATTTTTGTCGATTTCTTTAACAATTTCCATTGGCGTGACCCTTTTAAAGTCCTGATTTGGTTGATAAACAGGTGTTACATCAATGTTGGATTGAATGTCATGGGGTTGAAACACTGCTGCTAGGTGTTGAGCAAATAGTTCCGCTTTTTCTTTGTCTTGTCGAACCCAACTGCCTTGAGCATTCCTTAAAGGTGGTACTCGAACTACAGGTCGTTTAAATCTTCTGGTTGCTTTCCATAACGAGTAGTCTTTATCCATTTCTGGACCTAGCCCGCTTAAGTAGTTATCGAGGCAATTCTGTTTGAAATTTTTGATTAGTCTATTGACTTTGTTACTTATTCGATTAAAAGTTGTCTTGTCAGCGGGATTTCTGGTGAGGTGCCATATTCTCCTCGCCCTTCTTCTTGCCTTGATTTGTTCCATGATTTCAGCCGGGTATTTGACTTCAATCTCCGCTTTGTCCTTTGATTCAGGAGTAGCTAGTCTGGCAGCCATTCGAGTGTATTCAATAAAATTGTTTGTTTGTTGTTCCAATTCTTCATTGCTGTTGATACTAACTTTTAATTCAACCAGCTCTTCCAATTTTTCTCTGAAGATATCCCAATCCGTGAATCTATTAGTAAGGTTTTGCATTTTCTGTTTCTTTATTACTGTAGCGCTTACTGACAGCAGTACAGGAATGTTTTCAGATGTTAGGTCGTTAATTCCCTCGACTCTAGTGTAACTTAGAGGAATACCTTTTATGATGAAGAAATCCAGTAGATCTGGTATTTTCCCTGCATCCGTTGGCCAATACGTTGGCCCCCTGGGGACAGATATTCGCGTTTGTTTTCATGAATGGCATTGAACAAGGTGTTACCTTTTCCAGGAGAAATAAGCCTGGAACCCCAAGCTGTATGTTTTATATTGTAGTCCCCTCCAATAATAAATCTTGGACCGAGCTTATTGAAGACGTTATTAAATTGTAACTTCGTTGGTGTATGCCGTGGAGGACAGTACGCTGCTGCAATATTTAGATCTGCGCCATTATATTGGATTGAGATAACAGTTGCTTGCAAATAGTTTTCACGAATATCCTCTTGCCGATTGTGTTTGATATTATTTTTGATTAGTACAGCTGAACCACCTTTAGCTCTTTCACTAGGATGGGTTGTCAAGTAGGAATTAAAACCCCTTATTCTGATAAAGCTTTTGTTGGAGAAGTGCATCTCTGAAATCAGCGCAATATCAATGTTGTTTGAATGGAGAAATATTTCCAGTTCGTGGGCTCGTTGGTTGAGCCCATTAGCGTTCCAAGCTACAATGCGTAGGAACGAGATAACCATTTGTGAGTATGCTGACTTTTTCGCTTGGTGGATAGATATAGGTTTCCAGTTTTGCCATCCTCTCTGCTAAATGACCAAGTGACTGTTGAATTTGGCTAAGCATTTTAATAATTTCAGTGTTATTTGACTCGTTGGCGATTTGCGCATATGATAATCCAACTGTGGATGGTGTGATTGTTGTTTATGGTTTAGCAACTTTGGTTTGTAATCGCTGCACTGCGCTTGTTCTGTTATTCTGTTGACTTTTAATTTTGTTCTGATATACACGACATCCTTTATAATTTGCAGTATGCCCTTGTTGTTGACAAAGAGCACAAGAAGGCGCGATATCTGGTGTTTTCTTGCATTTTGTCGTGTGGTGATTTTCCGCGCATTTAACGCATTTGGTTTGACGATAGCAAAAACTCTTGGTATGTCCAAGTTGTTGACAATTCGTACATTGTGGAATTCAACTTGTCTTGTTAGGTGGCTCAATTTTAACTATACAGTACGCAATTTTCTTGATATTGTATACTTCTTTATTGTTGTCTTTTTGTTTTAATTCGATGTAAAACAATGGAAAGTGTTTCCTGACTTTTGCACCATCAATTGTGACCATTTTGTATATCTTGGTAATGACGCAGCCATCGGCGTATGTAGTACCACCTTAGCTTTGGTGTGCTATTTTTTGGTCCGCTCCGAGTATTTAATTTTCCCGGTACCTACCATATCTGGCAAGCATTCCCCTATCCGCCACCCGGGGAGGCGCTTGATGGGGGTAATAGCAAACCCCACACAGTGTATTAAAAGTGCCTTACGAAAATTGTTAGGATTTGTTTCAAAAGATTAATTAGAAATTTGAATATTCAGTACAAAATTCTAAGGGGTTTGAGCATAAATAATTATTGAGCAAAATGGTACTCATACAAATGTCGGCATTTTTAAGACATTAGCATAATCTTTTAATTTACTCAAGATTAGGGGTGGGCAAAACTTTTAATGGATCGTCAAATGAGCAAAATACTGACTCAATTATTTCAATTAGGCTTTGGGGCGCTGGCTCAAATTTCATAAATCTTTTAGTGGTTTTTGTGATATGAAAAAATTTTTTGTAACAAAATGGGATCAACATTCTACATACACAAGTGGTTGTAATAAAATTTTAATACTCTACACGGCATTATAAAATATAAGATTTTATTAGATTTTTGCCTCGTGAACCCAAAGCTCGAGATGACCCCATTTGGTGGTATAATTAACTTTATTATCATAATAACGTTATACAACATGTTACCCGACTTAATAAAAAAATCGAAAAAAAATAATTTATGCAGTATGAAAATTTAAAATGCCGACTTTATTTTTTAATATCGTCTTATTTAATACCCTCCTTGCCTCGTCGGTATCGTAAATAATACATAATTTAATTAGTTCCTTTTGTTTTTATGCTGAAAATTAGATTTTATAATTTAGGTATTCTGCACAAAGAAAATTTGATTGTCAATTAGGGCGCGAAAATAAACATCGAGAATTCGATAATTGCAAATTATAATGTTTAGCTAATAATTTTGGGGTAAATTTAGTTGTAATTTCAATTGGTGGATAACAACAAAAATACGTAACATTTATTCTATTGCGGAGGAGTACAGTTTAGAATTCGAATTCACGTACTGCTTACTACCCATAAATATTTAGTTGGTAACAGTTTGGATGCAAGATACAATAATAAGGAAGCTTTTATTTTGTATATAATGTATAGGATATGATTTTTTTGCAATGTTTCCGGTATTTTAACGACTATTACGAATTTCCGTTTTATTGCAATGTACGAGTATATTTATTTGTCGCAGTTGAGAACATAAAAATATAATCGGTTTTTTTTATGGTACAGTAGCAGATGTATCCTACAATATTATCCTTTATTTCAAACAAACAATAAAATTCACGTCCCATTGTTTAAAACGCTTATTGTCAATTGACGGATACAGTTTGTTATTTTGTTGCACATAGCTATATGAAAGTCTAATCGGTTTTAGTTGTATCTGTAGTCGGTTGGAATGTAAGTAGCTACTCGTATGTATTATTTGTATATAGGAATGAGATTGTTAAAATGTTTAGTTTTCTACCCAATGACTATTTTCACGGATGTTTCTTCGATTATACGTATACAAATCTAATTGATTGATTCATTAGAAGAGCATGATCAAGCTTGCTAGGCAAGATCTCCGAACGGTCGGACTACAGCGTGGATTCGTTTTACATTTAACAAAATCAAAGAATAGGAAAGGAGAGTTAGTTATAAAAGACTTGGCCCGTTTACAGAATCCTAATAAAGCATTATATTAGTATATTGCTGCATTTAGTGGATTAATTATTAAAATCTTTTCTAATGCAGTTTGAAATTTGGATGCAAATAAGATACGCTAGCTAAATGTATAGATACGATCAACAGATTTCGAATAGATATATTCAACGTTTGCCTTATCACATTAATAGTATTTTTCTAATGATTTATTGCTTTATTCGTACTGGTTAATCATATGTTGTATCATTCTGAAAGCGAAAAAAAACATATTATATTATACCAATATATCTATATAAAATTTGGGTTATTCTGGGTGATAGCCAGATATTGTTTTTACATCTAGGTGAGGTTATCAAGACGTTGGAAGTTTGGTTTTGAACTAATGAAACTTGAATTCTTTAATTTAAAAAATTCGGTCGTCTCATCAGACTGCAGTGACCAAACTAAAAAAAATATTGAAAATACTTTTCACTTACATACAAAGTATAATCACAATGCCTTAGCGAATTATTACGTTTCGCTACGCAATTGTCAACCCCTTCGTATTGAATTGTCTTGAATTTTATTGTATTTGACGCATTACATGCAAATAACTTGGTATATTGAACCAAGTTTTTGGTATTATATTATTTTAACCGAAGTTTTGGCCAATTTTACCAAATAAGTAACCAAGTTTTGGTATTTTATTTTTTTATTAATATGTTTTTTAGTAATTAAGATAAACCAAAATACTTTGTTAATTATAACAATAATATTGTTCACCTAACAATATCATTTTTGGTAAAATTAAACAAAACTAAACTACTTAAACTTTTTATAGTAACCAAATAAGAAAATACCAAATTTCTAAATTAAACAAGAGATTTGGTTTATCTAGGTCAGAATTTTGTGTTAAAACAACCAAATTGATTTAATTAAGTACTTGGTAGTAATCTTTTTTCTGTGTGTATAACCGGGTTTGTTCCAAAATAAGATTTACAACTTCATCATCAAAAAGTACCTCAAATTCTTCAACAGGTGATTTGCCATCACGATGTCCAATCAGATTTTGTTACTTTTCGGCAAAGTTATTTATAGTATTCATTGACATATCATTGATTACACTTGACCATTTTGGTGGAACATTTAGCACTGTACCGGGAGAAGTAGGCCGCATTCGTTTTGTAAGTTCTGCTAAAGGAATGTCGTCCTCGCTGTCGTATTGATCTTCACTGAAAAATAATTCAATATTTCCCGGAACCTCTTCTGGTAGTCCGTATCCATGTTTTTGTCATCAATCGCATGCACGTCAGTGTTGCAGTCTACATCAGGTGGGATAATCACAATATCGATTTCACCTGAATCTTTAGCCCATTCAATTGCGTTCACAGCATCCGCTAAGTTTGGAAATTGCTTTCCATAGAAAGAGGTAGTGGGAATTGAGGGGAAATCCATTCTATTTAATAAAAGTCATTAGTGCAATTTTTTATATGCATATTATCAGTGTACTCAAGCGAGTACAGACTACTTTAGATGTACATACATCGATGAAGCCCGAATATTATAATTTTATTGTAATTTATTTCACTAACACTATTATATTTAGCAATTAACACAGATAACTTTAATAAATTATACGCAAACACATTTATGTAATACTGCCGAAATGAATTGAACTACTGAAATAATAAAAAATTAAAAATTCTGTATTACACAAATAGATCGGAAATTTACCGTTTTACGTGTAATAATAGTCAGCTCTGCAGTTTACATCGGAAAATATTTTTCTCTAAAAATTATTAATTTATTTATTTGTTCTATAAATGTGCTATAATTATACAAATATTTGTTATAGTTGTAAATACATATATGTGAATATTTTGTGAACTTTTATTTATGTAGATTTAACTAATAATTCTAATTCAGAATTAATATACTCCGTTAAACTAAGCTTGGCTACTCCAATGGAACTGCTTGCGTAAGTCTGTCTAATTGAAAAATAACTAGTCTTCGTAATATTGGTGGTAATCAAACATTTACAAACAATTTGGATTTGAAAAATGACTTTATTATTGGTACTGCTAGAGAAAGTAGTTTGCGTACTGTGGAGCCGCGTTTACACGTATTTGTCTCAAGATTGCATTCTGATGTTAGTGTGGATTTAAAGGACCAATTTAACATAAATGATGTTAAAATTCATCGATTCAATCGAAAAAATTCCAATGAGTTTATACAAGAATACTCGTCCTTTAAATTATCAGTTTCAAATGTTCATATGGACAAATTGTTGACTGCATCATCGTGGCCGGCTGGTTCTCTTGTGAAGGAATTTCTTAGCAAGTCTAGAAGTAATCCTTTTTTAGTGAAACAGCTACCATCACAAAATCAGATATAGACGATAAATTTACTTTAGATGTTACTAACCATTCCTTTCCAAATGATACATCACATTCTATTAACAATAGATGAGGTGATAATACTTCTTCATAAATTTAATTTTGATTTTCTTGCTGTGTGAGAGACCTGGTTAAATAACAAAATTTCAAGTAGATCACTTCAAATAAATAATTACAAATTTCTGAGGTCTGATCGTATCAATGCTCGTGGTGGTGGAGTAGGATTATATTATCGATCAAACTTGAATGTCAAAGTGTTATCATGTGGTTCAAATGATAAAGTTGAATATATGACACATGAACTGTTTGGTAAGTTTAGTAAATTCCTTATTGTTGTTTTTTATAACCCACCTCCTACGAGGGTGGGTCCCCTTACAAATATTAATGATATTCTTACAGATTTATTACAAGTGTATGAAAAAGTGTTCTGTTTGGGCGATTTTAACTTTAATATGCTAAATAATAATTTATTGTATATTAAATATACTTAATTTGTATTTTTTGCCGTTTAGTGCTACGAAGTTGGATAGCCTTTTAGACTTGATTGTTGTTTTTAAGCCTGATCGCCATAGTATAATCAGTTATGGTCAATGTCCGGTCCCTTCAATATCTGATCATGATTTGATTTTTGCTTCTTATAAATGTTGTCGCACTAGAGATAAGTTGGCTTATTCTGTTGTTCCCAATTATAAGAAAATTAATTTTGTAAATTGTTTTTTTTTCGATTGATTGGTTTATTCTTTTTTGTTGCTCTGATGTAAATATGATTGTTGATTTATTTAATTCAAATTTCTTATATTTAGAATCTATGTGTCTACCCCGTAAAAGAACCATTAACAATTGTCCAACAGCTCAATGGTTAAACCAGGCTATATTGGATTCAATTCAGTATAGAGATTTGAAGTATAGTAATTATAAAAGGAGTGGATTAGATAGTGACTTTACTTTCTATAAAAGGGCTCGAAACAAAACTACTAAGATTATCAATCAAGCTAAGTATAGTTTTTATCAATTAAAAAAAACTTAATATTTCGTATTCTGTTGTTAAAGTTGACATAAAGTTCACTGCTGAAGATATTTTGAATGATATCTGTAAATTTCGCGAAAATTTAGTGTTTCTGCCATTGCCAGATATTGGATCTGTTGATTCTGATGATAATTATAAATTTTCTTTTGATTGTGTTGACGAGCTAATTGTTATGGGTGCTATCAGATCAATTAAATCTAATGCTATTGCATATGATAAAATTGATTTTATAATAATAAAATTATTTATTGACCTTTTTCTTCCACAGATGACGACATATATAGTATAATTAATAAATTTTTGTCAAAATCAGTTTTTCCGAATTTGTGGAAAGTTACTTCTGTTGTTCCAATTCCAAAAAATGATATTGTTGCCAGTCTTAAAGTTTTTCGACCAATAAGTATATTACCTGCCCTTTCCAAGGTGTTAGAAAAAGTAATTCAACTTCAGATTCTACAGCATTTTAAAGATTTTGATTAAAATCTGATCCTTACTTAACAATCAGGGTATAAGTTCGATCGTTGACGATCTTTCTTCAATTTTGGATGGGTAAGGTTCGCAAGCTTTATTGGTTTTATTGGGTTTTTCTAAAGCGTTTGATAGTGTTAATCATATACTTCTAGTTCAAAAACTCTATTTATATTATAAATTTTCTGACTCTGCAATTAATTTATTTTACTCTTATTTGGATAGTCGGGAGCAGTTTGTTAAGCACGGTGTTGACTGCTCTAGCATGGGCAGAGTAACTTTAGGTGTACCACAAGGATCAATTCTGGGTCCATTGCTTTTTTCTATATTTAATAATTATCTTCCATGGCGCATTCATCATTGTTGTTTTCATCTTTATGCTGATGATTTACAGTTGTACATTGGATGTAAAGTTTTAGGGTTGAATGAAGCTGCAATAAAATTGAACGAAGACCTTAGTGGCATTTTATTATAGGCTGAGCATAATTCTCTAGCGCTTAATCCTAATAAAAGTAAACCATTATTTTTATGTAAAAATAATTCGAACATTATTAAACCTACTCTTGTTTTGGGTGATGACGCAATAAAATTTATTCCGACCGTTAATAACTTAGGACTGATATTAAATTCCAAACTTAATTGGTGTGACCATATTAGCACATTGTGTCAACGTGTCAACTATAGTTTATAATCACTAAGATTAAAATAAAAAATATGTCCAATTCAGTTGCGAGTATATTTGATTAAACATTTGGTTGTAAGTTTGTTTATGTACTGTGATGTGATTTATTGTGGATGTGACAGTTCCTCTCGGCGTCTACTTGAAATTACATTTAATAATTGTATTCGATACGTTCATGGCCTCAGAAAATTTGATCATATTTATGATCCTAATTTTTTGTACACATCAATAATAATTAACAAACAGAAATGTATTCATTTACTGTAGATAATGATTTCAACTAATTGAAATAATTCTTGGCCGTTTGTCAGATATAGTGCCCTGAAGTCGACCTAGATTATCCATTTTCCAGCACGGCCTATGTGCTTTTCGTAGATAATGAAAGCACGATGACATACTTCACCTTGGAATTTATAAAAAGACGTCGTACCTCGAAATTTTCTGGGCGAAGAGCAAAATATTTTCTGTAAATCCCCAAATAATTTTCTCCCAAAACCGTAAAGAGTCGCTTGTTTGTTAACCCTTTAACCATTGAATATCGCGCACAAACAGTGGAACTTTTAATCTTCGTCGACAAATTGGCAAAGTATGTCAATAGAACACTTTCTGAATATAATCCAGATTGTACAACTTTCTTCAGTACACCACTGCAAAAACCGCTTATATGCGCACTCATAAATCTTACGTGATTTTGAAGGCAATAGGTTTAACACAATTTCTTTTGCTGTGTGAACCACATCCGGTGGTAAATTTGATAAATCTTCTGATTCAAACATTTTGTTCGCAAGAAAGAAAATATTGTAATTTTAGCTTTGCCGTTTGACGCGTACAATAGTCAAACCAAACAAAAGTCATGATCTCCTTAGTTTCACAAAATATTTCAACAAAATTAGTTTCAATTTTGAAGTTTTAATTACATAATTTGTACTTACTCGTATAATTAATTTACAATGAGCTTTTCTTCGTTGGAGAAAAAATAGTATGTGTTATTCGGATTAAACGTGACTTCGTTTGACTCGCAATCTTTGGTTTTGCTCGGCTCCGCCGTGCTTCGTTTCGCATACAAATATAATTGCTCGTCAAACAAAGTATCACTTTTAATCCTAATGACACAATGTACAATTTTATGATGTGAACTATCGTGACAACTTTGTTTCGTTGCGATAGAATTGTTTTTCGTGCTGATATAAAAAAATGTCACAGCAGTGACAGTGAAATTTTTTCCATAGTGATATATAAAAGAATATAGTGATAGCGTCGGGATTTTTCTGGATGACATTCAAAACTGTCATGATATTAGACTTTTAATGTTGCCATCGCATTTTGTCGGGATATTTTTCGCGCTAACTTCACAGACATTGTTTTGAGTACCTCGGCTTGCAATGGACTCATGACAGTGTTCTGTTGGTACTTTAATTTGGTGTTTACCTCCATTCAGTGTAGGTGTTAATCGTCATCGACAGCACATTTTTTTTTCACAAGCCCATCGAAAAATTTCGCAGGTTTATTTCCAAAATGTATGAGAAATTCAACACCAATTAGTCGTTATTTTTATGTAATTACAAAGCGCCGCTTTTTTCATTTTAAGACAACTTCACTTTTTGATATTTGACTTATTTGAAACATTTTAAATTTCTTTCCGGAAAACCAGAGCTCTAATTCTCTAAGCAGTAAGATTATTTGTAAACGTGTAAACGATAATTTATCTTGCCTTTTATCTTACAGTTTCGGTTTCAGACAATAAGTTTAATAAATTTGATAACAATACAAACAATAGCCGGTCCGATTAAAATATTAAATCTGATCCAAACTCGATAAGTTTTATCGAAATTTTCAGTTCGATTCGGCCATCACTTCCGAACCTTAACTAATTATGGTATGTACAACTGGATTGGGATTTTAACGTGGATTTAACGTGAAGTTCTGTAATTAGACAATTCAATATAGAACTTGGCCATTTCTTAACAAATCATAGCCAAATTTAGGTTGTAGAGCTGGTTTGGGATTCTTACATAAATTTTGGCTGAAGTTTTTGGTTTTGGCCATGTTGGACGGAATTCAAACTAAATCTTAACCAATAATGGTTATATTTGATATATTGGTCTAGATTGGGGTTACACTATGAATTTTGAACGCATTTAAGAAATTTGGCATTGCTTAATTGAACTAGCCCGTGTCTTCTTTATGTAGAATGGAGCTGGGAAATTTCTTAGCCACTTATGTAGAATTCTAATTTTTTTCATTTACTACATTGTACTGACAAGAACAAATTTAAAAAGCGGGCTTTCGATCATCGTGATTTTGAAACGCAGGATTTTGAAAGCGGGATTTAGAAATTTGGGTTTTTGAAAAGTGAGATTTTGAAAATCGGACAAACGACCCCAACCACGTTGATGATCATCCATGGAATGGCATGTTCCAACAATTTTGGTGGGAATCTAGTATCTATAAAGAAAAAAATGTGGCTATGAAGATGGCGGAACATAAAATTTGTCGGCATAACAAACAATGCACTTGTAAATATTAGTAAAACTTTTGTCAACAGTGTTAGGCGTACACAAAAATTTTGTTATGAACAGTTAATAACGCAGTTACTAAACTAGCGACTTCGGGAACAGATTGCAAATAAAAATAACCAGATTAATACGAAATTCGAAATGTTGCATTTACATTTTATTTTAATGATGGGGTTTCTAAAACCAAAACTCACTCAAGATTACAACTTATTTCGTATACTCTTCGAGTTAGTTTTGGATTTTTGGCAATAAATTTCGAATAACGTAATGAAACATCATGAAATTCACCAATAAATCAAAATATATGTTCAAGGTTAGTTAAATGTCATCTTGTTATTAAAGCTGATACGAGCGTTTAAATAAATTAAAAAGCACAACCTGTATAAAAATTGGCCAAATCTCAAAGATGTCGGAGAGAAACGGCTTAGATTAATAGTTGGCTTAAGGTAAGAGCCATTAAATGACACTATTCATATATAAATACGATGACCAGAATCAGTTTGTCGCTGACGATGACTATGAGTGTTTAAATAACCAAGACAAGCCTTTAGGTTTAGATGATGAAATTACAATTTTTTTTACTGAACTGATTTTTAGCGTCCTAATTCTCAAAAGGATTCTCATATCCCGTACATTTAATCTATAAATGAACCAAACAAATCAGCCCTTATGGAGTTAGCACTCAAAGCCGACACACCCTGTTAAATTTTTACTTAATAGTATTTAAATAAAAATATTTTTGAAATAGAAACTTTTGCATTCAACCACCTTTGGCCCAGGGAGACCATAGTAATAAAAATTCACAAAACTCTCTATTATTGATTATTTATTTCTGTGTACAATATCATAATCAAAATCACAGTTAAAATATAAACCACAAAAATATTTATTTGTGCCATTGTTGAATTTTGATGGATTAAGGTAGCCATTAGAAACTCAGTTGGATTATGTATTGTAAACCGTAACAATTCAAAATCAACTTGATATCCGTAATTATAATAATTACCAGGAAAATTATTGGTTCCTGCTGATTTCGAAATATTTTCTAATATTGGGATAAATATACAAAATTGATTTTGTGTTTGCGAAAGAATACAAATGGTTTGAATTATTAAAAGTTCTTGTCACCCCTAATAATTTATAGGAGTATATTATAATTCAATTTTATGGACGCAAATCAAAACCAATCGAAAATATAAAATACATGTAAATAATATTTTTTTCCATTCGTCGTATAAGGAAATATAAACTTCCTCAATCACTCAATACGATACTATTGCATACATACAGCAGAGGAAGTTTTGAATTGCAATGCAACTATCTATTCTCAATTTACTATTTATTGCATATGCACACAATTAATGCACGAGCAAGTTATTGATTTTCAAATTGTTATATTTTCTGAATGAACGGAAGTCGTACTCAATAACATTCAAACTGGAATGGTTCAATAATTTTGATAGCTATTCAAGTGTTCAATAAATATTGAAAATAAAACTATAACTTTGAAACTAGTATAATAACGTAATTATTGGGGGTACAAATAAGTTTACGTACATTCTATTTTATTCAAAGTACTGTCCATCGTTAGCTACGACTTTTTCCCATCTTCCAGGCAGCATACGGATTCTCCGTCGAAAAAATTCCTCTCGTTTTGAGCAGTTGCGCCGAGTTGCGTTCGACCAGGCTAATAGTCATCAACGGCAAGAAGTGCTAGTCGGAAGCAGCAATGTCTGGTGAATACGGAAGGTGGGGTAGAACATAACATTAAAGCGCCTCCAAAGTTTCCATAACGACTCTTGCAACTTGTGGCCGAGCGTTGTTGTGCTGGAAGATTACTTTGTCAAGTCTTTTGGCATACTGCAGGCGTTTGAGCTTCAATGCTCGGCTTAATTACATCAATTGTTGTTGATAACGTTCTCCAGATATGGTTTCGTTAGGTTGGAGCCTGGCACCTAACACTCCAAACTGATCTCACCAGATGCCTAGAATTAGCTTCCTGTCAAGAATATTCGGTTTGACGGTTGAAATTGATGCTTGATCAGGCTTACTCCATGATTTTCTACGCTTTGGGTTGTCGTAGTGGATCCATTTTTCGTCCCCCGTCACGATTCGCTGCAGAAAACCTTTCCGTTTTTGCCCAATCGATGTTCATCAGATCCAATTTTCTTCAAATTAAAACAAAAATTCAGCGCTTCCCGCAAATTGTGTTTTATTGGCACAAAGGTTTGACATGGTTAGAGTAGACACAAATATGCTGTTTACACTTCAGCGAATGACAATGATGACACTTTAACATGAATATGTACAACATTTAACATGAATATACCGACCAAATGGCACAGTGGTTAAAGCTTTGGCGTTTGGATCGGGAGGTACCGGGTTCGAATCCCGATAGGGGCAGGATGCAAAGTGAAATTTCATCAACAGATTTCGATCTGTGGTGAAATGTAACACATCTATGACCCCCTGTCGGTGTGCAAAACTCATGGGCCGACCCATCTTCCATGCTGGTATAGGCTGGCATGGAGCTTGCAATGTGCAGATGGTCTTAAAATCGGTCCTATAACCGTACGTCCTCGAGTTGGCCGCAAGGCGTAAAGTAAGGACGTTAAAAGCATAACCGCGGAAGAGCAGGGTGAGCCTTGAGCCCCAAAACAGATCGCATAGTTATCAATAAAAAAAAAAAAAAAAAAAAAAAAAAAAAAACATGAATATAGTTACAAAATGGCCCGATGCGATTTAATACTACTAAAATCCCTCAGAACTTATTTGTACTCCCAATAAGGACATTTACATATATCTGTGGATAGTTTCACATATTGAAATTTTTTTGTACACATAGATATGTTATGTTATAGATTTTATAAAACTTATAAATTTCAACTATTTTGGTGACATTGAACTAAATTCAAGTGTTGGTTAATATTTTGTTAAAATAGTTCGCCACCATATTTTCAATATACGATTCAGGCCACGTAAATTATTGATGCCTGTGATACAATCGAAGGGAAAAACCATACCATAGTCTTTTTACAAACCAATAAGGCTTAAGGCGTTTAATATCTAATTTAAAAGCACTCAAGGTATACATAACCGTGCTTTCAACGTCGGAGATGTTATTTATTGTATGTATTTACTCAAGAGGAAAATGTGTCTTTCACATCCAATTCCTCACCTTTATAGCGTACACAAATTAAAGAGATTGTAGACCCCGAAAGGGATGTATTCAGAGAGGATTCCATTGACCGTTTCTAAATCGCCTCTGCACAAGAAATACACGTATTGGAGAGCGGCAGTATTCATCCATCTTTAATTTACTAAGGCTGATTTACAAGCGAGGAGCTAATTTGAAAGCAGAGATAGGCCGTGTCTATATACTATATGGAATTTTCAATGTTCTGTTATGTTAGGAATTATGAAATTTCAAGAAGTTATGAGTTAGGCAGTTTCTTGGAAGAACCTTCTAACCGTTCCTTGAAATGTCCAGGCGCCTCAATTTCATTTTCAAATACAGGGTGGCTGAGACCAAATGTTACTGACTTCACTCTGCTGTCATTTGTGTAGTTGTCATTTTCGCGCGTCAATTTTTTGACAGATTAAAGTTTGGTTAGTTGTTTACATGTGGTCAACAAATAATTGTTCTAAATTAATATCTTCATAAAAAATCGTAATGGAATTCAAACGTAATAGTGTAATTGCACTGTATTTGGGTGGAAATTCACAAACAGAAATAGTTCGTCAGCTCCAGCATTTGAATGTGAATAAAATGTTTGTGTATCGAACCATAACTCGATACAACGAAACTGGTAGCATCGCTAAACGCAACAGAGGCAGTCCTAAAAAGACAGCAACATCAAAAGAAATGATACGAAATGTGAAGAAACGAATCCAACGAAATCCTCGTCAAAGTGCCAATCTATTAGCCGCACGTCTACATGTTTCACGATACAGCATTCAAACCATATTGAAAAATGAACTACACTTGAAGCCCTACAAGATACAAAAAGTTCAAGATCTTACGGAGGCACAAAAAAAAGTTAGGCTTGAAAGAACACGAGCATTGAAGGCCTTGGCCGAACGTGATGAGATTCCAAAAATTGTCTTTTCTGATGAGAAAATTTTCACCATTCAACAGTATGTGAATAAACAAAATGATCGTGTTTGGTTAGAGCACAAGCCCAACGATAATTTGGACACAAGAGTTGCCATGCGCAAGCAATCACCAGCTTATGTTATGGTTTGGGCTGCAGTGACTGCAGATGGACGCACTCCTCTGGTTTTCATCGAACATGGAGTCAAGGTAAACCAAGAGGTGTACCGCCAAAATATCCTAAACGATGCTTTGCTACTTGGGCACGTAAACACTTTGGTACGAACCGTTGGACATTCCAACAGGACTCGGCACCGTCACACAAAGCTCGAGCGACACAGCAATTTTTACAAAATAGCGTTCCGCGGCTGTTTTGAAGTCAGCTCTTGTTCGAGAATGGAATAAAATTCCGCAAGCTCACGTTCGGTCAGCATGCAATGCTTTCTGTGGAAGACTGAATCAAATAATCAATCTAATAATCTCCATCAAAGGAGGTCATATCGAGCAGTAACATGTTTTTCATAAAATGTAATATGTTTTCAACATATTCCACGAAATTTCAATAAAAAATAACCAAAATTAAAAAAATTACAGCGTTTTCATTTGGTAACACTTGGTCTCAGCCCCCTTATATATATGTTTCTGATGAATTTTCCTAAATAAATTATACAGATTTTAAAAATTGTGTAATTTCTTCTGGGTCTCAGCAAATATTTCCAAATATAGATTAGGCAAACCATTAATTTTGCAGTATCCAATAAGGTGCCAAAAAAGCTTTTATTATCCATCCAACCAGCGACTGAAAATAATTGCCGACCGTAGAGATGTACACAAGATGAGAAGTTTAAATCTCATTAAAGCGACAGCGTAAATAGTATTTATTTTGATTATTTTCCGGAATGTATGGTTTGTTGGAAGTTGCACGCCAATAAGGCCGAATAAACAAAATATTGGTTAGTCCTAAAAATCTTGCGTCGCTCCTAAGTTGTAACGTGCTGTTTTCTTGATAATTAGGCTTTCAACTTCCTGTAAACTAAAAGGTATCTAAATAACGATGCTCGAATTTTAAATCTAAATAAAACAAGTTTTTTTGTAAGGTATCCACTCAATTTTAATTTTATTTGAAAGAATATTTTATGGCATTAAGCATGGAATATAACGTCGTTCAAATGGGCTATCAAAATGTCGTGAAGAATGTCCATCGTGGCATGTTCCGAGTGACACGTAATTCCGTCCTGTTGGAGCCACATCGTCGGTACCCATCTCATCCAGTTTAGGCCACAAGAAGTTGCTAATCATCAATCTGTAGCGCTAACCATTGACGGTTATGACACTGCCAGTTTCGTTTTGGAAGATGATTCCGCCAGACCAAAATTAGCACCATACAGTGACTTTCTCGGGATGCACTTGGTGCTGTTTATGTCGTATGGATTGTTATCGCCCCACATTCGACAATCATTCAAAAATAGGTTTTGTTTAAATTTGATGATTAGCACACGCTGTTCTTGTGTCAATATCTCGAAAAACATTTACTAGAATTTGCAATAATATTCATTGTAAAGCTAATAAAATTTCCTTTTACTTACGGTTGTGAAGATTTTCCTAAACTTCCGAGTTATTTCTAAAAAACAGAATCAACAACTAAAAATTTCAAAGTTTGGTAAAACTGCGAACTAACGAATAAATTCCAAACTACGCATTAAGAAATCATAAAATTGTATTAACACATTCGTAATTTGTGAGTTGCAGTACAATTATAAGTTAAAAATATGTTACAAAACAGGCACAAAATTTCTGAAATCAGTTAAAAATATGATTTGAGGCCCATAGGATTGACGATTTCTAAATATTCTATCGAGAATTATATCTATATATCTGTATATCGAGTGAATTTTTCTGGTGTTGCTAAACACTGGCCATTCTAGTGGAAACTTGTTTTGAGTAAGTCGCGATCTACTCTAACAGAAAATAAGTAACTTTTAAAAAATTATTTTTCGTCCCAGGCACTTAGAGTGACCAATAACCGTCAATCGCAGAGGCGTTTAACTGATAGGGTTTACGTTAGCTGTTCGAATGGCTTAACTAGATAATAAGCATGGTGATTGTTATAGTAATGCATTCTACGTTAACACACTACGCCCAAATAATCTACATTTTATTTGTTCAAATGACATTAGCTGGGATTAACGGTATTCGAGTAGGTTCGCGTTTCATAGAATCATCGTACATTCAAAAGGAGGAGACGGTTCACATCTCGAAAGAATCCGTCTTTTTCAGTAAACACATTGAATGTTTTCGTTGTCTATGTTGCCGAAACAGTTGAAACAATTACTTTCCATGGATTCTGAATTTAGAGCAAAACCATCCCTAATTTTGCGACGATATCCGTCAAGTGCTTCATGTTTATTTGATTTACAACCAAATCCGCGGCATATATGACATAAACACCACTGTTGTATCCGTTTTTCTGTTATGGAAAACCCTTTCCTGGCACGATCTTAAAATTGCGAGAGGCTAATTTATTATATTGACCTGTTATATGAAAACAAAAGTGGGGTCTGACCCCACTTTTGTTTTCATATATTTTGTAAGGAAAATCAAACAAAATCGTTTTTTGTTTATTTCATACTAATATATTAATTAGAAAAATAAAATTCATTTAAAAATAACAAAAATCTGTTAGAAATATCAAATTAAAATAAATTAAAAATAAAAACTAAAAAATTAATTAATAATTATATAAATTTATTAAATGTATTTTAATCAGACGCATTTTCTGAAAAACCTTCTTCTTCGCTCGAATCCATTTCTTCACCTCTCGTGCATTCTATGCACATAATTTGGCTGTGAGTTGAACAACAAGGCTTATTGCACTATGGCACCTTGTTTTTGTTTTACAGTCAGCCGATCGCGGGCAAAAGTAACATCGCTGACGTTTACTAACTGTTGC
Organism: Nephrotoma guestfalica; assembly: GCA_963691935.1. Taxonomy (NCBI): domain Eukaryota; kingdom Metazoa; phylum Arthropoda; class Insecta; order Diptera; family Tipulidae; genus Nephrotoma; species Nephrotoma guestfalica. The sequence continues at coordinate 224,462,045 of OY829913.1, read as the reverse complement.
CTTCGTTGCTGCTTCTTCGGTTGATGTTACTTGGTTTATGTTCAACATTTTGTATCCTATTTGATTGATTACAATTTTTACATTACGTCTTAACGCTCGTGGATTGGACAGCCGCTCCAAGATATTGCATGCGCCAATTCCATTGCTTCAGAAATGTCTTTCTTTCGGAGGTGCCACGGATTGCGTATAATTGTGGGGTAGCGCATTTATATAAATTGTATGTTCTGACAAGTTTATCAAGAGTATCAACCCCTCCCTTCGTTGCATTATAGTCCAATATGATGTTTGGTTTTTTAGAATCGCCGTCAATTCCACATCGTTGTGTAAAGTTGATAAAAGGAGTACGTTTTTTATTTGGTTTTGGAACAAAGCTGACCAGAGTATAGGTGATTATCGAAGCAACATTTTGATGAATTTACTTCTCTTTTCTTCAGCTCCGCTTTGCTCGTTAATTCTTTGGGAAGATCAGGTTTGTTTTGATGTATCGTTCCAATTATAGTGGTCTTTTTTGTAATAGTTGTTTGGCCAAAGTACAACTTGTGAAAAAATTATCCATCATAATTGTTCTGCCTTTGTTTAGCATTTGCTCTTGTGTGAAGATAGCGCAGCTCAGAATTTATTTAAATTGATTCAAAATAAAACGTAATTGATGAAGTTAGCCCAGCCCAGAATTTATTAAAAATCACGTTAAATACAATAATTAAATTCGTTATTTTTAAATTAAGAGAATTTTATATCAAAAGAACATAAACGAACTAGATCATCGATGCAACAAACGCCTATTTTGAAGGGTTGGAGAAATCGTATTATTGGGTCGAAAAATTGGATAAATATTGGACTAAGTGTATCGAGCTAAAAGGCGATTACGTTGAAAATATTTTTTTTTGGCCTAAAATATTATTCCTTATTTCATTTTTTCAAACTTCTCTCTCCGCCCTCATAATAACGCCAGATGGAGCCCAAAATCAAATAATTAATTACATCGACGATCAAGTAAAATATGACAAAAAACACACAGTTCGGGTTTTCATCGCTACAGGGTCAATTATATCTCGGAATAGATTTCTGTTTCCTTTAACACTGCACTGCATTAGGATGTTCATCTTTTGAATAACAAGGCCTCAGATGAATCTCATTAATAGGGTATCGTATAAAAATAGGAAAGTGTCTTCCTATCAAACAGGTATTATTTTCTCACGAGTTATCCGAGATCTGATCTATATGAAATTAGATAGAATGCTTCAGATGAGCGTGATAGAAGAAGTACTAACGCCCGGCTTTCTGCTAACGGTTTAATGCGCAAACCCAATAAAATGCTACTCTGCTTGGACTCAAGGTAGGTCTTTATTAGGACGATTGATGATGCTTACTCGCTCCCTTCAATTAACTGTATTCTCGGGCGTTTGAATGATACGATTATAAACGCCCGAAAATACCTCCTGTAATGTGGACGCAATTTTGACAAATTCCGTTAAACTAAAAGTCATACCGTTTGGGCTATGCAACTCGTCCTAAATGCTATGCTGATTCATGAATAAAGTGCTGCCGCCCCAAAGGATCATTTGCCGTTGTTGAAACTTACAGGGAACGATTGAAAATCGCTAAATTAACTATCAACATTTAATCCCAAAGAATGTCAACATTATAAGTCCTATTACAAAAAATGCTAAATTCGTCTGGATTAACGAAGCTCAGCTTGCGTTCGAAAAACTAAAATATCTTTTAACGGTGGTCTGTCGATAATGTGGGAATTGTGTTGTATCAGAAAGTTGACAGAGGCATCGGACGGCCACGTCTAAGAAGCTTAACAAAGCCCAGTCGAACTATTCAACCACGGAGCTAGAGTGCTTAGTCGCTCTCCTCTCGTTAAAGGAATTCTGCCTATACCTAGGAGAATACCTTTACAAATATAAGGGACCAGTAGTTGATGTCGCAGATCAATCTACTAAATAAAATGCTTGCTCGGTAGAGCCTCTTAAGCCTCAATCGATCTTAGCTCCCTTTTCACGATTCAGATTATGTTAATTTTCGAAATAAAATATTGACGGCGCGGTACATTCATCTGCTCTTCTGGTAAACGACAATAGAATTTAGCTAAAGGTTGGAGCTAATAATGATCCCACTTTAACGGATATTCCAGAGAGTAAAAATTAAGGGTACTTCAGTAACACAGTATTAACAGTAAAATTTGCAAAATATCTGAAAGCTACAACACCCTCTTAAAACCACCTTTACTCCTATAATATTTGCCCACTAGCCATGGGAACGAGTTTATATAGGGTCCCTATCGTCGATCTCGCACTGAACATACTTTTGTATTGGTAATCCTCGATTAAATTATTAATTCGCACTTCTTACACCACTCAGTACGAGTACTACGAACAAGATCATCTCATACTTGAGAAACGTAGTGTTCTTATTGACGTTCCTTTGACAGATATACTCCGACAATTTTCCTCAGTTTATTAGCAAATCTTCTCAAGAGTTATAGTCGAATTTAACATCCGACACTGCGAAACCGCTTTATATTCACCAAAGGTGAACTCCTCGAAGCTAGTAAACCGATCGGTAATCGCCGCACAATGGAAAGTTTTATCAAATTCTGCGGGAAGTTAACTCTTTGTCTGAAAACGTAGATTCTCTATTAATGCCTAATCGTTTAGTGATTTTACATAACACTGTTAGAAAACCTCTCAAGGAATTCTTCGATAAGTATTCGTAATTTTACAATCTTCAAACAACACCCGCGCATGACATAAATACAATATTGTGACAGTAAAGGGTTGTCCAAATTAATGTGATATCCCTCGTACTATTTTTTTAGATTGCTTACTGCTGGCCTTACTTTCTATGAAAGATTTAATCTGGCTCAACAACATCTCCCGAAACTGGTTTGCAATTGCATGGGAACATGAGACACGAATATCAATTGATTTGAGTTCTAAACCCTATTCAACGACTTGCTCATGCACTATCATGTAAGGAGCCTTCCGCATGTTTCTTTTGATTTTTTTTTTGTTTTGAATAGCTGAGATGTGCGGAATTGTCTCAGTAATCTGTTGCTAGACAGTATACTGCGGAAGACGCATAAAACAATTTTTGAGTAGGAATTGGGCTGAATTGGAGTTCTAACAAATTTTAGTTTTGGGGAAGCGGGACTTGACTGGACCACCTCTAGTGGGTTAAAGCCAGGTTTGGTTTGGCTATGGTGAATGAAGATTCGAGCATAATTAGTTAAAAATTTCCTAGCACGGCCGAACTCCAGAAAAATACATTTTTAATCCCCACCCAATTCTGAATACCTGATTTGATATTTTTTTTTGTTTTGTTTGGGATATGGCTATAAGTTCCATTCAGAATGGTCGGATAGTAGAACTACATCAAAAAGACACGTTATAATCCCAATACAAGCTGATCGTTTTATTGGAATCCTGGACCAGCTCTGCAAAGTAATTTAAAAGGTTATCGGGTGGGAGACGGCGGATCCATTCATTAAACCTAATTTCAAAATTTCGTCGAATTCGGCTTTGCACACTGAATTTCACCATCATTTGTTGAGAGATGGCCTAGTTCCATTGCATTATGTTAGAGTGCCAATCCAATTCTGCACATATTTGACAGTAATTGTTTGAGGAACGGTAAAGCTCCATTGTGCATGCTATACTATGTCCTGTGTAGTATAATTATATTTGGTGATTAAACGAATTCTTTGGTGACCAAAATTATTAAAACATACGAAATTTTTGCGAATTCTAAATTTATTTTGGATATTTTAATGGATGGATATTTTAAGGGATATTTGAATGCAATCCGGTAGTTAATCTAGTTAATCTGGCATTGATTAACATTGATAGTTTCCCAAGAACCATTGCCTTTGGAATGCCTCACATGCTTTTTGCAACTTTTTTTTTTTTGCTATTTCGTGTTCGCCCAATTCAACGGTTAAATACTAATGAATTTTAGAGTTATTTTGAATATAGTTCAAATAACTTTGGTTTCAGGAAATTCTACTGTAAGTTGCGGAGTTGCAGAATGATTAAATTAATAAATGTTTCAATTATTTAGGAAGCCGGAAAATATGAATTTAGAATTAAATTTCAGGAAATTTACAGATACTTGTGAATTAATGCTTCATTGTAATTGCTGATTGCGTAGTTTAGAATTGCGTTGTCATTTTATTACTAACGACTTTACATAGGTGTCTGTAACGGGTCAAGTCAACCAATTTTGGTTAGGAAGCCGAAAAGTATTAATAGAATTAAATTTCAGGAAAATTCCAGATGCATGTGAAATACTAATATTTTTTCTTAGGTTGCCGTTTTAAAGAAGCAATTGTTGAAGACCAATACCATCGTTATCCATTAACCTATTAAGCCTTTATCCTTCATCTAGTAGATTAGAATTGTGTTGTCTTTGTGTTACGAACTATCGGCTATACCTAGGTGTCTGTAACCGGGCCGATTCTGTCCCACTTAACTAACCTATCCAATCCTTCGGTTTTGTTATGTGTAAAAAAGGGTGTACGGTGGACCCGGTGTCATCCGGGAACTCAAGCCTAAGAACTTGGTCGTAATTCAAAATCAATCAATCAATCAATCAAAAGAACATAAACGAACTAAGATTACATTAGACACGATAAAGGTAATTGAAACGATAAAAGTATAAACTTGTCGGATTAAGGCTATGTGGTTTTGAGATCGTCACACTCCTGCCTTACCTTTAGAAAGTTAGATAAAATCGTTCCGTGGCAACTTTGCGAAATTGGGCCCTGGGCCAGATATACCCATACAACACGTATTTGAACAAAATTTAAATTTAAATCTCGCACGTTAAAAAATACATTTGTCGGATAGACAAGTAGAAGTTAGAAAAAAATTGTTCCGTGGCAACCTTCGCACCTTAAAAGTATGCATTTGTCGGATTAAGGATGTGGTTTTGAGATCGTCACACTCCTGCTATATATATATATATATATATATATATATATATATATATATATATATATATATATATATATATATATATATATATATATATATATATATATATATATATATATATATATATATATATATAGCCTTAATCCGATAAATATATACTTTTAATGAGTTGTATTGATATAAACGATATCGATTCGAATCTGGCCCAGGGCCCAATTTCGCAAAGTTGCCGCTGGGCTAACTTCACCAATTACGTTTTATTTTGAATCAATTTAAAGAAATTCTGAGCTGGGCTAACTTCACACAAGAGGAAATGGGGTTTTTATTGATTAGTGTTGCCTGATAAAATTATTTTATTTTCTGGGATAGAATCGTGGGATGACTTCACATACGTTTGTTCATCTATTGTTAAATATTGATGACGATTTGTATGGTGCTCGGATATTTGACAAGAACATGTTCCACACATCACGAAATACTGCTAATTTGTCCGTTTTCAACTACTCTGATCTGGTTTGAAAATTATCGAACCGCAGAAATCTTAGCAATTGCTGTACTCTCTCAAACGACATTACAGCTCTATAAAATGGACGATTATCAAGACGATACAATTCGTCCAAACGCTCATCCCAGTTTTTATGGTTAAATTTCCTCGAACTTTGTGTTATAGCAAAGACGTTGTCGCTTCGCTGTATTGCTTGTCGAAGTGTAATATTGCCGTGCTTTTCTATTTGTTTCAGCTACAATAATATTCACAAACGTTTCTGGTACAACTTTTTGAAATACTAGTAGATAGAATAAAGCAGTTCAATTTTTTACATCAAAATATAAGAAGTATGAGGAGAAACACAGATAAACTATTAGCTTACGTAGATTCTGTTAATGTGAAGCCACTGATTATCGGACTTTCGGAAATTTGGATTTCTGCGGCGGAAATGGATTACTTTAGTGTAGACGGCTACAATCTGTTTGTTAATGGCAATAATCTTAATTGATCCGGTGGCGTGGCAATATAAGCTTCAACGCGGTCAGCGTAACTTTCTCAATTAACTCTAAACTGATGTGTGTTCTACGCCTATATAGATTCGGTTATCTGAGTTTCTCAGTTAATGTTCCTTGACGATTTTACGAATCTTCTAAGGAATTTATCGCATACTAACCACTTAATTATGGGTGATTCTAATATCGACTTTTTACATACCAATTCCGAGCTTGATAATTTTCTAGTTTTATTGTCCAATTATGGTCTTGACATATTAATCACCGAACCTACACGTATTACTAATAGCTTTGCTACGTGTATTGATAATGTTCTTTACCGACTCGACCAGATTCATTTTCAAAGAGTTACATGTACAGTATTGGATTTGCGAGTTTCAGACCACTGTTTTCTAAATGTTGAACTATCAGCCAGATTTGCTTTTAGACCCCTCAAAAAAAAAACAAAAAGCGTATACTATCTCTTACTGATTACAGTAAACTAAAAAATTAATTTACATTTGAAGAATGTAGCGTTTGACAATTTCATAGACATTTTCACTAACCATCTTAGTAGCTGCACCAGCCAAGAAATTAGATCAAAACCACATAAATTGAATGTATGGATGTCCAACTATCTAGATTACGAAATTGCAGCTAGAGTGAGTTAGTACATCAAAATATAGATTTATCCAAAAAACAATATTACAAAAATCAATTTCGTCTTAATGGTAAAAGTGCTCGCAAGAACTGGAAAACCGTTAACGAAATTATAACCGGGTATCCAGAGTCAAATGATATTAAAGAAATAAATTCTCAGTCAGGATGCAATGTATCAGATCCAGCTACAATTGCCAATGAATTTAATGTATTTTTTACGAGTGTAGGTTAAAATAACATCTTAACAGTTGATTTAGCAACCATTGACAAAGAACGGCTAATTAAGAACAGTAATAATAAAGTAAACAGTTTTTGTTTCTCGCCCATTACGACCTGCGAATTATATTATGTGATAAATTCCTTGAAAGAAAAATCTTCACCTGGAATAGATGGTATAACCAATAGTGTTATAAAGCCACTTGCTTGTTTTTTAGTGGATGTCCTAGCCTTTATTTAAAATTGAAGCGTGGAAACAGGAACCTTTCCGTTATATCTGGAAAAAACTGTAGTTATCCCAATTTTTAAAAAAATCTTTAAAACTTGTATTAACAATTATAGTCCGATTTCACTCCTGTCTGTATTTTCGAAAATATTTGAAAAGGTTATGAAAAAAAGGATTTTAAGGTTCAGACAAAACAAGAACACCGAGAAAACACTTTTATCTTTTCTGGATCAAATTACTGACCCTATGGATAATGGTCAAACTGCCTCAGATTTGTTCATTGATATGACAAAGGCTTTTGATAGAGTTGATCATACCATCGTATTAAAGAAATTGTCCTGCTGGGGATTCCTCGAGACGATTGAGAAGTGGTTTAGCTCGTACTTAAGTGGTCGTACTCAATGTGTTAGAGTAAACGGACAGTTGTGCAATGAACTGGAAATCAAAATTGGGGTTCCGCAGGGTTCGGTGTTAGGACCATTGCTATTTTTAATCTACATTAATGGAATATTTTCACAGAATTTCAATGGGTCCCCTACTGCATTTGCTGACGATGTATCTTTTACATACTCCGGTCCCGTTATTTCATACAATATTAATTGCATCGAGCAAGATTTAGTATCATTATCGATTTGGCTGAAAGCACACAACTTTCTGTTAAGTGATACAACTAAATTCATGCATTTCAAACAAAAAACTCATCAGCTTGTTTTGTTAACTATCATGAATTCGGCTGTAATCGTAATATTCCATGCGCCTCAACTGGTTGCTTTCACGTTAACCAAGTAAGTGAATTTAGATATTTGGGTATTATAATAGATGAAAAACTGAACTGGAAGTCTCAAGTTGAAAGCGTGAAAAATAGACTTTTATTGGTTGCAAGGAAAATGTATGTCCTACGATTATATTGTCCAAATTATCTCCTGCGGATTGTGTATTGTGCTTTGGTTGACTCAATTCTCCAATATGGCTTATCTTGTTGGGGTGGGGCATGCCAGACTTCCAGTTCAAAAAAAAAAAGTCCGGAAAATTTAAATCAAATCTCCGAAGGTCCTTCTTCAGTGTGATCTCTCCAATATCATTTAACAATTTGCCTACTCATTTAAGAAAGGTGTAGTGGCCTGTCTGTGTTTTCCAAAACTCTTCTTATTTGGCTGAAGCAAACTAAAAATATTCAGCATCTCTTCCCGTAAATGTGTCCATTCTCACTCTGTATACAAACTTTATATTACCTCAATTCGTATTGATATATCGTAAAATATAAATTAATAAGTTCTGCAACAAATTCATTCTATCCTTATGTAAATTAACATCAAAATTGAAATTGTAAATACATGTTGTACAAATACACAACATTGCAAAAACATGTTGTAAATACATGTTGTACATAGAATAGATTTCTTGTAATGATAGAAACGGTGCCCCTGGAACGAGTTCAATTTGAACCAAAGGGACACCTATCTTATCAACTTATTATAAAAATTTATAATATGTATCCCGACAAACAATGTGTCCACACATCAATATGTCCAATGGTACATGTCCTACTCAGTAAGAAAAAGTATCGACTGATGGAACACCAGTTGGTGGAATACGCCGAGGTAAAAAGTATTTATGGAGAGAAAAATTTGTAATCAGTTTTTATTGTTTTTTCTCTTTGAAGAGAGTAAAGTGAGAAAGAGAGAAATTTGATAGGGACACATTGTATCCACTTGTGTACTTAATTGTTAATAAAAAGTAGTGACATATGTACTTTATTGGTAAAGACATTGTACCGACATGCAACTTTATTTGATAAAGACATGTGTCGTTGCCATGGTCTGATAAACGTGTCACACACAGCTAATCGAATTACCTTACAAAAGTAGTAATAAAAGGCTATAAATAATTTTTTTAAATTTCAATTGACAGAACGAGATGATTTAAAGAACAAGAGAACTGAGAGGAGAGGATACTGTGTTGGTACAAGAAAATGAACGCAAGTAAATATATTTACAGACGCATAGTGGACTTCGTGTCCATAATGCGAATATTTATGGTCCCTATTACTCATAATGTTTGTGTGGAGGCTCCCTCGTCTTATCGCATATGGAAAAAATAAAACGGAAATTAGAGAACAAAATGAGAATGTTATGTTTATTTAGTACCTTTATAAACACAATTAGGCCATAATTCTTGTTAAAATTTTAAAACGAAACAAATTTTGTTTCAGAGAGAATTAACAAGCAGAAATAGATTTTCTCCGATTTTCTGTGTCCATGAAGGGAACGTTCACAGACTATTGCACTCAAATTGTTTGTCGGGTATATACGAGTATATATATAATTATTTGTAATTAATAAAGTTGATAATTGAAAAAAAAAAAGATGAGTGTTCAGATTTTGTGATGTTTGAGATGTCAAGCCATCTTTCTCTCTATATATACATATAAGAAAATTACGTGTTCTTGTTGTACTAGGAGGATTTGCACTCAATTTTCTTGTTAATTTTTTGTTTTGTGCATAATACCACTTGCTACTATTTTCTTCGAGGTGTTTGTTCATCGCTGGTAGGTTCACTTTCACCTGGTTCATCAGTGATATCTTCAAAATCCTCGTGATCATTAATATTAAAAACGTTTGTGATTATCTGCTCCACTTGGCCATCCTGATCACAATCCGAAAACGCAATATCTATGTTATAGTTTGCAATCTCCTCTTCGCCCGATGTCTCTGGAGTTGTAACACTGTCAAAAAGTTCAAGCAGTTCTTGACTGCTCTGTCTGTTACCTCATTTTTATAATATTTTCAACGATATTTCTGCTTATTCTCTCATAAATAGCAAGAGACAGAGAAACTGCATTGCCATGTATTTACATATTATGTACTATCATCTTTTTTCATCGTCATTTTGACCCCACTACACGGAGTGATGGTTAAGAGGATCATATGTTATTTTATCATTGTTTTTGAAGTTTATTATTGCAACCGTCCAATGGCTGTTATTACAGTATGGTATTACTACAAAATTATTTGATTTACAAAGGACAAGCTCCCGTTGGATTTTCTCATTTGTTGCCTTGTACGGTTCTAGAAAACCACAAGTTTTACCCTTTGTTATGATCGATAAGGCATTACATACAATATCACACGTGAGAAAATTATAGGTACGTAATGTTGCATAACATCGTCGTATCGAAATTTAAAACCAACTACTTTAAATTTAAGATCACTTGTTATTTTGTAATACTCCTCTGGCATCCGTGCAAGTATGAATGGTTTTGGAACATTTCTCTGCAAAGCTCTTTTACTCGCATATTTTGCATCACGGGCCTTCGTTTTTTTCCGCCAATTCTCCTCGTTAGGGCCATCCGGATTTCGCTCGTCATCGGTGTTATTATATGGCCAGTATGTATTTTATTTCTTCTAATGTTGTTTTCTTTATCGTTATCAACTTGTTTAGCTGTGACCAATCCTCATTCAACAGCTTTAAAACGGCCAAGCTCAATGTGGAATTCATTTACTAAGTTATTTTTTAATAAATGGAACCAATTTTCGATTGGACCATTGACACCCGTTGCTGCATACCAAATTTTTTTAAAATACGGTTGTCCAAAATGGTAGATATGTCATATATCTTTTTATAAAGAAAACAGTAAAATTTTCGCAAAATAAGTCATTTGATGATAACATAATTGTAATTTATTTTTAATATTCGTATAAATTGACGTATATCTTCTTATGAATGGAGTTTCTTCCAAATTGCTAGCCGAATCCAATTCAAAGTCATCGAATGTACTCGTACAGTTATTTTCGTTGTCGTTGTATTTATTTGACGAAGTTTACGAATCTATTAAAATAGCCAGTTTATTTTGAGTTTCGAAAAAAAACGTATGCTCATATTTAGAGCAGCTTGAAAAACAAAAAATTTCAAAGAGTTTGTCCATCTGCAGAAGATCTTTACAATTAATAAATAAAAACGAAAATACCATTATATGTTCTCTGAGATTTTTCGAACAATTTGTCATTTTGCTTCTTATTTGCCGTATAATAATGGCTGAGAAATGAGAGCAGCATATAAAGACATTCATTCATCACATTCATATTATTAAAAGATTTTAATAAATACCCACGACCAATCAGTTACGAAAATTTGCGGCGATCTTATTTTTGGAGTATGCTTATTGATCTCACTTATTATGTATTCAAAGAATACGTTTATCAACGGTGGTTCGTGGCGAGTACTTATTAATTCCGCAACGGGTATAATAATGCCATTTACTTTTACAATACAGGCATAGAAATAGATTCTGCTGTAATTATGATTAGAACAACATTTGGGGTTCCTTACGACACTGCCTGTGGCGTATATTTGAATAATATTGACCGTATTAAGAATTCTCAAAGTAAATTTTCTCACTAAAATTACGTAGTGGGTTACATGCTGACTTACTCGGTGGATCAGATCGATCACTTCACAACCTTGCACCAAATCACTCATTAGTTTCCTTTCCGTTCGAGCCTTACGTAAATTTGTCGGTAAAACAATGCTCTGTGTATTTCCACTTTTTAATAAATTGACATCGACATATTTCAGTTGTTTCAAACTACTTAAATAAGCATGACAATTTTCAAACTTATCTTGAGTAAATTTTCTTCTTTTGCCGAGTAATAGTACATACTTTTTGATTTCGCCGTGGTCACTGAGGTATTCTCCTTTCATAAAAGTAAGCATAGTTTGAAAAGCATCGACTGCGAATTTGAATTTTTGACCATGGTTTTCGTATAAACATTTAGCATATTGTATCACTATTTGTTGTTTTCGTAGAAAATTGCTGAGAATGCTTCGCTGCAGTCAACGCATCCCTTATAGCAGTTCTCAGAACTTCATTATCCCAATGGTTGGTCAAATCAAGCGAAATAGACATGTCGGATCTGACTTTTGAAAAACTACGTCATTAGTTTCAATATTACAATTGTCTACATATTCTATTTTATGAGGCGGTGACAAGTCGTTTCCAGCTTTAAAAAAGCAAATTTCATTTTCAATTTTTATAAGTTCCGCGGTACTTTCACGACCAACTTCATTCGTTGGAGTTGTAGGACAATCCATCATAATAGTTTTGGTTTTTTCATAGGGATGTGAAACACTCAAAGTCTTACGCCATATTTTATATTTGGAATTTTTGTTTTTAATTGTGTACAGAAATGTTTCCAAATATGTGTTCACTTCTGCGAAAGGTAACTTTTGTATTATTATTGCCGTTTAGTTCAAAAACGATTTTTTTTTAACTTGGATTCTATTTTTTAAGAGTTGGATTCAACTATTCTTGAAAATTCGCAAAACAATGATACGCAAGACCCTGGCCATAAATATTCATCGCAATGACTGGCTTCTAACAAAATAATATTTGAAAACACTTTAAATAATCTTTCAAAGATCAAACACACTTTAATTATGACGACGTTATCCTCTCGCTTCTAGTTTCAGTGCTTTAGTGTTTTACCGAACACCACAGCTCACATAAATTTACGTTATTATTGACAATTTTTAAACATTTATTTCAAATAGCTGACAACTGTCATATAATAACTAAGTTTAAAGTGTATCCGGTTTTTGGTAAATATACGAGTATACCGTGTCACTGAAAAACGTAGCGAGAAAGTTATGCCATTTGCTAATAAAGTTTTGGTTTCAAATGTACTTCATTTAAATGTTTAAAGGTTTAAACTTATAGAATTTTTTTATCAAATTCCAAGGTTTAGGACGTATACCACGTAATATCTAAAAGTTTGCTCAACACCGGGTGGGTATTCATTTCAAACCTGCATATAACTGTTGTGCACTATATTTTATTTACTTTTTTGTTTTCTATTGAAATGGTTTTATTGTGATTGTTCCGTACATTGGTCTATTTTCAGTACTCTCGAATTAAATACACAATCGTAGGTATTTCCTCCATTTAGCGTCAATCTGAGTGACAACAACTATGATAATCGACATCTACTTATACACAATCAAGTTCCCAACCACCCATACTTTTTCGTCCCTTATCGCTGGATCGCGGATAAATTTGAATTTTTGAACAATCTTAACAACAACAAAATGTGTGCACAACCTAAATCTTTGTCGAGTTGGAAGACATCATCAGTACTTTAATGCACAAATCGGTAGGATACACAATCTACACACACAATCTACACGCTCATAAATTGATACGTACAGCTTGCAGCAGCTTAGTAACAACAATCAAAGTTTCAAGGACTGTTTGGCTTACGCTAGCAATCTTACTAAAGGTTACCATTCAAGAAGTACAGCCACCAATGACCGGAAAGGAAAGATGATAAAAAACGTGGGTGACGTTCTCTCACTATGACAAACCTGACCTAAAGTGAGCCACATTAGAGCAATTGTTCTACCAGATAGGGAGGTCTGATTCGAATATCCCACATTAAAGAAGTAGGCGCAGCAATCTGTAGATTGAAAAATAGAAAGGCACCAATCTTGTATTTAATCTATACGATCTCAAGTTCTATTTGTAACGAAGAAGTGCTGTCGGAAAATTGGAATACCGCGCATGTATTTCCTGCTGTATGAAAAGGCGACCGTCTTAAATGTGTAAACTATCGTGACATAGAACTATTGAAGATTCCCTACAAAGTGTTGCTTATGCTGTACTGCCAGACTCAACCCACTCGTCAAACACATCATTGGCGACTATCATTGTAAACTTCACCCAACCGAGCAACCATTGACCTAAGCACTGGTCACCGTGCGGATGATTTTGCTCAATTGTTGGGAGTACAGTATAACGATACATCAACTATATATTTACGATACATCAACTATTTATGTATATATTTCCAGCGGGCATATGCATGCAAATGCATTTGGTGTATTAAGTTAATGTGTGTTGCAGATTATAATGACCGTTAGGGAGATGGTTGCGGCTGGAGTTGGGTTGATTGAGAGTAGAAGGGTGGTATAGTTTTTTGTTTTTATTTTTGTTATGACGTAAAATAGTAATCATGAAAATTTGTGAATTCTACAGCCAAGACAGAGCGAATGGTCAGGATGAATTTCTATACTTTAGCTTTTCAATAAATTGGGAATGATTTGTTGTTAAAAATCGGTCCATCGGAAATGGCAGCTTCCATAGGGGCTTTTCCGTTTTATGCATATACTTTGAAAAGTTATTCATTTACAAGAAGAAAGACCTAAAGAATTTTAATTTTTCAATAATATCGGTTCAGATCAGTTTTCCAAAGTTTAAGTGGAAATTACGATTTTTGACAAAAAAAAGAAACAGTGTTTCTAACTTAAATCCGACCTATGTACTGTAACGATGGCCCTATCTCGGTCCTCGTTCCCATCCCAAAAAAAAATTAAATTTTTCAGTATATGTGTGAGCGGCGACGGTAGATAGTCAACCCTGGCCGTCTTCTTCACAAAAAAACAAAAAAAGACTATAAATAAGCTGATCGAGCGGCAATTGGGGTTCGAACGTTTTACTGAATGTTTTGTCTACCACTTGTGTGGATAAATTTAATATAAATAAACAAAAAATAAATTGTTGAAATTGTACCTCAATAAGTATATGTACAGTGCTGGGAAAAAAATTGGGCACACATATTTTATTGCAAATTGGAGTCTTTTTTTGCTACAATTACAAAACTTTTGAAAGCAATCGGCTTATTGTTTCATTTTAAATACATGTATGACGTAATTTTTTGAAAAAAAAGACACTAATTACCTGCAATTTAGAGGCAAAACCCCGAAAAATGCCAAAATATTCAAAATACGTTGATTGGAGTTAAAGTAATGGAATAAATTAAACATCTATTTTTTAATTATTTTTTGTTTTTTATTGAATTATAGAAGTTCTAGCTTTAATATTAATATTTTGTTGGACCGCCTTTTGTTTCTATTACACCGGTACAACCCCGCAACTGATGTGCAAAAAAATTGGTCAAGCAATTATTTTATTTTACGCCTACCGTTCTTGGCCGTCGTTAGGGTGCAGATGTTTTATTGCCTGTAATTTTCTTTTGAGTATTAATAGTGCATATTTTGTCAGATTAAGTTATTCTGTAAGTGATCCTAGTCAAATAAAGAATAAAGTGCAATATTAGTTTAAAAAAATGGGAAAAGTTAGTGAGCAGCGTAAAAGTAATAAATTGATTTTGGCGCGAGAAAATTTAACCATGGGTGAAATAGCAGAAAGATTTAACATTCCTAAAAGTACTGTCGCGTGGAATATTAAAAAATGCGAGAGATGGGCAGTACACAAAGAAAGAAAGGCTCTGGAAGGCCCAGAAAGCCAACGCCAGGTCGTTTCATAAATTACAGTGTCGTTGGAACCGTTTTAAAACTTCATCGGGCATAAGACGGAATGTTGAGCGAACAACGAGAAAAGAAACTTCAGCCAGCTTAGTGATAAAAAGACTGGTTAAAGCTGGTTTGAGAGCACTTAAACCAGTCCAGAAGCCTGGTTCATATTACTAGTGAAAAAAAACGTTTGCTATGGGCTCAGAAGCATGTTTCTTGGACTCCAGAGATGTGGAATGATGTGATTTTCTCCGATGAATTAAAATTCAAGCTGCATGTTGGAGATGTAAGAATTCTCGTAAGAAGAAAACCGGGCGAGAGGCTTAGCAACGAATGTCTTTCAAGACTTCCACCGAAAAATTAAGGAATTATGGTCTGGGGATGCTTTTCTGGAAATGAAACCGGTCGATTGTGCTTCCTTAGTTCCAGCAAGCTTATTTTTCAACAGGATAACGCTCCGTGCCATACCGCCACAGTTGTGAGTTATTAATTTTGAATTGTAGATATAAAAATTGCCTTTCAGATAAACATAAAAAATTTGTTAAAAACTTGTTTTTTTTCTTATCTCTTCATTTAAAGATAAAAAAGTACTTCGAAGAAAGAAGTATCGATGAGTTGAGCTAGCCCCCGTATAGTCCAGACTTAAATCAAATTCAAAATATTTGGCCTATAATGAAGCTAGAAGTAGCAAGAAAGCGCCCAGAATCGATTCAAGCTTTAAAAAGTTTGTTCATGACGATTTGGGAATCCATACCTCCTACGACCTTGAAAAACTTATCAAATTCAATAAATCGGAGGTATATCGCTGTAATAAAAGTAAATGGCGGTCCAACAAAACGTTAATATTAAAGCTAGAACTTCTATAAATCAATAAAAAACAAAAAAACAAATACAAAATAGGTGCTTAATTTATACCATTGCTTTAACAGTAACTCCACTCAACGTGTTTTGAATATTTTTGCATTTTTCGGGGGTTTCCCCTAAATTGCAGCTAAATTTTTTTTTCAAAAAATTACGTCATACTTGCATTTAAAATGAAACAATAAGCCAATTGCTTTCAAAAGTTTTGTAATTTTAGCAAAAAAAGACTCCAATTTGCAATAAAATATGTGTGCCCAATTTTTTTTCCCAGCACTGTATATATAAAATAGGTGTACGTAGTGATTTTTGTTAAAGAATCCCTGTATAAAAAAAATACAAGAGACACGCGTGGGGATCGCGTAGTAACAGTTATTTAAGTCATTGTGTGTGTTTGTAACGCCCCCGCCTATCAAATATTGTTCGATTATAAGCGATACGCTATAACTCATGTTAAAAAAAACTAAATTTAAACGGCCATGTGCAATTCAGTGGGTAGCATTTTGAACTGATCTCTAAATATCAGTGAAATTAAAAAAAAATTAAAGGGCTAATTCAAGCGGTATCAAAACTCTTGTGGGTTACTGTATGTTGACCAAAAAAATATCTGATATACAGAAAACCCAGTGATGATATGATAAGTAGGAAATTACGGTTGTTAAAAGTGTTCGTTAAAAGAAAATACAGCCAAAACTAAATTACATAGAGAGTGCCATTCATTACAAAAAAATATTAACCTGTATTATGAAATGTTTTAAATTAGTACGTTAAGTTATATAAAACAAAAGAAAAAAATCTTAAACATTCTATATGCCAATTAAGTGAAAATTACGAGTGGTTGTGGGTGTATATACGAAAACATCCACCGCTGCTTTATATGTACCTTCGACGTGTATTGACCAAAATATATCATCATCTACGAAATTGGAATTGTACATACTACTCCATTATCTATGTACATCACTACAGTTCGCGATACTGATATTCGTATTACAGTACAAATCTTCGGACATTCACTTGATGCGGAATCATCCGATAATACAGTAATTGGATTAGGGTGCCATTCATTCAAGGCACTTACAATTACCGAGGAACTGTATTTATTTGAACCATATTATCTATCATTAGAAATCTTTATATAAATTTATTCTTATTACATATATTATTATATTACACTAATTACAAGTTACCTTTATTAATTTATTAATTAATTAATTTTTTTTTTTAAATCCCAAAAACAAATATTATTTGTTTTTCAAAAGAAAAAAAAAGTTATAAGTTAATTGTCAAGTTTTATAAGTTAATTCCAAGTCCGGACTCTTCAAGAAAAAAATATATAAAAAGAAATTCGAATAATTGGGAAAGGTGAAAATTTGCTAGTTTTAAGTTGAATTTATATTTAGTTTAGCATTTCTAGTTGTACTCGTAACCACTATATTTTAAAAAAAAATTATGTGAAACATTCAAGCTATTCTATTTGTTTTTGGATTGTGTTAAATTAGAGACAATAAAGACTTCTCTTATGTACTATTTTTAAATTAACAAGAATAATAACGGCTGATTTTTTAAGAGCTTGAGAACTTTTTTTTTAAAAAAAACGCATACAATTTGCAAAATCTCATCGGTTCTTTATTTGAAACGTTAGATTGGTCCATGACATTTACTTTTTGAAGATAATTTCATTTAAATGTTGACCGCGGCTGCGTCTTAGGTGGTCCATTCGGAAAGTCCAATTTTGGGCAACTTTTTCGAGCATTTCGGCCGGAATAGCCCGAATTTCTTCGGAAATGTTGTCTTCCAAAACTGGAATAGTTGCTGGCTTATTTCTGTAGACTTTAGACTTGACGTAGCCCCACAAAAAATAGTCTAAAGGCGTCAAATCGCATGATCTTGATGCCCAACTTACCGGGCCATTTCTTGAGATGAATTGTTCTCCGAAGTTTTCCCTCAAAATGGCCATAGAATCGCGAGCTGTGTGGCATGTAGCGCCATCTTGTTGAAACCACATGTCAACTAAGTTCAGTTCTTCCATTTTTGGCAACAAAAAGTTTGTTAGCATCGAACGATAGCGATCGCCATTCACCGTAACGTTGCGTCCAACAGCATCTTTGAAAAAATACGGTCCAATGATTCCACCAGCGTACAAACCACACCAAACAGTGCATTTTTCGGGATGCATGGGCAGTTCTTGAACGGCTTCTGGTTGCTCTTCACTCCAAATGCGGCAATTTTGCTTATTTACGTAGCCATTCAACCAAAAATGAGCCTCATCGCTGAACAAAATTTGTCGATAAAAAAGCGGATTTTCTGCCAACTTTTCTAGGGCCCATTCACTGAAAATTCGACGTTGTGGCAGATCGTTCGGCTTCAGTTCTTGCAGGAGCTGTATTTTATACGGTTTTACACCAAGATCTTTGCGTAAAATCTTCCATGTCGTCGAATAACACAAACCCAATTGCTGCGAACGGCGACGAATCGACATTTCACGGTCTTCAGCAACACTCTCAGAAACAGACGCAATATTCTCTTCTGTACGCACTGTACGCATTCGTGTGGTTGGTTTAATGTCCAATAAAGTAAACTGAGTGCGAAACTTGGTCACAATCGCATTAATTGTTTGCTCACTTGGTCGATTATGTAGACCATAAATCGGACGTAAATCGCGAAACACTTTTCGAACCGAACACTGATTTTTGTAATATAATTCAATTATTTGCAAGCGTTGCTCGTTAGTAAGTCTATTCATTATGAAATGTCAAAGCATACTGAGCATCTTTCTCTTTGACACCTTGTCTGAAATCCCGCGTGATCTGTCAAATACTAATGCATGAAAATCCTAACCACAAAAAAATCACCCTTTATTTGTTTTAATTTTTTCCTTATTTTTCTTACTTATTATATCTTCTTTCGAGTTTTTTGTTCTCTTTGATTTCACTCCTTTTATTTTTTTGATACAGATTTAGGTATGCAGAAATGCACTAAATATTAGGTCCTTCTCTTTGGGATGATGAAGCCAAATTAAGTGGACCGGCAAGGTAGTGGATTCTTGGCATTTATTCAAGACCATCGTATACTTCTGAAAACCCCACGCCTATTCACCCTGAGCCTAAGCCGGCTACCTATTACCGCTCAGAAGCCTATGCGATGGTAATCTGATAACAGATGCTTAACTGCCCATTAACTTAAATAACTCACAGTTTAGTTTCGTTTCAGTACAGCCTGGACGGATTGATTGATCGAAATGTAACTCCAAACTTCGCTTTTTCCATAAATTGGGAGGTCCCAGTGATTTTTGGCCAAAATCGGTAACCAGGAGTGGCAGCTTCCATAGAAGCTTTTTCGTTTACTGCAAATATTTTAAAATGTGCCCTTATATCATTTACGAAAAAACCATTTAAAACAAAAAAAAAAGTTAAATTAAGTTTCAAACATAATTGGTTCAGATAATTTTTGTTTTGTTAAAAAAACAATGACGGGGTTTGTTAAAAAAAACTTCGTTTCACTAAAATTCGTCATCACTACAGTTCAGGCGGATTGACTATTCGGAATAAGACTTCATCCTTTTGCTTTTCCCATAAAATGGGCGACCCCTACGAAATTAGTATACCGGAAGTGGCAGCTTTCATATTGGCTGTATCAATTTTTACTATATTGTATAGCATTTAAAAAAACGAAATGAAATAAATTTAAAGTTTAAATTTTCAACAAGGGTTGAAACATGGTTGATTTTCTATATATCAGAAAATTCATGGTGAAAGAAAATTGGGTGTTGGCCACATCAGATTCATCCCTCTATTTTTTGTATTTACGCCATTAATTTTAGAATGTGAGACGGTGGAGAGAAATAAATTCTGATTTTATTATTAGACAATTTACCAGCAGACCGCAATCAACTACATATGAGTACACCTACTGAAATAATATTTATTAAAAGGATTTCATGTTTGCAATTGAATTGAGATACGGTCTACAAACATTTTTCAACGTTAAAATGTTATAAACAATTACTGATCGATTCGGTTTATTTGAAGAATATGTAAAAAAAATGGAAGCAGATAATTTCAGGAATATCTAAAAATAGCAAGTAAATACAATACGGAATCAAAATAATAAAAGGTCAGGGTTATCCTAGTTGTTCGAGGGTATCAATTCTCATGTGAATTGCAAGCAACTATTGAAAGGAAAAATGTAAAAGTTTTTTATTTTTTATTTAATTTATTTATTTTTAAAATTTTCCTATTTCTATTAAATCAAACATAAAGTTTTCTATTTACTTATTTAGTATCTACATAGATATGTGCTTCTATACGAATACTGTGCAATATTTTTGCTGTTGCTTGAAATAAAAATTACTGTTTATTTTGAGATAAAGCAAATTTCATCTTCTTTTTAAGGAAGTTGTTTTAAAAATTTAAAAGTTTCATTACATTAAAACTCAGGAGTAACTCGATTTAATTTAATAAATCCATGAAATATGTACTCGTAACATTATTTGTACTTTGTGGTGTGGTATACTCGTACTTTGTCAAATATACACAACAAATTATTTCTTTGTACACGACACACGATTTTTTGTATATTTTATGTTGGCACATCTACCAACGAATCACTTCATATTCACATGAAAATCATGATTTTCCCAGCTGGAGTTTTCTCAAGAGATTTCTATTCGCAGAACATAAATTCGATTACACTTTTTTTGGGTTATTATTCGTTCAGAGGAAATAAATTAAGTATTTTGTATTTCGGCTATAGCATTGTGATTATCTAATCTAAAATTTAGGTTTATTGTATAATTTATACATCTTGTCTGTTACAACCAGGGGTAGATTACGCAACGTAATCTACGTGGTTGCCGACACGTAATCTATTAAGTAAATTACATAGCGATTGTTTTCCGTTCCTCACTTAGACAATGTAGACAACGTCGATAACCTAGGACATGATACTAAAAACCAAATTTTCTCAATGCATTTTATTTATTTTATGTTAGCGGATGATAAATGTCTAGCTGTCTAGCTATTAGGTAATTATTATCCTAGGAGCCATATAAGATTAGGTTTTGATAATAAATCACATTAATTATTCGAAAGTATGTGAGCCGACTCATTTTATATTCTCATTTGGTATAAAAGAACAGGATTTTACTTTTTACGTGTCTTTATTGTAAGTACATGATTAACCTGGACAACATTTTCATCGTGCACCGTTAGTATGATCAAACTCTTAAGATTCTACCACAAATAAAAACCAGACACGATTTAATCTAAAAATCATTTTCACCATCCAATCCGTTCTGATCCCTAATGTACCTGGTTCACATTAAATCAACGCAATACATTTAAGACTGTATGGTACTGAGAGAAACAAATTTCTTTAGTATTGGTAGCACATATTTCAGAATCGGTATTTAAATGCCCCTAAATATATGCACTATTTTGTTTCTTTAATAAATTTGAGTACCATATTTTCGTATAATTTGCTTGGTACTGAGAGAAACAAATTTCTTTAGTATTGGTAGCACATATTTCAGAATCGGTATTTAAATGCCCCTAAATATATGCACTGGTTTGTTTCTTTAATAAATTTGAGTACCATATTTTCGTATAATTTGCTTACTAATATTTACTTATATTGCTTATATGTGTAAAATTATTTAATAAATTTATTGTTTTTATTATTGTTGATCTAAACATTGCATATTATAATAAATTAATAACCACTTACCTTGGACACACTTTTTATTTCGTAATTTACCATCTGGTGATAGTAAATTTTACAAAAATAATCGTCATTGCGGCGTAAAAACAAATAAACTTATCATTTGATGTAATTTTTCGATCGATAAAAATCGAAATGTTTAATATTTTAAACTAAATTTTACATTTTATACGTCATTTCAAGACTAATCTTGATAATCATGTCTTAATCCCTCGATTTTATGTTTTTTAACACCTTGATGCAAAATTTCGCTGTTTAGAGGGAAAATATTGCAAAAATTGATTTGTGCGTTTGAAAAAAAACGATAAACTTTGAAACCTAACCATAGACAAACTGAACATTTTATACTCATGCTAAAGAAAGAATTAGGTCAATTGGTAATATTTTATGGGCAGAAACTGATTTTTACTAAACATCATTTTTGACAATGGTACTCGGCTGTATGGTTCAGTATGGTTCAGAATCAATCGGACTAAATTGTTTTCCTATAATATGTTGAAATTTAACTGCACTTTTAAAAAATGTATGCATGAAAGAAATATTTACTAGTTCATTGAACAAAACAAACGTTTATCGTCCAACCAACTCCACATTTTTTTAGTTTGGCGAAAGCTAGTAGATGACAGCAAAGTATACTTGGTAAGGATTATGTTTGCCATTTTTATAGAGATGGCACTGTAAGTTCTCAACGAACAATTATTTTTGATATTATGCGGCTGTTTATAAAAAATTTAACAAAAATTCTAATAATTTGCGATTGATACAATTTTTTGGTTAAATTACTCAATTTTTATTATCGATGTTGAATTGGTTGGAATTAATAATTTAGTACGCAATTTAAGACTAAATTTATGGCTAACAAAATTCAGGATTAGTTCATACTAGTCGTTCATAGATGGCCGAAAACCATATCTGATATTTAATTAAAATTTGTTAACTAAATTAGAATTTATCAATTTCGACAATATATTTCGACTATTGACAAATCTGAACTTATGCTACTCGTCTATGCCTGACACCGACTTTTTCAAATCGAAAAATATCCCGACAAAATCCGATGGCAACACTAAAATTATAATATCATGACAGTTTTCAATGTCATATCGAAAAATCCCGACGCTATTATTGTTCTTTTATACATCATCCCAGAAAAAATTTCACTATCGTGACACTTTTTTATATCAACACGAAAAAAAATCTAACGCAACAGGTTTTTACCGAGTCATCACGAAAACGAATATGTATATTTCAAAGCTGGTTTCATTATCTACGAAAAGCGCATTGACATCTAAGAAATAGAATTTGTTTCTTACTTTGCTATTTCACATGTGGTTTCATTATCTACGAAAAGTGCATAAAGCCGTGCTCGATAGTTGATATCTCGGTTGACTTCAGGATACTATATCTGGCAAACCACTGATATTTTTTGTTTTTTATTTGTGGATATTTTTCTTCTTTGTGTAATCGTGGATTCATTTACTACACAAAAGCATTTACTATAGAGTTTGATATGAGTTTTTTAATTTGGCACTTATTTTCCTTTTTATGATGTGATAAAAAGTTGTCACTTGTTGAGTAAAATTCCTTCCGGCATAATATATAAAAGAATAATAAAAGCGTCGGGATTTTTCGGGATGACATTGAAAACTGTCATGATATTAGAATTTTAGTGTTGCCATCACATTTTGTCGGGATATTTTTCAGGCTAACTTCTCAGACATAGATGGCAGTAGTAAAATTGTACAAGCTGTACATAACTATATTTGATTCTAAATTGAAATCTTTTCAAAGTTTAAAGATTATTGACAAAAAGCTATACTTAACGCTAAACCAAAATAACGCAACAAAACAATGGAAATTGACTGTATTTGTAAAAATGATAACCTTTCTCGGCGAGTCACAAAAAATTGGGGGAGATTTTAATTCAAGGGTTTAAATAAACCTTAGATTATATGAAAGTTTAAACAAAATTGCCATATGTGACAACTGTGGGAAATTTATTAGTATTGTCGCTCTAGGTGTCTGGGGCTAGTATACGGTGAAAGAGTTCTGCGTTGAAGTTATACATACAAATCTGGTAAATTCTGTCCTCTTGGATACTATTTACTGGACAATAACGATTAAATAAAACGATTTCCTGGTGTATAGCTCTTATATTTTATATTTTTATTTTAAGACGTTTCGATGATGAACACAAATTGTGTTCGAAACGTCGTAAAATAAAAATATAAAATATAAAGGCTATACACCAGGAAATCGTTTTATTTAGCAATTATTAAAGCCCGAAAAAATACTCTAACTAAACTTTAAGCTCAAATCAATATGTTTTGACGCTTATGGCTATAATAACTACTTTTCGGACAAATCGTACACTGACAACAGAAGAAATACTTTTTCATTTATTTTATGTTCACAGTGGACAACGAAGTTTTATGGACATTTTAATTGAATGAAAAGAAAGTGGCAAAATTTAATTCGAAAATTAAAACAATATTAGCAATGAAGTGTCAATGAACACTTGCGCCAAGATGATGAAGAGTTCGGATCATATTTCCGCAACACGTCAATAGCTCCAAATCTACGTTTCATACGATGAAATAAATTGGAACTGGCGAATACTAGTGATAGTTCATAACATCTTAAGGCTATATGGTACTGAAAAAACAACAAATTTCTTTTTTAATATCGATATTTAATGCCCCTAAATGTATTCACTGGTTTGATTCTTTAATAAGTTTGAGTATCATAATTTTGTAAAATTGCTTACTAAACTTTATTTATATTGTTTATATGTGTAAAATTAATTAATAAATTTATTATTTTTCATTATTGTTGATTTTTCAATTGTTTATTGTTGGCTTCCTTCAAGCGCCTTCTTACTGACAATTGTCTAACAGCTCCATCTCGAACTTGTTTTAGCTCCTGCTGCACATCGAAGCCCGTGAGATGGCGATTTCGCAGTAAAGTTAGGACGATAAATCGATCGTCTCAGATGTACCAACACCGACTGTACCTGTCTTCATTTTAGGTTCCTATGTCTTCAAAAACAATGATGGACGGAATGCTTCATTCAACGGTGAACGGTATACAGACATGATTTCTAACTTTTTTGTACCCCAATTGGCTCGCATAAATTGCTGATATATGGTTCCAACAGGACGGTGCCCATGCCGCACCGCAGCGCGGGATACTATTAATTTACTCAAAGAAACATTTGACGAAAGACAAATTTCACGTAATGATCCTGTTAATTGATGATCCATTAGATTATTTTCTTTGGGAATATGTTAAGTCACTTGTCTACGCCGATAAACCAGAGACGATTGAACACTTTGAACACAACATTCGGAGAGTTATTAGCGAGATACGGCCGCAATTGCTGCGAAGAGTGATCGGAAATTGTACCTCCAAATTACGACATGTACGCGCCAGCCGCGGCGGCCTCATGAACGAAGTCATATTCAAGCATTAATTGCATAAAATTATTTATCCAATAAAGCTAGTTTAACTGATATCCAAAATGTTTTTCTTTATTCTATTTTAATTTAAAATTGTGAACCTCTAAAGCAACACCCTTTATAAATACAAAGAAAGGGTTAGGGAAAAAGTTCGTGGCCTTTTTTGGGTGACATTGAAACAAAGAATTTTTTTATTTCAAATGAACTTTCTTAAACAAAATATATGCCATTTTGATTGATCCCATCATTGTAGAACGTCTGTAGCTTAGAGGCGAAAAATCGAGACAATTCATTGTCGTAGTCCTCTTTTGAATTCAATGTAAAACCTGTTTAGTTACTTTAATGGTTTAATAATAATAATTGGTAATCCGATGGTGCAACGTCAGACCTATATGGTGGGTATATCAAAACTTCCCAGCCAAGCTCTCTCAGTTTCTGCCGGATCATCAACGATGTGTGTGGTCTAGCGTTGTCATGATGGAACACAACTCCCTTTCTGCTGATCAATTCTGGACGTTTTAACTGAATTGCTTACCTTAAACGCATTTGTTGCTGACAGTAAAGATTAGAATCAATCGTTTGGCCCGGTGGCAGCACCCCACAATGACGATTCCTTTCCAACCCCACCAAACACGCAGCATTACTTTTCTTGGCGTCAATCCTGGCTTTAATACCGTTTGGGAAGCTTTACCTCGTTTCGTCCATGATGTTTTTCGCACAACGTTATCGTATCTTATTGACTTTTCATCACCAGTAATCATTCACTTTAAAAATGGCTCGATTTCGTTCCGTTTCAGCAGCGTTTCGCAGGTCGAAATCCGGTTCATCAAATTTTTAACTGTTAATTCATGTGGTACCCAAACGTCAAGCTTTTTTTGTATCCAGCCATTTTCAAATGGTTTAAAACTGTTTTGTGATCAATATTTAGTTCTTTACCAATTGCATGGCTGCTTATATGACGGTCTTATTCAATTTTCTGCATGATTTCATCGACTTTTCCAGTGGTTATTCGACCAGAGCGAGGTGCATCTTTGACATCCATATTTCCAGAACGAAAGCGCTTGAACCATTTCTTTACTGCTGATTTTGATAAAACACCTTCTCCATAAACAGCACAAATTTTTTCGCAAGCCTGAGCAGCGTTTTTACCTTTGTCGTAATTAAATTGTAAAGTACAAGTTAAAACGTCACCTTTCAAACACACATAAGAATTACGATCAATGGTTCCTGAGATATATGAATGTAAAGCCATCTACCGGGAACAAGGCCACGAACTTTTTCCCCTACCTTGATATGATAATACGTATTGGACATATTAAATGTTATTAAATTTAAAATTGAAATCTTTATTGATATTAATTGGTTCTCACGGTTTCAAATAAATTCAAGTAATGATTTATTTTACTAAGTTTTAAGTGCAAATAATTATAATACGAGTACTTCGTGAATTAATGAGAAATAAAAATTTGAATTTTCTTGAATCTAATGAACAATTGAACAAATTTTCATCCTCTGACTCTGATTCCGACACCCAAGTAAAGCTAGAAGATTTCTTTAGCAATCAAATTATTTTATTGGGATTTTCTGACCCAATTTCTGAGTTTTACGAGATGGTAAAATTGAATACTGAGATTACTCTAAAATTGATACCTGATTTTGATCGAACTCCAGCCAATCTACATTCATTTATTATTGCTGTGAAATAATATACAAAACTTTAGCCGCAACCGAATAAGGGAATTTCTTGACTCTGATTCCTTGAAGACTTTTGGAAAAGCTTATAATTTAATAAAACATCAAACTCTTGATAGTTCGACAGCTCTAAAGGAAGCACTTACTAAACTAATTGGAGAAAACTGATCTTTAGAATTGTAACGGAATCTAATCACATTCCGTTCCCAAACTCATCTAGATGAGAGAGATACGTTTTATGGGAAATTTGCTCAGATAAAGCATAAACATTATGTGTTATAAGATTTTATTACGTTTAATAAATTGAAGATAACACTTCACCCAAGAAACTCATATTGAGGTCAAATATTCCTCTTTTCACTTATGCTATGTAACATTGTAATGACTGCATACCATAATGTTTACAAACGTAAAGTCTTTTTCTTCTTCTACGAAATTTGATTTGGTGATGCATAATGTTTGCAAAAATATACTTCCTATGTTGATCGTCAAGAAAATTCGTGGAAGCTAATTTTACGTGAGCGATATTTATGCTTATTCAGCAAAGACGCGTTTTATTGTGGAAATTTAGTTGTTGATCGATCTCTGTTTTTCTTCTCTTTCCTACAATAATCACCAGCAAAAATAACTATAAATATTGCGGAAATTGGAAAAGTTTTTTTGTGGAGTGGAGTAGCGTCATGACATTACGACAGTTAAGTGTTGAAATTCGTTAAGTTGGGTAGAAATTAATAATTTTTTTTTAGCTTACTAGTTTTTAAGTAATTAAGATGAAAATTTAAACAACCCCAATATACAACCACGGTTGATTCGGTCCGCATAATGGGTTGATGACGCTACCATTACTTAGGGGTCCGGTACTCCACACAACCTCCCTTCCTTCTTCAATAGCGGTTAATAAGGCCACTATCTGAGCACCTCAACACCCACGCCATTTAATCTTAGCAACTGAGCTGCGGGTGAAATTAGCGCATAGGGTACATGGCGGATAGCTGGCAAATTCTATGAAACCGGGCTGGCCTTAAAAAACTTAGAGGCTAACCCGTTTCAGAATCTATTCAAATTCAACTGATTCAGGTCACTCAGCTTTGAAATGAGAGCGTTCAAAACTACTCAAACCGTAAAGAAACCTTGTTATCCGATTTGAATACGGTCAGTACCGAATTACCGGATAAAACCAAGATTGATGTAATTTTAGCCCTTCGAGCGTTTTAAGAAAGTCTAAGAGACGATCTTAAACTCTTAATCTTGTTACCTTTCTAGTTTGCGACACCGGTAGCTTTGTTCGGTGAGGTGTCTAATACGTGGGTTAACTACACTAGTTTGAAGGTGACAATAATACCTGAGAATACTGTTATCCTTAAATTTCACTCAACCAAATTAAACTATTTATAATTTATCGTAACATGAATAAGCAAAAATTAGAAAATATGTACAAAATACATTAATAAAAAAATTAAAGTAAAATTTAATTAAAATTAAGTAAAAAAAATTAATATTTACAATGCTTCTTTTTTTAATTCCTTTTTGCGGAATATTTATAAATCCAAATTCTGGTCCGCCCGTAGAATTTCAAATCCTCCTACTATCTGCACAAACGATTTAACTGGTTATAAATTTCCCAACTTCAAGAAACCAAAAACTGCTCACACAAAATTGGCTCAAGAAACACCCGCTTCTCAAATAAATTTTGCACAACTGCTTCACAAATTTTAGGTAGACATTATATGTATATATTTTTTTAATAAAGTTTTATTTACATTTATACATAACACATTTTACATATTTATAGTTTACATTATTAGAAAAATCATATTTTTATATAAATTTGAACGAAAATTGTTAAATACATATTTCCTTTTAATTTGTTTAATTGGTATATTTATTATTATTGTATTAGTATTGTTTTTAAATGTGCATCATAAACTAATTATTATAAACTAACAAATCACTTCCTAATTGAATATCTGTCTTTTTTTCACAACCAACTCAAACTAAAACTTTCTTACCATACTTCCAAACAAAATTTTTCTGTTCCAAAAATGAAAACTCCAGGCTAATATTATCTAATTTTTTTCCCCCCGAAAGTTGATAAAATTTCTTAACTAGACCTAAACAAGTATAAAAGCCATGATGCAATAATCTAAGCATATCGTTTCCAAAATCTAACGGAAGCAGAAGCAAAAGCTCTAAAAGAAGAGATAATTTTTAATTCGAGGAAAGCCTTTCTTTCAGCACCTATCCCAAGATCTATCATTACAGGCCATATTTCCCGACGCGGGTTTTCACACCGTATAATTCAACGAATTTCCCAAAAACTCCTACCAACATCGCTAATCCTCATTAAAATCAGCCCAAATCTATTCCCAGATTTATTTCAGTTAATCAAGTTTCACTGACTTGCGCTTACTGGAAGCACCCGGTCATCATATAAGTGAATGCCGCAAAAAGATGTACGCCGATTTTAGAAAGGTTACCGCCGATAATCAGTCTAACAATACTATGCCTAACAAATATGAGAACTCAATCAAAACGTAACTCGTCAAACTTTTCGAATAACCAAGGTTCGGAGAACCTCTTGTGGCTCGATCCACAAAGCAGGAGCGCTCCACATCGAGTCCAGGTCAAATAAAGAAGCACGTTAATAAATTTTTTCTACTTTTTACTTTAGATTTTCAAGCCGGTGAAACTTGACTTACCCACTGATATTATAAACACTCAAATTTCAGTTAATATTTTTCATTCAGATATCGAGCGTCTCGATATCGCACGTCCTAATATCCTCTATTTTCTTGTCGACACCGGAACTGATATTAGTCTCGTGAAAAGTGAACGTCTAAATCAACTGGACATGCAAGAACAATTGGTTCACCTCCTAGTACCATAATCATTTTAGAAACCTTCCAATTTCCGCATATCCTTCATGTTGTTGATAACTCCTTCCCTATTCCGTGTAGTGGTATCCTCCTGTAAGATCGATTTCAAAAATAAAGCTCTTAAGAATTCCATTTATGGAAGGTACTGTTATTCTCTCCTGTCGAAATAGACATCAACGATGAGCTCATCTAACGAGCTATCATATTATGACATTTTCAACTAAATTCGTGAACCAATAAAGTAAAAGATGACCCTAATGCTGCACCAGCACTTGTAGCACAATCCAATGAAAATGGTACTGGAATTTTTTACAAATTAATTACAAATTTGTTACACAGTTAGAAAATTTTTTACAAGTCCCGTTATTCTGCAATTCGTGTATGGGCTGGCATTAGACAAAGCTACACCACACTTTTCGAATTTTTGTTAATATTTATTGTATCGGGCTGGGGGTGGTACTGGAATTTTTTACAAATTAATTATAACATATCGGCATAGTTCAACCCCCAAAAAACTACCCCTAAGGGGTGCAATTCTTCAAAAATCATATTTTTCGTTACAACCAGCTCATCGCATTTCTGTTAATTTTCTGTTTACATTTGTTGTATCGTTGTATCGTACTGGGGGTGGTACTGTAACTTCTTACAAATTAACTACAACATATTGGAATAGCTCAACCCCCAAAAACTACCCCCAAGCGGTGTAATTTTTACACCCTTAATTTATTACAACAGCCCACACCCACAAAAATCGATCGTAATGGATCGAACTTCCTTCCTTAGCAAGAATAAGGTATCCTTGAATTTATTACAATAGCCCACACCCACAGAGATCGATCAAAATGTATCGAACTTCCTTCCTATGTAAGAAATAGGCACTCCTGAATTTATTACAACAGCCCACACTCACAATAATCGATCAAAATTTATCAAACTTCCTTCATATGCAAGAAGTAGGCACCCCTGAATTTATTACAACGGCCCACACCCACAAAAATCAATCAATCATACAACAGCCCACAGCCAAATTTGTGGGTTTGGGCTGTTGTAATAAATTCAGGGATACCTAATTCCTGCATAGGAAGGAAGTTCGATGCAGTTTGATTCATTTTTGTGGGTATTAATTCAGTTTCGTAAGAGGACTATGATTTTAAAGATGCCCCCTAGTGCATCTTTCATTTAGGGGGGAGGTCTTGTATAATTTTATAATTTGACCGGTAATACGAAAATAACCGAATCGTTCTACGGCTTGATACGGTACTATGCAATTTTATTAAGATACTTTCTAATTTGCTTCTTTTTCGATCCATCGAACGATCAACATCATCAACAAAATAAAATTGGTAATAATAAAATGAAATAATATAAAATTATTAAACTTTATAAATTAACATAAAATGAATAATTAATTAATTAAATAAGAATAAAGGTGAATGATGAGTTCACAAACTTTTAATTTCTGTCGGTCTGGTATATAAACAAATGTTTATCGTTTCGCCAAGCATATTATGCACGCAATAATATATAACAGAATAGGGAATTGGGAAAAATATTTTCATAACATTTTTGTCCAAATTGTTTTTTTTGTGGGCCTACCGAAGGAATAAGTTTAGTGCAAAAATTTTCAAAACAAAGTTAATTCGGAAACTTTTGTTCCCCAAAATTTTTATAGGGAATAATATTTTCCCATTTAACTTTGTGTCGAAAATATTTACACCAAGCTTATTCCCTCTGTAAGGCACAAAAATACAATTTAGACAAAAATGCTATGAAAATAATTTTCCCAATTCCCTATTCCCAGGGAAAGGTAGAATAGGGCCACTAGCGTGATTTACAAATAGTTGTTGACGTATGCAAGACAGTCTTACCAAAAGTGCTCTAACTTTAATTTTCGCTTTAGAAATGTGCGGTGTATTCGAGATCTTCGTATACATTCGTAGTAAAAGAAAGTCGGATGTTGGTCACAACATATTGTCCACACCAATTTTGCACGTAGCTGTATTTTTCTGTTTTACATGTTGTGTTGATGTGCTTATATCGAATTTTTCAGACGGTCGTTAACTCTAACAATTATATGCACAATTTATGGGGTCAACGAACATCTCGTAGCAGTAACTTGCCTACAAATAATAAATAAGTGTTCCTCAATGTTACTAAACCGTTTTGGATTTACTCTTTATATGGACTGCGCGAAATTTTAAAATTGTCTATATTCACAGTGTATGTGTTTTCTCGAGAAATGAGTAATAAATTTCAAACAACTGGATTGGAGGAAAAATCTATTGCTAATCTATTATTAATAGTGTTAAACTAACGACAAGGATAATGCAATTCCACACTATTATTATTAAGTGCTTTAGTCTGCAATTTAGCTGTATAAATTTTATTAATGGATAGCTGGTGCACTTATCGGATTATTTCGGTATATACCGGGTGATTTTTTTAAGCTGAAACTTTCAAATATCTCGGAAAATAAGCACTCTGCGAAAAGATGTCCATTATCAAAATTTAATCACTCCGGGGGGAGGGGGGAGGAGGCATACACTAATGCTTAAATTAGTACCCTGAGACGCGAGGGACTCACGTTAATGAAGCACCCCGAAGGGAACAGAAAACTACTACGTCCACGTCGTTGTTTCTGGGTTACGCTGAAAGTAATTTATTCTCCAGCCAATTACATTTCTACAGGTAATAATTTCCCAGGTATTTAGATATTTTTAAAACAAAATATAAAAAAATTTCATTTATTTGAAAAATTTAATATCGACATTACAGCGCCATCTATCATGAATCGAAAAAAATGTTTCAAGGGGTTCCTATTTTAATTTCAAAGTTACCTCCCACCTTACTGACAAATAGAGATGGAGGGGTGCCGATTTTAGCACTAATGCATGTCTCCCCGGAATGATTAAATTTTGATAATGGACATTTTTTCGTAGAGTGCTTATTTTCTGAGATATTTGAAAGTTTCAGTTTTATAAAATCACCCGGTATATTCAAATATAAAAGCGATATTCTGTTCTCAGTATTTATAATTTTCATCTAATATTGCATAGAATAATAATTATTTTTCGCTTTTTTGTTCATTTTGTAAAATGAAAATTAATTTACACTCTCGTACTTTAATGCTGTATATTTTAGGTATATCGTTACATAAAATTTTCCAGCGAAGTGAAAATAAAAACCCAACGATTTCAGATATAAGTACCGAATATAATGCTACTATGTATGTAATTATTTTGATATACGAGCAAATAAAATAAATTAATTATCCTGTTTTTAATAACCATTGTAATTATCTTTAAATTGCGTTTGTGTACCTTTTGTGTATCAAATTGTTAATAAAACAATCCTTGAAAACAAAAACGAGCGAGAACATTTTGATGTTGAAATTAAATTTCAGTAAAGGGTATTCCAATTTGCTTAAGAATGAAAAATCATATTTTGTAAGTGATTTACTCGGATTGTTTACCGACCAGCAGATTACGATCACATATTACGATCTGTGATTAAAAGAAATACATCTACGACCCCCTATCGGCGTGCAAAACTCACCCATCTTCCATCTCTTTCGATGTACTATAGGCTGGCATGGAGCCATGCAATGCACAGACGGTAACTATTGGCTTCA
This sequence comes from Nephrotoma guestfalica, assembly GCA_963691935.1. NCBI lineage: Eukaryota > Metazoa > Arthropoda > Insecta > Diptera > Tipulidae > Nephrotoma > Nephrotoma guestfalica. The sequence goes on along the minus strand of OY829913.1, from coordinate 224,428,482 downwards.
CTTATACCAAAATAGGAGCAAGCTTTGTATAACTTACATTACATAACTATTTAAAAACTTAATATTTTGCCAGCAAATTGATTTGTTTACAACCAATTTGACATCTACCTTGTATTGTAATGGAATAATGTCGATCGAATTTTGTACAAAATTTTTATAGCAAAACACTTAGTTGAGTTATTCAAAGTTATGGGTCTATGCACGGCAACAAGAAAAATTTGTGTAAATTGACAAAAAACAAAAAGAAACCTCTCACTGAAAATTACCATCAGCGGGTGAACACGTATCCTGACGTTTTAGAATTATTGCTCGTTCATAGTGGGGTTTTAGAATTACTGCGCACGTTAAAAAGTTGGTCCTTCGAGCCAGATTGTATGAAACAGGTTACGAATCCGGAAAAGTTATAATAATTGAAATACATAACCTCAAACACAAATTCACTCAACGCTCAAGTCAGATCGTCGGTAGACAGATCAGTAGGCAGATGGCATGGATTATTAAAAGAATTCAACGACGACGATGTGAAAGTCATCATGCTTAAGCCAGACGAGGACGGGGATATATCTTTTAAAGACGACTACCACATGACCGTCGCCATGCTTACCACGTGGATTCGTAAACGATCAATTGCAGAGTTAATAGTACCACAGCCGGCAGATCAAACGGCGAATTTGAACACGTCACAATTTAATCTGGATGCGGAAGCGAAATTGAAATGGCCCAAGATAAATATCCCGAAATTTACTGGCAACTAAACAGAGTGGCCTTCGTTCTTCGACCTGTACTCCAAAACCATCCACAAATAAAAACGGTTGAGTCAGCCTCAGAAATTTCAGTACCTCAAGGTTCTGCTTGATGGGGAAGCTGCGGCGCTACTTCGGCACATTTTGGTAACGGAAAACAATTATAAAATAGCGTTAGCCAAGTTGCAGGTTCGGTACGATCGCAAACGTCACAGCGTTACCGCATTTATTAAAAAGTGTGTGAGTTAACCTAGCATTCAACACTCTAATGCTGGAACACTACGAAAAATTATTGACACATCGGATGAGGTAGTACGTGGGTTGAAAGCGCTGGGCAAAGCTGTAGAAGCCAGAGACCCATGGCTTATCTATGTTTTACTCGATAAACTGGACGATGTAACCAGAACAGCATGGGCACATCACTCGACATCCAAAGTACGGTTTTTTTTTAAGTTTTTAATACGACGCTTTGATGCATTGGGAACAGTTACGAGTAATTCAAAGCGCATTGGATAAAGAAATGAAGCATGAACTCATATAACAGCTCACAGCGAAACAAAATCATCAACTTCACAATCACACACTCCAAATAAATGTGCGTATTGTTCAAGCTTGAAGCATTTGTTGTTACAATGCAACGAGTTTATCTCAATGGACGCACAAAAACGAAGAGATTTTATTCATGATAATCATCGTTGTAATAACTGCTTGAGCATAACCCATCCAATGTCAAGGTGTTCAAATCGAGCAAGATGTCATAAATGTGGAAGACGCCATCATACGTTGTTACATTCAATTAAATATTCAAACTCGGCAACTGCTGCAACTGCAACTGAGTACGTATCTTCAAAGCCAACGAAAACTCAACCTCTCACAGCGGTCTGTAATTACGAAGGATAGGGTTTAACGGTGCTGTCTGCTGTCTCATTTCAACTGGAAAACTCAACGGGTGGCTTCTCAACCTGTTGCGCACTTCTGAAATCGGAATCCCAATTAAATTCAATCACCAATTCATGTGTGGAACGACTAAACTTACTTAAGAAACACTCGAATATGGTAGTCAATAGAGTAGGTCACAAGATCGCTGAACGAGGCATTGTAAAAGTGAAGGTGAAGACGGAAAATGAACACGTCCTACCACGCATAACCTGTAGATTACCTACTCAGCCAATTGCTATAAACATGAATGAAATTGGCTCGATAGAATTGGCTTATCCCACGTTTAACAAGGAATCTGAGTTGACATATTGTTTGAAATACTTCTTGATGGTACCAGGCACATAAAAGATTCACAGTTGTTGAAAAACACCGTTTTTGGCTGGGTGATTGTTGGGAAAATAGTACTCGAGTAAATGATGCAAATGATGATCCGGCATTATCTACAACTATAAATTTAATACAACTGGATACGACGTTGAAATTTTGGGAAGTGGAATCAGTTGGCAACGATAAAACAATCTTGTCTCCGGAGGAAACTTTATTTTTATAATATTTTGTCAACCATACTACCCGAGACACAAGTGGTCAATTCATCGTCAAGTTGCCATTTAAAACATCAAGTACAAATTTAGGCAACACGTTTAATCTTGCTATGCGAAGACTTCAGGCTCTTGAACGTCGTTTCTCTCAACAGCCAGAATTTAAAGACTCATACACTATGAAGAAGTTTCATCATCACATCAGGTTACATCACTATCCTATTATTTGCCGCATTGTGGAGTGCCCAAGTCGACCGACGAGGGAAATAAATTACGAGTTGTATTTTATGGGTCGGCCCAACCATATAACGGAAATCGCTTAACAATTGCTTAGTAGTCGGACCAACCGTTCAAGCTAGTTTATTTAATATTTTGTTACGTTTCCGAGAGAAGAAATAGGTGTTTTCTGCGGATATCGAAAAGATGATGGTGGCGCTGATCTGCAAAAAAATTTTTGGCGAGAGAATCCATAGCGTGATATCAATCAGACCATTTACAAACTGCGGTGTGGACTATGCTGGTCCATTTAATTTTCATCTCATCAAGGGAAGAGAACAAAAACCTTATCAAGGTTATATGTGCTTATTCGAATGTTTGACAGTTAAGGCGATGCGCATTGAGTGTTGATTTGTCGATTTGTAGCACGCAGAGGTGTTCCGTCCAACATATCTAGCGATAATGGTCGTAATTTTGTTGGAGCTAAAGCCAACCTACGGAAAACCGTCGAAATGCCCATTTGAAACTCCACAAACACACTTAAGTTTTCTGCAGCAGCTTGCATTAAATGGAATTTCAACCCACCCCAAGCTCCGCATTTTGGTGGCATCTGGGAGTCGGCAGTCAAGTCGACTAAATTCCAGCTGAAACGCGTACAATCCTCACACTGGAGGAAATGGTTGCCTTATTGACGGAGATCGAGAGCATATTAATTAGCCGCCCCATCTGCGCGACAACAAAACCAAACATCGAAATGCTAACACCATCGCACTTTTTGCTAGGCCATAGTAATTTAAAAATTCCTGAGAATGACCTAGCCGAAGCAAAGAGTTAAATGGTGTAAAGTGGGTGAATCAGTAAGCATCAACGACATAGTAGTTATTCACAAAAAAACATATTCCATCATGCAATAGAATCTGTTTTTTGTGAATAACTACTAACTATTACATTTGCGTTGTCACAATCAAAACAGCTTGTGGCATTTTTCAACGTCCAATACGTAACATATGAGTCTTACCCGCGTCCCAGCAGGAAAGCAACAGTCAACAGGATGCACTTCACAGTTATGAATCACACAATACAGTCGACAATCGAAAACACAAACAAAATGCATTACACATTCACGAGGGTTCAAATTCCACGAGTTCAACACCAGCAAGTGACAAAGAACTACGTAACGTAGTTAACTAGTAGTGGATTGCCTATAATCAATCTCTAAGTTTTCTTTTACTGAACCAAAAGGTTCAAGGCGGGGATGATGTTGAGTTCACTTACACCAAAATAGGAGTAACCTTTGTGCTAAACCGACGTGTTTACACTTATCTAAAAATATAACAGCAGATCATTAAGTAGGTTATTGCCATTGCTCCGTATGTGTTGGTGTTGTCTCCATATTCGTAATATTTAACTAAAATTACAATTATATTTAACTTTAAATTAATTAATTGCATTATATAACTTACTCGTACCTATTAAAAAACTTAATATTCTGCCAGCAAATTGATTTGTTTACAACGAATTTGCTTGACATTTTTAAAAGGAGGAAAATTTACCCCATAGCAGAGTATGGAGACATCTACCTTGTAATGGATTAATGTCGATCAAATTTTGTACTAAATTTTTATAGTAAAACACTTAGTTGAGTTATTCAATGTTATGGGTCCTCTGCACGGCAACAGGACAAATTTGTGTAAATTGACAAAAAATAAAAAGAAAGCTCTCTCTGAAAATTACCATCAGCGGGTGAACACGTAACCTGGAGTTTTACAATTAAGTCCAGTAACTTAAATAGGTCATATAGCCGTACGTCTTCGATTTGGGAGTAATTGCGAAAAGTAAGACGAGAAAATTAACCGCGAAAGAGCAGGAAGAAAAAAACGTAAGTTTAAAACATACTCGTATTTTGAAACGGACATTTTACAAGAACTAAAGTCCGAACGAAGCAGTAATCATGTAGGAACTATTTATTTTCACAATTTCGGAGATCCTCATCAATCAAGATCTCAGTATTAGTTAAGAGTGTTAGTTAAAATCAGAACTACTCAAAACCAGACTGAGATCGATGATCAATACTTAGAATCTCATCTTCCATTAAGATACAACGCATGATCTAAAAGCTGTTATATGTTGACCACTCTCACCAGTGTTGTGTGACTACGCGTATTTCCAAATTATCTACATGTCGATGTCGAAAATAGCGTAGACAATTCATTTTTAAGTAGATACATAATGTCGAGAATTGGTAGAGTATGTAGACAATTAGTAGACAATCTATATTATCGCTTTTTGCTGTTTTCAATTTTTATAATAAAATTGGTCTGATTGAAATATCTTGGTCGATCGATGTCTTCGTAATTGGTACAACCAAAAGCCATTTCATTTTCGTTCGTGGAATAAATTTTGTAAATCCAGGTTTAATAAAATAAATTATATTAATAATAGTTGACATTTCTTCAGCGTACACTGGTAGGTCCCGTAACCGTCATAACAACCGTTTACACGATCCTGTAACATTTGATGAATTGCTGTATGATTCTCTCGGGAAATGAGAGAAAGATTTTTTCAGTTTGCAGCGGGCTTTATAGAAATAAATTACAAATAAAATGCCGATATGTTGTCATCATATTGCTGTGCGAGGCTAAATTCGGCTGTGGTTTATAAGAAATTCACTGCGCCTGTGAAACTCTCTATCTATCAATCAACTTTTGCGAAACGAATACTTCATTTCTTAACGATTTTAACGTTCGTTTCTTGAGCGTCGTAGTCGGAGTACTACATAACTTCTTGCAGAAAATAGTTTTTTGGTTGATTTTAGTGTTTTTGGTTGGCGGACTGACGACGAGTTTGTGCAGAACCGATTGTTTCATAAGGTTTTTAAAAACTAAAATTGGTGGGGGTGTGATTAATTTTTTCTTGAATAAGAAGACGTATGGAGAGTTTTTGATGTAAGCGATTTTCATTTTGTTCAGGTTAGCTGAGAAATTCATTTGTTCGAGAGATTCACAAGGAGGGACAAGTGGCAGAGATAGATAAGACAACCGCAACTTCATCACCAACGCCAAGCCGTTGCTTCGATTAGTACAAATATGGGTGAGCATTTTCAAGGCATGCCAGTATGCCTAAATCATCAACCTTGGGCTAGGATTCAATGGTACAACCTTTCATCGATCCAATAAAAATGATTACAGAAAGGAATACTATAAGAAATAATACAAACCGGCAAACACAAATATCAACCTTCGGTTATCGTACACGGGAATTAAAACGTAAGAACTGTAACAGAAGCATTAAGTCGAGCACAATTGAAGAAAGAAATGCTGAATTCCAAAATCTAAAATATTGGCCTCAGGAAAGTGAGATGGAAAAAAGTGCAAAGTAAACACAAGGAAGAAAATTACCTCTGTAGGCGACGATATATTAACAACAGATAAAGCAAAAAAGGCGCTGATTGAATGAAATCCAGTTAAAAGCCAAATAATCTTAGCTATTCAAAAATAGGAAACACAAGCAGATGAAATAACCAAGGATGAGTTCTATGAGCACAATTGGCTGAACAAGAAACCATCTAGATCACGTAATGATTAACAATATGTCATGTCTCACGACATTACAAGATATCAAGAAAATAAGAGATGCAGACATTCACAGTGACCACCAACTGATAATATCACAATTCAAAATTAGGCCTGTAGAATGCATCAATTCATTTCGGAAGAAATTTAACACCAACAGATTAAACAATTGCATCACAAGAAATACAATTTTTGAAGTTGAGAGCTCAGCTTCCAAACAATTGAAGAAGCAACTACAAACACACTCAAATACTAAGAATACAGACGCAAACTCTGGATCAGTAATAAAACTGGGAAGAAAATTGAAGAACTTCCGCATATCAAGTTGCAAATATGTCAACAAAATAAGTAGGAGCTGAAACGTCACTACGAAGATTATTGCACGATAAATCAATAAAATTACAAGGAGTGACCGCAGCAAATTCACCGAAAACATACTCACGGTAGCAGGCCCGAAACACGGCAATCGGATAATTTACCAATATCCTATGAATAAGGGATGTATCTGGTAAAATCTTAACAACAGACGAAGCACAATTGAAGAAATGGAAGGAATATCTCGAAATTTCAAAGCGAAAATATTCAAAAGAGACCTAAAGACAACTGCAACAACTCTATAACATCAGTAATAACAGAAGTGTAGACTTCCGGTAGAATATCGCTAAAATGGAAGGTAGGTTTGACTATAACGAGGGCGACCAGGTGACAACACGCATCATAATTGAGCTATCTAACCAATGGAATTCATCACTGCACCTATGTGAATTTCAAACTTCTGTTCCTGGTAGTAGCGCGTTCCTTAACGGTATCCAGTGGGGATTAACAGAGAAACTCAATGATCTGGATTACTCACATGGCATACGCCGGCTAACACACAAACACGCCGGAATGCGACATAAAATACAGAAGCTATCAGATCTAGTAAACGTAATTGGCATCAAAATATATATCAGGAAAAGCATGACGTTGAGGCTAAATACCTAAATAGCCACACCGATTTATATCAACCAATAAGAAATAGAAGAGGCCAATGAAATTGTATACCTTGGTTGTACTCTAGCACTAAGAGGTGAAGATTTAAAGAAACGAATAAAAAAAAAAACAGAACAACTTTCAACATATTACACAAACGGTCGAACACATCAGCCTTATCCCACAACACCAAAAATGCGGTCAGATGAGTCACTACATAGATAAAAAACAGATTTTTGTTAGATGTTTCTGGCCCTGTTCGAAAACCTCCCAATATTAGTTGTCTGGGCCTCGAATTGGCATCCAATGAATTTCAAAATATGAAAGTGCGATTCGTGGAAAGCATTTGGATGTGACAAGGCTCTCATGATGGTTTAATAAAATTAATTCAAATAAGTCATAAATCTGTTGATGTTCATATAACTTATTGGATGTGGACTTTTTTGGTTCGATGCCAAGGAAGTGTATTTCCCATTAACATTTGTCAAAACCCGAAACTATTTAGATATTATTATTTTAGAACTATGAGTAACAAATTTTTGTGCAATATCTAATTTTTTATGTAATGAAAGTACTTTAAAAATTTAAATTTATGAACTAAACCCTTACCGAATTTCTATAACCGAAATTAATAATTTTTATAACTTTTTGAATTAATTGTGTATAAGTCAAATCTACTTTGTAATTTTCAAAGAAGGAAACCAACTAGTTTTCTTGAAGTTCCCATTTTGTACAAAATTTTCGTGTGATAATTTCTTTTTCTGTGTATTTTGCGGTTTCAATTTACGATAAAAGGTTTTGAACAAAGCTACTCGTACTATGAGTAAAAATAAACAAAATAAATTTTCAAATTCAGTATTTAATACTGTAAATTACGAAAAGTACTTTATATCTGTTACATTGTAGATAGAACTGGAAAAATAACAAAATATTTCCTTTTACTGAAAGGATATCGTAATAACTTCCTTCCATTCGACGCAATTTAAATAAATACCAAACAATTATATTCAAATCATTTTCATTTCATTTTCACATCACATTGAGTTGTTAGTTTTGATTTTAGTACGGTTATTTATGGAACGTTAAATTTATTTGATTTATTTGTGCTGTTTTCCTGGGAGCGGAAATACAAATATTCGCGTTTTTATCGTCAATCAAATATACTCATAATTAACGATGTGGAAAATGTTCCAAGTTATTATTAGGGACAGTAAAATAGAACAACGTAATTTAAATGTTAAAGTTCCTTCTGGTTTGATGTACATAAATATGAACTATGTAATACGACCCTATTGCTATCCTTGCCCAATTTTGTTTTTGTTATACCCTTTGTGACCCTTTTTACTGATGTTATTTTATCTAAAATGTTTATAATGGATATGAAAAACAATTGCTGATTTTATCTTCAATGTCCTTAGGGCTGAACTCGTTCGAGTAGAAAATTTTATTCTTGCCGCGAGAATGTTTAAAGACCGACATATCTAGCACTTATTTGACTGTTGCAGAACCTATTTATCATGACGCTAATGTGCCGCTTTAGTCACTCGCTGTCACTTCATCCTTCGTTTTAAAAATGTTATATTTATTTTTAAACATTATATTAATCTCCATTCCTTCCTTTTCTTCGACAGGCAAATAGAAAATGTTCATTCAATAAGAGCATGTTTCACAACTTTAAAGAAACACCAAAATTTTAATGCCTGTTAAAAGAATGTCCAGTCAGAATAATGTTGTTACTCGATAGAGTTCTCTTTTTTGACACATTATTCATCTTAAAGTCTGTTCATTCCTTAAACCTTCACTAGTATCTGAAAAGTCATTTAACTCAAGTATTCGTGGTTTGCAATTTATCGATGATCATTCTAGTTCATGATTAGATTATCGTGAGTTTTTAGAAATCATTTCTGTGGCACTATTCTGGCAATTCCCCGGGAATAGGGAACTGGGGAAAGAATTTATATGTAATTTCTGTTCAAACATTATTTTTCCGGCCTATTGAGGTTAAAATGTTGATGTAAATATTTATAAACTGGGAATAATTTTTCCATATCTAAATTGGCATTCCCGGGGAATTACCAGAATAGTGCCACTGGGAATCATTTTCGTTATTTGCATAAGTAGGCTTTGCTGACCAAATGAGTGTGCAAATTGCTACTACAGAAAAGGTTGTTTTCAAGGATAATTAATTTGCTAATCAAATTGGCAATAATAAATTTATACTTGTTTTATCAAATATTTACTTTAGTCGAAATCGTTCCGTACACATTATTTATTTATTTACAAATTCAAAAACAAAATTATATGCAACTCCGAAACAATTGGAATTTAATGTTGCTAAGGTTAGCCGATAATTTCAGCCGAAAAAAACCTGCATTCTCCACATATTATGTTTCAGGTTTGATTGTTGGTACAGGTGTTCACTGTGAGTGCTGCAACTCAAATTCCTTGTTCCCTAATACGACAAATTATAAATATAGGATCCAGCTATTTCCAAATTGGTCTAACTTCGCCGAGTCCAAATTACCAATAAACATGCGTCCAGCTTTTAATTTATTTTACTATAATGCTACATAAAATATGGCCTGATTTTTGGTACAGGTGTTCACTGTTAGTCCCATAACTCAAATTGGCCCCTAATACGCCAAATTATGAATGTGGGATCCAGCAGTTTACGAATTGGTCTAACTTCAGCCAGTTCATATGACCTTTAAACATTCCATTTATGTGATATTGATTTTTTAAATTTTTTTCGGCGAAAATTTACTGCTAACTTCAATAACATGTAATTTTCGACTAATATAAACAGAATTTTGTACTACCACATGATATAATATTATATGATATGATAGAGGCGTACAGGCCAGCCATAACGGCGATCCTAGGTACGTTACCATAATCCTGAAATATCAACAATCAAATAACAATTTATATCTGAATGCGAATAATATTTCAGCATCATGCGGGCCCAGGCCCTGCCTGCATCCTTAACAGATAAGGTTAATTAGGAAAGGATGTTGGTCAAAGAAACAACTAGGGCGATCCGCAGCAAAGTCATTTTCTAACTACTTAAATATATTAAAATGTTAGTTTCAATTATATTCACACTCTAGATTAGATTTGGTTAGTTTATTAATTTGGGTTAGTTGTTATTGAGGTAAAGAATACTAATATTCATCATATGTATACGGCATCAGTCATAATAGACTGGTTAGGTTATTTAATTCACATCTATGGGTCATCTCATCATATACTGCTTGTAACCTTATTTTGCCTAACTTCCCATCCAACACCATCTAACCGAGGGACTTCATGTTCGTAATGACTCGGCAGTATTATCATACATATGATGACCTAAATGTTCGGTTGATATTGTAAAAAAAAATTAATTCGGTATTGTCATTCAGCTACCTATATTTAAATTCATCCAACTAAAAGCAGGGTTAATTTATTTCTAATGTTCACACAACTTCACTAAAACATAACCTGAATTCAACCAGAAGAGTTCGTTGAAAAACAACATTCCATAGCAAAATGTCTTTGAATCGTTAACATATTTGATTGTATTAAGTTTATGCTCAAAGCGTAAGTAATTAAATAGACCCCCTGCTCAAGAACGTTGCAATCACAATCTTCCCTGACCTTTCGGTGCGTTCAAAATTTTTTTAAATAATAATAAAAATAAATTGAATTATATTTGCCGACAACTTTATTGTTTTAAGTCAGGCCAATTGAAGATCAAATCGAATTGACAAAAATTTGAATCACAGCCTTTGTTGAGCATTTCCAGATCAGGAGTGCTTAAATAGTCAAGTAGGGACAAATCGCGCAAGCTACCCCATAATAACACAACTTATCATTAATAAACTGTTCCGAAGGCGGAGGTGAAACAGAGCCGTAGAACAAATACACGAAGGAAATATCGTTAATTCGATGAATTCGAAGATTCGAGAGTAACGACAACAGCTGCAACGGCAGAAAAGCTGCATTCTTGAATGGGAGTTGTAATAATATTGTCAGAAATAAAAATGCAATCTCTAACCTCAACGTGAATGCTGCTATGCTATGGAGCCAGTTGTTTGTTTTAATTCGAATATGGAAGTTATTTAATTATCAGCTAGAAAAACATAAATAATGAAAGATCTACGAGCTTGAGACGACCCTAAAGTAGATCGTCCCAGAGAAATAAAGAAATCCGATAACTTCCGCCAAAGACGTTCTTGATTAAGTTTACCAACGCGTGTGGATATCAACCTATAGAGGAATGCTTGCAGAATCGCTCATCGTCTGTTTCAAGAGGCTCGCATATTCTAACCCCGATACAATATTCGAGTTGGACCCATCATAATTTTCTGACATTAACAAAAACTATCGGATTATCTAAAATTTTCTAATTACAGAAAAAAGTGTTTTGTGTAACTGGAAGCTGTAACATATATTAGGAGGAAATTTAATATAAAAAAATAAGAAGGCGGCGTGTAGAGCGAAAATATTATGGTGCGAAAACAGCTGTTCGATCGATAGTTATTGTAGTTATTATTATTATTGTTCACAAAAGCGGAAAAAGCAAAAGTTAATGCACAGCAAATGTTAAAAATATTAATTAGGCTATAAAAATGTTAATGACCTTCCACATACAATCAAACAAAAACGTGTTTGTTGTTCTTTTAACAAAAGGTACCGTTATGTCAGAAATCCACTGGAATTAACAAAATAAAAACTATGCATTTTAACTGACCACTAGTTTTGTAAGCACAAATACAAAAGTGTCCATAACAAACTTTACTGCAACTAGTAATTAGCACTGTCACTTGACAAACCGAGAAAAACCTGTAAACATGAGCACATCACGATACATTACAACTAAATTTCGCAAGTAAAATTTAATTGAAATTAAAAATAAAAACCAAATTATTAAATCGATTGGCAAATGATAAAAAGACACCGTTAGTGAATTACAGAATGTGAAAAAAGCATAAAAATTAATTTAATTACACTGCAGAACGGTGTTATCACTCAAACAGAATTTTGTACTACCACATGATACAAAATATGTCGATAATGCAGGTTTTATCGGCTGAAATTTTCGGCTAACTCTCAGTAGCATTGAAATTTGGCTGACCTGAAAGACGATACGAAATCATAAATTTAAAAATATTTTAAAACTATTTAAATTTAAAATATAACCTTACTGAAATTGTTGCATTAACCTCATAATATGACAAAGTATTTAATGTTAATTTAATTGATGGTTCGTAACTAATTTTCTCAAATATAAGTTATTCACAATATCTCAGCAGGAATGTCATTGACACACTAATGAATCATCAACGACATCAAGAGTGACACGAATATGGCCATTTATAAGCAAATGGCACAAATTTGTCTTTATGACATGTCTGAGGTGAATCGTTTATGACATCAGTAGTGTGTAAGAAGTCGTAGACGAATCGTATGTGACTTGTCTGGGATGAATTGTCTATGTGATATATACAGTCTAGGCGGCTTGACTATTTGGAATGAAATTTCATACTTCAACTTTTTCATACTATTAAAGTTAGCCGATAGTTTCTAGCCGAAAGTAAAAAACAATTGATAATGCAGATAGTGTCTTTGCTATACCAGAAAATATAATGCCAAATATAAATATGCTATACGAAAGTCTTCAGTCGACATATCTCAGCCGAAATTCATGGTTGTAAAGTAGATGAAATAAAAGGTTTTAGTGATGGTTACCCATGGAAAATGTTTCAGTGTACTTTTTATGTGAAAAGCCTGAAAAACCTCGTTTTAATATATCGTACATGAAAATTTTTAAAATTTCTAAAGTTCAACGTTAAAAGTGGCATGGTTAAATGAAGGAATTAATTAGAATGTAAATTTTCAAATTTTGTATGTACGATATATTCAAACGAGTTTTCTCAAGCTTTCCACATGGAAAGTGAACTGAAATTTTTTCCACGAGTAACCATTACTAAAACCTTTTAAACTTTCCAACCATGACACTTTAAATGTTGAATTTAAAAAAAAAATTAAATTTTGTGTGCATGATATCAGGTGATATCAGGCAACTACCGGGGTTCGCATATAGATGGTGCTCGTGACACATCTACTTGTCATATATGTCAGAAGTTGTGTTTTGTTCATAGCGTCGACGGTTATTAACGATAACCAGTTGTAATACGAACACATATCTCAACGCAAAAATATTTTTTCTAAGAACGAAATCGTCAAGTTTTGTGTCAAACAAACAGCTTTGCTTTTCGGCTTCAACTTGAAAAAAATGCGCTCTGGAAGACCAAAAACATTTGAAGACACCGAGGTGCTAGCGTTATTGGATGAAGATGGTACGAAGGCTCAAAATCAACTTGCGGAGGCATTAAAGATGACTCGCCAAAGTGTTTACAAACGTTGAGATGCTATGGGAAAAATTAAAATGGAGGGAAAATGGGTGCCTGAGAGTTGACTGAGAGACAGATGGAAAATCGAAGAGCCACTTACGAAATTTTGCTTTCACGGCATGAAAGAAAGAGCTTCTTGCATCGAATTGTTACGGGAGATGAGAAGAGAATCTTCAAGGAACTGCTACTACACTCGCCTTATTCGCCAGACCTGGCCTTCTTGGATTATCACTTGTTCCGGTCGATGGCACATGGCTTGGCAGGGCAACACTTGGCCAATTTCGAAGTGCAAAATTGGTTGGATGAATGGTTTCGGCCCAATACCAATGTATTGCCAGAGAGACGGCAAAAATGTGTAGATAGCGAAGGACAATACTTTGAATAAACTATTTTTTATATTTCTATTAAAATTTTCTATTTTCCATTTTTCAAAAAAAAAACCGGAAATTTTGTAGCGCGCCAGTATACGAGTATATTAATTATATACGAGTTTCCCAATAGAAAAATCCGCACAATTAATAATGCTGTTAAAAATATGGTTTAGTGTTTTATTTTAAACGGTTTCATATAAAAAAAATTTTATTTTAGCTGTAAAAAACAAATATTTTGGGTATAAAAATTACTTTTGGCTGAAAAATATCGGCTGAGAATTGTCCGCTGTAAAGTGTGGGATAATGACTTTCGGCTGAAGCATATTCATATTTGATATAACATAATATATTTTCGGCTAATATAGACATTACGTGAATCGATTTTTCTTTTCCTTCGGCTGGAAACTATCAGCTAACTTTAACAGAGTAATCGTCGGCGCCTTCGTAATACAAATTTTTTGCGAAGTTTACAAATCGGTATCGACAATCGCAATAGAACAAACTAATGTGTACTTACAGTGATAGAAACAACAATACACGCTAAATCAACATTGGAAGTATTTAAAACAAGGCTGCAACTTCCGATTTCAGCCAAAAGTCAAGTATGAAGTTTCACAACGATCAGACAAATCGTCTGGGTAGTAGAGACCATATAGGCATTTAGCACACACAGATACAGAGATTTTTTAAAAACCACTATTTATAGCGAAGGCGATGTGCGTTATAGCGAAAGGTAAATCTGGAAAAATCTTGAGGTCGAAAATTGTCATGGTTCAATACAAGTAATTTATTTTGCTATGTAAACGAAATTTTAATATGCAAAATTACGTATTTTACTATATAAAACCAGAGACGGGCGGTTACGCGTCATTTACTAATTTGTACGTGTTCGTGTCGACAACGTCGACTACTCGTCGACAACGTCGACTACTCGTCGACAACGTCGATTACTTATTGATTCTGTTGTCGGAGATTTTAGTTAATGCAAATTAATATTACTGTAAAATATGCAGTAAAACCGGTCTAAGTTGAGCAAAATAAAGTAGTTTCTTGGTCAACTTATGGGGGTGGCCATAACAATATCTTAGATGTGTAGCTACAACCTACTTGCTAATCTGATCAGTTCTGTTCTGTACATTTCTGCAACACAACTCGCTGACATGGAAAAAACAAGGTGCGAGTTCTCGAAAATATACTATAGTTCTAATTAAATACTGGCTAGCCTGCCCTGTAACAGTGCCATATTCTTATTTGTAGTGGAATCGTATTATTTTTGGGAAAGAAAAATGTTACATTAGAAAGAAGATATTTTGAGAAAGCAGCAAGTCAAACTGTTAGTGATTTGAAATTTTGTCAAATTGGTCAGCATGATGTGATGTGGTGTGACTTAGCACGAATAGATTGATACACTACATATTTTAAAATATCCGTTTGCACATTTTAAGACAATATTCATGATATTCAAACTTTCATTGGAAAAATTATTTAAACACTGTTGAAAAATAAAAACAAAATATCAAAACTGGGACCTGTGGTGGTTGACAGACATATTCCATCACGATAAATATGTCTATTGAATAAAAGATGGCGCGCAAAGCAAATAATCTGTTAATATATATATATTTATCAGGGACAATATTGGCAGGAACTCAACAGGACTGAATTATTGAGGAACAGATTATTTAATCCAGCCTGTAAATATATTTGTACCTCTACTTTCTCCACCAATATTTCAGCAACTTTACGAGTATAAGCGAATTTCAAGGCAAATTAATTTAAACCTGATTGGATCCACATCAAAATAAATTCTATTTCGCATTTTTAAGTAAAGCTTCAACAATTCCCATTTAATTTACACATTCGCAATTTTAATTAATGTATTCTTGCACACCAAGCATTTGAATTTTGACTGTTGACTACCCCTGGTGCTATTATTGAGAATGTTCTACATTCTGTAACACTGAATTTTACTTGAGGAATCATTGCAAACTTTTAATTGGAGGTGTGTGCTGTTATAAACCTCTGAGGTTACACAGCAATTATTATTATTACTCCTGGACCTAAGTAATTATTAGATCACTTTAAACACTCAATTCAACTGTAATTATGATAATGTTTACACATTTTTTAGTTTCAAAACCAAACGCATAGTTCAAACTCCCGCTGGTTCTATCTGAGCGGTTTAGCTTGGAGTGATTAATTTAATGGCAAATCATAAATCAACTGTTGTAATGAAATTTCACCTTTTCTGAGACATTACATTAATCTTCGAATTACCGCTGTTAAAACTACTGCAAACATTTTAACTATCTGGATTCAAAACTATATAAATATTTGGCTTAGAGCAATAACCGGCTGTGTATCTGAAAATTATCACTCGTCTATCGCAATTAAGGATTTTGATTGAAAAATCTTTCGTCTCGTAAAATTGTTCGTTGTTTTGAATTTTTCGAGAAATTTTAATTTGACGTTCAATCTAAGAACTGCTTTTAAATAATGCGAGGATAATTTAAGAGGAGATATTTTGTGATCTTCCTCTGTAATCCTACTGTGCTAGCAGCTAAAATTAACCTCTTAAACATAAAACTTTGGCTAGAGCAGAGCTTTTAGAATGACTCGTTATTCCGACAATATCAATTTTAAAGGAAAGTTTCTAAATTTAGAGATTGTTTAGACAAAATTCCTAGCCTTCGCGTCTAATTCAATAGATGAATATTTGAATGTAATTATCTCCTTTCTTCATTTTGTATTGACATTGTATGTGCTGCCCTATTTCCACGGTTAAACTAAGGACTTCTTTATGTACCCTTATTTACCCCTTAATGTGATTTTATCATTATAGGTTCATATAATAACGAATAATTTATATGATTTAGTATCAAAATGTATACTTACTTAGATAGGATAATTAACCTAATACCTAATAGCTAGACGATGATGATGAATTTCGAGTATTTTCAATGAAAACGTGATGTTTTTTATTTCAAACGTATTGCAGAATCGAATACGTGTGTTCTAAGAAGGAGAAATTCAAAAAATTGAATTTCGTCGATTACAACGCCATCTATCATGAACCGAACAAAATATTTCATTCAAATCATACGTACTTTTAGTCGTAGAATTCGTATCTGCAATAAAAAATATGGCTTCCTATCTTAGTTTAAAAGTTACCCTCGCCCCACCTACAAAGCGGGGGGTGGGGGGCTATTTTTTGCACTAATGTATTTCCCCCGCGGTATGATTAAATTTTGATTATGGACATTTTTTCCGTAGAGTGGCTATTTTTCGAGATATTTGATCGTCTCAGCTTAAAAGAAACACCCGGTATATTGAAAATAAATTAAACTTGATATAAGGTTGCAATACGTGTTTTAGTTTATAAATATCAACATAAAAAAATTTCTTCAAAAAATTATTCCCTGTCTGGCAGAATCCACATTTGGGAACGGGAAATAAATATTTACTTGGGAATTTGTGCAATTTGTAATTACAGCAAAATATAGTCCCAATTCCCCGGGAAAACCAAAATAGTAGGTAGGTTTAGGTAAACAGTAGGGTTTTTCATTACGAACCGATAATATTTTACCATTGTCGAAGCAAGTTCAACATGGTACTTCATAGAGGGTTAACAGCACATATTTCCACATACGGTAGCGTAACGACACATGGTTAACATACAATAGTTTTAAGTAGATTGGCTAAATTGTCAAGGTTTATGTCATTTAAGCATTTTTTTGCTGTTCGTAAGAATTGTAACCTCAGCAATTATATCGTTGTTATTGTAATTAATGTATCAACTTTGTATATAAACCGAAAAAATTTAATAAATTCGTACTAGTACAAATTAATACTTCACACGTTAATCATTTATTTGGACATCACCAGTGGTAATCCGAATAATTATTTTACTAAATCAAAGCAGAAAACCATCTAACAAAATTTTACTTTTAAACGCTTCGCACAAACAAAAAGCAATCAAAACTTATTCGAATAGGAATTATATAACATTACATAAATTGAAATCAAAAATAGCTCAGTGCACAAAAACTAAAAACTAAAAAACAACAATTAATGCTTGTATTACATTTTGAGTTTCTACCAACACAAAACGAAAAAGGACCTTACTGAAATGCAAATTTGGCACAAAGCCAAGTGAACATAATTAAAAATGTTTTAAGAACATTGGAAAAATAAATTAAATAAGTTGATAAAGCTCGAAGCATGTATACAATTATCTGCTAGAGTAGCAACAAGAAAAGTGCTAAGATAATTTTTGCTTTGCTTGCGTTTGAATAATTAAAATTATTATTTTGCTAACAACAACACGTCGGGATAATTTTCCTATAGAATTATATCCCCCTTGAGTGTCACTCGCAACAAATAGTTAATATAACATTGCTTACGTCTTAAGAGTTGTATAAGATAAGAAAATTCTACAAACTTAGCGGATCAGAATAGAAACAAAATTTATTTATTGAATAAATTAGCAGTTTAAAAACGGTTTCATTCTTATTATCTTTTATAATTAAACGAAATAAGAAAAATTCATGAAAACTAATTAAGTTGTATTTTGTTATTAAATTTTTGATTGAATTAATTTTTTTTTTTTTTGCAGAAAAAAATAATCAACGACCGCCTCGCAAAGCCTACGGGCGATTAAGCGTTGAATCGGATGATCAAACGATATCAGTAAAAAATAAAGATTTTTTATCAACAAACTTAGAAAATAATAATACATGTCATTTAAGTAGTAATCATAAAAATAATAATAATAACAATAATAGTAACTGTAATTTTAATTTAAATAATAATAATAATAATAATAATTGTAATAGTGAAAATAATCATAATAATAAAAATAATCGAATTGATTTACTTGGCAACACTAATATGGATGATTCTGATTCCGATTTAGAGATAACCAATAAACTAAAACAAGCAACGAGGAATAGGAGAATTGATGAAAATACTATAACGCGATTGCAAGCAATGGCAATGTCGGATGATGAAGATGACTTTGGTAAGTTAATTTATATTTTTTTTATTATATTGGTCATGATTTAAGAAATAGTACCGAAGAGCACCGAGCGTCGATCTGCCATAGTTGGGTGAATTGGAAGTTTTTGGGCCATTAAGTACAAAAAATCGAGACTATATTATAAACAACACACGATAGTGATTTGCAGCATGTAAAGGCCTGTATTGTTTGACATTAGTTAGTTCCTTTTGAACATCTTCATATAGATTTTTTATCTTTTAGAGGGATTCTATTTTTACTCGTAGTTGATGCAAAAAACTTAATATTTAGAGGTAAAGATGTTCACGAAGTCAACAGTAAAGGCTCTCATTAATATACTAAAACAAATTATTGCGATTTTTGGTTTATCAAGCCAAGTTTAGTCCAACATGAAGAGATTCTAAAATTTTGTCCAAAATTTACTTTAAAATTCCTGAGCAATACTACTATCCAAATTTCATCATAATTCGTTAAGAAATGGTGGAAAAACGGAAAATTGTTAAATTTCAAGATTTCATTTACCGATTTCCTTTATTTGTAGATCAATCAATCTGTCATTTTAAGGGTCAATTTTAATATTTTATTCCGCTGAGATGTTTTATTTAATGAAAAAAGAGATACAATGAATACAAAATTTCCGCTGGTAATTACAGGGTGGCTAAGACCAAGTGTTACCAAACGAAAACACTGTAATTTTTTTAATTTTGATTATTTTTTATTGAAATTTCGTGGAATATGTTGAAAACATATTACATTTTATGAAAAACATGTTACTGCTCGATATGACCTCCTTTGGCTCTGATTATTTTTTTATTTTATTTATTTATTTATTTATTTATTCATTATAACGGGTGTTTTTTTAGGAGGTTTGTTTTTCCGATAGATGTCGTTTTATTTTATGACAGTTGTTTTGACAGCTCAAAGTGGCATTTCTACTCAGTATTGTTTGGCAAATCATTATGAATAGGTTAACTCCAGAACAACGTTTTCAAATCGTGGAAATTTATTTTCAAAATCAGTGTTCAATTAAAAATGTTTATAGAGCACTTCGTGAATTTTATGGTGCACATAATCGTCCGTCAGAGACCACCATAAAGAACGTAATTACCAAATTTCGGTCTACATTCACTCTTTTGGATGCCAAGCCACCGACAAGAATGAGAAGAGTTCGTACAGAAGAAAATATTGCTGTCGTTGAGGCCAGTGTCGAAGAAAACGACAATTTATCGATTCGTCGTCGTGCTCAGCAAATTGGACTTTGTCCATCGACTTTATGGAAAATTTTACGTAAAGATTTGGGTTTGGTGCCATACAAAATTCAATTGGTGCAAGAATTAAAGCCACACGACCATCGTTTGCGCCGTGAATTCAGTGATTGGTCGTTAAATCAATTGAACGAAGATCCATTTTTTTACCGTAAAATTCTCTTCAGTGATGAGGCGCATTTTTGGTTAAATGGATACGTCAACAAACAAAATTGTCGCATTTGGAGCAAAGATAATCCACACGCCGTTCTAGAATTACCAATGCATCCTGATAAATGTACTGTTTGGTGCGGTCTATGGGCTGGTGGGATCATCGGTCCATATTTCTTTAAAAATGAGGAAGGACGACGCGTTACCGTGAATGGAAATCGATACAGAACCATGTTAAATGAGTTTTTGTTGTCAAATCTTGAAGATATGGATATGAATGAAATGTGGTTTCAACAAGATGGTGCCACTTGCCATACAGCACGTGAAACAATCGACTTATTGAAAGAAACTTTCAACGACAACATTATTTCGAGAAATGGTCCGGTGAATTGGCCTCCGCGTTCGTGCGATTTGACGCCACTCGATTACTTTTTGTGGGGATACGTGAAGTCATTGGTTTATGTGGATAAACCTCAATCGATTGACGCTTTGGAAACCAATATTCAACGTGTCATTGCTGACATACGCCCTCAAATGCTTGAAAAAGTGCTGGAAAATTGGACCTCCAGAATGACATTTGTGAAAAATAGTCGTGGTAGCCATATGCCAGAAATTGTGTTTAAATGTTAAATGCCAAAAAATTATCTACCAAATAAAAAAAAATTTTGGTCATTTCATAATTTTATATGTGTTTTATTCAAAAAAAAAATCGGCAACCTCTTAAAAAAACACCCTTTACAATTTTGTGAATCTACAAATCCCATTTTGAGCCACATGCTCATTTGCAATAAAAAGTGTAGTTCAATAAATTTCTAATAATAATTTTTCTTCGTCCTTTATGTTCCATATGTTGTCTTCTTCAAGCCATAATTTTACTTCATCGAATTAACAAGTTCATCGACAATCATTAAAACGATTTGATTGATTCAGTCTTCCATAGAAAGCATTGCATGCTCACCGAACGTGAGCTTGCGGAATTTTATTCCATTCTCGAACAAGAGCTGACTTCAATGCATCAACACTTTCGTATTTTTTAGTGGACACCTTACTCTCCAAAATGGACCATATGGAGAAATCCATGGGATTCAGGTCTGGTGAATATGGTGGCCATTCTTTCGACGAAATCAGCCGCGGAACGCAATTTTGTAAAAATTGCTGTGTCGCTCGAGCTTTGTGTGACGGTGCCGAGTTTACATGCCCAAGGTAGCAAAGCATCGTTTAGGATCTTTTGGCGGTACACCTCTTGGTTTACCTTGACTCCATGTTCGATGAAAACCAGAGGAGTGCGTCCATCTGCAGTCACTGCAGCCCAAACCATAACATAAGCTGGTGATTGCTTGCGCATGGCAACCCTTGTGTCCAAATTATCGTTGGACTTGTGCTCTAACCAAACACGATCATTTTGTTTATTCACATACTGTTGAATGGTGAAAATTTTCTCATCAGAAAATACGATTTTTGGAATCTCATCACGTTCGGCCAAGGCCTTCAATACTCGTGTTCTTTCAAGCCTAACTTTTTTTTGTGCCTCCGTAAGATCTTGAACTTTTTGTATCTTGTAGGGCTTCAAGTGTAGTTCATTTTTCAATATGGTTTGAATGCTGTATCGTGAAACATGTAGACGTGCGGCTAATTGATTGGCACTTTGACGAGGATTTCGTTGGATTCGTTTCTTCACATTTCGTATCATTTCTTTTGATGTTGCTGTCTTTTTAGGACCGCCTCTGTTGCGTTTAGCGATGCTACCAGTTTCATTGTATCGAGTTATGGTTCGATACACAAACATTTTATTCACATTCAAATGCTGGAGCTGACGAACTATTGCTGTTTGTGAATTTCCACCCAAATACAGTGCAATTACACTATTACGTTTGAATTCCATTACGATTTTTTTTATGAAGATATTAATTTAGAACAATTATTTGTTGATCACATGTAAACAACTAACCATTCAATCTGTCAAAAAATTGACGCGCGAAAATGACAACTACACAAATGACAGCAGAGTGAAGTCAGTAACATTTGGTCTCAGCCACCCTGTATATAACAAAATAAATTCTTCTATGTTGTGCTGCCACTTGCGGCGAGTAGCGTTATTTTCCGCTGCCAAATTTCCACTATTTTATATAGAGTAACAATCAAATGGGTTTGCGGAGAGGAAAAGAACAAGGAGTTGAAAAGTTTAAATAATTTTGAAGTAATTCGAACTGGTAATAAGCAATTGATTCAGACCTTTGGTGCTACGATACATATCGATATCACAAAGTCAACAAGGTTTTATTCCAAAAATGTTCAACTGATCAACAAACCTTACGGAGTCCACTAGCAGCACGATAAAAGTAATTGAAACCCATAAGCAGGTTGATTGAGACTGTGCTAAGGCGTTTATGGAGTCAAAACGCCTGTCATTCTAAAAGTATAGGCTCCTTTTACAAATTTGGTTTCTGCAGTCCGTTTGTAACCTAGTTCAAATCATACCTGAGCAAACGCTCTCGATACATCGTTCAATATTTTCATACACGGAAATCCCACATTAATTTATTGTCAACGACCCTCAAAAACCGGGATCTGGAAAGTTTTCCAGCTATAACCATCGATGATCCGATTGCGAGACCTTTTCCAGACATATTAATACTTGAAATCTTAAGTTTTTACGAATTTTTGAAATGTGGCAGTGTTCATTACATAGATAATGCTCGTACATGCATATGAAACTATTAGATTTATGTTGCTTTTAATTGTATTTGTTGTTTGTTACGAATATACATACACATAGTTCCGACTGATTTTGGAGGTCCGTTACTTTCGGCTGAGACATTTCAATTTAACCCTTTGAAACCCGGCCCCAAACCTTTATAAAAGTTATATCAATTATGATGGTACTTGACTAATTGAAGAGTGCTGAATTCAAATCCGTTGACCAAATTGACCTCCAGTAAACAGTTCCGGTGACAGCTTCTGTCAACATATGTCGATTATCTAACTCATCGGTTGTAATAATCAAACAAATTTGAATGTATTTACTCCATATACTTTTCGGATTATCTAGATATTATTCATTCAATATACCTATGCATCAGGTGTGCAACTAAATTTCCGAGTGTCACACATAAATCGTGCTAGCGACACATATGGTTGTTATTTATGTCAGAAGTTGTGTTTTGTTTATAGCGTGGACAGTTGTTAACGACCAGCGCATATCGAAAAAGCGCATATTGAAAAAAAAATGCAGCTGAAGCACGTTAGTCGCTTAAGGCGAACATGCACCATCGAAAGCTACCTATGAAGATTGGTTTAAACGCTTTAGAAGTGGCGATTTCGACATTGAGAACAAGAAGTGCTGCGGAAGATCAAAAATATTTGAAAATACCGCTTGCAGTTATTGGATGAAGATGATACGCAAACTCAAGATCGGAGGCATTAAACACGACTCGCCAATGTTACAATGCCAAACGTTTGCATGCTATGAAAAAATTCAATAGAAGGGAAAATGGGTGACAGATGGTAAATCGAAGAGCCACTATCGAAATTTTGCTTTCACGGTATGAAAAAAGGAACTTCATGCATCGAATTGTTACGCGAAATGATAAGTGAATCCGTTTTAAGAATCCCAAACGCAAAAGTTATGGCTTTCGCCTAGCAAAGCATCAACATCGACAGCACGGCTAAATCGCTTCGGAAAGAAAACAATGCTCTGCGATTAATGGGACCAGAAAGGAATCGCGTACTATGAGCTGCTGAAGCAGGGCGAAACTGTCAATGGGCATCGCTACTGCCAACAACTCATCAATCTGAACCATGCAATGCTCGAAAAAGAACGGAACACGAGACACGAGCGAGTGATATTACAGCACAGCAACGCTCCATGCCATTGCACTCCCATCGTCTAGGACACCATCAAAACGCTGGAATCTGCTACTGCACCGCGATGGGATCAGATACTGCACCCGCCTTATTCGCTAGACCTGGTCCTCTCGGATTATCACTTGTTCCGATCGATGGCGCATGGCTTAACAGGGCTACACTTGGCCAGTTTCCAAGAAGTGCAAAATTTGTTGGACGAATAAACCATTTTTTATATTCCTATTGAAATTTACCATTTTTCAAAAAATCCCGAAATTTTAGTTGCGCACCTAGTATAAGTGTTTTATAGTAATTTATAAGCATATCTGACAATAGCTAGATTACAGTTTACTTAGCACATTTCAATATTTAATTAGATTTAATGCTTATTTTGATAATTTCATCACAGTATGTTATTCAGCCAACGTTTTCAGATTTATAAAATTAAAACATAATAATTATTTCACATTGTACATAACTATAACTAAATAAAATATCTTATACAAATTTATTTAGAATGAAAATCATACGAAAGCATTTATCCTCAGAATTAATCCACAAATGAACTTTGCACTTAGTACAAAGTACTCTGGACTATCCTTTACAATTCGGATTTGTACATCTACTCGATTGTTGGCTATGTTGAAATGATGGGAGGTGATCCACCCCATCGTAGCGGATATCAATTTCCGGTCGAACGTGCGTCGATCATACAGTGGTCATTGGTGATGATGTTGTAACTGTTTCCTCGTATTTTCTTGTATTCGTAGATTTTTTAAACTAACATTAGTTAGTCTAGACACCATCCCAATTTTAACTTAAAATCTTTAAATTTTAAAATGTTTTTTTTTCGGCTATCTGCTGAATTTCGCAATTGCGTTTTAATAGCTCGCGCATACAGCGAAGACTACAAAATGAAATACAACACGCAACGTCCAGCCAATTTTATAAATTTGCGGTAGAAGCTCATGTATTGGTCGAGCAAGTCTAGTCCGCCCATCGCATCGTTACGTTTCTCGACAATTTCGGGTTGCATTATTTCCACGAATGCTTTCGCACTTTTATCCAACCTTTTGATCAATCGTCTACTGCCTTTACTAACAAAGTTAGAAGCCAAGTGGACGGATCGATTGTGGAGATACACAGCTCGCTCGTTTCATCTCGGCATCTGTACTAAATGTTGGACTATTAAATCGATTGACACGAATCGTTCTGGCTGCATTTAGTTTTTTCTGGGACAAAATTTTAAAAGGCTGGTAGGAACTGAAATAATTGTCAAAGAATATAGAGTGGCCAGGCTTACTGATTCTTCGTATCAAATGCGTTATAATAGCAGCACCAAATCCTAACGAAGATCTATCGAAAATATCAATCTATGTCGTTGTTCCCTGGTAAAGCGCGCAAAGTCATAAGAGTAACCGGATTTTCCACACAAAACAAAGACTTTAATACCCCAAGGCTTCGGTTTTACCTTCATATAAAAGGGACCCTTCTTTGATTAATGCCCAAATATCTTTGAAAGGAATCATTTGCTCATCTATTGAAAGAGATTCGTCCATCGGTATTTTCTAGTAACGTTTCTTTATGACATTAGAATCGTTTAATTGCCCATGCAATGCAAATTGGTTATCTTCTGCGAGAAAATATTTCGATTGTAGATTGAATAGAATCTGACGAAGACAAATCAGGGCATTACAAATTAAAGGGTAAATTATTAAAGGGACGTTTTCTCCAAGCTATATCTGTTTTATTCGTCAGTTCAGCAAAATGTTTGTCAATCGATTCTACTTCGTCCAAAATCAAGGCCTCCTCGTTTAATACAACGTTTTGCATAACAATGTCTACAAGATCAAATTTGTCAGCTATTACTGGTACCACTTCGACGTCATGCTGATTTGGTTCAGTGGTTTCACATTTAATCTCATCTATTCCGCCGTAGTCCGAGTCCTCGGCAATTATAAGCTCCGCCGCTTCTTCAACTGTGTATTTTTTATTTCAAGGGTTAATTTTTCTTTAAAAAAAATACAATAAGCAAGGAAAGCCTTAATCAATCATAAATTAAAAAATGTTAGTTTATCTGGTTTATTTTTATATAAAACTTGGATTTTCTTTAACTTGTATCCTGCAATGTGTCGGTATGCATCGAATGAATATAATAACACCTGTTTAGGTATGCAGTATACATTACCTTTGAGGCAATTGGTCATTTGGACAAAAATTACAACTGCCGTAAGCAGTTAGCAGTAGCATTAGTATACCCAAAATGACACTGATTTTCACTTCATTGTATATTTACATAAATCACGCTCACATAAAATAATAATTTTTATCACTAAAATAATTGCAGATAATAATAGTTTTTCACTTAACTTGCAAGCAGCAGCAAAATTGTCGGGACCGTTTCACACAAAAACTTCTGCCAGTCTGCCAAATTTTGTATTGCGCTAAAACCAAAAATTAAATTACTCTCTCAAAGAGTAATGGTGGAAATATGATTTTTTATGTTAAATTTGAACGTGAAAACGTCATGTCAACATTCGTTGACGTCCGGTCTCAAAGGGTTACTATATATTTTTTAACTTTCGGCTGAAGTATTCGATACACTATCCGGATTATCGATTTTGTTCACTTTCGGCTACCGAGACAGATATAGAAATGGTATTTTTTCCTCGTCTCCTTGATTTTTTGTTTTTATGATGAAAAAAAGAAATGCGTGGCGGAAGTAAAAAATATTACTTTCTAGAGAGTTCGACTTTTGGCATTCAACAGTTTTGAAAATTTTAAAAAAACTGAGTTTTGAGTTTTAGCTACAAATGTTTGCTTGGTCACCATAAAAGTTTTTTCAGTTTTAAATTATTAACAAATAATTAAAAGATTTTAAAAAATTAGTTTTGTACAAAAATGTATGTGACTAGAAAATGCTTTATACAAGATATAAATGTAGAAACAATATTATTGTTCCTTGTGGTATGTTGAAATAGAGCGAAACGAAATCATATTCCCTAGAGTAATCACACATGGCTTGCTCAAGTATTGTCGAATTTATTAATGGCAAGTTAAGGACTCCGCAACCGATTTTCGCAGCAATAAAGTATTTGCTGTGAGAATCGGTTCACTCAATTATGGCGGAATTTAATAACGACAAGTGAAGGATGCCGCAACCATACAGCCTGTCGCGAATTTTGCCAGGTCACGGGATCTGAATATATTTTGATATTTCCACCATGCTTTTCGTTTCGGAAAACATTAAGTAAATTTTTATTATCCCTGTCGATCGATATTTTGAGGCTGTGTGGTCAAGGAGATGATTTCATAAACACAAAACAAGGTACAATCAGATTCAACGTACCGTTAACGCATATTCTATCTCCGGTAGTTGATTTTTTTCTCGAAAGTTTTATTACTTTTAGGTGATTTATATTATAAATTAATTACGCAGCAATAAAATTATTTGTGGATTTATTTTAATTATTTCTTTCCCGTTTATTCCAATTATACCAGGGTTGTTCCGATAATTTTTTATAATACAACAAACTATTCTATACAACGAATCGGTATGATGGAGATTGAAATCTTCTTCGTATCGGGTCTCATTTCTCTTCAATAAATATGACTTTTGATGATCCGAGTGGGCACACCCAGTTTATTAATACCGATTTTTGATTTTCTCAAGTCGTTCAATTACGAGGGCGGATTGAAAATGAAGCTACCTAAGTAGGAAAACAATTTTTTTTTTGCCAAAAACCATTTATTTCTCAACATAGTCTCCATTTAGTTCGACACACTTAGTAAGACGATATTCCAACTTTTTTATACCATCTGAATAATACGATTTCGGGAACCCCTCAAAATACGCTTCCACCCATTGTTTCGATTGATTTTTGGTTTCAAGTGTGTAGTGGTGGACCCACGTTTCATCAACAGTAATTAATCGACGCCAAAAATCAACAGGATTACGCTTTATCATGTCCAAACACCGCTGTGAATTGGTCTGTCGAACTCGTTTTTGTTCGACACTGAGCAAACGTAACACCCATCTTGCAGATAGCTTTTTCATATGCAAATGTTCATGCAAAATGTTGAATACACGTTCATATGATATGTTTACCATTTCAATAATCTCACGCAACTTGACTCGGCGATCATTCATAACGATATCGAGGATTTTCTTGATATTTTCTTCAGTACCCACCTCTTTTGGCCTTCCTGTTGATGGTATTGTTGCAGTGCTTCTTCAGCCGCGTTTAAATTCGCAATCCAATATTTTCCCATGTAATCTGACGGAGCAGACTCACCGTAATGTTTATCGATCTTTTCTTTTGTCTCTTTCGCCGTTTTTCCTTTCAAATAATAGTGTTTAATCACTGCACGAAATTCGTTTTTTTCCATTTTTTCAAGAAACACAAAAGTTGCTTACTTCAAACGACTACAACAAATAAACTAATCGATGAATTTGGGTGAAATTTTAACAGCTGACGTTTGGCAGATCGCAATTTCTAAAAATAAAAATTTCTGTGTTTGTGCTGCCATCTAGCGCTAGGTAGTTTCATTGACAATCCGCCCTCGTATATCTGTCATTCTGTGTGGTTAACTCAAGCATAGCATCATGACTGCAATCTCCACGCCTAGGTCACTGAGCTTTAGCGTCGCAGATCTCTTATGCTGTGTCTGTTAACAGACTTTTCGAGGGGTACGTTAGAGGCGTGATTAGAGAAACTCATATTTCCAACGAAAGTAACCCTTAGGTCTTTAAATTCACATACTTTTTGTGGAGTGGTACAATTTATATCAGGTGTGTCCACTAATTTTTGGGGGATTTACTTTTTGATTACCAAAATATTATAAATGTGCACTCAAGTATGCTAGTCATTTTATTCCCGATTTTGAATGGTATTCTTAGTCAATTAAATTACTCGAAATTTAAAAATCGCGATCGACCTTA
This sequence comes from Nephrotoma guestfalica, assembly GCA_963691935.1. NCBI lineage: Eukaryota > Metazoa > Arthropoda > Insecta > Diptera > Tipulidae > Nephrotoma > Nephrotoma guestfalica. The sequence continues at coordinate 224,399,515 of OY829913.1, read as the reverse complement.
TGAACACTTCTGATTTATATGTTACTGTTTGACATCAGAATTAATTTTTCGATGAAAAGGTATCGTCTAACTACTATCGATGGTGAGACTAAGCAGATTAGAATCACATTAAGTTACTAGGTTGTCAATATTTTGTTGTCAGATCAAGTTTTATGTTGGGAGTTCTTGTAAATTAAGGTGAGTAAAACACTTTTATTTTGAAGTTTGCACGTGTGCTTCAATCCCGCCAAACCACCAACATAAAAGTTGACCTGGGAAATTTTCCAGCGATAACCATCGACGAACCGATTTAAATGAGATCATTTCCAGACCTAACACTTTAAACGAAAAGTTTTTACAAATTTTTGAAGTTTGAATTAATTTACAATCTTTTGACCCCCTAATGTATGGAACAACCTGAAGTTGCAGTTGAAGATGAAGTTTCATCCCGATCAATCAACCCATCTGTACGTGTATCAAAATTGAAAAACATTTTTTTGTCAAAAATCGTAATTTTGAAAAACTGATCTAGAACGCTATTGATGCAAAATTAATTTAGAATCATTTACTCGTAGTTCATAATAGTTTTTCTCGTAAATGATATACTTTTCAAAATATATGCTAAAACGAAAGAGCTTCTATTGAAGCGTCACTTCCGATGGAAAAACGAAAAATCTCTTATGGAAGCTGTCACTTTCAGTGGACTGATTATGGGCAAAATTCGCAGGGGTGTCCCAATTTGTAGAAACCCTTAGGTATTAAGTTTCAGCCCGATCAATCAGTTTACAAACAGACAAACGGTTTTTTTAAAATCAAAAATCGCCTTTTCCGTTTAAATTTAGGAAAACTGATCTTGCCGATATTGTTTCAAAATTAATTTATAATACTTTAGTTCATAGTTGTTTTTAAAAATATTTGTAAAATAAATGCTTTTAAAATGTTTGTAAAAAACGAAAACCTTCTATGGAAGCTGACACTTCCGGTGAACCGATTTCGGCCAAGATTCACTGAAAGTTTTAAATTTGTGAAAAAAATGTGCCTTTATATTTATAGATGTTCAACAGGCGTATGATAGCATCCAGAGAAAAACATTCTGGAGTGTCTTGTCAGATTTGGGCATTCCTTCAAAGCAAACTCTTGGAGGCTTTCGAAATAGCATCAGGAGTACGGCACGGGGGGCCAGTAGTCCAAGTTCAATTCAACCTTTCGTTAAAATATGTTATTCACCATCTCAACCTTGAACAGCGCAGCTGTTTATATTATAAATTCAGGCAAATCTTAGCGTACGCGGACGACCTACACATTTTGGGTCGTTAAATCGCTTTCAAAAAAGTTCTGTTCCCATTGAAAATAATAGCCCAACAAAGCGAAACCCAAATACATGACTATCGCGAGAAGACCAACACGTGGATAATTTTTGGTAGGTGACACACAATACGAAAAGGTGAATGAGTTAAATACTCAATATCGATAGTAAATGTGCAAAACTCAGTCTCTGCAGATATAACGTCACGGATAGCAGCAGGTTACCGAACATTCGACGCTAACATTAAATATAATAAATATTTAATGGGCCATATAATGGATTGAGAAATGTATAGAATGCGTGTGAATCTCGAGATGAGAAATGATCTGAACAACTCTGGTGTAATTGAAACAATTAAATTACCAAGGCTGAGATCGCTTGGACACTTTCTACGTTCCCAAAATCGAACCATAAAACAGGCGCAGGAGTCGGCACCAATGAACACAAAACCCCGTGGAAGGCTACCTATTCGGGGGATGGACGACGTAGCGCAAGACCTACAAACTCGTGGATATCGTGTCTGGCGCCCTTTTGTTGTCGTTCAAGTTATCTGGAAGAGCATTGTTGAGGCTGACATTCCCCTCATACGATGTAACGCCAGCGAAGAATAAAAATAAGTTTTAGTTAGATAAGATTCTGGATATCGTGTAGTTTGTGGGATAAATCTAGTATGTGGAAATGTTAGCCTTATGCTGACACAAACAAATGAGTTAAGATTCATTCCTAAATGGAGGGGAGAGGTATCGCTTTTCGTTCTCGTAAATAAAATTGTAAACTTGATTTTATTGCTGGAAATGATAACCTTAAGTTAACACACTCAAATGAGTCAAGCGCCATTTCCAAAAGGAGGGGGCCGTATCATTTTTCGTTTTCGCAAATCAATTAGATTTTATTATTTTGAGTAGTTTAAGTTAAGATAAATTCTAGATATTGTAGAGTTTGTCGGGAAATTATAATATGTGGAAATGTTAGACTTAGGTTGACACAATCAAATCAGGAGGAATCATTTGCTTGTGTCAATCTAAGTCTAATATTTCCACATAGTCGAATTTTCCAACAAACTCTACGATATTCAGAGTTTGTCTAGACTAAAACTACTCAAACTAATAAAATCAAGATGATTTACGATAACGGAAGAGGGCATGTCTCCTTTCTTTTTGTAAATGGCTCTTGACTCATTTGATTGTGTAATCTTAAAGCAACAATTTTTATTTAGTGGAATTTTTTGACAAACTCCATGATATTAAGAATTTATCTAAACTAAAACTACTCAAGCTAATAAAATCGATTTTAGTTACGAGAATGAAGTAGGTAACTCCTTTCATTCTGGAAATGGTTCTTGACAATATTGCTTGTGTACATCTAAGACTAATATTTCCACATACTGAAATTTTCCAAGACACTTTAAAAATTTATCAAACTAAATCTTCTCGAACCAATAAAATCGATTTGATTTACGAAAACGAAAAATGATGCCCTACTTCTCGCTTGGACAGGGTACTTGAAACAAACGCTACGATTTTTGTCTATGTCTAACTTCTATTCTCATTTATAAAAATTAAAAAATCTGTATAGTACAATTTTGGGTTGTTCTAGGTGATAGCCAGATATTGCTTTTAGATCGAGGTGAGGTTACCAAGACGTTGGAAGTTTTGTTTTGACCTAATGTAACATTGAATTCATTAAATTAAAAAATTCTCATCAGACTGCAGTGACCAAATTACAAAAAATATTGAAAACGCTTTGAACTTACATACGAAGTATAATCACAATGCTTTCGCGAATTATTTTGTTGCACTACGCAATAGTCAACCCTTTCGTAACCTCGAATTTTATTGTATTTAATGCATATTTGCGATTTCTATATGGAATTTTGGGTTATTCTGAGTTTCATCCAGATATGGCTTTTACATCGATGTAAATCATCTGGTTATCACCCATGTATGCGTTAAATACAATACAATAAAATTGGTTAGGTTACGAAGGGGTTGACTATTGCGTAGCCAAATAAAATAATCGATAACGGAAGAGGTAAAACGGAAGAGATAAAATAATCCGCGAAGGCATTTTGATTATACTTTGTAAAGTATTTTCAATATTTTTTGTAATTTGTTCACGGCATCTGATGACCGAATTTAATGAATTTAATGTTCCATTAAAGTAATAAACAAATGTTTATACTTACTGCCACATAAAACTTCCACTTCAGCTAACTTTTGATGAGCGGCGATCAGTGCCCTTTTTACTAATTTATAAAGAATTTAAAAAAGAACATTAAGAAATATAATATTTATAACGTACTGTCTATGGTGTAAAACTTATAGGGACTGCATGTCCCTAAATTGTATTTTACAAGTGAATTAATCCAATTTGAATTTAAACAATAAAATATGGAAATGTTTCACCATGGTACGTGAGTTTCAGCTCATTCATTTAAAAAAATCATAATGATAAAAGGAACACAAATTCTCGTTTTGATACAAACATTTAAACTAAGAATAATTTAAAGATACGAATTCACCGATAATATTTTTCTTCGTTGAAGACGTGTAAAATTTTTAAAAAGAGTAAAAAAAAAATGTTAGGTAATTGTTTTTTTTTCTAAAATAAAATTACAATTTTCTACCCAACAAAAGGAAGATGATAAAATTACCAAGAAGGAAAAATTGCTTAGCTTTGTTAATTTTAAAATGTTTATTGTTCATCATTTTGCAACAACTACATACAAAAGACAAAATGTAAAACGGAAACAAAACCAGGAAACACAAAAAAGCAATCATTAAGACCTAGATAACAATTTCATTTCGTTTCTTATTTCTCACCCAAGTTGAACAATATTATATTTTACGTACGCATTTGAATGAGATGATGAATTTTTTGATGGGATAAGAAAAATATGTGTATCGTCTCCCTAAAAAGTTTCCCATTTTCCATTGCGTTCGAAAATCTAATTATCTCCGATTTTTCTTTTTTAATTTTTTCGTAATCTTTTTAATTTAACACTTTTTGATAAAGAAAATAATAAAATACAATGGAAATAATATAAAGGCGACGATGATACACAATTGTGTAAAAAACGAAAAATTAAATTTTATTTAACAAACATTTCTAATTCTACTAAAATTAAATTATCAAATCAAAAAATCTGTATTGACATAAATGAAACTTTTCCCTCCATTTAGCGAAATATGTAGGACATTTAAAATATTGCGAATAATTAAATGAAACGTTGGCCTGGATGCCAATTACTTGTACAAAGCACGATACGAAGAAATTGTACGTACGAGTACCATGTACGGGTATATTAAATACAAAATTGAATTGACGGGAAGTCAGGTGTAACGGGATAATGACGACAATTAGTCGAAAATACTCTTCAATTTTTTTTCGTATTTTATGTGTGTTACTGAAAGTAATTGTTACAAAATAAGATTAAATTTTGTTCAACAATTTAATAAAGTACGTATTTCTCATTAATTATCTTCCTCGTGTACTTTTTCTTTCATATGACGACAAAAACATTTTTGTTAAATAAGATTATGTGAAGAAGTGTAGCAAACATTATTTTTATGCTAGAGTACAACAAAACATTCATCATGTTAATGATGCTGACAATAAATAAATAATAAAACATAATTTGTAATTTTTTGATTATGTTTCGGGGTATTAAATTTAATTTCAGAAGCTTGGTTAAATTTAATCCTAAACCGTGTTTTCTTAATTACCCTTATGTATACCACAACGTCATTTTATGGCATGACAAAATGCTGAAATTGATACACTGGAATGAACCCCTTTCAAATGTACAATTTTATCAACTATAATTATCAAATTTAAAGACACTTTTCGACCTGCGCATTGCATATATATATATATATATATATATATATATATATATATATATATATATATATATATATATATATATATATATATATATAAGCTGAAACTTTTAAATATCTCGGAAAATAAGCATTCTATGAAAAAATGTCCATTGTCAAAATTTAATCATTCCGAGGGGGACATACATTAGTGCTAAAATTAGTACTCATCCTCCCCTTCTTGTAAGAGGGGCGGAGAGTAACTTTGAAATTAATATAGGAACCCCTATTTTGTATTCCAGATTCGGATTCTACGGCTTAAAGTACGTAGGATTTCTTTGAATGATTTTTTTCAATTCATGATAGATGGCGCTGTAATAACGATATTAAATTTCTCAAATGGGTGTTTTTTTGTGTTTTGTTTTAAAAATATCTGAATAACTGGAAAATTGTTACCTGTAGAAATGTAATTGGTTTGTGAATAAACTACTTTCAGCGTAATCCAGGATCAACGACGTGGACGTAGTAGTTTTTTGTTCCCTGTGGTATGCTTGATTAACATGAATCCCCTCGTCTCTCACGTATTATGGTGCTTGACTTACATGGGTCCTCTCGACCCATAATTTTTTCATTATTAAATTAAGTGCTCAAAATGATGGCCTTCGACTTCAATGTACTTATTAATTCGCATTTCAAATGAATGTACACAACTGAGAAGCGTGGCTTCTTGAATTTCGGCACAAGCATTTCTGATTCGCTCAATCATATTCTCACGTGTTGTTGGTGTTTGTTGGTAAACTTTGTCTTTGAGATAGTCCCACAAAAAAAAATCTCGCGAAATATGATCTGGTGATCTGGCAGGCCAATTTACCGGACCAGCTCTACCGTTATTGTTATTTTATCTCTACCGTTCATTCAATTGTTATAGAAAATCATTTTTTGTTCATAATAGGCACAAAAAAAATCAATAAAAGGTAAAATATATTGGTTTTAATTAAAATTCTTTAAGCGATTGGAAATCATTATTTTTGAAATCCTCCACGGTTTTCCGTACAAAAGTGGTTGATATTAAGTCTTTAGCAATATTTCTATTTTGAACTGCCCCGACGCAAATCAACATTGCGATAAAAAATAATAGAGTATAGAGAACATAGAGAAAACAAGAAAAGGATTACTATGGATGTTGGCAAAAATTCCAATTAACCTTTCGTAATAATAGAAAAATATTTTCATTTCATCAAAAATCCATTAATCTATTTTACTTCACTGCCAATTCTCTCATGAAACGTTGGAGTTTGTTTGTATGTGAAGTGTTTGATTGGAAATTTTATTATTATTATTTTTACAAAGGATATTGGACATCCTTTTTATTTAAGGAAACAGAAATTTATGTTATACCACCTTACAACGATAAAGATGTAAATTATGATTATTATCCTTTTAGTCCTAATCTATTACATCATTTTTTGCCTTTTCCTTAATGACTTTAAAATGATAAATTTAAAATCATTAACAATTAGAAAATTTTACTTCGTTAAAAAGCGCTTTATCTAAGTACATAATTTTAAGATGGACATAAGAAATAATAGCGTTATAGATTAGATATATATACATCCTACTACATTAAATATATATGTAAGTCTTAATCACTATGGAACACTTTGAATGATTGATAAATATAAAACTGAAGATGACACACGGCGAAGTGGTGTTTGTTATCAAATAAAGGATTATAAACCATAACATCGTTCTCGTCAATTCCAGAAAAGTAAACCACAGCTTACTTTAAGAATTTAAATTATTCAAGTAATATCAGCAAATCAGCATGTTTTAAATATTGGATAATTCAAAACATTGGATCATTTTTATTTTTGAGTGAACCACTTTATGGTCAATAACAATACATCACCAGACGTCACCAGAAAAAATGAAAATGCCACGAAATAGAGACAACTCCTGAGCTTTCATAACGCTCATGTTCCGTTTCAATGGGATTCGCTCAGTACGGTTTTTTTGAGTAAAACTTCCATCGGCTCATTTTGATATTTGATTATACCCACCCAAGTCAATCAAGACCAAACAAACACCAGCCCTGATTGCATAGGAGAATCTTCGAGCTTTCAATATGGATACCGCTCGCAAAAATATAACACAACATTAAATTAACTGTACAATTTATATGTTAATTTATATGTGCACGTAAAATAAAACAACTTAACCAAGCCAATTTATCACAAATTTGCTGACATTTTGAATTTTAGAGCTGTCAGATGTAGATTTACATTGTCTACTACCGCACATTTTTTTATGATACTGACGTAATTTTTTTCCAAAAATATGTTTATAATTAAAAATTGAAGCTGTTGGTGCTTACATGAGGCGGAACAGTATTGTTGTAGAGCTCCAGCAAAATAAAAAATATTTCCATTTTTCGTCCTTTGCCGCGCTCAATTTATGCTTAACAAAATATTCAGATAATAACAACAACAAGCTTACAAAATATTTGGGTTTGTATACCTGATATCTCTATGGTTCCAAGTATCCAAGTTATATTTAAACAGCTTTTAAAGATAATTTTGAAAATCGTTAACTCAGTGAAGTTTTTAAAATGTATATAAGCATTGATACCTTTCAGAATTATGATATAATTATTAATCCGATAAATATTGGATCGTTACTTAGGTTGAATAAAAAACACAAAGTATTTTTTGGCAGAGCACTGCCTGCTCGAGTTGAATTAAAAAATAATCCCATTGAGATCCTATGAACATTAGGTTGGACCTTATTCTCGATTCTTCTTAATATCTAACGGGACACCCTCTAGAAATGTGAGGTTATGCTAAAAACTTAAACAGAAAAAATATTGGGTCAACCAAACATGGTTTAAGGTCGCGCGAGTTGAGCACGAAGTTGGTATATTTTTAAATTTTCCACTTTCAAACGAACAGAAAAATTATTTAAAAAATTTTCTCAGAAGAAATGAAAATTATAGTGAATAGAGACTTTAATAACGACTTTATTGCCAAATTTCCAAAATTCTTCTACCCATTAAGGATGTTTTGATATATGTGTGTAGTCCTTTACGACTTATAGTAAATATTCCTTGTCATCTTCATTTTTTGTTAATCCCTTATTATAATCTTGTATCGTTCTGCGATATCATTTACGATTTTTATTCGACTGATATTCTTCATTCCATTCTTGAAATTATCATTCTGAGGCCACATAGTCAGGTCTTTATTTAAGAAATTTGCAGAAATCTTAAACCGTTAAAAAATATCGCCAGTGTTTGGTGTAACAAAATCTGCTAGTTGTTTCGTAATGAATGTTTTCACTTCATCAATTTTCAACTCGACACGCTTACTAGACTCGGCTTCTACATGCCTCATCATATCCAACTGTTGCACCATTCTTCTTTTCTTTGCACTGGAGACGTTTTCGCCAAAAAAATAGAGAATGCGATGCTTATTTTACATATTTTATTTAGTACAGCCATCGCCAACAATAAAATCGTACGACAAAAATGTAAATGTCCCGTAAATTATTCTGTTCCTGTGCTGTTAATTAAAATTCTTCACAAAAGATAAAAAATATCAATACATAAATTGCTTTGGACATCCAGGGATATTTTGGGAACACTTAATACAATTATTCCTCCATCTATATTGAAAATAATCACCGGCAAACGATCCACGGTCTCCGCTCCGGATAACTCCGGAAGTAATTTTGCATTCCAAAGTACTACGCCTGTTATAAACTTGATAGTCGATTTAACTGATGCTATTATTTCTACTCTATTTGTTTCACGAAGACGCCTCCGTGTTGTTCGATTCATAACAAGTTCATGAATAGAATGTCCAAGACTTTCGGCAACGGCATTGATTAAGTACATTGCTGCACGATCAGTAATCTTCCATTTATCCAAAGCTGACAATATTCTAACAGTAATGAAACATTTGCTTTCTCTAGGGACTCCTTCTTGGCTTAGCATGGGTAATTCAATATTTTCGAAGCTCATGTCGTTATCAGATATCCTTTCTCTGTCACTCTCCGATGACTATAATAATGCTTTTGAGGCTATTGGAATTGATTTATTTTTTTCTTCAAGATATCTTCGTTTACGACTTTTTTTCTGCCTTCATACCTCCGATTTCCGTTTTACTTTTTCATATTTCATATTGACTGGCTCCAGCCAAATATTCGGGACGCCCTTTCTCAAGCTGTGACAAGAGGAATCGCTTGCCGTTTTCACTGGTTATCATGGACAAGACATTGGTATGTGCGATATCGAAAATATCAGCCAGTTTACTATTAAAGGCAATTTCTCTTTCACGGTAAACTTTTGAAGGTTTATCTTTATTCTATAGAATATTTTTCCACTCATCAATCAATTTTTCAAATGAATTTTGTTCCTTTTTCACTGCAATTCGTGATTTTGACCAAAAAATAGACACTTCCTGGATTGTCAGAGCTGCACTTTCACGAATAGTTAATTTACGGTGACTTCTGTAGATCAAAATTTTTCATTGAAGTTTCGTGCAACACCTGTTGCAGATATTGCTTGTTATTCACATGACCGAACCAAGGGACCGACCATTTGGTATTTTTGTATTAAAGTACATACCAAGGCCATCATAAAAAACCATGTCTATATGTGGGACTTTTGACTTCTGTAGAACAAAATTTTTCATTGAAGTTTCGTGCAACACCTGTTGCATATATTGCTCTTTATGCATATGAACGAACCCAGGGACCGACTGTTTGGCATTTTGGTATTAAAGTACATGCCAAGGCCATCAAAAAATCTATGTCTATATGTGGGACTTTTGACTTCTGTAGAACAAAATTTTTCATTGAAGTTTCGTGCAACACCTGTTGCAGATATTGCTTGTTATACATATGACCGAACCCAGGGACCGACCATTTGGCATTTTTGTATTAAAGTACATACCAAGGCCACCATAAAAACTATGTTTATATGTGGGACTTTTGACTTCTGTAGAACAAAATTTTTCATTGAAGTTTCATGCAACACCTGTTGCAGATGTTGCTTGTTATTCATATGACCGAACCCAGGGACCGACCATTTGGCATTTTTGTATTAAAATACATACCAAGGCCATCATAAAAAACCAAGTCTATATGTGGGACTTTTGACTTCTGTTGAACAAAATTTTTCATTGAAGTTTCGTGCAACACCTGTTGCAAATGTTGCTTGTTATTCATATGACCGAACCCAGGGACCGACCATTTGGCATTTTTGTGTTAAAGTACATACCAAGGCTACCATAAAAACTATGTCTATATGTGGGACTTTTGACTTCTGTAGAACAAAATTTTTCATTAAACTTTCGTGCAACACCTGTTGCAGATATTGCTTGTTATTCATATGGCCGAACCCAGGGACCGACCATTTGGCATTTTTGTATTAAAGTACATACCAAGGCCACCATAAAAACTATGTCTATATGTGGGACTTTTGACTTCTGTAGAACAAAATTTTTCATTGATGTTTCGTGCAACACCTGTTGCAGATATTGCTTGTTATTCATATGACCGAACCCAGGGACCGACCATTTGGCATTTTTGTATTAAAGTACATACCAAGGCCATCAAAAAAACTATGTCTATATGTGGGACTTTTGACTTCTGTATAAAAAAATTTTTCATTGAAGTTTCGTGCAACACCTGTTGCAGATATTGCTTGTTATTCAAATGACTGAATCCAGGGACCGACCATTTGGCATTTTTGTATTAAAGTACGTACTAAGGCCATCATAAAAAACCATGTCTATATATATTGGACTATTTACTGAATTAATTTTAATTAAGCAACAATTGTTTCCAGTATTCCGCCCAAATGTTTAGTATTTGTATATTCGCACACATGTATAGTTTTTGTTATTTGGTAGAAATTTGACTTCGGTTAAATTTGGAATTTGTTAACCGATGTTTTGCAAGGGTAATTATATGAAAGTGAAAAATAAAAATAATACTGTTCTCTAAACCATCTTCGATTGACCCAATATTTTTTCTTTTTAAGTTTTTAGCATCACCTCACATTTTCAGAGGGTGTCCCGTTAGATATCTCTGCATTTTTTCTGCCCCGTACAAACAAGGACCACCCTAATGAACATTCTAAAGATTGTAACATCGTATTTACTTTAATCACTGATATCTTTTCTTCGGTCCCCAAATTTTTCAATGAAAATAATGATTCTACTACATTCGGCGGGAAAACATTTAAAAATCCGTTCAACTTTATAATTTTCTGTTAAGAAGCTAATTGGAGTTATGACATTTAACAGTGTATTTTGAAAAAATTAAAAAAATTATAATTTTAAAAATGTACCAAATTTCAGTGTCGATTAATTGGGAATAAAAAAAATTTCAAGATCAGAGACTTGGACATACGAGTATGTAATAGTCGCCACTGTCGCGGTTTTTGGCAGAGTTTGACAAAACTTTTTTCTCGTGCAATTATTGGTACAAACTTAAACTAGTTGTATTTGCGTAGAAAAATAAACTTGTTTCTTCCAGAAAAAATTGGTGTGCCTTCTGCCCCCAACAAAATTTTTCGTATAAATAAAGATCTGTACAATATGCTAGAATGCTCATATAATGTTGATGGATGATATTAAATAATTTCAACTGGCAAACAAGGTTTGACTCTTAAATATTTTCTTAAAATAAAAATTTTGCCACCGGACAGTTAGCTCTATTTTATTTTTGATTCGTTGTACAACGTACGGAACGTTGAACGTTTTTCGAACGTTTCTAATAAAAGCATTAACATCTATGGAACTACAAGTTTCATTTCGTAATGAGATATATTTAAAAATAAATTCGCGCGATACATTCGTTCAATTTTCTATACATGTTACATTTTGAACGACACCGTCTTCCACAATATTACGTATGTATAAAATGTGACGCAATTATAAATATAAATATTTTTACCGCATTTTTAAAAATAGCAAAAGAGCATATTTGAACTTTTATTTGAACAAAAATTTATTTTAATAGCCAAATAACGCGTTGAAAATTTTTTCATTCCATTCCAAATTATGTTTGTTATAATCACTTTTGGCCTTTGTAAAACAAAAAGTTTCATTTTCGTTTTACTTTTACCTGCCCTAAATTTGTTAAACGATTTATTATGAGTTTGCCAAGTTTAAGTTGTACAACTGTACTTTATGTATAATTTGAAGAAGTTTATGAAATAATTATTTAGGCAACAATTTGTACTGAAGTACCATTATTTTTATGTTATTATGTGTCTCTTAAATTTCTGGCAGAGCATATAATAAGGATGTTCACGTGAATATAATGTACGTTTGATGTTATAGAGTATATATGGATACAAGAAAATTAAAGATAAGTTTAAAGTGTTCGGCCAAAATCATAAGTACTTCAAATGAAAAAATACTGATTAGGTGAGGCAAGTAGAAACTTGCCTCTAAAGTTGATGTAGCTTATTCATTGCTGTTTTTATGACATAAGTTTCAGTCATTTACAAGCTATCGTTCGGTGTGCATCAATTTTAATAGATGTATGTCGGTAAGCAACATTTAGCATTCTATTCTGTCTTCAAATGAAAAAATGCTGCTCTAGCCATGGAATTGATTAATTCGACTTTAAATGAACATTCTGTGAGTCATTCAACAGTAAAAAAGTGGTTTGCTAGATTTCGTGATGGCAAATTTCTTGAAGACGATCCACGTCCAGGTGCAGTAAAACAATTTGAAGACGATGAACTTAATGTTTTACTGGATGAAAATCCATATCAAACTCAAGAAGATCTTGCATAACAGCTAGGAGTTACTCACCAAGCAATATCTGACCGAGGAAAACAAAAACCGAACAGTTCACATCTGCATGAATTTGTTTTCTCGGCACTTTTTGCACAAAATCATTACGGGTGATGAAAGTTGGATTTTGTACGATAATCCGAAACGCTGAAAACCGTGGCTTGATCCAGGCCAGCTATCAACATCAGTTGCAAAAATGAATATTCATGCCAAGAAGGTGTTACTGTGTTAATTTCGATAATTAATCTTTGTAACAATTATATTTTCAATGAAGTTGAATTTTTTCATAAAAAATAGAGTTTGTACTGGCACAAGTGCCAGATCCGGTGCCATAATTGAACTGCAGACTAACTTTGACTATGTTATAATACACACAGGAAAGTTCTAGAGTGGTTATGTTGTATAGAGATTCAAATTTCATCAACCGAACTATGTTCTAATACCGCTGACACGATTGCCAGTTCATTTATAGAGAGACAAGGACGTTTGCTTTCGTGTAAGGAATATACTGCTTGCAGTAAAGCGTGCCACTTCGACAGATACGAATCTTACTGTTTGGTTCAAACTGAACAAATTAATTCTGATGCAAACCAGTGGAAATATTTGGGAATCCCCGTTCACTATGTTTGGGATGACAAACACACTTTCTGTCCTTGTTAGTATCAAGGATTCTAGAAGATTTTATATTAGACTCTTGCTTCATCATGAGACGGGAGCTAAATTATTCAAAGATGTCAGAACGATTGCAGTTACCGGAGGGATTAAATGTTGTAAACCGTACAAAAGCAGAACACTGGAGAACAGATATCTTTTAAATGATTTAATTTGGTGCCAAGCCCTGAAAGACGCCAAATCGTATGCCGTGCTGTTTCCGTGGAAATAAAGAATCTTATGCTTTAATTAACATACAATCCGCTTTAAGGATACTAGAATTTACTGTAGGGTGTTTCAACATATCCAATATTGCAGACGGGTTATCTAGTATTGGCTTTGATCCAATGTAATTTAATTTTGAAAATAATGAGATTGCCGAAAATATGATCTCGTCTTTTAATCCCGAACAGACAAAAGGTAGTGGAAAAACTTATTTGAATAAACCGCTGGTACATCATTTTCGCGCAAGAAAGCACTACGGCAACAACTGAAGCTGCTATTTTATGAGTTAATGTACAAACTTGCTATTGATTTTCGAAATTGACAGAACCTATCCGTGGCATATCCATATCAGGATTAAGGATGGAAAGTAATGGTACAGAGGATTCAATTGACAAGTTGGAAGCACAAATGGAGGGGATTTTCGGCAATTTGTAGGTAAAATTGGCTATTTCACTAAATTCACTATTTTGAGAAGCTGAGTTTAGTAGAAAATATGAAATGCGTTGATCAAGACTATAATAATTGATTGTACAGCTGGTACACTTTATTGTGGAAACAACCAACCTCCTGATGCTATTGAAATTCCAGAAAACTTAATTTGTACGGTAATTTGGAGGCACAAAATTTTGGAAACACAATTTTTTCAAAGAACATATGGTCTTTGACGAGAAAAATATTTTGATGCCCTAAGAACTTTGATGTGGACTGAATCAATTACCAAATTATTAGGATGTTTCCTGATCAAATCCCCATTTCAACTTCAGAAAACCAACAAGTTCAACTCTTGTTGTTGAAAATTTAATAATTAGGTTTTTTTAAATCTTTTAATTCTTTGACGTTTTTTTTTTGTAAATTCTAAACTTTTCAACATCATTGCAAAAATTGAAAAAGCTTCCATGGAGGCTACCACTTTGGGTACGGCCTTGACTGTAGAGATGCCGAATTTTGGTAATAAAGTTTTTTGTATCAAAATTCGTTTGAATCGAATTCGTATTAGAATTACTTCAAACAGACCTATGGATTCTTAGTTAATGGTTCTTCCACCATAGACTTTTTATTAGTGTTAATCAAGAATAATATCTTTTGTTCGACGCACCACTATGACTTCGGCGAACCATATTAACTATCATATCTACCCGTGTACTATGAAACTGTAGTCTTCACAATGGTTTGAAATCGAATTTGTTAATGAAAAAATTTAAAATGGAGTGGTGAATATATTTTGACCACCGCCCGACTTTCCTTTATCACGAATGTACCTACAAAAATCTTAAATACACTCCACTTGATTTCTAAAGGAACTGTCTTCTATTAATATTCAGAAATCAATATCTCCGCTTAAATTTAAGTGTGAAGTTTTGGAATAGTTAATCCACCTGGACTGTAATAATGACGAATTTTTTTATCTAAGCTCGTCATTTCCGGTAAAACTTGAAAAATAATTTGAACTAATTTTGTTTGAAATTGAATTTTTTCAATATTTTTGGTGTTTTTTAAATATTTTTTCAATATCTTTATTTCATAAATGTTAAATACTTTTTAAAATATTTGCAAAAAACTAAACCGCTTCAGTAGAAGCTGCCACTGATATCTCCGAATTTGTGATGAAAGCTTAAGTATGAAGTTTCATCTCGATCAAATAATCCATCTGGGATGTACATGAGTCGAATTTAAATTAAAGTTTTTTAATTATTAGTCGGTTTTCTTGTAAATGATCAAAATATTTGAAAAAACTGTTAAGCTCCCATTGAAGCTGTCATTTCCGGTGGACTGATGTTAGACAAATATCACTGGGATCTTCCAATTTATGGAAAAGTTTAAGTATGAAGTTTCATTACGATCAGTCAATCTGTCTGGGCAGTAGAGAAGCTAACAGAACATGGCGTTAATGTTTTGGATTCAAAATCAAACCTAACAGTGCATGCCTATTGATACAAATGCCAATACACATAAGGCATTACCAATTTTTTCAATAATTAAAGAACAGCAACCTTCTACTTCTTCAGCTGATAAATAGAAACCGAACTTTTCTGAAACCCATGGGTGGTTCGAGCGATTCAAACATAGACATTCTTTGCATAATTTAAATATAAAATCCGAAATAGCATCTGGTGATATGAATGCAGCGAAGTAATTTCCTGGAAAGTTCAGAGAAATTTGGACGGTAAATTCGTATTCTGCTGACCAGGTTTTCAAATTAAAATTGCATTTGCAACATTTCATTATTTTAATACTTGTTTCTCTCATAATGCTATCTATTTCTAAATGAATGAGACTCTAAGTTATTTAAAATAAAAATCGTTCACATTCATTTTTGATGTACCTGTATTATTGCAGAATACATTTATATATACATTTAGTACTTGATAGTTACTGATATTTCACTAAATACGTTTGGGGACCGTTGTCCTTTCAGTAAAATTATAGCGTCGCTAATAAAATAAAATCAGAATAACTTTTTTATTCAGAAATCCCAAAGTTTATTTTCCGCATTTAAACCCGTGTTGGCAATAACGATATTACCTTCTAGATGTCAAGAATAAAGCACATATTATATACTTTACAATAATTCTTAAGGTAAGTTGGCACTTCGTGAACATTCATCTTTATATTGTCGTCGTAATGTGTTACAGTGTTAAGATTATCCCATTTGTTGTGACTAGGCAGCTTGCAGTTACATTCGCATAAGCTATGTCTGATGTCTTTAATATAATATTTATTAATAGGTTACCGCTTGTGAGGCCCCTCACCAATCTCAGAATATGTTTCCGCATCAAATCAATTTCCGCAAACCTTCCACCTCGGCGGTAAAATTTGATCCAACAGGAGTATGCTTGTTAACAAATAATGCGACATGTAAAATATGCCAAAAATATCCTCATATCCAGGACTGCGGGAAATTCAAAAAATATGAATATATACGGAAAAAACCAATTAGTCTCGTTACTGGAGCTCTGCAGCAACTGTCTTAAAAACAACCATTCAACAGTCGAATGCACACTGAATCAATCATGTAAACAGAGTGTGGCGGTCGACATCATCAGCTGTTACATAACAACAAGAACAACCATCTAAAAACCGACCAAATGACACAGTGGTTAAAGTTTTGGCGTTTTGATCAGGAGATACTGCGTTGGAATCTCGATGCAGAATGCAAAAAGAAATTTTCATCAACAGATTAAGATCTGTGATTGGAAGGAACACAACTACGACCCCCTATCGGTACTATAGGCATGCATGGAGCTATACAATGAGCAGATGGTAATTTAAATCGGTCCTACAGCCGTACATTTTCGAGTTGGCAAAAATTGCGTAAAGTAAGACGAGAAAAATTAACCGCGAAAGAGCAGGTAGTGTTTTGGCCCAGAAAAGATTGCCAGGATTAATAAAAAAAAATCCAAGAACAACGAATGAAACTAGAACAGCAGACAACCGCACCACATCATTACACACTGGTAAAGAATTAGAAGACAAAGAGTACGTGCTGTTACCAATATCACTAGTTAAAATAGCAACTAATGACGGAGACTACCGGTATCTACGAGCAATTATTGATCCATGCTCACAAGCAAGCGTCCTTACTTCGAGTGCCATCAACAGATTGAAAATAACAACAAGCAAAGCCAACATGGACATAACGGAAATTTACGGAGACTAGAAAGAAACCATAAAAAAATCTCAGGCACACTGTCAATAATGCCGTGATTCAACTCTGAATTACAATTAATTATAAAAGCCCTTGTAGTAAATAAAATAACACATGATCAGTCACAACAAAGAATAGTCAGGCAAACATTGGATACTCTAAAGAACTTACTTATCACTAGCCGATCCAAACTACCACACACCAGTACCGATAGACTTACTTATAGGAGCGGATTATTATGCGGATATTATACTACCTGAAATTATAAAGCAAAACAATCAACAACCAATAACTCAAAGCTCCGAGCTAGGACGGATAATTCTGGGAAAACCCAACAAAACAGCTAAGCCAAATTAAAACTTAACAATCACAACTGCGATTACCACCGAGAAGAATTCTTTAGAAGAAATTGAAGCAAACACCCGAAGAAGAAAAGTGTGAAGAGATATACCAAAGCAGCTTCAAACGGTCTTCAAATGGCAGGTACATCGTAAAAATACCATTTAACGGTATTGATGATGACTCAAAAAAGATGAAAACAGCTAGATCTCCCCAACTAGGAAAACAACTCTTGAAGAACGGTAACTGAGCACGTCAATACAAAAAATTTATGGAAGAATATGAACAGCTTGGATATATGCAGAAAATCGCTAACGCTTCAACAGCCGGACCCACATACTATATGCTATGCCGTATCACGCCGTCTTCAAACCATCAAAGACTACAACAAAATTAAGAGTGGTGTTTGATGCCTCAGCAAAAACAACCAATGGTCTGTCGCTAGATGGCATCATGCATGTCGGTCCAAAATTAAACAAGACCTTGGGCATATCATTGCGAGATGGAAAAAGCACAAATACGCGTTAACCGCAGACATTGAAAAAATGTTTAGGCAAACGGATCGCTGCATAAGACAGAAACTTCCGACACATACTTTGGCATGACTCACCGACTGAGAAACTTCAGGAGTTCCAATTCAAAAAGCCACTTACCTTGCCGTCAGAACATTACAACAACTGGCAGAGGATGAGAGAAAACCGTTTCACATCCTTCAATTTAAGAAAGTGGACAAGCAATCATCATAAGGAATTACTAACTAACGTCCCAAAGACCGAAAGCACAGATCTATACAAAATTAAAATTAAAATAGATGAAACCGTCAAAGCTCTAGGGCTTTATTGGAAACCTTGAACCGACATCTTTCAATTTAATCTAGATCTTCCTGCGCACACTGGATTAGTGACGACAGCTAAACTATTTGATTCGTTTGGATGGCTAACCCCAATAATAATAACACCGAAAATTACGATGCAAAAACTTTGGCTTTTAGAGTTTAGTTGGGATGAGCCGGCCTTAGAAGAAATCGCAAGACAGTGGGTATCTAATTAGTGCTTAATGAATTGAAAATCCGCAGATGGATAGGGTTCCATCGGGATCCACGGATTTAGTGATGTCTCGAAAAGTTCAAATCGTACGTTGCCAATAGAGTATCAGAAATCCGAAGCATGACTGAACCACATCAATGGCATCATATAAAATCAAAAGATAATCCAATTGATTGTGCTAGTCGAGGAAAACTAATAAAGGAACTTATGAATCACAACATCTGGTGGACTGGACCACAATGGTTAAAAGACTATAAAAATTATCATTCGATGGAAAGATACCAAGAATTTGATGAACAATTAGAAGCTGAACTGAAACATGCAAATAAGGCAACTATCACCGAGAAAGATAACCAGTTCATACACTTCTTTATCAAAAGGTGCAAAAAAGAGAATGTAGATGAGCAAGATCTACATGAAGCAGAACATATCATTATAAAACAGACTCCGCGTAGCCTATTGAATATGAAATTCTACAGGTGGAAGACTTTAGAATGCATTGCTAAATTATGAAGAAAAACGTCCAGCGACACTTCCTTCTAATCATCAGCTCAGTAGAGCAATAATCAATTAAACGCACCTGAAAACAGCGCATGGAGAAATTCAACTTACGCTCTCGCGCTGACCAGCTTGTGGCTATGACACCATTGGTTATTACTAAGGCAAATACACTAAGAGCATTTAAAGGGAAAAATTTATAACCTTCCTGTTGAATTTTTTTTAAAGAGTGTATTAACTGTCCAATGGATTTAATGTCCTTTGAAGGTCAATCAATACCTCCTTTTCATTCACGCGCACACCACCCATTCACACAATTACAGTAGACCACCTGTACATTGCGAGCTCCATGCCAACCTGTACATTGCCACGGACGGTGAGTCGGCAATTAATTCTGCACTCCAACAGAGGGTCTTAGTTGTGTTTATTAACATCACCGATCGTTATCGATGACGAAAATTTGGTTTCCATCCAGCATCTGGTGGGATTCGAACCCAGTACCTCTCGGTCCAAGTTCTGAAGCTTTAACCACCGCACCACTTGTCCGGTGGATGATGATTGGATGGCCAATAAGCACGCATGAGTTAGTGCCGCTATTTTTAACGAATGGTTTTATAAATGTTTTGTCTCAATTATGATAAAATATTTAATTGAAAAAGCCTTTTAAAGCCATTTTGTTACTTTGCGGATTTTATGAGCAAGTTTTCAACAGCAGAAGTTATCCCGAACGTGCAATCATCCAACCGCAATCACCAGAAACGATTTCCAGTAATGAAAGTGAAATTCAACGACAAAGAAGAAAAAAGTTTATTTTTGCAATTCTGATAGTAGTTATTAAATCTTATCCCAACCTTGCTCTTCAAAATACCCCAAACCGAGAAATCTAGCGGATTTGCATTCGGTGAATTTGGTGGCCATGGGCAGTGGAAATGAACCGCGGAACGTTGTTTCTCAGCCAATCTTGATTGACGCGCGCTTTATGACTCCGCGCCGAGTCCTGTTGAAATGTTCAGACTCTGCTCCCGAAATGTTTTGGTGCTCAAGGCTTCAACGCTCCCTCCAATACATGATCACGATAAATTTGAGCATTTATTTCAATGCCACGGTCCAAAAAACGAGCGGTGAACGGCTTTCGGCCGTTGCGGTGGCCCAAACCATCACTATCGGCGGCGCTTGGTTTCGAGTGGCAGTCCGTTGGTTCAAATTTTCAGTAGAACGGCAAGTAAATCCGGTCGTTTTGATTGTTCACATATTGCTCAATAACGAACGATGACTCATCGGAGAATACCAAATTCGGCATTTCGCCACTTTCGTGCACGCGTAACAACTCCTTTGCTCTTTCCACTCTAACTTTTTTTGAGCATCGGTGAGACCATGCGTTTTATGGAATTTCAAGGCCTTTAGTTCAAGATAATCTTTCAATATGTGCTGCATCCGTTCGAGCGAAATGTTCGACTTACGAGCCATTTTTCTGCCGCTACGGCACGGATTCCGAGAAAACCTTCCGAATGATATCCGGCGATGTTGCAGTGCGTTTCGGTCCACCACCAAGGCGTTTTGCGATGCTGCCAGTATCGTTAAAACGATTTATGGTGCGATACACAAACATTTTATTCACATGCAGATGTTTTAACTGGTTAACAATCTGCGGCTGTGGTTTTCCAGTCAAATATAGAGCAATCACACTATTACGCTTGAATTCCATTGCGGATAACTTTTTTTCTGAATATTTATCACTAAAATGCTTTTGCACGCTTATAAACAATGGAATGAACTGACATTAGTGTAAATTTGAGCGCTCTGTCATCACTGGTTTGACAGCAATGAAAGTCTGAAGTTGATAACACTTCGTGTAAAGCACCCGGTATATACGTTACGTTAAAATAATTGGATTATTAAAAACAAACGATAATTTAAGTAGGTTATTGTATTTTTTCGATTTACACGGTTTGTCATACAAAAATCCCACTTTCGGTTTACACGGTATTCTGCGGAACCAATCTACTGTGTAAATCGGGGGATTGGTGTATTTTATTTTACTACGTAAAAAAAGCAATATCTGGGCTACACAACTGGTTCTCCATTAACTTGGTGCATTCATCGAAAAAGTACCACGTGTTAGTCGATTCGATTATCATGTATGAGCTCTAGCTAGAGAGGGATTTATTATGACAACTTTTTATCAACCAAAATAAATAGAATTATAAAATTAAATTAAAACCTATCAACAACAACACCGGGTCTTTCATTATTCATGGAGTTGAATTTATTACCGTTGGATATCTCTTCGTATTTAAGATGTTAAAAATATTTCTGGTTAGAAGTGGCAGCTTGCATTACCGCATATCTTAGCTCAATTTGCGAGATCCTAACATGGTCGTCAGTCTTCTTTGCAGAAAATAAAATTGTGGTAGATTTTAGATGTATAGGGTACCTTATTGGCTTCATAAATTACCAGTGAAATTGAAAATTCTAACTTTGAAACGAGTACACATATTTTAGTCAGACGCTCTTAAGTGGTGATTGATTATATTGAAATATGGGTTCTAGCTTCACAAAAATAGCGTTTTAATAATTAACTGAAAAGTAAACTTGTACTGTGTCTTATTCTACTCGTAATTGATATTTTAGAAAAAGTTCTAATATTAGCTTTAACTATACAGAAACTATACAGACACAAAGAAGTCATAACAATTATAATAATAATATTTTTTCCAATTCCCTACCGAACGTGGAAATTTGATTCAGTCATCGACATAGTCAAGCGCGAGCAATTTATTCGACAACAGCATCCACATTTGAATCAACACTAGATTTGGAGTCTAATTTTTACGAATTCAATTTTTAACATAGATAATTTTAAAAATTCCTGACCATGACCTTTTATGGGAAACAGACTAATAAGTCACCTATTAGGTGAACCTTTTGTTTTTACCAAAATGGCTTGAAAACGTGACCGTTCCAAAAAGCCTGCCCTATATATTTATTATTTTTAAAAACTTAACTAGGCGAGTAAAAAAACACATTTTGAGATGACATACCTGAAGTAGTTAACTATTTGGTGGTTTACGACACCACATATTTCATCGGTACACAATATTCACAACAATCAAAGGTAATTTGTAAAATGTTTTTATACAAACATGATATCTAAAAACTTTAGTTAGGTGAACCCTAAAGGCACGCAAAAAAGGTTTGTCGTTTAAATACACAAATAAAATTATTTTCCTTAAAATTAAGTAACTTTATTTCATTTTTTTAGTTTCATTATAATTTTTGATCCTTTCGCAAGACGACTTAATTACAAAATTTTATTTTTTGTGTCGTTTTATTATCGCTTTGATAATAAAATTTTTCAAAGAATACAAAGAAACGAATAAAAATTTATAATTTTTAATTTTATGTTTCGTATGGAAAAGGTTTGGATGGTGGTTTTTGAATAATTTTATGGAAGGTTAGCTATTATAAGAGGGGTATGGTCGACATAACAACTTAATTATTGGATTAAACAACGTGTTGGGTCACGCGGCATTTGTTTAAAATTAAAATGCGAAATTTATGTTCAAATTGCAAAAATGGTTGTAATAGTCTATGGAGTTTATCCTTGGCACATGTCACTGTGACAGTTGTTGGACTTTTTAATAGAAATTCACTATTCGATGAACTCGCGTTATTTGTGAGAGGACGTTACATAAGCAGTAATGAAGCTGTTTGATTAATCCTGAATTTTAACATTCACATGCGATATAAAAAAGTTCTACATCTTAGCGTACACTTAAAAAACAACTATACTTAATGTTACACCACTTAATACTACATTAACAGTCTTTTTCAATTGTGTGAAACAGAATCAATCTCAAAATCGTTCCTATATTATGAAATTTCAAAATACTACTCTTGGTACTCATCGAAAAAGCAGTTTTTCAGGTGAAAGCGAGTCACAATTATTCCTGAGTTTGCTGGAATACCCAAATATGGTACATTGGGTCGAGCTCATATTATTCATAATACTGAGTGTTATTAGTTGATAATAATGCTTCATGAAATAAGAGAATCAACATATTTTCAGGTACGGATAACATGGTGAAGTGTGGTAGACATACAGAGAGGAATGTTTAAAACTGAGCTTTTTTTTAAATTCATAGATTTTTATTTAGTTAAATATAAACTTTTTATAACTATTTATAAAATAATAATAAATAATAAAAGACTTATTTTACAAAATATTTAACTACATACTTAAACATATATATTGTTGGATGCAGTTCGCAGTGGATTCAGAATCCCTTAAAGTGAATTGCATACAACAATATTCAATTCTATACTCTACAAATAATAACATAATTCAATGATAAAACGTAAATAAAGACTTCTATGATGTTCGTATCGATACATATTTAAATAATATATTTATTAGTAAGCGCTTTTAAAAAATTAATTATTCCTTTTTTAAAATTCACATAATTTTGCTGTTTAATTTCTACAGGGATTTCGTTATACATTTTCGGGCCTATGAAACCAATTCGTTTGCGACCATACTCATTAGCAATAGTACAAGGTTTCAGGTTATTTTTATTGCGCGTATGATATTGGTAATTATTCAGGTTTAAATTAATATTACACACGCTTAAAGTGTCATTTCTTATCCTATAGATATATTTCACAGTTTGCATGAAATGTAAGGCTTTTATCGGGAAAATGTTTTCGGCCTTTAGAGCATATAAATCTCTCGAAGAATACAGAAATGGTAATTTATATATAGCTTTGATGCAACGGTTCTGTAAAATTTGTAGCATTCTCAAACGTGATTGGGATGAGTTCCCATAAACAACGAGCCCATAAGTAATTCTAGAATGAATGAAGGCAAAGTATACGCATCGAAGTATTTTCGTGAAGTAACTAAGAGAGGCCTTACGCGTAAAACCAATTATTGTAGAAACTTTTGAGCAAACCGTTTCAATATGATGCTGCCAATTAAGATGTGATTCTAAAATTATTCCTAAATATTTATAAGTTTCAACTAGGAAGAGGTTTACAGATTGAACGGAATACCATGTATTTAGTCTTAGCCAAGTTTAAAGATAACATATTCTCAGTAAAAAATTCAAGCAAAATATCAAGATCATGTGACATAAGCTGAAGTCCGTCAATTGGGTTTAACTTTTTAACTTTTTAATATATCTTGGGATTTCCCTTTAAATCCACAGCAATTCAGTTTATCTAATAATAATCCATGGTCCACAGTGTCAAACGCTTTCTTTAGATCTAAAAATAAAGCACATACATAGAATTTATCATTTATTGAACTATTAATCATGTCAACTGTTTCAACTAGAGCAACATCAGTTCCTGAACTTTTTCGGAAGCCATATTGAAAGTTATAAAGTAAATTATGAGTCTCTAAAAACGAATTAAGCCGCAATGTTAACAATTTTTCTAACAAATTATCTATAACAGATAATGTAGATATTGGTCTGTAATTCGTTAATTTAGTTTTATCGCCACTTTTGAAAACTGGAATAACTTTAGATAATTTTAAACACTTGGGATATATTCCAGTTTCAAAAACTTTATTAAATATGCTGGATAAGATCACTGAGACAATCTTGATGTGTAATTTTAGAACACAACTCTCGAGTAAATATGGTCCACCTCCTTTCTTCGATTCCAAATCAACAATTAAATTAAATATTTCAACAGATGACGTAGGCTTTATAAATATAGTTTGGTTAACCGGGTTACAAGCATTAAATTTAAAAATGTTTTTGGAACTATTAATCTGACCAGCCAGATCTTCACCAACATTCGCAAAGTAGTTGTTAAATAAGGATGCAATTCTGTATCCGTCAGATATTATTTCCCCACCATTGTCAATAACAAGTCTATGATTGTTACTATTAGTTCTACCCATCAAAGCATTTATATTAGAGCACAAGTTACGTTGGTCGGGAACCCCCCAAAGACCTTTTCAAAATATCTCCGTTTGGCGAAATATTTTTCACGTTTAATTAGTTTATCAATTTCGATAAGTCTTTGGTTATAATCGTTTTCATTTGAGTTAGCTATTGAAATTTTACAGAGTTGCCGCTTGCATTTCTTTAAAATTGATTCCTTCTTATTAATTAATTGCCATAAATCGTACGTGATCCAAGGGCAATATGAATTTTTTAATTTTACAGATTTTTTAATAATGCATGTGTAATTGGTTATTAGCTCTTCATATTTCTCTGTAATGTGAGACAAAATTATATCAAGTTCAAAACAATTTACATCCAGATTTGTCAAATAGTTTTCAAATTCAAATAGTTTCAATATTTACTCGATTGTAATCAATTATTTTCCTTTCTAAGAGTTTATTAACTTTTTTTATTTTATACGAGAAATGTGAAGCGATAAAATTATGATTACTAATGTCAGAGAATATAGTTGAATTCACAACCATCTGCAACCCATTAAACCCACAAAGAACATGGTCAACCATATTTCCCGATTTAGAACGATTTTCAAAATTATTCGTTGCAACTATCCCATAACTTAACAACAAATTTGTATAGTCAGTCATTACAGGAGTTGATTTATTTATAGGTATATTAATATCACCTAGTATAATGTTGATATACTTTTTATGAATAACTAACTCTAATTCTCTAAAGAAAATATCAATATTCGAGTCAGGTGGGCGATAAAACGCAGTGACATAATTTCGTGAAAACCCGTTAAGTCTTATTTGTATAAACTGAAAATCCAATTTTGATTCGTCGGTTTTAATTATATCGAAGTTTACATCATTCATAATATACATTACAATACCACCACCGATTCTATCATCTCTGCACGAGAACACACTTCTGAAACCATTTATATTATAAAAGTTAACATTTTGGGTTTTAATCCAAGTCTCACTAATAATAATTATATGAAAATCGGAGTTAAGATTTTCAATGAATTCGAGAATCGAGTGGAATTTATCAAAATTATTCATATATATATTTATACATACAGGCATTAAATTGTATAACGTGTAAATCCAAGTTAGAGCTTTTGATCGAATTGATATATTTATTGTAGTCGGACCCGCCAAGAAAGTATTCATTTATAAAATTATCACTAACTATATTATCTAAGTTGTAGCTAGCCATTACAATAAACAAAAATACTAATATTTCACTCAAATATTACAGGAATAATCATAATCACACTACTCTCAAATAAATTAAAAAAATAAACAAAAAAAAATGCTGTACAAAACCATCCATTTGTTCTCCACTACAATATTTTTTGACAATTTAAACATTTGTAATGTTCTATTTATACTATAGCGCCTAAAAGTATATGTATTTGTACTTGAAAAAATTAAATTAGAAAAACGGAATGAAAACAAAAAGTTGACGTTATACGTCATATAACTGGATGACAAAATTTCATAACAAAAAACTATAAACAAATCTGTGTGGACATGGCTAAAAATTATGTAAAAGGTAAGTTTCAAAAAATATATAAATATAACAAATAAATATTTAAATAAATAACTTAAAGAAATACTTAATTTATAATTTATAATTTGAATTTCCGGAATCATCGGCCTGGACGTTGGGATGCAGTTGCACTTAAGATGTAGAACTGCAACAGCTGTTGATGATGCGATGGATGTCATTGAATGAATGTATGTGATAAACCTTTGAATCAGTTGATTTACGTAAGTAAATTTTGTTTTCATTACACCACAGAAATTGAAATTTATACTTGTGTTTAACATTTTTAGCTTCGCTGTATAATTTGGATTGGTGTTTTGTGAGATGATGCATAATGATGATCGGACAATTTGGAGAGTTGTTGCCAGCCGGATCATGAAGATAAATTGATTTTTTTGTTTCACGAAATGCTGTTAAGATTTTAGATTTTAAGTCTATTGATTTTAAAGTGACTATATACGAGTTTTTTAGTTGTGAATTTGAGGCATTGTTATGAACTGCCATAATATCTTCTTTAGAAATTTGTACACCAATTTTGTTAACAACATCACTTATTGAATTAAAAATCTCATTATCATTTCCAGATGGTAGACCAACCATAACAATATTTGTTTTATTTAAATCCTGATTTACATGATCAAGCTGAGCCTCCATGTAGTACATTTCTTGCTCTTCCGCCTCGTATCTTCTTTCTAAAGAAGAAACTTTTTCATTCAGGCCTTGATATTCGTTAGATAAACGTATAACAGAGTCTCTTATAAATATCCAATTCGAGGTTGATAAAGTAGAAATCTGTATACCGACATCTGTCAAAGATAAACGTCAAGTACGCTGTCATTTATTTAGTTGACATTCTGCCATTTAAGAATATGGAGCATTTAACATACGCAAATTGGGTGTTGGAAAAACAGGCCGTCGATGCTGATTTTTCGAACAAAATTTTCTTCAGTGATGAAGCTCATTTTTCTGATGGCTGATGTCAATTGGCCTCCAAGATCCTGTGATTTAACGCCTTTGGATTTCTTTTTGTGGGGCTACGCGAAAGATCGTGTTTACGCAAACAATCCTCAAACTCTTGACGAATTGAAAACTAATATTCGTAAAGTAATGGCCGAGATACCGCCCGAAATGTGCCGAAAAGTCATTGAAAATTACCGCAAAAGAATCAAGGCCTGTAAGAAGTCCCGTGGAGGACATTTGAATGATATCTTGTTTAGCTAAAAATGGCAAGGATCAATCTGTAAAATGAAATAAAAATTACAATACATTCCGAATATTTTGTGTGTTTTTTTTAAGTTTACTTTATCAAGCTTGAATTGGATAACCCTTTATCATCCATTGAATTACACAGGAAGCTGAGGGAATTTTTGAACGTTTCGAGCTGATGCTGCACACTTCTCAGAATTTGTATAACTTCACTGAGTGTTGGATTATCAGAGCTTAATTGAACAATTTCGTCATCACCACTATCCAGAAAAGATTTATTGGTATTGGTACGGCAATCGGGACACACCAATGTAGCGGATCCAGTTTTGAGGCCATTTATCATTTCATCTGAGATTTTCGCGCATTTCGTGTGAAAGATTCTATCACAAGACACACATTTTACACCAGAAAACCTTCCTTTAGAGATGTATTTGTTACACTTGTCACAGTTTCCACTCATGATAAACAAAGACAATTGTTGGCGGCAAAATGTTCACAGATGACTTATAATTATATAAAAATAATTTAGGTATATTTATAACTTGAGAATATTATTATAAGTATGAAATCGAAACAAAATAAAATTGTGTGTATTAAAATCTGTATAGTTAAAATTATTTTTTCTAAACTGATTATAATTATTATATACTGATTTAGTTTTAATTTTTGTGAACTGATCACTTTGACAGCAGAATAAAGAATGAAAGTTAGTTGATAATGATCAACACTGAGACAGACCACTAACAGAAGCTTTTCTTACTTGTCATCCACAACAAAAACGCATGCTTTTTGCAATCAAATTAACAACATCCACACGTTTTGATTCTTTGGGAAATTTTGAATTTTATGGGAAAGACGCAAACAAAACTTTAGTGAAGATTTACGTCGCTGAGACTCAAAAATGTTTCTTAGCAAATGTTCAAAAACTGACAAAATGCAATATATATATATATATATATATATAGATATATATATATATATATATATATATATATATATATATATATATATATATATATATATATATATATATATATATATATATATATATATATATATATATATATATATATATATATATATATATATATATATATATATATATATATATATATATATATTATATATATATAGCAAGTGGTAACGGAAGAAATATGCATCCGGAGGCACTGAAAAAAAAAACTTTTTAATTTGAGATTCTTTATGTAGTTTCCGTTTAAGCTGAAATTACAACACGTTACGGTTAGAGCGATCCTCTCCAGTTAGAGTTTTTGTGTTTGACTCGTATGAGTTGACAGACGGTTCTCCCAATCGTTTTGAATGACATTTTAAATAAGCGGCATTATCGGTAGGATTTAAACTTAACTTTATGGGTTTCGGCACGTTTAACTTGAACTGATGGTTTGAATTTCTGGAACGCATTGCCCCAGGTTGCATTGCGTTCGGGGATCTGTTTTCTTACTGGACTCCTGCAGCTCGAAAAACCTCGCTTAATGACTTGATGACGCCTGGTTTCCCACATCCGAAGCAAAATATCTTTGCGATTACCTAGGGACAATCCTTAAAAGTATGGCCGATATCTTTGCAATTCCAGCAAATAGTAAATTCTTTCGGCTTCCGAATTTGAACTGGTTTTGATGGTCTAATTTCCGAAATTGATTGGTTAGGCGAGAGGCGTGAATTTGGATGTTCTTGGCATTTGTGTTGTTCAAAATTACACAAATTTACGCTAGCGTTTACGTCCATTTGGTGTATTTCACTCACAAGTGACATAAATCGACGACGGTTGTTATCGAATAGTTTCCGGGGATCATGACCTCATTCAGCCCAGTGACATTCAAAACGTTTAAAGGCAATTCGTAGTTCATCGATATTATTGTATTGGTGTAGTAACACTTGGGATTTGAGTTCTGCCTGCAGATTCGTTTGGATTATTTTCAATAATTGAAAATCAGTGAACGGTTGCTTTAATCGATAGTCACGGGATTCCATTTCTAGTACATAATCATCTATGGAGAGGTTAGCTTAACGCCGCTGCTGTAACGCCAATCACTCATTGTCGTCTCCACCAGGATCCGAGAATCTTGAAATTATTGCTGGTTTAATTTCTGGCCATATTCAATATTCTTCCTCATATACAGCAATATCCATGTTTGTGCTTGATCCTCCACATAATTACAGATTATTCGATGTAGTTGATTAACGGGATACCCGACTAGAATAGCCTGATTTTCTAACTGAAACACGAAATCACTCACATGAATGCTCTTAGCCGAGTGTAGTTTACTACACGATCCAGAAAATTTAGGAACATTCCAATTTGGTAACCTCATCATATTATATTGAAGTGACGCTTGAGCAATATTTTGGTTTATAGGCGCGTATGAAACCTTCGGACAATTAAACGGTTGGTTATATAATATCTGTTGTTGAGGTCTGACGAATGGATCCCAATTTCTAAGTTTAGGTCCTCCTAGTTCCGGTTTACTAAACGATAGGTTAAACGGTTTTTGTAATTTTATAGTACCGTCATTTAACGCTTTTGGACTGTGAGGCATTCGAATTGTTTTGGAGCGCCTAGGACGACATCTCAAAATCCTACATTCTCCAGGCCTGCCATATCCCTCACATCAGAAAGCGAATGTCGTTTATTTTCTTGACTGTGTATGGATAGTCTTTTAGGCTGAGATCCATTTGAATTATTTAGAAAACTCCGGGTCTTTCTTCACCTCGGGTCTGTTTCGCAGATGGATTCTTATGTAGTAATTCTTTAAATTGCTGTAGTTCTTCATCTGATGATCTAGCTACACCCGAGTCGCATATAATTACCTTTTCCAATGGCTTTACTTCAGCGTTGAGCTGTGATTCTATAAAATTTTTTAAAGTTTGACATGTGCGTCGAAGCCTAACAATTGTTTTGCCGATATCGTTGGCTTCTCCAAACGAACGTTTGACACGTGTTGCTCGCTGAAACCAATGACTAGTTCTAACCAATGCTTGAGTTAGAAGAGGTAAGGGTGTGTCTGTCGTATATTTGTCAGACACCTGTAGAAGTCATACTTGAACATAGTTGAACCTCCCTTAAACCAGTATTAGGACTTACATCCGAGTGTTGAAGTTGAAACGCGGGATCTTTCTCTTCATTTTGCTCAACATTTTATAAGTTTGGATACAGCGCCATCTTCAATGGGAGCAATTTGAGAGTGTTTTATGTTTTGTCTGAAATAACCTACAGGACAATTGAAAAATGGTTACACGAAACAACCGACTTTTTACTGAAATTTAGCCCACCTATTGTTCAACGCTCAACCGTTAATTAACTCAAAAACAAACCTACACGATAAATACACCAACACAGCTATGATATCAAGTGCTCCCTTCAGGTCCCTGGTTCGGCGCCATTTTGTAATACGAGTATGTGTTCCTTTTTGGTAAAGGATGGAACATCCTTTTTACATTTGTGACCTGGAAGATTAGCACGGTAGTTTGGGTGGGTACGAAGACAACCAGAAATAAAATTATCTATGCGATAAACACCATCAAAAGCTCCCTCTCATCTCGAAATCCCCAACGAAATTAGAAACGTAACTTTATTTACGGGTTCATAACAATTGCCAAAGCAAGTGAAAAAAAATAATAGAGAAATTGAACTACTTACCGTTTTAATCCGGATCGCGAGCGCTCGGATGTCCTTCCCAAAACGTTACTTAAAATAATGGGCGGTATTAATAAAACACTAAACACTACTCGACAAAATAAGAAAACCGTGGGATTTCTAGCGTGACTCACACAATTTGTTGTACACCGGTTGGACAGCTTGTCATACTACACCGTTTCGAATGGTATTTTTACTGTCTGGTAATTGAACGCTAGACACTGCAAACGGCGATTTACGATTTGATCACATTGGATACTCATCGAGGCGAAACATGAAAATAGAACTTGCTGCTTTATGGTGGTAATGAACCTGATGCCGAAGTCGACGGAATTAATTTCAACGGAATCGTAAAACAGCTGTCGTTTAAGCCACGGCCAAGGACATACGAGCATATTTGGTGACGTAACTAATTGATTTTTTTTATTACTAACAAAGTTTATGATATGCTACTAACCATATTAGTTAAGTTCATTAATTATTATTAAGTTTCTTCGACCAATTTTAAATCTTTAAATTTATCTATGATTATTTTTGTAAAATACAATTACATCATTTTCGCGAACATTTTAAAATTTTATGGTGCTTCAAAATCGTAGGATTTTGATCATATTTTCTTTCTTGACCAATATATTGTTGAAATGGCTAAGCAACTTTTATAAATTTTTGATATGTCTTGGGGGACAAAGTGCACATATATTCGAGTTTTTCTTTTTATACCTCATTCTGTAGTTATTCATTTTCATTTGTAAAGATTGCTTTTGATATTTAGAACGCGTACAGTTAAAATTATTTTAAAACGATGACCGTACGGCTTATATCCAAAATATGAACCCACCCTCAGACTGAGGGCTACCCGATTTAATAGCGTTCGTCATATACGAGTAGCTGTTGTCACAGATTCGTTTCCATCTTTCAAGTACAAATCAAAACATGAAAATGAATTTGCTTCAGACTCATCTTCAGTTGCTCCACGCAGCATTTTTCAGCCGGCTAGTCTTCAGTGGCTGGGGGGGTTATTTTTGGACTGAAGGAAGAGCTTGATTTTGCTGCTGATCTTTAACTATCATTGGGGGTTATTGTATGGCATCACGAAAACACTACCAGTGAAAAACCAAAAGGAAATTTAGGCTAACATAATTTTAAATAATAATAAATAAAACAAAATCCGTAAAAAAAGTATGTTTATAATGTTAGTTATGAAAATCATACACCCGAGTGTATAAAAAAACTATGCTATTAAGAAAATGATTCTTGAATTTCACCTACCAGTTAATATACTTAAACTAAATTTTGGCCAAAGAGAAATTAATAACAAATGAATTTTCTTAAATATTTTTTTAAAGAACAAATAATATTTTAACATGATCTACTTTTAAAAAAAAAAAAACAAGAACTTAATTAACGATATTTCGATAATATTCGCTAATTAGCTTTTTTTGTCTATCCACTTTCAATGATTTACCGAGACTCTCCTTTGATTTTGCTTTTCATCCATCCCAAAAAAAATCATGTTATATATTTTTGTAACTAGATTTATAAATTTATGGATTTATTACCTTAGGTACTACAAAATTAATTAACAAACAAAAATATCTAAATATGTATTGATGTATTGATAATTATATAATTTAAGAATAATACAGTAGCCTAGTAATATGCAGAGCTAAATTCAAGATAGTACATGACGCATAGTATAAATTCTAATTTAAAAGAAAATCAATATTAAACCGAAGTGACGTAACACTGTACCAACGGAAAAGGTCATACATTACACACTTAGTATGATATTAGCTCGGTTTTTGGTATACTCGTCGATTTCTTCGTCGATGCAAATAGCACAAAATAATATTTTTCTGTTAATTCAATTTGTTCACACAAGGCACATTTCCCTTCCTTATAAATACCTATCACAAAATATTTCCAATCTGAACACAACAATATCACATTTCCGAAAATATGCGTAATCATAACATGAGCACCAACCATGTTATGTTTAAATGAATCAAGCATCAAACACTTTAAACATTACAATACACATTTATTAAATATTTTCAGGTACATACATTGTTACGTAACAAATTAATTACTTCCTCTAATCATTAGAGATATTCATACATAAATATATAACAGTTTTCCAATCAATATTGAAAACGTAATATGCAGATGTAGAAAGTAGCAAACAAGCGTTTCAACCTTGTTCCATCAGTTTTTCCGCAATTACATAAAGCTCAACTACGAATCGTTTTAATTCGTCTCTTCGATAAATTGAAACAAGTTACAATAAAAGCAAAATACTACAAATTGTGAAAAGCATAAAAATTGAAAAATAATATTCATTCAAAATCATTAGTTTTCCGCCATCTGTTCCATTTGAAATTACATATATAGTTTTATTCTGGAAATGTATTTCCCAATAAATACCATCTTCGACTGTTCGAGCAAGTTTTTCATTTCGGTTTAATGTTATTTAATTTGTTTACGCTCGCTACATTTTTTTAACGACTCTTGTCTGTAATGTACAAAATATATAAATTTTTCCGAAAAAGCACAAATGTACGTGTTGTGAATGCAAAAATATTTTATTGAACATGAATGAATAAAACAAATTTGTTTCTAATCTTCTGGCACTGTTTATATTCATTTGATTGTAATTTAACAATTTTTTGTTTTATTTCAGATGAATCTTTAACCTGCAACGTTTGTGATAGAGCATTTCATTGCCATAGGCAACTGGCGTCGCATCAACAGAAGAAACGACATTTTGGGTAATTATTTTTATTTTGTTTTACATTTTTTCCCCTATTAAGGTGAAAGGAAGATCAATTATTTTGTAGTTTCATTTAGATGTAAAAAAAATAAATATATTGGAATTTGGTATCCATTCGAGGAAGCGTTTTACGAGTTTTAAAAACTTTTAAAATTTAGAAATCGATCATATCATTCAATCGATAATGGTGAAAGAGCTTTTTGTTTGTGAAACTGAAATTTGTAAAAAGCTTTACACTTTAGCTGTGCACTTTATAAAGTGTAGCTACACATTTTAACGTTTAGACTCAAAAAAGTGTAGTTACACAAATTATCGAAAAGAGTAGCTGCGCAAGGAAAGAAAAGTTTGGAATTCCAAACACGTAATTTAAATAAAATTGTTAAATGTGTATCGGTTTTTGGGTACGAGTACCTTCACTATAAAAATCGTTATTTAAATTCTCATTAATTCAAAAAATCTTCGGGACAATTAGTGACGGGTATGAGATTTAGTGTGCTCGACTTAGAATGGTGCCTAGAATTTATAAAAAACCTTGATGACCGCATGTGATTGGCGATATGGCACACATGGAAGCGTTTTTGGCTAAATTAACTTAATTTTCTGTTAATTAAAAAAATCATCGCAACATTGAGTGCCGAGTGTGGAATTTAGAGTTCTCGACTTGAGACGGTGTATCCAAAAATCATCCCAAGTCGTTCATTAATATTATCAAAATTAATGAAAAAACCAAAAATTATCAAATTTAATAAATTCGATTTGTTTTCAATCATATAATTAGTAAATTAAAATCTTATTCAAACTGATCGAATAGTAACAAAAGTATGAAGAATCTGTAAAAATCTGCAATCCGCCTATTGATGGAAAATTATACGCCATGTTAGAAAAAATTCGTTCCGTGTCAAGTGCCCGAAAATGAACTCTTCTATTTAAATTTTCGCCCACTCCATAAAACTATAATTATTTCCTCAAATCTAAAAATGTCTCCGATCAGGACAAGTGGGTAAAAAGCGTCGATTCTAAGTATCACCGAGGTATGGTCAACAAGTATTTAAGGAAATCTACAGATTTTCATCTTTTGAAATTAAAAAAAACATTTTTAACTTTAATTTTTTTAAGAAAGTATTATCTAATGAATTTAATGTCCTTTCAAGGCCAACTATTCAAATAACCCATGTACTTACTCACACTATAAATTTACACCATTCCCATGATGCTAGATCATTCGCAGTCTGTTGTGCATGCCGACAAGCGGAATAGTTGTGTTACTAATATCAGATAAATTATGTTATGAAAACATTCATTCACATTCTGCTCGAAGAGAAGTTTCGAAACCAGTACCACCTGATCCAACTCCACTTTCCGGTAGTTTACTAAAATTTCGTCCCGCTCGAGAAAACTAACAATGTCTCGGATCAGGGCAACATGATTTTGAGATGTATGCATTAGAACCTAATCATAGGCAAAATTAGGAAAAAATCGTTTCGTGGCAAGCTCCCGAAAATGAACTCTTGCGAAGAATTTCATTTCGCAATCATCAATTAAATTCCTAACCCAAATACCATTTTCGGGAACTTATCATGGAACGAATTCTTATAATTTAGATCAAAATTTTCTGCTAGTGTATACATCTCAAAATCATGTAGCCCAGATCCGAGACATTTTTAGTTTTCTCGAGTGGGACGAAAAATTAAATAAAAATTAAAGAAATAAGCTTTAGTTAGTTTTCTTCGAACAATTACACGAAATTCCACGAAACAATTTTTTCTAATTTTTTTAGTATCATCACATTGTAACCTCTTAGAAATACTCGAAACTTCGGACAAAGGATTTTAATTTCAACAACTTTAGAATATTAAACCAAGTGTTCCCCTACTACAAAGTGAGAGCATCTATTCCAAGAGTTGTAATCTCTTAGAAGTATCTTAGGACAAAATGTTTTTACTTCGATGTTTACCTCTACGACTATTGAATATTAAACCGATTGTTCCCCTAGTTTTTCCGGAAAACTCATGTTTTCTAGTTAGATTGGGTCTAATACAAAGTGTGTTTTCACTTTGTACTAGACCCAATCCAACTAGAAAAAGTTAACTATCCCAAGAGTTGGGCAATGTTGGCAACCTCTTAGAACAAAGGGCTTTAACTGCGATTTATCGGGTACTGTTTATTCCAATTTATTTCCATAGTTAGGACAAACTTCAAGTCCGTCAATTTTGATTATTTATTTTTAATAATTTTAATTATACCATATGTTGGCATTCCATTTTTTTTTTTCTTGTACCGTACACTTTTAGATAATTTGTGTATTTACACTTTTTTAGGCTACACTTTTCGTTAAAATGTGTAGCTACTCTTTTTATTAACGTAAAAACTTCACTCCGACTGTGCATTTAAGTAATATGCCAGTGATGATAGAAACGTGGTAAAATACCCATTAGAGAGCTGCTTCAAAAATGTTGGTCATCATATGCAGATCACTGAAAATGACAAGATTCCTCAAATTGTTAATACCTCAAAGAGAAAGACTCCAACCCATTCCACGCCTATCTGTTTTTCCAATTTATTTTTTTGCAAAATCAAACATATTTAGAGGCGAGTTATCTCGAAATGTGCACTAATGCACTTACAACCAATAATAACGTAAAATAAATACAGCTAAAGGTGTCTACTTTCAAAATTTTTAAACAGCATAACGTGACTATTAATTAGGATGGTAATAAAATACAGTGATTGATTATATAGTTCCAAACACTTGCGTGGAAGAAATATACTGGTTGAATCATTATTTTGGAAACCATTACTCGTACAGGGAAGAGCTTGTTCCTCGAGATAGTTACGGCGATAAATATCGTGGTTTACTTTGAATGCGAGCAGTGAATTTCCCACAGCGATAAATCCAGTTTAAACCACATCAGATTTAAGTTTTTGGCACTTCACGATTTCAGCATTGTTCAGTTGTGAACAGTTGGCAAAATTAATTTATCTAGATCTTTCTGGTTATAAAAAGAATTATTCAACACCCGATTTCCTCTAACTATCTCTGGTTTATATCTTACGAAAAGTTGAGAACCTAACCTAATATTTTGCTTAACGTACACAGTCTCATGTGGTTGGCAATCTTTTATAATCTTCTTTTTTTTTGATGTGATAGTTTAAATTTTTATTCTGTTTTTGTTTGATACTCTCGACGCTAGTAAGTCGAGCTTGTTCATAATCTTCTGGATCTATATACGGTATCCTACCATAGAATGCCTTTACATGTTTTTTTAGTGTGGTGGAATGCATAGAATGATTGTTAAGGATAAAGAAGATATAGAGCGAGAATTGAGTGACTTTTCATTGTCAATTACGACAATTTTCGGTACGTCAAAGAAGAACCACATGTACCCCCTAAGCGGTTGTTTTATGTTTTCAGCTGCCTATGATGTAATAAATTTGCAACAGGCGAGTTTAATTAATTTGTCTACGGAAGTAAGCACCAATTGGTTCTCAGTAGAATATATATACAGGGTGGGCCATCAAACATTATTTTTTTGAACTAGCGGTTATTTTGAGTATGGTTAGGGTTATGTCACTTCTGATTTGACAGAAAGTTATTCTTATCCTTCCGCTGAACGAAAATGGTTGTGTATTCGTTTCGCTGAGTGGGTTTGCGATCGACTTGAAGAAGATGCCGATTTTGCCAAAAAAATAATATTTTCGGATGAGGCGCATTTCCATCTTGGCGACTATGTACGTGTTTGCACGTGATCGTAGACAAGCCGATGCATCCTCAACGAGTGACTGTTTGATGCGGATTTTGGTCCGGTGGCATCATTGGGCCATTTTTCTTTGAAAATGAGCAAGGAGCAGTCGTTACTGACAATGGTGAGTGCTACCGCGCCATGATAAACGATTTTTTGTTCCCGGCCCTTGAAGAGGAGGACAAATGCAAGATGGCGCTCCGTGTCACACAGCACACGTTTCAATTAATCTTTTGCGCACTGTTTTCGAAGATCGAATTATCAGGCCGCCTCGGAGCTGTGATTTGACTCCGTTGGACTATTATCTTTGGGTTGCCGTCAAAGATAAGTGTTACGCCGATAAACCAGCCATACCATTGAAATTGTGCTCAAAAATTGAACCGACCGTATGGGGTACGTCAAGGCCAGCCGAGGCAGTCATATTGAGGATTGTTCTTTACAATAAAAAAATAAATTTGAAAAAGTATTGAGAACTTTTTGTTTTATTGCATTTAAAAAAAAAAATTATTTGGCTCACCCTATATATAAATATACGTAATGCCCGGATATTGAGAGATAGGTGTAGGGGTGAGAAAAGGCTTGTTGGGATATATATCGTATTTGTTTGTTTTGCATGTATTGCATCTTTTAAATAAGAAATCGATTTTCTTCTTCATTTTTGGGAAAGAGTATTATTTCAATCAGTTGTCCCACATTTTCTTGGGCATTGCGATGTGCTCGGCGGTGGATGGACAATAATATTATGCTTTCTTGTTCTTGTGCATTAGCAACATCTTGTTACGAAAATGTAGTGGGGTATGCTTCTTGTATTTTCCCCATTACAGGTTCTACTGTGTCTAGCTCGTTTATCGTACTTGGATTTAAATAGCGTTTGAGTATGTTTGTTATGTTTGCGTGAATTATGACTGAGTGAAAATATGTCTCGTGTACTTTGGAAACGGTTGAACGATTTGATAAGAACTTTCCTCGTCGATGTTAAGGATGAGTTGGTTTCTGAAGGCGTTGACAGAGATGCCAACCATGGGAATTAGATCGTGCGAGGAGCTGTCGTTGCAATGGTGAGTCTCTGATGTTGCGTTTATTTCTGATAATATGGGTGTTTTGGATATGGCGTCAGCCACTACGTTTGCTCTTTCTAGTTTAAACTTTAACTCGTAGTTGTATTCCTCTAGTACGGCCTTCCAACGCTTCATTTTTAAGTTATTGTTTGTGTTACTCAGCGCGTATGTGAGTGGTTGATGGTCATCTAAAATAATAACTTTTCTAGATCCGTATTAGAAGTTTCGTAAAGACCAAATTGAGTTGTAAATAGGAATATTATAGGTTTCTGCTGTTGAGATAGTATGACACCTAGCGCAAAATTTGAGGCGTCGATAATCAATTCAAATGCTTTCTGAAAATGTGGATTTTTTTAACATGTCGGCGTTAGAAATGAGAGAGTTTGTTAAATGCCATGACTTCGTTATCCTTCAGGTTGATGGTTTTTGTGCATTCTTGAGCCCAAACGGAAGTCTGGTAAATTTTTGAAACAATTGAGGAAAGCCGCTTTTGGTTCTACTATAGTGGAAAACTTGTGTTGGCCTAGGTTGGCTAAGATTTAATTAATTTCTGACATATGGTTTCTATCTGGGATTGTGACAGTGTTCAATTTTCGGTAATCAAATACTAAACGATATTCCTTTTCCCCTGATACATCTTCCTTCTTGAGATACAATCCACGCTGGGGAATGTTAAGGGGATTTGGACGGTCTGACTATTCCATCAACAAGTAATTGTTGTATTTGATTCTCGACTTCTTCTTTTAAACACATTGGGTAAGGATATGGTCTGGAATATACAGGTTCGGTATTAGTTATACAGATTTCTTCTCTTACTGTTGTGGTATCGGTCAACCGAGCTGTGATAGCTCGGGATCAGTGAAGTTTTTAAATTTGAAAATTTTTCCATTCAGTTTTTCTTTTAGCTCGGAATTGAGATGGGAGTTCCTAATATGTATGTTGTTGACTGAGTCAGAAACATGTTGTTTCAAAGGAATTTTTATATTTGGGTGTATTATCATAAAATCGTGATTAGTGTATATTCTACCCTATAGTTATTTGAGGCTGTTTCTATGGTTCCATCGAACTATTCCTCCAAATGATGGATAAGATAATAAATTTTAACTTTAGTTCTGGTCTAAATAGCCACAAACTTTGCTATGATGGGTTTTTGGTTTAAAATTGGATTTTTGAAGTATTTTTCCTGTACGTAGTTTTTGTTAGAACCACCGACATCTATAAAGAATTTGAAAATTTTACCGCTCTTTACCCGACACGTGCTCAGAAAAGGGTAGTAAAGAGCTTCTTAATCAAAAAAAATGGATATCATCGAGTTGTTCTATTTGTATCTCCTCACTATCATTTCCGCTATCGTCAATATTGTCCGTGGGCGTTGGATTATCCATGGAGTCTGTGTATTTTATTAGCGTTTGATCTGGGTCTTTGCCCGGAATGGTATGTTCTTTTGATATTTTACCCGTTGATGTACCTGTTTCGAATGTGGTCTTTTATTTGCAAAATAATTCATACGAGAATTCAAGAATAGCTAGATGGTAGTTGTAGGTGCTGATTCTGAGGAAACTGTAAATAATTTACGAAAGGCTTGGAAAAGTTTTGGGGTATATGTGGCACCTTCGTGTTTGGTTGTTGAACGTTTAAGTTTCTCCTAGGTTTTATTGCATATTGTCTAATATAAGAAATAAATGAAGCGCTTCGAGTAGATCTACTGGACTCCTAATACTTAATAATCTCGAGAGGTATCTTTAAGACCTATCATAAAGGCATCGAAAGCTTTGTCCCTGTATGCCTGTGTCATCTCGTTCATTGTCTCTTGGCTCATTTTCATGGATGACAGTTTATTCAGAATCAACGAGAGATGTTGATATATTTGCTGATGGAATTTTGGAATAGAATTATGTCTTTGTGCTGGTATGAATGTAGGTTTGTTTTCAATTTCAATATATCACGTAATGTAAAAATACTGAACTAAGCATTTTTTTTGTTTTTCTAGAATTGTTTATGTAGGAATATTTTATAATAAAAAAGTTCTTCTTTAACTATATGTTGATTCTTATAGTTTCTCTTTGATTTAACTTTATCTTTAACTTTGTATAGATAATGTATCTTTAAGATTATTTTTAATTTTAATGCAAACAAAAATTTTTATCCTTAAATGTTTCTCAGAAATTTCACTTTTCATTTATCTTTTTATAGTTTTTAAATTAGTATAAAAAATATAATTCTTAAAATTATGACTTACATTAATACTAGCAGATTTAACATCTGGAATCTTGGAGACCTACAGTGGGTAAAAAAATAATAGGTGTGAGTTATCTTAAACAAGATAATTCGTTATGTCCTTATCCTACTTTAAGTTATATTTTTTTCTAAATTGGTAAAATATTTGTTGTTATGGGTATTTCAATCAAGGGTCCCATTTGAAACGCGACATTTTAAAACGGGAATTTCCAAAACGCGATATTTCAAAACGCGATACTGTACGAAACGCGATATAGGAATTTAAAAATCGATAGGAGCGGGAGTTTAGGATCGGGTTATAATAGGCGGGTCGGCTCCGGTCGATTCGCAATGTACATTCGGGAAAAGTGGAAATTTAATTTCAGTTTATAGAAATTTAAAAACCCGGAAAATATGAATTTAGAATTAAATTTCAGGAAATTTACAGATGATTGTGAATTAATGCTTCATTGTAATTGGTGATTGTGTAGTTTAGAATTGTGTTGTCATTTTATTACTAACGACTTTACATAGGTGTCTGTAACGGGTCGAGTCAACCAATTTTGGTTAGGAAGCCGAAAAGTATTAATAGAATTAAATTTCAGGAAAATTCCAGATGCGTGTGAAATAATAATATTTTTTCTTAGGTTGCCGTTTTAAAGAAGCAATTGTTGAAGACCAATACCATCGTTATCCATTAACCTATTAAGCCTTTATCCTTCATCTAGTAGATTAGAATTGTGTTGTCTTTGTGTTACTAACTATCGGCTATACCTAGGTGTCTGTAACCGGGCCGATTCTGTCCCACTTAACTAACCTATCCAATCCTTCGGTTTTGTTATGTGTAAAAAAGGGAGTACGGTGGACCCGGCGTCATCGGGGAACTCAAGCCTAAGAACTTGGTCGTACATTCAAAATCAATCAATCAATCAAAGTTTATAGAAATTTAAAAACGATCGGAGATCGGGTTATAGTAGCCGACAAAAATTTCAGTTTAGAGGAATTTAAAAATCGATAGGAGCGGGAGTATAGGACCGGGTTATATCAGGCGGGTCGCTGCGCTCCAGTCGCTTTGCAATGCATTTTAGGAGAAATCCTACGAAACGCAATATTGCATAAAACAAAAGAGTAAAAAAAATAATAGTTGTGCATTAAAACATTAATGAAATCTAGTGTAAATTATTATTTTCTCATACAATAACGAAAGTATAACGATTGCGAGGCGTTCTACATCGGACAAACTGGTTAGAGTTTTATTACACGATTTAAATAGCACATAAAAGATGTGGAAACCCCTATAACACAGTCCAAATCCGCAGAACATCTGATTAATCAACAGCGCACTTACACAGGATATGACAGCAATTTAGAAATCCTACACAAAATGAACCCACAATCATTGAACGATAGGATGCCGTACAACGAAATTTACGAATTTATAAAGAAAAAATTTGTGAACCAAAATTAGAATATTAAAAATAGCTGACGAAGAAAGAACTCTCGAAATAAGTAGTAAAAAATAAAAATAAAATAAAAAATTACCACTTTTTTCGTACTTATTAGGAAATTCTTAGTAAAGCCACAAATAACCATTATAATGGTTATTTGTGGTAAAGCTGTAAAATGGGACGTGGCAAGCACTGCACGCCAGAAAAAAGAGGAGCCATCATCAAGCTTTGAAAGAAGACCCCAAAAAATACAAAGAAATATCCAACATATTAAATTGTTCTCAAAATATGATCACAAATGCCTTAAAGTTTTTTTTTGCTTTATTAATTACAACTGAGACTGTGCTCATCTAGCAATTTATCTTTCAAATTTACAAATTTTACATTTCTTAAACAATTCTGATTTGTTGCGGCGAAACCCAATGGTTAGTCCCAAAATTAATTAAACCTATTTAAAATATAATTTTAATTTTGTATGTTTACTAGGTCAAGTGGCCTCGTTCTTTGAAGAAGTCTTTCAACGACAGAGTTATCTATCATATGGTAAATATAGGGGTTTCCGTGTTCCTGGGGCCTTCTTTCGTGTTTGGCGGCATGCTTTTTTATATCATCTTTGATGTATTCCATCTGTGAGTCTCTGTGAAGGTCTTCATTTCTTGTGTACCACGGAGCATTTACGATGCTACGGAGAACCTTATTTTGAAACGTCTGTATCATTTTGGCGTTTGTTTGCTTAGTACACCCCCAGAGTTGAATACCGTAGGTCCATATCGGCGTCAGTATTTGCCGATATAGCAGCAGCTTGTTGTGTATTGTAAGCTCAGAGCCTGTACCTATGAACCAACACATTTTTCTGAACTTAATAGTAAGTTCTTCTTTTTTTATTTTTGGCATGCTCTCTCCACTTGAGATTGGCATCGAGAGTCA
This sequence comes from Nephrotoma guestfalica, assembly GCA_963691935.1. NCBI lineage: Eukaryota > Metazoa > Arthropoda > Insecta > Diptera > Tipulidae > Nephrotoma > Nephrotoma guestfalica. The sequence continues at coordinate 224,355,700 of OY829913.1, read as the reverse complement.
TGCCCAGATATTAAGCTTTGTTTGCATATGGTATTAGGTATTATTTGTATTTATATTCATTTATTCATCATTTATTCATCATCATTTACAGTAACTTTGCAAACCATACATCTAATTTTGAGCTTAAAGCTCATTCATAATGAATTATACAGTTTGTGCTTTTGCCAAATTCTCCCCATTAATATTTTTCTTTTCTTTCCTTTGTATTTTGCTGTATTTCTCATATTCGTTTTTTAATTTTTACCAATGCTGAAAATCTTTTATGTTCAACACACTTGGATTTGATTAGTACTGGCCATTAATCCTCCCAGGCATTTATGTGATAAGTAGTTAATTTTATTATTTTTTAATAATAAAAAAAATATAATTTTGGTCGAAAATTTACAATTAAGAAAAACAAGTACAACCATTCGCCAGGAAAGTCTAAGGTGTATGGCACCGGTCGTGAGTTAATTACTATCGGTAGATAGGAAGCCTTTTGATATGTAAAGTTAATATTCGTGGATTTCGTCTCATTAAGCTTGATTCTCCAGTGCTTAGTTCAGCTACAAACCGCATTGGTAATCTTCTGGAGTTTGCTCGTTGCATCAGCGACATTACTCCCAATCACCAAGGTTGTTGTGTCATCTGCAAAGGTGGCTATGATTCCTTCATCTGTTATTGGAATATTCTTTGTTTATAATAATTACAGGATTGGTCCTAAGACACTTCCCTGCGGGACACCGGGAGAGATTTTCTTTAGTTCGGAGTATTCACTCTCATATTCAAACGAAAATATCTATTGGATAAATAAGATCTTAGTATGGCATAGAATTGCCTCGGCAGATCTCTGTGCAGCTTGAATTCCAGTCCACTGTGCTAAACTTTGTCGAATGCTTGGGCGACGTCCAGAAATATGATTGAGCATACTTTTTTGCGTTCTAACGTTCTTTCAATAACGTTGGTGATTCTATGCACCTGTTCAATTGTGGAGTGCTTTTCCCTGAATCCAAACTGATGTGGAGGAATTAGTTGTCGGTCCTCAATTATTGGTTTAAGTCTTTTTAGTAATAATTTTTCAAAGAGCTTTGATATAATTGGCAGCAAAAACCAACCAAACCAATTCAAATTGGCCTGTATGATTTTTTATCGTTAGGTGGTTTATCCGGTTTAGAGCCTTGATTATTTGGCAAGTAATCAAGTCATATCCTGGGGCTTTTTAACAGTCATGTTGCTTTTCACTTCTATTTTTAATTCTGTGAGAGTTACTGGGCGTATATCAAAATCATCTAGCTTGTGGATTGACATTATATTTTCATTGGCCGCTTGCCTTGGTAGTGGTTGGAAGGTATCCTCGAGATATTCCGCAAACAGATCAGCCTTCACTTTAGGACCTCTTGCCCAGGTTCCATCCTCCTTTTTAAGTGGAGGCACTTGCATTTTGGGTCTTTTGAGTCCCTTCGTCGCTTTCCACAGAGAATAATCAGAATTTTTGTTAGGCTAGCTAGATATCTGTTGATTGATGCATTTTTAACTTCTTTAAGAAGAGATTTGAGACTGTTGCCTAAATTGTTAAGAATTGTTTTGTTCTCGTCGTTTTTGTCTTACCAACTCTCTAACTTTCATTGGGTAGGATATGTTAAGCTTCTTCTTATTTTGTATAATGGGGGTACTTGCCAAAGCAGCATAGTGAATTACTACATTGAGTTGTTCTAATTCATCTTCCAACTGGTGGGGATTTCTTATCGGTACCTGAAGTTTGATTTTTTCCTCCAATACTTCACGAAAGTGATCCCAGTTTGTTTTTGAATTTGTTAATCTTGGTGCACTCTCCCTTTGAATTACCATTTCACTGACTGTCATGATAACCGGGGAATGATCCGATACTAGAGAATTACTGTCTTTATTGTGAATGTACTTCTGGGATATGCCTCTTGCTACATAAACGTCTATTAGGTCAGATATCTTCGTTCTGTCACTGGGCCAGTATGTTGGGGAACCATCAGAGTAAAATTCACATTTTGATGTCCGCCCTGCTTGAAGCAATTCTTTACCTTTTGACGTCGTAAGTCTAGATCCCCAATAGGTGTTTTTCGCATTAAAGTCACCTACAATAATAAAATCACGTCCAAGCGATTTAAATAGCTTAATGTAGTCCTCCCTTTTCAAGTTATGCCGAGGAGGACAATATATTGCAGAGACAGTAAGCGGTCTGTGTTTAATTTGGATCCTTACCGTAGTGACTTGTATAGTTTGTTCTTCGATATTTGATTCTAAATGGTGTTTTATATTTTATTTTATTAGTAATGCCGAACCACCTCTAGCTCTTTCCTCTGTATGAATGGAGTGATATAAGTTATAACCTCGTATTTTAACAAACGAAGATTTATCTAGACTTCCTTAAAGCTGCAAAAATGTATTGAAACCAGAGGGAGAAAAAGCACAACTACTCTGAATGACGGTAAGCATGGCTAAAATGGACCCGTTTGTAACATCAACAGATATTAAAAAACTTTAGAAATGAACGTGAGGAAGCAAACTTTAGGTAGTAGATTACCACACCTCAGTGAGAAACTCGTGGAAAATCGAATAAAGGTTGTAAGAGTAATCGCGACTGGAGTGGGACAGAAAACATAAAAACACCTAGCACAGTGTACTATGGAATGAAGAATGAAAAATAAAATTTGTTTGGGTCTGACTCCAAACATTACGTGAGACGACAAACAAACCAGAAATTAAACCCAAAATATACCAAAAAAACTATTAAGCATGGAAGTGGAAGCATCATGGTATGGGAATGTTGAATAAAAATGATTATGACACAAGATGATTAGTTCCAGCAGAACAATGATCCTAAACACACCTCGAAGAGAGCAAAACAATTGTTTATTCAAAATAAGGCCTAATGGAGTGGCCGGCACAAGCGCCGGACTAAGCCCAATTTAAAACTTTTGGCATGAAGTTAAGACGAAAATCGCGAACAGAAAACATAAAAACAAACAAGAATTATGGTGATCTATAAAAAAATGCATGGGAAACCATTCCAGTCGAAACGTGCCAGAAATTGGTGGATTCGATGCCTAAAAAATGCGAGGAAACAAGGAGTGTACAACGAAGTATTAAATGTTCCTGCTCGGGTTTTATTTTATATCAACTCTCGTTTTCCTTCATCTGGCGTAAATTTGTCAAACAAACGACTTTTTATTTCAATATGGTTAATCCACTAATTTTTATATTGTCACTTGTTAAGATTGTCGATATTCGATTTTACAAGAAGGACTTTTTAACACACGGGTCCCTTTTTTGGGCGCCAGTTAATTTTTGGTTCACTTAAGTTTCTAAAAAAATCAATTTCTGATTTTTTTTATTTATTTATATTTTTATTAACTTATTTGTTTGAAGACAGAATTGCAACTAAAGATTCTTATGCTAATTACAAATATTCTAACCTTGCAGTGCGATAACAAACATAATTGATGAACAAATATGATCAACATTCCACTTCAACGTGATGTAAGATAAAACCTGTGTGCGAATTCAAATAGCGCGTGTTAGCTTATACAAATAATTGAAGAAGTTCAATGTAGATTTCTCCGTTTTGCTTTAAGGGGGTTTCCGTGGGAGTACCCCTCGCTGTAATGCCGAAAGTCAAAAACGTCGGGAAGTCACTATATATAGTCAAAGAAGCTTAATGTTACATTTATTAAAATTATTCTTTATCTAAATTATAAGTAAAATAGCTTACTCAGTATTTTTGATGCGAAAATTATTGTTTGATACTTCTCTCCTAACGATATCAACTAAACTTTGAATTATATAGAACTAATATATTTGTAACAGTCAAAGATGTAAGATCGCTCTTAACATAAAATTGTACTTGATATTTAAAATAAAAATAAAATTCTTAGAGCAGATAGCTCTAGGTTTAAAAAAATAAATAGTTTTAAAGCGCAAGCACATAATTTAGGCCCATGTCTACCGTATCGATGCCCAAGATGCTAAACAGTGTCTAAATTTAGAAAAAAGCTTGTAAATTTAATTTTTGGACGAAACGAGAATTTATCCTAGACTCTGGATTCAATAAGACTTACAGCAAAATAATTAAATTATGTTACCGTCACAGATATTTTTAAAACACCTTGGGTTGGGTGGGTAATTTCCCTTGTACTGCTGTATTATACTACCTACTTTATATTCATTAATACCATAGTCATTATTTTTCCGTTCGCCAGCATAAATAATTTTTGTAAATAATAGTATTAACCATGAAGTAAATTAAGACATTTCTATTAAATAAATAATATAATAAGCAAAAATTTTTAATTTTTTTTATGTGAGTGAATAAATGAATCATTAAAAATTCCATAAAACTACCATGGCAAAAATAAAATATTAGAGCTCCGTAAAAATTTTAATTTACGTCCTCGTTTCATCATAAAATTACGAGTGGTTATTTCAGTGTACTCGCCATTCGAGCAAGCACAAAAATCTAAATAATTTAATAAAACATTAAATTTTTGTTATGCTTGTTTCGGCTCCAACACTATGTACGACGACTACTCTCGTTTATGTGGATACATTTAATAAAATTTAAATTAAATTTGTCACAAAATAGCAATCAAAATGAGATATGAAATAGAAACAAAATTTTCTAGCTATGAGAAGTATCATTTTCAGCGAATGAAAATTTGTACGTACAAATATTAACAATGTATATAGTTACATTTTATGCTGGTGTATACATGCTTTGATATTAGACGACGTTTCAAGGGAAAATACTTATTTAACGTACTATGACGTACTTGCCTGGAATCGTATATATAGAGTACCGAGTGCTTGTTGTCTGTGCAATTGCATAATGAAACATCAGCAATAATTTCTTAGCAACATAACATAGAAATTAAATTGTTTGTAATATAAATAGAATTTCTTATGGTATCGACTAATTTCACCCACTTCAAAATGATACGCAGATAAACCAATTTTAACCGTATATTACATACGAATATACGCCTAAAGAATTTAGATAATGAAACGTTGTGACATAAAGTAGGGTGGTTTTATAGGAAAGAGTCTAAAAAGCAAAGTACTAAAATTTTTGAATATACATATTTTATAAACATTTTTTAATTATAATTAAGGAAAGATATAATGAAATTTACTGTTAATTAACAATTTTATACTTTTAGGAGTGTAATTCTAGTAGAGAAGCCCAAACGTTTAATTTCAACCAATCGATTTTTGTCATCTAAGACAGTGCATCGCTTTAAGCTAGTTGTCGTTTTCTAACGGACTCTGTGTTGATTGTGAATTTGTATTTTTAGTTTCTCCTCGCGTTGATCAGTCCAATCACATTTCATTTTTGTGATTTTTTTCTTTGATACATTTTGACTTAACTTGGCCTAGAAGCACTTAGAATTGAAAAACCACTCAAAAATTAAACTTTCATAAAAATATTTGAAAAATTTAATAGAGACGAATACAGTAAAAGCCATGTTGAGAGCATTCTGGATAATCAAAAATTCCGGATAATTGAATGTTTCATTAAAACTTGAAATTTTACGAGAATTTTGCTTGATTTCATTATTTTTTAGGATTTTCGTTTATTTATTTTGAAATTATGTACCAGAAAACATTTTTTTTATAAATACATACATATTATGTATGCGAGTACCTAAATTTTTTAAATAATTCATAAATTATGTAATCCAATTATAAAATTTAATAATAAAAAATTCAGACTTCGTCATTATTCGACCTCAAACATCATGGGTTTTTTTTTAAATTTAAAAGTTCTCTGCTGCGTTGGGAAGTAAAACACTTTCGATAAGTTGTTCATTCGTAAAAGTTTGCACAGTTTCTGTGTTATCATCGAGAAGCAACCAGTCAGCAATTGCGTGCTCTGTTTGGCATTAGAATTCAAGATTTCGCAAATTTCATCGTACGGCGCGTTGTTGTTACTTGGTATCGGATTACCATTAAATCACAATTTGTTCCAGCTATTTGCTAAAGTTGAACATTTTACTTCAGTCCAGGCTTTAAATATTGCATCTTTGATGTTATAAGATTGTTGAAACGATTTCACTGATTCAGCAGCAATCAATTTTGAAATTACTAAACACAAAACAATGAAATTTCCACAATCTGATACTAGCTCACTTGTTGATGGGTAAGCTCTACATTTGTCTAATAATAGCAAACATTTTTGATTGTGTGTGTGCCATTTAAAGCTATGAACTATGATTTAATTGATGGATTTCTCGGTTGATCCAAGCATTAAAGTGGGATTTATACATTACCGGCAAGCCGCTGATATTTTGCAATGCTCTTGATCGAGCATATTTGCCAATAACCAATAATTCCAACCGATGCGTTTCAGCTACATTTGCACAACAAAAAATTGTTAATCGCTGTTTGTTGTGTTTGAAGCCAATAGCAGCAGCTTCCCTTGCTCCAGCTAAAGTAGGATTTGGTAAACATCGCCCCAACCGGTTTAAACAGCATTATAAACCTGTTCACGAATGACATGATCTTTCTCTACAATTTCTTTAAATTTTGTGCAGTAATCGCTTGCTGCGATTTCATCTGCTGATTTCTTTTTACCTGAAATATCCAATTTTTTAATACCGTGCCTTGATTTAAAACGTGCTAACCATCCGTCCGAAAATACACACTGCCCAGTTACTTTTAAAGCGTCATAGAAATATTTAGCTTTTTCTATGATGATGACGCCAGTTATTGGCATTCCTTCATTTCTCTTACACAAAACCACTCATATAAAACAGAATCGAGCTGCTCCAGTTTAGCTTTATGCATTGTTTTAGCGAATTTATAATTTTTCATTTTAGAAGCAAACTCTGACAATTTTTCTTTATTACTTTTTATGTCGTATAAAATTGAATTGCCAATTTTATAAAAGGTGATCGAAGTGGTTCTAAACTAATATTTGATGTAAAAAACAAAACTTATTCATTTACATGATAGGAAATCTCAGAGATTTTTGTTATTTGAGAGAGAAAATCATTGAGTGTAATACGAAAATTCTTAAACATTAGAAATTATTTAACTCGACCCTACGGATCGCACAGAGATGTAATTAAAGAAGTTCTAAATCCGTATTTAATGAAAGAAACTAATCTTACCTCACCATATGCACGGAAATCTCTGAGATTTTGGTTATTTAAGAGAGAACATCATTGACTAAAATACGAAAATACTTAAACGTTTGAAAAAATTTAACTCGGCCTCTACAGATCGCACAGAGGCGATCGAAGTGGTTCTGAACTAATATTTTGTGTAAGAAACAAATTTTATTTATCCACATCTCCGAAATCTCTGAAATTTTTGTTTTTGGCGAGAGAATATCGCTGAGTGTAATACAACATCTGATCATTGTGAACCGAGTTAAATAATTCAAATATTTGGCAATTTTTTATTACACTCAATGATGTTCTCTCTCAAATAACAAAAATCTCAGAGACTTTCGACCATATGAATAAATAATATTTGTTTCTTAGATAAAATATTAGCGCAGAACCACTTCGATCACCTCTGTGCGATATGTAGAGGCCGAGTTAAATAATTTCAAATGTTTAAGAATTTTCGTATTACACTCAATGATGTTCTCTCTCATATAACAAACATCTCTGAGATTTCCGGGCATGTGGATGAATAAGATTTGTTTCTTACAACAAATACTAGTTTAGAACCACTTTGGTCGCCTCTGTGCGACTCGAAGTGTGTTTTATTTTAAAAAAAAATCATTTTATAAAATTCACTCAATAGTTTTGAGTGCATTTTATAAAATGAATCGGAAAAATTCAGAAAAATTAAATATTTTCTACTTATAGTGTAGAAATGTAATATTTCTGTTTATTAAACATTTTAAAATATTATTATGAAAGTTCAATTTTTGAGTGTTTTTTCAATTCTAAGTACTCCTAAAAGTGTATATTTTGTTATTTTGACACAAACTTCACTCCGATGGTTCAAGGTTATTTTTGTAAATTCCCAATTCCCAAGCGATTTTCACGCAGCACGGTATTTAACCGTAACTTTTGATTTATTAAATTGACAATCCGATTGACATTCCGTTTTGTTAACCATCAAAACACAAAAATCTTACGTAAAATCCATTAATGGGTATACTGAACGTTTTGTTTCATTTAATTTTTATTACTATTTAGTGGAGTCGTGAATTTTAATTTATGTTACTCACTTACATTTCAAAGAGTCTCCCCCAAAAAACAAGTCCCGCCAATTCAACAAGGTTACTAACATTTTCTCTCTTTTCAACCATTGTACATTTTAACTCGTTCAGCCGAGCACATCGCATAGTCAGAGCCAGTCAAATGAGATAATGGAAAGTTTAAAATAAGAAAATGTTGGCGATCTAAGGGCCTGGTTCCAGATGGCTTAGTAACATTAAGAGGTGCAACGAGAAAGTTCAGAAACGACGCAATTTCTAAACGTGATGATGGGCATCCCACCAGAGGCGTTCTAAGCGGTGGGCGACTTACTTACCAACAGGCCAACAGGAAACCTGTACACGACGGTAAAGCGAATTTTATTGAAACGTTTAACACCCTCAACAGACAGGCAGAGGCGCTACTTAGCGTTCAGAATATTGGCGACCGTCGATCCTCAGAAGCATTGCGACATATACAACGGTGACAATTTTATAGAAGGTATATTTCGCTCGTTGTGGGTCCGAAAATTGAGCAAGCCGATCACAATTTCAATGTTAGCGAACGAAGAAACTGAACTCATCGCTCAGATGGAAAAAAACGGATTATAAATTATTTAGAGGTACTGATGCCACAGCAACAAGTTAACGTATAGGCTTACAAAAACATATCAACCGCCACTCACCCAAAAACACTAAACTTTATATTCCGGCTACGAGCCAATTTTTTACAAGTCGTGCTTATACGGTAGCAGAGCGCATAGCATATTTCGGTGAGACGTACCAACATAGTGTTGGTACCAACATAAATCCACAAGGCATTTGTCGATATCACGAAAGATATTTTAATAGGTATTTTATCATACATAGACGTAGCCATTAAAAAATATTTTACATTGATTAAGTAAGGATTTAAGCAATTTTTACATACCATAAAGTACTTTTAACTTTTTAAAAGGTTTCATTTCGACAAATCGTTTTTACATGTCAAAAAAGGTTGCTTTAACTTACGATTAATCAAGGTACACAATTCGAGTCCAAACTTTCCGCAGAGTTAATGAAACTCCTGGGCCCTCATCAGTGGGCTTGCGTACCATCCGCACGGTACAGTCGTACGCTTCCATTAACAGTTTAAAGTTGCTCTTAGGGCTCGAGAAAAAGAAATACCAGTCATTGGAGCTCTGAAGTTTCAGTCGTTTTACTTGGTATCCGAGCAACAGTGAAAGAAAATCTGAAATGGATTATGGACAAACCATCAAGCTACCAGGTGAACACTTTATCTAAAACCCTCTTCTCCTCAGAGTACCACCAACATATCGACCAACTTCGCATCACCATGCAAAATCTTATCCCAGCGACAACTCGATAGTCAAAACAAACTGACATATTTGTTCCTAAATCACTCGACAGTAGATAAGATTTGTTTAGGTTTACAACCACCCTATGAAGGAGCATGTAAAGTAATACGTAGCATACGAAAACAATTGGTTGTCTCACTTAAAGACAAACTCCAATCTATCTTCATTGGCAGATTAAAACCAGCATACTTAATTGTCTATTTCGCTGCGCGACTGTTTGTACCTCGACCTCAAAAGTTCGTTCGTATCAACGCGTAGATCTATTTCTCGATCTAATATGATTGAAGGGTCGGGGAAAATGATGGAGCCTATTACAAATAAAAATAACTTTGTAGTAGCATATTCACTCCATAATAAGTTATATGTACAACTACAGTACCGAGAATAGAAAGTGCAACACCAATATTTTTCAGGTAAAATTGTACTAATTGCCCCTTGTCAATATCGTTGGAGGCTGATTTTTTTTTGGGTATAAATACAATCGCTATTTAACTTTTTTAGTTACTTTGAGATAAATATGTATTCTCACGAGAAAGTTATTAAAATTATAATTTGTTCAAAATGGCCAAATACGCACAACTAACTATGGCTCAGAAAAATCGGATTCTCGCATTGTCTGGAACACCTAAAGTAAGAAGTCTCGTGAAGACAACTGCACGAGAAGATTCCAAAATTCTCAGAATGTCAACAGCCAATCGATTTAAAACTGCTGTGGATATTCGGGCTGAATACAACGCAGAAACCGGCAAAGAAATCGGGGTGTATACGATTCGTAATCGCCTCCGAGAAAAAAGATATAAGGCCAGGTCCCCGGCAAAAAATCATTTCTTACAACCAAAATGAAACAAAAACGGTTAGAACGGGCTCGAAATCACGCTGGTTGGAGTCTACAGCAGTGGCGAACAGTTATATACTCCAATGAGAGTAAATTTACCTTTTTTGGATCGGATGGAATCCAGTACGTCAGGCGCAAATCCGGCGAACGACTGAGCGATCTGTGCTTGAAAAATACATTGAAGCATCCAGCGGGCCAAATGATTTGGGGATGTTTTTCCTATCATGGAATTGGAGAAATGGCCTTTATAAAAGGAACTGTCAACGCAGAAGTCTACAAAAAAATCTTAAAGGACCATTTGTTCCCTTCCATTGAAATGCATTTTTTGAGTGCAGAGTCTGTGATTTTCCAAGATGATTCCGTCCCTTGTCATCGAGCGAAAACAGTAAGCCTAATTTTTTTTCATTTACTAATTTTATATTTATGACGATAAAAAAAAGAAACAGTTAATTATTATTATTTCTCTTCAGGTTAAAGATTTGCTGTTGAAAAATGGAATTCCCACTCTGGATTGGCCTGGAAACTCCAGGGTAATGGGGATGAAAATAATTAAAAAGATGCCGTCATCATCCAAAAAACTCAATTCAATCATCGAATTAGTATGGTATAAAGAACTGACACTCGAGTACCTGCAAGATTTAATTGACTCCATACCAACAAGGATTGCATCTGTTATTGCCAACAAAGGCGGGGCAACTAAATATTAAATATACATTTTATTACTTCGTACGACACCTGTTTACCATAAAAATAAAAAAACTACAAAGTGGCTCAACATTTATTACCTGCTCTTGAAACTGAAATTTAATTTAACCTGAAAAATGCTAAAAAATTATAATGGCTTTAAAAACAATAAAACCATTTAGCGTGAAATATTGTTTTTCCATAAAATGTGTGTTATATTACAAAGAACCACTTCTAAAACAATTCTTTTTTTAAACGTGCGTCATACTGGCAAAATACATCTTTTTGTGTATTTTTATGGGAGTTGCACTTTCTATTCTCGGTACTGTAATAGTTGCAGTACTTAGCAAATTAAAAAAAACAAATGTCACGTACATCCGTTTATTGATTGACGTGCTAATCAAAATTAAAGTTTACTATGCTCGGGATCTAAAAAAATTCCTTTCTTGACATTATCCACTAAATAATTCGCTCTCCCACAGCAGCTCCACATAAATAAGTAGATGATTGTGAAATACATACCAAAAATAATACCAAAAATGTACACTGTTAAATTCAAAAATATTCCAATTGGATTTGTTTTGTAGTGAAATTGAAACACTTTTAGATAATCTTTAACATTTATACTAGAGAAGTCCCTGAATCCCTAATAGTGTCGCTGTAAAGATCAAATAATTTTCTAACAATTTCAGATAAACACGAGAAAATTGTAATATAATTCACTAAAGTTTTTTCAATTCTAAAGAAGGTTTTTTTAGACAATGTTTCTACTTTTATATCTCCGAATCTAGAGATGTTCACGGGGTCTCACCTTTATGGCTGAATAGCTAAGTCAAAACCTCACGTGTGTGGTGAATAAGGTTGAGATATGATGATTTGTAAATTGTCCAGCGTATTTTAAACAATACTGGTTTTTGATTTATATCTATTTTCAAATTTTTCTGTTGCCGCTCCTTGAGATGTTCATAATTTTTTTAATGTATTTTGGGATAGCATAGATAAAATTCTAACATTGCAATAAACATGGTTATTTTATGAAAATATTTACTGTGCCATATATGACTTAGAAGTTTCATGAATTTCAATAAATTTTCAAATTTTATTTCACCGATCCTAGAGATGTTCACGGGGTCTCACCTACATGGTCAGATAGATCAGTGAAACCCCTATGTGGGTAATGAACGGTATCTAATTATGATGATTTTTAACTAGTCCAGAGACATTTTTACGTTTCCGGTTATATCGCCCATCCCAGAAATGTTCACGGGATCTCTTTCATATATTCGAATAGGTCAGACAATTTTCTATCAATATTGTGAAAATGGGACACGAATGATGATTTTCATCATGTTTTCCATAATTTACAACTTCTTCGTTTGCAATTTTACTCTCAATTGGAAATTTTGGTATTTTCTCCAATAGGATTTTTACCCAATTGACATTCCCAAATAAGCTACGAGCCCGATTTATTGCGAAAACAATCAAATAACAAAAATCCTATGGATGTTCACAAGGTCACGTTTATACTTTTAGATAGTTCAAAGTTTCGACTATCGATAGTTCCGAACAGGGTTCAATTGTGATGATATTTACTGGACCATATACGACTTAGAAGTTTCATGAATTTGAATAAATTTTCAAATTTTATTTCACCGATCCTAGAGATGTTCACGGGGTCTCACCTACATGGTCAGATAGATCAGTGAAACCCCTATGTGGGTAATGAACGGGATCTAATTATGATGATTTTTGACTAGTCCAGAGACATTTTTACGTTTCCGGTTATATCGCCCATCTCAGAAATGTTCACGGGATCTCTTTCATATATTCGAATAGGTCAGACAATTTTCTATCAATATTGTGAAAATGGGACACGAATGATGATTTTCATCATGTTTTCCATAATTTACAACTTCTTCGTTTGCAATTTTACTCTCAATTGGAAATTTTGGTATTTTCTCCAATAGGATTTTTACCCAATTGACATTCCCAAATAAGCTACGAGCCCGATTTATTGTGAAAACAATCAAATAACAAAAATCCTATGGATGTTCACAAGGTCACGTTTATACTTTTAGATAGTTCAAAGTTTCGACTATCGATAGTTCCGAACAGGGTTCAATTATGATGATATTTACTGGACCATATATGACTTAGAAGTTTCATGAATTTGAATAAATTTTCAAATTTTATTTCACCGAGTGAAACCCCTATGTGGGTAATGAACGGTATCTAATTATGATGATTTTTAACTAGTCCAGAGACATTTTTACGTGCCCACAAACTAAAAATAACTTATATGGCCGCAGAAAATGGAAAAATTATAGTGAAAATTCTAATCTATCAATTTTTCCCAGATTTTCCTGGTAGTCTCAGTATGACCTGAGCTATTAGAAAACAATCGAAAGTATTGGGTACTAGTGGAAGTTTTTGAGATATTGGCCAAAAACTGAAAATAAACTAATAAAAAAATTTAAAATTTCAAAAGTATTGGTAATGAGATGGCCTAGTTTAGTCCAACATGAACAGATCCTAGAATTTTGTCCTAAGGTTTGGACCCCTGATCAATACTTTTATCAAAATTTCATCGTGAAAGTCGGAATATTGTTAAATTTCAAGATTTCATTTACCGTGTTCTTTTACTTCGGAGATCAATCAATTTGTCATTTTAAGGATCATATTTAATATTTTATTCCGCTGGGATGTTTTATTTAGTGAAAAAAGAGATACAAAAGGAATAAGAAATTTCTAATTGTATAACAAAATAAAATCTCTATTGTGATTGAGCTGCCACTTGCGGCGAGTAACGAAAACTCTTATTTTCCGCTGAGAAATGTCCGCTAACTTAAAAAGCATATGAAAATCATCATTCGAGTTCCATTTTCACAATATTGATAGAAAATTGTCTGACCTATTCGAATATATGAAAGAGATCCCGTGAACATTTCTGGGATGGGCGATATAACCGAAACTTTGAACTATCTAAAAGTATAAACGTGACCTTGTGAACATCCATAGGTTTTTTGTTATTTGATTGTTTTCACAATAAATCGGGTTCGTAGCTTATTTGGGAATGTCAATTGGGTAAAAATCCTATTGGAGAAAATACCAAAATTTCCAATTGAGAGTAAAATTGCAAACGAAGAAGTTGTAAATTATGGAAAACATGATGAAAATCATCATTCGTGTCCCATTTTCACAATATTGATAGAAAATTGTCTGACCTATTCGAATATATGAAAGAGATCCCGTGAACATTTCTGGGATGGGCGATATAACCGGAAACGTAAAAATGTCTCTGGACTAGTTAAAAATCATCATAATTAGATACCGTTCATTACCCACATAGGGGTTTCACTGATCTATCTGACCATGTAGGTGAGACCCCGTGAACATCTCTAGGATCGGTGAAATAAAATTTGAAAATTTATTGAAATTCATGAAACTTCTAAGTCATATATGGCACAGTAAATATTTTCATAAAATAACCATGTTTATTGCAATGTTAGAATTTTATCTATGCTATCCCAAAATACATTAAAAAAATTATGAACATCTCAAGGAGCGGCAACAGAAAAATTTGAAAATAGATATAAATCAAAAACCAGTATTGTTTAAAATACGCTGGACAATTTACAAATCATCATATCTCAACCTTATTCACTACACACGTGAGGTTTTGACTTAGCTATTCAGCCATATAGGTGAGACCCCGTGAACATCTCTAGATTCGGAGATATAAAAGAAGAAACATTGTCTAAAAAAACCTTCTTTAGAATTGAAAAAACTTTAGTGAATTATATTACAATTTTCTCGTATTTATCTGAAATTGTTAGAAAATTATTTGATCTTTACAGCGACACTATTAGGGATTCAGGGACTTCTCTAGTATAAATGTTAAAGATTATCTAAAAGTGTTTCAATTTCACTACAAAACAAATCCAATTGGAATATTTTTGAATTTAACAGTGTACATTTTTGGTATTATTTCACAATCATAATAAGTAGTTCTAAATATTTTTATATCAATTTGCTATCATTCAAAAGATCAACTTAATCTGTAAAAGTTTTTAAATTGAGTTTAATTTAGTATCCAATCAATCGACTTTTTGAAGTTCCAAAATTCCTTCAACATGCTTACCAAGATTTGCTCATTTTGTCATACAAAAGGAAAATGAATAAATACATTAATAATAAATTAAATGCTGTGGAAGTTTTAGCGAGAGCCATATTGTGAAATCGTGAGGAAATACCAAAATCAGTGATGTGAAATATATCTGAGCCAGTTACATTTACATGTCAAGTGATTTTAATATTATTTGATAAAATACGATTCAGTACACACATCTTGTATTCCCATGGTAATCGTGTATACTCGACATGCACAATTATTATATAGATGTTTGTACGTCATATTGTATATATATGTATGTATTTGTATTATGTACTCACAGATGGGAGTTAAATGTGTCATTCCACGATCAACATGACAATAAATGTGACATCTAGAAAGCGATATAAATACAATGGCAATATTTAACAGCTTCGCGGTGGTGTAATATTATAAATTTTCATCAACAGGCTTGGTTAATATGGATCTATCAATTTATTAATAACATGAAAATTTTGTAAAACAAATTTATAATGAAACGAAGACAAAAACCTTATTAATTTAAATGTCTGCTAATATTAAAGCTTTTCTTTAATTAAACACAGAAAGCGTAAACTCGAATAATATAATAATTACAAAACTTTTTTAATAAGTTTCTAAATTAATTATAAAATTCCACGATTTAATTTTTATTTTATTTGTATTATTCATTTTGAACGAATAACCAAAATAAATGAAAAATATTTAAAAATTATGAATATTTTATTTATGCAAATTTCGTGAACAGAATTATGAATTATTTAATACCGAAATGAAAAGCTGAGTGGCAAATTACAAATAATGTAAACAATAAAGCTTATTAAACAGAAAGAAATATAAATTTTTAATACGAAATTTATTTGGAATTTAAATTTTATCAGTCAGTTTCACGATATACGAGTATAGCATTTTTCTTGATGTCTGTTATATTTCTAAAATATCTACAATAAATTCGTTTTAAGTCCCACCAATTATTTATTCGGGGTATAGTCTGTGACTCTACGTCAATGATTCCACAAAAAAAAATCTCATTTTACCCAGCAATAAAATGAAGCAAAAAGGGATGAAAAAATTTATTTTTCATATTTACAAAAACAACAACAAAAATGATAAAGAAAATTGTCCAAAAATAATAATATATTCACAACATTAAATAAACAAGCAGCAAAAAAAACCGTAAAAAACACAATCCTTGTAATAAAATATAGAAGACAAGGATAAAAATCATAAATCTAGATCAACAGGGGATCTAACGATGACTGGGTTTGTTATACAATACGTACGCTTTCAAAACGAAATTGTTCAGTTTTAAATATACACACAACATGTTTCGAATAATTTTTTTGTGTGTTTTATCCTCTTGATGGTAACTTTAAGATAATTTTTATCAATCTCCTTGAAACAAAAAAATAAAAATAAAAATAAAATAAAAAATTGAAATGGGATTATAATGTCATTTTATAAAATAGGTATCTGGATTTGATACACACTACACACGTGTGTAAATCAGACTCTGTAGAAAATTTTATCCAATTTACAAAAACAGAACCATCTACATATGTAGGTATGCGGCTACATGGTAAATTAATTAGAATACTGTTTTGCAAATCTGTATGTACAGCACTACGGTGAAACGTTTTTTTGTGAATTTAAACCGAGAACAGTGTAGAGGTTTTGAATAATCAGTTTAAAGAGGATAATTCTCCATGATATGGGTATTTTAACGCACCGTAAGATGTAGAATAAATTAAATAAGCATGTCAATTACGCAATGTAATATGATAGATCAAGTCGTATTTTACTTCATAATTTAAACATAAATGTATGGGTGGATATTTTAAGGCCAACACCCGACATTCTTTACCACGACTATATAATACATAGATCTGAAATATACAAAACTGTCGTATTTAATCAAAATGCACGTTCCCTATATTCATCTATTATCTTTTCAACATCATTGCAAGAATTTATTTATTTATTTATTTTTAATTTAAACATTAATTTTTATATATAAAAATCATTAAAGTGGGAATGACTACTAGTGGATTTAATGTCCTTTAAAAGTTCGTCATTCACACTTATATGTACAAAACATATACAGCAAATAGTGTCATAGTGACTAAAACTACATTACGCATAATAAAAAACAAAATTCAAATACATAACAATTAATATAATTTAATTAAATTAATTAAGAATGAATGGCATTATTAATCAAAAATAATCTTTCACTGATGACAACAGATGAGATTTTATCATTCGCTTAAACATAAAAATATGTACAGCGCTCTTAATATGTTCAGGTAAGTTATTATAAATATATGGCCCAATAAATGTTAATGATTTTCGGCCAAATTCAGTTCTAATTTGGGGGCACTTCAACTGACTAGAATTTCTGGTTGAATAGCCATGATCTAGAAATTCGAATTGTATAGTCGAAATTAATGATGGGATGTGTAGAGACTTAAACATGTAGATCGACACATACATCTCAAAAATTGCTTTAATTGGGAGAATGCCTATAGCAATAGTTCGATAGAGCTCCACAGTAGGAAATAGGTGAGGCAGTTTATACATTGCTTTACAGCACCTATTTTGTAAAATCTGAAATTTATTCAGTTTCTCTTTGACAGCTGAACCAAAGGTAGTAGAAGCGTATGAGAATCGGGTATGAATAAATGAGAAACAAATTTTTTTTAACACATGTACTGGAACAAAATCAGCTAATTTTCTAATCAAGCAAATAATGGGCAAACTTTAATACAAATAGAATTAATATGGTCCTCCCACGTCATATGCTTGTCGAATATTACTCCAAGGTACTTGAATTTGTCCACACGCTCTATGGTGCAATTTGCTACTTGAAGTGGTGGTAAATCAATGTGTTGCAGGCGTGGTGAGTGAAAAATTATATATTTCGTTTTATTAAAATTAACAGATATTTTGTTTAAGTGCAGGAAATCCAAAAGTAAAATAATATCATCCCTCATATGTGACATTGTTACCTGACCATCTCTGGATTCATAGAACAGGGCCGTATCGTCAGCAAACATTCTAACATGACCCGTGATAGGTAAATTGGCCATATCATTTACGTAGATTAGAAATAATAGAGGGCCAAGGACACTCCCTTGAGGAACACCACAGTTCATACCTAAAGTGGAGCTTTTCACACCATTTAGAATCACAAACTGCTTTCGATTGCTAACAGTTTGTATGATCGGCCACGGAAGCCATAAATTTGTAATAAGAAATAAGCCACAGATATAGTTTTGCCTGTCAAAATTACGATAGATCAAATCAGTAATGTCTGTTAAGGCCAAATCTGTACCAGAACCTTGTCGAAATCCATACTGAAGAGAATAGAAAAAATTAGATTTATTCAGGAAGTCTATCATCCGGTTAGCAATAATTTTTTCTAAAATTTTGTCAAATACCGACAAAACTGAAATTGGACGATAATTATTAACTAGTTTAGAATTTCCAGACTTAAAGATAGGTGTCACTTTAGCAATTTTAAGACAATCGGGGTAAACACCGGTTTCCAAAACCACATTAAATAGATGGGCTAGTAATTGTGAAAAAATGGCAAATAATTCTTCAGAACCACATTACGAATGTTATCATAACCACCACTCTTTGTATTACTGAGATTTGAAATTCGCTATTTCGCTGCAGGAAGTGGGCGAAAAGAAACACGAATTAATACTACACACCATAGTATGAAATTTATTCAAATCATCTGAGCCTGGACTAGAACTACTTGCTGATACAGAAGAATCAACAAAATTAACAAAACTGAGATTAAATAAATTAACAATAGCAGTAGGATCATGATACTCAACATCATTACAAATAACGGAGTGGATCCTATTATTAGAGTTATTTACCATGAACTGATTTAACTGTTTCCAGATTTCTTTTTGGCTGAAATTATTCAATAAATTGTCAAAATAATGCTCCGTTGCAAAATATTTTCCGTTTTTGATCTTCCTATTTAACAAATGTAATTTATGTTTTAGTTCTAAATTTGTACTGTTCCTTTTAAAACGCTTCAACATCCGGTTTTTAAATTTAATTAAATCCCAGAGTTCAATAGTCATCCAAGGACAAACACTTGCATTTTTCATTTTTACATGTACTTCCTTCAAAACGGAAAACTGTAGAACAACACACTAACTGCGTTAGTGTCCGAGTAGAATATTTAGGCTTGAAGCGAAATTTTGAGAGTACAAAACTATGATCACTTGCGTCGGCTTCAATGGTAAAATTCCGAATTTGCTCAATATTATGAAAACTGCTAACAGAGTGGTCTAAAATATTACGGCTCAGTGGTCTGATAAAGAAAGTGTTTGTTACAATCATACCATGAGAGAGCAAGGTTGCGTTATAGTCTGAGATTAAGTTAGAATTTTTATTAACAGGTATGTTCATGTCACCAACTAAAATAAATTCGTGTGTAGATTTATGGTTTCTGAGAAGTTGTTCAAAAAAATCAAGAAACGATGCTGGGTCAGAATTAGGAGGCCTATATATTCCGCATACCTTCGTTATATTAAACTGCAAAAGTTGAATGCATATGTATTGGAATGTTAAAAAACCGTCATCCATAATTTTCATGGTGAACGGAATATCATTCCTAATGAACATAGCAATACCACCACCCGCTCTATCACCCCTACAAGAGAAAATACTGACATAATCTCTAATATTATAAGAAAATGTACAGGGTTTTTCAATAAGAGCACTTCAACTTTTTTTTTGAATAAAACACAATCTGATCGACTTTTGAACTAACTTATTTTTATTAACGAATTTGAACATATACATTTAAGTATGAAACTCGATTTCTTTTGCATGACCACCGCGTGCACGTTTTACGAAGTCCAATCTTTGAACCCAATTTTCGACCACTTTTTCGCATAAATCGGCCGAAATTCCAGCAATTTCACGATCTATATTGGCTCTGAGCTCTTGCAACGTCGCCGGCTTGTTGGCATAGACCAATGACTTCACATAACCCCAAAGAAAATAATCTAGAGGTGTCAAATCGCACAAGCGCGGCGGCCACTGGACGGGCCCATTTCGCGAAATAACACACTCATCGAACTTAGTCTTCAATTACGCGATTGTATCGTGTGCTGTGTGGCATGTGGCCCCGTCCTGTTGAAACCACATGTCGTCCAAGTCCATTCCATTCAATTGCGGCCAAAAAATATCGTTTATCATATCGCGGTATCGATTTCCATTAACAGTAACGTGGCGATCGTTATCGTCGATGAAAAAATATGGCCCAATGACGCCGCCGGCATGTAATCCGCACCAAACAGTGACTTTTTCGGTGCAACGGTGCCTCATGAATCACGTGTGGGCTGCTTCCTGCCCAGTAACGCATGTTTTGCTTGTTGACAAATCCATTTAGCCAAAAGTGAGCCTCATCGCTGAAGATGATTTTTCGGTGAAAATCTGCATCATTTTCGATTTGCTCTTGAGCCCAATTCACGAATCGGCGTCGCTTCAAATGGTCAAACGGCTTTAGTTGTTGTGTCAGCTTGATCGTATAAGATAGGCCAAGATCTTTACGTAAAATTCGCCACAATGATGTCACAGAAAGGCCCAATTGTTGCGAACGTCGTGTGAGCGACACATTCGCGTCTTCTTGAACTGAAGCCCTGGCGGTTGCGATGTTTCCAACACTTCGAGCACTTCTTGCTCTCGAGGGCACCGGAACATTATGTAGCGAAAACGTAGACTTAAATTTTGCTACTATACGGTCGATTGTCGAACGGGCTGGCTTGTTAAATGGACCGTAAAATGGCCGTAATGCTCTTAAAGTAGCAGCAACAGAACGATTATTTTGATAAAAAATTTGCACGATTTGCAATCGCTGTTCACGTGTGTAGCGTTCCATGATGAAATGTATACTAATGAAGTTTCCAAATGACAAAAGATTAATAAAAAATATGGCGTCGTTCGCCGTCCTTATCGGAAAAAAGTTGAAGCGCACCTGTTGAAACACCCGTTATTTGAACTTTGAACAAATGTTTCCGAAACTACTACAATATGTATATCCGTTTTGAGACTCTCTATAAAAAGTAATAACTTATCGAATTTAGCTACATCGTTCATACCCCAAATATTTATTTGAAGTATATTTAAGTTAATAGAATTTGAACGCGATACATCAATATTTGCCGGATAATCATTAACACTTTCCAAATAAAGGTTATGGCACTTATAGTTTAATGATTTAAAGCTCGTAACCACAATAATAATTTAAACTTATAACCATCAGAAGAATAATAACAAGGGATATGAGAACAGAAGATAATGATAAAAAAACATAGAACCATTACCAGAAGATAAAACCATTACACAAATAATTATTAATAGGGAAAAAAACTAAATTTAAAAACTTCCTGCAGAAGCTGCCGCTTTCGGTACAAAAATGACCAAGACATTTCACAAGGATCTCGATTACTTAATCCGCCTGTGCCCTAATTCTCTAAAATAATAAGGTAAAGATTGAAACATTCAAATATCTCGAAAAATAAGCACTCTACGAAAAAAATGTCCATTATCAAAATTTAATCATTCCGAGGGGGACATACATTAGTGCTAAAATTAGTATCCCTCCTCCTCTTCTTGTTTCCCTCCACCCCTAGGAACCCCTATGTTGTATTACAGAATCGGATTAAAGTACGTAGGATTTCTTTGAAACATTTTTTCGATTCATGATGGCGCTGTAATAACGATTTTAAATTTTTTTTTCGATTTCTCCTACTGAGAACCTATGCATACGATTCTGCAATACGTTTGGCACATAGGTCATGGCACAGAAGTCGATGGCACAGAAGTAATATTAATAACTTTCAGAAACAACCACAGTCATACGACTAACATATTGAACATTTTCGACTTACTGGTTTACCGAGACTTGTAACCTTGGCTTGGGTCGGTAAAATACCACATAGGGAGGTTCGACCTTGAACATGTGGTACCTACAGCCATTACAAAAATTTTCTATAAAACTAAGTGTGCTACCTAAATCTAAGATTATTAAAGCGTGGTTACGATTAATCCGAAAAAATTGCAATTTTTATAATTTTAATTTATAAGTTTAATTTTTAATTTTAATTACAATCAGTAGAAACAATTATATTTAGTTTCTTTATTTTCTGTGTTGCACTCTATTGATCATCACTCTCCTTGTGA
Organism: Nephrotoma guestfalica; assembly: GCA_963691935.1. NCBI lineage: Eukaryota > Metazoa > Arthropoda > Insecta > Diptera > Tipulidae > Nephrotoma > Nephrotoma guestfalica. The sequence goes on along the minus strand of OY829913.1, from coordinate 224,333,291 downwards.
CTCGTTTTTTTCGTCAACACCAAACAAGAAGTTTTTTTCTGCATCAAAATTTCCAATCTTTATATAGCCAGCTGATTGCCCCTCCAATGAATATCTTTTGTTTTTTCATTGTATTATCTATCATCAATTTCTCCTATAAACGATCGATTTTGACATGTCATCATGTAACCTAATCCATATATTTACAGTGGAAGAATTATTTATTAAAATTAATATTTTATTCAGCGCGGTAAAGCTGAGACCACACCGACGGTAAATAGAGGAAATAATGTGCGGTTCGTTACAGACTGTTCATTAAATGTTCATCAAACTTTACTCCGAAATTAAAGTCAGTGGACGACGGGAGCGTGCGAAGTAGAAACAATTTAATACTCCATTCACATCTTCATTTCGAAAAAACTTTCACATAATTCTGCATACGCGAGCACATACAGTTTTGTCCTGGCATTAGTTTACTGTTTATTTTTATCTGTTAAAGCGTTTGGTATTTATGGCATGCATGTGCTATTGTTATTTCAAAACAGTCATATTATTGCAATCAACTCTATGTTAGCAATGCAATTTTGACCACGTTTTATCAATAAAAAGGTTATGATTTTTTTACAAACGGAGCTACATAAATTTTAAATTTTTATGTGAAAGTTATGTTATGAAAAGAAACTTATATCCTTCTGTCTTACAGATTTATGATGAACTTTTAAATTAGAAAGTTTAAGTGTCAAATGTATCAAAATTATTTATACGTAAACATGAGTTTTGTAAAATAAATATGATTTAAGTATTTATTGTGTGTCTTGTGTTTTATAACGGTTGGGTATCGTCTGCAAACACATATTTGGAATTCTTACGGATGATAAAACTAACTATAACAATGTAATATAGTACCATAATACACATTGTATTAAAATGTATTATATGTATGTTCGTCAAAGAATTTATTGGAACTGAAAAATGAAATCAATAATAATTTAATTTTCAGAAAAGCTCCAGGTTATGAACTTATTGATAGGGAAATTGTGAAAGTCATTTCCTAGAAAAGCTTGCGTGAATTAGTTCAAATAGGTAATGCAGCCTACAGTCTATATTTTCTATGTCAATGGAAGGTGGCTGAAGTAATTATGATTCATAAACCAGCAAACAATAAAAAACCTTATAGGCCGATATCACTACTTCCGGTCATAACAAAAATATTTGAAAAGCTGCGGCTCAAGAGGCAAAAACCTTTAATAGAAAATAAATGTTTAATCCCACTACACCAATTTTGATTTAGATAAAATCACTCGACTGTTGAACAAGTTCAAGACTTAACATAGTCACAAAAAATTATTAGAAAGCATTCAATAAATTCTACAAAATCAAAGTGTGGCTATATCGGAAAATAAAGACAAACAATGACATTTAGGAGAATTAAAAAATGACAAAAATAAAGATATTGTGATTAGGACTATCTATATTCCAAACCATTTCAAAAGCTAATAATTTCACTTGGTTAAATAATTTTTTCTGCTAAAAATTCAGGCATCTCTTAAGAGATTGAATATCGCGAAACCTATTATGTCTATCAGTGATGTCAGTATGAATTCAGAAAGGTCTAGATTAAGACTATCTAAATTCTAAACCATTGTTGATAATCATATTAGGTCTAAAATCTTAGACCCCATCCTAGTAAATGTTGAACTATTAGTTATTTACTATAAATTAGAATTAGTTCACAAATTAAATATTTCGCCTAAATGACATTGTTGTTTAACTTTTAACCAATCCATACAAATTTTCGTTTGTTGTTGTTGGTTTAGGATTAATTTAGGTCTAACTTCAAAAGCGTTGTCAAGTAAATTTGCAACAATATCGATTCAGATCAATTTTCCACAATTTAAGCGGAACGGTCGAATTTTGACAAAAAAAAAATGTTTTACTTTCTGTACTCGTACATTAAAATAAAGTAAAGAGTGGTCCATCTGTTAGTTTTTTGTATATGCAAAAACACATAAAATATGTTGTAAATTCAAATTTTTTATTAAAAATAAAAGTTGGAATACAACATCGTTCATCTGACCAGCACGGCTCCTGTCACAGGCCTGCATCCGAACATCAAAATTTTCGATGACTTTTTCCAACAAAAGCAATCAATGTCATTAATTTGGTGGATCAATGCTATACATTCTACTTTTCATAACGATTATGAAATCATACGATTTGACGGTGTCAAATCGCATGATCTTGGTGGCCAATTGACATTAAAATTTCTTGAAATTTTGCGATCATCGAACTTCACGATCAAAGATCATCTAAACTAGACTTCAAAGATCATCTAAATTAATTTCATCCAATTTTGGCCACAAAAACAGTTAACATGCCACAATGCCGCTCACTATTCACTGTTACTGCATCTTCATATTCATTTTGGAAAAAATCAGCTCCAATGATGCCAACAGCCCACAATCCACACCAAATATGAACTTTTTTGAATGAATTGGTTGTTCAAGAATAAGAATTTCCATTCTCCCAAATGCGACAGGTTTGTTTGTTAACGTTGAGGTGAAAATGAGCTCATCTCATGGCTGGCTTCAATTATTGAATTTTTTGAATTTCGTACGGATGCATGTGTAAATCAACGCGTAAAATTCGATTTATAATAGGTGACGACACGTTTAATTGCTGTGAACGATGCTTGTCTCTTTAAGAACATTTTTACTTACACCTGTTATTGCTTCACGATTACGAACTGGACGATGGTGTTCGTACGCTATACGACCTGCAACTGATTGCAGTTCTTCAAAACGTTCAACAATTGTGCGAACTCCAAGTTCTGTTGGACGTCCATGTTGGCCAAAATCATCACGAAATATTTTTTTACAGAACGACCATAATCGTAATAAGACGTCGTTGTGTTGTTAATGAACGCACAACTAAAATTGGCATAGTTTTGACTTTTCATTTGCTAAAAAAATTTCGGGTTGCCACCGCACAATAAATATTTTTTTAGTTTAAAAAAACTAACAGATGGAACACGCTTTATAGTAATTATGAAAAATTTCGACCTCAAGCTTTTCACAGATTTACCATTCGCTATATTACCGAAGTCAAAAAATACTTTTTAAAAATTCTCCGTGGGTGCGTGTGTATGTGTGCGTACAAACTAAATGTCTGTATCCTCTCTACAGCCTAGTCCGATTGGAGTAAAACCTTATCAGTGATTGTTGGACAAAATTGGTCCACCGGAAGTGGCATTTTCAAAGTATTGCATTTACAAGAAAAATAACTAAACACTGACTGAATGACTCACGGAATGACAAAGATTCTAAATTAATTTCTAAACGACATTATTTTGCAAAAGTATTCTAAAATTTTAGCAGAAATGACAATTTAATGTCTTGGATTTGAAGAATCTTAAAACATAAAAAAAATTCCAATCTATATTTCGTATAAGAATTCGCCATTTCTTAACTATCGTGATGAAATTGGGTATGTTGGATGGAAACGGGATCCTAAAATGATTTTTGGGCCAAGTTCTGGAATATGGCCACCTGGGACGGAATACAACCATTTCTTAACAGATTATAATGAGATTTTGTACGTTTGATGAAAATGGAATTCTTTAATGATTTGCAGAAGAAGTTCTTGAATATGGCAAAGGTAATCGGCCGTTCCTTAAACTATTATTATAGGATCGGGTATGTTGGATGAAACTAGGATTCTAAAATGGCTTTTAAAAGTAGTTTCGGGATATGGCCACCTGGAACAGAACTCGGTCAACCCTTAAACGATTATGCTGGACATGGGATTGGGTATGTTGGATGGAAATGGGATTCTTAATCGATCATGATGAGATTTGGTATGCCGGATGGAACTAATTTTTGAATGAAGTTCTGGAACATGGCCATCTGAGATGCAACTCAGTCATTTCTCAACCGATTATGATGGAATGGAGTATGGCGGATTGAAATAGCGTTCCAAAATGATTTTTTGAAAAGTTCTGGTATATGTCACCTGAGAAGGAACATAGTCATTTCTTAACCGATTATGATGATATTTTAGTATATTGGATGAGAATGTGGTACTAAAATGATTTTCAGAAAAGTTCTGCAATATGGTGGCTTGGGTCGGAACTCGGGAATAACTTATCTGATTATGATGGAAATAGGTATGTTGGATGGAAACAGGATTCTTAAAACTTTTGGAAGATGTTTTGTAATATGACCACCTGGAACGGAACCCATTCATTTTTTAACCGATTATGATGGGTTTCGGGATGTTGAATGGAAATATAATTCTTAAATGTTGATTAGAATAAGTTCATAAATAAAACGTCACCTAGAACTCGGCCATCCCTTAATCGGAAATAATGGAATTGGGTTTATAGGATGGAAATGAGATTCATTAATGATTTTGGAAGAAGTTTTGTAATATGGCCACGTCGAACGGATCACGGCTATTACTTAACCGATTATGATGAGATTGAACACGTTGGATGAATATCGGATTGTAAAATGCTTTTGGATGAAGTTCTGGAATATGGCCATATGGTGATTAGGCGAAAGTCGATGATAAACTGTTGTTCTCGCCGGTGAATGAGAAACCGAATCCTTACTTTCCTTTTTTCTGATTATTGCTGTAGTGTAGTGAATAATTATTGGTTGTTTTATGGATTCAACTCCAAGACCATCAAACTCTTCTATTTCCTGTACCTCAAAAGTGTAAGTTTCCGCTTTGTTCTAAAGGTTCTAGGAATCTCAAGGTCTTAGACTAAACTTTCAGTATTAACTAGTCTTTTAAAAAAATGAGAATGTTTAACATCAATCGCATTGCGTTTCACAAATTTTTTATTTTTGTAAAATTGTAAGTTTTCAGTCCTATATCGTCGATCTTTTTATATTATATATGACGATCCATATATGGGGGCAAAGATATCTCGCGGTGCTCGCTGCGTAACTCTGAATGAATAAGGCAGTGTAGAGAAGGCGATGCACAAGTCAGGGCGAGTTATGGTTGCCACAAAACCTATACCACATCATCGTTTGTTCTAAATGCTAGGGGTTGCGGAAGTAGGCGTCTATACGTATGTCAACCCAATAAGTGAGTTGAGCGGCCAACTAACTACCTGCTCTCACAAAAATCGGGTTATAAAATTTACCTAAAGACCTCGAATAAATTTATCGTTTTGATAATAACAACCACCTCGGTAAATGTACATGGGAATATGTAATATGCTTAGTCTTTTAAGACCTGAGATCCAGCCTGGCCTTTTAAGATACAATTTATCATCGCCTTTCGTCCAATCGAGATGCGGCTAAGCAATGTCCGAGTTTCGTTCCAGGCGACCACTTTTCAAAACTCCTTCCTCCATAAACCAGTTTAGAATCCCATTTCCCATGACAAATCCCATCATAATCGGTTAAAAAATAGCCGTCCCACCCAGGTGGCCATAATTCAAAATTTCTTCCAAAAATAATTTAAATTCAAATTCCATTCAACATATCCAAACCCATTATAATCAGTTCATAAATGGTCGAATTTCGTCCTAGAAGCCCATATTTCAGAGCTTCTATCAAAAAACATTTAAGAAACTCCATCCAACATACAAAATCCTATTAAAATGTGTTAAGAAATGGCCGAGTATCGTCCAAGGAGGCCATATTCCAGAACTTCATCCAAAAATCATTTTAGATTTCAATTCCCATCCAAAATATCAAGTTTCTTCAAAACCGGTTAAGAAACGGCTGCGTTCCGTCTGAAGGAGCCATATCCAGGAAATTGTTCAAAATAGATTTAAGAATTAGATTTCCATTCAACATAACCAATCCCATCATAATCTGATAAGGATTGGACGCATTCCATCCCAAGTGACCATATTCCAGAACTTCCTCCATAAATAGTTTCAGAATCTCATTTCCATTCAATATAAACAATCCCAGGTAGCCATATTCTAGAACATCTTCCAAAATTCATTTTAGAACCTCATTTATATCCAACGAAACCAATTTCATCATAATCGGACAAGAACTGGCCGAGTTTCGCCCCATGTGCCCATACTCTAGAACATCTTCTAAGAATCATTCTAGAATCCCATTTCCACCCAATATACCCAATTCCAACAAGATCAGATACGAAATAAGCGAAATCCGACCCAACTAGCCATATTTTAGAATCCTATTTCCATCCAACATACAAAATCCCGCCAATATCGATTAAGAAATGATTGAGTTCCGTCTCAGATGGCCATATTTCAGAGCTTTTTCCGAAAATCATTTACGAAACTCATTTCCATCCAACATATCCAATCCCCGGATTCAATACAATTTTATAAATCCAAGATACCTTTTTTTGTTCACAAATAGTTTTGTTATACGTTCAATTTTACAAATCACGAAAAACTGACATACGATAAATTGTCCACACGATAAATAGTGTCCACGGTCAATTGTGTCCAAGATCAACTGGAGCTCTATTCCTGAATACGATACGAAAACGAAAGTACAAGATTGCTATTCAATTTTAAATAAGATCGTACGAATCTGATTCAAGTCAAGTAAGAAATTCGTTTTCGTATCGTATTCAGGAATAGGGCCTCTGTTCTACGGTTTAATGTTCACGTAAAGCGACCGTCACCCAAAAATTTGGCCCTGTACAGCCCAGATGGATTGATTGGTCGAAATGAAACTTCATACTTAAGTTTCTCCACCAAATTGGGAGATTCCAGTAAATTTTGGCCGAAATAAATCCTCCGGAAGTCACAGCTTCCATAGGAGCGATTTATTTTTTTCAATGGAAGTAGCAGCTTCCATAATGAGCTTTTGTAAATATTTTGAAAATTAAAGTATTTGTACCAGTCAAATTCAGTTTTCCAAAATTTAAGCGGAAATACGATGTTCGCCCCAAAAAACAGATTTGCATAAACAATTTGATCCCTATCCAGCCCATACGGATTGATTGATCGAAATGAAAATTTATACTTAAGCGTTCTTCCTAAATTTGGAGATCCCTGAGTTTTTTGGCCGAGATCGGTCCACTAGAAGTGGCAGCTTCCATAGTATAAAACATTTAGGAGAAATCATCAGTTCAGATCATATTTTATATTTTGCCGGGAATCATAAAAAACTTTATTTCACCATCTCTACAGGTTAGGCGGATTGACTATTCGGAATTAAACTTCATATTTAATCTTTTGCCATAAATTGTGGGATCCATGTGAAATGCGATGGACATCTGTGTACCAGAACAATGAAGATTACATTTTTAACAAGGGTTTACCTTTTTGATAAGAAATTATTTGCACAAATCCGGTAGGTTAAATTTTTCGCTTTGGAAATTAGGTGTGGTGTATTCAAGATCTATGTACATTTGTCTTAAAAAAAAGTCGGGCCACAACACTTATACCCATTTATTTTTTTAATCACGGCGATATCAATTTTCTGATGGTCAATTAAAATTTAAATTTGGCTGAGAGATTCGTTAATTTCTAATCAATCGGCATGAGTTGTTTACGTGAATACGTCTTTAAATTTGCTTTCATATAGGGAGGCAATTCCAAAAACTGATGATAACAAAATTGAGGGATACAGTTATGATGGGATTGGGTATGTTGGATGGAGATGGATTCTTAAATGATTTTTGGAAGAAGTTCTGGAATATAGCTTTCTGGGACGGAACTCGGTAATTTGTTAACCGATTATGATGATATTGCATATCTTGGTCGGAAATAAGATTCATGAATAATTGTTAGAATAAGTTTTGGAATATGGCCACCTGGGACGGAACTCGACCATTTCCTAACCGATTGTGATGGTTTTGGGTATGTTGGATAGAAATGTGAGTCTTAAATGATATTTGGATGGAGTTCTGGAATATGGCTATCTGGAGTGGAACCCGGTATTTTATTAACCGATTATGATGGGATTGGGTATGTTGGATGGAAATAGGATTGCTAAATAATTTTTGGAAAAAGTTCTCTGATAAGGCCTGTGCTGGGGTGAAACTCGGTAATGTCTTACCCGATTATAATGGAATTCGAACTGTTGGTCGGAAGTGAGATTCTTAAATTATTTTTGGAAGAAGTTCTGGAATATGGCCACTTGGGACGGAGCTCGGTAATTTCTTAACCGACTATGATGGGATTGGGTATGTTGGATGGAAATGGGATTCTTAAATCATTTTTAGAAAAAGTTGTGAAATATGGCCCGCTAGGGTAATTTAATACCCTTGGGTATCAAGGCAGCTTGGGATCTGGAGCAGAAGTTGGTATTTTCTTAACCGACTGTGATGGGATTGGTTATGTTGGTTGGAAATGGGATTCTTAAATGATTTTTGGAAGAAGTTCTGGAATATAGCCTGCTGGGGTGGAACTCGGTAATTGCATAACCGATTATGATGGGATTTTGCATGCTGGATTAAAATGGGATTCTTTAATGAGTTTTGAAAGAAATTCTGGAACATGGCTTTCTGGGACGGAACTCGGTAATTTGTTAACCGATTATGATGAGATTGCATATGTTGGTAGGAAATAAGAGTATTGAATGATTTTTGGAAGATATTTTGGAATATGGTCACCTGGGACGGAACTCGGCCATTTCCTATCCGATTATGATTTTACCGGGTATGTTGGATGGAAATGGGATTCTTAAATGATTTTTGGAAGAAGCTCTGGAACATGGCCTGTGCTGGGGTGGAATTTGGTAATTTAATAACCAATTATGATGGAGTTTTGTATGTTGGATTGAAATGGGATTCTTAAATGATTTATGGTAAAGTTCTTGGATATGGCCAAGTTCCGATCTAACTCGATCGGAAATGTGATTCTTAAATGATTTTTGGAAGAAGTTCTAGAATATGGCTGCCTGGAGTGGAACTATAAAATTATATAGGCGTTAAATTGTACCTCTTCACTTCATATGTCCGCACACGTGGTACAGACACCTACTTTTTTCTGTGTCAATTTGATCATAGTTATATTGGTTGACACATTATTGTTATGTAGTTATATTGTTTGTTCAATTTTTAAGGGAGAGGGGATGGGGGTAAGAATGATGCACTTTTCCTGATTGCTACATTGACTACACATGTAGAATATATATTAACTACTCCGTGTAAATAATAGGTACAACACTGGATGTGTGGCTAAGTAAATTTGCGAGTTGAATAGAACTTAACCTTAACCGATTAAGGCGGGACTAGATTTAAGTGATGATAATTGAATTCCAATAAGATTTGCGATTGTGGTTCTGAAAATAATGACGAATCACTTTTCGATTACTTATTTTTATTTTGTACTTAGATGAAATTAAAAAGTAATAGCTCTTTTCATATATCACAAATATTTTGTTATGAAATGGATTTGGTTTTCAATGTCTTTTTCGAAAATTATATTTTTGAAAAAATATAAGTTTGGCGAAGCGTTACAAATACTTTAAGCAAAACATATACAGAAATACGTTTTCATTTAATGAAAAATATAAGCTGATTCAATTTTTATTAAAAATATAAAATAAGCACAAAGTTTAATTAATTTTCAGTTTTTAACAGAACAAAACACAATTTCCCTATTTTTGTGCCATTCAAATTTTCGAATATATCTCCTATTTCAATTGCTCATTCTACTGAATTATCCAGTTTTTTCCTACAAATCTAAAAATTTTCCATTTTCATATTATACATATTTGATGAAGCACTTAAAAATTTTAGAATATTGTGTAGAGGAAAATATACAAATTGTCAACGTACAGAGCAGCACCCCAACCGTGTATAAATAATAATACATAATATTCGTTGAAATTTGACGATTTCTAACTAATTGCTTTTATATGAAACACAATATTTTATAGACGTACATCAACAAGCGGTTAAAAATCTAAAAGTAAACCTCAAAGTTAATTTGTTCCCTATATTTATTAAAGCACATCCAACTTTATTTAAAATCAATTTATATAACTTTGTATTTAATGTACATAATATGCACCAACGAGTATCTGGAATTTATGTACTAGCATGTGGTTAGAAGAACATTTGAAATACATAGGTATGTACAATACTGGAAACGAAAAACGGAAACTATTTCAGTTTTGTCAATATCAACCACTTGAGGCCATACGAGTATATTAAATGCATAATACATGGATTTGTTTGTTTATAGCGTGATGATACTATATACTAGTACATTGTCAAATACCTTAAAACTTAACTTAACCTTCAAAGTTAACGGAAAACATAATCATAACCCGTCACTGAAGTATGTAGAATCCATCCAGCAGAACAATACCGAACACCCAATATTTTACGCCCAATCCATTATATTTAACCGCTATTTAACACTATAGCGGACCCTATATAACCTATATTTTTGATTTTTCAATTTGGGTACTGCACGCTTGAAAAGCCCAGTTTTATATAACAAAACCGACTATAGCTAAAAACTACTGCCTTAGTATTAATTACTGTTACATTGTAAAACTGGAGAAAACTGTTAAACTTATAATGTGTCTGCATTAAAAATTGCTCCCGCTTATATACTTGTGTTTCAGATGTGTATCGCACTTGTGAACCAGTTGCATTCACAAAACTTCCATGTCATCGAATCTTTTGACTTTCTCTTATCATGATGATTAACGCTATTTTACTTCTGGTATTCTCCATGATGACTATCGCTGCCGTTTACAATTAGTGTTTCCAGTATTCCCGTTCACTTGGACGGAATACTTAATTTGGTAACATCAATATATGTGACCTGTTCTATGAAAATCGTATTCCTATTTCTTGTCAATTCGGATAGAGTATGAGACGCTCTTTCACATGATGAAAACCTGAAAGTCATAATTGTTTTCGCACGTAAGCCCCCTTTTCATAGGTTTTCAGGTCACATATTTGGAATAATAATCGCTAAATAACATTATGGGAGCTCGTGACAGAGAAAAATATTGAGTTAATAACTTTTCCATCAGCCCCAAGCTACGATTGCAGCCATGGGATCTGACTAGAACTCAATTAAGCAAGCATGACGGCTGCAATTGAACTGGTTACCATTGATATGATAATCCCAAGCCGCTCCATGGTAGGTTTCTTGTATCCAATAGATATCGTCTCTGATCTTTTTAACTATTTTATGTGAACCTTTTTGATTGTGTTTTGCCTCTGGGATTTTATTATTAATTTATTTACAGGAAAATCCCCCTTTTTGATTTCAAATGAACAAAACATATATACAATATTTATAGTTTTCATTTTATTTTTTTAAATAAACATTTAGATAGTTAAAATCAAATTCTTTGAAGTTATTATTAAAGTGTCGACAAAGAATCGGAAATGGATCATTGTATGTATAATTCGCACTATATATTGGTAAGAAATTAAAATGACTGACTCTAACTGGTTTACAGGGCAATTAATATATATATTAGCTTGAAGGTCTAGAAAATCGATATCACCTTTGGAGACATCTGCAACGAATATTGAAGCCACAATTTGATGGTTATGTGTATAATCGTTCCAGATCTAGGATTTTACTTCCAAATTTAATGGTCAATTCCTTTTATTCTACTACAATTTTGAAGTGCACAAATATAATCAATTGATTTTGTATCCGTTCCATTCTATCAATATCGATTTCAACGGATCCCAGATGATCGACTCATATTCTAGGTTGGACCGTACCAAAGAATAGTCCAAACTTCTAATAGACAGTGGCCGAAATTCTCTGTAGTTCGTCGACAGAAACCTAGCAGGCTAAACGAATTAATATGTTTTTTAAAATGTTGACTGTAGGATCAAGTACTTACAGCACAAATGTGTCGGATAACACTCGTCCTGTTTCTACAGCCTATTTACATATAACAAGAAGGAAGAATAGGCAAGGTAATTTTTAGGATGGAATGACCCGGTTGCAGACACCTAGTTATCGTATGATAGTGAAGTATTTCCTAAACATTCCTAAAAATTTAAATCCGCCATTATTATTTCAATGTATGCGTAAAACTTCGCATAAACGAGTAAATTATCATTTATATGAAATAATGCAAATAAATATACAAATCCTTTACATGATTTTTAAAATATACAAAACCCTTTAAACCCAACTAAGTGTACTTTCGGGTTAATAAACGGAGCTAAGGGTGTTCAGTTCAATTTGCACTACGATAAATTTACGTTGTAAGCGATTTTCCATAAAAAATTTCCATGTCCTAGGAAAACCCCCACCAAATACTAAGTGTACATTCGAGATAATAATGATCTAATCAAATCGAAAATCATCATCCCTTGAAAAGTTATAGGGCTAAGGGTGTTTAGTACGTTCAATTCGCAATTCGATAAACTTACGTTGAAAGCAATTTTCCATTATATTTTCCCAAGCCCTAGAATACCCCCACCAAATACTAAGTGTACATTCGAGATAATGAGGATCTGATCTAACCGAAAATCATCATCCCTTGAAAAGTTATTAGGGCTAAGGGTGTTAGAATTCTCATTTCACAGTACGATAAACTACGTACGTAGTAAGCGATTTTCCATAAAAATTGTCCATGTCCTAGGAAAACCCCCACCAAATACTAAGTGTACATTCGAGATAATAAGGATCCATTTTAACCGAAAATCATCATCCCTTGAAAAGTTATAGGGGCTAAGGGTGTTTAGTACGTTCAATTCGCAATTCGATAAACTTACGTTGTAAACAATTTACCATAAAATTTTCCCATTCTAGAACACCCCCACCAAATACTGATTGTATATTCGAAAAAATAAGGGTACCGAAGGTCTAGCTGTATTTCCAATTTCATGAGCGAGAACCAAAATAATTAATTCAAAACAATTAGCTACTATGTAGAATATTATTAGTAGTTTTAATATGGGCTACGAAACTAACCAAATTATGGAAAACAATATGAACAGCATTGCAGCTATTACAAAGCGGTTAGATGACCAATCTGAACAACATGATACTTGATCAACTGAAGAAAATGCAACTCCCTCAACGCAATCCAACAAAAAATGTTCAGTGAGAACACAACTTTCAAAATTGCAATCTGGATTGCGAATGGTATTATGCAACATATTCCAGAAATAGAAATATTTTCAAATTCAGAAAAATCGACATTTTCTTAATATCTGAAAGCCCCCAAGTTAAATATTCGTTTGTTAAAATACGGGGTTATAACTTATATCACTCCGTTCATTCAGCGGAAAGAGCAAGAGGTGGTTCGGCATTACTAATAAAAGAAAATATAAAACACCATTTAGAATCAAATATCGACAGCTCACTGTCTCTGCAATATATTGTCCTCTCCGGCATAACTTGAGAAAGTAGGACAACCTCAAACTATTTAAATCGCTTGGATATGATTTTATTATTGGAGGTGACTTTAATGCGAAGAACACCTGTTGGGGTTCTAGACTTACCACGTCAAAAGGTAAATAATTGCTTCAAGCAGGGCAGACATCAAATTGCGAATTTTACTGTGGTCGTTCCCCAACATACTGGCCAAGTGACGGAACGAAGATACCTGACCAATAGACTTTTATGTAGGAAAAGGTATATCCCAGAATTACATTCACATTGAAGACAGTAATTTTCTAGTATCGGATCATTGTCCGGTTATCATGACAGTCAGTGAAATGGTAATTCAAAGGGAGAGTGCACCCAGATTAACAAATTCAAAAACAAACTGGGATTTCTTTCCTGAGGTATTGGAGGAAAAATCAATCTTCAGGTCCCGATCAGAAATTCCTACTAGTTGGAAGATGAATGAGAACAGCTCAATGAAACAATTCATTATGCTGCTTTGGCAATTACCCCCATTATACAAAATAAGAAGAAGCTTAACATATCCCACCCAATGGAAGTTAGAGAGTTGGTAAGAGAAAAATGACGGGCACGTAAAACATGGCAAATAACTACAACACCGGAGAACAAAACAATTCTTAACAATTTAGGTAACAGTCTCAAATCTCTTCTTAAAGAAGTTAAAAATGCATCAATCAACAGACATTTAGTTAGCCTAACCGATGACAAAAATTCTGATTATTTTCTGTGGAAGGCGACGAAAGGACTCAAAAGACCCAAATTGCTAGATGATCGCAGACTCAGTTGTAATTATATTTCGGTATTTTTCAAGGTTTCAAGTTTTCTTTTTTTTCTGGATTTTAATTTTCTGGTTTTTCCGATATACGATCCTCTTCTGTAACATTTCGATTCTTTTTTTTAATAGAGTTTTCCCAAAACTGTATTCTGTGTATCCGTAAACTTGAAACCCAATTTGTTCTCTTTTTAAAGAGATATTTATACCTCTAAACCCGGGATTTTGATTTGAAAGTTTGATTTTCGGGATTAAGATTTCCGGGATCTTGATTACCGAGGTTTCGATTTCCGGCATTGTGATTTCCGTGATTTTAAGTTTCGGGATTTTTATTTCCGGGATTTTGGTGTTCGGGATTTTGATTTCCGGGATTTAGATTTTTATGATTTTGAAATTCCGAATTAATGCAACTTTGCGTTTTTATTTTGCCGTCTTTAATTTATAGAAAATCTTGGAACTTGTTATTTCAAAGTGTGTTCTGTGTTTTGTGTTGCCCATATTCATGTTAATAATTAACGTACACCACTGGACCCGGTGATACGCTCAATCAATCTTTTAAAAATGATAAATACTATGTTTCTGGTGATGTGACGAATATTCTGATCCCCTTTCGTACATATCAGAAGGAAGCATATGCGTATTTTCCCTTTTGTAAGTCGTATGAGATATTTATGAATGTACCATTATTTTCTGTAGGTTTATAGCTCAACAGGGTGGTTTTAAAATTACCAATTAAAAATTTTATACTAACGTGATGTCTCCAACCGTATAATATAGAATTACTTTTCTTAAATAGTTAATTTTTAAATCTTACGACCTACGTAGTAGAAACTATCCAAGCACTAAGCAGCCTTTAATGATAGCACCAACAAAAATTGTTAATATTTTAAATATATTAAGTTGAACGTCTACATAACACAAGAATACGTACTCCTAAATTAAGATAATGTTATACATACGTTATTGTTCTATACGAGAGCGTAATGAAAGTTACGAAGACGTACTCGTATTTAACATAAATAAATAATGAAAATGGTAATGCAAAATTTAAAATTTTCATGAAGTGGTTATGCGTGTTGAAAATTTTATTTCGATATGCATATTATATTCACATTACAACCAAGTACTTGAAAACATAAATGTTTTAAAATTCAACAAAAATAAAATGTTGTGTACTTTATTCTTGTATTTAGAAGAATACACAATTTATATGTTAACCCCGTTCAGGAACAATACTCGTACATGTTTATTATTAAATGTATACGAGTATAATAAATGTCCTTGAGCAATTTACAATGTTATACGAGAAGTAGAAAATTTTATTTTACTCGATATGTGAAAAGAAAAACGGAAAATTCTTAATCAAACAGTTTCATTTTAAATTAATTAAGCTATTTTTTGATAAACTAAATTATTATTGTAAAACTTAAAGCAAAATGCCTTTAATGCTCGACACCGTTGTACACTAGAAACTGGTAGCCAGGTCAAATTACGGGATTCAAGAGTATAAGATACCTCATGCCAAAAAAACCGGATATCAAATACCGCGTATCCCAGATACTGACAAAATCACTGATTTCCAGAAATTATAAAACTCAGATTGCAAAATGGAAATTAAATTTAAAATTGGCTCGCAGTCTATATCTGGAAAATTGGCCAATTTTAGTGTAACTGAGCCATCTAAATCTGTACAGTTTATGCGTTGGAAATATAAGATATGCATTGAAAGGCAAATTCCAATTAAACCAACTCATTTCTCAACCGATTGGGGTGAATATCATCGGATAGTATTACGCTGTATTATTATATTGTTGTGCTGCAATATAACGACAGATGCAGAATCTTTATTTGTGGACGACATGCTTGGTTATAATTTGAACTAAATAAACACCATCACTAAAAATCGTGATACATTGGACCGTGTCATCAGCAACGACATTGACACTTTTAAAATTTCAGAATCAGATTACCTTTTGTCATAAATGATATCAATCACGATTCTTTAGATATTGCATTTGATTTAGCTAATTTACCGGCAAGGTTTGCATTTTTATGTATCTATGTGCTGCGTACGCCAAAATGTTAAAAAGTGGGTTTGAAGCGGACAAAACTACGTTTCTACAACATAGTAACGAATTTGAAATTTATTTAAAATCAAAATACAGCTCGTACTTATCTCGATCAAATTCAATACAAAAACTCAAAGTAAATTCAAAACAATTTTTAAATACTTTAAGAATAAACGCGACACCCTGCAAATATACCAGCTCCTCAAACGCTAATGATATAGCTGCCGTGTTCGCGTCGTTTTTTACGTTCATAACGCTAGCGGAACCCATACAGCAGAACATTAGATAGTATGGATAATTATAGGCTAATGCAAAGATTATTTACTATAACACAATTTTGGACTCCATCCCTTCAAACTAAAACGAAACGGATTTCAAACCCATCAAGTAAAGATAAATTTTAGGCTAAGGTCACATTTAAAAAAATTGTATTCTGCTCGTTCTAGAAAAAGCGTATAGCTTTATGACTTCAAAGTTAGCAAAACCCAAATCGAAAATCGAAACAAATCTGAGTGGAGCCCAACATTTTTTCATGGGATTATTTGATTAGGCCATAAACAGACTAAAATTATTTGTTTCTCAATAGATCAAGTCTTGCGTTCTAATTTCGGTTTTGGTCCGATTTTCGATTTGGGTTCTGCTAGCTTTAGATTAAATGACCTGAAGTTTGCACAAGAGCGAGTGGGACCCAAAATTATTTGCATGTCAAATGATCTTGTTTTGTACTAGCTTTGAAGTGATGAAGCATTAGGCTAAAATTAACCTTTAATTTACAATTGTTTTAAAATCATTTTAGGATATGGGTTCTGCTAACTTTTTCTACAGTTGGAAGGGATGGAGTCCAAAATTTGTTAATAGAGCATTTTATTAGCCTATAATTATCCAAACTATCTTGTCGTGTTCTGTGGTATGGGTTCTGCTAGCTTAAGAGACGTCGTTTTTCAATCAGTCTATAGACCAAGCGTTACTAGTGGATTGTAAGAACCACCCAGCATTAACAACGTATCAATAACTTTTCCTGTTATTTTTGAGGATAACATTTTATCGGCTTTAAAGGAGTTTGTAGACGGTTGAAAATATACCCTCTGATGGAGTACGCTAACATTTTAACAATCCTATTATATTACATATTCAATCACTCCTTAAGCACCTTTTCGTTTCCCAAAAAAATGAAAATTTTTTAAAAATTACACCAATTTTTAAACCGGATGAGGAATACCAACTTCATTATCAATTCCTAAATTGTTTGAATTAGTTATATTATATCTGTGCGCTCAGATTTTGATTAATTTGGTATTATTTGGGACATTTCTGTAACCTTGGATTTAATGTTTTTTAATTAGTTAAAGGGCGGGATACATTTTTATTGTTTTAAGATGCTTTACTTTATATACATCCGTTATCCTCAATCTAGTATCATGAGTATTCAATTATTATGTGGATTTAGCAATCAATACGCTGGTGGTCCAGTACAAATTGTATTAGGTAACCACAAATAAAAGTATCTTGATTTGAACGGAATTATTTAAATTTATAATTACTGTTGTGACAATCTTGACTGTTTACAATCAAGTAAAATTTGCAACTAAAATAGCCAAAGAGTTTTATCGAATTGTTGATGGTTCAAACCCCAAAAAAAATTAACAAAACAAATAATTCGTTTCTTTGTTTTTCTATTTTGGTTCCGTTGCCACCACGCTCCGTCTGATCTCACGCTTCTGGGACGCCCTGTAAAAACACTATGCGATAATGAACAGATAGAATAAAAATATTTATTAGTTTAGTTTGTTGCTGAAAGTCAACCACTCCATAGAAAGTAATATCAGTTGGATGAATCTCATAAAACTGTTAACAAACAATATGGATCAAATAATACACTCAAATAAGGGGAATCTTAAAATTTGTTTAAATGGTTTCATGTACGGTTTGGATTACAAATTTGTTAATAATAATACCTATTACTTACTGGTGTTGCGATAAAAAAAAACGGAGAAATGCCGAGCTCGAGTAACAACATTATTTTGTGATAATGATTACATAATAAAATAAATAGTCTTCTAATCACAATCTCAACTCTCTGGTGTACGGAACTTCATTGGCAGAAGGCAGCCACCAACTAAAATCATTAGCCATGAATTCTAATTTAATTACCACTCAAATAATTAAAATGGCCGTTACAAATTGCGATACGTAATTTCCTCGATATCTGCCCATATCTGCCCAACGAGTTTATTTAGATAATGAGTTGTTTGTTTTGTCCCAGAAAGAGTTTAAACGGAGAATAAATTTAATACTGGGACTGCGGGCCAATAGTCGTGTAAATCATTTACCATGGTAAAAATCGGGTTTAGAACAGATTTTTCGAGCAGATTGCCATAAAGTTTTTTAAAAATAAATGAATTTACCAAAAAATTTATTTAAAATTGATTATTATCCGACTATTGGCCCGCAGCTTGGGTAAGTAAAATAACGTAAAGTTATAAATAACTGATAATCATGTGTAATTGTTTTATTTTAAAGGCACGAAACCACGTTTAAAAATATTATATAAAGCAAGTTGCTGGTTAGTGGATGGCACTTTTCAAGTGGTCCCTAAAATTATTGGCCAACAGTTGTTTACAGTTCCTCTAATTTTTTATTTGATGGAAAGGAAAATCGTACGATATCGTACGAATACTAGGGTATGGAGCTTAAACCCATGATTATTATAACAGACTTCGAAAAAATGATATATCTCGCAGCAAACAATTATTTCCCCAACACAGAATTTAAGGAATGTTTGGTTCACTTAGGACAATAATTTGGCGTTAAGTGCAAAAGCTTAGACTAGTAAAAAAATACAGTACATCGGAAGTAATCAGGTTACACAATGAGTAAACGATCCTACGGTTTTGAAATTATACGAGTGGTTCGAAAAAATATATATATGTATATTGTGGTTGAGACTCGATATAATCCGGAATTGGTGCTAGTTTGCTCGTAACACTAAACCAGAATGCTCCAAACAATTGTTTCGACACACAAGAATTGTGTAGGTCAATAAACGAACTGCAGACACGCTTTGAAACGTTCAAAAATTACAAGAAAGTAATTTCTTGTATGCGAACAACAGTTACTCAAGGTCGTATTCTAGTTCTCGTTTAGTAGACTATCCAATGTGTTGGTATCACTAGAGGTTTGGTTATTCTGCTATGAAGTGCAATAACCCAAATTGCAGATTTAAACTGGCGAACCTCCAAAAGACTAGTATCTTTCATTATCGTTACGGCAGATGCTGGAGTAACCGCAGTTCGCCGTTTATTCGTGTAAAAATACCAATTTAATTCTTCTAGTTGACACAGTCGCTGACATTTCTGTCATTTAAAAACTTAATCGAAGAGCACCACCTTCAGCTAGCAGCTGCAAATCGTTATCCGATTAAAATTTATGGCTCAAGACTGCTAACATTAAACTTTGAACTTCGCCAAGAATTTCGACACCCATTGTAGTTTCAGTCAACAAACCAATCATTGGTGCTGATTTCTTAGTGAAATTTGGTTTAACGGTCGATTTGTAGAATAAGCGCTTAATCGTTTCTACGTTAACCATAACCACTATAGAAACAGTTTATTACGTTAGCTCACCATCACCACGATTTTTAATATCCAAATTTAATAGTTTACGTCGTGTTAACCCAGAAAAATTTGTATTAGCTAAATACGCTTTTCAACACATACAAAATTTAGGTCTTTGTATCCAATCTTGATCCTCAATATGTTTTTTCTGCATATGGTTCTTAATAAACGCCGTCACTATTCCTGACATATCTATTATCTCATTATTCATGATTTCTCACGTCATTTACATGAATGTACAATATTTTCAAAAATTGATCTTTGTCGTGCTTATCATCAAGTTCCTGTGGCACAAGAGGACCAATTTAGAACAACAATAACATAACAACCCCTTTTGGAATCTTCGATTTCTGGGAAACGTAGGTTGAAATGTTTGACGTTTTATTGACGAAATAATCAATGATTTACCATTTCTTTTCGCTTACGTTACGTCTTAATTTGAGTTTGGTGTTCCAAAACTAAATTTTCTGAGCTTTGTTATAACTCAAAATGGAATTCAACCCTCAATGGACAGAGTGATCGCGATCAAAGAATCCCACATCCCACTACAGTACGACATATTTAGCATATTGTTGAGATGGTAAATTATTATCATAGATTTTTACCCAACTTGGCAGAACAGCAATCTCCAATTTACAATCAAATAACTGTTTGAATTAATTAAGTAAAAAAGCTATATTCTCTTGGACACCAAGTGGCGCCACCGTGTGGCGTGTCTTAGAATAGCAGTATTTTCTAAAAAGCTCTCGACCACAGAATACAACTATTCATCTTTTGATCATGAGCAGTTTTCACAGCAATAAAAAAATTCCGTTATTTACTGATCACAAACCGTTAGTGACAGTCATAATTTCCAAGGCACAAAGAAGTTCGAGACAAACTCGTCAATTGGAATCCATCATTCAATTCACTACGTACATTCGTTATGTACGTACATTCGTATCCGATAACGTTGTGGGTGACACGACGGTATTTCCGCTCTGACTTTCATTGGTTGCAATATAGATAAACTAATTCAATCACAGGAACAGGATGTAGAGCTTAAAGCTTATTTAGATAGCACAATTCTAATAAATAAAAGATTAAAACTCAAAAAGATCCCAACGGGTAACGACTCGAGGCCAATATGTGAAATCTCAGCCGCGACTCCTCGACCTTATATGCCGGAACCGATGAGACTCCACAAATTAACACTAGCCTCGAAATGTTTTGGCCGTCAAAGAACAAGGATAGTTCCAATTGGGCTAAAATTTGCTTTGACTGCCAAAAATCAAAAATAACAAGACACACTCTTGATTCAAATTACCAGCGGGACGATGCGAAAAAATATATATACAGAGTGTCCCAGAATGAATGGATAGGCCTGAAACACCTTATAGTAGAGCTATTGGGCGCTCAAAATAAAATACCAAAAAAGATATATCCCAAGTAGTAACTAAGATATATCATTTTTTTAAAAAAAAAGTCCATTTTTCACATTACTTTACGATTCCGATCACCACGGCTACAAATAAATTAGATCCATCGGTTTTTTGGTGTTATAATATTCTTAATGGACTATACTAATATATATGCAATAAATAGTATGAGTAGCTGTTGCAGTTCTTTTGAAAAAAAAATGTAAACTTCAATTTGCAGCATGAAATGTGGTAAATATTTTTTTTATAAAAGTTTGAAAATCATTTACTTGGAATATACTTTTTTTTGTATTTTATTTTGAGCGCCCAATAGCTCTACTACTCGTATAAGGTGTTTCAGGCTTATCCATTCATTCTGGGACATCCTGTATATCTGGTTATTTTATTTTGAGAGCCCAATAGCTCTACTATAAGGTGTTTCAGGCTTATCCATTCATTCTGGGACATCCTGTTTGTCTGGTAGGTTCATTAACACCATCGTAATTTCATCGTCAGAATTAGCAAAAGTGTTTGGAATCCACAAAATAAGATCGACTCCTTACCTTCCGCAATTGAATGAGCTGATAGAACGATTTCACCGCAATCTAAAATAAATCTTATTACCTCGTGGCAACACAGAAAATTGGAGTGAAGATCTTTCCTTTTGTATTCCGCCCGGAGATGATTTAATTATTTCTAGCCCAAAACAATTTGATCCTTTGCCATACGTACCGTACAAAAACTTCGGAATTATACGCAAGAACTTGTACCGACAGATACACGCTCACGTTGACAAAGCAATAGATACATTCCAAAGGATCTTCTTATAAGGTCGATAAGGTAAAACCAACCACAACACCACCTTACGACGGCTCTTATAAAGTAACTGAAAGATTACGAAAGAAATAAAATATCGTTAAACTTGATGAAATTGCATTACACAAGTAAATTTTAAAATTTTTTGGTAACCTAATGTGCTTTAAATATACCCAAAAACAAGCACGAAAACGAAATCGTGTCAACGGTCAACAATAGCGTACTATAAAATCTACGAACAATTTTCCAGAAAGATAAACACAATGAAATTTATAATTCTAATTCGGTCAGTACTTTTCTTTCACAAAGATAACATGGATAATCATGTTTTCACATTCTACCCGGAAGCAAAAAAATATTATGCAATAACTATAGCGGAGGCACCAGCACCAATAGCAAGATGTCCAAGAAAGCAATGTGTGGTCATCCATACTACTATTTATCGAACTGATAGCAGTAACACTGATTGTGATTCAACTTGATTCGAAATCATCATCAATAAGAAGTACCAGGAACATGTAATCAGGGCCACCATTCAACCAATTGCGGAGGTGTAAAGCTAAAAACAATCTGAATTACATGTAATCAAAAATGAAATTACTTAAATAAAACACTAATTTCAAAAGAAAAAATTTCTTGAAAGGGGAGTGATGTAGATGTCCGAACATCTTGGAGCAGTCCAGCATCCATCACTCTCACTAAAATCAAAGTAATATTGTCCGTTCTCGGCGATGTTTAGTGCAACGAACTAAATAAGTAACATTTACGATCGATTCATTAGAAAGTGTTTATCCTGGAAAAATACATTTTTTTACTTTTGAGCTTTGTGTACGTAACGCCATATTTTTGAAGTTGCAAACAATTTTTATATTATATACATATTTTTTCTTATACATATATAAATATAAACTATTGTATAGTTTATAGTGAATTTTCGTATCACGTTATGGAATTCTTCGTTTCTCGAAAAAAATTGTTGGAAAGGACATCAATGACAAACATAAAACTGCTGCAGCTGCTCTCATTGAAACTGGCTTCATACAGTGCTATAGGCAGAAAACTAGGCATAGGACGAGACAGTGTCCGGCGATTCGCCCAAAAAATAAAGGCCAAACAGCATATTTTCGTGAGCAAGCATGAAAACTGTGGCAGAAAACGGAAAACATCAAATCGAGTGGATCGGAAAATACTCGGTGTTGCATTGAAAGACCGCCGTGCGCCAATTCGAAAAATCACCAATGAGATAATCGAGCCTGGAGTGAAAATATTGGAAAGAACAGTACGACGTCGTTTGAAATCAAATCAACTCATATGCAGATGCCCAGAAAAAAAGCCTCGTCTCACTACACAGATGAAACAACAACGAGTGGTTTGGGTTCGGCAGCATCAGGAACTCACATAATTCGATTAGCATAATAACTATGTTTCAAATTTATAAACAATATTTCTGTTTAGCTGTGTTCAAACATAAATATTGCTGCTTGGAGGCGACCGGACAAACGCTATAATGAGCGCGTAGAAAACCAAGTCAAGCATCTACCGGCCGACATGTTATCGAGCTATATATCACCAAAGAGCTCTGGACCAATATATGTTTTGTGCAAGGAACGATGCGGCAAGACCAATAGAAGAAGGTTTCGAATGATGTACAGTACCGAGAATAGAAAGTGTAACTCCCATAAAAATACACAAAAAGATGTACAGGGTGTCCGCCGGGAAGGTATACTACTTTGTTTTGCCGCCATTTAGGCGAATATTAGTATTGACAGTTCATACTTGACAGTCGTGAAGTAGACACGTGGCAAATTTATTACGGAAAAATATTTCATAAACCATCGTATTTTAATCGTTAAAACATTTTATCAAAATCAATCATCGATTACTGTGACGATGAGAAAGTTACGTGAAATTTTTGGGAGAAACAACGTGCCAACAAAACGCACTATTTATCGTGTACTGAATGATTTCGAAGAAAGAGGGTCTGTAAGTGATAGGCCCAAGCATGGGCCACAACGTACTGCAAGATCGGCTGAAAACATTACTGCTGTTCAAGAAAGTGTTCAAAACAATCCATCAACCTCAATTCGACGCCGTGCTCAGGAGCTTGGTCTTCAAAGAACAAGTTTGGCCACAATTTTGCGCAAGGATTTGCATTTGTTTCCATTTAAGATTCAGTTGACACAAGAGCTTCTTCCACAAGACCATTTACGCCGCCGTACATATGCCAATAGGATGCTACAGCTCGCCCATGACAACCCCGATTTTCATGAAAAAATCATAATGAGTGACGAGGCACATTTTCATTTAAATGGATATGTGAATAAACAGAATAGTCGGTTCTGGGCAATGGAAAACCCTCACATTATTCATCAGTCACCTTTACATCCATTAAAAGTGACAGTATGGTGTGCAATTTGGTCAGGAGGAATCATTGGACCTTACTTCTTTGAAAATGAAAACGGCGTAATGGTAACTGTGAATGGGGAGCGATATCGTGATATGATTGAAATTTTTTTAACGCCACAACTGTATACTTTGGGCTTGATTAACATGTGGTATCAACAAGACGGTGCCACATCGCATACAGCCAGGATTACAATGACTGATGTAATCCTGGCTGTATGCGATGTGGCACCGTCTTGTTAATACCACATGTTAATCAAGCCCAAAGATTTTGGATGATGACGGCATCTTTTTATTGATTTTCATCCCCATTACGTGCCAAAGGTTTTTCAATGGGATTCAAATCTGGTGAGTTTCCAGGCCAATCCAGAGTGGGAGTTCCATTTTTCAATCACAAACCTTTAACCTGAAGAGAAATAATAATAATTAACTGTTTCTTTTTTTTATCGTCATAAATATAAAATTAGTAAATGAAAAAAAAATTAGGCTTACCGTTTTCGCTCGATGACAAGGGGCGGAATCATGTTGGAAGATCACAGACTCAGCACTCAAAAAATGCATTTCAATGGAAGGGAACAAATGGTCCTTTAAGATCTTTTTGTAGACTTCTGCGTTGACAGTTGCTTTAATAAAGGCCATTTCTCCAATTCCATGATAGGAAAAACATCCCCAAATCATTTAGCCTGCTGGATGTTTCAATGTATTTTTCAAGCACTGATCGCTCAGTCATTCGCCGGATTTGCGCCTGACGTACTGGATTCCATCCGATCCAAAAAGGTTAAATTTACTCTCATTGGAGAATATAACTGTTCGCCACTGCTGTAGACTCCAACCAGCAAAGTAGTAAGAAATAGTTTTTTCCGAGGACCTGGGCATATATCCTTTTTCCCGGAGGCGGTTACGAATCGTATACACCCCGATTTCTTTGCCGGTTTCTGCGTTGTATTCAGCCCGAATATCCACAGCAGTTTTAAATCGATTGACTGTTGACATTCTGATAACTTTGGAATCTTCTCGTGCAGTTGTATTCCTTTTTGAACCTGTTCCCTTTTTGCGTTCCAATTCACCGGTAAAATGATTTTTTTTTTAAAACGTTTCACAGTCGAGTAATTGGATCCAATCTCAACAGTAATCTGCCTCGATGACATTTTAGGTGTTCCAGACAATGCCAGAATCCGATTTTTCTGAGCCATAGTTAGTTGTGCGTATTTGGCCATTTTGAACACATTATGATTTTAATAACTGTCTCGTGCGATTATTTATCTCATAGTAACTAAAAAAGTTAAATAACGATTGTATTTATAAAAAAATATGAAAAATATTGGTGTTGCACTTTCTATTCTCGGTACTGTATACATGTCCTATGTGAAATTCCTGCCCCTTCGTCCATCGGTGTACACTTTCTTGCAAGATGTCACCATGTCACACTGCATTAAGCATTAATTATTACTTGATAGTAACAAAAATAAACATTCTTCCGTGGCCAGACCGCTGAAGCGGCTAGTATATATCCGTACCAAAAATACGGCGGCCTAACTAAAAAAACATTGAGGACGTTTGGAAAAATGATTTAGAAATAAAAAACACAATAAGAATTGCTATAAAAGCATGCCAGAATGATGCAAACAAGTATTATTAGCGAAAGGAGGAGTCACAAAATATTAATAATTTTTTTATTACATACGAGTACAATAAATTATGTTAATTATATTAACTAAAAATAAATTTTTTTGAAAAATATTTAGTGTATTTACACTGTGTATTCGAGTTTAAACGGGGTGCGCAAGATTTTTGGCCAATAACTGTATATCCACTATAATTTATAGAACCATCACGACCAGTTTGCGTTACTTTCTGAATTTCCTGTCCACACTAGTTATTTGCTATACTTATTAATTTTTTGCTCAAACTCTAACGCTCTAACTTAAATAATAAAACAGCTGAGTACCTATCTTGAATACAAATAATGAAAACCAAACTGAGTCAAAATAAATTGGCGTAATCTTATAATAAATATTAATCAAAATAAATATTCTGAAAGCAGCATTATATCATATCTACGTACGCACATCCTACGATAACAAGTCGTTAATTGTTACATAATGAATTAATCAGAATGAGTGTTTTGATATTCAACAAAAATATTATCATTTTTATCCTGTTTAATGCATAAATTTATAAGTAATCACCATGGTAAAATTATTCCTCTGACGAAACGAAGCAACAAAATTAAAATAAATAAATTTATCTTCTTGCACCCCTAAGAAGAAAAATATATTCACATACAAAAAAAAAATGTACAGAAACGAAACGAAAAATTCTAATTTATTGAAAATAATGTTTTTCTTTTGTTTTTCTCTTTAAATCTCATTAAATTTTCCGTTTTTTTTTCTACTTTTCTTTTCAGATGTAGTGGCTGTGACAGTTTATTTCCATCGCTTATGTTACTCGAACATCATAAAGAAGAATTTGAACATTGGAGTGATGGTGATGATGAAACAAGACGTATGCCATGCTGTAGACGTAATCGAATCGACGATGACTTCACCGATACAGATACCATAACAAGTGATGCTGAAAGTGAAGATATGGAACGTTTATTGTAAACCCCAGCAAAAAATAAAACAAAAACACAAATGAATGTAATAAAAATGAAATAAATTTTCAACATACAAAATATAAGAAAATATCATGAACTAAAGAAATAAAATAAGGAACATAAATACATATTACATACACCACACACCATATGAGCATAAGATATATTTTTGTAGTGCTCTTAACTTTATGTTATTATACTTATGGAACATAGCTACATGAACGAGAGCTTTTCTAACTATTTTCTTTTTATTGTTTTTTTTACTAAGATTGTTCTTTTAAGCAAAACACACAACAAAATTACAAATAAATTAAATAAAACAAATAATTTATTTTTAAATTTAAATTTAATACATTGGTACGTTTTTAGTTTTCCAGATACATACAATTTTAAAATTAAATATTTATTAAGCATAAATATTATTTTGCCGGCCATTAATTTATTGTTGTACTGATGTTCTGGCATTGAGTTATTCGATAAAGCGCACTACAAAATAAGTCGGCAAAGTTTGCCCGAGCCTGAATTTTTGGTGGATTTCTTGGATAAGTGTAGCCATCTCCCATCCCGAAAAAGTGTAAGAAGATTAAAAATGTAGCACCATCCCGAAAAACCATTTATACGTGAGAAAAATAAACAATATAGAAAGCCATGTTTTTATTAGCGCCCGATAGCTGTATCCGCAGCACGCAATTTTCTATGTCAAAACTTATATTTATCGCGCTATTTCTAAACTAAGATTTTTCATTCAACTTTTTAGTTAAAAATCGATAACAAAATATTTTGCTCTACCTATTTATCGGGAGCCGCTATCGGGAGCACTATCCATTTCAAAGGGACATTTAAAATTTCCTTTGTTTTGTACAACCATTAGAAACTTAAACTTAAGGTTTTGTACCTTAAACCATTAGAAACTTAATCTAACAATAAAAATTTAAAACTAAGTCATACCAAAACAATACTGTGGGCAAAAAACAGTAAGTATTGTTCATATTTTTAAAATTTTTTATTTATTTCTCGAAATCTATTTCGTCCCCCTCAAAGTAATCCCCCCCGGCCTCAATACACTTGTGCCATCGTTTTTTTCCATGCTCGAAACAGTTGTTAAATTTAATTTCTGGAATAGCCTCCAATGCGCGTAGCGATTAACGTTTAATGTCTTCAATTGACTCAAAACGGTTTCCCGGGAGCGGTCGTTTGAGTTTGCTGAACAGCCAGAAGTCACACGAGCTAAACCAGGCGAATCGACACCTCGATAATCGAAGAAAACTGTCAACATCACCTTGATTTTTGACTTGCTTTGACATGGTTTTTTCGGCTTCGGCTCACCTTTGGCACGATATTCGGCCGATTGATCGTCTGTTTCCAGGTCGTAAGCATAGATCCAAGACTCATCGCCAGTTATAATACGTTTCATGACATCCTGGTAATCGGAAAGCATTGTTTCACAGACGTCAACGCGACGCTGTTTTTCCAAAAAATTGAGTGATTTCACTTTTCTTAGGCCCAAATGACGTTTCAAAATGGTTTTCACTGATCCTTCCGATATTTCAACGATGCCAGTAAGGTCTCTGACTGTTAATCGTCGATTCTCGAGCATCAATTCCTTGATTTTATTTACGTGTTGACTCTTTGAACAATTTGTACCAATCAAAAACACTTGCTCGCGACATACAATTATCACCGAAGGCCTTTTGCAACATTCTGAACGTTTCGGCACCATAAAATTGATTCCGCACACAAAATTTAAGGAACTTCGTTGTTGAATAATTTCACTCATTGTTAAAATCGCCGAATGCACTTTTTGTACTTCAGAAAGACAAGCGTGTACTAAACACTAATGATTATTTTGATGTGACATTTGGCACAGATGTCACTGACAGTCATACCAACATAGAAAAAAAAATATTTCGACGAATGGTTTTCCGCGCGAAATTTAAATTAAAAAGTCTTACTACTTTTTCCCCACAGTAAATGTTAATTGGTATATTTCAGGTCGTTAATTTTTATGGTATAGCGACATCAGTGAATAAATAGCTACAGTTTCAGTAGAAATTTCGGCGCCGGATAGTGCTCAAATATTAAAATACGGCAAATATTACTGTAAAAAATTTACTGGTTAAAATTTTTGTTTTTTTATTTATTTAACCCGAATAGCGATAACGTGTGTAGTTACTACGGGTCCGTATTAAATTCCATACCGCAATACCTGGAGATAAAGCCACCAAGCGGCAATATGGCCAGACAGGCCACGATACTATGTTAAAATGTAAAAACTGCTCTAAGTTCATATCAGGTGAAAATAACTTTTTTTCAACTTAATATTGAATTAATAGATAAGTTAGATAATTTGTGTAGTTACTGTCGGTTCACGGTTAGTCTAAATCAGAAAGCATTTATATATAGTTAAATTGAGCAAATGCCATTGGAGTCACATTGTTTCCGTGGATTAGTTTCTACATCTTAGTTAGTATCATGGCCTGTCTGGCCATATATGTCGCTTGGTGGCTTTATCTCCAGGTATTGGAGTATGTGTTAAATAAACAAAAAAACTAAATTTTTAACCAGTAATTTTTTTACATTAATATTATTTATCTCTATTGTTTATTTTTCTCACGTATAAATGGTTTTTCGCGATGGCGTCATCTACTAATTTGTATGTGTTCGTGTCGACAACGTCGACTACTCGTCGACAACGTCGATTACTCATTGATAATGTTGATTAATCTTAGTCAACGTCAACTAATCGTAGACAAGGCCATTACTACGCGTAAATCACGTCAGTAGTGATTGCATGATCTACATATTTTGAATTTCTGTTGCCGGAGATTTGAGTTAATGCAAATTAATATTACTGTAAAATATACAGTAAAACTTGTCTAAGTTGAGCAAAAAAAAGATAGTTTCTTAGTCAACTTAAAGGGGTGGCCACAACAACATCTTGCATGTGTAGCTTAAACCTTGCTAATCTGTTCTGCTCTGTACATTTCAGCATCACAACTCGCTGGCATGGAAAAAACAAGATGCGAGTTCTCAATATTTCAATATCGATGAAGTTCGAAATTATGTATTTTACGGAATTAAATACTGGATAGTCTGCTCTGTAACAGTGCCATATTCTTTTTTGTAGTGGAATCGTATTATTTTTGGGAAAGAAAAATCTTACATTAGAAAAAAGATATTTTGAAAAACCAGCAAGTCAAACTGTTAGTGATTTGAAATGTTGTCAAATTGGTCAGCATGATGTGATGTGGTAATTTTACTTAGCACGAATAGATTGGATACACTACATATTTTAAAATATCCGTTTGCACATTTTGACACAATATTCATGATAGTGAAACTTTCATTGGCAAAATTATTTAAACACTGTAGAAAAATAAATAAAATAAAAATATCAAAATTGTGACCTGTGGTGATTCATAGAAATCTTCCATCACGATAAGTTTGCCTAATTGATAAGAGATGGCGCGCAAAACAAATAATCTGTTAATATATATATTTGTTAGGGATAATATTGCAAGAAACTCAACAGGACTGAATTATTGAGGAACAGAATATTGAATCCAACCTCAAAATATATCTGAACCTCTACTTTCTCCACTAATATTTCAGCAACTTTACGAGTATAAGCGAATTTCAAGGCAAATTAATTTAAATCTGATTGGATCCACATCAAAATAAATTATATTTCGCATTTTTAATTAACGCATTCGCAATTTTAATTAATGTATTTTTGCACACTAGAGATTCAGGAGCCGGAAGTTAACACAATATTAATATTCTCGGCCATGTTTATGTTAATTTTTTTTAATCTATCGGAATTTTGGATTACTCACCATTTTTTCTTTGACAAGCATTTCAATTTTAACTGTTGAGTACCCCTAGCATTGAAAGTGTGCAAACTGTAACACTGAATTTTAATTGAGGAATCACTGCATACTTTTAATTGGAGGTTCGTGCTGTTATAGACCTGCATTGCTCGCTTGGTAATTAAACTATCTTATTATTTCATGTTAAATATCGTATCGTAACCTCAGCAATTATTATATTTACTCCTGGAACTTTTAACTTGAAAAAAGTGGTGTTAAGTGAATCCTAAGTAATTATAAGATCGCTTTGAATACTCAATTTAACTGTAATTACGATAATGTTTACACATTTTTTAGTTTCAAAACCAAACGCATAGTTCAAACCCCCGCTGGTTCTATCTGAGCGGTTTAGCTTGGAGTGATTAATTTAATGACAAATCATAGATCAACTGTTGTAATGAAATTTCACCTTTTTTGAAACATTAAATTAATCTTCGAATTACCGCTGTTAAAACTGCTGCAAATATTTTAACTATCTGGATTCAAAATTATATAAATATTTGGCTTAGAGCAATAACCGGCTCTGTATCTGAAAAATATCACTCGTCTATCGCAATTAAGGATTTTGATTGAAAAATCTTTCGTCTCGTAAAGCTGTTCGTTGTTTTGAATTTTTCGAGAAATTTTAATTTGACGTTAAATCTAAGAACTGCTTTTAAAATAATGCAAACATATTCAATTTTCTGTTTTTTCAGCGATTACTTTAAAGAGGAGATATTTTGTGATTTTCCTCTGTAATCCTACTGTGCTAGCAGCCAAAATTAACCTCTTTAACCTCTTAAACATAAAACTTTGGTTAGAGCAGATCTTTTAGGATGACTCCTTATTCCGACAATATCAATTTTAAATGAATGTTTCTAAATTTGGAAAATGTTTAGACCAAATTACTAGCCTTCGCGTCTAATTCAATATTTGAATGTAATTATCTCCTTCCGTCATTTTGTATTGACATTGTATGTGCTGCCCTATTTCCACTTTTAAACAATATATTATTTATGAATTAGGCTCTTTATTGTGTCAGTTTAGTAAATATCGATCAGACCTTTCAGCGAAATGGTTTCTAACTAATCGAGATCACTTAAGGACTTCTTTATGTACTAGGGAGCAACTTTATCAGACCGGCTAACTAAAATAACGAGAAATGTGAATTTTTAATATCACTTCCTACGTTGTCGACGTTGTCTACATTGTCGATGTCAGCGACGAAAAAAATCGCAATGTAATCTACGAAATAGATTACGTGTAGATAACCGCGTAGATTACATTGTGTAATCTACCTCGCCCATCCCTGATTTTAAATCTATTTACATTTTTTCGGGATGACTACACTTATCCAAGAATTCCATCAAAAAATTCGGGCTCGGGCTAACTTCATCTACTTTACAAAATAATAGTTTTTGAAAGCTGATAGCATGAGAATATAACAAAATTTGTCTAAAATTTAATTAAGAGTTCGGGTTAGCTTCGAAATTTTGGAATTTCAAATGCCGTTTTTAAAATGGGCATTATGATTTAACTCAACCTTAACTTAGCCGACTAAGCAGTCGCAGAGACCGAAGTACAGGATCGAATTTATAAAGTGAATTCCGTGTGGAGTTCTAAAATATGGCAAAAATTTATTTATTTAATTAGTCATACAACACATTAAATAGAAATAATTTTGTGAAATTCATTTCTTATTTTGAGCACAAGCTCATTTATTATAATAATGAGTTATAAGTCGCGCATCTCATATAAATCCGTATAAAGTTAAATTGCCCTAACATCTCACCGTGCCTGATTCTGTTCGGCTATCCATAATTTTCCGATGTAACATGGTTCTAAGTTATCCGCGACTGTTTCATTTTGTGTTTTAAAAAAATAAAAGAATTGTAGCTTCCACAATTACTAAGAAGACTAATAGCTTCCACAATTACTTCATTTTTGGTATTTTAGGTTTCAGGTTTCAATTATGAATAATTAAAAAAATAAAAATTTAATTATAAATTAAATATATTTTGCACGATGAAAATTAAAACAAATAATCTAATTTTGAATCCTCGAATTGAAACATGCTGCGTAAAATTTCTCTATTTCCTCCCGAATATGGTCAAAACCGGGTTTAAGTACAGGATTGGCAGTAAATTTTGGATGAAAAAGAACCCGATTATTATAAAGTTTTCTAATTTAAACTACATCATGACGTATTAAAATTTATAGCATTAGTCACCGCATTCACTGCAGTTTTAAGCTCAAATTTTTATCTAATTTGACATATCTTCTCCATTGGGATTATAACATGCATTATTGATGGAATTCTGGATTATAAACGCTGCTAAAACTTATTGGCCGTTCTTAACAGAGTTTGACCAAATTTAATGTGTGACGATGTGATTGTGATTTTAACATAAACTTTGGATAAAGTTAAATTTTGGTTTTACGATTAGAAATTTGGAAATAAATTCTTAAATTTGCCTTGCTTAGGCCTTTGGCCAAGTTTCACCTTTTCTGAACCGTTTGTGGTCGAATACAATTTTTCGGATGGGGTTTGTTGTTCTAGTAAACATTTTCAAGGAAGTTTCAAATTATGTTTAATAGTAATAATTAGAATCGGAATTGTAACAAAAATTTGTTCGATTTCCTGAAATTTGGTCATACGCAATGAAACTTCGTTACGTTATAATCAATTATTGTCCAATTTGGTATTCAGGAAAGGAATAATGTTCTAACTAGCAAATTAACTAATAAATTACTTAATTCGAAGCGATATCGAAAAATTTCAATTAATTATGTAATTAGTAAATTGAATTTGGGGAAGAAATAATGAAATTGAAAGGATGGTGGATTAAGATATTTCATCATTGTCTTTTTCCTTAATTTACTGCATTCTCGTCTTTTGTATTTAAGCATACTTTCAATTTCATCTTGAAACAATAAAGGCTGGTTAAACCATATAGTGAATTTATATTAAAGATTTAATTTGCAAGCTTAATTTTTTGCAACAACTCTGAATGTAGAGAAATCGTAGACGACTCTCTTATTTTTCGGATTCCTTATCGATAGATTGCATGAAGTGGTGTTTATAGAGTGACACAAATAACCTGTCAGCAAATTTACCGGATGATGTTTATTTATCGAGTGACATTTGAAACTAACTCCACCGAGTGCGCTTATGTTAGCCCAAATATTTCTATTAATAGAATTGTTTATGTTATTGATCTTGGATTTGTAAACAAAATAATTTAATTAACGAACGAATACAATCACTTATGGTATGGCTTACGGGAATACAATCAATTATGGTTGTCTGTAATGTTTTAAGCGTAGGCTTAATACAAATCTGGTTGAAATTTTGGTTGAGCTTAGGGAATAAACTAAACTTAAAAATCATCATTTATTGTGGACAGTGAAAAGTACAACAGATCTAAAAAAATTGTCACGATTGAGGCTCGATAATTTGCGCTGGGACCTGGCTAGGATTCAGTGAATCACTTACTCTTTAATCCGAAATACTTTTGAACTACTTTTCAAGTTCAATTGTAGGTTAATCATTGTAGGTTAAAGCCGTGGTTCTTGTGTCGAAATGAAATCGTCTTCGTTAAAGATTATTGTAACTAGTCAGTTAGGTTGTCATCGGTTTAAAAAACTTTTGAATCGAATGGTTCGACACGGTCAGATAAGTTCATTATTCCAAACTTAAATGATATATTTGAAGTTGGTTTTCAATGTATGAATGGAAACCAACGAGTTCCAATGAGTTTTGACGTCCAGTATTAACATCAATTTTTTATTTTCTTGTTCGTGTACTTGCTTTTGCAATATGGGATTGCGAACGATTTACAGTTTGAAAAAATATATCACTTGATAAAATTTCTTCAACACAGCTCATATTCGTCCGGAATGCTCCGATCCTGCTTTCATGAACTATTTTTTTGTGAGAATATTGAAAATATCTATGCGATCCACATCGGCTACCTTACCATCACTACTATGTCATTCACTGCAATGTGAATCAATGTAATATATTCCTGTAAGTGATTAAAAATTTGAAAAGGGGAACTGTTAGAGCAAAATAATCATCTCACTTTCTGAATCAGAAACTTATAATCAAAAACTAGAACTGTGTTACTTAAATAAATCTGAAGACTGAGCAAATTTTTAATTCTAAAAATCAGATCGACCTGATCGATATAAAATAAGAAATAGAATTCCGATTAGTCAAATCAAATAAAGTCAACTGTCATCTGTTATCAAAAGTTTTGCCTATAAAAAGTATTTATGTGATTATTTAGTTACAATAAAATATGTACGAGTACCTTACCTTCATCATAATTTTCTTTTACAGCCAACCGGTATATTATTGCAAATTAAAAAAGCCAATCAAATCAAACAGGAACAAAATAGGCAGATCGATTAGAGCAAAAATGAGTCCCACAGCTTAGATTTTCCTCTTAGACCATTCAATATTATGGACTGATGGCCGTGTCTTTTTTCTGTCTCAAAAATCAGTGGTGATATTAATAGATTACACAACCGTTTCGTTTACTACTCCAAAATTATTATTGTAAAACGATAATATTAGAAAATATAGAACACAACGCAACGTAAAATAACAGTTATTTATTAAAACCGATTCTTCCCGAAGTAAATATGGGCATGAGGATACGCAAATTAAAATTGAAAAAACTATGTAGACCTCACATCACTTATTCATATGTAACACAAAAGTTGACGTATATAACAGTATATGACATAAACATGTGCTGACTTACAGTATTAAGCAAACGAATGCTCATTACCATCCGATGGGGATAAGGAGGCTCACCAGATGACTTAATCTTCACTTCTGATAGATTAGTTATCAAAGTTATGCTCATATGTTACCATAAATCTCTCTGTTCACAGAAGTTTGCAGATATAACGGTATATGGCATTTACATGTACTGAACATCAGTATTAAGCACATGCATGATCATTACCTTACGATGGGGATACATATATATATATACATATATGTATTATATATATATATATATATATATATATATATATATATATATATATATATATATATATATATATATATATATATATATATATATATATATATATATATAGGTTGGTTGACATGAAGTGTTACCAAAACAAAACGCCACAGAAATTTATTTTTTGAAGAATTTTTTTGAATCAAAGAAAAAATTGTTCACAAATATTTAAATTTTCGCATTGCAATTGCAGGTTTTGATTTTGCTATTCTTAGCCGCGATGATGGCCTTCAAACGGCCAACAAAGCTATTGCATGCAGCACGAAAGTTGCTCTGCTGTATTTTTGTCCCATTCCCCGAATGGGACAAAGCGAAGCGCTTGCTAGAGATGATCGACACTTTGGTATTTTTTTATCCCAACCTTGCTCTTCAAAATACCCCAATCCGAGAAATCTAGCGGATTTACATCCGGTGAATTTGGTGGCCATTGGGCAATGGAAATTCGTTGTTTCTCAGCCAATCTCGGCACCGAGTCCTGTTGAAATGTCCAGGCTCTGCGGCCGAAATGTTTTTGTACCCAAGGCTTCAACGCTCCCTCCAACACATGATTCCGATAAATTTGAGCATTTATCTTGATGCCACGGTCCAAAAAACAAGGAGTGAACGGCTTTCGGCCATTTCGGCCCAAACCATCACCATCGGCGGCGCTTGGTTTCGAGTGGCAATCCGTTGGTCCAAATTTTCAGTAGAACGGCCGGGCAAGTAAATCCGGTCGTTTTGGTTGTTCACATATTGTTCAATAACGAACGGTGACTCATCGGAGAAAGCCAAATTCGGCAAATCGCCACTTTCGTGCAAGCGTAACAACTCCTTTGCTCTTTCCACTCTAACTTTTTTTGAGCATCGGTGTGACTATGCGTTTTATGGAATTTCAAGGCCTTTAGTCCGAGATGATCTTTCAATATGTGCTGCATCATAATTGTGCTGCATAATTTCGACTCCATCTTCCGAATGATATCCGGCGATGTTGCAGTACGTGTCGGTCCACCACCATGGCGTTTTGCAATGCTGCCAGCATCGTTATAACGATTTATGGTGCGATACACAAACATTTTATTTACATGCAGATGTTTTAACTGGTTAACAATCTGCGTCTGTTTTTTTCCAGCCAAATATAGAGCAATCACACTATTACGCTTAAATTCCATTGAGTATTACTTTTTTTCTGAATATTTTCCACTAAAATGCTTTTGTACGCTAGTAAACAATGGAATGAACTGTCATTAGTGTAAATTTGAGCGATCTTTCATCACTGGTTTGACAGTAATGACGGTTTGAAGTTGGTAACACTTCGTGCCAGTCACCCGGTAGATCTACATATATATATATATATATATATATATATATATATATATATATATATATATATATATATATATATATATATATATATATATATATATATATATATATATATATATATATATATATATATATATATATATATATATATATATATATATTATTATTATTATTATTATTATCTTTATTTCAAATTACAAAAGGTAATAAAAAGTGAAAAATATAAATATACAATTTAAAATTTGAACTAAAGTACAGCTCCTTTAGACATTATGTCTGTAGTGGAGCAAAGAGAATTTATAATTGACATAAAAATAATATTTATTATTTATAATACAATTTCCACATATACCATATACAAGCTCAGTTTTGATTTGTTATTATTCTAAGTTTACTCTACGAATCATTTGGATATCATATAAACAGTTAATTTCATTACTAAAAATATTGCTCGATATCATCGATGCCAAGCAGCCAAATCCGAATTTCTCTCAGAAATTTGTGTTTCCGCTCCAATGGAAGCATTTTAATGTGATTCGGTAAGAGATGGAACCAATACGGTGCCATGTATAAATAAAATCTTCTAAATTTTTCATTATTACAACGAAGCCCGACAAAATTGTTTGGATTTCTCGTATTATACGCGTGATATATGCGACTATGGTAACTATTGCTGCGAACAAAAAACATTTTCAATACTTTAAACACATATAGATATCCCAGAGGCAATAAATTCAACTCACGAAAAAGCGGAATTGTGGGTGTAACTGTCGGACGAGCGTAAATTAATTTTGCAATTCTTTTTTGCGCTATAAAAAGATCGACAATATTAGCAAAGTAAATTCCACCCCAACTAGTAATCCCATACATTATGATTGATTCTACAAGAGCATAATATAACCTTCGCAAAACATAAGAAGGACACAAAGGTCGAAGATTATAAAATTTATACACGGCAGTAATCACAATTTTCCTGATATTATTTAGGTGGGACGTCCAATTAAGCTGAGAATCAATTGTAACACCTAGATATTTAAACTCATTCACGCAAAGTAGATCAAAGCACTGCTCAGAACATAGGTTCTTATCACATGAGTGTACATGATACTTGATAAAGATTTGATCAAATGTTGTGTCAGGACGCCTAAAATGCATAACTCTAGACTTATCACTAGCTACAAGTCGGTGATAGAAAAACCATTTACGTAGAATGCATAAGTCACTTTCAATAAAACGTTGAATTTCAATGTAATCGTTGGACGCATAGGTTAATGCCAAATCATCTGCGAACGCTGTAGCGCAGCCAGTAAGATTAATTTCAAAAACGGAATTAAAATAAATTAAAAACAACAAAGGTCCCAGAACTGAGCCTTGAGGAACACCACATTTAAGATGGCCTGGACAGCTATTCACCTTATTAACTCTATCAATTTGACTTCGGTTTCGGAGGTAGCTGGTAAACCAATCTAACAACTTGCCTCTTATTCCGATACTTGATAATTTTGTAAGTAGTATATCGTGGTTAACAGTGTCAAATGCTTTCGAAATGTCCATAAAAACAGCTGAGCATTTCTTAGAGTCGTTAATAGCTAGGTATATATTACTAAGGAAATGCAGGAGAGCTTCTTCAGTAGATTTTCCAGCTGTAAAACCAAATTGGTGGTCATGGAGAAATTTAATTTTACCAAGATACGAAACCAATCTTCGTTTTATTAATTTTTCAAATAACTTGGAAAATGGACTCAATAACGAAATTGGCCTGTAATTATTAAGTTGTAAAGCATCACTCTTTTTAAAAACTGGAATAACAACAGCTGTTTTTAAAGTATCTGGAAAAATTCCGCTCTTCAAACTTAAATTAAAAAGAAACTTCAATACGTCAACCAGATACCAAGTACAATTTTTAATAATCACATTGTCGATACCGTCGAAACCTTTAGAGTATTTGTTTTTTAATTTCTTAATTTCGAGTAGAATCTCAAAAGAATTGATTTCGTCGAAGTAGCAAGAAGTGCAATAGTTATCCCGGTTTCCCAAAATATGCCGTTTGTACTCTTCACTGTTATAAGTACTATTTTGAATAAGATCGGAAGTTAATTCAGTTGAGACATTGATAAAAAAATTATTAAATTCATCACAAATGAGTCGCTTATCCGAGAGAACATGGTCAGATTTATTTTTATAAATTTGCGTTAATTGGTTTGTGTATGAATTTCTGCCCAAAATGATATCGATTTCCTTCCACATAAGCTTAGAATTGTTTCCTACTGATTCAAACTTATCTTTGTAATATAACCTTTTAAACCGTTTAACATTATTATTCACGTATTTAGAAAGTTTTGCGACATAATTAGCTAACCGAGCGTAATTTGGATGCATTCTTAGTTTCTTAGAAAATTTTTTAAGTTTATTGATTTGGCCTAAAAGATATGAATTCATCCAAGGTTTTAATTTCTTGTTATTTTGATATATATATATATATAACTATATATATATATATATATATATATATATATATATATATATATATATATATATATATATATATATATATATATATATATATATATATATATATATATATATATATATATGTTTAAGTATATAATTACATGAATTGATCATCAATTTAAAGCACTACAATGCTGATTCTCATACGATGGGGAAAAGTTCCCAAGCCTTCCCATGAGATTTAATATTCGCTTCTGGTAAATTTATTTTCGGATTTATGCTCATATGTCACGATTCATTGCCAGATATAGCAGTATATGACATTTACATGTACTGACTATCAGTACTAAGCACACCATTGTTCATTACCTTACGATGGGTATAAGGGGCCGTCACAGCTGATTTAATATTCGCCTCTGTTCGATTAGTTATCAGAGTTATACTCATATGTGACCATTAATTTCTTTATAACCAAAAAATGACCTATATAACGGTATATGGCATTTACATGTATTGACTATCAATATAAAGCACATGCATGCTCATTACCTTACGATAGAGGTAAGGGGCCTTGTCAACTGATTTAATCACATTTTACTTCAGTATTTTACATGTTTAAACGAACATACAAGTATATAAAATAAAATTATTAATTAAAGTTTAAATTTATTGTTATTTTGATTGTTCGTACATCATATGTTATGGAAATCGTATTGTTGTTAACATTGACACAAAAAGGTACTTGCCGTACTATAATGCTTAATGAGATGGTTGAAATTGTGGTAAATGGTCAACTCTATGAAAAAGAAAATCTTTTTCTTGTCATTGTTCCGTAGGTCGTGTATTAGGTCCTAGTTGTTCCGAATTTGCTTCCGAGCAACTTCTCTTTCTTTTGTATTTGTTGGGCTGTAATGCATCGATCTTAGTTAGACACCATTCTAGTTTTAATTTAAAGTCCCTCAAAGTCAATGTCTCGTTTTGGCAGTTTATGAAAACCACAATCTTGTTTGTATTCCAAATAATTGACGCATACAGCAAGATCAACAAAATGGAAAACTACTCGTAAGTACTCGACCCATACATTCATTGTATGAGGACGATTTCTGGTTGTTTTATCTTAACGTTAGCTTTAGTATTTTTGTCCCAGCGACCTACGATGCATTCGGTTCGGTGTCCAATACAATTCGATGCCAGATGAAGTGCCCGGATGTCTTGCCATTTCCATCACGATTAACACGGTTAACTCGAATTGTGCTTGCTGCATTTATTTTATTTCAGCTCAATATCTCAAATATTTGGAAGGTGGCAAATAATTATGAAAGAAAAGAGTACGTTTTTTCGAAATTTATTCGTTCGATCAGGTCGATTTCGGTAGTATTCCTTGATAAAGAACAATATCATAAGAGTACCCTGTTTTCCCATATTACCTTTCACATATTGCTTTATGCTGTTATAGTTAATTGACAAGGAACACTCGATTGGCATTTCATAGCATCTCTTACGAACGCTAACAATGATTGGACGTACCTTGTTCGGTTGTAAATTTAAATGATTTCTCAACCAATAAATGTAATCTCTCGTCATAACCTTCGAAATTGCTTGGAGTTCGATATGATAGCTCCAATACATGGCAATTTGGGGAAATCCCAGAATACCCATAATTAAATCTATCCCCATAATATTTATTATCTCTTTTGGTGTGGCATGCTCAAAGTTTTTATAACCATTTTGGAGGGCGTACGTTTTCGTGAAAAGTGCCATTTGTTCATACAATTTAAATGGAATGTAACGAATGAATATTTCGAACGGCGTTCTATTGAATCTGATGAATAAGATTCAGTTGAATTAAATCTAAACGGTGAACCATTAAATTGACGATTTCTTTTGCCTTCACATGCCTTTTTTATCCGTCATTGAATATTTTGCATCAACGCTCAACGTTGCAATAATGAGCTCAACGCTCGTCTCAACGTCATAATAATCTTCTTGTACCAGGGCTATATCATGATAATTCTTAACAATTTCAGCTAGATCATGGATTGTCGATATTGGTCGAATGACCTGTACTCCTGGATGTTGTTCCAACAAATGCTCTACCACATCTCTTGCCATTGGCTCATTTGTCTCTGTTTCCTTCTCTGTTTTCTCCATGGAAGACAAGCATAAATGTAGAATATATAATCTAATGGCCCGATTAAATGTAACAATTTTATCTGTAACTTTATAGAAATTGCTTACAAAAAAACAGAAACAGTGTAATAAAATTATTTACAATCGTAGACTTTCCGCCACTGTAGATTAATGCTGGCGGCACTCAACATTGACATAAACTCGCGTTATAAATAAAATTTGCTATTTAGTGCCATGAAAATTAATTAAGAAGTAAATAAAAATAAGAATGTATTGTACATTTATCAAACATTAATATATGTATTAGTACAGTTGGCTAAACTATTTGTTTCGACTGTACTTTTTAGTTTTCATTGTCAACACTTAGGCGTAGTTTATCTAAAAACTCAAAAACTACAATTGGCATGCGCTTCAACTTTTGTTGGTATAGAAATGCTATTAGATACAATATATGTACCAGTATGTATGCGAAAACCGTTGCACAAAATTCAAATTTTTTCGAGTTATTCGCTATCGAAATCTTGAAGTGTATCTTTACGTCATCAAATTTGGTGCTGTAAAGTTATAGAACAAAACTTACGTTTACGGAGCCGAGTTACATTTTATGAATACCATTTTAGAACATATCGGAAATTTTACAGATTAAAAGCTTCAACATATCACATGGCCGAACAGAAATTTAATTCTTTATTTTTTATTAGGTATTTTTTGCGGTAAACTCATGTAATTGTTGTTGTTTGCTGGTAACATCTAAACTCTCGTAACGAAATATTGTTACAAGAAATAAGAAATTGTGGTATAATTTACATAGAAACCATTTCAAATTATATTCGCATTAATTAGTATTAACAATTCCACATAAGTAGAAATCATATTTCAATGTGGTATAAACTTTTGTTTTACATAATCCTGTAAACTAAACCACATAGCAAAACCTAAATCATATCAACTCCATTCCAAATTAACAAATATATTTTATACATAACAAAAAATGTAACTTTAAAACTTTTA
This sequence comes from Nephrotoma guestfalica, assembly GCA_963691935.1. Classification (NCBI taxonomy): domain Eukaryota; kingdom Metazoa; phylum Arthropoda; class Insecta; order Diptera; family Tipulidae; genus Nephrotoma; species Nephrotoma guestfalica. Next base: position 224,290,549 of record OY829913.1, on the reverse strand, counting down.
GAAAATTTTCCATCTTCGTATATACATACATATATACACATACACATATATGTATATATGGCTTAGTTTTTTGATACAAGAAACAATTTAAAGCTAAACCCAACTGTCCTTTTAACTTTTGTAACTTGAGTAAATTTAGTAAAAAAAAATATATAAGTAATATAAATGTTTACATATACATTATATAATATTGAATATACATTTATTTATATACATTAAAAGTCCTAAACTATTTGCTGATAATTAAGGAATTTTAGAGGAATATTAGCTAAGATCAAATGTCTAAATGAAGTATAAAACTAATTGTATAATTAAGATGCTTATGTTGAACCAAAAATCCAACAGAATATTATTAGAATTAGAAACCTAACCTAAATGGGACAAACAAACAAAAAACAAATCAAAGTCTAAAATCAAAATAATACCAAATTTAAATGTAATAATAAACTAAAATATAAGCAAGACATAAAAATTGTGCATAAATAAAAATATTAATTTTATGTATATATCCCATAGTAACAAATTAAAAGGTTTTTGAGTTTATTTAAATCAATGTTTTGTTGTGAGAAGTGGGGCACCTGTACGTTTTAATACGAACATTATACGTTTAAAAGGTAAGCACGTTTTCTAAATTTGGTACTGAGTTATTTAAACAAATTTGGTTTGGTTTGAAATGTGTGCAGTCAACACTTCCAAAATCGGAAAGTAAATGACTGAAATTTGTATCAGCAACCACGAATTTAAGGATGTCGAGTTTTATCCACCCAAGCCATGTACTTAGATTTCTGAAATATTCATCTGTTCATGAAATTCGCCAACCCAATTAATCTATGTAGATACGGAATATTCATTTATACTTACCCTTTGCGCACATGTTGATAATTTATGCTCACGAAATAATTAGTGTTGTCCACAAGCATGTATTTATTTATTTATTGATAGATTGACATAACAATTTTAGTAGAGGAAAAGCACATATGGAAGCATAATAAATAAAGATCAACAACAAAAAAATACTTCCATTAGGCATAAAAACCTCAGATTTTTTGAAAAAACAAATCCACTCCATGCTAATACCCTCCATGTTGAGCTGAAGCTCATTTGTTACGGAGGATACTGCAAGAAGTGAATGCTTACAAACTACATACAAAAACAATATAAAGGAATTCAGGAATTGTTATTCAAACGCCATTCTTAATATCTCATGGAATGGAATTCCAAAGAGAAATACCTCTAACAGAACACGAAGTATTTAGAGGCCTACACAAGTTTATAGGGGGAAGTAAACGTAAATTTGAAGAATAAGACCTACTGAACAATAACTTATTAAATAAATAGGGAGGTTGCTTTGTCCTGAGAAGCTTAAAAATAAAAAGACAAACGAAGTTCATAAAACTCAACTAAGTTACAACCCAAAATCAAATAAGGGCGAAAACACAACAAAAAGGGCGAAATGTGATCATATTTCCTAATACTAAAAACGAAACGAGTACAAGCATTGAAACATCTTTGGAGAACATTCATACTCTCCTGAAGCATACCAAACAAAACAACATCCCCAAATAGAAAATGTGGAAGAAGGTGCGAGAGGAACATACGCTTTTTAAAATTACTATGAGAAAAACCAACAACTTTATACAAACAACTAAGCATTCCAAAAACCGTTTTGCTAACCTTAATCAAATGATCACTCCAAGTTAGAGTTTTATTGAAAATTAACCCTAAATTTCTAACTGTATTAGAGAATGGAATTAAAGAATCACCGAGAAAAATTCCAGGGAAAGAGGAAGTATCTATAGATTTTTATAAATTATAATAGACTGAGATTAATTAGCATTAGCGAGCCGGTTAGATAGTGACCAATTATAAATTCTTACCAAATCTTCATTAATAAGAGAAATATTAGAGTTAATGGAATCATTATCTAAGCGACTTTTCCTATAAATTTGTACATCATCAGCAAAAATATGAAAAGAAGAATGGCGAATCGAACATGCAACGTCATTAATGTACATTGAGAATAGTAAAGGAACAAGAACCGACCCCTGAGGAACGCCAGAAGAGACAGGTAAGAAGTCAGAAAACGAATTGTCAAAAAAGACTGCGTGAAAGCGACCCGAAATATAGTCTAAAATTAATTTAGCAGCAGAGAGAGAAAAATTAAAGTTCGACATAAGCTTATTAAACAAAACTTAGTGAAAATCTTCTAAAACCCGATTGAAAAATACTAAGCAAATTAAAGCTATCAATATGAGATTGAATTTGGTTTTTTACTACCAATTCAAACGACTTTGACAGAGAAGTTAATATACTAATAGGTGGGAAATGGGAAAGCTCAGACGGATTGCTAATTTTAGGAACAGGAATAATATTACTCAACTTCCACTGAGCGGGATAAAACGAGGTCGTTAAAACAAAATTAAAAATATGTAACAAGTATCTTGATACATTAGGAAAAATACGCTTAACAAATTTTAAACTAACCATATCTAGACCAGTGGATTGCGATTTAACTTCCCAAATTGCAGAATGCAAATCATCAATTGATATATTTGCAAATGAAAAAGAATTTAGGGATTCTACGGATACTAAATCAATATTGGAAATATCATGGGTGTAACTAGAATTACTTAGGTAACGGTTAAAATCATTAGCTTTGAAACTTACCGAAGCACCCGCTTTGCAACTACCATGGCCCAAATTGCGAACGTTACGCCAAAATATCTTAGAGGGAAGAGAAGGATCTAGCTTATCCTTGAAAAAATTTTGCTTAGTGATACGAATTAAACTTACCACTCTATTTCGAGATTGCTTATAAGCTAGATAAGAAATAGAATTAGGGCTCATTTTCCAAAGACGATATTTGGAAAAACGAACAGAAATAGCATTCGAAATCTCTTGCGTCATCCAAGGGGGGATCTAGGTCTAAAATAAACAGTAGTGAGAGGAATTATTAAATACATAATTAATAGAGGAGTTAAAAAAGTCAATTTGATCGGTAGTAGCCACAAATTGATGAAAGGTGAGATTCATCAATTTTCGAAAAATCCCTAAAGCTGAAACTTTTAGGTTTAGGACGAGAGTAATAATTAACAGAAAAAACAAGGAGATCGTGATGAGAACCAATACCAAGAGACAATTGATTGAAAAAACAGATGGAATTATCAGCAGAAGCGACAACATGATCAATGAGAGAATAAGAACCACCACTTGCGGTTGCATAAGAGTATGTGGGTGCTTCAGTGTTATAAACTGAAAGATTAATGCTATTTAAGATATTTAAATAGCTACGAGAAAATAAAGTCTCTTGAGAAATATCAAAGTTAAAATCACCCGAAATGAAAACCTCATCATGCCGACAGGAAAAATAACTAAAAAGACACTCAATGTCTAAAAGCGAGTTTTTAAATAGAGCATACGACCTCTTGTTCGTTTTAGGAGGATTATAAACTCGAGCCTTTGAGAAATTGAGAGGGGTACCGATACAACATTACATTTAATATGCTCGTTAACATATAGGCATACTCCGCCATAATTAACTGGTGGAATAGCTCTATCACGCCTGAACAAATTATAACCACTAATGGCCAACGCAGAATCGGGAATATCGGACGATAGAAATGTTTCCGATAAGCAAATGACATCAATTGGGACCCCATTAAAAGTATGACGAAGTTCGTCAATATTTAAAATAAGACTGGACGTTTAAACTAACCACATTAAGTAAATTGGACCTAGTCCGAAGCATGGATTTAAGTAAAATGGAGGGCAAAGAAATACTTTCGGTGGACATCGCGAATCGTGGCGCACTTTAACAACAATACTTACATGAACAATTTTTAAATGAATAATTAAGTTCGCCTTCAAAAACCAGGTTAACTTCAAAAATCAAATCTGAAACAAAACAAATAAAGCCAAATAATACCAGCAATATAAACGGTAATAGAGGAACGATACTTATCTAATCATAAACTATTCAAACTATAGTCGAGCCCCAAAACCCCCAAAATATATATATACAAAAAAATGTAAAGGGGAAAAAATTGAATTTGCTGGCAGTCGCAAAAAACAAACACGCGCATCAGCTAGGCCTGCTAACGCTTATCTATTGGGGGTACAAAGAGATAGGCAATATTAAACATATTTAATGCATTTTGGTTTATAAAAAATCAGGTCTAGAATAATTTTACCTATCTAAATAAATGAGTTGTTTTAAAATTGTCCTCGAGTAGATGTATTTTGTACACGCAAGTATAATTTTTGGCCACCAATTAATTTGTCAACGTATAATTTTGATTTAAATTACTTGAATGTTGGCAATTCTCTATAATTTCTGAATTGTATCTCATTTTAGATATATCCATCTGTTGACGAATTGCAGAATGTATTCCCGTAAATATATCTACATATCGTCGGCGATAAATTCAAAATGTGTATGCGCATTTTTCTCAAATTCGCGTTTTTTACTTTAGTCCGAAGAGAAGGAAATGAACATCGATTCTCATTTACAAAAAATAAAAATTTGGTTTAATAACGGTAAACAAGGGAAAAGGGAAATTTGTGTATGTCTAATAACAACGTACAAAATACGTATGTCCTCAGTATTATATTAAAAATTCACGAGTCATCAAACGCCCGTCTTTTATTGTTAATAACTTTTCCATTTGGTAAGTAATCTCTTTGAAAGTAATTTTAAAATTTGTATTACAGCGTAAGCGGTTTAAAAAGGATAGTTTTATATAAGAAATTATGCATATTTTTTACTTTATTAACATAATCGGTAGAGCTGAACCTAGCTAATTAGCCATTGTCACATTTTTGGACTTAACCAGTTTCTCACCAAAACTTAACGATTTATTAATTTGTTTTTATTATGTAACTAGGATTATTTAATCGTGCACATCATGTCGTGAGGTTTCAAAATGGCTAATTTAGCCTTGAAAAGCAAAAAATGTACGGTTGCTCATATCCTTCAACTTATTGCATCGCAATCCGAACTTAACTACCCTGTCGAGGATGATAATAGCGTCGTTTTAAATGCATGCCCGTCAGCCGAAATTTATCCAGAAAATGATAATTTTACGGTAGAAACACAAATTGTTGAAGTCGTTTCCGATTCAATTCCAATGGCCAATTCGAGAGATATTTGCGATAACGACTTAATTTGCGGTAAGAAAGTAATTGAAAATGATATTCCAATTGTGATGGAAATAATTCTTGTAAATGAAACGATCGATGATCCTTACCTTCGCGACACCGAACAAGCATTAGAAGGAGGTATATTCGCAATTAAGGGATTCGACGTTATCCGTGCTCAAGAACTCCTATCAAACCCAATTTCAAAGAAGCGTCGTTTCAAAGAGGGCGCCGTTTAGAGCCCTGTAAAAAAGGGTGTATCCCTCTGGTGAGGGATACTTAGTTAAAAAGTTAGTAGGTGACAAATGGGCTGGTAATATTTTCAAAGCCAAAAAACAAATGAAACTCCGATGCAATTGCGTATTGACAAGAAAATCGACCGTAATAAAATGCGACTATGTTACAGACGAGCGGAGAAGTAACATTTTCAAATATTTCTAATCTTTCTCTTGAGCTGAACATTTTTTTTAAAGTGCAACACGGAAGTTTCGAATAAATAAAGGAACCGACAGAGAATCGAATCTTCGGATGCATCAACCTGATTTAACACCGTCAAATATTTTGAGAAGGTATCAACTATACCTATAAGAGTATGTAAAAAGATATTCGAAAACACTTTAAATCTCAGACAAAGTACAATTTTGAATTGACTCAAAGAGCCTAAAAACAAACCGTCTACTGAGGATCAAAGCACGTACTATCAGCTGGTCTCAGAGCACCAAATAAAAGAACTCTTAAAAATCAAAATTTGTGGTATTTGTGGTATTACGATTTTCTAATGGGTCTGACATGGTATAACCCCCTGTCAGACCGATTAGAAAATCGTAATACTTGCTTGGGACACTCCTTTTTGTTTCAGTAGTCCACCAGTATCACTGAAGTTCGTCATAAATGCTTAAAAAATACTTAGAATGACTTTGGAATGTAGCTAAGGCCAATTAAAAAATCACATCTCCTCTTAATTATTTAATATAAATTCGCCTGAATGTTTACTTTCACCAATACTATTAAATAAGTGTGTTGTTGTTGTATTTTTTGGATTAGTTTGGATAAACTTCACGAGCATGTATTTGAAATAATCTTTTGCAGAACTAGGAAAAATGAATTTCCATTACTGTCGGGTTTCGACGAGCAAACTTTATTTGGAACCGAATTTACCCTCAAAACGTGAATTGTCCGCAGAATATAAAAGTAAATGGTGTATTGAAAAAAATGTTACTCCGGTTTCATTAACAACATTCTGCAACACATTTCAGGATATACAATTGGTTTTGTTCAAACCTAAAAAAGACGAGTGTGATGTATGCGTAGGCTATAAGATGAGGAACATCGAAGAAAACATATACCAGTACCATTTAAAAAAGAAACATCTCGCTCGATTAGAGAAGCAAAGGGCAAATAGACTTGCAATCGGTTTTATTAAGTTCAAAATGGAACGTTTCTTCATTATACTATAAACGGTCTAACATCTAAAGATGGGTATTGTTTTTTATGGCATAAGTCTGAGGGAGGACTGGGCTCAAATGAATTTTCTTCAATTATTAGTAATTTTGTATCAACTAAATGTTATACCCAAATTACCGAATAGCGACACCGAAATTGTTTTGTATAGCGACGGATGTACTTACCAAATTCGCAATTGTACACTTTCAATTGCCCTGTTAAATGTAGCGGTTCAAGAGAATATAATCGAAAGGAAGATTAAACGTTCCGGCGGATTATGTTGATATTTGTAGAATTGCAAGGTTAAAACCCACACAATATGAAGTCAAATATTTCGACCATACATTTTGAAGAACTTCAATGGCGTTAACTATTACAGTTCGATAAGACCAGGAAAAAAATCTGGACCCAACCGTCAATAACCCTGATAGAACAATTCAATATAAAATAAATTTCGATGATGATTGGGAGGAATTACCGCAACGATGTAGCGCGCATCCCACTTTAGACGTTCCACGACTTTACAATTGTAGTCTCAAAATAAAAAAAGATAATAATTAAAGATTTCTTTAAAAAAACAGTAATTGTTAAGGAAATTGAAATATTTTTTATTTAATGTGAAGTACAATCGATACAATTAAGTTCTGAATAAAACGTCATTCAAATGGCCTCCACGACTTCTTATGCAAGAACGAATTCGATGAACCCAATTTTCGAGCAATTTTCCACTAAATCAAGTCGTATGCCATGAATAGTACGTTCAATATTGACTTGTAAAGCTTGAAGAGAGTTTGGTTTATTGCTAAAGACCAATAACTTCAAATAACCCCACAAGAAATAGTCTAATGGTGTTAAATCACAACTTCTTGGAGGCCATTCAATATCACAATTTCTTGAAATAATCGGATCTCCAAACTTTTCTTGCAATAATTCAATTGGTGCACTTGCTGTGTGGCACGTAGCCCCGTCTTGTTGGAACCAAATGTTGTCAAGATCAACTTCTTCCAATTTCGGCCATAAAAAGTTGGTTATCATCGATCTATACCGATCTTCATTGACAGTAACGGTGTTACCAGCTTCATTTCGAAAAAAATACGGACCGATGATTCCGCCAGACCAAAAATCACACCAAACTGTCAATTTAGGTGAAAGCAATGGTTTTTCATGAATAACTTGTGGATTTCAGATGAAAGTTAGCCTCATCGGAGAAGATAATGTTCTTAAAAAATCGTTATCGTTTTCAAGTTGTTCCAAGGCAAAATGAGCAAATTCACGACGTTTACGGTGGTCCAATTGCTTCCGTTCTTGAGTGAGAACAATTTTATACGGATGAAAACCCAAATCCTTTCTCAAAATCCGCCAGGTTGTGATTTGAGACAGTCCCAATTCTTGAGAACATTTTGGAATCGACAAATTGCGGTCTTCAGCAACAGTTGTCTGAACGGCAGCAATATTTGCATTACTTCGAGCGAATCTTTGTCTTATCGGCACTCCAACATTATGTAAAGAAAATGTACGCTCAAAATTTTCAACAATTCGACGAATAGCGAGCACACTTGGACGATTATTACGACTATAAAATGGCAAAAGCGCATGAAAAGTTGCAATTGGAGAACGATTATTTTGATAATAAAACTGAATAATTTGTAAACGTTGTTCTTGCGTATATCTCATCATGATGAAATTGTAAACATTACTGAATACAATGAAACAAAAAATGACAGATCATGACATATTACAAATAGACGAAACGTCACTTAAAAATCATATCATTCCTATTGGAAAACCCTATATCTCGTTCCAATGTATATCTGTGATTAATTTTTATGAAATTGTATTGAATATTATTTATTGAATTATTATATTAATAAAAAATTTTTGCCTGAAACAAATTTGTTATTATGTTCAAATTTTCTTGAATAATAGAATAATTATGCAAATTGTTTAACTCCCTCTGAAATTGTTCAGTATTCCATAGAAAGTCGAATAGTCAAATTCCTCGTTGCGGCAGATTACCAAATCTCAACCATTCATCAACACACTACGGTCTTCCGGAAATAATTTTGAGGGCATCGCAAATATTTAATTCGGTATGCGACATATTTGATTTTCATTTGACGAGAGATACCTACGTTCAAGGGAGATTTAATTCAATTTTATAATAGACAATAAATATGGTTGGGACACACACAATAATTTAAGTAAAAATTATAAATTAAATTATTATTTGTGGTTGGGGAAAAAGAAACCCAATATTTTTATTTTTATTTTGGGGATTTATTTAGCATGGGTACAACCATTCGATGTGGTTCAAATGTGCGCCATTTTTCTCAATAACTCGTTGATATTTAGAAGGCAATTCATTATGCCGCCTTCCCAAAATGCCTTGTCCGCTAATAGAGACAAAAAAAATTGAGATAGCTAGTTTTCACAAACCTCTCTTAAGGCCATTTTTACACCACTAAGAGAATTTGTCATGCACAAAACAAAATGATAATCGCTTAGTGCCAGCTCAGGACTATAAGGTGAGTGCATAATAACCTCCCAAAAAAACTTCTGGCGGGTCTTCATGGACGTGTGAAGGCCGGCGTTACCCTGATGGAACACGACGCCTCTCATATACGCTAATTTCAACTGCTTCTGGTTGATTGCTGCCTTCAGTCGTTCCAATTGCTGACAGTAGACGTCCGAATTGAGCGTTTGGTTCAGCAGCTCATAGTATAAAAATCTCTTCCAATCCCACCAAACACCTTCCTGTCCGTTAATCCTTGTTTCCGCATGACACTGTCGTAATTTATCAATTTATCGTCGCCATTCACCATCCGCTTCAGAAACGGCACGATTTCGTTCCGTTTGGCCAAGGATTTGTTGATGGAAACCAGGTCCATCAAGTTTTTTTGCGTCAACTCGTGCGGCACCTAATGGGCGATGGTACAACAGCTTGCATACCGGTCTACTTCGATAATTTCCAGTGCGTGATGCATCTTTGATATTGAAATTACCGGAACGTAATCGACGAAATCAAAATTGTGCATGATTAGCTGTGACGCTATCGGGACCATAGACATCCTTTACCATTTCAGCCACCTGACTTGCGTTTTCGCCTTTTCGAAGCAAACATGTAAAATATAGCGATTTGTCTATTTGTTTACCTCCATCCTCTACACGCTATAACTCATAACTGAATCGATTAATCACAACAATGAAAAATAATATTTTTAGTACATGAATCCCCCTTTCCCAGTCGAGTATGAGATTTTTATTTTTTTTATTTTTTTATATATTTATTTATTACAACTGATTTACAAATCATCTAGTAATTCATTTTTCATAATATATATTCTTGTTTGGAGGGTTGTAGCCCTTTGGCTAGTCCCCTTTACAATTTTGCTATATTTTTAGTCGATCTTGATTAGATCTTGTAGATCATGCGGTTTCTTCCTCCGCAGCCGTCTTACTGGGTTTCATCATCCAACATATACGATGTATCTCAGCATTTTGGTGTAGACTAATACGTTGCATGTGTTTTCTCGCGTGTTTGCTTATTTCTTCACTAACGAAATCCATCTTCAGGTCTCTAAGGAGGTTGTCATTTCTTATGTTCCACGGTGCATTAACTATTCCACGAAGGACTTTGCTTTGGAATGACTGAATACCGTAAGTCCACACAGGTTTTAAGATTTGCCGGTATAGTAGCAATTTATTATGTAGAGTTAGCTCAGAATTTCTTCCTAAGAGCCAATCCATCTTTCTGTATTTGATGTTTAACTCTTCTTTTTTCTTTTTCACATGCTCTTTCCATTTTAGTTTCGCGTCTAGCGTCATGCCTAGAGATTTTGCCGTATTTGCATAAGGAATTGGCTGGGAGTGCAGTTCTACTGGTATCCAGTTGACCTTCTTGTTGGTAAAGTTTACGTGAACAGATTTTGTTTCATTAAGTTTTATTCGCCATCTCTTGGTTCAGGTACTGACAATATTAGTAGCGCTCTTTGCAATTTGCTTTTAGATCCTTCTATGCAGTTAGCAACTGCTAAGATGGCCGTATCATCCGCAAACGTCGCTATGATAGTCTCCTCTATCGTTGGCAGGTCCGAGGTGTATAGAACATATAAAGTTGGTCCCAGAACGCTACCTTGTGGTACTCCTGCTGATATTTTCTGAGTATTCGTCATCTAATTTAACTCGAAAGTGTCGGTTAGATATGTAAGATTTTAGAATTTCATAAAACTGCTTTGATAAGTCTCTTTGTAATGTATATTCCAAACCTTTATGCCATACTCTGTCAAAGGCCTGTGCTACATCCAAGAAGACGTTTAAACATACTTTCTTTTTTTCAAGTACGTCTTCAATTATGCTTGTAATTTGGTGTACTTTTTATATTGTTGAATGGTTTTCTCTGAACCAAATTGATGTGGAGGAACAAGATTTCTTTCTGCTATTATTGGTTTAGTCTCTTTATGAGTAGTTTCTCGAATAATTTTGAAATTATTGGGAGTAAGGAAATCAGCCTATACTAATTTTTGTCATTTAGTGGTTTGTTTGGTTTAGGTATAATAATTACTTCTGCTACTTTCGATTGATTGGAACGTGTTTAAGTCTGAACACTGCATTAATTATTTGGAGTAGTTTACGTAGACCTTTTTCAGGAAGAGATTTTACTATTTGTCGTGTAATTAAGTCATATCCTGAAGATTTCTATGTATTTAGGTTGAGATTGATTTCCTCTTTTAATTCTTGTAATGTGACAGGAGATATATTGCAGTTATCCATTTTATATACTGGTGGTATGTTTTCCTCTGCGGTTTGTCTAGGTAGAGGCTGAAACGTGTTCTCGAGGTGGGTTGCAAACAACGAAGCTTTTTACTTTGCACTTATAGCCCATGTGCCATCTTCATTTTTTACTGTTGGAATTCGTAGTTTAGGTCGTTTTAAACTTTATGTCGCTTTCCAAAGGGAGTACGGTAAGGTCCAGTAAGGCCACTCAAGTATTTATTAATGGATTCGTTTTTCATTTCTTTAATTCAAAATTCAAAATTTAGCGTTGTTTTATATTCTGGCGCTCGACTTTTTTACTAGGCCTTTCTTGCTTTTCGTTTTGCTGCAACCAGTTCCCTAACTTCTAGAGGATAAATAGCAATTCGGCGCATTTCCTTTGAACTTGAGGGGGTACTACTCCACGCCGCTTCTTGTATTCTTTTGTTGAGTTGTTCTAGTTCTTCTTCTAGAGTTCGCGTGAACGCCTCTGATCTGAATATTTGAATCAACCACTAATATTTTGACGTCGTGTTGTAAACATTTTCTCAAGACGATTCCATGATGTTGCTGTAGAAAGCATGCTCGGTTAAATCTAAATCTTCACTTGGGGCTTGGATACTGCCAAACGAAATGTTAAAGTGACGCCAATGAAACCTAAGTACACAAGTACGATGGCCAATATGTGTGAAGATAATCACGAATTGACGATATCGATTTGTGATGAGTAACCCTACTCCAATTTCGGGCTTGTGAATGTTATTACTTCCACAGAGTGTGTTTCATTGCGGTTATAATCGACGTTTCTCGTTCGATTGTTCATTAAACGGTTGATGTTGTTCAATGGAATTGGGCCAATTCTGGATTAGCACAAATTCAGTCACTATATTTTTGGGATGGCAATTAACATACCTGACAGGAATATACTATCTGAATTGCTTATGCCTTGGATTTTAGAACATTTTATTTCTATTGTTTTATTTGTTGTTCAACACAAATATTATTGAACGATATATCTCCGTTTTTTGTAAAATATAGTATCTTTCAGGGGCTGGCTTGGTTTTCCTCGATTTATGAATGAAAATTTATGAAAATTATATTTCTATGATAAGCACAAATTTCATCAGTTTAGCAGCCTTTAGGAAGTTTTAAAATTAGGCTTAAATTATTTCTGTTTTTTCTAGAAATCGGGTTTTATTTATTCCGTCTTTTAGGCGAAATTTGAAATTTTCTTTTCCCGTTTTCTTGGCTCCTGGACTAGCACTAATTTTTTCTCGTGAGCACTAATTAGCACAAATTGGGCTTAATCGGTATGCAAAGTTTCATTTTGAAATTCGAAAGTTTCCCTGCTGCAGTTACCCACGTGATAAAGTGCTAATAGAAAACAAAAATTATTAAGGTACATTTGGTTAGTTTTATAAAATTTATAATCTGGAAAGAATTAAAATTTAGTCGGACATTATTTAGTTTCCTAACCGAAATTATTATTCGTTATTCTGCTTCATTCTGTTTGGAAATTTTTGAGATTTACTTACAGAAACCGGCTCAGCAACAGAGTTTAGTGTTTGCTGAATTACAACTTCTATTAAAAAATAACAGTTTGAGTTACTTAAGTTAATTCAAAGACACTGGTTAACTATATATTGAATACCTGTTAAAATTTACCGATGCGGAATCTAATGTTTCTAAAAAAAAATTTTCAATTACCTTACCTTGTGTTAATTAAAAAGCAAGTTTTTTTAAAGGACCATTCTGTCTTAACAACAGTATTTGATACGTCTTGAAAACCCGATTTTTACTTCGTCCCCTGAACATCAAAACAGAATAATGTTAAAATTTATCACCCCTATGACATCAAAAACTATTACAGGTGCGTAAAATAAATATTCACGCCATATCGTATAAACAGCACAAGACAATTTAATTTCCTCTCAAGAACATAAAATTCTAGAAAATGCATTTTGACTCTCACTCTGTTTTTGTATGGAAATATAAATTTTTCACCACCCTCATCTAACATTTCGCAAATAGAATTTTAGAATAATATAAAATACGATCAATAGTAAAACACGTATAAAATATAGCTCAATAAAATTGAATTCTATTGAATTGAAAAATGTGTTGTACGGATTAGGTTTTTGATAAATTAATTTTGTTTGTTGTTGTACGCTTTTTGTAAAAATTGTTAGAGATGGTATGAGTTTTCGTGCTGTGGCATCATACGAAAAAATCCCAAATGTTAGGGTAAATGAAACACAAGTATGTGCTGTTGACACAGGTCCATATAGATTGTGCGAGACCATATCCCATATGTGTCCAGTTGCCATTAAATGGAAACTAAAGCCTGTGTTAGTAGCTTTAGTAAATTCGACCATTCGTTATTTTAATATTCGTTGTTTCGCAAACCTCTTCTGCTTTGTTGAAAATTTCATTACAATAGCACTCAAAATATTTCCATTTATCAGATTTAGATTTTAGTTTTGTTTATCTAACAAATTTACGACTTCAATTATTCAAGAGGATTGCTTTGTTTTTGCATTTAAAATAAAAAAGTATAAATTTTATTTAAGCAGATTTACCTGTGAGAGACAGATTCACCTGTGAAGTTATATCAATCGAGATTAATGTATTGCACAATGCAAACCTATGTAACGAACAACTTGACCTTGCATCACGCATTGACAGATACCGAGGAGTCACCACCACCAGCATTTGCTCGGCTACCGCGTAGTCTGCCGTGGTTTGTGATGGTGTCCTTCCTGGTCCTTGGGGGTAGGGTCTTTGATCTATAAAAACAATATACCAGCCCAAATGTCAACCGCACTTGCACGTTGTGCTTCCTGCTAATTAATCAACGAACCTCTGGCGACCAAGAAACGGCGGGATTACCGAACACCGAGATCCTAGTAAATGATGCTCTCTCGACCGCCAATTTTAGTGGTTAGGTTGACAGCAGCTTAAATAACCAATCAGTAAAGCAATGAGTTTACAACAAAAATAAATGTATATCCCAGGTGGTACTTCATCTGCCCAGATGGATAATTCACCCTCTAGCGAGGCCGGCTCAATGGATTCTGGGTAAGCCAACAGTCATAGTACAAAAACTTCTAGATCACCACCTAAACAAAGACAGTTCGCGGCTCAGCAGGAAATCGAACAAGTTGAATTGCGGAGAAGACTACGGAGAAGAAGTCCTGGAAACTCATCTTATTAGCTGTAACGAAATCAGTACAATTGCCTATACTAAGCTGAGTTCCATACCGCTGATCAGCAACTTGTAGAAAAATGGATTAGTGAAATAACCGAACCCGTGCCTGTATCTCAACAACACCAGCAACAAGAACAACGCGAGGTTGCAGTGAAGACTAAGGCACCTCCGCCAATTAATGTGATAGACATTAAAGAGTTTGCTAATATCCAAGCTTTAACGAAATCGGTGTCCAATAACGACTAAGGAGTAGTAGCTCTTAACAATAATGTTTGGAAGATAAACACAAGAGATCCCGATGCATACAGAGCTTTAGTTACAAAGCTCACTGAAGAAGGTAAAGGGTGGTATACCTATGAAGGCAAAAGTAACCGAGAAATTAAGGTTATGGCCAGATATCTCCATTTCACGTGCAAGAAGCAATATATAATGGAAGACCTCAAAATTAAAGAACTGAAGAAATGAAGATGCAGTAATCACCATAAAACGGAGGAAAATTGAACATAGTCAAAGAACCAAGACCATTAAAAGCGGGATTCCGCTATACATGTTCTCATTCCATAAAAGCAAAACAAATTTAAAATACGTTTAATATCAAAGCAATTCTCAATATGATGGTTAAAATAGAAGCACTGAAAAAGAACACGAGATTAATACCTCGATGCAAGAAATGTTAAGGCTTTAACCACATCCAAATATATTGAAGCGAGATGTTAGGTGCGTAAAACGCGAAAGACTGCCCTGTAGCCGAAACGAACCTGCATGGTGTATAAACAGTAAAGGACCACACTCAGCCGGGGAATACGGGATACGAAGTAACCCTGCAACTGCAACGATTAAGAAATAAGACACGCCAACCGACTCAAAACGCTAACGTTATAAGAGAGGAACGATAGAGTTGGATCTACCGTAATTATTTTAAAATAATATTAAACATTACGAAGAGCTGACATACATCAAATACCAGATATTCTTGACTTCTTTGTAACAAAAGGAGTTTTAGAGGACTACACGTGCATCAAAAATAGTACAGGACTGTCATCTGATAACTCACCTGTGATCAAGACTCTAAGTACATGATTATAAAGAAAGATAACTTATATGAACTAACAAACAATAAAACTTTTTGTTAATTGGGATTTATTTAAGCAATTAGTGGAAGGGCGAACAAATCTCCGCGAACCAATTAGAACAGAGGTGCAGCTGGACGATGAACTAGAAGCATTCAATAGTACTATCCAACAAGCACCTTGGGAATGTTCACCTATTTCTCATACCGACACCAGAAAGAAACACAGCTATTATCTTGAGGTCAGACACCTAGTTAAAGAGAAACGGAAAGCCCGCAGGACCTGGCAACAGACTCGGGCTTCGCAACACAAATATATCCTCAATTTTATGTGCAATAAATAAAAACAACTTATAAAAGGAGTAATGAACGAACGCATTCATAAGCGACTTCGTGGCCTTTCTGCACTAAAGAATGACGATTACTCACTTTGGAAAGCAACGAAGGGGTAAAAAAGACCAAAATGTATGGACCACCTATCAAAAATGATGTCGGAACAGAAACTCTCTAT
The DNA here is from genome assembly GCA_963691935.1 of Nephrotoma guestfalica. NCBI lineage: Eukaryota > Metazoa > Arthropoda > Insecta > Diptera > Tipulidae > Nephrotoma > Nephrotoma guestfalica. The sequence goes on along the minus strand of OY829913.1, from coordinate 224,274,430 downwards.
TTGCTACCCATTTTGAACATACTTTTCAACCGTTGCCGAGCCAAACAGCAAATGACAATACAACTGTCGTAAGCAAGGTAGATGAGCTTAGCATAAGACATGCAATTTTATTGAAAATAAAAACTGAAATCAATAATAATCTAAGCAACAGAAAAACTGCAGGTTATGACTTAATCACTGGGTAAATCGTGAAAGCAAGGTTTGTGTTAATTAGTTTCACATCAACGGAAAGTTGTAGAATTAATTATGATTCCTAAACCGCTGCTTAAGAGGGTGAAACTTATAATAGAACAAAGATGCTTAATTCCACCACACCAATTTGAGCTTAGAGAAAATCACTACAGATTCACAGAACAACGGATGTCATTATGAACGCACTTGAAAATAAGAAGATATGTTTCAGTATTTTCTTAGAAGTAGCTCAAGCTCAAGGCGTGTATAAATGCAATTTAAATTGCATCGAGGCCTGCAAAAGTAATTTTAAAAAATACTTAAATCGTGTATAGCAGATGGACAAGAGTAAAACTTGAAATCGAGTATTGAGAATTAAAAGGAATATCAGCAGGTATACCACAAGGTAGCATAGTATTTATTCTTTCTACGAGAGATTTACCGAATATTCAAGGTATGACTTTGCAGACGATACAGCTATCCTAGAAGTTGGGTATGTATATATATATATATATATATATATATATATATATATATATATATATACACGAGTATATATATTTCAGAAGTAACATGCAAACTTCAAAATGGTGTTAACACGATGAGTAACTGGACTAAAAATGACTCATCTTATTAAATGAAACAAAATCTGAGAATGTCAACTTTACAAACCAAGAAATTCTGAGCTCTCAATACACAACAAATTGCTTCTGTACAGGCAAATGCTAAAACCAGTATGAACCTATTGTATCCAACTTTATGATTGTGCCAAGAAGACCAATGTACAAATGATACAGTGGTTTCAAAATAAAGTGCTGCAAAGGATCGTGAATGCCCACGGTACATTAGGAATGACAACATTGAGGAAGACTCTAAGGTCAGAAATCGCGGGAGCCTGCCAGTTGCCTGACATGGTACCTATATATCATTACAAAGAATATTATGTTTAATGAAAAACAGTCTTTTAACCAAAATCGTCACTTTCGCTAAAATTTTCGAAACTGATCTGAACCGCTATTGTTGCAAAATTAATTTACAATCTGTTAAAAAACGGAAAAGTCGCTTTTGAAGCTATCACTTCAGTCAAAATTCACGAGGATATCCCAATTTATGGAAAAAGTACAGCGGCCGAATTTTTGTGGAAACATTTTTTTTTGGCAAAAATTATCATATTCGCTTAAATTTTTGAAAACTAGTCTGGACCATTATTGTTGCAAAATTAAATTAGAATCGGTTAGTTCATAATCCTTTTTCTTGTAAATGATATAATTTTCAAAATATTTGAAAAAATCGAAAAGCTGCTATATCTTCCTTTATGAAGTTGGCCCAAAATTTTAGCCCAAAAAAATACGGATTTAAAAGCTGGCAACACTAATGTAAGTGTCGTGAAAAAATGAAACTATCATGATAGAAAATATTAAAATACCAACTTGCAAATGCTACAATTTAGAAAAAATTAAAAATTTAAATAAAAATTGTTGTGGTTCCTTAGGTACTAAAAGTTCGGCCAAAAATTCTAAACGAACATTTACTGCATCCTTACCACAGCAACGACATAAAGCAACGACATAAACGTTTGTTGGAGAATCAGAGGCTTAAGGGCTCACCGTAGTCACTATTCCGATGATAGTACCATTCAACGAAATATGTAATTGATTTTAATTCTGTATCGGATATCTAATTCTGTATCGGATTAGTTTGAGTATGAACCCTGAATATGAATGACATGTATATCAAAGGATACATCGGAGAAGTAGTTGGCATTAACATTTTTTGGAGAACCGGGATATATACACTTTGATATTATATCCAAAAATTGATGTGAGAACATCCTAGCATTTAGAGTAAAGTTAGTGGTATGATACTATAAGCTGTACAAATTCTAATTACTTAAATTATAAAATAATAAGTGTGGTTTTACGTTATGATTTTTATTACGAATTTTAATAATGCTTGTCTTTAAATTGTATTGATTCCCAATCGTTGTTTTTTAAACAATATGACGTGTAATATTGTTGATTAGCAAGCAGGACAAGAAAACTTAAAATAAATCTTCTGCTTGTGACAATTTAAATACTCCGTATTTAGAACTACAATGGAATTTGTTACAACCTACTTAGCACATATTGTTTCATTACAGCAAAAGGCTTTTCGGGAAATGTTATCAAACAATTTTGTAAATTTTGAATTCCAGTTTGTTCTAATAAATCAATTCGTATTTGAACGTAGGGTCATCTTTCCACCGTTTAGTTCAAGCAAATTGAACATTGAAATTCTGCCGTGAGGCTTGGTTGATTCTTTAAAAAAAAATCAGATATTTGTATTATATTGCACTCACATTTCATCTTTAGGCTTAAATCGTGGCGTAATGTTTTTTAATTAAAAATAAAGCTTCGTGTCTTAATCATTCCATTCATAGCTAAAATTAAATCATAAATTGCAGAATTAAGATCAATTACATATTTCGTAGAATGCTACTATCATCGAAATAATGACTACGGGGAGCCGATTTTTATGTCGTATAATGCTCTGATGTACACTTTAAAATAAATGCCATTGATATTCAGGAATGGCATTGATACACAATTTAGTCGAATACAAAATTAAAATTAGATACAGGTTTCGTTTTATTTTACTTTTTTGGGTTAAGTAATCTTTTTTTTCATGATAGTATCATCGACAGATTATGTTTTCTAATGACATTAAAACATGGCTGTTTTTCTTACGTGGAAAGAACAATTTTGGGTTGAGATATAGAAAATTGAGTCTTTTTAAACATGTTTAGGCTGACACTTGCGTATAGTCAAAGTTTGTATATTTTGGTATTGCCAAAGGTTTTTGTTGAGTAAGAATTCGGGCCAACTTCATATACATATGATAGCTGCCACTTCCGATGTAAATCTCTGGAATCTCCCAATTTATGAGGAAAGATCATACATATGTAAGTTTGGCCTCGATCAGAGAAACCGTCCGGGATATAGAGAGAATGCTGGCATCTAGTCTGCACGCACACACAACCAGTATTAAATCTGCAAAAATCTCAAGGTCATGAGTTTTCATGATTACTACTATACTTTATTTTACTACAATACGTAAAAGAAAGTAAAAGAAAATGCTTAAAATATTTTTATTGTTGTTTGCCACGGATTGTTTATGTGCGTAAACTCAAACGAGTAATACAGCCTTGGCCAAAAGTATTAGGCACCCTACAACTTACTATATTACACACATTCGGGATGAAAAATAAAACTAGTTGTGTTGTCCATATTCATATATTGACTAAAAAATAAAATATTTAGTGGGTTCACCCTTTGCTTGTTGTTGTTATCTCTAACAAATGATGGTCGCCAATTTATGACATGGAGCATTAAGACAGTTTTTATCATATTGATGTAATTTTGACTATTCATGTGGCCATCGCAAACGATTTTATCGACCTCATCGGCAGTCATGCAGCAACAGATAATAATGCTGCCGTTTCCGTGTTTGACGGTGAGTACCACACAATCAAGATGGTATTCCTCGCCGACACGTCGCCTCACAAACGTCACATTTGGCATTCCGGAAATCTAAAAATATTTACCATAAAAAATACTCAATGTTAGATTGGTAGTATTTCATTTAAAAGTAAATTAAATAACTAATTATTGTTGTTGTTGTTTTATACCGATGATATAGAAACTTAGCTCAAAATTGGATTCGTCGGACCATACAACATTAGACTAATCCTCTTCGGTCAATCAGCTTCTATGAGTCTTATTCTTGCCGTTCGAAAATTAATCGGCTTTCCGATGTTCTCCGATAGAACTGCAGTGAGTTCAGAAGAAGTTTATGCGGTCCTTGAAAGACCGTCGAATAGGTGTTCTGTCCTGGCGCTCAGTAGTCACGCGCTTTCTTTGACTACCTCTACCTGGAACTTGCCTTCTTCGTGTAAAATCTGGATTTTTAACCACTTTTCTATACACAGGTCACTTTTTTATGAATTTCATAAAATTGACTGTCTCTAACTTTACAAATAAATAACACACACATGCTTCGTGGAGTATTATTTAACAGATAAGTTTGTTTTATTATTCTTTAAGAGTTGCACGTGTGTTATAGGGGTGGGGTGTATTACATTTTTTTATTCCGTTGATTATTCTGATCTAAAGGGTGTTTTTTTAAGAGGTTGCCGATTTTTTTTTTGAATAAAACACATATAAAATTATGAAATGACCAAAATTTTTTTTTATTTGGTAGATAATTTTTTGGCATTTAACATTTAAACACAATTTCTGGCATATGGCTACCACGACTATTTTTCACAAATGTCATTCTGGAGGTCCAATTTTCCAGCACTTTTTCAAGCATTTGAGGGCGTATGTCAGCAATGACACGTTGAATATTGGTTTCCAAAGCGTCAATCGATTGAGGTTTATCCACATAAACCAATGACTTCACGTATCCCCACAAAAAGTAATCGAGTGGCGTCAAATCGCACGAACGCGGAGGCCAATTCACCGGACCATTTCTCGAAATAATGTTGTCGTTGAAAGTTTCTTTCAATAAGTCGATTGTTTCACGTGCTGTATGGCAAGTGGCACCATCTTGTTGAAACCACATTTCATTCATATCCATATCTTCAAGATTTGACAACAAAAACTCATTTAACATGGTTCTGTATCGATTTCCATTCACGGTAACGCGTCGTCCTTCCTCATTTTTAAAGAAATATGGACCGATGATCCCACCAGCCCATAGACCGCACCAAACAGTACATTTATCAGGATGCATTGGTAATTCTAGAACGGCGTGTGGATTATCTTTGCTCCAAATGCGACAATTTTGTTTGTTGACGTATCCATTTAACCAAAAATGCGCCTCATCACTGAAGAGAATTTTACGGTAAAAAAATGGATCTTCGTTCAATTGATTTAACGACCAATCACTGAATTCACGGCGCAAACGATGGTCGTGTGGCTTTAATTCTTGCACCAATTGAATTTTGTATGGCACCAAACCCAAATCTTTACGTAAAATTTTCCATAAAGTCGATGGACAAAGTCCAATTTGCTGAGCACGACGACGAATCGATAAATTGTCGTTTTCTTCGACACTGGCCTCAACGACAGCAATATTTTCTTCTGTACGAACTCTTCTCATGCTTGTCGGTGGCTTGGCATCCAAAAGAGTGAATGTAGACCGAAATTTGGTAATTACGTTCTTTATGGTGGTCTCTGACGGACGATTATGTGCACCATAAAATTCACGAAGTGCTCTATAAACATTTTTAATTGAACACTGATTTTGAAAATAAATTTCCACGATTTGAAAACGTTGTTCTGGAGTTAACCTATTCATAATGATTTGCCAAACAATACTGAGTAGAAATGCCACTTTGAGCTGTCAAAACAACTGTCATAAAATAAAACGACATCTATCGGAAAAACAAACCTCCTAAAAAAACACCCGTTATAACTACGTGCAATTTATTTCCCTTCTATGATGTACATGTTCTTTTTGGTCACATCTCAAGACGTAGTTTCCATGTTGCTCAAAAACCTTTTTTACGGTTACACTTTTAACCTTATTTAGAATCTTAAATAAGGGAAATAGGATTTGCCATTTTATTTTCGATAGTTTTATTTTTATCTGTTTTACTACCATCCATCTAACAAAAGAAAACTTATTTGTTCCATTTGGAAATAGGAAAACCTAGATAAAATGATTTTTATCATTTTTGGGTCACAGCAACTAGATGATACTCGTAAAATCAATTTGCATACGTACAAAAGATTATATAGCCGAGTATAAATATTGCTGCTGTACACAGAATAAATAATTTTGATGTAGGATAATAAAATCTATATGTTGTAGAAACGTATGTGCTTCAAAGCAGCATATTACCTGCCTGTCAGTGAACAAATTCATATGTAAATTGGGTTTAAAATCTGCACCTTAATTGTTTTTGGACCAAACGAGTGTTGATTGAAACTCAATGATTAATCTGTATAAGTATGATAAATTAATACAAATTTTATAAAAAATTTAGCATAAAACCAATGTTATCGATGTTATAAATTATTTACGATAATAGCATGAAGCCCTTTCCTATATATTACAGCCAAAAATTACACTTTATTATCACAATATTATAAAAATAAATTATTTTTAATTAAATTTTACTTTAATTTAATCTTAGGAATTATTTATTCATTTCTTTTTTTCTATTTTTAATTACGATAAATTTTATATAAAAGGAATTTTAAACGAGGGATTATCACTCTGCTTGAAAATAATAAGAATTTTTTTACGAGTAGCGCAAAATTGGAATTTCAATAAGAGAAATGAATAATATTTTTATGGTGCTAGCGATATGGTTGGATATCGATTCAATATTATTGAATCTTGTTAAAATAATCTTGTGATAAGCTGTAACAATTGAAAAGAAAAATCGTTTATGGAATAAACCATACACATTTACGTTCAACGTTGTATTATTGGAAAAGTGAAAATACGACGCTTCAATTCCTTAAACAATAGACCAAAATCGAAAGTTATGCCGATGATAAAAACTCCCATATGCAGTGGGTTTAGGTGTAGGTGTTTCCACCCATTTTGTGGCCTGTTGATAGCGTTGCTAAGAAGCTTATAAGCTTACAAGAAACTTAGTCATTCATCATTAAAAAAACAAAAGTGGTTCGCTGTTTTGCCAAAATATGATATTCGAGCTGGGCTTATTGCTGTTCCCTCTTGCTTAGCTCAGTTAGGTAGAGTGGATATTTTTGCCCTAAAACCAGAGACGGTTCTTCCTTATCTCTGCGGGAACCATTGGAAGTTATACTTTTGTAGCATCAAATGTTTCGCATTTTAACGTTTTCAAGATCCATCTGGTATTTTTGGGGTAAAACCGAACAGGAACAGAAAAAATTTATTCGGTGTTCTTGCAGCTGTTACAACAGTTACTATATTCTAGTCCAATACCCAGAGACATATTTTATTCTTTCAACCAAGTTAGATTGATTTGCAACCCATAAAACATTAGTTAAATGTATCAAACGATTTATAAACTTGTGTCGATTTCACAAAAGCCGCTTACTAAAGTATTATTACTTTCTGTTACGTACTAAAATAAAGTATAGTAATCGTGGAAAATTTTGTCCTTGAGATTTTTGCAGATTTATCATTCGTAATATAACCAAAGTCAAAATCTCTGTATGTAAATATGTGTGTGCAGGCTAAATATCGGTCGGTTGACGGTCTACTGCTCAGACGGATTTACTGATCGAAGCGAAACTTCATAATAAAGTTTCTGCTATAATTTAAGAGATCCTAGTATTTCTGGCCGATTTTGGTCTAGCGAATGTTGCAGCTTCGAACCAGATCAGTTTTCCAAAATCGGAAATTACAATTTTTGACAAAAAATTGTACAGCCTAGATGGACTGTTTGATCGAGCTGAAATTTCATACCTAAACTTTTCTCACAAATTGGGAAATCCCAGTGAATTTACGAGAAAATTTGTTGTGAACTAACAGATGCTAACCTAATTTTGCAACATTACCGGTCCAGATCAGTTTTCCAAAATTAAAGCTCAATCGACGTTTTTTCTCAAAAAACTGTATTTCAGGAATAATTTCGTCTCTGTATAGCTCTGTATACGGTATAGCATTTACGAAAAAACGAGTAAAATAAAAAGATTGTAAATTAAATTTCAAACAAAATATGTTCAGACGATTTTTTAAATTTCGCCGGAAACAACGAGTTTTGATAAAAAAAAACTTTATTTAAATAAAATAATTGGGATCTCTACAGACCAGGCGGGTTGACAATTCGGAAATCGGTATAAAACTTCTTATTAAATTTTTTTCCTTAAATTAGGAGATTCTAGCGAATCTAGAATCCTTAATACCTAAATAATTTATATATTTAACATCGAGGTGAGGTTACCAAGACGTTGGAAGTTTGGTTTTGAACTAATACAACTTTGGATTTTTTTGAATTAACATTAAGTATAACCACAATGCCTTAGCGAATTATTATGCTTCTCTACGCAATCATGTCATTTCTATATTAAATTTTAGATTAACTCCCATTTTTTAAATCAGGAACCTACCTGAGAAAAAATAGATTCTTAATTTTTATTACAAATATTTATTATTGTCAGCTTTCCCGAAAACGAGTTGTTGCTGAGAAACATTTATTTGTCAAATTTCGTCGATTCCGCTTACATTTTGGAAACCTGATCTGGACCACTATTGATTGATTGATTGAACTGTAGGTCCAAGTACTGGACACCGCTTGTTTACACACAACAAGAGAAACTAATAGGAAAGATTTTTTTTTATGATGGAACGATAAAGGTTTAATATGACGATCGCCTAGTGAATTTAGAAAACTTAAAATGCAAGAGTTTACGAAAAATGAATACGAGTAATCTAGCTTTTAACGAAGCAAGGCTTGAAAAGATCAATTCGGAATTCGATAGTAATTTGAACAACAAATTTTTTAAATATATTAAAAATTTCCAAAATATGATTAAGTTGGATCCAAAATATTTTTGGAAAAATTTTAGTACCCAAAGCCAATCAAAGGTTACTGCCCAACAATGCGTCTACATCACGTCTGCAACAATTTATGTGCCATCAATCATCAGCTGCAACTTAATCTACTCTTCAATTTGGCACTATGTAGAGGATCATTCCCAGCAGATGGAAGACCTCGCAAATTATACCGATTTTCAAATCAGGGAAAAGGAGGGATATTGAATGCTATTGAGGAATAGCTAACACTTCAATGATAGCAAAGTTATTTGAAATTCTTGTGCGTAAAAGGTTCTAATAAATCATTCCACAACATAGCAAATCTGATCTGGACCAGTATTATTGCAAAATTAATGTACAATCTTTTAGTTTATATTCGTTTTTCTCATAAATAATATAATTTTCAAAATATTTGAAAAACTAGAAATCACTGAGATCTCCCATTTTGTGGAAAAAGTTTAAGTTAAATCTGGATCATTCAAACCATCCGTCCATCGAACAGTCTTTTGTGTTTGTCTGAGACGTAGACGACGGTTTGCACTTATTTTTGAATATGATAAACAAATTATCACTGTCTAAGTCTGCACCTTTGTAAGTTCTAACGTCGAATATGCTGGTGGAGTTTCTCTTGACGTGCTTAAATTGTTTTTCAGTTCTTCCATCATTCGATCTTCACGTTTCGTAGTGGATTCTTTTATGTGGGAAATCATACTTGATACAACTAAGTTGTACATTATTGTCAATTCGATGAAGCGTTGGCCATTATTGTACTAGTGGAGTGCAAGATGTAAAGACCGATGTACGATGTAATTTCTGCTTTTCTAACGATTTTTACAATAAAGTCACCCAACCGCACTCCACGATGGTTTTATTGTTGCCTTAGTGCAGTGTCTCACCGTGCATATCCGTAGGTTAATAGAGCAAAAATCGATGATATGCTGCTTTACGCCGTTCTGATGTCCGCTGTAATGAAAAGCGTAACCATTAGTGGTGTCATGGATCCCACCCCAGACTATCTAAGCTCTTGCAGTGCAAATACGTCTAATGTGTAATTACATGCCTTTTAAGGCAAAAGAAAAGTATTGGAGACCTCCAGGTCTTAAGAAGCTAAGCACGTTTCATGTTCTTCCCATTTTTAGAGAGTTGTCAGTGTACAATTTCCGAGGTCGTGTTTGTAACAAATACAATATGGTAGTGCGAGACATTTGTGTAGGGCCTGGTGCCTAGCTCTTGTATGTAAACCAGATTTTTGGAAATACCGGTAGTAACAGAATGGTCCTAAAGATATCTCAGTCTGTTTTTCTTTGTTCCTGAAACAGTAATTTCAACTTAAAATTAATGTTGAAATTGCACCTAAGTAGCGCAAAGTAAACTCCACAAATTTTGGTCTGTGAAATAAACTTTATGCTCTGTAATAATATTTTAGAAAAACGTCGTTGTATGTAATGTTTACATGTTGCTTCGTAAAACGACCTTATCGGATCAATGTAAGTAAAACGAAACATGAATATGTTGAGTTAACTTTAATTTAAGTAAAATTAATATTTTCGTCAGCGTAAATTTAACACAGAGTATTCTAACCTTTACTTTCCAAAGTAAAATTTTTGTTAAACAATTGATTTTACTCGTACATTGTCTAAGTGAATCTTACTTATTTCAAAGTGATCAGGTTTTAGGTAGGACTTACAAGATTTTTTCATATGATAAGGTACCCTGGGCTTACAATTTTGTATTTACTTAACAGGTTAAGTAATAATCGTATAGGATACTATTTTATTGTACTAAGAATGAATTTAATGAACGACCGATCTCTCTCGTTCGTATTCGTACTTCCCAAATTGTGTGATTTGCATTCGCATCATTTTCCGAACTTTCCTCTTTTGGTCCTTCGTTAATAAAATTCTGAAATAGCAAGTATGTCTTTCATATGGAAGGTAAGCTGATATTCGTCAGAGATGTTGACAATCCATCTCAGTCCAAGCCCTATCAACGACACTGTAATTATTTGGCAAAAGTACAAGAACGATTCATATCAGCATTCTTTGTATGTATAGTAGTGCAAAGTTAGAAGCTAAGCTTCTTGAATTAAAACAATATTAACGGCTCTTGCATTTATTTTATTTAGAAGAGCAGATTTTTATTTGTAATCTCCGACTGACCTTCAGTTGATTATTCGACTGGATAGTGTTAAGCAAATGTATCTAAAAATCATACTGACATTAGTTAACCATTCAATTTTTTAATACATCAACTAGTTATTAATGTTTAATTAATTAATATTTTTTTTATAAATAGTAAATCGAAATATGTACTTTTATAGCGTAAACGAAAAAGCGATTACGAAGGCTGCACTTCTGGTAGACCGATTGCAGCCAAAAGACATTTAGGTTTCCCAATTTATGATGAACGCATAAGTTTGAAGTTTCGTCCCAATCAGTTAATCCATCTGGGCTGTAGAGAAGTTATAGACATTTAGTGGACACGGCACCTCACAAACACACACACACACACACACACACACACACACACACACACACACACACACACACACACACACAACTTACCGACGAATGGGATATAATGCGATTATATCTGGTACTTTCGCTACTAGATGTAGCCTCTCCATCCCTACTCCGCTTGACTACGTCCACCCTCGTGCCGGTGGTAACTCGGTTCTAGGAAACTAGGCCTAGGCAGAAGTCAAACCCTGGTTAAATCCTGGAGCGTCTGTCTCACATTGAGCGGCTTCCAGATCAGCGACGGTACCCCAGAAAGGGCGGCTGTGTATCTACTTGGCAGAAAGCATAAAATGCTAGGGGCGGCACCTCGAAAAATAATCCATCATGAGTTCAGTTAATTAGAGTTTGGTTACGGTGCAGGGAGTAGGAAACCCAGTACCGGCTGAAGGGAGTGAGCAAGCAGGCTCCGAACAGTCGAGATCCAGCAACTGCAATGTTACAACGGTGGTGACCTTGGCCGGTGTAACAGATATTTCGACAAGCGAAGAGAGAGGAAGCACTACATCCGTGCATGGGAACAGAACCCCTGGCCACCCGTTTGGTACAAGTGCGTTATTGCAGAGGTCGAAGGGAGCGATGACCAGTACATTGGAGAGATGTTTTTCATCGCCTTCTTTGGGGAGTTACAAGGAGGAAACTCAAGAAACAAGGCTAGCCAGGCTTGGGGAAAAAATTGAGGAACTGATGGAGTTCGTAAGACCTCGAAATAATGTTCATAGCGAGAATAAAAAGATGATAAGCACCATTAGCACACTTTATGGCTCAGCTATAGATAAGAGGAGTGCTTCGAAAAAGCAGTGCCAAATTTCACCGATCAATAATGACGGGAGGAAGAATTTAGGTCGTCTACGAACTGTAGACAGGAAAGAGGAGCTAAAGGCGGCGACTAACGAAGATATACCACTTATGGAGCCAAGTAAGAGGAAGTTGTCCACGCCACCTAAGAGTGATAAAAGAAGGCAAAGTAAGAGAAGGAATACTAAGGCTGCTCCGCAAGGTCCTCCACAAGCACTTCGAATGTCGGAGACTCTTATTAATGAGGAGGACGGAAACAAGAAGCAAAACACCACAGCATCTATGTCGTATAATGGAGATATAAACACTACGAACTCAAATCAATTGGGGGAGGCGACAGTTGGCTCAGAATAAGAATGGCAGAAAGCGAAGAAACAGGGCTTGCCCGGATGGGCTGCTAATAAAGAAGAGTGACGAAATCTCATTTGCCGATCTGCTTCTGAAAGTTAAGGTGGACTCGACGCTAAATACTCTGGGTGAAAGGGTGCCAAACATACGTCAAACTTATAGTGGAGACCTATTGTTGGAGCTACAAACTACAGGAGACCAGCCGAAGACCGCAATATTTCGTGAGCAATTAGCGAAAGCGATCGGGGGCAAGGCGGCGGTTAAAACTTTGACCCAGGAGGCGTTACTGGTGATCAAAGACATGGACGAGGTCACCACGTCTGAAGAGGTGATAGAGGCTCTTGAAGCACAGTTTGAAGGGATGAATGGTGTCTGTATTGTTAAGTCACTCACGAAGGCCTACCGAGGAACGCGGACAGCGGTTGTTAGACTCCCTAACACTATGGTTGGGAAAGTGCTAGAAGTGGGTAAAGTTAGAATCGGCTGGGTTTCTTGCCGAATCCGGGAAAAAATAGAGTTGACTAGATGCAGGAATTGTAGAAGCGAAGCGCATAGATCAAAGCTCTGCAGGAGATGTGGTGAAGAAGCACACTTTGCTAAGACATGCCAAAAAGATTCAAAATGCATGCTATACGACGAAACGGCCAAAGGCTGTAGCAAACACGTAACTGGTAGTGGTGGATGTCCGGTATACCAGAAAGCGCTGCAAAAAGAGCGTTGGAAATGAAAGTCATCCAAGTCAATCTTAACCACTGTGAGGCTGCCCAGGACGTGCTGCAGCAATCCATACAGGAAGTGAAAGCGGACATTGTAATTGTGTGTGAGCAATATAGGAACCTTGATAGACGTTGTTGGGCTTCAGATAGATCGAATCGAGCTGCTGTTTGGGTTTGTGGTACCTACACCCAACAGGAAATTGGTGTGAGTTCTGTACTCGGGTTTGTCAGAGCCAAAGTGAACGGCGTTCATATTTATAGTTGCTACGCACCTCCTAGTGCATCGATTGAATAATTTAAAACATTTCTCGATCAATTTACGGATGATGCACAGAGCCACAACCCGGTGCTCATAGCCGGGGATTTTAATGCAAGGGCCGTAGAGTGGGGAAGTAGACAAACCAGTTGCAGAGGAACCGCATTGTTAGAAGCCTTCGCATTATTGCCGGTCGTATTAATAAATACAGGAAGTGCACCTACTTTCTGTAGAGGAAATGCAACCTCGATAGTTGACCTAACGTTTGTGAGCCATTGTCTTGCCGATAGAGGAGTAGCGTGGAGAGTGAGCGATCTTTATACGCATAGTGATCATCAAGCTATTGTGTATGAACTGGCTGATAGTAAACCCCAAAGGACTTTAGTTAGACACAGGAAGATAATAGGATGCTACACAGGAAGTGTAGTCCGCAGCGTTCGATGAGAACATTTCCATCTCATGATGGATGATCTTACCCTATCTGGTACCGCAAATAACAAAGCCGTCCAGCTTATGAGACATGTTACAAGAGTCTGTGATGCAGCAATGCGAAGAAGGATGGTGGATAATCTTAGAAAACCAGTCTTCTGGTGGAAATACGAGATTTCTGAATTGCGTAAAAGGTGCCTGACCGCAAGAAGGCGATACCAGCGTGTTAGACACGTCGAAAACTCTCCCCTTCAACAACAATACTGCAAAGCCCGATCGGATCTTAAGCATGCCATTAAAGCAGGTAAGCGAAAGTGCTTCCGTGAACCGTGCGAGGAGGTCGACCGGGATCCCTGGGGTAGACCCTACCGATTGGTAATGAAAATACTCAGAAGCAATTACGCCACTGCTCCCACAAGCCCGGCAATGCTGTCTGACATAGTGAGTCACCTGTTCCCGCAGCAACCCGATTATGTGTTAGAAGCATTAGGCAACGAGGAGGATAATATACTACCAGTTACTGAGGAGGAGGTTCTGAAGGCATGTGGCAAAGTGGGTAACAATAAAGCTCCTGGCCCGGATAACATTCCGAATATTGCATTGAAGTCGGCGGTTAAAGCATACCCAAACTTATTCACGGAAGTATATACTGCATGCTTAGTTGAAGGGATGCTCCCTAGTAAATGGAAGGAACAGAGACTAGTATTGTTGCCAAAAGGGAACAAACCACCAGGAGAGCCGTCGTCCTGGCGTCCAGTCTGTCTGTTGGATACAGCAGGCAAAATCCTAGAAAGAGTTGTATGTGACCGGTTACAAGAGGCTATAGTTAGAGCAGGAAACCTGGCAGAGCAGCAGTATGGCTTTCGAAAGGCGCACTCAACAGTGGATGCGATTAAAGAGGTTGTAGATACGGCACACCAGGCGATATCCGGTTCTCGATGGGTACGTGGTGGTAAAAAATACTGTGCCATAGTTACATTGGACGTGAAAAACGTACCGAAAACGTACCGAAGTACCTGCTGAGACTAGTTTCCAGCTACTTTAGCGAGAGGATCTTGATGTATGATACGGAGGAAGGAAAGAAAACTTACGAGGTGACTGGTGGAGTTCCTCAAGGATCAGTGTTAGGTCCTACACTCTGGAATGTGATGTATGATGGTGTACTTCGACTGCCTATACCAAGTGATGCACAGGTGATTGGATTTGCGGCCGACATCGCGATTGTAGTTGTCGCAAACCACAGAGAGGAGATTATGAACATCTGTAATAGGACAGTCAGACGTATTCAACAGTGATTAACATCCGCTGGGCTGCAACTAGCAGAACATAAAACAGAAGCTGTCCTTATTACTAGCCGAAAAGTAATGCCAGATTGTCATATAAGACACATCTCATTACAACCAGCGAGCGAGCAAGGAGAGTTAATGTGGCACTAGCACGAATAATGCCGAATACAAGAGGGGCGCGGATGATCGGCAGAGTTATGCTCGCCAACGTCGTTACATCTATAATGATGTATGGGGCACCAATTTTGGGTCAACTCGTTGGTGAAGAATACTTATAGACAAAGAGTAGCAACAGTCCAGAGGTTAAGTACTCTGAGAGCATTGGGCGCATTTCGGACGGTGTCAGAAGATGCTGCTGATGTTCTTGCGTGCTTCTTAATGCCTCCAATATATCTACTTGCCAACAAAAGCGGAGAACCACCGATTAGCACGTGCTGAGACTACCACTGTATGGCAGAGAAGATGGAGTCACACATCGATGCGTGGCTAAACAGGAAACACGGTGAAGTGGATCACCATCTGACGCAGTTTTTGATAGGTCATGGTTGCTTTAGATCATACCTTTTCAAATTCAAACACGAAGAGTCGCCAGATTGCCCTTTATGCATCGGAGTAACGGAGTGTCCACGATTTGCTGAGGAGAGAAGGAGTATCTGTGTACGTGGGGTCCAACGAAAGCCGGAAAATATAATGGAGTTTATGCTGGCATCTCAAGATGGGTGGAACGCCGTAAGCGGAAGTGTCTCACGGATAATGAGAGAGTTGAAACGCCTCGAAAGAAGCAGAAATTCAGTGAGGAGTTAATTCCAGCCGAGTACCGACTATCACGAGTTTTATATATGGGTTCACGCGTGAAGCCTATCGAAGGTTCCCCTCCTCCGCCCATAAAAAAAAACACACACACACACACATTTTCATTTTATTATATCAACTTTTTTTGAGTTCGGCGATGTAGCGAATACTTAATCTGCAAAAACCTCCAGATCAAAGATTCTTATGATTTTTACTACGTAAAAGGAAGTAATCGAGTATATTAATGATGAAAAATGTGTAACGCTACAAGTTTACCGTCTTACGACCGTATACCCTAACGCTAAAGAAATTTGTCCCCATTTCATGCACTAACCCCATGTGCGGCTTTGATTCCCGCAGCTCAGTCTTGTAGGGGATGTGGTCGTGGGTTTTTGGGGTTAGACGAAATGCGGGACCTAGATTACCGCACAATAACAAAAGAGAAAGAGAAAGATGGCCTAATATTTACCATCTAAAGGTTGAAAAAAAATGAAAAGTGGGGTCCTCGGACCCAAAACTGGCGGGTCCTACATATTTCAAGCGGATGTTTTACCCATGGTTGTTAATTCTGGTTTCTTAGGGTAACATAATTACCCTAAGAAATACGCACCAAAAAAAAATATTAATAGAGAAGCTTAACGATTAGTGGTTTAATGGCGTGGAGGAGGTCCTCAGCAGAAAGAGGGTGTCCCGCCTATGGGCAGGGTTACTTTCGATGCCCTCGCTCCTAGCAAGACTCAGCTTTGCTAGAAGCAACTAAGGAACCTCGCCACGATTAGAATGGTTAGTATCTCTACTGCACTAAAATCATACTTACCAAAAAAAAAAAGAAAATTTAGTCTGCAAAGCACTAGACTAAAAAACTCGCACTTTTAATTTACCTCCCGGATCAGTCTTTCAATGTATGTATTTCACTAACGTTTATTTTTATTTTTAAATTAATGAACAAAAATTTTCTTTGGTGTCAAACATAAATCAAACTTGCAACACTCCCACAAAACGAATTTTTCGGATATTTCACATTTATTGGCACTTGATTTGATTACATTCCCCGATTACATCAATTTATTTATGTAACTTAATGAACACTGTATAGTATCACGAGATAATAAACACATCCAATTTTCTTAATTAAATTTATTTCAGATTAATTTATACTTTTTTTTAAAATTATTATTGTATTTCACTAAATTTTACACATGTTAACAAACGCATTTTATTTTAGATATCAGGAAATTACCCAAAAAGAAACTGAACTTTCTACCTCTTCTAAACACAGCTGCACGGCTGACTGTCTAGCACGCAACCCCCCCTTTTCTTTTCTTTCCGTTGTACATTTTATACCAAAAATTGAAAACAAATTATTGTACATTCATCAAAATGTACGAACGCAAAAACGTACAACAACGTGACATTGATTTTCGCTTACTCAATGCACGCGCAAAAATTTATTTACATCAACAAAAAATCAATCGATCGAAAGGTGCAATTGTAGGTATTTTCAATAGCAAAGTTTTTTTCCAAGCCATTTACCTCAAGACATATCGATGCAAAAATAAATTGATAATGTTGCATTATATATTATTATGGTTTACGTTTATTCACCTACTGCATGGATATATACAGTAATCTGAGTAACATAAGCAACCAATAACAATGCGAAATACGGCATGGTAATTTCTTTTGGTAGAATTTGAGGTATCACCTCGAAGGTTATGCCGTATGTTAAAATTTGATGTTTGGGTTGATAACGGAACTGAATAAAATTCCGTTACAGCGTGGGGAAAACCCAAACCCTGAGATGAAAAGGGATCTCATGCCCTAATGAAAGGAGGACAGGAGTAGAAATTCAGTTTCCTTACATCCCACGTGGGGAACTCCCACACCCTGAGCTAGTCTCAGTGCCGGGCTGTCTAAATTAAACACCTAACCTATATCTAAATATCTAAATTATAACTATGGGCTACTAATTATTACTACCAATAAGCATTAAATGTCTAACCCTACGTCCTATCCTTGTTATCAGATCAGGTTTCCCTGCGCCCCCTCAGCCTGGTTTCCGCCGTCCCGTGGTGTTGGCCGTTGCCTTATTGGTCCCCGTTGTCCCCACGGTCTATTCCAGAGTTTGCATCCCAAGAGTAACAGAATTAAGGTTAGTACCAAAGCTGCCCCAGTGCCCGTATAGTTCCCAATGTGATGCCAATTGACTTGGGACCACGGTTCCTCTCTTTTTAGTTCTTGGATGGTTTGCTGTAGTTCGGACACCTCGACCTCTAACGCATTGGCGGGGAATGTTAATGTACGCCTCTCTGTTTTCTGCGTGAGGTTGAATCTTGGAACAACATCAGCACGGATTACTGTTTTGTAAGTAGTCGTGGCCTTAATGACCACCGAGGCCCCCCTCAAACTACAGCCAGGGTCTAGTGATAGAATTCCGCTCCCGTTCATAGCCACTGCCTGAGATTGTTCCTGGCATTCCAGATCAAAGACTACTTCGCGGGGTAGTACCATGATCCACCGGTTATCCTTTAATGGGTGAATGTAAATCGAAGGTAGTGCTGTTCGTATGGGGCATCGGCTCGGTTGCTCATTGGCATGTGAGAGCAACGCCATTTCACAATGCTCATCTTGACTTTCAATCTTGTACGTTGGTCCTCCTGCTTTGCAAATTACCGTTCCTTCTTCCCAGCGTCTACACTCGTCCAACCTTTTTGCAGAGATTGGTTGGTACCACACTCTAGAGCGGCTAACCAAAACATACTGGTATTGTGGCTCGAGGTAAGCATACCCCCCTTGGTATCTTGTTGGAACCGGGATGGGGTGAAATATCTGGTACTCTTCCCCCTGGATAAGAGGTACCTGAACTTCGAAAATAATCTGATCCTCGATGATTGCTGCCTTGGTCTCCAGTAACCGATATACATTGATCCAGTGTGCTCTTGAACTAGGAACTTGCAGGTTCGTGGGGATCTGCTTACTTATTTCCCATAGTTGTTTTGCAAACTGCGAAGGAGGTAACAATCGCACACTTGCTCTCCCATGATGTACATCCGAGAGTATATCTATCAGGTCTCCTTGGACATCCTTATACATCCAAATGGCCGCAGATAGCTGGAATAACACGTCCATATACTCTTCATGCACCATCACAGACTCGATTTCCTCCTGGATTACCCGATAATGCTTTTCCATTTCCTCATGCTCCTTACGGATAATGTTTCCGGTCAAATCTAATACATGCATTTGCTGTTGGAGCATGGTTTGTGTTTTTAGTACACCGGTGTTCAGGTGTTTGATTTGCTCCTGATACCTCTGAGCATCTCGTTGGCCCAACACTCCGATTATGTCCCCTGCTAAATCTCCGAGGAAATCCAAAGGAGCCCTCTTTTCCCGTCCGTGTTGTGCTTGGAGAAGCCTATTACTGTCCTCGATTTGTTCCATCAAGTAAGCTATCGGACTTAACAACGCCTCGCAATGTCTAACGTACCTGGTCGCATTGGCGTTTTCTGCACATGTCGCTCGGAGATGTTCTTGCGTTAGTCTCATGTGCTCCCACTCCCTCCAGTAGCTCGATAAGTTATAGTACCCCACTATGGTCCAAATGTTGGTGGATAGTTTGGCCCTACCTTCCTCCGCAAAGTATATACCTGGCTCAGTCTGAAACTCTTGGAACTGCAAACCCTGATTACTCAAACTCGCTGCTGCCACCAGTATCGTCGTTAGCATCAAACACCAGTTGAAGAAACCCATTTCTAGAAATGAGACAACAAGCATAAGACCGTTGTGCTGATGAATGGCGCTAACCCAATCCCACTTTGCTGAACCATGTGCATGGAATGTGATTGGGTCAACCTCATCCTTTCCTTAATCTTAAGTTAGTTTATATCGATTTATATAAAATTTGTGTAAAATATATTAACTTAGCTACTACTCTAACTATCATGAGAGGAGGGCGCCAAATCAATTTTACTTCCACAGAAGAACAACTGTAGTAACTAAATTGAGTCAGCCTCATTCTCTCATTTAACTCAATTCTCTTAAACTAATACCGGTATCCTCTAACCGCGCGGGGAATACCGATCTTCACTTTACCGTTACATCACCTATGTAAATGCCCAATTATACATAGATGGTCTAATGGGAAAGTGGATGGCGTATGCGTCTGTTTTCTACGGCGGCGCTTCCAATTTCGATATAAAGTTTTCACTAGCGATTTCCAGTTGTAATACACTTCGTAAACGGACGTAAGTTTCACATAGTCCAATAACGCCCTAATGCCGTGCTCAGTCTCACAATGCCACTTCCGATTTCGAAAGTTCGGAGTCGATTGTAATACTGCGGCGGTTATAACGTTATTGGCCATTAACTTTAACCTTTTTTGGATGTTTTTCATTACTCTAAAATTAGCCCTGCTTCTTAACGAATCAGCTTGAACTACCGGGAACACTTCTTTATCACTATGTTTGTTGTAGGAATGTGAATTAGATTTATTAAATTTTTGCCAAATTAATTGACGGTCCTTGGTTGTGGAAATTGAACCCACTTTAATTGCACCTGGCCTTGATTCTAACATTAGAATGTTTGGTGGTAAACATCTAAGATATTTTGTTGTTAGTACTAAATTCAAAGGATTTATGTAAAAATGGTAAGTCATTGACGAAGTAACCTTGATTAAATCAGAAAGGAAAGTCGTCGATAATTTAATTACCTTAGCTGGTGGACTTGAAATGATTTCGATCGATTTGATGGTATTTCCTATCTGTAGTTTACATTTACCTCTGATTATTAACCTTTTATCTCTAACTCGACCGTTCTTTTTATCTTTAAAATATTCCAAAGAAAACCTTTTGGAAAATTCCCCTTCAAAGTTAGCTAGGGTTTCATTTTTGGAAGTGCGTGATGTACATTGTTCTATTGCCGATGAACATGTTATTTGTGCTGCTTTAGGTGATGATTCTCTACTTACTTTATGTTGAGTTAATCGACCAATTCTTTCGGCTGACGACGATTCAACGTCCACTTCCGTCTTGCGCATAGACGGTTGTTCGTAAAATGCCTCTGCCCTCAAATTTTTGCACACACGTTGGTTTTGATCTAATTTTTGAACTATCCGTGCATTTTGCTTACGTGTTCGTTCATCTTTAAAATAATTCCTTCGCGAAGGGTTCGAGTGTAATGAGTTTTGGCTATGTGCAATTTTCTCCAAATCTAATTTCGCCCTAGATTCATCTGAGATGATTTTCAAATAATATAAGCGTCTTGCAGCTACTTGTAACTTATCGGTTACTTTTATAAATGCTAGTAATTCCCACAGATCCCTTACAGCCAAGATCATCTCATTGATTATCTCTTGTAAAGGGAGTGTAAGCCGGATATGATCTAATCTACCTTGAATGTGTAGCAACTTTGTTGACACCACTGGCAATTGCTCATCCGCCGTAATAACTCCATTCGTTATTTGGCGGAACAAATGTTTGACACCTTCCAGCTTGTGAAAACATGTCACTATTTCTTGTTTAGGAGATCTGACTGCAGTTTCATGTACAACAAGATTATTCCCCTTAAGGTTCACCTGTTCTTCCACCAATTCTCTTTTCAAAGCGAGAGCCGCTTTATGGTAAGACACGACGGGGATCTTTCGACATTCACATTCGATTAAGAACTCGTCACTGTCTAGATGTTCTACCTTCATTTTTCAAAACAAAACCTTCCACTAAAGAAAACTAAACTAAACTAAACTGATCAAAAACATTAATTTAAAATTCAAATGAAATCAATAACAACCATGGGTAATATCCCCCTTCAATGAATAGATTCCGCCAACTTGGATAAAAATAAGGATAAGATAAAGGCATTGAAATTGAAATTTTGATGAAATTATTTCCTTGTTCCCTTTGATGCAGCGGTAGTCTTAACCTGACAAACAAGGTGATCCTCGCTGCTATGGTGAACTTGGAAACAGATGACATTTATGGTACCCAATAGACCATGGCAAGTTTGTTGTCCCCTTTTCTGCAGCTGGCAGTCTTACCCTGAACTCAGCAGAGGAGCTCACCTACATGGGTGACAAAAACGTTACCATGTAAGTCAACTGATGTTGATGAGACCTTTGCAGGCCTCTAACAACAGCTGCTATTGCTGTCTATTGGGGATGATAACACGCCGGTTATCACCAAGGATTTCAACAGTGTGTGGTATAATAGTGTTTAGCTTATGTCCGAAACCTCATCAATATCCGTTCACTGATAGAAAACCGGATTGGACAGCTAAACACATTATACCCTGAACGCGCCTACAACTAGCAATGGGAGGACTGGCAACCCCATCCCGGAGGATGATAAATTTTTAAATGAAACGACAAAGTGGAATTTGCGCAATAACCTAACTATACACTGCTTGTTGGAAATCCATATTTTGAATAATAAAATTTGCCACAACTCGTAATAATTTCTTATAACCATTGTGGAATCAAACCGTAGGAAAATTTAGTGACAGTCGTGCAACTTACTTTAGGATGCGGAAAAGTAGTTTTAGTATCTGAGAAATGTGCAGCTCTTAATACCCCCGGTCTTATCACTCGGCAAGGAAAGAGATGATGCACATTGTTTCAAGGAAAAACCCTTTTCACCCTTACTAACATCCGTTGCACCACTGGTTGTTGTACACGGTACAGAAAACCGTACAACTGGATTATTGTTTGAGTTCGGTTATCAACGCATGCTCCAGCCTTCCCACCACATTAGATGAATTCTTAAACTCCTATAACTACCACGAATGTTGGTTTATCCCCCGGAGTGCGGGTTGGGACATGCCACGGATAAACCATCCATTCGGGGATCTAGCATAGAAACTCAACTATCATCAATCTCTGTCGGTACGCGTATGACCCACCACGTATTAGGTCAGGCTTGCCGCTGCCATACTCGTATCGATAGAAATTTACATCTAACAATGATAAAAACCAAGCACACTGTTTTTTAAACCGATTTAAATTTTATTTAGAAGTATTTAACAATTTTTGAACATTATCCAAAAAGTAATGTCGAATATTAATTTAGACGAGAGTGTGAGGGGATCCTCAATTGAATTTCTTAGACTTATTGTGGTATTTGTTACCAGAATTTTTGGGCCGAATTATGGCCCCGTTTGGGCGCCACTGTAACGCTACAAGTTTACCGTCTTACGACCGTATACCCTAACGCTAAAGAAATTTGTCCCCATTTCATGCACTAACCCCATGTGCGGCTTTGATTCCCGCAGCTCAGTCTTGTAGGGGATGTGGTCGTGGGTTTTTGGGGTTAGACGAAATGCGGGACCTAGATTACCGCACAATAACAAAAGAGAAAGAGAAAGATGGCCTAATATTTACCATCTAAAGGTTGAAAAAAAATGAAAAGTGGGGTCCTCGGACCCAAAACTGGCGGGTCCTACATATTTCAAGCGGATGTTTTACCCATGGTTGTTAATTCTGGTTTCTTAGGGTAACATAATTACCCTAAGAAATACGCACCAAAAAAAAATATTAATAGAGAAGCTTAACGATTAGTGGTTTAATGGCGTGGAGGAGGTCCTCAGCAGAAAGAGGGTGTCCCGCCTATGGGCAGGGTTACTTTCGATGCCCTCGCTCCTAGCAAGACTCAGCTTTGCTAGAAGCAACTAAGGAACCTCGCCACGATTAGAATGGTTAGTATCTCTACTGCACTAAAATCATACTTACCAAAAAAAAAAAGAAAATTTAGTCTGCAAAGCACTAGACTAAAAAACTCGCACTTTTAATTTACCTCCCGGATCAGTCTTTCAATGTATGTATTTCACTAACGTTTATTTTTATTTTTAAATTAATGAACAAAAATTTTCTTTGGTGTCAAACATAAATCAAACTTGCAACACTCCCACAAAACGAATTTTTCGGATATTTCACATTTATTGGCACTTGATTTGATTACATTCCCCGATTACATCAATTTATTTATGTAACTTAATGAACACTGTATAGTATCACGAGATAATAAACACATCCAATTTTCTTAATTAAATTTATTTCAGATTAATTTATACTTTTTTTTAAAATTATTATTGTATTTCACTAAATTTTACACATGTTAACAAACGCATTTTATTTTAGATATCAGGAAATTACCCAAAAAGAAACTGAACTTTCTACCTCTTCTAAACACAGCTGCACGGCTGACTGTCTAGCACGCAACCCCCCCTTTTCTTTTCTTTCCGTTGTACATTTTATACCAAAAATTGAAAACAAATTATTGTACATTCATCAAAATGTACGAACGCAAAAACGTACAACAACGTGACATTGATTTTCGCTTACTCAATGCACGCGCAAAAATTTATTTACATCAACAAAAAATCAATCGATCGAAAGGTGCAATTGTAGGTATTTTCAATAGCAAAGTTTTTTTCCAAGCCATTTACCTCAAGACATATCGATGCAAAAATAAATTGATAATGTTGCATTATATATTATTATGGTTTACGTTTATTCACCTACTGCATGGATATATACAGTAATCTGAGTAACATAAGCAACCAATAACAATGCGAAATACGGCATGGTAATTTCTTTTGGTAGAATTTGAGGTATCACCTCGAAGGTTATGCCGTATGTTAAAATTTGATGTTTGGGTTGATAACGGAACTGAATAAAATTCCGTTACAAATGTTGACCTCGAAACTTTTGTAAAGTTACCACTCGCTATATCGTCGAAGACAAAAATAATAGTTTTTAAAAACTCTCTCTGTATGTGTGGTGTCGTGCAGATAAAATATTTGATGGTTCTCTACAACCCAGATGGATTGACTGATCGCAGGGAAACTTTATCTTAAGCTTTTTCCATAAATTGACAGATCCCAGTGATTTTGTCCGGAATCGGAAATTTGAGCTTTTTCGATTATATGCCAATTTTTTGAAATGTAAATCATTTATGAGAAACGATTCCAAATTAAATTTCTAAACATATCAGTCCACGATTTAACGATTTTTGAGAGAACAGTTGGCGTTAACAACAAAAATTTGGCCTCTGCACAGCCCAAACTGATGGGCTGATCAGAATTAAATTTCGTACTTAAGCCTTTTGCGCAAATTTGCAGGAATCAGTGACACTTAACCGCAATCGGTTAACCGGAAGTGTCAGCTTCCACAGAAGCTTTTTGCTTCTTAGCAATTATTTTGAAAATTATATTTTTATGTGCACAACGATGCACATACATATACTAAAAGATTCTGAATTAAATCTGCAACAATATTCGTTCACATCAGTTTTTCAAATTTTTAGCGGATTTTTGAGAACACACTGCTCTTTAACAAAAATTTCATACTACATTAGTTAATTTCATTTGTTAAACTTTAACGGAATTGACGAATTTTGATAACAAAAAAACCTTGTTTCACCAAAATTTGGCATCTCTACAGTCCAGTCTATTCGGTATAAAATTTCATAATTAAGCTTCTTCCATAAATTGGGAAAACCTTGTCAAATTTAGTGGAGGCCTGTGTAACAAAAGTGGCAGCTTTCACTGGAGCTTTTTCAATTTTTTGTTATCATGTTGAAAAGTACAAAATTTACAAAACACGACAAAGAATTACTAGATTCAAATAAATTTAAATAGAATAATGATTTTTGAGTATACAAGACAGTTTTACAAAACGTACGGTATGTTAAATTTTTCCCTTTAAAAATCAAGTGTTGTGTGACCAAGATCTTCGTATATATTGTTGGTAAAAGAAAGACGTTTGTTGGCCACAACATATTCACCCCTCCATTTTCTTTAATTGCGGCATTCCGTTCCTTATTTTTTTGTTGGCAGTTAAAGCATGTTTGTTACGTTTAGAATATAGGCTGAAAATTAGCTTAAGGTAGAATCACAACTTCAGTTCAAGTTGTTATAGTGGTAACTTTAATTCTTATGTACTAAAGAATTTTACATTTACTAGAAAATTAAAAAAATCCTTAATCTTCTTGTTCATGCAAGATATTCAAACAATTAAATTTAATGCCGAAAAATAAAAGCTTAATAAAATTCCGGTTTCCACAGTTTCTATATTTATGATGATTAAATTTCTCAGAATAAATAATAATTTCCCTTGTTCGTGTTTTCGGAATTTATGTCTATTATATGACATTTAAACACAATAACAAGAGAAAATGTGATACGAAATAAGATTAAAGCGATTATGATAATCATCGTGTTTGATTTATTTAAAGGTCAGGCGACCGAATCCCATTTAAGTTAAAGTTTATTTTGAAACACAATTTAGGAACCATTGTATATGCCAGCCATTGAATGATTTTCACTAAATTAGATCATTAATTTCAATGATGTTGTTAATGACCTCTCGTACACTGCCAATATACTGATTTATTAAACTGGATGCTGAGTACGAGTATAATGATTTTCATTTTCAGTTTAAAAAAATTGTAACTTTCAAAATAACATAAAAAGTTAATTTTTAACAATTCTAATGGAAATTAATTAATTTTCTTTTACGCATAAATTTTAATGTCTATAGCGTTCGGTGGGTAGAGATTTCGGAATATTGTTAGAAAAAATACTTAATAGCTTGAAATAACAAACATCATGAAATTTGGTTAGTCATCCTCAAATGACTTGTTTTCGTTGAGGGAGGAAAGATCTATTTATTTTTTGTCGCGTTACCTATAGAGGATAAATTTTTATTTTCCATTAATTCTGTAAGAATTTAAAACAACTCGTCACAGTCAATATAATAAAGGAAAAATAATTTAAGCCACGACTTTAATGTTTCGTAAGCCTTACTAGCTTATGAATTTGTACTAATTAATTTTTTCAAATTGTAATAGCCCGGTCATTATGGTTCGAAATCAACATGCACTTGCACATAAATTCCCTTATATTGACAATTCGCTTGTGCTCAAGTGTTGATCAATAGGTTTGGAGTCACAAAATAAAATTAATTACGCTGAATTCGTTGTGGATTGTGGTGGAGGACATTAATCTGAACAAAAAAAATTATGACAGCATACATTATATCTGTAACTGCCATTCGCCTTTAAAGCGCCGCTAGAGGCGTCGTAGTCGCCGAGCCAATGGTGGTGTAAATTAATTTATATGTCAAACCGCATCGGAAAATGGTGTAAAGTAACTTTTGAATTTATTATTATTTCGCAATGTATTACACCCCAGAAGAATATAATAAATTAAGAATATTGGCACATAAAATACTTTAGAAATATTAATTTTCAGAAATCAATCCAGAATTAATTACGAAAATCACCTTGAAAGTTCCGATTTATTTTTGCAAAAAACACAAACAAATTGTAATTGTTGTTCTATGATGTATGGTGAAAAATTTGATATTTCAATAACCGTCATTATTGACTATTGCGGTGGCCATACGAAACGTTGTTTCGTCGAAGGCGGTAAAGTCTACCAGGCTAGAAACATATTATTGTGTGGTGTTGAAGGAATTACTCAAAACATGTCCAAAATTGTGAGTATTTGTTTGCAATCGTTGAACCCCAAAAACCAGCCATGGGAAGTAAATCTTTTCATCCATTTAAACAAGCAATGGATAAATAGTGCCACTTGCAAATGTCCAGGGGGAAGCTTTCTATATTTAAATCAGTAAGTCATATGATTTACAACAAACTATTACACGATCACGTATGGAGACTTATACTGGAAAACTTTCATTTGTTTTGCAGGAATTCTACCTTTGGCAGATGATCTGCAACAAGTCTTGAAGAAAATTAGGGAAAACTGAGAGAATTATGCATTGAATTTTCCTAATGAAATAAAACAAATTTTTTACAAAACAATAAAATTTATTGACATTTAATTTGCGTAACTAAGATTAACTAAACTACCTATAATATTAAATATATCGTCAGTGAATGTGTTGAATTTCTCTTTCCACATGTACTCGTGCTGCAGCTAACGAAGTATTCATAATTGTCTCATTCAACGTGCGATTCATCTTAATCCCCTTCAATTTTAGCTCATTTTCAATGGCAAAACCTTTATCAAGCATTACGGCATCATCCCGCCCAAATAAGTTTATCAGATTTTCCTCATTAAAAATGTGTTTGTCAGATGGCTTTCCCACATATCCTTTGTTGAGGTAGGTAATTAGACCAACATTTTTTATTGTATTTCTTCCCTTGTAATGAGAATATGTAGTAAATATGCATTTAACCTTCCGTCGGTGCATGGGGTTTAAAGTTACCCCAGGCATATAAAAAGTTAAATAAAAATTGAATTAATACGAGTTAATTTGAAACCTCTTAGGAATGCTATCTCTTACATGTTTCTCACAACAAAATATCAAAAAACTGTAAAATCAGAGCATTTGAAAGGAATTATGGCACAATAATAGAAAATAAGCCACGATCTGTGCATGGGGTAATAAGTTACCCCAGACGTAGAAACAACGTAATATTATGATTTTAAAACGCTAAATCATTGTTCTCTTTGCTTCTTTTTGTTTACAAGCGTTTCATTCGCAGGCTACCGACATGAACTCGACTTTAAAATATATATGAACTCCCCTGAAGGAGAGAGAAATTATATGTACACCGGTACTTTACCGTTTGAAATTCATGGACAAATGCGTTTGTGTAGTTTTGTATTGCATTTCGTGTTTGGACCTGTAAAGGAATTGATCATAATTTATTTGATTATAATTGCAAGGAGTGAAGAATTACAACAGTGTTATTTTTGTATGTGTAATTATGTGTTAATTTGTGATATAGTTTCAGCAAACCATTTACTATTGTGTCTTGCAATATTTTTGCAAAAGCAAGTTGATATTGAATTTATGTGAGTATAGTTATCTTACAATATTTTGTAAAAATAATTTTTGTTCTAGATGTATGTCAATTTTTTTATTAGCTAATGGCTAAACGACAGAGCAGTCAAGAACTACGGGATTTGTTCGACGAAATATCAGTTCCGTCGGATAATTCACTAATACTTAAATCTGGCGATGATTTACAAGACGATAAGGAAACAGTGGATGGTTATGATTTAGATGGTGATTTTTCGGATATCGACGATGCTGCTGAACATATTCCGGATATTTGTGATCGCATGCGTAACGAAGATTTGCAGGAGGAAGAAGAATATTCATCCAATGATGATTTTCAGGAGGATCAAGAATGCTCATATAATGATGATGAAAACGAAACTAATGAGCGCGAAGTGTTTTATAACTTAAGTATTCTCGCAAATGGAGCATCCAACCACCGAGCATTCATAAAGTTCCAGAATTTCAAATATATCGTGAGACACCGGGATTTATTGGAATAGCTAAACATTTTAATAAGGAAGGCGAGTGTTTTAAAAGTTTTTTGCCTCCTGTGAT
Organism: Nephrotoma guestfalica; assembly: GCA_963691935.1. NCBI lineage: Eukaryota > Metazoa > Arthropoda > Insecta > Diptera > Tipulidae > Nephrotoma > Nephrotoma guestfalica. Next base: position 224,245,238 of record OY829913.1, on the reverse strand, counting down.
GATGCGCATTATCGCGAATGAGACGAATCGTAAAGCTAAGGACTATTTTGATCATCACCGAAATCCAAGTCAACATAAACAACCACGTATATGGTATGACGTAGAAGTAGACGAACTATATGCCCTAATTGGCCATGTCGTTGCAGAGAATGCAGCAAAATCTTCGCTTTATGCGATTCGATAATCATCGTACTAGAACCGAACGACTTTAAACTGATAAATTAGCGGCTTTCAGGGATATTTGGTTACTTTTTCAACAGAATCTGAAATTAGCGTATAGACCAGGGAACTTAAGAGTGGATGAACAACTGGTGGCAACAAGAGGGCGTTGCAATTTCCGGCAGTATATCCCTTCCAAACCAGGGAAGTATGGAATAAAGATATTTTGAATAGTCGATGCGGAAAATTCTTATCCATTGAATGGCGAAATTTATATTGGTTGTCAACCTGGAGAAAAGGCAGCAAAAGATTACGCATTCAACCTAGTGAACATAACTATGGATAATTTCTTTACCAGTTGTGCTCTCACCGAAGATATGATTCGTAAAAAAACAACAATCATAGGAACGATACGAAGCAACAAACCGGATTTACCTGTCGAATTGGCAGCACATAAGGCATCGGGTAAAAAAGTTTATGTAAGAAATCGAGAAGTTGGTTCATCACGCTTTTGTTTTGACGGTTATCTCACTTTAGTAAGTTACATACCAAAACCAAACAAAAATGTGTTATTATTATCGACCCTTCATAATAACGATGATATCGATGCAGCTTCCGGTAAGCCAAACATAATTTTGGATTACAATTCCAGTAAAGGCGGGGTAGATATGATGGATAAGTTGGCCAAAACCTATACATGTAAACGTGTCACTCGTAGATGGCCCATGGTGATGTTTTACAACATGATTGATGTGGGAGCTATTGCTGCATTAAATATACATAAACTTGCACGCCCAGATGCCTATGTGCAAAAGAAAAACAACACTCGAAAACTTTTTTAGAGATCCTGGTAAAACAGCTTGTTGATCAGCACATACGAAAGCGACTATCAAATCCACATCAATCCCAATTGATGGGTTATGACGTCGATACTTTGAGACAACCAGTTCCTGGAAGCAGTTCGCATAGTACCAAAAATCGTAATCGTCGTCGCAATTTCTGTGATCGGTCTGCTGACGTAAAAACCAATATAAGTTGCCACATCTGTCATATGCCCACATGCAAGCGTCATCATAAAATAGTTTGCATTGCCTGCTGTTTCATTAAATATTGTTCTTTTTTCAAATAATTCACATTTATTACCACATGAAAGTTAATTAAACCGTATTTCCAATATTTTGAATTGAATTAAAATAAATTTTATTGATATATATGTTCACTTTTATTAAAACACATTTGATACATGTTAAATATTTGAACCAAATTAATTTTTTTCTGGAATTGCGAATAAAAGTAATTTGGGGTAACATTTTAACCCCATGCAGAGACAGTGTGTATAAAACCTATACACCGGCGGAAGGTTAAGGCAGATGGTTTGGCTGATCTCAATTTATGTACAATCCAGTACTACATATGCGAAAATGGTTTAAACAGTTGGGTATATTCATCTCTATTTCCTGTTCTGATGGCCAATGATATACCAATGATTTTAATCCAGCTCTCATTGTATTTGTCTAAAACATTTTATGCAAGTTGGTATAGACAGTCCAAATAAAACCAATAAATGTAATTGGGAGCTGGTCTTGATCAAATCATCTCATCGATGGTCAATTGCGAGTTACGGGTAATATCTTTGTCGATTACTGAATCAAATACGATGCTCACTTGAACCTCTGCATCTACCCTTTTATTCTCTAGATCACCGTCGGAAATTAGTGTTTCTGCTTGACCTATTTCCTGCTCATTGTAAATTTCCACATCACAAACAACGGGTACGATGGCTAGGTCGTCCGTTTTCGTGATACTTACAACTCTTTCCAGCCGCAAGCTTCTCTGTTTTGGTGGTTCTTTGGTAAATTTACGCATGGGTAAAATTTTTGTTGGAACGGCTGTGTTCTTCAAATAATGTTTGTGTGTTTCGCCTAAAATTTGACTAATTCAATATATCGCTAATTTAAAGTACTAAATATAAACAAATAAGAAACTTACTTGACTTTAAATGACTTGAATAAATAAAATAATTCTTGGTGATGGGTTTAGAAATTAGTGCAACATGGTGCCATCATTTTCTTAAACGGACATTCTTCGGGAATTGATGTAATGTAATATCGTTTAATTGTCCGCATAATTATGACCCTCTGCCATACTCCAATAAGTACCACGAATAGAAAAACACAAATCTTTAATTAATATTTAAAAAAGTTGGTCGAAATATTTAATGCATTTAATATTTGAGCTATAATGCAACTAACACTAACTGTTTTGGTAAATATATTTTTATCAAATTCATTTAATTTGCAAATTACTGATGGAAGACAGTATTTTACTATGCAGTTTGACATATAAATAAATTTATACCACCATTGCCTCTAGTTAAAAAAATATCCGGCAGATGTCAGTTAGTTTTTAAGCAAAGCGAATAGAAATAATCAAAGCTATACTAAAGAGATAGAGTGGTTTGGAGTAATTTTAATTGGCCACCTTTCCATTATTAATGTTTTATTTATTCAATTTAATTAAGATTAATTTTCCTTGAAGTATCTGCATTTAATTAGTTATAATATTTATTAGTTTTTTTTTTCATCTATATATTTCCAGACGGTAGTTTTGGTTTCTGTTTGTCTCTCATCGTATGGTTGACAAAAGAAAATCATGACGCTCTATTTATTTTCATAATTCCAAAATTCTCCAATTTCTACACAGCAATCATGAACACGTTTTGGTTTGTACCTTGACTTCGTCAAAGTCAATTTAAGTGCATTGGTTAACCGCCACAATACTGTAAAAGCAGTCACTTTGAATTTCACTCATAATTAAAAAGTATTACTCACAAATGTTTCTGACAAACGTTTTCTTATCGCAAATTAATTAGATTTTCCAACGCAGGAAAACAATAAGTTAAGTTGATAATAAGCACACTTCACACTATAAAAAGGTGTGAACATTTTTAATTTTATCAATATTTCTTTAAAAAAGTACATGGCTTCCGCCACTGACACAAAAATTAGAAAATAAATTCATTTCTGGATCCTGCTCGTCACTTCTGGATGTGAAAGTATGTTTTACAAGGGGTTCCAACAAGAGTACAAGAGCCTGTATATATTACATGATGTTTTCCCTCGCCTTTGAAGAACATTTCAAATTTAGTACTATGGATACATCATTTATTTTGGCAAGAACGACCATCACTCTCTGTAAAAAAACCTTCCACCATCAGCAACAGGGAATCCTTTCTTGGAAATTAACTATAAGTTATTCAGAACTTGAAATTATTACTGTAGGATGTGAGCAACCACCCACGTTGTTAACTCTATCAGGAGAGAACTCAGTATATTACTGACTTAATCTGCAGTTGGAGAATGGTTGATGACATGATGCATAACTTTTAATGTATTCCTTAAAAGTCTACCATTTAAACCATATCACAATAAGAAGTTAACCGTGTGGATATTATTCCTTAACTAAAGGAATTTCAACTACGATCATCCCAAAAAGTACAATGAACAAATTGTTTTGTAGTTCTATTCTAAACATAATAAGAAAAAATTCTAAAAGTCTCAAGAATAAGTATAAATTATCGGTTCTGGTAATAATTACAGTATTTTGCAAATGCGGAAATGAATAGCCTGTCTGATACAGCTGGATTTAACAAAAATCTTGCCAACATTTTGCCTGTTTTGATGCTTTGTGGCCAAGTGGTAGACTATCTATTTCAAGCAAGGAAAAGCGAGATCAGCTCCATTCGGTCCACTTCCTAACCTCTAAGCCATTATTGTCGAATCTCCTGATTCAGTATTAGTCCGCAGACCATTCAACACCACCGGGTTTTTTTTTAATCTTTTTATGCACACAGTTATAAACGGGCTCCTGGTTAAAGTTTAATAATCAGACTTTGTTACTTAAGACATACACTTAGCAGCAATCCGCTCTGCTTACACAGGATGTCTACCCAAAAGTTTTTTTTTTTTCAATAAAATAAAATAGATTTAAAGTTTACAGATCGTTTTTTTAAGAAAGTATTAATTATCCAGTGGATTTAATGTCTTTTGAAGGTCAAATAATACCCTCTTTTCATTCTTGCACATGCCCATCCATTCACCTACTCACACAATTTAATGTTTGTAATTATGTATGAAAAACAATGTCTGTAAAATGGCCGCCCCTTTTACACATTTCTTCTTCCATTTCTTCTCTAATATTCCATTTAAGTTGTTCAATTGTATCTTCAATAATATCACCAGTATTTGAAATTAACTGTTGTGGAAATGCTCACAAAACCATTGGCGTGCAACTCTGGTCTAAACGAGTTTCGCCAGTGACTTTAACAGCTGAACCATTCGGATTATCGTAAAAATATGGCTCAATGACCCCTCCAGCAGAAATTAGTACACACCATACTGTCACTTGCAAGCAATGTAATGGTGATTGATGACCAGAACCAGCTGTTTTGTTTGTTTACACGTCCGCTTAAGCGAAAATGAGCTTCTTCACTCATAATTAATTTTTCAAAAAAATCCGGATTGTCATTGTCAAGCAACAGCATCTTATTTACATATATGTAGGGCGCCGCAAATGATCTCTTGGAATTTTGATGATTAGTTTGTCACACGTGTACTTCGCGACTGTCGAGTATGAACTGTCAATATTAATATTCGTATACGAGTAAATGGCGGTGAAAAACTTGTAAACTTTTCAGAGTGATACAAGTTTGGTTTTTAAGGGACGTAGAAATACTAGTCAATTGTCGGCTTTTTGAGTTTTTTTTTTCAAAGAGCACACTTTTCTGAAAGATGCAGTTTTGAAGATTAGCTCGAAAAACTTACCGCTTGTCTCCAAAAATGATTGTCGATAAACAAACTGCTGGTGTTACCTATACCATAATGCTCGATTATAAGATTATTCGTCCATATTTCGCCTAAGAAATTCGGTGAATGTTAAATTCGATAAAAGTTTTTGAAATGTAAATACGATTGTGGATGAGTTGAAATTAGAACAAACCATAAAAAATGAAACTAAAAGATAATTTTATGAAGCTAATCATCTGCTGAACACAATATACAGTTGAAGGTGCTGGGTGGTTCCAAATGTATTAACAGTGGTTTAAAGCACAATAACACCACAAAGGAATCACATCAAATAAGAGAGAGTCTAGAACTACCTCAAAAATTTATGAATTAACCCATCGTATAAATATGGTTTCTTCGATGTTTGCCAACCTACAGTTATCGGTATTTACGAGATAAAAACGTTACGCTAGCATTTTAAATTTGGAAGCGCGAGAGAGCCCATTTTGATCCATCCTAAGCAGTTACTGGACTTTTGGATAACAATATATTTATTGATGACAATACATTCTGTTGGAGCAATAAAAGAAGACCAAAATATTATGCAAACAAAATAACCTAACTTAAGGCGTTTGACGAGCAATATACCAATTTTTATAAAACACTAGAGATTGGCTAACTTGGTAAACATTCAACTAGCTATGCATTGGAAAAGTTGTTGATGATGTGATTTTCTAATGATTTATTAAGTTACGCTACAAATAAAACAACAGCTTCAGTTATTAAAATGTTACATAGATATATTGACAGATTTTATTTATTCGAATACTTACACTCAATATAATATAAACGATGGCAGACACAACACATGTCATCAATCCTCTACTAAAGTTAAACATGTCGTGTTTCTGCCTATGTGTTATGTTCGACTTTCCGTAGTATGATATATTTTCATTACTGAATTATTAATTTAAAATAATGTCTCGATCACTGAATAAATCAAGACAAGAAAACATAAACAGCTTTAAAAATTCAACATCATTAATGATAAATTATAATCGTAAAAATAACCATGGTACTATCCAATCACATTCACACCTCCTTTGTAAAAAATATTTTGAGTATTAAATTTCCATCCCGTTTAACTCGCCGTCATCCGTCTGGTCGGTTAGCAATCAGTTTATAATGGTGTTAAAATGTAGTTTAAGGCAAAATTGAGTCACACAGTTCTAATTATAAAATGACCACAAATTTATGCATATTTTTAAAAAACTTAATTAAAATACAATTTATTTTCAATTTCAATCCAGTTTTATTGGAAATTGGGCGGTGAATAAAATTGATTAATTATAAATAATTAATTCTTCAATTAATATTTGGTTTATTAATTGTCCTTTTATTTACAATTTTTATGAAAATTAATTTCCATAAATTATTTTAATATCTCGTATAATATCCTATTATGCAGAATACAAACAGTATTCGATATAAATAAAACAAACCAATTATAAATTTTATGGGTGGTACCAAATTATGAAATAGATGAGTAGGCATCATCGAATGACCCTTTAATCGAATTTTCCCTAAATCCGTATCCATCGCAATCGATTTCTAGTAATTGGAAACACCCTTTCAAACCATTTCCAAAAACCACCTCCGCTACCTACCTACACGTTCTTCCCGTCTTAATGACAGAAACACAAATCAAATGTCATCTGATTCTTTTGTTCACTGTACTTCTGCTGCTGTTACCGTGAACACATTCAATTTTGTTGTAGTACCTTTTTTATTATAATCTAATGAATTTTAATTAAATGTAGCAAAATCTTTTTAAATATTGTTACATGACTTCATTTGTAAGTTAGAATCTTTTTGACTATTATTTTATGATATAATGTGCGTGCATAAGTTTTAAAATGTTTTTGTGTATTTTATCTATAGCTGCCTAGGCCATTGATAATGGTATAAAATATACCGAAACGCTTAGCAGCAATACAAAATAAATTTCAGCATATAAATTATATTTTAAGTATTATTTAAAAAAAAATACTCTACTACAAGGGATTATTTTTTTTGCAATGCCCCAGCGATCTCCCCAATTGTAAATTTTAGATTTGATTTGTATATATGCCGATTTCGCATGTTTGGGTAATTTATATTTCGACCAATGTTATTTGAGTCACAAGAATTCTTCTAAAATGGCATCAAGAGGATACAATAGCCCTTAATACTGAGTGTTAGAATTTGTAAATGCCATGCTCCAACTTAGGAGAATCCCCATGACCCCTAGTCGAAATCTATAACGAAATCTATAATCTAAAACACGTTTAATATCACTATTGGAAAGACCGCCGGGGCTTGACCTGTATAATACTCCTACAGTATAAAAGGCTATGTGCGGTTAGAATATTGTAATCTAAATTTTCTAATCGCATATATCGCAAATACATCATTCCACAAACTCATCGATAACTCATAACCCATCACAAGACGAAACCAACACGACGAGCATTCCAAAACGAAACCAAAAGCGACACGACGACTACAAAGCAAAGAAGAACGACGATAAATTTATTAAATTGAAAAACAAATTTTCTATTCAATCACCCAATTCACATTCCACACTAGGAGTTTTGGGTCGGGTATCATTATTCGTGTTTTCACTTGGTTAAAGTTAGCCGAAAGTTAAGAAAATCGATAATAGTGTCTTGACTACTTCAGCCGAAAGTTAAACAAACTATACTATTAAATTGAAATATCCTAGCCGAAAATGACTAACCTTCAAAATCAGCCGAAAACATATGTATCATAACACAGAACAAATACAATTTGCGATTTAACCGATATTAATTTATAGCAGAATATGGTCAACTTTCAAAAATTTAATATAACTTAACGTTAAAAGTATTATGCTTGGAAAAAGTTTCATTTAACGAGGTTTGTAAGCGGCATTAACTTGAGAAAGTAGAGTAATAGCCGAAATTTCCGTTAAAGAAGTTTAAAAATTATAATTGTCGTTAAAGTGGTTTACAATTCAAGACTATGGCAGACATACACAGATCTGACTACGTCAATTTGATGGGCCGTGACCATAGGCAGATTTTAAATATAGGTTTTACTAATGGTTTCGAATGAGGTTATAGAGGTGAAATTGTGATTTCTGCCTTGTTTCGTCGATAAAATCGTACATCATTCGAGATTTAACGAGATAGACACCAATCTGACTATGCAGATTCGATAGCTTAGATTTTTGTTATAGATTAGGGGTGAAATTTTTATGTTTCCCTTCTTCTGTCGATAAAATCGTCCATCATTCGAGGTTTTGCAACATGGACACCAATCTGACTAGGCCGATTCGATAGCCCATGACCACAGGTAGATTTTAATTATAGGTGAGGGGTCAGTCTGATGGGGTAATAGGGGTGAAATTTCTATTTTTCCTTCTTCTGACGATAAAATCGTCCATCAATCGAAATTTTGCAACATAGGCACCAATCTCGCTATCCCGATTCGATAGCCCATAATCATAGGTAGATTTTTATTACAGGTTAGGGGTGAGTCTGTTGAGGTTATAGGGGTGAATTTTCTATTTTTCGCTTCTTCTGACGATAACATCGTCTATTATTCGAGATTTTGCCAGATGGACACCAATCTGACTATGTTAATTCGATGGCACTTGATCATAAAAATATTTTGATTATAGGTTAGGGGTGGGTCTGATGAAGTTATAGGTGTGAATATCCGAAAAGTATCGAAAAATTCGAATATCGAAAAAGAACTTCAAGCAAAGCCGGTTATCATTCGCGATATTGCCAGGTAGATACCAATCTGACCAATTCGATAGCCCATAATTATAGATAGATTTTGAATATAGGTCAGGGGTGGGTCTGATGAAGTTATAGGGGTGAAATTTAGATTATCCCCATTTTTGATCGATAAAATCGTTCGTCATTCGATAGCCCGATAGCATTTCGATAGGTTTATAGGACTGAAATTTTTATGTTTCCTGTCTTCTGACGATAAACCGTCCATCATTCGAGATTCCGCCACCAACCATGGATACCAATCTGACTAGGTCGATTTGATAGCCCATAATCATAAGTTGATTTCGACTATAGGTGTGGAGTGAGTCTAATAAGATTATCGAAGTAACATTTTTATGTTTCCTTTCTACTGACGATAAAATCGCCATCGCCATTGTTCGAGATTTTGCAACATAGGTAGATTTTGATTACAGGTTAGGCGTCAGTCTGATGAGATTATAGGGGTGAACATTTTATTTGTCCCTTCTTCTGACGATAAAAATCGCTCATCATGAATGATTTTATCGACAAAACATGAGCAACATAAAATTTTTAGTCATAATCTTTCAGCCTAAACTTAAAATTTAAATCTTTGGTCGTAATTTATAGAGTGTTCATAGTGAAACAGACACTGGTTATTTGGCTCAGACACTGGTTATCTCGATAGGTGAACAGTTTTATCGAAAAAATAGAAAATGGAACATTCACCAATATAACCTCATCAAACCCACTCCAAACAAATAAACAAATTCTACTTAGGGTCATGGTTCATCAAATTGGTACAGTCAGATCGGATCAAAATCTTGATATATACAAACCTTTCATCATTTTTCAGATAACTATTGAAGTTAAACTTTATCGGCACAATCTGCATTATCGACATGTTATAATGTTTCCGATTGGGATGGAAAAAATGCTACTGAAGTTAGCCGAAAATTTCAACCGTAAACCCATTATCGACATATTTCGTATCAGGTGATAGTACAAAATTCTGTTGATATTAGCCGAAAATTACATGTTATTGAAGTTAACAGTAAATTTCTGCCAAAAAAAATTTGAATAATCAATATCACAAAGTTCGAATGTTTAAAGGTCATATGAACTGGATGAAGTTAGCCAGACTCGTAATTAGCTGGATCCCACATTTATAATTTGTCGTGTTAGGGGCCAATGAATTTGAGTTGTGGCACAACAGTGAAAACCTGTGCCAAAGATCAGACCATATTTTGTGTAGCATCATAGTGAAATAAATTAAAAACTGGACGCATGTTTTGTGGTAATTTGTACTGGGAATAGTTAGACCAATTCGTAAAAAAACTGGATCCCACATTTATAATTTGTCGTGTTAGAGGCCAATGAATTTGAGTTGTGGCGCTAACAGTGAACAGCTGTGCCAAGCGTCGGGCCATATTTTATGTAGCATCATAGTGAAATAAATTAAAAGCTGGACGCATGTTTAGTGGTAATTTGTACTGGGTGAAGTTAGACAGACCCGTAATTAGCTGGATCCCATATTTATAATTTGTCGTGTTAGTGGCCAATGAATTTGAGATGTGGCACTAACAGTGAACATTTGTACCAAAGATCAGGCCATATTTTGTGTAGCATCATAGTGAAATCAAATAAAAGCTGGACGCATGTTTAGTGGTAATTTGTACTGGGTGAAGTTAGACAGACCCGTAATTAGCTGGATCCCATATTTATAATTTGTCGTGTTAGTGGCCAATGAATTTGAGATGTGGCACTAACAGTGAACATTTGTACCAAAGATCAGGCCATATTTTGTGTAGCATCATAGTGAAATAAAATAAAAGCTGGACGCATGTTTAGTGGTAATTTGTACTGGATGAAGTTAGACAGACCCGTAATTAGCTGGATCCCATATTTATAATTTGTCGTGTTAGGGGTCAATGAATTTGAGTTGTGGCACTAACAGTGAACACCTGTGCCAAAAATCGGGCCATATTTTATGTAGCATCATAGTGAAATAAATTAAAAGCTGGACGCATGTTTAGTGGTAATTTGTACTGGGTGAAGTTAGACAGACCCGTAATTAGCTGGATCCCACATTTATAATTTTTCGTATTAGGGGCCAATGAATTTGAGTTGTGGCACTAACAGTGAACAGCTGTGCCAAGCGTCGGGCCATATTTTATGTAGCATCATAGTGAAAAAAATTAAAAGCTGGACGCGTGTTTAGTGGTAATTTGTACTGGATGAAGTTAGCCAAACTCGTAATTAGCTGGATCCCATGTTTATAATTTGTCGTGTTAGGGGCCAATGAATTTGAGTTGTGGCACTAACAGTGAATATCTGTGCCAAAAATCGGGCCTTATTTTATGTAGCATCATAGTGAAATAAATTAAAAGCAGGACGCATATTCAGTAGCAATTTGTACTGGATGAAGTTAGCCAGACCCGTAATTAGCTGGATCCCATATTTATAATTTGTCGTGTTAGTGGCCAATGAATTTGAGTTGTGGCACTAACAGTGAACACCTGTGCCAAAAATCAGGCCTTATTTTATGTAGCACCATAGTGAAATAAATTAAAAGCTGGACGCATATTCAGTGGTAATTTGTACTGGGTGAAGTATGACAGACTCGCAATTAGCTGGATCCCATATTTATAATTTGTCGTCTGAGGGGCCAATGAATTTGAGTTGCAAGCCATATCAAATCAAATTTAAATAAATATGGGATCCAGCTATTTACGAATTGATCTTACTTCACCTAGTACAAATTACCACTAAACATGCGTCCAGTTTTTAATTTTTTTCACTATGATGCTACATAAAATATGGCCCGATTTTTGGCACAGGTGTTCACTGCTAGTGTCACAATTTAAATTCATTGGCCCCTAACACGACAAATTATAAATGTGGGATCCAGCTAATTACGAGTGTGTCTAACTTCACCCAGTTTCATATGACCTTTAAACATTCGAACTAAGGGATATTGATTATTCAAATTTTTTTCGGCGGGAATTTACTGTTAACTTCAATAACATGAAATTTTCTGCTAATATCAACAGAATTTTGTACTACCACCTGATACGAAATATGTCGATAATGCAGGTTTTTTTTTGGCTGAAATTTTCGGCTAACTTCGGTAGCATAGCTTCACAATAGGTATATTTTAATTTGTTCCTCTAAAAATATTTATTTTAGCACCAGTAGACATATCAGTACATTATTACAACATCTACCCAACATTCATCGGTAGATTTAATTGAATTTTTTTATGTTGCTACGTTTCTAAATTAATTTACTTTCCTTATTTGAATTTTTGACTTATAGATGGCTAATGTGTAAGAATCACAACAATCAGTTTCGAGCAAATGAGACTATTGATTTGAAAAAATCAGTCTTCTCATCAGGTCGCGACGACTGATGTTGTATTACTACATTGGAATATTGTCTATATATATAGAACATACCATGTAGTTGTACTACTAGCGAATTACTGCATAGCGTACGAAAATTTTTGATTCTTTCATATTTCCATCTATATTCAATTTTAACAATTAAGTTTTTTCGCATTTACGAATTTTATTATATATTTTACCTTTGGTTTTTGCAAGTGCTGAGAGTGCTGAAATATACCAATATACAGAACAATCACAATAACACCATTACTTTCCTTAGTTTAAAACAAAAATAATAAATTCGAAGAATAAAACCAATGGATGCTTAGTTTCTCAATTAACCGTAGCGCACAAATTTATGATATAGAAACTGTTTCAATTACGATGAAAATAATTATAAATTTATTTCGTATGTCTAAAGTGTAAGTTTTACTAACTTCAAGGAATAGTTTTCCTAGAAATAGAAACTTACTTAAAAATCGAAAATCACTGCAGAAGAAGAAAACTGCGAAGCTAACTGCTGCTCCAACTAATTTGTTGTTCGGGTTTCAAATTTGTTGGTTTTAAAAATAATTTTAATTTAATTACAAGTTGCTTCACATGCACAAAAGAAAACTGTTATTTTGTGTTGAGGAAACTATAAATGGGTTGACTTGGTAATTTATAATAGTATTTGCAACCTTAAAATTAATTAACTGGTATGGGATGTAATGTGAACGATGAAAGAAAATAATTGGAAATATGTGCAGCATAGTGTTATTATTATTAATTATATGGATCTTTCAAAATACTAAAAAATTTTCGAAATATTTTATTGATATATTTTTTCTGCTTGGAAAATAAACTTTGCAAGTATGTGATGCACATACAAAAATTTCTCTGTTCCAAAGCATCTACAATTTATATTAGATGTGGTTTCGATACACGGAAATACGTATGCCGTTTTTACACAAACCGACACTTTTTTGTATGTTTAGTTTCACACTGTTAAATCCAAAGCTAATTAGAAAACATGACCATTCCAATTGGAGTTTTAGTTCTAAAAGTTAATCTAATTGTAACGGGTGATTTTTTAAGAGCTTGAGAACTTTTTTTAAAAAAAAAACGCATAAAATTTGCAAAATCTCATCGGTTCTTTATTTGAAACGTTAGATTGGTCCATGACATTTACTTTTTGAAGATAATTTCATTTAAATGTTGACCGCGGCTGCGTCTTAGGTGGTCCATTCGGAAAGTCCAATTTTGGGCAACTTTTTCGAGCATTTCGGCCGGAATAGCCCGAATTTCTTCGGAAATGTTGTCTTCCAAAACTGGAATAGTTGCTGGCTTATTTCTGTAGACTTTAGACTTGACGTAGCCCCACAAAAAATAGTCTAAAGGCGTCAAATCGCATGATCTTGGTGCCCAACTTACCGGGCCATTTCTTGAGATGAATTGTTCTCCGAAGTTTTCCCTCAAAATGGCCATAGAATCGCGAGCTGTGTGGCATGTAGCGCCATCTTGTTGAAACCACATGTCAACTAAGTTCAGTTCTTCCATTTTTGGCAACAAAAAGTTTGTTAGCATCGAACGATAGCGATCGCCATTCACCGTAACGTTGCGTAATATTCTCTTCTGTACGCACTGTACGCATTCGTGTGGTTGGTTTAATGTCCAATAAAGTAAACTGAGTGCGAAACTTGGTCACAATCGCATTAATTGTTTGCTCACTTGGTCGATTATGTAGACCATAAATCGGACGTAAATCGCGAAACACTTTTCGAACCGAACACTGATTTTTGTAATATAATTCAATTATTTGCAAGCGTTGCTCGTTAGTAAGTCTATTCATTATGAAATGTCAAAGCATACTGAGCATCTTTCTCTTTGACACCTTGTCTGAAATCCCGCGTGATCTGTCAAATACTAATGCATGAAAATCCTAACCACAAAAAAATCACCCTTTAGTTTTGTACATGTTAAGTAAAAAATTTCGTTGTACGATTTAACAAATTAAAGTAAAGTTATATTTGGAGGAAAGCAAAATAATGTATTTATAAATATGTTAGAATAATATGTGGAATATGGTTGTTAATTTGTTAAATTTCGTTTTAAATAAAGTATAATAATATTCATTCAAGATTTATTATTATTTGAATAAAGTATTTATTATACTTTACTGGTAAAAAAATTAATATATTTCAAAATTTATTGATAAATAAACGCGAAATTATAAATTTCGCCTATTTGCCCAAATAGGCTTGTAAGATACCAGAATCTAGTAAAGTCATGACTATCCACGAAGCACAAGGATTAACCTCACCAAATGTGATATGTATAAGAATCAATTCTCAACCACTTGGGCTGTTCGATAGTGTACCCCATGCCATAGTTGCAATTTCAAGACACACCCAATCATTTAGATATTTATCACCAGTGGCTAATGATAGACTACACTTGCTTTTAATGAGCGCTCGAGCCTACACTACTACTCTAAAAGTAAATCAATCCAGAAAATTCAAGAAAAAGTTGGTTTATGAGAAATATGCAATTTACTATCAAAATGTCAACGAAATGGCATCAAAAGCATCTAAGTTCTATAACTTCGTTTTAAAATCAAACTACCTAATCTATGTAATTTGTGAAACTTCATTAAAACCCGGCATACTGAGTAGTGAATTTTTTGGCCATGATTACGTTGTCATGCGTTCGGTCTTTCGAAACTAGCTCAAAGAAATCGGGTGGTGGCGTACTGATAGCAGTACATTCTTAACTCTGGAATGCTCCGGTAACTTTAGCCCCATCGAGAGTCGACCAAATTGGTGTAAAAATCAAAATTAACCAAACCAGTCTATTCATTTACGCAGCGTATATACCACTTCAATCAAATAGTGATCATTACGCAACTTGCAGCGATGCGATTGATGAAATTAATAATACAGCAAACTCGACAGATTTAGTTCTTGTGCTTGGTGATTTTATCCTTCCAAATATAATATGGAATCTGGACCCGGAACTAAATTGTATTTTTCCAATCAATATAACAACAGATCCTGAATCTTTATTTGTGGACGCCGTGCTTGGTTATAATTTGAACCAGATAAACACAATTACTAATAATCGTTCAAAATTTCAGAATCCGTGTTACCTTTTGTAATTAACGATATCAATCACAAGTCTTTAGATATTGTATTTGACTCAACTAATTTAATGGCGAGTTCGGATCACCTACAACCAATCAAATACATCTTCAAAAAAACAAATCGTGCGGGGCTACAAAGTTACCTAGAATCCATCAACTGGCAAACAACTCTCAATTCCAATTATATAAACGAAAATGTTGATAAATTTAATGACATTATGCAGCAAGGCTTCGAACTTTATGTACTTATGTGCTGTAAACCACAAAATGCTCACCCTCCGTGGTTTGATGATAGAGTAGTTAACTTAAAAAATCGGAAGTCGAGTATGCCAAAATGTTGAAAAGCGGGTTAGAAGCCGACAAAACAATGTTTCTACAACATAGTAACGAATTTGAAATTTACTTCAAATCAAAATACAGGTCGTATCTCGATAAAATTCAAGGAAAAATCAAAGTAAATCCAAAACAATTTTGGAAATACTTTAGGAATAAACGCGAAATTGACGGATACCTGCAAATATGACATATAACAATACCAGCTCCTCAAACTCCAAAGATATAGCTGACAGGTTCGCGAAGTTTTTTCAATCAGTATATAAACCAAGCGTTACTAGTGGATTGTACGAACAACCCAGCAATACCAACGTAACAATAACTCCTCCTGTTATATATGAGGATAACATATTATCGGCTCTAAACGGATTTGGAGACGGTTGTGGCCTTGACAATATTCCCTCTTCTATTCTGAAGGAGTACGCTGACATTTTAGCAATTCCATTATGTTACCTATTCAACCACTCCTTGAGCACCGGGGTATTTCCCGAAAAATGGAAAATTTCAAAAATTAAACCAATTTTTAAATCGGGCAAACGAGATGACGTTACATGCTACAGAGGAATATCCACTACATCATCAATTCCAAAATTGTTTGAGTTAGTTTTATGCAACAACTTTAAATCCACAATTGAACGTCATATATCAACAAACCAGCATGGGTTTATGCCTGGCCGATCCACATCAACTAATCTGGTTGAATTCACCAGTAAAATAATTAATGAGATAGAAAACCATCATCAAGTTGATGTAGCGTACACGGATTTCAGTAAAGCATTTGATTCCATCTGCCATCAAAAAGCACTCCGCAGTTTATTCGCATTTGGGTTTTCGCTCGATTACATAAATTGGTTCAAGTCCTATCTATCAAACCGGCGACAATTTGTAATAATGGGAAATGAGAAATCAAACGTTATTAAAGTTACGTCTGGTGTTCCCCAAGGATCTCATATCGGGCCGTGGATATTTATTGTTTTTATAGATCAAATAACCGAGATAATCAAAAACTCAAACGTGCTCATATTTGCTGATGACGTGAAAAATTTTCGAACTGTTAATGCAATGCTAGATACGAAGAAACTTCAAGAGGACATCGATAGATTAAGTGAGTGGTGTGATCGAAACTCGCTTTACTTAAATATTAAGAAATGCAAGATCATGTCTGTCCCATCGTAAGAGAAATCTGCTAATTACTTCCTACAAAGCCCACAACAGAGTATTTATTGCAAAGAGTTAATGAGATCATAGATCTAGGTGTTACATTTGTCGAGAATGCTAATTTCAATAGGCATATTGAAAATTGTATTGCGAGAGCTAATGCCATGTTTGGATTTGTTAAAAGTGGGACAGGTGAATTTAAAGATATTCAAACCTTATGTTCACTCTATTTTGCTTACGTTCGATCTCAACTGGAGTACGCTGTACCGGTCTGCAATCCATACTATGCTGTACACATTAAAAGAATTGAAAGCATTCAAAAACCTCCATACTCAACAGCACGGATTACAAAATATGCACGCTTGAAAATAGATGACTTCTCTTAGGTGCGGCTTTCATTGGTAACGTTTTGCTCGGTCACATTGATTCAGCATACATTTTGGGAAACATATCAATTCATGTGCCTTGCAGAACATTTCGAAACCATGAATTTTTAGCACTAGAACACCATTCCACAAACTACGGAGGAAATAAAACCCCTTAATAGGTCGTCTAAATAGTTTAACATCGTCGACGACCTATTTGACTTTAATTTATCAATGGACAAGTTCAAAAATATTCTTAAGAATTATCGGTACTGCGTCAAAAATTCGATGGTCCATTATCAGTCGAAATGCTGACGTTAATTGTGGCTGGCAAATTTGACGCCTTTGGATTTTTATTTGTTGGGTGCCGTGAAGGACAAGTGTTATACGGACAATCCACAAACACTTGAGCATTTGAAAGCCAACATTGAAGCAACCATTGCCGAAATAAATCTGAACACAATCCAAAATGTGTTCAGAAATTGGACCGACCGAATGGAGTAGGCCAAGGCCAGCCGCGCAAAATAAATTTGCAAATATATTAAGCCGGTCTTGTTTGAATAAATTTTTAAATCTGAACTTTTTATTGGGACATCCTTTATAACGGAACATCAAACAAGCTATAGGTTTATAATCATATTCGAAAGAGATGCTCAAGGTGTGGGTATAACTGCAGCAGGGAACCTTTCGATTTTCGAAATGAAACCTTGCATATAAAATACAAACAGTTTGTGCTAATTAGTGTTCACGGGAGAAAAATAGTGCTAGTCCAGGGGCCGAGAAATCAGGTAAATAAAAATTCAAATTTCACCTAAAAGATGATTAAACCCAATTTTAACATTTTCAAACTGCGGCTAAATTGGAAAAATTGGTTCTTAACTTAGAAATAAGATTTTCATTCAAAAATTGTGGAAAACAAATAAGCCTCTAAACTATCTAAATTAAAAACGTAGTACATATATTTGTGTTGAAGAACGAAGTAAGAAATGCAAATAAAATGTTCTAGAAACCAATGAACTTAGCACTTCTGGTGCAGGAATATATACTTACACTAAATTTAACCATTCCCGAGAAAGCTATTTTTTATTTTATACGTATGAATGCGGTCCTTTGTCTCGGAGCATTGGTGGTAATACTGTTATTATCATTTAGATCAAATGTCGGCGGGAGAAGACCTCGGATTGGAGCCTTTACTGCACTAGTGAGAGAACGCCTTAAAAGTTCGAACCAGTTTATGTTTATGTGAAATTTTAACTGAAGAGACATCGGCGGTTAATTAGTAAAAATAAACTAACTAATCTCCACATATATTATAATTAAGAAAATAAATCAAATTTAACAAACCTATACTGCTTATCATTTCTGATACCCCTATGGCCATTATAACACAGAACAGCTGTGTAGACGACACAGTCTCCATTATCAATTTTTAAATTTTTTTAATCGTGAAATTGTGATTGTTCGAAAACAACAAACACCTTTAACTGTAATGAATGCGGAAACAAATATTATCGACGGTGTGGAAGGAGTTATGGTCCGCATATTATGAGATTAGTAAAAGTTGTTCTTAATCATTTTGAAATATTTACTTATTAGAAAAATATTTTCCTATATAAAAAATTGTATTTTGTTTTCTTGGATAATAAACAAAAAAAAATCAATTTTCCATAACTTTTGAAGGGATAATTGTTCAAAAATGAGCACTAGAGATTAAAATTTTCGAATAATATGAACGAAGTTTAATAAGTTCGGTAAATTTATATGAAATAACGGTAAATTAATATTTTTATTTTTCAAAATATTCTCCATGCACTGTAATGGACTTCTCTAGTGGAAAAAATCGAAAAATAATACCAAAAAAACAAAGCTTGAAAAAAAATCCTACATTTTCGGCAAAAACTGATCACATTAGAATTGACAACAAGAAACTGATTTTATTTGAAAAATTAAAGCAAAAAATACGCACATGCACCATATTCCCGGAACTTCAAGTCGATTTCTAATTTTCGTCTTATTAAAATTTATATGTGAAGATATTCTTTCCACATTGGCAGTAGCTACGGGAATTATCAATAAGGTCACTATTCATTTTCATAAATTAGGCAAAGGTTTCCGTTCCATCTTCTCTTTTTAATTGCAAAACTTTGTCGCAGAACCGTTCAATCATATCATCTTCGTTTAAGTTGAGTAATTCAAAGTACGAGAAAGATACGAGTATTCCAGCGTTTTAGGCTTGCTATCACGATTTATTTGTGATATGCGACATATCGATGTAACCCTCGGTAATTTGCTATCAATTTTACAATAGTTGAGAATAGCGAAAAGTTGATGCTGAATCGCTTAGGCGTTTTATCACCATTAACACATAATTCTAAACATGTCTATAATTCTAGACGTGTATATTCTGAGGAAAATGTCACGTTGATCAATTAAACGGTGTAAATATTCCTCAACAAACCAAGGTCAATTACCTAGACTTACACCTGGATAGACGGTTAACGTGGAAAGAACGTTTTGAAGCAAAGCGCAACCAAATAAAAATAACATTTTCCAAAATGTATTGGCTGATAGGAAGAAAATCCAAGTTATCATTATCATAAGGTTTTACTATACAAAGCGTTAATCAAGCCAATATGGACATATGGTATTCAGTTATGGGGATCCACCAGTAGATCAAATATATCCGAAAATACTAACTACTACTATACTCCATGGTATATCCGAAATAACGGGTTATCCAATTCGAGGTTGATAAAGTAGAAATCTGTATACCGACATCTGTCAAAAATAAACGTCAAGTACGCTGTCATTTATTTAGTTGACATTCTGCCATTTAAGAATATGGAGCATTTAACAATCGACCAACGCGTTAAAATTATTAAATCTTATTATAAAAATAGTGATTCTGCCGTATCCACATTTCGCACTTTACGAGCAGATTATGGTCGTCATAATCGTCCTACAAAGTAAACCATATTGAATACAGTGAATAAATTTGAACAAACTGGATCTGTTACTGATATTGTAAGGTCTGTGCATCATCGAAACATTCGCAATGCTGAAAATATCGCTTCTGTAGCTGAAAGTGTGGAAGAAGATCCAAATTTGTCAATTCCTCGTCGAGCTCAACATTTAGGCCTATCTTATGGCTCATTATGGCGCATTTTGCATCTGGATTTGCATCTTCATCCGTATAAAGTCCATTTGACACAAGAGCTAAAGCCTGCTGACCATGGACAACGAAGAACATACGCAAATTGGGTGTTGGAAAAACAGGCCGTCGATGCTGATTTTTCGAACAAAATTTTCTTCAGTGATGAAGCTCATTTTTCGCTTGGTGGATACGTTAATAAGCAAAACTGTAGAATTTGGGGCTCAGAAAATCCACAATTGATTGTAGAGAAGCCATTACACCCGGAAAAAGTCACTGTTTGGTGCGCATTGTGGTCTGGTGGTGTGATTGGGCCGTATTTTTTTGAGAACAACCATGGACGAACCGTTACCGTCAATTCTGAGCGCTATGGCCGCATGTTAACCGATTATTTTTTTACGAAAATCGAAGATTATGATCTTGACGATATGTGGTTCCAGCAGGATGGAGCAACCAGTCACGTAACACGAGCAAATCGAGATCTTTTGCAAGAGAAATTTCCTGGACGTTTGATTTCGCGATTGGCTGATGTCAATTGGCCTCCAAGATCCTGTGATTTAACGCCTTTTGATTTCTTTTTGTGGGGCTATGCGAAAGATCGTGTTTACGCAAACAATCCTCAAACTCTTGACGAATTGAAAACTAATATTCGTAAGGTAATGGCCGAGATACCGCCCGAAATGTGCCGAAAAGTCATTGAAAATTACCGCAAAAGAATCAAGGCCTGTAAGAAGTCCCGTGGAAGACATTTGAATGATATCTTGTTTAACTAAAAATGGCAAGGATCAATCTGTAAAATGAAATAAAAATTACAATACATTCCGAATATTTTGTGTGTTTTTTTTAAATTTACTTTATCAAGCTTGAATTGGATAACCTGTTACTAACATACACGACGACCTTGATATTAAAACCATTAAAGAAACAATCAAGGAATTCAGTTCGAAATACTACTCAAAACTTTAGGGACATCCCAACAAATTGGCCCGGGATATACTAAAACAGCCGCGATTAAAACGACTGAGAAGAGCAGATCCACTCGGACTATTGAACCTGTAAAATCATTAAATGTGTAGATTACGCTTACAAGTAGGATCTAAATTAAATTGTGAACACTAATATTAAGTAATAACATTGGTTAAAACTTAAAAAATGTAATTAGCTTAAGATTTGAACACTTCTTGTTAGTTTCTTATATAAAAAAAAGTAGAAAGATTCAAGAATAAAGCCATTGGCAATTAAAAAAAAAATAAAAAACTTGTTTCTTAATTTTTTCTAAATCAACCACAACTTTCTGCAAAGCAAATTCGTGTTTTTTCAAAGTAACCACAAATGTAGAATAAATTAAAATATAATTTAAACAAATTCAAGTTTCAATATTTCAATTGGACATTTTTACAATTCAAAATCAACTTTTTGCAAAACAAATTCAGTGCTCCCAATTCTTAACCGATTACGTTGGGTTTGGGTATGTTAAATGGAAATAGGATTCTTAAATGATTTGTTGGAAGAAGTTCTGGAATACGGCTACCTGGAATGGAACTTGGCCATTTCATAACTAATACTGATGAGAGTTTGTATGTTGGATAAAAATGGGATTCTTAAATCATTTATGGAAATGTTCTGGAATATGGTCACGTGGGACGTAATTCGATAATTTCTTAACCCATTATTCTGAAATTGGATATGGTGGATGAAAATGGGATTCTTAAATAATTTTTGAATGAAGTTCTGAAATATAGCCACCTAACTAGGTAATAAGCAGGCGTCTTTCTTGAAGCAAGTGGCTCATGATGTTAGCATGTTTCTGGTAAGGCTGAGTGCCTTAACATCTATCACCAGTATGCGACCCACTCATGTAATTAGTGGGTTGAACGGCAAGCCAGCTACCTACTCTCACAAAAAAATCACGTTATGAACCCTACACAAAGGGCTCGGTTAAATTTATAGTATTTTTATCAACAACGACCTCGAAAACGGTTCACGAAAATATGGAATATGATGTCTTTTAAGACCTCGAGATCTCCAAAACCTTTCGAGCCAAGCGCAAATTTACACTTTTGATGCACTCGCAATAGAAGAGCACAAATGGTCTGGAAGTTAATTCCATAAAACAACCAATAATTATACTCTCCACTACAGCAATAATCAGAAAAGAGGAAATATAGGATTCGGTTTCTCATCCTCTGGCGAGTACAGCAGTTTATCATTTTATAATTTCATATTTATCCAAAGTGCCGAATTCCATCAATATCGGTTAAGTAATAGCCGTGTCCGGTTCTAGATCGTTTTTTTAAAAAACTTCTTCTAGAAATCATTAATGAATCTCATTTCCATTAAAAAAAATCCAATCCTATAGTAATCGGTTAAATCCTGCCGAAGTTCCGTCCAAGGTGGCCATATTCCAGAACTTCTTCCATAAATCATTTAAGATCCTGTTTTTATCCAACAAACCCAATTATCTTATAATCGGTTGAATAATGACCGCGTTCGAGGTAGCCTTTTCCATAACTTCTTCCAGTAACATTTTAGAATCCCATTTCAATCCAACATTTAAAACCTCATCGTAATCTGTTAAAAATAGGCCGAGTTCCGTCTCAGATGGTCATATTCCAGAGCTCCTCTGAAAAATTATTTAAGAAACCCATTTCCATCCAACATACCCAATCCTAACATATTGGGTTAAGAATTGGGAACACTGAGTTTGTTTTGCAAAAAGTTGATTTTGAATTGTACAAATTTACACTTAAAATACTGAAACTTAAATTTGTTTTAAAAATATTTCAATTTATTCTACATTTAATTGAAGTTACTTTAAAAAAACACGAATTTGCTTTGCAAAAAATTGTGCTTGATTTAGGAAAAATTAACAATGAAGTATAAAAAATTGTGGTTGACTTGTAAAAAGTTGTGAATGAATTTGTCGTACAATTCGATAGTTGTTAAAGGAATGTAGACGATTTAAAGAAGACACAATTTATTGCTAATAATTTTGATATTTGCGAGATCTAAAGTTTCTTCGGGGGTCGGATAAGGCAAATTTTCGTCTTGTAATTAACCTTTTCGACTCGAAACATCTCCGCAGAAGAAATTTTCGCCCGAAAAATAACTCTATGGGTTTCCTCTTGGTAGCAGAGTGAATCGGTAGCAGTATTCATTCATTGATCTTCCTAATAAATCTATAAAGGATCGTTCGAATCTATCAGCCTTCAGTCATCTCATTATTTCCGAAAGAGTGGAATGGGGTCTTTCGATTTGACCGTTTACTTCGCTCTTGTAGGGAAGAATCTTGAATACTCTAATCTTTAAGGATTCTTCCGTCATCGACACTATTGAATTTGAGCAAAATGTAGGTTCGTTGTCGATTACAACGACTTCGGGTACATTGAAAAATAATAGGATATCTGAGCGATTCCTTGATATCCTCTATTGCTCTAGACTTTATTGGTTTGCCTATATCGAATTTAGTCAATTTATCTATGGCAGTAAGGACTAACTGGCTTTCAGTTGAGTAAATATCCATGTGTATAGTGTATCCCGGATAGGGAATAGAGGTAGGATTAATGACTTGTTTATTCGGGTGACGGACTTGTTTTTTCGGGTGATTCTCCCTACATGTAGTAGTACATCATGTATGTGAAGTTAGCCCAGAAAGTCATCCCAGAAACAATAAATTTTTGCATCAGGCAACACTAAAGTTGTATGTTTATACAAGCCCAGGATTTCACTAAAATTATTTAAATTTACTCTAATTCAGCCCAAGAAAAATTAAAACCTCGTAATAAATCATATTGCATGGAAAGAAAAAATATATTCGGAACCCAGACATATTTAATCGAAAAAATTTCAAATTTTATTACATTAAACTAAATATACATGTCAGTTAATAGTGCTAGTCACAACGGTGGTATTGGCTTGCAATTTGTACGGTTTGTAAAAGACGAGAATACTGACAAGTTGTTATTATTAGGCTTGGTTTCCGGAACTCTTTGCTTCCAGGAGTTATTGATGAAAATCCCCGTCAAATATATTGGCCCATTCAATTATGAGCCTGTAGCACCAATCGCAACTGTAGGATTATCTTGAAATTTTCAAGGTCAGTAACGGACATGATTATAAGTGAGTGCTACTAGGTTTGGTTTCCGGAACTTGCGGTTTCTGGGAACCAGACGGTAGGCAGGCCGTATAATGACAAATTGTGACTATTAGGTTTGGTTTCCGGAACTCTTTGCTTCAAACAGGTCTAATAATCTCAATACAGTTCGTTACTGTAGATTTTACATTTATATCCATAACCAATTTTATAAAAAAATTACGAAAACTTTTGGGCCATACACATTTAAATAAATGTATAAATCCACAAAAGTGGTACGGGGGACGAAGTCCGAGATGCATACCTCCTCGCGGTGCTCCCTGGGTAATTCCAAATGAATCAGGCAATGTAGTGTAGAGTATCATAAAAAAGTCTATATGAAATTCTGAGTCATAGCCATTATATGTACGGCTTCTCATTGGAACAATATACCATTAAGAATTTGCTCTTCAGGTTAGGGGTCGCTGAAACACTCCCAGTCATTAGCCAGGCGAATGGTTAAAATGTGTCCATGATAGGTATGAAATGTTTCGAGATTCTTCACTTAAAATATGCTTAAATTATTTCAAGTACACAGATCAAATTTCCATGAAAATTTCAAGACAATCAAAGTTGTGATTAGCACTACAGGCGCACACGTGTTTGGCCCAAAGGATGAATTGTTTTACTTCATAGTTCCCAGAAACCGCAAGTTCCGGAAACCAAACCTAGTAGCACTCACTTATAATCATGTCCGTTACTAACCTTGAAAATTTCAAGATAATCCTACAGTTGCGATTGGCGCTACAGGCTCATAATTGAATGGGCCAATATATTTGACGGGGATTTTCATCAATAACTCCTGGAAGCAAAGAGTTCCGGAAACCAAGCCTAATAGTAACAACTTGTCATTATACTGCCTACGTACCATACAAATTTCAAGAAAATCGTACCGTTCTGATCGGCGCTACAGGCGCACACGTGTTTGGCCCAAAGGATGAATTATTTTACTTCATAGTTCCCAGAAACCGCAAGTTCCGGAAACCAAACCTAGTAGCACTCACTTATAATCATGACCTTGAAATTTTCAAGATAATCCTACCGTTGCGATTGGTGCTACAGGCTCATAATTGAATAGGCCAATACATTTGACTGGGATTTGCTTCAATAACTCCTGGAAGCGAAGAGTTCCGGAAACTAAACCTAATAGTAACAACTCGTCAGTATTCTCGTCTTTTACAAACCATACAAATTGCAAGCCAATACCACCGTTGTGACTAGCACTATTAACTGACATGTATATTTAGTTTAATGTAATTAAATTTGAAATTTTTTCGATTAAATATGTCTGGGTTCCGAATATATTTTTTCTTTCCATGCAATATGATTTATTACGAGGTTTTAATTTTTCTTGGGCTGAATTAGAGTAAATTTAAATAATTTTATTGAAATCCTGGGCTAGTATAAACATACAACTTTAGTGTTGCCTGATGCAAAAATTTATTTTTTCTGGGATGACTTTCTGGGCTAACTTCACATACATTAGTACATCGCTTACCAAGGAACTTAAATTTCTTACTCATCCTTGGGAATTAGTACTGTTGGATGATTTGTTCCCTGTTCTCTTCGGCATTACGGTCAGCTCTTCCATAAGTTGTCAATAGTACTTCATCCTATTCTTTTCGTTCGTGATGTCTCTCACTATTCTACGGGTGTAGCGTATTTTGTAATTTCGAAAGTGTGTTGGGTACACTTCTTGGATTATATACATTATTCTCTCAGTTGTGTTTAAACCGTTTATTGTGGATGGGTTCAAGTATCTTTTGAACAAATTTACTACGTCCGCATGGATGAAATTCAGTTTGATTATTGTGTGGCATACGTAATTTGGAAAAGGTGTTTGTATCTGATAAGAGTCCTTGTTACCTGTTTTCAATATTAGATGATTTTGAAAGACGTTGATGGGAGCTTTAATTCTTGGGATCAGATCATGTGCGGAACTATCGTCACTGTGTTGGGTTGCTGCTGCTACTACATTTGTTCTTCCTGGCTTATACTTCAGTTCGTAATTATACTATTCGAGTATAGCCTTCCACTTTTTCATTTTAGAGTTGATATTTTTATTACTAAGGGCGAATGTAAGGGGTTGGTGATTTGTTAATATTTGCACTTTCCGGCTTCCGTATAGAAAATTCCTTAGCGTCGTAAGGGCCCAGATGATTATCACCATTTCCTTTTCATTGGCGGCGTTGTTCTGCACGTAGTGCGAAGTTTGACGCATCAGTGGTCAATTGAAAATCGTTTTAGAAATTCGGGAACGGTAGTATGGCCTCGTTTGAAAAGAGAGAATTTTTTATTTTCTAGAGGCAGAAACTTGCTCGTTAGTAAAATTCACTTGCTTGGTTCTTGAAGCGGTTTTGGATACATGTCCACCCCTTAAAACTGAAGTCAAGGGTTTGGCAAGTTTAGCGTAATCCTTGATGAAATGGCGATAGAATCCAGGAATTGCCAAGATTGATATGAGTTCCTTTACTGTTTTAGGCATGGGGAAACGATTTTTTGGTGATAACAAAACCTATTATACGGGATCTCTGAGACTCATGTAATTTACCATAAGCTACAATCCTTTTACATGCATATGTTACGGTAAAAGCCCGAAATCGGTAAATGTCCGAATAAAAATTTGAAAAAACTGTTTTATTGCTTCGGAATCTATGAAAAGAGAGTCCGATATTTTCGAAATGGTTCACCCTTCACCCCACGGACTATTTTTTATGGCATTCGCGCAAATTCGAATTTGGAATAGTAAGGACTGACGGCTTTACTAAATCTCGAGCTCGCGGGAAGTAATTGTGCCTCCTATGACGGTTAGCCCTTTGATGGGGAATAAATGAAACTACGGGATGTAGGGAGGAGAAGTCAACAAACATTTCGTAACCATCTGACCTCTGGACAACCGATTTTTAATCGTGTAAACGAATTTAAAAAATTAAAATTTCGGACATTTATCGATTTCGGGCTTTTACCGTAACACATATACTCTATTCCTGATGATTAAAACAATTTCTGAAAATTATAAAATGAAATAGAAAATCTTAATCTATTTTATAAACAAAATTTTTGATATTTACACTTTTTAGAAATGTACACTTGTGCAAATATCTGTCCAAAATCTATATTTTGTCTAAAAAATTATTTTTTGCAACTCGCATAAATTTCTGACCAAATTATAAAAGTTTCCAATTATTTAAAAGTGTTAAAAAACTTCACACCGGTAATAGAAACTAGATTACAATAAAAGTTCCGCAATTTTGAACCACATATTTCACGCCTCCTCAACAAAGTCCACACCTGGCATGAGATCTCCCCACATAAGTACCACTTCTGGTTCTGTTAGCTACTTCAGGAAACTCAATTTTATTATCTTTTGAAATTTAGCTGATTGCTAAAAATGACGCTGGATCAACTCTAAAGATCGCAGTTTTCAACTTATATGATTGACTTGATCAGATGCGTTTTTTGCCCCATAAAATCATCTGACATTTCTGGTCTTCTGTCGCGACAAGCACCTGCCTAAACATCTTCTCGATGTTTGACGATATCCGACATTATTATGCTGCTGCATAATAAGAACCTGCAAAGATTTGCCGTTCTGTGCTACCCAGCAATAACCCATCCAAAAATTGTATTTATAACAATTGGGTGTATGATAGCGCCTGCGATTTTCCTATCACAAATAACTCGGAAAATTAGTCGGCTCCGATCAGAAATCAACGGTTCCCGGAATATTATATTTTGGCTCGGCTAGTGGAAGATTGCTCAAGTGTTTCCATGAATCAAGTTCCAGCTTAGAAGGTAGAATGACCAATGTAACAATCAATAAAATGTATGCTTGAATACAAATTCCTTCATCTGAGTAAATATATGACATTGATACAGTAACTTTACCTCTATTAGATGCACATTATCTCTCGGCCTCAAAATCTAAGAGAATGCGGCATTTTAGCGAATAACTCATATTAGATTTAGCTTTTACTAAGGCAGTAGGTAATTATATATTATTGAGGTGAATCGACGTATCAAACGAATTTGATTTACGAGTTGTCGATGGATGTGCATTTGGCATTGTCTGAAATTGCTTATTTTTCCGGTTGATTTTATTATTTGTTTCAACTGTTAGTCATGTGGTACTAGACACAGAAGGAACTGGCCCTTCAGTGGCCATTCACGTCAAACATCTTCCCTCCCAAACATCTTCTTCCCATATTTCAACACGAGGGCGGAACTAGTAGGCGGGGTAATACGCATTTCTTGAAATTTAGTTGGTTTTGAGTGCGGGAGCGAGTGTGACGCTTTTTATTTCCGATGTCATGTACGCAGCATCACTCTTACAAAAATAAGAGGAATGTGCACAGTTAGTGAAATTAAAACATCGATTATTGGCCTTCACAAATTCCTGTCGTTGTACTACTGACGTATCGTTAAATTTGTGCAATTTATTAGCAAATGATCTTTGAATTTACAGACCGAACAAACTGATGTGCTGGATGCATGTAGGTTTTGAGTTTGCTTAAAATTCTTAATTTTAGATGGTTGTGGTATCACAATTGTATAACACGACTTCATACTTTCCAAAGCATTGGCTCGTTGTTGCAAAAAATCAAAGAGTTCTTCTAGCGTAGGAAAGTTCGATTCCGCGATAGGTTTAGCCCACAACATTCTGCTTTCATCAACAAGCTTGTATTCTAGAATGCGAGTCAACTAGTGCTCATACATTCCATTGATCAGCTTTCTGGAATGAAGGTATGCCCAAAAACATATCTACAAATTTTCCAACCGTGTGTTTTTTCATCGTAGTTAACATCTGTGATCGTGAAGTGCTCTAAAAAACGTGCTGCCTCGTATCGTAAAAAACTATTGAGGTATTATAATTTCTGCATTAACGAACTATTCTCGTGTATAGTGGCATTAAATAAATCCGAAAACGATTGCCACTCTGTATAGTCGCTTTACGTCGGCTGTGTGTATGCCAGATTTAATAGTGCTTTGTGGTAGGCGTGTAATAAGTTCTACGTAAACGTTCTAATTAATCTGTTTAATTTGGCTACGACGTGGTAATAATTTTTTTCAAAATCTTCCATATCCGATATCTCGGTTTCACACATCTTAAATATTACCATGTCCAAAGCTGTAAGCTCCTTAAGTAGAATAGGGAGCTCGATCTAATCGAATAGATAAGCACTCACCATCCAATACATCATATTGTATGGATATACCTGGATATTGGCATACTTCATGATATTTTATTAAATAATGTTTATCAGATATACGAGTATTATCAACACATTATAATGTGAAACAAATTACCTTTAAACAAATTTAAACTTCCTTTTGATACACATACGTTACATGTTATCTGGAGGATGTATAAATTAAATAAGACCAATTTTTCGTGAAAGAACCTAAATAAACATAAATGAGTATCAAATTTGTGTGTATTTGATTTGCTTTCATTTTCCAACCTAAATTGTTTATTTTTTTGACCTGAAATAAATAATGATTTCAAAATTGCCTTCAATCAATTTTCAATTGTATATCCTATCCGAACTGTGCGGAGACCAAAAAAAAGAAAATCTAAACTTGAATGCCATGAATTTAGATTTGGTTCATAAAACCGTATATGTGTAATGATTTATATTGTATGCAACGTGATTTATTCAAAATCACGTACGAGAAAAAAGATCGAAAAAATTAGCAGTTTTATAAAGAAATTATAAAAGACGGGAAGGAGTAATATAAAGAATTTGGTGTGGCGCGAACGGAGAAAGATAAGAAAATATTTCGTTTCGTATTAACTTTTATCATTTTCATTTTGACAGCAATTCCCATGATTTACATAGCTGCGATTCAGTATCTGTTTCGCGAGATTCTTTTATATATGTTTGTTGCTGTAAAAAATTAACTGCTTCGTGAACTGAAGGCGTTAAATATGTACATGATTCTGGAAAAATGTTTTCGTTCAGCCCGAGAACACTGACAGTGATTGTATTGCTACTTCATGTTACTGTATCGTTTATGAGTACATAATTTTTTATTAGTGAGAATTGGTATTATGTCGGATTTACGATTTTTTTTAACAATTTTATTTATATATTGGTAGGTAATTATGTAAACCTGCGGGAGCAGAATCTACTTCTTATCAATAAATACATTTTATAATTTTAAATTATAAAATTTGTCACAGCCATCGTTTTCTTCTTTAATCGTGAAGACAGCAATTTCGGATGGGGTGATAGTTTCCCTGCATAGACGATTCGCATCTTTAGTAATTCGTGTTTGAGAGTTAGGGTGCTAAGGTCCTTATATATTGTATATTTTTGTTTTTTACGAACCAGGGTGCTTAATGTGCAATAATAAACTTTACGGTAATAGAGAAGTATTCCCTAAACTTTCCTAGCCATTTAAATCCACCATTTTTGTTTAAACGTATGCGAAAAACTTCGTATAAACGAGATATTTATAAAATATATGAAAAAATGCAAATAAGTACGGCGATGAAGTACTTGTAAAGAGGTCAATTTGCATATCGTAGGGTTTTTCCGAGCATTTTTCCAAATTCCAGCAACACCACTACCAAATACTAAGCGCACTTTTGAGTTGTTCTGGATCAAAACTAACAGATAAACACCATTCCATTGTAAAATCTAGGGATCCCGGTTGTTTTAGGAAATAAAATTTGTAAAGAGATCAATTTGCATATCGTTCACTCAACGAATGTTCACTTAAAGTCGAAGTAATCAATTACATAGCTCAATGGAAAAAAATATTTAATTTTTCAATGGAAAACAAATAGAATGCAATGGCGTAAATGTTGCTAATCGACATCCATCTCTTAAAATCGATGCACACGGAACGACAGCTTGTACTATGACCAAGCGACATATATTTAAAATGGCGGGCGATTTGGATGTGTTCAAGCATATTGAATGCATTCATCTTCAGCGTCGAGTTTCTACTGTACACCTAATAAATTCATTTTTCCACCTCCATTAACTTTTCGATAAGAAAAACCTTTTCTTTGTGTTCTTTGAAGCAGTATTTCACGAATGGGTTTTCGACGTTCGAAGTTTCTTTCTTTTAATTCATGTGGAACCCAGTTGTTAGCTTCTTGAATCATTCGGATTGTTTGTAAACGTTTTGCAACAGTTGATCGATCCACATTTAATGCTACAGCCAATTCTGATTGTGTTTTTGCAAACCATTCTTTGCACGTAGTATTCGATGGTGCATTTCCACCGTAAATTTCTACAAGCAAACGATAAGTTTCCGATGCACTTTAATTTGCAATAAAATAATGTAATAATACTTCCTGCAAATGATGTTTATTTGGAAAGGGTTGTTCTACGAAGTGGTATTTATCTGTTAGTGGTGATCCAGAACAACGCAAAAAGTTGCTTAGTATTTGGTAGCGGTGTTTCTCGAATTGGAAAAATAGCTCGGAAAAACTCTACGATATGCAAATTGATCTCTTTACAAGTACTTCATCACCGTACTTATTTGCATTTTTTCATATACGAAATCGTAATTTATAATTTACTCGTTTATACGAAGTTTTACGCATATATGGAAACAAACATGGCGGATTTTAATTTTTAGGAAAGTTTAGGAAATACTTCACTATCATGAGCAAACACGTGAAGTTTTTCCTAAATAATCCTAATTCTATTTTTAGGATAGTTTAGGAAATAGTTCCTACGAATACTTTACTAATAGTTTCTTTATCTCGAATTTCCTCTCAAGCCTGCCAGCGTGAACCACCGATAATTCAGGTTTGGAGTGAATACGATTTCAAGGTGATCAGCGAAGGATTTCGCTTTTGTCTCGTCATTTCTAGTCCATTTGCCGTTAGAAAGACGAATTGGCGCGTTTGGTTTCAGAGGCCTTTTAATGTATTTAGTGGCCTTCCATAATGAATAGTTTGTGTCCGAATGAGGAGATAATTCCTTAACCCTTTTTAATGCATGAATTTTTTAAAGCCAAATAAAATGTGAGTAATTATTGCTGGTCTGGTAATTAGGAAAATATTAATAAAAACATCAGAAAAGTTTTGAATTCCCCGGAATTTTCCATTTTCTGCATTCTAGTATTTTGTTACATTTTAAAATACATATAAATATTTAATAATTCAATAAAGAAAAAATAATAATGCCGAAACTGCAATTCTACGACCATATATTTGTCAGATTATATAAATTATTTAATGATTACGCAATTTCACATTTCTCACAAACGCAGAAAGAAAATTGCATGCATGTAGGATTGTTGCAACGCTGGCGTATTGGATTCCATTTCGGACAATGACCAATGCGATCTTGTCTTACCTCTATTGGCGGTATTCTAGCAGAAGCCGTTTTTCGTCTTTTGATTTCAATAAGTCTCGAATGTTTAGTGAATGGCCGTCCTCTCTTGTGAAATTCTCCCATACGACACAGAGTTTCTGCGATAGAAATTTTAAAATCTGGTAGAGATAGCAGCTTACTGTTGCCCTTTACGAATTCAGCTCGCCTCAAGAGTAATAATGTGATTAATATTGCAAAATGCGTATGAAAAAATTCGTCTTTACTTATATAAAAGCCATGCATTGCATAAAGCTAGATCCAATAAATGGTAAAATATTCGCAAGTACCATTTTCTAGAGCGTAACCGAATTTTATAACGACCCAAGTGACTATTTAAGTCAAATCCTCCCATATGTTTCCGGTATTCCCGAATTATAGCTGAACAATTCACATGAAGCAAACCTGAAATAAAATAGTTGAATTAGGGTGTTTTTTTAGGAGGTTTGTTTTTCCGATAGATGTCGTTTTATTTTATGACAGTTGTTTTGACAGCTCAAAGTGGCATTTCTACTCAGTATTGTTTGGCAAATCATTATGAATAGGTTAACTCCAGAACAACGTTTTCAAATCGTGGAAATTTATTTTCAAAATCAGTGTTCAATTAAAAATGTTTATAGAGCACTTCGTGAATTTTATGGTGCACATAATCGTCCGTCAGAGACCACCATAAAGAACGTAATTACCAAATTTCGGTCTACATTCACTCTTTTGGATGCCAAGCCACCGACAAGAATGAGAAGAGTTCGTACAGAAGAAAATATTGCTGTCGTTGAGGCCAGTGTCGAAGAAAACGACAATTTATCGATTCGTCGTCGTGCTCAGCAAATTGGACTTTGTCCATCGACTTTATGGAAAATTTTACGTAAAGATTTGGGTTTGGTGCCATACAAAATTCAATTGGTGCAAGAATTAAAGCCACACGACCATCGTTTGCGCCGTGAATTCAGTGATTGGTCGTTAAATCAATTGAACGAAGATCCATTTTTTTACCGTAAAATTCTCTTCAGTGATGAGGCGCATTTTTGGTTAAATGGATACGTCAACAAACAAAATTGTCGCATTTGGAGCAAAGATAATCCACACGCCGTTCTAGAATTACCAATGCATCCTGATAAATGTACTGTTTGGTGCGGTCTATGGGCTGGTGGGATCATCGGTCCATATTTCTTTAAAAATGAGGAAGGACGACGCGTTACCGTGAATGGAAATCGATACAGAACCATGTTAAATGAGTTTTTGTTGTCAAATCTTGAAGATATGGATATGAATGAAATGTGGTTTCAACAATATGGTGCCACTTGCCATACAGCACGTGAAACAATCGACTTATTGAAAGAAACTTTCAACGACAACATTATTTCGAGAAATGGTCCGGTGAATTGGCCTCCGCGTTCGTGCGATTTGACGCCACTCGATTACTTTTTGTGGGGATACGTGAAGTCATTGGTTTATGTGGATAAACCTCAATCGATTGACGCTTTGGAAACCAATATTCAACGTGTCATTGCTGACATACGCCCTCAAATGCTTGAAAAAGTGCTGGAAAATTGGACCTCCAGAATGACATTTGTGAAAAATAGTCGTGGTAGCCATATGCCAGAAATTGTGTTTAAATGTTAAATGCCAAAAAATTATCTACCAAATAAAAAAAAATTTTGGTCATTTCATAATTTTATATGTGTTTTATTCAAAAAAAAAATCGGCAACCTCTTAAAAAAACACCCTTTACATCTTTATGTAAAATAATAGGGGTTTCATTTCTTACCCAAGTGTTTGTCATGCCTTTCTGAGTTAGAAAACGGGTCCTTTCCCATAAAATTTGAAGCTATGTTCACCACTTTGGTATCTTTCCAAAATACTAGGGCTAATTGGTCACCATCTATTTCACCAACAAGTTCATGTGAAAATCCGCGATCCTTTTTTCCAACTTTTATCGTCGAGCATCAACGAGTTTGGGATACGGTTTCGTCGAACTGTATCTATACACAAAATACCTGTATTTTTGAACTCAAGAATTAAGAGAACTGATGTATAATAATTATCGTAGAAACACTTATAATTTTTATTGAATGGAACATTTCTTTCGTGTATTGGATCACTTGGTTTGATTATCAACTACTAGACTCCAATATCTCAGAATGCTGCTAATTGTAACTATTAAAGTTAAAAGGCATATTCCAATGCACCGATAGATACCATTTTCACTGAATGTGAATGGTCTGGAGACGTCTTTTTGTGCAGCATGTAAATTTGACTGTCCAACAATATGCGAAACTAATTGTTTATCAAGAAAATAAACAAAATACGAAAAAGGAGAATCCTATTCCCACACATCACTTGACAATGTTGTGCCTAGAATTTCAGTCTCTAGAATTTTATTACTTTATTATAGTTAAATTCAATTAAAATATATTATAACTGTTATTTCCGATTAAGTGATGTTGCCGTTGTTATTTACGAACAAAATGATATATAACACGAGTCTTGAACAAAACAAATATGAAGTTAGCAGTCATTTAAATAAAATACAGTTAAGACAGGTTTGCATAATATGATCCATCTTGTTTTTTGCATTAGGCTTTGCAATTTTCTTGTGTTTTGCATCTGGCGATCGATTAACTTGTCTGATGCGTCTTAAGCGGCTTTTCTCTGTTAACATTTCTTTTTATTTTCAGCGTTGTTTTAGTAAATCATTAAAGTTTCCCATAGCAATGTGTATATACAGTTAGCCGTCTGCAGTGCAGACGTCAGGTCGATATGCGGACTGATCTCCATCTTAAATTTCAACCAGTTATTGAAGGTGTTCATTAGATGGTTGTTTGTAGAACATGGCTTTTGGTCAGCCCAGTAATGTAGTAAAACCGGAGAGTGATCAGAAGATAATTCTAAAAGTGGTTTACCGTAAATTATTTCTCGGTTTATTTTACTTGTGACTGTAAAATCAAGGACACCGGAATATTCATTAATTGACGTCCGCTAGGAGTAATCAATCTTGAACTCCAATAGGTATGTTTGGCATTAAAGCCGTCGGTAACCATAAAACCCAAGGATGTAAATTTTTCTTCTAAATATATATCTGTCGAAACGTTATTATTTGGCAAGCAATATACTGAAGAGATGACTAAACTTTCTATAACGAGGTCAACACATACAGAGGTTGTTTCAATTTCCTCAGTGCAATACTCAGTTAGAACATAATGTCAAATCCGATTTTTAATAATAATAGCAATTGGATGGATATTTATTGCTTTCATAGATCGAATAACCGAGCTAATCAAAAACTCAAACGTGCTCATATTCGCATTTTTCGTACCTGTCAATGGGATGCTGGATCCGAAGATACTTCAAGAAGACATCGATAGATTAAGTGAGCGGTGTGATCGAAACTCGCTTTAATTAAATATTAAGAAATGCAAAATTATAACTTTCCGTCGTAAAATTACTTCATACAAAGTCAACAACGATACTTCGAGTTCGCAAAGAGTCAATGAGATTACAGACTTAGGTGTGACATTTCTCGAAAATGCCAGTTTCAATAGGCATATTGAAAATTGTATTGCGAAAGATAACTTATGTTCACAGTTGAAAAGAAGCTTCTAATTTACTTGTTAAAGAAAAGTGACTGGGATTACGACCACAATTTACCATTCCATGAAAACGTGGCTCGGTTACCCCGTACTCATCAAGATGCACGGATTACAAAATATGCTCGCTTGAAAATAGACGAGTTCTCTTAAGCGCGGCTTGCGGTTACATTGATTCAGCTTACATTTTGCAAACATATCATTTCATGTACCTTGCAGAACATTTCGAAAGCATGAGTTTTTAGCACTAGAACACCATTCCATAAACTATGGAAAAAATAAACCCATTAATAGGTTGTCTAAATCATTCAACATCATCGACGACCTATTTGACTTTAATTTTGCAACCGAAAACTTCAAAAATACACTGAAGAATTATTTTTAAAGTTTTTAATGATTTTTTAATTGATTGATTGATTTTATTTTAATTGATTTATATTTTGGTCTTAAAATTTTGTTGTATCAATTTTTTATATAATTTTTGTCTCAAACTACACAGAATAGATTTCTTTAAATAAATAAATAAATGGCTTCTCCTCGACATCTGCCCAAGGGATGTTTTGTGTCATAAACTTCGTAACTATTTATTATGAAATTGTGTCAGTGTGAAATAAGATCAATTTCGTGTTTTGCTAGGAAATGTTGTAATTCGAGTTTCTGTTGGTTTATAGCGTTTCC
Source organism: Nephrotoma guestfalica (assembly GCA_963691935.1). Classification (NCBI taxonomy): domain Eukaryota; kingdom Metazoa; phylum Arthropoda; class Insecta; order Diptera; family Tipulidae; genus Nephrotoma; species Nephrotoma guestfalica. Next base: position 224,208,266 of record OY829913.1, on the reverse strand, counting down.
GTTCCAGTGGCATATGTGGCATTGCTTGTAGCATATTTTGCATTGTTGTCATTAAATGCATCATCAATTGCATGCGGTTATTAGGTTTAGGATAGGTTTAGCATTTGAGGATTCACCTTAGAGAACCGTATGTTGGTTTGCTGGTTGATGTTCCGGGCGAACGAGAGTCATTTGGCGTATGCGAAGGTATATTATTCTGTGCATCTGGTGTAGTTTTATACTGCCGCCTAGGACGTGACAATTTAATAATATTTCTCTAGACTAGGCATCCTCGGAAATTTTCAGTGTAGTTTTCACCACTATCGCTGCATTTTTTTTCTGTTGAGAAGTTTTTGGTTTTGCTGTCGTTCCCCGCATACGACGCACTCTATATCAACTTGCAATAAGTCCTTGAGTGACCGTATTCTTAGCAGTTTCCCTTTTTCAAAATGTTTTCGGGTGGATCCAGTTCAACTTTGATCATTGGCTGTGGTTGCTTCAAGTGGTTCATGATTCTATAGAAAGTCTGTGTCTTCAATCCACATATGGAGATTGATGCCTTTAATAATGACAGAAAGACCCTTAGAAGACTTCAATCGGTATGTATGCATAATAGTTTCTGTTGTGAGCATCGTAATGATTAATGACATTGACATCTCTATAGTCGTGTATCTTGCCACGTAGTAAACTTGTCACGTGAAATGTTTTTCCATTCGTTACCACGCTTGATTTGAGTTCTTGCACCATCTTGTGTGTATTGGTTTCAAGAAAGTAGGTTGAAGGTGGCTTGTTTTTTCGATTAGCCTGTTGTAGAATATTTTCATTTATAGTTTTGCTCTGATTCTTTTCGGTGATCGTTTCAAATCGGTTTTTAGTGGTATTTTGAATTTTTCAACGTCCGATTTCTTACTTACCTGTAGTTTTTCCTTTTTTGGGCTATCCCTTTTCCGTTTTACAGTAATATAGCGATCGATTTCAACTTGTGTCGGCTAGTGTCGCTACTATACTTTTCGAGGAGTATATTCATAGGGTCATCTACCATTTCTTGCTTCATATTCAACATTGAAGTTAAAATTGATCATTTGACAATACTTGATCCTGTCCCCATACTACTTCTTAAGGAGTGTTCAATTCCGTAAAGGTGTTTGTACTTCCGTGAACCGTACTGAATGAACAACCCACCAGACTCACAACCTCAGAAGTATTGATTTTAGCTATATATGGTGTATTAACCAATCGTTGAATCACTACATCACTTTACGGATTTACGGATGAGCTTAATAAATAACCGCATTACGAGATAAATTATTTTATAGTGAACACATTAAAAAGCAAATAAAGTTTAACTGGAGATACACTATGATTATATTATTTTAGATTTAACACGATAATACTGGTGTAAGATAGTACAAAACATATTGTCAGATTCAAGAACGACGAGATTCAAAAGCTTCGAAAAGAAGTTGAAAATACAGAACAGTCTCAAGCATGACGAGATAGAGATGCGGAGATTCATCACGCATTTATCTAAAAAATGAAAGCCAATCTATTCGCGAGGAAGCAAATAATCTTTCGAACGTTTCACTAGAAGTACATAATTGTGGACCAATGAATAGCCTTCGCCAGTTTTGTAAGTGAATTGGATGCCGACAGTAATGAGCCATTTTATTTTTAGAGAATTGATGGCGAATCCGGATAATCTGAAAAACAAACATTTTCGAGAAAACATCCGGTCCTATAATAGTTCCATTTCTATTACCTCAATTGTAGCGAAAAAAGGCATTTAAAAATTATATTCATTTATTACAACTGATTTGCAAACCATCTAGTGATTTACCTTTCATAGTTTATATCCTTATTTAGAGGGTTGTACCCTAAGTCTCCTTTAAAGGCCGTCTATTGGTTTATTTTTAAATCATATAGGCTATGGCAACACTTTTTTGAACGGTTTGCTTCAAATTTTGTCAACTCGTCAGCCTGATATTCCGCATCACAAAACAATCATCTTTTCGCTTAAGAAGCGTCTCGAAATATTGAAAACTTAGTTGCAAAGTCAGTGTTGCGTAGCCGAAACCATTTTGAAAGAAATATGGGTTGTGAAAGAGCGCCAATGGGAACCGCTGTAGTAAAATTGTTGAAGAAAGTTCGCAAGAAAGGATTGCTATTGGATAACATAAGTGGTCCCCGAGCTCGGACAGTGCGCATGCCCGAGGATATTGCGGCTGTGGTCTGTAGTGTATTACAGAATCCACCGACCTCAACTCGACGCCGACCGCAGCAACTGACCATTAGTCACACCAGACAGAAGTAAATACTGCATAAAGACTTTGGATTGTTTGCCTATGAGGTCCAGATGACAGTGTTGAAAGTAAATGACCATCTGCTTCGTTATCAGCTGCTCTGTGTGGGCCAGAGGCCAGCTTTATATTACGTCGATTTACGGTCGAAAAGCCGTATTTGGGTTTGGGTTTAAGAACAGCCACACATAATCGTATTGAAATCAATGCATCCACTAAGAGTGACTGTTTGGTGTGGATTTTGGAGTAGTGGCATAATTGGCCCTTTTTTCGAAAACGCTGCTGGAAACGCCGTTGTCGTCAATGGTGAATGTTACAGAGCCATGCTGACCAACTTTGTATAGCTTCAAATCGACGCTATGAATGTGAACAATCTTTGGTTTCAAAAAGATGGCGTCACACCCCATACAAACCGAAAAACAATCAATTTCTTGTGCACCAAATTTGACAACCGAATATTTAGCCGTTTTGGAGATGACAATTGGCCTCCGCGAAGCTGTGATTTGACGCCTGGAACTTTTTCCATGTGGTTTCGTTAAGGATTGATATTATGCGGGTAATCTAGTCATAATTCCTGCTTTAAAACATAACATTGCGCCAATTATTTGTGAAATAGGCGCCGAAATCAACGAAAACGTACTTATAAACTGCTGACTCACAGGGGGGCTTACCTTAAGGCCAGTAGAGGGAGCTACATGAACGAAATTATTTTTCGTTCTTAAATCGGAGACTCCAACCTACACAATAAAAAAAAGTTTCCACAAAATGTATACTTATTTTAAAGCGTTTAAAAAAAACTTTTAAATGGCCCACCCTTTATTTACTTTTTCATTTCTATAAATACATTCAATTTAAGTTTAATTTAACGATATCTTTTTTATTGAAACGCCTCTCCAACGGTGCTCCGTTTTATTTCTCCTAAATGTTTTAATACTGCTTCCGATACATTTTATACCACATTTTCATCCACTCTGCTCGTGTTTGGTTAGTTTCTGTCAAGGTAGTATCAGCAGAAACTTCTTCCGTATGAATTTCGTTTTCGTCCCATAAATCACCAGCCTCTCTACATAAATTGTGTTGAACGCAACATCCTAACACAAATATGCACATCCGCATGCTGCGTAAATCTTTGTTTAAGAAACCCAAAATCGTTTTCGACTTTGACCCTCGTCTGTCAGTTAACAAAAACGCTCTCAAAGGATACGCTGCATCTCCAGGACTATGGTATTGTGCACAGCGAGTTCACTAATCACGTATTTTACTTGGATATCCAATAAATACATCGAGAAACTTTTTGTTGGCATCACAAATTCCTTCAAACGTGATAGAAATTAACCATGTCCGTCATATATGTAGAACGTACCTTGTTGACTGGCTTATGGATATATATATATGTAACATCTATCGATACAACCGATTACGCTTGGAAAACCGGCAAGCTGAAATTATAAAAAAGATTATAAGAATCCAATGAAATTTTAACTATTTTTTGTATTACCTCCTCATATGCTCTCGATTTTTCACGCGTAGTTCCCATCCGTAGTTGGGAAGTGAATGTGTTGATCCAATACGTAATACAGGAATTCCAAGAAGTTTTGTATGGTGACTATGGGCAGTTGATTCGGAGACGCTAAAATGATTCGCGACCCTGTATGTATGTCTCCTTGTTTTCAGCAAACCTATAACCACGTATTTTGAGAATGTATTATAAACAGAAGAGCGCTAAACATTGCGACGTAGCAGTTACACTCTCTCTTCCAGCTTTGTAATATTTATAGAATGCCGAGTTTGCATATTTTTATATAAGTGAGTTAGCTGTAATTCACGAAACCTGAAAATTACTATGAAACTATAAACACGAAAAATAGGTTTGAACCAATTTAGTAAAAAACAATACAAATTTGTCTATAACTCACTTCTTAATCTTAATATACCATTACATCGTTGACAAAATTTTGTATATGCTTTTCTGCGCTCTTTCAAATAATTTACTCTGCATCCTCGTAAATTCATCTTCATCCGATTAAGAAAAATAGCACACACAATCATCATCTAACAATAACGAGGAAGACGATTCCACCGATTCTTCAGCTATTTACAACATAATTAAACTAGATTAACTTTAGTTAACACTTTTCACACACTAACTCAAACCGCAAATGATGTATTATATGTCATGAGTCATGACATTTATAAACGTCAAAGCAAAAAAAATTACCAAGTTCAACATAAAATCAAATCACTATGTTTTTGATTTGAAAAAGCAAATAGATGACGACATTGTTTTACGTAGCACCAGAGCCAATGGAAAAGATAGCATTCACTGTCGCCGGACGGCCATTCTTCCAGTTTGTCGACATACCGTTTGGGCTTGTAATACAGCCCAAGCGATGTGTCAACTTATGGACTAGTTTATCCCTAATTATTACATGACAGGGTATTTGTCTACCTGGATGATCTACTAGCCGTGTCAGCGACTTTCACAGTTCACGTTATTTTACTATCGGAAGTAGCGAGTTTGTTACGTTTCGCAAATCTCACTATAAATGTAGAGAAAAGTAAATTCATGCTGAAGAAGACAATATACTTTGGAACGTGATTGGTGACGGATACGTTAGAGGAGTGGATCTGTTAAAAGTCTAGGCAGTAGCCAAATACTCCGCACCCCGTACGTCGCAACAAATAAGACTATTCATGGGGATGACCACGCACTAAAAAATGGAATCAACCAGTCCACGATGTGTTCAATAAGCTTAAACTTTGTTTAATTTCCGCCTGTGCTAAAGAACCCATGCAAACACTAGCGAGCGGACTAGCGGAAGTTAAATAAAGCTCAGCTTAAATATATCGAATAACCCATTTACTATAATCAGTTCACTCCAGCCAGCCTAAAATGTCTTATGGACCAGAAGTACTTATCTGAGCGTCTAGTAAGGTGGGCCTTAAAACTTCGCACGAATTCATTATTGAATACAGAAAAGGCACACATAATATCGTTCCCGACATTCTGTTTCGAGTAAATGTGGATGAATGTAATATAAAGACCGATGAAACTACTAATGAATATGGATGCACCAGAATTTCAATACATAGAGTATCAAGAGAAAATTCAGGCTAGAGTAGATCACCCGAAAGCAATCACCAACTTTAAAGTCGTTAATGGTAAGATGTATATTAATCTCACGAAGTCGCCTCACCATGAAACTGGTATTTAACAGTGAAAATTAGTGGTACACAACTGTACTCACAACTGACCTTATACGACAAGCGCATAATCCACCAACTGCAGCTCCCCAAGGGATTTTCAAGATATTAGACATGTTAAAGCATCATTTCTAATGGTCTCCAATGTCTAACCAAGTGAAAAGATTTGTGAATGGTTGCGAATCATGTAAGAAAAGCAAACTTGTAAATTTTTCAACTCGGCTGTAAATGGGGAAATTAATAGAATCAGTCAGGCCATTTCAGAAGTTCTATATAGATTGTCTAGGTCCTTACCCTCGGATAACGAGCGGATTTACGCATATCATGATCATTTTAGATTTGCGCCTCTACGTCTCGCATTAGCTGTACGAGTTTGTCAGTTTTTAGTGGATAGTGTTTCAGTTATACGGAGTTACTGAGGTGTTATTTTCGGATAATGGTCCCTAATTCAAATCTACTCTTCTAGCCATCTTAATGAATAAATACGGAGTGTAACGAGAGTTTACTGCTATTAACGCCCCTTAATCAAACGTAACGGAGCGTGTAAACAGGTCGATTCTGACAACGATCCGGTCATACATTAAAGGTGGCCATAAAAAATGGGATCATTATATAGACGAGATCGCAGCTTTTTGCCAACCTATCTGGAATTTGACCAGCACAAAATAATGCATGGATCTAGGTATAAACTCTTAAAGAAGTTGCATTCCTTAGGTGATAATAATATTGGCGTAGCAACTCCAGCTGAGCGTTTAAGTAAGATACCATAAAAACGAAACCGCATTTTACTTATTTTTGATTAGAATTTTTCTTGTGCGCGGTAACTGGAATTAACACTATTTTCGTGACCAACAGATTTATAATTAAAAAATAGAATAAATAAATAATTTACAACACACGGTTCAACACATTTCTTTGGTGGGCATAAAACGAGTGCCACTGTGATGAAACGACTTACTTTAGCGGTTGAATTTTACGCTACATCAACAGATCCCTCGTTATCTCTTGGGGGACAGTAGTACAGTTGCCCGCCAGTTGGGGACGGTGGGATGGATCCTTGTCACCCGCTACTGAAACCTAGCAGTTTTGATTACTCATACGGTGATTGTCAGCTGTTTAGATGGATATGGAACGGCATTTGTATTATATTAGTTGATCGTGTACAATTTTTAAAGGTCATAGTAAATAAACTAAATGAACGGGATCTTAAATTAATTATTCACATTAATTATTCACAATTACAACCAATTATTTTCCTTTCCCGAAATTTTCCCCTGCCCATAGTAAAACCAAAATAAACTATTTATACGAACTTGGACAGTGAGTTAGTTTAGTGATCAAGTGTATGCGCATGGTGCCTAAGAGCTGCTTGTCAAGACTGGGTCAAGCCGAGTCCAATATAACTTTGCGTTGTTGTTTTTTGCTTTTCATTTACACGATAAAAAGTGCGTGTCTTAAACTGCGTGTGCTTGGTTAAGTAACAGTGCAGTAAAACAGTGACAAACTACGAAACTAGGAATTCGTTGAAAAAATTTGCTGTTCGTGCGAATTCCGTCCATTTTCGGTAGAGTGTGTAGTACTGTTCGAATTGAGTAGCAGCCCGAAGCAGCGCGGGTTGTTCGAACCACTCCACTACAACGGAAGTAGCCAGCACAATCCAGTTGAGTTGCCATTTTCCACTCTTTAATTTTTTCGTATTCTCTTGTTCGTGATCGTTTTAATGGTAAGACCACGCCGCGTTGCGTTGCAAGGTCACCTATTGTGGAGACCGTTGATTAGTACGATCGCTTTTTGATTCAAGCGGTGGCTTTTGTGTTGTTCTAAACGTTGTAAAGGCACGTTACAATAGTCAACAAAGAAATATCAAAATATCTCAAAATTTGTTATAAGAACGATGGAAAAACGAATGGTTTGTCAAATTTTATTTTTATTACAAAATTTTACTGTTTGTGGTTTTATAAATTTAAGGCTTATAGGCTGGTACGAAGCCGACGTAAAACGAAAGGTTCGCGGGTCTCCAAAATTAACCAGATAATTTTATAACTTCATGTTAAAATAAGTTTATGGGGGTTTGTTTAACAACAAATTAAAAAAATTGATGAAATGCCAAATAGCTTACTTTTATCGTACCTGCAGATAAAAATGAAGTGAAAAAGTGTAGAGAATTTTCCTTTTCGCTTTTATCATTTTTATGTAAATTTCATTTCACTTCAGCTGCATACTAGGCTTAAGTATGAAAATTAGAACTATGAAATAAAATAATATAAATTATAAATAAATAAAGTTAATTTTGCGTTTCTATTTACAACATTATTTTAAGCTTCATACAATTATTGAAAATCATAAATTGGGTAAGAACGAATACTTCGCTAGAAAGTCTAATTATCTTGTAATAGAAAAACCTTATGGTTCGTAAACCGGTCAACTTGTTTAGAGGGGTATGAACAGTTGTAATCAAAATTAAATTATTTTAAATATTAAAATAAATTTTATGATTAATTTAACATTTTTGTTGTTGAAAATTTGACAGATCTCCAATAGTCTTTGGAGAATTCTCACAACACAGTTTTAAGATGACTTTGCTAAAAAAAATTAGTCTTACTTACCAAAAATATCTCGATTAAGCCAGTCTAACGATTCTTAACGTTAGAATCGGAGTGTTAATTTGATATAATTTCAAATCAGCACACGCAGCGGCCTCTTAATTTTATTTGTAGAAAGTCGTTGTAGTACTACTATAAGTATTTTTGTACTATGTTTTTTTTAAGTTTATATTTTTTAGCAATAAATTTCTCAGAATTCATCACACTCGTAAACGTTGCAAACTTCCTCCCAAATGGCTACCAATTTAACGAACGCAGTTGTGTTTACAAAAAAAAATATGATATCGGAAATGCCATTTCAATAATTGTATAAACGTTCGTTCAATTCTAGGTCACAAAAGGACATGATAATATGTTTACTATGGGTAGCTTATGTTGTTTGCATCGGTTCAGTATATACTCGTTATTTAGTGGTAGATTTTGTTCCTCATATTATTTCAAAAATACATTACCTAGGTATCGTTATGCTACGTTATTTTCATTTTTACTAAGTAATAGAAAAGTAAAATAAATAGAAATGTAAATTTATGTACTGCAAGACGTAACATACACGTAGGTACTATTTCGAAAAAAAATTACAAGTTATTTATACCCTTATGTATGTATTATACATAAAACATAATTCATCCGTAACATTTAACACTCTCGATACATTTTATTCCAACCTACATTTTTACCGTGCTCGATGGTAAATTGTTATACATAAATTAGAAAACCATTCCCTTCTCTTGGCGCTTATATATTCTACTTACATCAATATATGTGTGTAATGTGTATGCGACATTCACAAATATGTATGAACATCTACGAACATAATATAAAAGGTTACAGGCGTAACCAAAACATTAATTAAAATGGCACGAAAAATTATATGTATACGAATCTGGTTCTATTCGTACATGATAATTCCCAAACGAATAGTAAACTTCTGCTAAAAATATATTCAACTAAATTATGATAAGTGATAAGGTACATTGAGCAAAAAAGTTTATTAAAGAATATAAATTAGGCATAGGGTATTTACGCGTTCTCGACATTATTGGCGTATACACGTACAAAGTTGCCGTCTCTGTATTTTGGATTGCACCTTAACATCTGCACTGAGATCGTGAAATGCAATAAGAAAAAACAATTATTTCAAAATATTTCAATGGACCAGAATTATTTTATATGAAAAGATAAATAAGCGAAAGTTTTACATCAAAATTGTATTCTACAACTATTACGCGAACCAAGACTTGTGAAAATGGGCCAGTACATTAACTTCCGAAAATCTTCTGGTTTGTGGTCATTGTTCTCAAAATTGGATAGAAATTACCTTTGTCCACGAAGACCCTGTTAAAGGTAGCTGATACTTTCCAGCCGAAAGTAAAAAAATCGATAATGCAGATAGTGTCTTTGCTATCTCAGCCGAAAATACAATATGTTATGTCAAATATTAATATGCATCAGCCGACATTTTTCAGCCGATATTTTTCAGCCGAAAGTGTTTTTTTACCAAAAATATATGTTTTCTACAACAACAAAAATCAACTGAAACCATTTAAAAAATTCAAAAATTTAGATCAATTTTCATGTGGGGAGTTCGGGAAAACTCGATTGAATATATCGCACACACAAAATTTGAAAATTTCTAAATATAGACCGTTTATAGTGTCATGGTTGGAAATAGGGAAATAGATTCAAATGAAAGGTCTTAATGATGCTCGCACCTGGAAAAAATTTCAGGTAAATTTTCATGTGGGGAGTCCGGGAAAACTTGATTGAATATATCGCACACACAAAATTTGAAAATTTATAAATATTGACCGTTTAAAGTGTCATGGTTGGAAATAGGGAAATAGATTCAAATGAAAGGTCTTAATGATGCTCGCACCTGGAAAAAATTGCAGGTCAATTTTCTTGTGGGGACTCCGGGAAAACATGATTGAATATATCGCACACATAAAATTTAAAAATTTCTAAATATTGACCGTTTAAAGTGTCATGGTTGAAAATCGATTCAAATGAAAGGTCTTAATGATGCTCACACCTGGAAAAAATTTCAGGTCAATTTTCTAGTGGGGAGTCCGGGAAAACTCGATTGAATGACCATGACACTTTAAACGGTCAATATTTAGAAATTTTCAAATTTTGTGTGTGCGATATATTCAATCAAGTTTTCCCGGACTCCCCACATGAAAATTGACCTGAAATTTTTTCCAGGTGCGAGCATCATTAAGACCTTTCATTTGAATCTATTTCCAACCATGACACTTTAAACGGGTTATATTTAGAAATTTTCAAGTTTTGTGTGTGCGATATATTCAATCAAGTTTTCCCGGACTCCCCACATGAAAATTGACCTGCAATTTTTTCCAGGTGCGAGTATCATTAAGACCTTTCATTTGAATCTATTTCCCTATTTCCAACCATGACACTTTAAACGGTCAATATTTATAAATTTTCAAATTTTGTGTGTGCGATATATTCAATCAAGTTTTCCCGGACTCCCCACATGAAAATTGGCCTGAAATTTTATCCAGGTGCGAGCATCATTAAGACCTTTCATTTGAATCTATTTCCAACCATGACACTTTAACCGGGTTATATTTAGAAATTTTCAAGTTTTGTGTGTGCGATATATTCAATCAAGTTTTCCCGGACTCCCCACATGAAAATTGACCTGCAATTTATTCCAGGTGCGAGTATCATTAAGACCTTTCATTTGAATCTATTTCCCTATTTCCAACCATGACACTTTAAACGGTCAATATTTATAAATTTTCAAATTTGTGTGTGCGATATATTCAATCGAGTTTTCCCGGACTCCCCACATGAAAATTGACCTGAAATTTTTTCCAGGTACGAGCATCATTAAGACCTTTCATTTGAATCTATTTCCAACCATGACACTTTAAACGGTCAATATTTAGAAATTTTTAAATTTTATGTGTGCGATATATTCAATCATGTTTTCCCGGAGTCCCCACAAGAAAATTGACCTGCAATTTTTTCCAGGTGCGAGCATCATTAAGACCTTTCATTTGAATCTATTTCCCTATTTCCAACCATGACACTTTAAACGGTCAATATTTATAAATTTTCAAATTTTGTGTGTGCGATATATTCAATCAAGTTTTCCCGGACTCCCCACATGAAAATTGACCTGAAATTTTTTCCAGGTGCGAGCATCATTGAGACCTTTCATTTGAAGCGATTTTCAACCATGTCACTTTAAACGGTCAATATTTAGAAATTTTCAAATTTTGTGTGTGCGATATATTCAATTGAGTTTTCCCGGACTCCCCACATGAAAATTGACCTGCAATTTTTTCCAGGTGCGAGCATCATTAAGACCTTTCATATGAATCTATTTCCAATCATGACACTTTAAACGGTCAATATTTAGAAATTTTTAAATTTTGTATTTTTATGTTTATTTGCAATTTCCCAACAGTAAAATGAATTTTTCCGAATAACTATAAATCCTATTAAAAATATTGATTAGTGTTTTATTTTTAATGGTTTAAATTTTTTTTGTTGTAGAAAACAAATATTTGTTGTATAAAAAACACTTTCCGCTGAAAAATATCGGCTGATGCATATTAATAATTGACATAACATATTGTATTTTCGGCTGAGATAGCAAAGACACTATCTGCATTATCGACTTTTTTAAACTTTCGGCTGGAAACTATCGGCTTACTTTAATAGTATTTCACGAAGACCATGCACTCCACATCTATAGTATTTTCTTAATTTTGTCCCGTATCTTATGAATCGAAATCTGTTTATTTGACATATCCAGCAAAATAAATAATTTGTGACTTCAAACTCTTGACGTACTCTCAGTTGGTTTGTTGTAACTTTTTTGACAAGCGATTTATCTATAGTGGTATTCATGAATTAGCACGCTATGTATTTTTTTTATTAACAAATAACTTTTTAAAATTTTTGGTATAATTCACAAACTGTATGTAAGCTATGTAACTGTGAAATTTCCGATATTTACTAAAATGGTATTCATCAAATGTAACTCGGCTCTATAAACGGAAGTTTTGTTCTGTAACTTTGCAGCACCAAATTTGATGACGTAACGTTACATTTCACGATTTCAATAGCGAAAACTCAAAAATATTGTCAATATTTGAAACGGTTTTCGCATATATATGTTGGTACTAATAGCATCTCTATACCAACAAAAACTGAAGTTAATCAAAATTATAGTTTTTGAGCTTTTAAAAAAAACATATTTGTTTAAGATTTATTACTTCTCTTATATACACCTAAATGTTGATAATGCAATACACACACGTACAGTCGAATCAAATAGTTTTTCTTCGATATGCACAGAAAAAATATTGTTCTTGTATACAAACGAATGAAGGCAACTGTACTAATAAGTTGTTTGACGACTGTGCAATACATTCTTATTTTAATTAACTTACGTAAAATTCAATATTTTTACATACAAACAAAGCAAATTTCAAGTGGGGTCGGCGATTGATCGTCGTAGAGGAAGGAGAGGAGCTTAAAATAAAATACCTATACCTATATGCTTAAAATTAGTATATTCAATATATACATACATTTCTATTTTTTGTTTTTGCGCTTGTGTTGAGTGAGAACTGAGAATAGATTATTATGATCATGCTTACCGCATATTCGTTCGAGGTGTCAGGCAGCAGAAGCTTGCCCGGATTCGGCTGTCAGGTCAACATTTTTGACATTACAAGTTCTTTTAACACGAGAGTCTTGACCGGACAAGTTGCTCGGGCCAATTTTGGAAAATCGCGATATTTTGTCACATTTTGTAGAAGGTGTACGCATACATGTATACAAGAATAAACGTCACAACGTAAATGTCAGGACGGGGACAGCGCGCCATTTGTACAGTTCAGTTTTAAATTTATTTTGGCTTTTAATAAATTTATTAGGATTGTAAGGATAATTTGTAATTTTGTGCTACGTATTTTCAAAATATCTTGTGTGTTTTTGCTTTTGATGGATTTGTTAGGGTTGTGAGGATGATTTGTAATTTTGTTTGTGCGACGTGTTTTCAAAATATCTTGTGTACTAGAATGTTGTGTTTATGTGCGGAATTGTGTAGTTTCTTATGTTTTTAACTGAAAATTATTGATATTGAGTGGTAGGTGAGTTGATAGGATTGAGAAGTGGGAGACACTATATTGAGCATTTTAATTCTTTGCTTTGTAATTTTTTATTATGCCGATGCTAGCAGGCTGGAGTGATGAACCCGACATTTATAATAAACAATTTTTTGTCTTTCTTTTCACAAGTACTGCTACAGGGGTCGGTCGAATTTCTTTCATATTCGTTTGCGTAACGTCCGGGTGGGTTTTTGTTGTAAAGGTAAACGAATGTGCTATTAGTATAAAACAAAATTTTACGGGGATAAATATATGACGAAATTGGATAAAAACTAATAGCATGTTCGTTTAGTTTTACAACCAAAATTTGCCCGGATTTTGTGTGAACGAGTATGAAGGAAGTTTGACCGACTTTTGTACTTGTGTTTGTGAGTGGAATGCCAGGGGGTTGTTTATTATAAATGCCGGGTTTATCATTTCGGCTTCTTGGCATCGGTATGGTGAAGAGTTGTAAAGCGGGGAAATGGAATGTTCAATATGGTGTCTCCCATTTGTCAATTTTGTTAATTTGTTTACCATACAATATCAATAATTTTCAACTAAAAACATAAGAAATTGTATAGTTTCGCACATAAACGCAACATTTTGGTACGCGGGATATTGTGAAGGTGCGTCGCACAAACAAGATTACAAATTATCCTTACAATTTTAGTAGATCTGTTGAAAGCAGAAACGCACGGGATGTTTTGGGGATACGTCGCACAAGGTTAGAAATTATCCTTACAATTTTGATGAATTTATTCGAAGCGGGAATAAATTTAAGACTGAATTGTACAAGTGGCGCGTTGTCTTTGTTTTGATATTTGTGTTGTGGCGTTTACTTTTGTATGTATGTGTGCGTACATTTTTTGTAAAATCTGACAAAATATCGCGATTTTTGGGAATTGGCCCGGGCAATTTGTTCGGTCAAGATTTATGTGTTGAGAGAGTTTGTAATGTCAAGGGTGTTGGCCTGACGGCTGGGTCCGGGCGGGTTTTTGTTGCCTGACGTTTCGAAAGAATATGCGATAATCAAGCATGATGGTGGTTTATTCTGTATTATTCGTTTTCTCATCTGTCAAGGATGAATTCATTCATTCATATACACCCATCCTCCGATTTACACGGTAGATTGGTTCCGCAGAAAATGTATTATCACATTCATATATACAGATCCTTGTAGAAATATAAATTAATAATTTATGAATTTGAATTTTAGGTTTTAGTGGAAAATTAAATTAAATTTCTTATTATTCTTGTTTTGAACGTGATAATAATAACTTAACGAATTTTGGAACTCTAGTTTAGGGCACGTATATGCAGGCGGCTGTTTAACTTTATAACTTTGCTATTTCCGCGAATATTTGAATTTTTGGAATTACAGGGAAGCTATGGAGTAAATTTGAAATGCAGTCAAATTTCCTGTATGTAGATAGTTTTTCGGGATCATGCACTTTTTAATTAAATTATTTTCTAGATTATTTGGAAGACTGTAAATTGGTAAAGGTTTTGGTTAACTTGTTCTAGGTTGGATAAATAATTATCTACGATATATAGATATATATATATATATATATATATATATATATATATATATATATATATATATATATATATATATATATATATATATATATATATATATATATATATATATATATATATATATATATATATATGTACAATAGTTAACTATCGTAGATTAATTTTTAATATCTTATTTTATTATTTTCTGATTTATTTATTTTATAATTAAAGCATTGACCAATTAATTGGGTTATTTGATTATCATGGATCCTACAGATGTTCTAGCTACTTATTATTAATTCTGTTATCTTACAGATTCCTGATTACTTTAAAAGTTTTATTTAATTTTGGTTGAATTTGTTTAGGTATTTGGGATTCTAAAGCTGTGACAAACATTCATTATTAATACATTACCTTACAGATTCCAGATTATCTGTTTTTGGAACCAGTTCTCGTTTGGTCATTTTCTATTTTTATAAATATTTGTATTAGATTAGGGATGACAAGGACAAGTGACTTTCATAAATGTTTTTTTATAAATAAATCCATCAAATCAACTGACTTAGAAGTTAGGAAGGCCGTGCGTGCCTTTCCTACTTTGATACTACAATATTTAGATTCGATTTATTTTAAGAGAACCAAATTAATTTAGTTAATACTAATCATTACTTTACATTTATTTTATTCAAGTATAATTTTATTATATTGCATATTGTCCTAAATAATCAATTAACTATGGTTTCAGGAAATTCTATTGTAAGTTGTGGAGTTGCAGGAGAGGAGAATTAGATTAATACATTTTTTATGATTTAGGTAGCAGGAACATAATAATTTAGTATTAGATTTCAGGAAACCTGCAGATACGAGTACTTGTGAAATAATATTTCTTTGTATTTTTAATTGCTGATTGTGTAGATTAGAATTATATGGTCATTATGTTACTAACTATTGACTTTATCTAGGTGTCTGTAACCGGGCCGATTAAATCAATCAATTTTGTTTATGAAGCCGGAAGTTATTAATGCAGAACTAAATTTCAGGAGATTTGCCAGGTGTACGTGAAATAATAATATTTTGTTCTCAGGTTGCTGATTTAGAGAAGCAATTGTTGAAGACGAATACCATCATTATCCATTAAATCTATTAAGCATTTATCCTTCCTCGAGTAGATTAGAAGTAGATTAGAATTGTGTTGTGCCGTACAATCGCTAGGTGTCTGAAACCGGATCGTTCCGTCCCAAAAAAAACCTTTCCTATCCTTCCTATTGTTATGTGTAAGCAGGCTGTAGGAATAGGCCCGGCGTTATCCGGGACACTTGTCCAGTACTTGGTCCTACAGTCCAATCAATCAATCAATCAATACAAACAAAACAAATTTCAAGTATTCGAATTTGATAGAATATTTTAAAATAAAATGTAATTTGTGTAGTTTATGAATATCATTTTTTAAAACATTGTATCTTTTTCTCTGTAAGCAATTTTACAAATCAATGTTGCCTACTAAAAATCTGCCTATTGAGAAAAATTTAATTTGTTCATACATTTAGTGAAATCACCGAAAACAAACATATTACCATTTTTTACTGTTCCATAGCGGCCATTACACAATCAATATTAATTTCGTTACTTGTAATGACAATACTACCTAAATGAATGCATCATTACTTCATCATTAATTTTCATGTTTACACTACAAAAATTATACTGTGGTTGTCATTTCTGTTTTGGAATAGTCCCGTTTCGTATTCCATATTCCATATTATAATGAATAAAAGCTCGTATTGCTATTATTTTAGCTTAAGTTTTTAAAATGAAAACGGGCGCCGAATTTGGATAAAAGACTGGCTCCAAAAACGGGACCATTACTCCCATGTCGTCTTATTAAAAGACATCGGAAATACAAATGCAATTGATTTTTAAAAATTATTTTGAATGAAGGAAGTGGGATCCACTGGGGATTAGTGGAACCGTATTCAATAAGACTGCACACGCATATGCGGCGAAGCATTCCCGTTAACGAACGGCTTGCACTAACTTTACGATACTTAGCCACTGGTAGGAGCTTCAAAGTTCTAAAGTTTTCGGCGGTCGAAACATGTGAAGTGATTATTTTTGTTTTAAACGATTGCGTTAAGATAAGTTTGTGTAGATTCAAATAAAAATAATGTAATTTATTGAAAAATGAAAATAGGACTATTAAAATATTTAAAATTGAATTCACGGCATGTAATTTAAAAAAAAAAAGTACTGCGGTTGTGGTGAATGGTTCTGTAACTTGAGAATCCGAGTTATATTCTGTTACAGATATCGATTCTTGGCTGTCACTACATTCCGAAGAACAAGTTCATTAATCCTCGTTTATTTTCGATTCTCTAGTCAGTGTACTCTGCCTAACCTCATACACCACGTCATTGATGGCTTTTTCAGCAAGAAACATTTGTCGTGCATCGAACATTATTAATTGTTCCCCCAAGTTTTGGCGATACTGGGTATCTGTATTCTGTACCTTTTACACATCCGAATTTTCAAGAAACTCGCACGCTTTTGGTGGTGGTGGTGGTGACAAAATCAATGATAGTAATGGCGTCGGATTCGATGATGTAGATGGCCCTCTTGACACTGTCGCTTTGAGTAGACTAAAAATAATTGAGTAGACTAATAATTATTCTCAATTCGGAATTGTCTATTTTATTTTATGTTAATAAATTAATATTGTATTTTTAGTTTCCTAGAACTCCTCTAATTCATTAGAACTAACACGCATTTTTTTAAATAACACTGTGGGAGCAATCGACTGCAAACATGTAGCCTTACAAAAACCCAAAAATTCAGGGTTATTTTACCATAATTACAAATGGTTTTACTTAATAGTTTTGTTGGCTGTTACAAATGCAAGAAAGGAGTTTATAATGTTTGGCGTTGGGATGAACGGGCGCATATCGGATGGCGGAGTAATGAATTACTATACATTTGGAGAAATACTGCAGCAACGAGTTTTAAATTTGCCAGAGTTAAAATCATTAACAAACTCAAGTGACAATATGCCATATATTTTCGTCACAGACGAGGCATTTTCATTAGATGTAAATTTGCAAAAGCCATATTTCCAAAAAATACTTAACGAAGCACGACATGTTTACAACAATATACCCTCACGGGCCCGTGTAGTTAGTTGTTGAGAATACTTTCGGAAAACTTGTGTCACGAATTCACGATTAGGCGTATTTCCGAAAGCAATAAACCTTGAACCAAAGTAGGCTGAAAAAATGACAATGGCGTGTTGCTACTTGCTTAATTTTCAAAGAATTCAAATTCGACTTTTCAACCTCCATTTCTGAAGAACAAAATCTAAAAATATTATATTTCACGTTATGTATAAACTTGCGCGGTATTATTAGTTCCTTCGAGTGGTGAAAACACCGTATTTAGATGTGCAGCGAAAGCATTGGCTTTTTCTTCATCGCTTCTCGACCAATTTCCAGTTGGTAGTCTAATCGGTGGATTCGACTTTGTAGGCCCTTTAGGTTTTTTGTTGCCTCACAAAGAATAATCAGTCTTCTCTGTTGCCGAGAGTTCACTTAAATAATTCTGGACACATTGGTTTTCTTCTTCCTGCAGTGCAAATTTGAGGGTTTTGATAGCTCGATTTAGTTTGCCTTTCAACAATGGAGATTTAGTTTGTTGCCGTTGCCGTCGAATTTTCCACTTTACCTGGATTAGTGGCTGGATATTATGTGAAAATTTATTAATTTTATCAGAATTGTTCATGATTGGTGAAGCCTTTTCAGCTGATATTTCCAGTGCCTCTGTGAGTTTCAACATCAATATCTGCTGGTGTTTTTAGCGGGATATTAAGATGACTGTTCTGTTCGACTAGTCTCCTATATTGATTCCAATCAGTTCGTTTGTTCATAGCAATCGGTGGCCTTGACATACGTACGCGCAATGCCTTTGGTTACGCAGACATCAATTAGATCAGGTACTTTATTTTTATCCGTGAGCCAGTAAGTGGGATGACCGGTAGATAACAAATCCAGAGACTGTTCCACTCGAGCTTCATAAAGTTGCTTGCCTTTAGGCGTTGTTAGTTTTGAACCCCATTGAGTATCTTTCGGCGTTTTAATCACCCCTCGCGAGAAATTTATTACCCAGCTGACCAAAATAATCAAAAAACTGCAATGTTTTTATAGCGTGCTTTAGAGGGAAGTACACTGCTGATATCACACAAGGCCATTGATGAAGTATACAAAATTGTGGTTGACTTGTAAAACGTTGTGAACGAACTACAAAAAATTGAGTATCATTTGCAAAATTGTGAATTTGAAATTTAAAACCTATATACTAAGAAACCATAATGCAATCAGAAAAATGTATTAGATATAAATAACACGTGAAGTATACCAATTTTTGGCAGCCGTCGGTGAAAATGTCGCCAAACCAATAACCAACAGATACCATCCGCCGAAGAGGTTTCCGAAGGTCTCATAGTACTAAATCAATACAAAGGAGAAATCGACATTGGACAACAACATCAACAATTCAGGTGTTACCCGCAATGCTACAACCTACATCTGATAGGCATTGTGACCACCATAATTATCATTTCCGTCATATTGATTAAAAGCAGAACATTACGCTTTACTAATTCAATCAACCACGAACCGCTGGATAAAATCAATCATCGCCACTCGAACAAAGATACAGAAACAAATGTCACGCAACCAAAAGACTCAGCCAACGTACCAGCTGAAATAACCAATGAACCAGGCGTGGTTTCACCCAGTAGGAAGTTCTACGGCACTTGAATATTCTAAAATCATCAAATGGGACATTTGAACCCAAGAGGGGAAGAGTTAACACATTCAACAGTTCGGTTCCCACATTATACTGTGGAATCATACTCCCTTAACTGCGATAACAAAACAAACACGTTGAATGACACGTTTTAGCGAATCACCACATTCTTAAACATCTAACCGTTTGGCTTGCGAGTCAATTAGTTAGTTGCTAGTTGTAATCAAGATTTCTAATTGTTAAGTTGTTTAATCATAATTGTCTAAGTTTAAGTTTATATAAAGTGCAATAAAAGTGTATTAAATAACTGGAATCAATAAATAATAAAAAAAATAAAAAATCAGAAATTGATTTTTTTAATAAAATTGACAATCAATCTGGAGTCTGGTAAACCACTTATGGCCCTTTTCGAAAATCAGTAGGATTTTTTCCGTTCAACCTGAAAGACTTTTTTATTGCCCTTGATCATAACTAAGGCTGCAAAACGGACTTTAGTATTATATTCCAATTGCAAGGTTATTCTGCATTCTAAAATTGTTCGAAAACACCATTTATAAGTAACTTTACTTTCATTGAAAATCTTTGCTGTTTGCCTTGGTATCATATATACGAGTACCTAAAAGCTTTTACCATAGCGAAATATTAAAATTAAAAAATATCTATGACTGCCCCACCGCATAAATATATTGTCTTCTATAAAACATAAAGTGTGACACATGATTCCTTACACCGTTAAACATACACATTTCATCGATGCGTTGTCTTTAACCATTGATCCTTACTAGGATATTTATGTATATACTTTTCAACTTTTGTTAGGTTTTTGTCAATTTAACGAAGAGGTGCATGAACCTCCAATTTCACGTTATTGGACATCAATCCACCAAATCGTATGCGTAGAGTGCGTACAGAGGGAAATATTGCTGATGTAGCAGCTAGGATTGAGGAAGACGACAAGATATTCATCCGTCGTAGACACAGCAATTGGGATTATTCAACCACGTGGAAGGTTTTACGCATGGATTTTCGTAAGAAGGCGTATAAAATACAGCTAAGTTTTGGTGAGTGGGCCTTAGACCATCTTGATGAGCAGCCACAGGCAATAAAAGAACTGCCAATTCACCCAGAAAAAATCACTGTTTGGTGCAGTTTATGGTCCGGTGGAATCATCGCTCCGTATGTTTTCAAAGACGTCGAAAGCCGCAACGTTACCGTCAATGGAGCTCGCTATCGTTCGATGATTTCGAACTTTTTTCCCCAAAATGCATGAACTGAATCTGGTCGATATGTGAATTCAGCAAGATAGCGCCACATGATACACAGCCGTGTCCAACATTTATATGAAATATTATTGTAAAATTAAATGATAAACATTGATTTATCGTTTCAATTAAAAATTTCATTCATTTTTGCAATTTTGCTGTGTTTTTTTTAAAATTGTAAGATAAACGCTTAAAAATCACCGATTAGATTATACGTCGACAGCCGCGTACATTACATTGCGTAATCTACCTTGCCTGAAAGTTGCTCGAGATAAAATAAATTCTTGGAGGCAGTGCTATCAATGAATACATTAAATCTAATGACAATTAGATAATCAGCCCGCTACGCATAAAAGGATGTCGAAACTGGAGGGCGAGAGCGATGGATCGAGAGAGTGCGTATTATGTTAAATCAAGAAAAGTTGCTTTTTAATTCAATAAAATTTTATAAAAATTAATTTAATATTTTGAATTATTTATTTCATCTTTTCCTAATGGAATCTTCTAATAAATATAATTCAATTAATTTGGCTTAACAGTGTAATAAATAGCAAGTTAATCTGTAGAATAAGTGGAAAAATCGAACTAGCTCTTAAATACGCAAACAATAAAACCAATGACTCCAAACCTCCTTTAAAAATGCAATCTTGTAGATCTAATTAGAAAATCCCAGTGTATCAATATACATAAACGTTTTATAACCTCAACAATAAATCAATTGCGACCATTATCGAAACCCTATGCTAACAATTCGCCTTCTTACATTCCCACCAAACTGCTAAAGTATATTGGACAATGTAATGTTAAAAAATCGTTTTGTAAATATACTCGTAGCCTCTAAATAATGTATGGTAAGGTTTCGTTATTTTTTGCCAAATTTCTCCAAAGTAAAAAATAATAATCAGTAATCACCCACCATTATTAACCAACAACAAAACCGGTAACCAACAAAAAAAAGGTTTAGGCATTTTAAATTAATGTATTCCTTTATATCTCTATATAAATACAGAAACAACATGAGACCACTAAAAGCTCCATAAACATTATTATCATTAAGGAAAAATATATTTCAGTTGCTTAATATTTTATATTATTTTAATTGGATGAATAAAGAAAAATTACCTGAAACAAAAAACAAAAATATTTAAATTAACTTTTCGTTGGAATAATATTATTCAAGATAATTTACCTTTAAAAACCAAGATTGCGATCAGAGTTTACGATGTTTTTGTAAAAATGTAAATGAATTTTATCGTTGAAGCTTATCTGCCTAAAAATAATTCAGAGTATTTAAGAATTATAATCTTATAAATAAATTTGCCACATAATGCGTGAATCGGAGGAAACATAAACAATCGTAAGTAAATATGCCTAACCTGTCGCGATAATCTTCTGAATCTCCTGATATAATCGACAAGCATCGTAATTTAGGCAGAAGGATAATGCTGTTAGGTTAATAAAACAAATAGATGAATTAAAAATAGTGCAAAAGGCCAAGACAAATTATTTGTGAAAAACTCCAACATATAACTACGGTATGTGGAATGAAAAATACGGAGAGGATGGACTCACTAGATGTCGACAGACGTTTACGTTTATGACTATACGACTATACGTCGTTTAAGACTATAGAAAAATATACAATCCATACGAACCCTATACACAGCTGAAGCGGAACCATATAGGAAAACAACTAGAAGAATAACAACGAGAAAATAAAAATCTCTAGCGTACCATACAAAAAATGAGGAAATTCAGCAGGAAGAAAACTGCATTATCGACACTCGATGGTATCGATGTTATTGAAATCAGCCGAAAATTCAGCATAAAAACTGCATTGTCGACGTCATTTATATTCATTGGTAGAAAAGGTCAGCAGTCATTTTTTGTTGTTTTTAACCGTTTTCTGTAGATAAACTATATTATCGACGTATTTAAAATAGTCGTAGAAAAATTGACTCAATTTTCTTTATGTAAAATGCATTCACATAAGCACATGAATTGTTTTAATAATAAATTAGAAGTAGAAAGTAGAAAAATCCTCCAGCCTCCTGTGGTCATTTTAATAGAAGTGCCCATCCCAGACTAATTTTAGTTGTTCAATTTCGTAAAATATCATAAAACGCGCACTCAAAATTAAATAGCGGCGGAACTTTATGTTTGACCATAAATTGGCCAACATGATACAGAAACTTGTAACTATTATCGAATCATTGTCAGAAAATTAACTTGGAATTGACAATAAAATCGGAATTTTTGTTCCAACCTAATTTTTTTTTGCTTCTTTAAGTGATGTTAAAATCATTTTTCCGATTCCAAATCGCATGCCTATGTGTATTACAGTTTTGGTAATATACCCGTACTTGTATGTGCGGTAGGTAATATCTGCAGTATAGGTTGTCTTTTGCCTATTTGCCTACTACTAGCAAAGCTAGACAAAAACGAGACATACTATACATAAAGAAATTCATAGTCACATAGGTACAGATGTATATTAAGATGTAATATTTCAATATATTTGTTTATTATTAGTATTGTAAAATACTTTCGAGTACATAAAACGGTATGTACTAGTATATAGTATGTACATATATATATTTTACAATAATACTCTGTTTGATGATACAAACATTAAAAAGAAGCAAAATAAATTCATTTCTAAGTGAGACACCGCAATATCGGTCTAATAAATATACTGAAATACCTAGAGTTTTATTTCAAGTTAAAATTATAGCTAAATGCTCTTAGCCTTAAAAAAACAAACAAAAATTACCTAAGTCGAAGGTGACATAAGAAAAAATTTTGGTTAAATTGTGGATCAGAATTACTGCCGAATCCTAAACGGTGAGTTTCTAATGTTCAATTCTTGTGGTTGCTAATGGCCTGAATATGAAGCTAACTTTTTTATGTGTTGTATATTCAAATAATTTAGAGTCCACATAATTTTCAATCGCTTGATGCGGATAAAAAAAAACGTGCTGATACAAAAATTGAGCAGCGGAGTCTCACTATTAATCGCATTGCATATAGCACCAATCGGATATTTATAAATCCACAATTATCTTCGAATTTGCTACAAATTTGGAATCAGTACGGTCAGTAACGTGAGGGTGTGTCCCGAATAACGGTCATCAGGCGTTGTGCCATCCTAAAGGAAAAAAATCAACGGTATCAACGCATCGGTTTATACGTGTATATGAGTATGGTTTCGGGACTAGCTACTGTACCCTATATAAATACATGAGGATAACCACATCGAAGGCGAATAAGATATAAAGATAATAGCCTAAGTTTAAGTGATAAAGTTTTGCTAGTTTAATTTCTAATTTAATCTCAAGAAAGAAAAACAAATCATTTAAATAGCGAGTGAAATTTGATCGCAGATTATTAATTAATTAGTTTATTAAATAAGTGCGCTTCACAGTTAATCGTTTGATTGTGCAGTGAATATAGTTTCTGGTGGTGAAGAAAAGTGTCAGGGCAAAAAAACCGAAATAATCTTTTTTTTTAGCCTACCACACGAATGTCAATTGGAGTACTCTGCGGCAAATTGTGGGTAAGTTTTATGCTTGGCTTAAGCCATAAACTTGTGTTTTTTGCTATATGTTGTTTTAAACATTTTTCTTCACTTCCAAATTAATTAAAAATTTTCCGTAATTATCCATTATGTATTGGTGATGTTAATATTCTTTTAATTGTTCAATCAAACTTGAAAACGATTTTTTTTAATGAATAAATAGTTAAATTATTTAAAAATGGAATAAGTGAGTGTCATTGGTTGATGGTGGTGTGACGAAACGATGAGTAAGGAGTGGTTGTGTCTTTTTGCTAAATTTCAACACGAGAGTTTGTGCTACCTGGAAACTACGGCGACAATGAGCCCTATACAGCCCGACTGTAGTCTACCCGTTTCGAGCGTGTTGGTCGTCGTAAGGGTTAGTAACAAACTATCGGCAATGACAAATCGGTGGACATTCTGATAGAAGTGTCATCCCAGACTAATTTTCGTTGTTCAAAT
The DNA here is from genome assembly GCA_963691935.1 of Nephrotoma guestfalica. NCBI lineage: Eukaryota > Metazoa > Arthropoda > Insecta > Diptera > Tipulidae > Nephrotoma > Nephrotoma guestfalica. The sequence continues at coordinate 224,183,450 of OY829913.1, read as the reverse complement.
TCGTAAAACATTATAAAACGTGCACTTAAAATTAAATAGCGAGAATTATCACGTTCAGCGGGTCATTATACTCGCTCGGTAGATAGGAGTCCAGAACTTATCTAAATCAACAAGTTTGTGGACCTTTTAAACCCTAAGGCTGTACAATTTTTCTACTTTTCAACGAAACCAATACATTTCCCGTGTCACGTATATTCGAATAGCGGGAATTCCCACGATCAACGGGTCGTCATACTCGCTCGGTAGAAAGGAGGTCAATAATGCAGTTTTTCTGCTAATTTCAGTAGCATGATAAAAAACTGTAATACCCTCAAATAAAATTTAAAACAAACAATTTGACAAACAATCGTGTCAAACAAAATCTTATAAATAAAATTATAAAATTGAAACAAACTTTTATTTTGTATTAAAATGTTGAATTAAATTTTTAAATGTAATTACACGTTTCCTTCTCAGAGATTTGAATTCCACTTTGTTGAAGTGCCGCTAACACCAGAAATAGTCTAAAAGGGTTGTTAAATTGTTCATTTAGCCAGCTTGTTTGGATCTTCCTAACCAGGACTGCAAATTACCTACAAATATTTTTATTTCAATTTTGAGTTTGAGTGAAAATGATAAACGACCAGTAACATGCCATCCCACAGATTTGGACGCAGATTGCGTGAGCACAGCAAATACGTTGCTAAATTGCCTATTCAGTCAACTTGATTGAAACTTGCTAACCATTACAGCAAATTTGTTAACAGTTTCTGTCTTTTTATTTTGAGTTTGAGCGGAAATGGTAAACAATCATTAACGACCTTCCCAGGGATTTGCACTCACAGTGCGTGATCATCTCATATAGGTTGCTAAATTGCTCATGAAATTATTTTGAAATTTTGCATTTCTATTTTCAGTTTGATTGGAAATAATAAACTGCCATTAAGCCACCCTCCCAGACATTTGGACTCAGGTTCACCTCAAATAAGTTACTAAATTGATTTTCGTGCCAGGCTAGCAGGACAGCAAATTTAAAATGAATTTTTGTGTTTCTATTTTGAGCTTGAGTGAAAATGATAAACGGCCATTAACACGCCATCCCAGAGATTTGGACGCAAGTTGCGTGAGCACCGCAAATTGGTTGCTAGATTGCCTATCCAGCCTGTCTAACTGAAATTTTCTAACCAAGACCTCAAATATGTTAAGAATTTTTGAATCTATATTTTGATTTGCATTGAAATTTCGCGAGTGCCTGATTGAAACTTTCTAACCAGGACAGCAAATTTGTTGGCAAACGCCCATTAACACGCCTTCCTTTTGTTATGTGGGTATCGGCGATATGGGTGTGAACAATGTGGGTGTAAGCAAGGTAGGTGTCGGCTATAAAGCCTCCGGGTTTGTGGTTGTCGGCAATGTGGTTGTTTTGCTTCTAGCCGTAGAACTATTCCTGATAATTATATTGCTCTTTTCAAAATCTAAAGCTCTTCTATGATGAAGTTATAACACTTTGCTAATTCTCGAACTGATATATCAATATCATATGAGGTTTATTTTGGCCGTTTAAATGTCAACGAGCTGGGTGTATTGGCAAAGTGGCTGTCGGCGATATGGTTGTCAGCGTTCTGGTTATCGGTAATGTGAGATTAGGCAATTTGTTCGATAAGGCGATTTGTTTGTGTGGGCTCAGTGGGCGTGTCGGCCAAAATCCCTGGCGGCGGCGATGATGTGGTCCATCTGGCCGAACGGCGATGTTGTTGTCGACAATATGGGCACATTTCATATTTTATGACCAAAGTTAATTAGCACTATTTCAGCCAATCTAGCACTATTTTCACGTCAATTTGGCATCCATGGACAATAATAGTTGAGCTTTCCTTCTCGTTCCGCCTACCTAAGTGACGCACCTACTATACAACCATCACAAATGTCGAGATCTAAACGAATCTGATAATATTTTTACGGTCTCCCATTATTTGTATTTTAAGTTTGTGGAGTCATAATTCGTAAAGAAATATCCCAACCAACTTTGTCTGTGGGAATCGTAAAAAGTAAAAATAATTCTAATAATGTTCTCTCGATGTAATAAGACAATCAAATATTTGAAATATAGATTTCTTATCTCATGATTTCGTTTATTCGTACTAAAATATTTCTGTCATTCGTGTACATGATTCAATTGATTTTTATTCGATTTTTCCTTCCAAAAATAAACTTAAAGGGTGGTGGATACGAGGAGGAATTCATACCAAAGTATTATGTACAAAATATTTGCGAACACATTTCAAAAAAGGATTTCTTGCTTCATATCACACACGAAATATAGATTTCATTTTATTATTTCAGAATCCATTATGTATATTCATGTCGTACATTATATGTGTTTGATAAAGTCGATGAAATTTATTGTTGCTGGAAATTTGCTGTTCAGCTAAATAAATAATTACAAGCTATACAGTGAGTAGGTACGGAAATAATTGAAATTAAAATAAAAACGTATTGATAATTTTTGCGAAGGAGTATTTTTATAATTTATGTATACATACTTCCTGATACTCCTGTACATGCGATGTGATATTCTGGTATAAATTCAAAGAAAAGTAAAATAAAGATTAACAGCGGAATTTATTTTTATCCGTCACACAGGAAACAGTTTTTATGCGATACGAGTATGTACTTGCCATGTGCATGTATCAATATATGTATATGAAAATACAATAAAATCCATTTTTATGTTTTCACCAAATGCTAAAGTTTTGATTTACACTTAAGACATATTATGTGGAAAAATACTTTAAGGGTATTGCAAATAATTTTGCTACTACACATACTCGTAATGTTGGAGGTTGTCTTGAACATAGTTACTACTACAGGCGTACGAAACGAAATATCCTTTTAAAAGCTTTTAAGACTTCAAGCTTAATCTAAACACATATAATTGAAATATTTTTGATACGATTATTCTATATAAATTTAAGGTAAATGCATGAAGATAAGCCAGATTACGTGTGTATAGCGGTCGTGCATTATGAATTTTTTTACTTTGGAACTTTCTTAGAACTCAAATATTTACAAAATAAATATTTTTATGGTAGATGGAATAAACTTTCGTAATCAGTATAATGCGGCGTTAGCTGAAACTAAATTACCCTAATTTAGAATATCCGGTTGTGGGCTGCTTAAATAAAAAATTTGAGCATCACTTTTGGTGCTACTAACCATCCCTATATGTGAATTAAATTTGTAAAATTTCTTATCTTCTCTTCCGTATTAGGGCCAGATCATCTTTTATAGTGGTCATTTATTCATAATTCCAACCAATCGTTTAGGAAAATCTTTCTTAATTGTGCCGTTCATTTTTCGGAAGCACATAATACTATACACACACATATACTGTTATTTGCAAAAGGAAAATGTTTTTTATCTTTAGATTGATCTTTTTTTCTGGAAAACAACGGATGTAATATCCGATATGAAGATATATATTTTTTTTTGCTGTTTACATTTTTGAGAATGGATATGGGAAAATAGAAAATTACCCGGCGGTTTTATTTTATTTTAACATATTTTATAAAAAAAAAACCCAAATATTTTTACTGATACGAGTATGTAAAGCGAATGGCGTAAGATATTTTTTCATGATTTCTACTGATGTTCAAAGAGTCGTAAAATAGACTGGTTAGATAAAAAGAATTTCCAGAAATTAGAATGCTTTTGACGTAAAGGAAATTAAGCAAACTAAGTACATTGTATTAATGTCATTCTTGTCAAAATCTTTCGTTCGATTGAAATGAATTAAGGTTACTCGAATTGAAATAAGATGATGAAGTCAGTAGTGTTGAAAGAATTGCAAAAATAATAGAACTTCTCATTAATGTGGCTATGTCATTACGTTCGTTTCGCTAAATGCTGAATAATTTTAGTTCGGAACTTGGTCGCCGTATTATTGCAGCGGACAGGTTGTCCTGGTTTGTAAAACAACTGCTGGGTTGGTTCTTAATTAAATGAATCTTCATACGCAAGTGGGGTGCAGATGATTGACAGCCTCCATGAAGTATTCTCGGATGAGGGCGCACCCTGGGCAATGTATTGTAACACGAACGGTAGTTGTAACCAATCCCTTCGTATTAGTAGATCACTACAGACAAACGCCAATTCAACAAAATGCAATGGACCAAAACACAAAAGGATTACCTACACAAATTTTCAAATTGACTAATCCACACTCTTCGGAGGCTGGTTTCATAGATTCTGGGGGAACCACTTATTGCATGTTAGTGAAATCAATTTTGAAACAGCGAATCCGTTTCAACAGCAGTCAAATACAGCAAGAACTTATGCCAAAAGTAGAAACAGAAGCAGTTCTGCAACCGGTATCTTCAACGTCGGTAGCAATGCAAACGATTTACATTATAATCTAGAAAAAACAAATCAAGCACTAATCTGCCTGAAAACAGATAAAACAAATTCAAAAAAGGAAAATAAAACCATAAACAAAGACGCTTCGGACAACGATGTACAATCTACAAAAGACAAGTCGCAGAAGACTGAATACTCAACCGTCGAGGAAGCGTTAGATAGGGAAACTAACTGGATGTTGAAGAAAGAAAAAACTAGACAAAACAAGAGAATCATCTCGCCAGAGGTAGAAAAAATACCTGAACGGCAACCAGCTCAACAAAATGAAGCACAGTCAAAGGTAAAAGCCCCACCACCGATTTTTATAGTAGGAGTAACCAACTACTATTCAGATATCCAAAGTGTAATGAGTACTGTTACGGAACAAGAGTACAAAATCACTGCTCTGAACAATAAAGATTAACACTTCCAATCTAAACGCTTACAGAAACTTGTTAGTGAAGCTGAATATGCCATTAAGGTCATGGCAAGAGGCCTACATCCAATCTGTGAAAGATATTCTATAATGGAAGACCTAGAAAATAAAGGATAATAAATCCTTGATGCCGTCAACATTATTAAAAAAGAGATATCGTGGAAAGAACCGACTAGAATCTGTTTCAAAAAGAGGACTTACCCTGTTCGCGCTAACGTTTGATGAATTCGAGCAAATAAAAAAACTTTAAAATATAACTGGCATACTCAACACGCGAGTAAAGATCGAAGCTGGTAAAAGAGACAGTACAAGAATAGTACAATGTAAAAAATTCCAAGGCTATAACCATACGCAATGATATTACGCGCGTGTACCAAAATATGTCAAATGTGCTGGAAAGCACCCAACACAAACTTGCAAACTATCTAAAGAAGAACAAGCAAAATGTATAAATTAATTAGCAGCATCCAGTCAGCTACCGACGATCTGAGGTTGAAAGCCAGCTACAGAAAATGAGGGATCATTTTAAAGAAAACGACACCAACAGTACCGAAAATTTCAGAAACACTGCATCAATTTTAAATAGCCTCGAGTAACAGAATAAATTAAATAAGTTAATTCTGTATCGACTCAATCTGCTGAAAATACCAAGTTTCAAATTAGCTAAAAATAAATAATGTAAGCACCTAACAGAATTAGAACTATTTTTAAATACTGAGAAAATTGATATATGCTTAATATCAGAAACACATTATACCAGCAGCTCCTATGTAGCAATCCGGAGATATACTTGTTACCATACCACAAATCCTGGGTTCAAGAATAACCTCTTCAAAAGGCAAAGAATTACTTACAGCTGGCCAATTGTCAAACTGAGAATTTAAGTCAGGAGGGAAACCAACGTACTGGCCATCTGATCCTAACAAAATCCCAGACCTTATAGATTTCTACATCACTAAAGGCATATCGGAACGCTACATCTTCTTAGAAAATCATGAACGTCTAATATCTGATCATTCTTCTGTTATTATGACGGTTAGGGAAAATGTAATAGAAAAAAAATTCACCACAGCTCACAAACAACAAAACAAATTGGGAATTGTTTAAGCAGCTAGTAGAGGAAAAAATAGAACTTCAAGTGCCAATCAAAATTGAAAATGAAATAGAAGAGGAACTAAACAGGCTCCTTGATGTCATACAATAGTCGGCTTAGGAATGTACCCCAAATTATCATCCAGGAAAGAAAACTCCGCTATTTACCCAATAGAAGCAAGAGAACTAGTGCAGGAAAAACATAAAGCCCAAAAGAAATGGCAGAGTACGTGTGCCGCCGCAAGTTAAAGCCACCTTGCGCATCAAACTTACAGTACTCATAAAAGCAGTGGAAAATGGAGCAATTTGAAAATACCTTTGTTCTCTAGCTCCAACTAAATCCTTCTGGAGTTCCTTCTGGAAAGCAGTAAAAGGGTTAAAAGGGCGTTTGAAAACAAACGATGGGAAATGGGCTAGAAGTGCGAAAAATAAAGCTGAACATCTTGAAGAAATATTTCAACCTTTAAGTCGGCAGACCAGTTACGTTACACTCCAGATACGCCCAGAACATCTGAAAAAATATGTGCCAATGCAGAAGTAATAATGTATCCGAAACCGGGTAAGCCACTGAATGATACAAAATCTTACTGGCCAATTTCACTTCTACCAACATTAGTGAAATTATTTGAGAGGCTGTTGCCTAAAAGATTGAAAAAAACCATAGAACAAAGAAACCTTACCCCAGAATATCAGTTTGGTTTCAGAGAGCAACACTCAACTATAATCAGGTGTATAGGCTTACAGATGTCATTGAGAACAAAAGATGTCCCAGTTCAGATTAAACAATTTAATAAAACAAAAACGGCTTAATATATTTCTAAATTTATTTTTTAGTACAATCCTCCTGGTTATTTATGGAAAATGATTTCATTCAAATGGAAGCCGCGGCTGGCCTTGGCCTACTCCATTCGGTCGGTTCAATTTCTGAGCACATTTTGGATTGTGTGCGGATCTATTTCGGCAATGGTTCCTTTTATATTGGCTTTCAAAAGCTCAATTGTTTGTGGATTGTCCATATAACACTTGCCCTTAACGGCACGCCACAAGTAAAAAATCCAAAAGCGTCAATTCACAGCTCCTTGGCGGCCAACTCACGTCACCATTTCTACTGATAATGCGGACATCGAATTTTTGACGCAGTTTCGCTATTGTAATGCCCGATCAGTGGCATGGCGCACCATCTTGCTGGAACCAAAGGTTGTCCAAACCAATATGTTCAAGATATGGCCACAAAAAAGATGTTAACATGTGGCGGTAGATGATTCCGTTGACCGTAATGGTCGCGCAGGCCTCATCTTCGAAGAAATACGTCCCAATAATGCCACAAGCTGCGCGAAACAGTAAGACGCAATGGATGCATTGATTCTTCACATATCCTTATGGATTTTCCGATCTCCAAAAGCGACAATTTTGTTTGTTTACGAACCAGCCGAGATGGAAATGCGTCTCGTCCGAAAAGATAATTTTTTGAGCAAACCCCTCATCAATTTCGAGTTTGTTGCAGGCCGACACAGTGAATCGATATCGAAGCGAATAGTCACGGGGCTTCAATTGCTGGACCAATTGAATTGTATAGGGCCACAAACCAAGATCGTTACGCAGAATTCGTTGCATGAAAAACCGGCTGATATTCATTTCCGACGCAGGATGATGAATTGATATTCTCGGCGATATTTTCGGCTGAACGAACATGACATTTATTGATACCTTTGGGTGTGAGTCCCTTGTTTTGACAAAATTTTGTACGACATTTTCTTGCGATTTCGAACCAATTGTCTTTGTTGTGGAAGTAGATTTCCAACATTTTCCACTTTTGTTGTAGCGTTAACCGACTGATTTCGTCAACTGGAAATAATATACTGAGTTTCTGTTAAAGAAAGAATGGTTATTGTGACACTATACATTAGAGAGGAAAAAGGTTTGCTCTAGTATTTTCTTAAATGTTGCGCGGGCCTTCAATAAGGTGTGGCACAGAATTTTACTCTTCAAACTACATAGAGAGACCAAAACAATACTATATATACTATATGAAGAAGAATACTCTGAGCTAAAAGGGATTTCGGTAGGAGTCCCGAAGAATAGTGTTTTGGGACCTACTTTTACCTGCTCTACACAAGATATTTACCTCAATTAAGCGATGTCATCGTTGCAATATTTGCTGATGATATTGCAGTTCTCTCAGTAGGGGACACTATCGAGGAATCGAAAACGAAACTTCAAGAAGCATGTGACAAAATCATAAAATGGACACAAATGTGGCGTATCGGGCTTTTACTAATCTAAAAGTCAGCTACAAACCTGTAATCATTACCGGTCAGCAGATTCCGTATGCAAATAGGGCTAAATATCTAGTGATGACCTTAGATACCAGACTCAGATGGAAAGAGCACGTTAAAAAGGAAAAGATGAACTTAATATAAAATATCGAAAAATGTATTGGCTGCTCCGAAAATAAATTGCTATTATATCAAGAGGTGCAAAAGCCTGTATGGAATTTATCTCTGGGCTGTACAAAGAAAGCCAACACCAAAATAATACAAACTTTTCAAAACAAAGTGCTACGTGATATAGTTAACGCTCCGTGATACATTAGGAATGATGGCCTTCATAGATTGGGACCTAAATATCCAGACACTTCAAGAAGAAATAAAAAAAACTTGCAGTAATTCATGGACAACGTATTTATCAACACGTCAATGGAGAGCTTCATGGTATGTTGGACACTTCACATGCAGTAAGGCGACTGCAGAGAACAAAACCGATTGATGGATTAAGGACACCAGCGCAAAGACTACTTCAGTAAATAACTTATAAATGCAACTGGCCAATGGGCCTCTTCTCATACACAAGTGGCTAAATTAAGAAATAAAAATTACTAGATGAATTGTATTCTGTTGTAGTAATTTAAATTTAAAAAAATATACAAGTGCAGTATATTATGGCACGTTTACATGTTTTTATACAGAACTTAAGAAAACCAAGGATGCCTTCAATGATAACCATTTAACGGTTGGTGAAACTCCGAACCGTTGTTGTTGTTATTTTCAATATTAGTCTGATCAGTTCGGATGAATTGCACGAAACTTCAACCCAATCGGTAGTTAATTGTACACACTGTTGCCCGGAAGCGTTAGAGTACCTCACTGGGTTCGGATCAACTCTGGTAATCAAATGATTCCCAAGTTTGGAATTAGCCAAATTAGTTTACATGATATCAGGCAGTAACTTTTGAGCTTAGGCCGCTATTTGCTTTAACGCATACAGATTTTTGGCAAATTCAGAATGTGATGACAAATGTGATATTGGCCAGCAACCGGAACAAATTTACACATTTCAAAAAATTATAGTTTACATGAATGATTTAGCGTGCAGTCAACTGTTGAATGGTTGCTTCTTAGACAATTTCTGCAGTGAAAATATTCATATATTGAATTTTTCACAGTCCTTTGGAAGAGCTTACAGGTTGTATTTGTTGTTAACAAGGTTACTCCTGTTGGATTTTATTTCGCAGTAATAAGGTTTGCGGATATAGATGGTGTGATATCAATGTAAATATGTACTTTGATGACACTACATAGCCCTGCGATTATCGTATCTTTCTTTGATAAACGCATGGTCCCGGTGTATGTTTAGATAATTAAGTTTGTGCGTATTCGCTAATGGTCTGTTGTTCTCTGTTAACTAATCAAAGACGTAGAATTTTCAATGTCAAGTATCGATTACCCGGGTACCGGAATAATTTTAAGAAAGGTTCACTACTCGATTATCTGGCTATTTTGTTCGAGTATTCGGGTAAAGTCAATTTTCATTTTCAATTTTTGTGATGGTGATATATGGAGGAATCATTAATGTTGAAATCAAGCTATGCTACAACCACACCATGCATTTGGCATTACTTAAAGTTATAAATAAAAATTGAAATATCGAAACCAGAGAATGTTCAAGAAGAGAGCGATGATAATTTCGTTAGTTTCAGCGATGGAGATGAGGTCGATGATACGGAAACGTATTTAGTGAAATCAGTTCCGTAACAATAATTAAACGCTCGATTAAAATCATACAATTTTTCAAAAAATCAGCAATCCGGACTGAAATTTTAAATAAAGAAATACTGGGAAAAGAAGGAACGATATTAAAGATCTTTCTGGATTGCAAGACATATTGGAATACTCTGAAATAGCTGAAATTAATAAAATAAATTCTGCGCTTAATAAAGTTGGCGTTGAGCAAATTTCCGATTAACCGCAATTTAAACCGAAGTTTCAAGAGCTCTTCCATAAAGATTGATGTTGCAGAATTAAGTAGGCAGGATGCAAACTTAATTTCAGCAGAAGGTACACCGTGTTACGTGTTCCAACTGTTAAAAAAACTAAATACTTTATTATCACAGGAGCTGTGTGATGCAATTAAACTAGAAATAAAACAACGCCGGATTATAGAAATCGTCTCGCTACTTCTATTTATTTCTATATAAAGGAAAATACCCGAAGTCAAACGACTACGAGTATCTTTCCTATTCTTCAAAAATTATTATTATTAAATAAACATCCAAATCATTATGTTCATTCAAATGAAGTGAAATAGAACCGTACACTCTATAATGAATTACAAGCATTTAGCGCACAAACGTAGATAAGAAACCTTGTGTCATAGAAAAACATTCATAAGAATAAGCGGCATAAGCATAAGAAACCAGCACCATGGTATCGGTTAGAAGTTAAAGAATACTTGTTCCCGAAAACTACTATGGATGTTTCGAAACGTCAAATCAAGTGAAACCGAACAACATTTGCGATCGATTTAGTCACAAATGTAGTCAGTTAGTCCTTGCTAACTCAAGGCTCAAAACGCCTGCCCTTACTGATATGTTATTGAGAATAGAAGTTGATCGTTATGTCATTGACCAAATATCAATGGGCAATCCAAACACCATCAAGACCGATTTTAGAGTAGCAGGGTGATTTGAGGGTGAGCTTTCAAAAGATGTGTATGTAGTTCACCTGCCCATATATAATGGAAACACAAATAGACCAATTAAGAAGTTCGAGAGCACAAGCATTTAAACGCTTCCTACAGCTAGAGAAGAAACTTGATCCGAACTATACATCCAGTTCATGATCGAGTACTTCAATAGGCGTCACATGATATGAACACTTTTTTCTTCACGCGGGCCAATACTACTTATCCCACTACGCCGCGATGCTGAACACATCGGGGTTATCATAATACCATTTGAATGATTTTGTTTGACTTTTTTGATAAATTAATAAAGCTTTGAATGCTCGTCACGGCTCTTTATATCTTGTCTGTTCTGATCACATCGGCACTTGGATGTTCATGTTAAACTGGGATCAAGGTTACACGGGAACTGTACGCGAATTTGCCGAATGGTAAGCGAGAAATAATTTTTGAACTCCACCGATGAAGCGATTTTAAGCCGGTAGTCACAGGACCTTACCATCTCCTCCTTACCCCGATATGCCGGGGGGATGATCTCTTTTTTTTCCTTTCATTATTACAATTACATTTGTTTTACGCTGTTTCCGTGCGGTCAGCCAAATTTGTACTAACGCAAGCAACGGTTGCTTGACGTTAATGGTGTAGTTGTTGTCGCATTATCTTTCCTTGTTACGCGCCCCTCGTGCTAGATATCGATTAGGCTTGAATTATAGGCAAATTTAAGCCGGCTGAATAACTTATAGACCGTAGTTGTTATATTCTACTAAGTTTTATTTTATAACAGTTTTAGTTTCAATTACCGAAGAAAGTAAGAGCTATATGTCAGTTGACACGGACAATTCCAAAAATTAAATGTAAATAACATATTCAAAGTAAACGTTAAGTTAGCTGATTTTTTTCAATTTTATTGTACTTGCGAAAAGGAAGACCTTGTAATTTGCAATTTACCAGTAATACTATGTAATATGTGTGGTGTTAACGATCATTAACTACAAAAACAGATCACATTACTAAAAAAAATTGGAAATGAGTTTTGATATGTTGAATTATGTAGACGTACTAATCTCATCTGTTTGGGTTGCATGCACAAATTAAATTTATTCGCCATCGTACTGAAAAACCCAATTGGTAAACAACAAAAAATCAATAATCTAAATCAATAATTTTCGACACCATCATGTAGACAATTCTGAAATCCGCGTAGACGCACAATAGTGGTGCGAAATACAAACTAGAGATGCTGGAGTGTGGTATATCCAAAATACAAACGAAATCGATGTGTGTTCCCTTTATGAACGCGCAACAGCATCGATATACAACACACAAAAAGTATAGTGGTACACATCAGGTAACCGTACATCGACAGCCGCATACACGATTATAAATTTATCCTAGAAACCAAATTTCATAGTGATTGGTTGTGAAATAACTAAGTTACGTTGTCGTTGGCCAGATTCTGGAAAATTCGAACATTTTAAGACTTCAAAATTCCCGATATCAAGTTTATTGAATCAAAGATCAACCCAATTGACAAAATACGAAACACTCTTAAGATTTTATTCCTCTAGAACGTTTATTTTCTGGAAAAGAGATACAAAAACGGATTAAATTTCCGCTTGGTATAAAATAATAACGGAAATTATTTTTTGTGATAGTGCTACTCCCTTGCTACGAATAGTGTAACATTTTGTTTGCCACCTTCAAGCTCCCGAAGTAAGTACAAAATTACTAGCTACTTAAATACGTATGTACTGTTTTGGAAGTTTAATTCGATGTTCCATTACAATGTTGCTCGTTGTGGGGCTCTATGCAGGCAGACATGCCAATCACTAATGTTATTGTGGTTAAGTGTAAAGTGATCAGGGATGGTCGAAGTAGTTCTCGTGAATGTAATCTACGCGGTTGTCGACACGTAATCGTTTACATAGAACACATAGCGATTTTTACATTGCTGATGTAGACAACGTCGGCAACCGAAGAAATGAAATTAAGAACTTAATTGTCTCATTATGTTCTCTTTATTTTATATTAGCCCTCCTGATAAAATTGCTGTCTAGCTAATAAGTAATTATCTAGTTGTCCTACTTAGAGGCTTAATAATTTTACATTTTGGTATTAAATCGCCTAAATTCGTAAATATATAAACCTATATTGATAAAACCACGATAGAGGTAAATTAGAGTACGTATAGAAAAGTCCTAAAGGGCGACATTTGCCAAAACAGCACAATAAAGTGCTTAATTAAAAAAAACAAAAATAAACTGTGGGAATAAGGCACATACAACGTCAATTCAAAATTTCAAAAATAAGCATTCGTTTTAAAGAATTTACTTTTACAAAGAGAAGTTGATTATAAAGGGTGGTTAAATTGTAAGGGCCGATGTTGATTTTGAATAAAACACAAATTATTTAGGAAATTATTGTCAATTCTTTTTATTATGATAATATGGTATGGTTCAATTATGTATGGAACAAAATATCGGCCAAATGGCCGCCGCGACCTCGGCGGCACACGTCCACCCGATGGTCCAAATTTTCGATGACGTTTAGGCATAATTGAGGTTCTATGCCGTTAATGTGCCGAATTATCTTATCCTTTAGCTCTTGAATTGTTGCTGGCTTATCGACGTACATCTTTTCTTTCAAATAACCCCAAAGGAAGAAGTCCAACGGTGTCAAATCACATGATCTTGGCGGCCAATTGACATCGCCACCACGTGAGATAACACGGCCATTGAATTTGTCGTTTCGACAGTAACTGCCTGACCAGCCTCGTTTTGGAAAAAATACGGCCCGATGATGCCGCCAGCCCATAACCCGCACCAAACAGTCACTCTTTGTGGGTGCATTGGTTTTTCGACAATCACTCTTGGATTATGATTCGCCCAAATGCGGCAATTCTGCTTATTGACGAATCCACTGAGGTGAAAATGTGCCTCATCACTGAAGACGATTTTCTTCGAAAATTGATCATCCACTGTTGCCATTTCTTGCCATCATTCTGACCATTGACGACGTTTGGAATGGTCAAGAGGCTTTAGTTCTTGAGTCAATTGCACCTTATAAGCGTGTAAATGCAAGTCTTTATGCATAATGTTCATCAACGACGAGCGTGAGAGGTGCAATTGTTGGGCATGACGACGAGTTGAGGTGAACGGCTCTTCAGCCACACTATCGCGAACAGCAGCAATATTTTCTGCTGTACGAGCTGTACGAGCATGCATTGGTGTTTTAAAATCTCCTACAGACCCGGTTTGCTCAAATTTTTGCACGATTTTTCCGATTGTACGCACATTTGGACGATTAAATTGACCGAAAAAATCACGAATAACTTTAATGCGTTGCTCGATTGTGTGTCTTTCCGTGGTTCAAATTGAGTTAGTCTGAAATTGAGAAATGTCAAATTAAATGCAGAAAAAAGCTTGACATTTAGTTGTGGTTCACATTTAACGTCGGCCCTTAAAATTTAACCACCCTTTACTTTTGCTTTGTCATTTTAAAAGCAGTTCTTGAATTAACGTCAAATTAAAATTTCTCGGGAAGTTCTCAACAATAACGGATTTTACGGGATGGGAAATTTTTCAATTCCAATCATTAGTTGCGATAGTCGAGTAATAAATTTCAGACAAAGAGAATAGCCGGCCTTAAGCCTTATACTTGATTAGTTTTGCATTCAAAATGCTAAAATTTGGTGACCGGTTTTAACGGCGGTTATTTAAGAATTAATATCTTAGGGAGGTGAATTCTATTAACTCGTCTTTGATTTATTGATGGTTATTAAATAAATAACTTCAAGCTAAACCGCTCAGCTAACGAGGTTCGAAGTATGCATTTGAATTAAAAATGATCGTACTTCCAGTTGAATTAAGTGTCCAAACCGATAAAATAATTATTTAGAACTTAATTATCGCCATTATTTCCAGTAACAAGTTCCAGGATTAGTAAGATTAATTGCCGAGGTTAGGATAAGATCTTTAACATGAAGCAATGACATAGGTAATTATCAAACGAGCAATGCCGGTTTACAACAGTACTCGCATACAATTAAAAGGCTGCAGTAATTCCTCAAGTAAAATCGAGTGTTACGATCTACATACAGAAGTTCAAAATATGTACATTATTCAATCACTACTGATGTGGAGTTGTTGTCGATTTGTTTACGATTAATTGACGTTGTATACGAGTAGTCAACGTTGTTGACGCGATCACGTAAAAATTAGCAGATAACGCTTAATAATGCTGGCGATAGCTTGATTTCAGAAGTACTTTGTGCCTATTTCTGTTTAAACTGATAATTTAAAATCAACTCAAACATTTAGATAAATTAGATCCGGTTTTTTTGATGCACAATTGTTAAAGTACAAAAGTGCTTTCTGAAAAGCTATTTTTTGACACATAAATATTTATTTTCCCAAATTTAACTTTTCAACTGTTCAAAAGCGTTTTTAAGTTCATAATAAATTCAAACAAAGTAAATTAATTTTAATAACAATTACTGTCTGTGACTGATAATAAATAACATTTCAGAAGTCTGTATGTACTGCTATGTACATGAAATGTAAAAGTAAATATTACAATAAACATTAATTTTATTTATCTTGTGATTATAAAACATTATTTATGTTTTCTTTATTTGTAGAAAAATGTCTTAAAATTGTAAGAGAAATATAAAATTTTTAAAAATAAAAATACTTTGTAATAATGTTATGCAAGAAAAATTTTAGGGGTGTACATAAAGTTTCGGCTAACACACGACAATTTGTTTACCTCCAATGTAGTGAAATCGAGAATGTTACTTAAGATGAAGAGAATAGGGAAATTGAAGAATTTAATAATTTCAAAAAGATGGATGCGAAAACTAAACATTTTTATGAATCAAATTAAATAAATACTTCCTTTATCCTTTACCAAAGAAGTCCAATTTCTAAAGTTTAGGTTTTATTTTATCAAACACAAATTCATAAATTAAACAGACGGAAGCTGCGTTTTCTAAAATTTATTTTTATTGAGTTTGTCTCGTGTTTCCCAATCCTTGGCTTGAAACTTATACGGGGTTTCCGGTAACTGAGTAACACGCACATAATTCAAGTTAAACGCGTTGAAGATATTGGTGATCCACCATTTCCCTATGTTGAGAAAAATGTTATACCTCTTAAACCAGTAGTTCATTTGATAGTAACTATTAGCTGTGCAAGCAGAAACAGGGCCCTGAAGTTGGTTGCATTAAAATATACTTGAACGCGTCCAAATAGCCCGCCATTTTGGATATATTTAGCTTAGTCGTTGCATTCTATTCTATTTTAGTATGAAAAACAATGCTGTACACGCTATGGAATTGATTATTTCGACTTTGAGTGAACACTCTGTAAGTCATTCAACAGTAAAAAAGTGGTTTGCAAGGTTTCGTGATGGCAATTTTAGACTTGAGGACGATCCACGGCCAGGTGCAGTAAAACAATTTGATGACAAAGAACTTAAAGTTTTACTGGATGAAAATCCGTGTCAAACTCAAAAAGAGCTTACAGAACCGTTATACGTTACTCACCAAGCAATATCACTTCGGGCAAAAGTACAGAAGGAAGGAAAATGGGTCCCACAAAATCATTACCTCTGTTCCTAAAATGAATATTCATGCTAAGAAAGTGATACTGTGTGTCTGGTGGTATTGGAAAGAAGTCTTTTACTACGAGCTTCTGGAATCTGGTCTAACTGTTACAGCTGAATGTTACTAGGCTTAATAGATGAAATTATGAGATTTTCTGGAGAAAAAAAAACATTTCAAACAGGTCAAGGAAGACGGAATGTGATATTGCTGCATGCAAACGCTCGTCCACATACAGCAACATCAGCCTATGAACTCATTTTCTCCTTAGGTTGAGAAGTTTCACAGCATGCCGAGTATTCTCCAGATTTGGCTCCCTCTGATTACCACTAATTCAGATCGATGTTATCATATTTGAAAGGCCAGCGGTTCACGAAAGTTGAAGATGTGCAAAAATCCGAGACACCAAGTTTTTATCGCATCATCTACTAAATAAATGACAAAAGATCATGCTGTATAAGACAACGGAAATTTGACAGCGGAAAATAAGGAATTACGCTACTCGCCGCAAGTGACAGTACTATCATATAAGAGAATTTATTTTGTTATATAATTATCAGCGGAAATTTTTTATTGATTTTGTATGTTTTTTTTCACTTCAAAATCCCAGCGGAATAAAATATTAAAAGTTATCCTTAAAATGCCAAATTGATTGATCTTCGAAGTAAGGGAACTCGGTAAATGAAATCTTGAAATTTAACAATATTCCGTCTTTCTGCCATTTCTTAAATAATGGCGATGAAATTTGAATAGTAGTATTGATCAGAGATTTTAAAATAAGTTTTGGACAAAATTCTGGGATCTGTTCATGCTGGACCAACCTTGGCCATTCCATAACCAATCCTTTAAAAAACATTAAAAATTGTATTTATTTATTTCCAGTTTTTGACCCATACCTCCAAACTTCCACTAGTAAGAAATACTTTCGGTTGTTTGCTAATATCTTAGGTCATACTGAGACTACAAGGAAAGTTTAGGGAAATTTTTTGGATTAGAACTATAATTTTTTGATTTTCTAGAGAATTAGTATAATTTATTGCACTTAAATTTGTAACGAATTGCGATCGTTGTTGTTATATTTTGCTCGGAGAAAATAAACCCATTGTCAGATTCCGCAAATTCTGTACTTACAGTTTTTTTTAATTTTTTTTAATTTTCACTTCTAATTTAACACAGAGAAAATAATTATTTTGAAGGCAATGCACTTCTAATAAGTGGGGGCGACTAAGTTACCCTTTTTTATAGTTATTTTCTTCTAAAGTGTTGTAGTTTTTAACTTTTCACAAACGAACAAAACATACCTCGAGTAAATATTTTTTAATGTTTTAATTTTACAACCGTGAAGCCTGTCCTGGTTACAAATGGTTTGTCGAGATAAAATCACTCGCGACAAACAATTTGTTTTTTGGCAAACAAGTTCTTTGAGTGTGTTTGGTGCCCAGCAGGCAATTGAAAAATCTTGATGAAACTAAATAATGAAAATGGCTAAAACATGTTTGGACAGACTGGATCAATCAGGGTCCAATCTGTTTGTTTTCCAACTTTATGGGGTTTTAAAATTACGGTTGAAATAAGGGTCTTCTATGCATGATTCTAACCGATGGGGAGTAGGCTCAATCATGAGACTTGGTCTTTTTCAAGTGATCTAATTAATGAAAGGTGGGATTTCCAGATATAATCCGCGTATAACCAAGAATAATGAAAATTTCGATGGAAGCTACATTGTCGAACGTCACGATTAAATATTTAGAGTGAGCTTTATGTGAGATCAACATCTTCCACAGCAAGTGTCCATGCTTTGCAGAATTACAGTTATCATTATCACATATAAAATAAGTTTTTTTTAGTAGAATAGGTTCATTTATGAAAGTGACCAAGTTTATACAACTCAAACAAATCTTATTTTATGATTTGCTAATTTTTATTGGCCCGTTCTAATTGTAAACAATTCTACATAATATTAAACTCGAGTTTAACCGTTTTGTATTTCAAGAAATTATTTGTTCTGTCTCTCCAAAATTCTTCAACACCCCGTGAACACAAAGGCCCACCACTACGTTTTTCCTGGAAAATTTTAATTTATTTTGTATTACTAAATATTTTACTTCATTTTCTCTGTAATTTCATTTAAATTTAGTAGTAATTTCATTAAATTTATTTAAAAAGGTAGATATTACCATAGTCGTTTTAAAAATAAATTATGTACCGTGTGCACATTCGAAAAAGTTCTTTCCTCAAATTTCCCTGAACACCAAAAATACATCTATAATCTACAAAAATCCTGTACGGATTTTTGTACTTACTTTTTTCACTTCATATTGTTCAAATGTTTGTTTTCAGATGCTTTTCCATAAATCCAATCAAATTAGTTACAAGCAAAAGGAACAAAAAAGTTGTTATCAAAAGTTTAAGAAATTTGATTGTTTATAGTTTACTATAAACAATCAAATACGAGTATCTTTAAATATTGATGACAAACATTGACATTAATCCTCTTTGCTCAATAAAAGCTGCCGAAAAGTGGCAAGTAGCTTCGATGCCTGTAGAGGTTAACCTCACCATAAGACGGTCCCGCCGTCGGTCTGTTTTTATCAGTTCCAACATTAAGCGATATATTTAAATAACTATTACAGCTAATTGAATGAATTTGGTAGAAGTGATACTCGACATGAGCGAAGATGCAGGCTTAGTCTCAGCCATAATCTGGTCGGTCGAGGAATCAGGGAAATATTGGTCATGAAATTTATAATTAATAAAAAATTTCTAAATTTTAAAATTACAAAACCTGAAGGTTAACGAAGCTATTGAAAATCCCAATAACCCTCGTGAAAAATGCGACGTGGAGCCGAATGTTTACCCCTTAATAATGCGAGGTTTAACGACAAAAATCACATGTTGAAACCCTAAAAACCATTTGTAAAACTAGGGGTTTAACGAGGTATCGGATAAACAAAAATCCTCACAATTGATCTACCATTCCACAAACTACGGACAAAATACGCGGTTTAATCCATTACTGTATGTACTAAACGTGATGTTTCTCGGAGATCTAAGCCCACAATCGTTGTAGCTGCATGGACTGACGAGGTTTCGAGTAAAAAAGAAAAATTGTTGAAACCTGTAAAATCGATCGGACGGATACATTGTCATCTGACACAAACACATATTGGTTTTTAATAATCTGTAACCAAAAAATATTTCAAGGCAAAAGTGATTTCATAAAACTTTCATGATAATCGTGGATTTTTCCAAATGGACACATGGTTTAAGATACTTTATTATGATATATAAGTGGTTAAGGAACCTAAATACAATTTTGGATTTTTGCTGCTGTTGTGTATGGTAATTGGATACCAAGGAGAATAAAAGAAAATTCCTGCATATAATGTAGATATGCCTATTGACTTGATAAGGATAATTCAAATTTTACTCCCCAAAAGGTAAAACTAAAATAAAAGAAAAGAAAATTATCATATTTTGGGGGGATTTAAAAAAGTGTATTATTTTCCTTAAATCATCTTTTCGGTGCATAATCCGTTATAATCTGTGTATTATTCTTCTATCTATCTCATTTTATAAATAACTTTACAAAGTAAATATGCACAAACAGAAATGCTTTTATATAGCCAGTAAGGAAGTATCACGGAAGAAAACAGCATGAAATTTTTCAGGTGTATTGTAATAAGATGGCGAGAAAATTGTATACACCATAATTTGAATTTTTCTTTCTCGAACTGAGGTAAAAATAGATAAACCAATATTATGCCTGAGTCCTTCGACATTGTTAAAAATTAAGTTCTAGTTTGTTAAAAACAATTCACTATATACACTCCGCTTCACTTAGTTACGACCACATATGATATTGGATTCAAGTCGCTCATTCAAATAACAGTAAAGCCGATACCAACGCTGTAAAATCTGCATTTTTTACAAATCTAGTAATCTAGTAAAAAACATGCACTTTCAATGCGTCATTTGATTACGACCAGTATTGAATAGTTGGTGCTTGTGGTAAGAATAAGAACAGTGAGAATTTTATCTTAATTACTGTTGATTTATTGTTTTTAATTAAACTTATTATTAAAACAGAAAGGTTTTATAAAAACGGCTAAAACAAGTATCTTTCAGAAGTTTCAAAGGAAGAAAGATTCTCAAATCGCGAAATAGCAAAAAAAATTGGTAGGCGAGAAACTGTTATTGGATCTTTCATCACTAATATTGAAAGTTAAGGAAAAAACAAAAAAGGACGCATTGCAGAGGCTACAACATCAGGGGCTAAACGGGCGATTATTCGATCTGCTTTAAAATCATGCTTATCAGCCGAAAACTCTAATTAATCTCAGCTTATCAAAGGTTCGGCGGATGACTAACAATACTAAGTATCTTAAATTAAAAAAATTTCAAAAGAAGCCTCATTTGAATGCATCATGCGAACCAAAATTGCGCTGTGACAGTACCGGGACCATAGCCACCATTCACAATTTCAGTCGCCTGACTTGCGTTTTTGCCGTTATAGAAGCAAAATGGTAAGCATGGAACCGAGTTGTATTTTCGGACGAAAAGAAATTTAATTTGGATGGTCCTGCTGCTGCTAGACATCAGTTTTATTGTCATGATCAAAATATTTTTGAACATAAACCAGCACGATAATGACTGCACTTTCATGCAAAGCTATTCGGAAGAGGCTTTTCCAAAACTTAAAGAACTTTTCGGACCTTTGCCATTGGTTCACCAACAAGATAATGCCCCAATTCATACAGCAAGAATTAATGCAGGCTGAATAAGATACTAAGCCATATTCATCCGATTTGAATATCAAGGGAAGTGTGTGGCATTTACAAAAAATGGCCTTCAACATTAGTGTATGATGGAGGCAAACAATATGAAGATATAAACTTTCATTGATAACAGCAATTGCTAAGGCGGGAGCTCCCCCTTATGAAAATAAAACAAATAAGGGTATAAATAACAGTTACTAGTTGTTGTTTTTTTTTTTTTTAAATTTTAGTTTTTACAGAGATTTTACTACTGGTCGTAATCAAGTGACGAATTGAAAGTGCATGTTTTTTTACTAGATTTGTAACAAAATACAGTGAGCGACAGACAATGTACCCTCAAATGCATGTACTCGCATAAAGTAATATACGCGTTTCACAAAAATGGATGTTATTGGCATTTGAAATCAATATAATAGGGGGTCGTAATTAAGTGAAGCGGACTGTAAGTACAATTAAACCACTTTCTTGGTTTTAAAACTGTCAATGCTCATACTGCGAATCGAAAAAAGAATAATTTTCTTAGTTATCGTGTTCATATGAATATACGCTCAAAGAATTTTTCACATTTGCGTACTTTGGCCACTGAGATAAAATTATAGACTTAAGATTTTAACTTAATACATAACTAGCAGCTTTCGTAGAAATGGGTTTCGTTTTTATGCAAATATTCTGAAAAATGTACAAATTTACGATTCGATTAAAATGAAACAAAATTTCAGTTCAGATCATATTTAATCTTTACCGGAAAAATTAAAAAAACTTAAATTTTACTTGAATCGGGTAATCGGATGAAACTTCATACTTCGATAAATTGGGAGATCCATGCGAAATGTGGTGGAAATTTTTGTGTTGGAAGTGTCAGCTACCATCGGACCAATTATTTTCAATTTTTGAAATGACATTGAATAATATAGCATTTACAAAAAATGAGAAAGAATTAATCGAGTCAGAAATTTAAAGGTTAAATTTTCAGTTTGTGTTCTGAAAGCAGGAATAATGTTTTATGATTATATAAGACAGTTTTTACCAAACGGCCGGGAAGTTTAATTTTTCACTTTGGAAATCAAGTGAGGCATACCTATTCGAGATCTACGTACATCACTCGTTTCCCCTCTCCTCGATTTTGTATTTAGCCCACATTAGGGTTGACGAGGTATCCGGACCTTTTCACTTTTAGACGTCTATTGTTGTATGTTTCAGTCACAGTAAAAACTGAAAACTTTATGAGAACTTCTAGTTCAATTGATAGATTACGATCACACTTAAGAATGAGAATTTTTACAACATGGATTAACGTGGAAAAGATTAGTTTCCATGCAAAGTGCATGTACATATTCGTAAAACATTCTAAACAATGTTAATCGTTGTGATCTTAATACTATTTATGCTAATATTTACAATGGACTTGGCAAACGATCTTAATACTATATAGATCTGGCAATAATAGTTGATAACATTATGTGGCAGTCAGAAATTGACAGTCTGAACATTGTTGTTTTCTTACGTATCACACCGAAAAAGCGAGTTCAAAAATCCTATGTCCGTCATCCGTTTTTTCCATTAGAATTACGTTGTCCTTGACCCATACATATTTAAACTTGTATTCCAATTTTAGGTTTTTGGCTGCAGCGTGTAATCCCGATTGCAGTGGTGTTAAATGATGCAAACGGAAACTTTTTAGCAACAAAAATTTGTTGTACTGGATGATTTGCAGGCAGTGAAACGTCTCATTGCGAAGTGCGTATGTTTTTTTTTACAACAATAAGCGACTTTTGAGCATTCGAATTGTGTTCATTCAGTAATTTTACCGAGCGAATGGACGTGATGCATCCTCAGGTACCGCAACATAAAGACACTTGAAAACACTATAAACTAGATTTTTCGCATAAGTAGCATCCTCAGGCACATGAAGTCCGGTAATAACTAGCTCATTCATAATTTTATCTTGCTCGTTTAAATCGATTTTAGATTCTAATTTGTTGATCCGCACTTCATTCTCCTAACATGTAGAACTCAGTGCTTTCAAACTCTCTTTAAGTGTTGCATTTTCAGCAAGCAACAACTTATTTTGGTTTTTCAACTCATCTAACGAGTTGGATAGAAAATCTTGAGATTTTTCAACATTTTTAATTATTAATTTAAGGTCCATTAAGGTACTCATTATGTCAGGCAAACTAATGTTGTCTGAATTACTAGGCGGATCTTGTTCAGTTTCACAGATAATAAGCGAGGATTGGCTAACATTTAGGCATGGCTCACATTTCCAGACACCAGTACCTTCTTTCAAGCGTTCCATTAAATCGTCGGAGATTTTTACGCAGGAGACGTGATGAAGACGTTGACATGAACCGCAGCATTTTACTCCTGGATTATTTCGACTTCCGATGTTGTTATTACACTTGATACACTTTTGTGGCATTTTCACTTACGCACACAACACTGATTTACGGAAAAATTTACAAGTTCACAGCCAAAATGCGGGAAAAGCTAACGAGACACTTTCACGTAAATATTTTAGTAATAAAAATTTATATTTTAGTTTATTACAAAGGCAAATAAAAAATTAATAAGTTTCACTGTTCTACTGATAACTTATTTTTTATTAAACATTGAAATAGATCCGCACACAATCCAAACTGTGCTCAGAAATTGGACCGACCGAATGGAGCACGCCAAGGCCGGCCGCGGCTCCCATTTGAATGAAATCATTTCCATAAATAAGCAGCACGATTTTACTATCAAACAAAAATAAATAAATTCCAATAAATTTGGAAATACAAGGTTATCTAATTCAAGCTTGATAAAGTAAACTTAAAAAAAACACACAAAATATTCGGAATGTATTGTAATTTTTATTTCATTTTACAGATTGATCCTTGCCATTTTTAGTTAAACAAGATATCATTCAACTGTCCTCCACGGGACTTCTTACAGGCCTTGATTCTTTTGCGGTAATTTTCAATGACTTTTCGGCACATTTCGGGCGGTATCTCGGCCATTACCTTACGAATATTAGTTTTCAATTCGTCAAGAGTTTGAGGATTGTTTGCGTAAACACGATCTTTCGCGTAGCCCCACAAAAAGAAATCCAAAGGCGTTAAATCACAGGATCTTGGAGGCCAATTGACATCAGCCAATCGCGAAATCAAACGTCCAGGAAATTTCTCTTGCAAAAGATCTCGATTTGCTCGTGTTACGTGACTGGTTGCTCCATCCTGCTGGAACCACATATCGTCAAGATCATAATCTTCGATTTTCGTAAACAAATAATCGGTTAACATGCGGCCATAGCGCTCAGAATTGACGGTAACGGTTCGTCCATGGTTGTTCTCAAAAAAATACGGCCCAATCACACCACCAGACCACAATGCGCCAAACAGTGACTTTTTCCGGGTGTAATGGCTTCTCTACAATCAATTGTGGATTTTCTGAGCCCCAAATTCTACAGTTTTGCTTATTAACGTATCCACCAAGCGAAAAATAAGCTTCACCACTGAAGAAAATTTTGTTCGAAAAATCAGCATCGACGGCCTGTTTTTCCAACACCCAATTTGCGTATGTTCTTCGTTGTCCATGGTCAGCAGGCTTTAGCTCTTGTGTCAAATGGACTTTATACGGATGAAGATGCAAATCCAGATGCAAAATGCGCCATAATGAGCCATAAGATAGGCCTAAATGTTGAGCTCGACGAGGAATTGACAAATTTGGATCTTCTTCCACACTTTCAGCTACAGAAGCGATATTTTCAGCATTGCGAATGTTTCGATGATGCACAGACCTTACAATATCAGTAACAGATCCAGTTTGTTCAAATTTATTCACTGTATTCAATATGGTTTGCTTTGTAGGACGATTATGACGACCATAATCTGCTCGTAAAGCGCGAAATGTGGATACGGCAGAATCACTATTTTTATAATAAGATTTAATAATTTTAACGCGTTGGTCGATTGTTAAATGCTCCATATTCTTAAATGGCAGAATGTCAACTAAATAAATGACAGCGTACTTGACGTTTATCTTTGACAGATGTCGGTATACAGATTTCTACTTTATCAACCTCGAATTGGATAACCCGTTATATTAAGCCGTTTTTGTTTTATTAAATTTTTAAATTTGAACTTCTTCAAAATGTCATGGTAATGAAAACGAAGCGCCGGGAGCTCCATATGTGCGTTATTTTGTGAATAAAGTTAAAGAAACAGGCTTGCTAATTAATAAACCAACACGAACCAACCAGCCAACCAAGCGTACACCCGAAAATGTTGATGCTGTAGCCGAGAATGTGCGTGAGTCGCCGGGAACGTCAACTCTTCTTCGTGCTCAAGAATTGAACAATTCACGCACAACATTGCGACGAATTCTGCATAAAAACCTTGGTATGACACCGCATAAAGTTCAATTGGTTCAGGAATTGAAGCAAACCATTGCGTTTTCGGTTCGCTGAGTGAAGAAGATGCCGATTCTGGCAAAATCAATCATCTTTTCGGATGAGACGCATTTCCATCTTGGCGGCAATGCAAACAAGCAGAATTGTCGCATTCGGGGCACGCAGAACCCGCACGTAATCGCAGAAAAGCCGATGCATCCTCAACGAGTGACTGTTTGGTGCAGATTTAGGTCCGGTGGCATCATTGGGCCATTTCTCTTTGAAAATGAGCAAGGAGCCGCTGTTACTGTCAAACGATTTTTTGTTCCCGGCACTTGAAGAGGAGGACATAGGCAACATTCGGGTTCAACAAGTCGGCGCTCCGTGCTGCACAGCACACGTTTCAATTGATCTTTTGCGCACTGTCCTCGAAGATCAAATTATCAGCCGAAATGCTGATGTGATTTGGCCGCCTCGGAGCTGTGATTTAACGCCATTGGACTATTATCAGCCGAGGCAGTCATATGAATGAAATAGTATTCCATAATTAATCGGAAGGATTGTTATTTACAATGAAAAAATAAATTTGAAAAAATATTGAGAACTTTTTGTTTTATTGCATTTTAAAAAAAAAATTATTTGGCCCACCCTCTAGATAATTCATGAATCCATGTGAAAATTTGTGTAGTCTTAGAAATTAAGGTACGTAAGGTTTGTTCGACCTATAAAAAATCTAGAAGCATAACCGTCCCAAGCCGTGAAACTATCCGAACACTATTTAAAATACTTACGCTTTCTAGAAGGTCTGTACTCAATGAAAACAAACATTTTTATGGATATATTTTATGATAAAATTAATATTGGTTTACAATTATATAACATTAAGCTTGTTGCTTATTTGCAAATCAAGGTAAGACGGTGGAACATTAAAATTAACTAAACGTTTTGAGTCAAATTTACAACTTGTGATTATCAGATACGAGCAGTTTTCAATATTTTCCAAAGGTTTATTTAAATAAATAAAAACTTTTCTAATTCAACATCTTTATCTATAAGACAAAATTAATATTTCGTTATGAACAACTTACTCGTACACCATTTTACAACTTTAATTTAATATTATAAAATGGTAATAAAATAACAAAATTATTACAAACAAAGTGATAAAATTTTATGTACTTACTTTATTTTACTAAATGTTTGCTCTTACTAAAACTGCTTCTTATAAAATGAATAATATTAAAAAATCAATAAAACATTTTATTTAAAGTGTCTACTCCTTCATACTCATAATCGGTCGTACGTTTTTTTTACAACCAACTTGTGCATAGATGAACGTACCGTACCGCTGTACCGTACAGAACGTTTTGTTATATTTTTCAAATATTTTTTATCTGCATGTCTATATGGAGACATTAAATAATATTATTTTCTAAATCGAATTTCCTTACGATAGATCACGTAATAGCTTAAAGCAAAAATAGAATACATATTTCCTTCATTTTCCGTCTTAATTTATATACATTACACAAAAGATATTTTTTCTAAGCTACCGGAAAATATATTTGCGATAGTAAAGATAATTGTAAAGAATTGATTTGTTACCATAAGAGGCACATCAGTAATTTAGTGCTATACACATTTAGTGCTATAGATTTCGCAATAGGGCGTAGAGATTAAAAAATTTAAAACGTCATACTGTAATTGATAAAAAGCGGTTTTATTTGGATTGTGTACTGAGAAAAAAAACAACGTAAACCCACTTTACTTTACTTTAATGTCGGGTAACTTCAAAATTTGATGGAAAGATGACCCTAATGCTGCACCAGCACTTGTAGCACAATCCAATGAAAATGGTACTGGAATTTTTTACAAATTAATTACAAATTTGTTACAGTTAGATCATTTTTTACAAGTCCCGTTATTCTGCAATTCGTGTGTGGGCTGGCATTAGACAAAGCTACACCACACTTTTCGTATTTTTGTTAATATTAATTGTATCGGGCTGTGATGGTACTGGAATTTTTTACAAATTAACTACAACATATTGGAATAGCTCAACCCCCAAAAACTACCCCCAAGCGGAGTAATTTGAACACCCTTAATTTATTACAACAGCCCACACCCACAAAAATCGATCGTAATGTATTGAACTTCCTACCTTAGCAAGAATTAGGTATCCCTGAATTTATTACAACAGCACACACTCACAGAAATCAATCAAAATGTATCGAACTTCCTTCCTATGCAAGAAATAGGCACCCCTGAATTTATTACAACAGCCCACACCCACAAAAATCAATCAAAACGCATCGAACTTCCTCCCAATGCACGAATTATGTATCCCTAAATTTATTACAACAGCCCACACCCACAAAAATCAATCGTAATGCATCGAACTTCTTTCCAATGCAAGAAATAGGTATCCCTAAATTTATTACAAAAGCCCACACCCACAAAAAAACGATCAAAATGTATCAAACTTCCTTCGAATGCAAGAAATAGGTATCCCTGAATTTATTACAACAGCCCACACCCACAAAAATCGATCAAAATGCATCGAACTTCCTCCCAATGCAAGAATTAGGTATCCCTAAATGTATTACAACAGCCCACACCCACAAAAATCAATCGTAATGCATCGAACTTCTTTCCTATGCAAGAATTAGGTATCCTTGAATTTATTACAACAACCCACACCCACAAAAATCGATCAAAATGTATCGAACTTCTTTCCAATGCAAGAAATAGGTATCCCTAAATTTATTACAAAAGCCCACACCCACAAAAAAACGATCAAAATGTATCAAACTTCCTTCGAATGCAAGAAATAGGTATCCCTGAATTTATTACAACAGCCCACACCCACAAAAATCGATCAATATGTATCAAACTTCCTTCCAATGCAAGAAATAAGTATCCCTAAATTTATTACAACAGCCCACACCCACAAAAATCAATCGTAATGCATCGAACTTCCTTCCTAGGCAAGAATTAGGTATCCTTGAATTTATTACAACAGCCCACACCCACAAAAATCGATCAAAATGTATCGAACTTCTTTCCAATGCAAGAAATAGGTATCCCTAAATTTATTACAACAGCCCACACCCACAAAAATCAATCGTAATGCATCGAACTTCCTTCCTAGGCAAGAATTAGGTATCCTTGAATTTATTACAACAGCCCACACCCACAAAAATCGATCAAAATGTATCGAACTTCTTTCCAATGCAAGAAATAGGTATCCCTAAATTTATTACAAAAGCCCACACCCACAAAAAAACGATCAAAATGTATCAAACTTCCTTCGAATGCAAGAAATAGGTATCCCTGAATTTATTACAACAGCCCACACCCACAAAAACCGATCAAAATGCATCGAACTTCCTCCCAATGCAAGAATTAGGTATCCCTAAATGTATTACAACAGCCCACACCCACAAAAATCAATCAAAATGCATCGAACTTCCTCCCAATGCAAGAATTAGGTATCCCTAAATTTATTACAACAGCCCACACCCACAAAAATCAATCGTAATGCATCGAACTTCCTTCCTAGGCAAGAATTAGGTATCCTTGAATTTATTACAACAGCCCACACCCACAAAAATCAATCGTAATGCATCGAACTTCTTTCCAATGCAAGAATTAGGTATCCCTGAATTTATTACAACAGCCCACACCCACAAAAAACGATCAAAATGTATCGAACTTCCTTCCAATGCAAGTGGTACAGGAATTTTTTACAAATTAATTTGTAAAAAATTCCTGTACCACCCCCAGCCCGATACAATTAATATTAACAAAAATACGAAAAGTGTGGTTTAGCTTTGTCTAATGCCAGCCCACGCACGAATTGCGGAATAACGGGACTTGTAAAAAATGTTCTAACTGTAACAAATTTGTAATTAATTTGTAAAAAATTCCAGTACCATTTTCATTGGATTGTGCTACAAGTGCTGGTGCAGCATTAGGGTCATGAAGGAAAGTTTAAGAACATTACCATTTTTAACAGTACCGGTGTGAAGTACTTAAGGCTGTATAACACTCAAATTGTCAAAAATGATGTTTAGTAGAGATCAGTTTTTTTTCATCATAAAATATTACCAATTAACCTAATTTTTTCTTTAGCATAAACTTTGATGTATAATTGAGGGATTAATACATGATTATCCAAATAAAATATTTAGTTTGTCTATGGTTAGGTTTCAAAGTTCATCGTATTTTTGAAACGCACAAATCAATTTTTTCAATATCGACCATCCCTATTGATAGTATTGCAAGTGAAAAAACGTATTTTTCAGTACAGCACTATTTAACTTTTTGCCTTCTAAATTTTAACGTTGCAAAATTGATTTCACTAACATCGGACGTAAAATAAAACAAACGAAAAGTGCAGTGTTAGTGCTTTTTATTTTGTTATAATATATATTTAGTGAGTGATAATGTGAACATGAAGGCCCTTTTTTCCCCAAAAAAGACAAACTCTTCTTCGGTTCTCTTCGAGCATCGTAAGCCGAACACAATCTACATCAAACTTGAACCAGCTTCATGTAGAAAATTTAAATGTTGCAAGTACAAGTGTAAATCAAGTGGGTAAAGTTCAACATAGTCCAAAGAAAACACCTATACAAGTGATTAAAAGTGCTTCTTCGACAGAATTAGTTATACCGTCGTTTAAAATTATAAATCAAAACAGCGAAGAAAAAATTAATTCATCAGCAAATGCAATGCTAAACGAAAACAATATGAATGAACTCAGTGCGACGAACTCTAGTGACCGTGGTCAGTTTGCAAATAATCTAGTGCAAACGGGATTGGATAGGTATATCACTGTTCAATCTAAAAGAAAACGTAGCCCGAGATCTGCTCACTTTGCTGGCAGGAGCAAAGCGACACGAATTGAACTAGGTGTTAACCAAATACCGCTTAACAACCGATTCTCTAGTTTAGAGGTCGGTGACCTCAATACAGCGCCGAAATCGAAACCTGAGAAACCGCCTCCAATTTATTTAAGGGAAGCATCTAACAATGAACTGGTTAATAAAATCGCATCATTAACAGACTCTAAATTTTATATTGCTCCGCTCAAAAGGAGTAATATAAACGAAACAAAAATTCAAACCTTCGAAATCGATGGATTCAGAGCCCTAGTCAAACATTTTGACGAAGTTGGTAAAAAATATTACACATACCAGCTAAAAAGTCAAAAAGGGCTCACTGTTGTGCTAAAAGGAATTGAAAGCTGCGTAGATGTTAGCGACAAACAAGCTGCACTTGCTGCGGAAGGCTTCCATGTCAAATCTATTGGTAATATAGTAAACCGTGAGAAGGTACTCCAACCAATGGTCCGTTTGGAACTAGAGCCAGAGGAAGAAAAGTCAAAAGGAGTTCACAAGATTTACAACCTAAAATATTTGCTACATCGCAAAATAGTAATTGAAGAACCTAGGAAGAGGTCAGGACCAGTTCAATGCATCAAGTGCCAAGAATACGGACACACGAAAGCATACTGCACCTTAAATGATGTTTGTGTTATTTGTGGTGAACTTCACGACTCCAAACAGTGTGACAAATCTCGCAATGACCTATCTGTGAAACGTTGCAGTAACTGCGGTGAAAATCATACTGCAAATTACAGGGGATGTGCAGTGTATCTGGACTTAAAACGGAAAATAAACCCTAAAATGAGAGCTGAGCAACGAATGCTCAATATGCAATTTAATTAGAGGGCCATGTTACCAAAAAAATACAATAGTCACCAAACCTGCGAGTGCAAACACACAAAATGATAACTTGGAGACGTTTGACAGTAGTGTTGCACAGCCAGGTGTTTCTTATGCAAACATCCTAAAACGTAACAAACCGAAACCCAAAGTTCGTTTTAATGAAGAGGACCTAAATGTGCGTACCACGCTAAATAAATTAACCGAGACCATCCAAAGTTTCATGACGATGATGGAAAGGCAAATGAGCATGATGATGCAACATATGAATAGGCTTATGCAAATAATAGTTAAAAATCAAAAATGACAGTTCTAAAAATAGCTATTTGGAATGTGAACGGGCTTCCGTAACATAAAGCTGAGGTACAGACCTTTCTTATCGAACAAAATATAGACATCATGTTAATATCTGAAACACACTTCACCAAACACAATTTTTTTAATATTACCGGCTATTCCGTTTATGACACCAAACATCCGGATGGAAAAGCACACGGCGGCACCGCAGTCTTGATAAAAAGAAGGTTAAAGCACTACGAGCTCCAGAAATATGCTAAAGATCACATCCAAGCTACAACAATTTGTTTGAAAAACAGCAATTTATCGACTACTTTAATCAGTTGGGAATCAAATTTCTAGCAGGAGGTGATTACAACGCTAAACATGTGCAATGAGGTTCGAGGTTGACGTCACCCAAGGGTAAGCAACTCTACGAAGCAATAAACGAGAAAAACCTAGATTATTTATCATCTGGGCGTTCCACTTATTGGCCTACCGATAGAAAGAAAATTCCTGATTTAATAGATTTCTGTGTAATACGAGGAATAGCACGCACCAATGCTCAAGTCGTTGACTGTTATGATTTATCATCAGATCACTCACCAATAATCGTAACACTAAGTACGCAAGCATTAAAAACTGAACCACCCCAACGTTTAACAAACAAACTAACGAAATGGGTTCTGTATAGAAACATAGCAGACGTAAATTGTCATCTGGATGTCCCACTGCAAACACCAGAAGATATCGATGCCGCGATAGAAAACTTAAGACAAATAATGGAAATGGCTGCAAAAAAAGCTACTCCGGAGTACAACAATTCGGAAAAAAATAGTAAGCTTTCAAGTAACATTCAAAAGTTATTGGCAGATAAGCGGGCGACTCGGCGGCTATGGCAACTGCACCTTTTCATAAATGGAAATTAAATAGAGCTCTTAAAGCTCTAAGAGAAGCAATACGGGAAGAACACAATCTTGGAATGCAGAATTACCTAAGTAAGCTCACAGCAACAGAGAAAACAGATTACTCACTGTGGAAGGCAGCAAGAAATTTAAAAAGGCCAGAGCTATCGAACCCACCGGTAAGGAAACCAGATGGTCATTGGGCCAGAAGTGATTTAGAAAAGACTATCGCTTTCTCTAACCATCTACAAAAAGTGTGCACTCCAAACGAAAAAAATAATGCCTGCGCACTACCACAGTTTACGAGGGACGAGTCGAACCCAAATCCAGTAAAATTTAAATGGAATGCGTCAAAACGGTTATCAAAAACAGGATAAATCCTAAGAAAGCTCCAGGCCATGATCTAATAACTGGAAAAATGATCAAAGAATTACCCGATTGATGCATAAAATATATAACATATATTTTTAATGCGATTATGAGATGTGGATACTTTCCCCAAAAATGGAAAATATCTCAAATTATCATGATTCCTAAGCCAGGTAAAGACGAAACCCAAGTCTCGTCGTACAGGCCAATAAGTCTACTTCCGATAATTTCAAAGCTCTTTGAAAAGATGCTACTAGAATAACTAATACCTATATTAACTGTAGGTCGCATTATACCAGATCACCAATTTGGGTTTAGAGAGCAGCACGGCACAATAGAACAGGTGCACAGAATTGTAAACACAATTAAGCTCTCCTTAGAAGAAAATAAATATTGCTCGGCAGTTTTCTTGGATATTGCGCAAGCTTTCGACAAAGTATGGCATGAAGGACTAAATTACAAAATTAAAACGCTTCTGCCTAGACAATTTCATGCAATTCTTGAAAACTACTTAGCCCAAAGGATGTTCCAGGTGAAACAAAGTACGGCCACTACTGATTTAACCGAGATAAAGGCAGGAGTACCGCAAGGTAGTGTATTGGGACCTGTGCTATACTTGTTGTTCACAGCTGACTTACCAATAACTGAAAACATAATCACTTCAACTTTTGCTGATGACACAGCTATATTGTTTTCACACAAAAATCCTCAAACAGCATCGAGAGAATTACAAGAACATCTGTACAAAATAGAATATTGGTTAAAAACTTGGCGGATAAGGACGAATGAATGTAAATCAATACATGTAACATTCACCCTCAACATTTCCCCAATTAAACAATATCACAATTCCTCAACAAACAAACGTCAAATATCTCGGTCTTCATCTCGATAGAAGATTGACATGGAAAAGGCACATTGAAACAAAACGTAATCAACTAAAAATAAAATTTTCTAAAATGTACTGGTTGATCGGAAGAAAATCGAAACTCTCTCTAGACTGCAAGGTTCTACTATACAAAGCGATCCTAATTCCCATATGGACATATGGTATCCAACTATGGGGCTCAACTAGTGCCTCAAATATAGATATTGTACAAAGAACGCAAGCAAAGATACTTTGTAGCATTACAAATGCGCCCTGGTATATTCGAAACAGCAACATCCATAGTGACCTAGGAATTAGGACAACAAAATCATGCAGTCTAAAATACCATCTGAAACTGGAATCACACCCTAACGAATTAGCTAGAGAACTACTAAGGCAACCGAAATACAAACGGCTTCTCAGAGCAGATCCTCTAGATTTAATCAACTGAAATATTTAATAATTACCCGCATGTTGACCTAACACACTTAAATTAAGTAATTAATAATAATTTAAAAATAATAATGCATACTAATATTAAGTACTAACATAGGTTAAGGCTTAAGTAAAAAAAAATATATAGTTTTTAAGAATTTCACACTTCTTGTTAGTTTCGTATAAAGAAAGATTCAAGAATAATAAAGCCTTTGGCAATAGTTAAAAAAAAAAAAAAAAATTAACGTTTGTATTTGGGTCGAAGGGATTCTCATGATTATGTTAGGCGAAGTTATTATTTTATTATCAAAATTGTAAATGACTGCCTAACTTCATTGGAGAGCCTAGAAATTCCTTCAATACAAATTGTTATACTTTCATTAGAGGTTGAATAAAATATTTGTACTGGAAATAATCTTGTCATAGTTTATTATGTAGAAATATTAAAGTATAAAAACATAAATGGTTTTGTGATAATATAAATCGGATTTGGAAAAACTACACACAAACAGTAATGTAATAATCTTATTTGAAGATATGTTCTTAATACACTTTCTGTTAAAGGACTTTTAAAACAATTTGGTAACGTAAAGAGAGCTAAAACTAACAAGCACTATAAAATAAAATTGGAATCAGAACACAAGAAAGATACAAATCTTATAAATTCTGCTAAATATGTTAATTGAAAACAAATCTAATCTAATTAGTTGGCAGGTAATACAAATTCAGTCTTTATTCAGAAATTTTAATAAAAATTCTGTTTAAAAAATTAAAAAATTATAATCATGTTTTTCATTATTAAAAGTAGATAATGTAATTTTTAGTCTTCCTCGCCGTCGTCTGTGTTAACAATAATCTCAACGTGAGGCAAATTTTCGTAAAATGAATGGTACTCTTGTTTGATGTAATTACTTTTGCATAAAAACATTAGGTCTTTGTATTTTTGTGTAGAAAATGGCAAGGGACAACTATACAGTTCTTCTGGTTCAGCTGCTTGTACTAATTCTTGTACTAAACCTCGAGTATTTTTAGGTTTAACCAGCTGAATAAATTTAAAAGCTTCTTCTCGAAAATCGGTCCTATAACAAATTGACGATAAATTCTCAGGTCGCGCTAGTATTTCCCGAACTTTATTTGACTTGAATTTTTCATTGTCGGTATTTTAAAAATATTTAACCCGTCCGCTAAAATTTAAAAATTTTAAAAATCCTTCTGACACATTTCTATGACCAAATAGAAAGGTCGTTTACCTTTTGCACATTGTATAGTGGAATACCATTGCGCTGGAACAAATATTTCGATATTTTTGTGTCGTTTCTCAATCGTGACATGTACGCTGTCACCTTCATTTTGGGTGTGACCCTTTTCTAAAAATCGATGAGTAATTTTGGTCTGATACTTTGCTTCCCACGTATAAAAATTAAAATAGTTTTGTTATGGTTTAGGCCTTTGAGGAGTGGCCAGCACTTTCTGGAAGTCATATACTGCTGCTTCTATTGTATTTTTACTTTCAATTTCTTTCAATTTATCAGCGTCTTTCAAGCTTCGTGCTAATTTTTTATTATCAATATGAGTATTATATGCCAAAACATTTTCCGGAATATTTCTTTCAGAAACAAGAAGGTTGTCGTGACGCGTGCACACATCGCAGCGGTCTTTCTTGGGAACAAAAAATCGATATTAAATTGTGTGTTGAATAGATCCCTGTATTGTCTTTCAGTAACACTGCATGAGTGTCCGTTTTCCTTCAACCAGTCTAAAAATAGCCGATACATGATTGCTACGTTTAAGTTCCCTTCTGTATAGGTTTTAGTAACCGATTTACGCAAATAGTGTGACTCAATTGCTGGAAATGATTTAATATGATCTATCACATATTGATTAGATTGTTGTGTGTTAACGTTGGGTTCCCGAGCATGTCGGCCGCATTTATCGGGTTCCAAAATTCCTTACCCGTTTTTTCGCTTTTTATATGCAGTTTGCACCTATTGAGAATTTATATCCAACGTAGTTTCTTTTTATTTGGCACTAGCTCCAAAAATTTGGTGCCATATGACCCGTTTCAAAATTTACAATTTTTAATTTTTTACATTTTTTACCACAATAATTTAATTTTAATTTCTTTTCATACACCTAGCACACATCGATCCCCTTTCACACTTCTGTCTGATTCATTCTAATAAAATTGTACACATTCTTATATACGTGCATTCCCATCCGTAATAATTCAGTCAAACTACTTGCACTCAATAGAACATCGAACATTTGTCTGCTCTGGTTAAATGCAGAACATTTCAGAATCAAATGTTCGATGTCCTCTACAACCAAACAGCTTTCACATAATTCATACACAACCAAATTGCGTTTCTTCAAACATTCTTTCCAATTTCCATGATTCAATGTCACTCGTTCCATAGTTCGTGACATTATAATACCTCCTTTGAGCGCCTTAAAGAACGGTTGCCTCAAAGGAGACCTAACGAACTCAAAGTACTTCTTATCTTTCACCTGACATTTTTCAACAAACTCTCTCTCATTTTCTCCACAGATTCACCTGAATCATACGAAGTATGTCATGAATTCATATTCATTTACATCCTCAATCAACCAACCCCGTTTCGCAAGCCTTTCTCGGCTCTTTCATTACCTTCAATCTGTAGGTGTGAAGGTATCCATTGAAGGATGACCTCCCTCCGACAAGATTGAAGATACTTATATAGCATCTCCACATACACATTGCCATGACTTCCTTCACCTTTACTATTTAATTCCAACCCACTTCGGGAGTCAGAGAATAACACTATTCTCCTTCTCCCTTGTGTCATTGCCAACTGGATCCCTTCCATACTTCCGATCAATTCTGCAATCATTATACATATACTGTCATAACTGAATATAAATTCCCACACCTACTCGATCATCATTTACACTTGCATCTGTATACACTTCCACATGTGCAACATAATTCATTCATTTTGCAAAATTCACTCTTAACCGACAACTCATTCATCATTGCCTTTGTTGTGTCACCGAACTTTTAACCGCACTATTAGATTGCTCGGAGGGACTTTTGGATTTGCCGGACGAATCTTGGAGAATATGTTAATATTTTCCAAGATTACCAGTGATCTTGTTGTCTTTTTGTAAACCGCCCCTCTTAGCAATCTCTCTTTCATTTCATTTACCAATTTATTGTCCTTGGTTAACATTCGCACAGTCTTTCGCACGGTGGTCCATTCCCTCTTATAATTAGGAGGCAAATCACCTAACTCAGACCACAGAGTGTGTATTGGTGTCGAATTGATCGCTCCCAATACCACTCTAGCACACGCATTCTCCACAAGCATCAAATTTTTAAACCAAACCTTGGACCCATCACCATATATACTCATTCCATACGCAATTTTAGTTGAAACTAGTGCCTTTCGTAACATATCAGTCACACCGGATCAGCTCCTTATTTCGGTTTGCTCACCCTTTTAATCACGTTCAATCTACTCTTACAATTATCGGCCAATTTTTCCATATGCACTTTGAAACTCATTCTTCTGTCAATCCAGATTCCCAAATACTTAGTCAATCTCACACAACTCAATTCGCTCATTATATACTCGCACATCAACCATCCGATTCGTTCTAAAAGCCATACTACAACATTTTCTCGAATTTACCCTTCAATACACTCAAACATTCGGTTACCTGATTCACACATTCTTGAGCCCGACTCAATGCCTCCTCTCTGGTCCTCCCCTTGCCCATCAGGATAAAGTCATCTGCAACTTGCAAAATGACTTTGCCCGAGGAGCTATACCTATGTATCGAGCTCGTGTACAGGTTAAAGAGAGTCGGTGAGATTTTACTGCCTTGAGGGAGGCCCATAGTCACCGCTCTTCCAATCTATACCCTCTAGGGAGACCCCAAGTCCATAAGGATCTGATAAAGTTTCCCTGGAACCACGTAATCATATGCCCTTTCTATATCCAAAACTACCGCCACAACCTACTTATTTTCCTTTTGAACTTCCCACACAAATTTTTCTACACATTCATTAGCAGAGTAGTTGTGACGAAACCCAAAGGTGGTTTCCGGCAACAAATTTCTCTCATTCACAAATTTATCTATACGACCTTTCATCAGACCATTCACAATTTTAACAAATACATTCAACATACATATTCCCCATTCCCCATTGTTTACAGATTTCTATCCCGATCCCTTTAAGGAATAGGTACCACTTTGCATTCCTTCCATTTTTCCGGTATCTGAATACTCATTCATACTAGATTGAAAATTCGAAGCAAGGCCGCCTTGACTTCTAATTCTAACCTACGAATAATTTTAAAACTCACTATGTCAATTCCCGGTGTAGTAGATTTTGACATTTCTAAAACCCCAAGATCTGTGGAAAATTAAATTCTAAGAACTTTTCTAGTAAAGGGTGGTTACATTTTAAAGGACGATGTTGATTTTGAATAAAACACAAATTATTTAGGAAATTATTGTCAATTCTTTTTATGATGATAATATGGTATGGTTCAATTTTGTATGGAACAAAACATCGGCCAACCGCCGTCGCAACCTCGGCGGCACACCTCCACCCGATGGTCCAAATTTTCAATGACGCTTAGGCATAATTGAGGTTCTATGCCGTTAATGTGCCGAATTATCTCATCCTTTAGCTCTTGAATTGTTGCTGGCTTATCGACGTACACTTTTTCTTTCAAATAACCCCAAAGAAAGAAGTCCAACGGTGTCAAATCACATGATCTGGCCATTTGACATCGCCACCACGTGAGATAACACGGCCATTGAATTTGTCGCGCAAAAGAGCCATTGTTTCGTTAGCTGTGTGGCAAGTGGCACCGTCCTGTTGAAAAAACACATCGTCCACATCCATATCTTCCAATTCGGGCCATAAAAAGTTCGTAATCATCTCACGATAGCGAACACCATTCACAGTAACTGCCTGACCGGCCTCATTTTGGAAAAAATACGGCCCGATGATGCCGCCGGCCCATAAACCGCACCAAACAGTCACTCTTTGTGGGTGCATTGGTTTTTCGACAATCACTCTTGGACTATGATTCGCCCAAATGCGGCAATTCTTATTGACGAATCCACTGAGGTGAAAATGTGCCTCATCACTGAAGATGATTTTCTTCGAAAATTGATCATCCACTGCTGCCATTTCTTGCCACCATTCTGACCATTGACCACGTTGGGAATGGTCAAGAGGCTCTAGTTCTTGAGTCAATTGCACCTTATAAGCGTGTAAATGCAAGTCTTTATGCATAATGTTCATCAACGACGAGCGTGAGAAGTGCAATTGTTGGGCACGACGACGAGTTGAGGTGGACGGCTCTTCAGCCACACTATCGCGAACAGCAGCAATATTTTCTGCTGTACGAGCATGCATTGGTGTTTTAAAATCTCCTACAGACCCGGTTTGCTCAAATTTTTGCACGAATCTTCCGATTGTACGCACATTTTGACGATTAAATTGACCGAAAAAATCACGAAGTTCACGATATGCATTTTGATTTGAACGTCCATTTTCATAATATGCCTGAATAACTTTAACGCGTTGCTCGATTGTGTATCTTTCCATGGTTCAAATTGAGTTAGTCTGAAATTGAGAAATGTCAAATTAAATGCAGAAACGAGCTTGACATTTAGTTGTGGTTCACATTTAACGTCGGCCCTTAAAATTTAACCACCCTTTATATCACATTTCTCTACGATTGGTAATGAACAAGTTACATGAGGTAGATTAATCGAAAATGTTTGTAGTGGTAACTGAAGCTACCAAATGGGCCGATGTGAAGTTTGTACTAAGTTTGTCCTAAACCAACAAAAACAATATAAAATATTTATTTGTATTTGTGAAATGTAAACATTTAGGTGATCACACGATGTATTTAAATTGTTAATAGAAATTTAAAAACTTCACTTAATATTTAGTTAATGTTTAAAAGGAACAATGAGAGACATGTAATTTCAGTTGGTAACTTTACCGATAAACAAAACTATAATTAACAATTTGAATAATGAAATACAGTAATTAAAATAAATATAACACACACAACTAACTTAAACTAATAGTTTCATAAATTTGCCATAAAGTCGTTTATATCAATTTATGTCTAGGGACTCAATCTATAAGTTTCATAAAGTTATCATGGAGCTCACTTAGTGAGACAGACGTTTGTGTGAATTTATGTCTCTTAAATCGCTTAGGAGTGCCGATATAGGGTAATACTAAGTAGGGTTACAGGTTATTCTCACCGGTTTGTGAGCTCCATGATACATTTATGAAACTTATTGATTGTAATATAATACAGTTCAGATTCAGTTCAAATTTTTAGCATTACATGATAAAATTTAAAAGTTAATTTAAACAAGCGATTATTTTGTGTATTCGCCTAAATGTCAACATTTCACAAATACATATAAACAAGTTACATTATTTTGCCGGTTTAGGACAAGCTCGCAGTACAAACTTCTTATCGGTATTATGAAGCGTGAACTTTTTCTTAAGTTTGTCCTAATTTTTTATTTTTAGGGCAAACTTAGTTCAAAGTTCCCATGCATTGATTCTTGGCATTTTTACAAAATCCAGGTGAGAACCTTTAATGCTAATTAATCATACATCTGATTAAGATAGTATGAGCATTTTAACTTTCCACATTTCATACAGTAATCAGTCATCCGAAATTAAAACTCATTCCTAAAGGTAAAAATACAATTAATGTTACGTCACAAAATAAACTAAATATGTATATTTTACAACCCTTTTGTTGTCAACAGATAAGATATTGTGTTCAGATTTATCTTTTGCATATTTTATTATCCTATGGGAATATTGCTATTTTCCAAAAAGCACAACACCAAAAAAGGAACAACAAATTAAAGTTATTTTGACAATAAAATATCGAGATTTTTAAAAACCAATAACAATTTTCCATTTTCTAAATGTTAATATCCCGAATATTTTGTCATAGGGTTGTTGTTGCTCCTTCGCTTCGAATAAAAATAAAATATTTATTGATTTCCATTTATTCCACCCTATCCTTTAAATTATTTATGTGCGTACTTTGTATTGTATAATAATAAAACTGTAGTCGTTCGTAACTGAACTGCTGTACAAATTATGTATTTGTTACTGAACAGAAAACAAGTTGAACAAAAATATAAATATTTAAAATAAATAATTTAAAAGTTCAAGTATTTTTTAATACCTTAACTTATCCTTAACTCACTATTTTAATATAGATTTGTTTATTTTCATTATTTTCACGGAAACAGTTGTCCAAGGGCAAGCTTAACATTTCCATCATTGTTTATATTTCTAAATAAGTAACTTCAAGGAAAAGCCAATCACCAACAATTGACCTACATGCACAAAACAGGCTCACAACCATAAAGTAAACAAAATGAATAAATCATGGAAGAACTGTGGTGAGAAGAGACGTGGGATTACGTGGTATCAATCATAGAAGTATTTATTTAAATTGTCTAATAGATATCAAACCACGCCGTTTAAAAAAATCTGCTAATTTTACAGCAAATTATCTGGATTTAGATAGATCTGTTTGTATTTTCGTCTTAAGCAACCTTTAAACTGTCTACCTTGACTGGGGACTGAATATTTAAGCATATCGAATTATTTACTAGGCGTCTTCATCCATCATTACATTTTTCAAATTTGATAAAATCCCAAAAAGAAAAGATCGAGCGCTATTTATAATTATTATCATTGTTATCAATATCCAAAACTTAATAACAAAGAGGTAATCAGAACTTCGGTCTAAAATTTGGTAAACCCAGAAAAGTCAAGGGAAATTTAGGAACAGGCCAAATATTCATTAAGAAAGTTGGACGCAGAACGAGTCAAGAAAACATGTTCTCAATGTTCGGTCATATTGGTTTTGTAAAAATTTGTTTCCTGTCATCATACGTGCTTGCAATAAACGACAAATTTCTTATGGAAGCTGCCTGTGAACCGATTTCGTCCAAAATTCATTGGAAGCTATCAATTCGTAGAAAAAGCTGAAGTATGAAGTTTTATCCCAATTACACATCACACGCACGGGGTCAACATTTATCATGATTACCGTACAAAAAAACATTTTTTTGTAAAAAAAAACGTCATTTCTGCTTGAATTTTGGAAAACAAATCTGAACCGATATTGTTGAAAATGTAGTTTAGAACATTCTGGTTCATATAGCTGTTTTTCTCATAAACGATATAATTTTCAAAATATTCATTAACAACGAAAAAGCTCGTATGGAGCTGTCACTTTCGGTGGACCAAAATTAAATGGAATATAACAATTTGTAGAAAAGGTCTCATAGATAAGTTTTTTTTTTGTCTGAGCAGTACAAGGCCGATTTATAGTGGAAAAACATTTTTTTCCAGAAAACGTCAATTCCGCTTAAATTTTGGAAAACTAATTTAAGCCGATATTGTTGCAAATTTAAACAAGAATATTTTAGTTCATAATCG
The DNA here is from genome assembly GCA_963691935.1 of Nephrotoma guestfalica. Taxonomy (NCBI): domain Eukaryota; kingdom Metazoa; phylum Arthropoda; class Insecta; order Diptera; family Tipulidae; genus Nephrotoma; species Nephrotoma guestfalica. The sequence goes on along the minus strand of OY829913.1, from coordinate 224,140,752 downwards.
TTTTATGTATACTTTTCTAAATAATTGCAAAAAACGAAACGCCCCTAAGGGTCCTGCCACTTCCGGACTTTTGTTTTCATTCACTACTTTATTATAATTTATAGTACTTTATTATTTTTATAGTTTCACAATTTATTTATTTAATTTAACTAAACCGGACAAGTGGTGCAGTGGTTAAAGCTTCGGCACTTGGACCGGGAGGTGCTGGGTTCGAATCCCATCAGAGGCTAGATGCAAATCGAATTTTCATCATCGATTACGATCGATGATGCTAATAAATACAACTAAGACCCTCTTATGGAGTGCAGAATTCCGTGTCACGCGCCGACCCACCTTCCATGTCAATGTACAGGTTGACATGGAACTTGCAATGTGCAGGTGGTATACTGTAGTTGTGTGAGTAGGTGAAGTAGGTGGGTTAATTATGTGGAGTGAATGAGTGGTATCACAATGGGCCTAAAAATTGGCCTAAGTGTGCAGTAAGCAACCACTGAACCTAGCCTAGACACTAACTTAACAACTAACTACAATACAAATCTTAATCTAGTATATTGATATTGGATGCCGGAATGTGCACAAATGACTTTATGCTTAATTGCATTTCCCACCGTTGCATTTGTGTACATTCGGCATTTATAGTGCGCGTGGTTTTCTGATGTATTACTCCGCGTGCGATAGAAAAGTAGTTCCTCTATGTTGTTGTTGTTTCGCTGGTAGTATTCTGTGTAGAGAAACGTAACTCCTCCCGCCGAAGAGAAGGCCATAAGGACTTGGTTCGCATGGCCGGTTGTGGGTTTGGTGATTGCGCCTCGTCGAATGTTTCGTTACTTCTCGTTAAATTACAGAATTTCGCCCCGAATGAGTAGATCACCATTGTGACTATGATGACTGCGACTACTCCGGTTGTGCTGCTACTTAAAATTGAGTTAGATAAAGTTTTTTCCTGTAGTAGTTGAATTTGATCTCTGTTTTTAGCGTCCAATTCGTCACCTTCGGTATGGACAGCGATGGAATTAGTTGATGGCTTTCGACATCATGGTATGGCAATATGATTGTTTCGTCTTCTTCGTAGAGATATTTGTTACTATCGTATGTCATGCCATGAATATTGACAGTTGTTGAATTCCATTAGAAATTGACGTTGGATAGATTTTACCAGTTGAGATGGCAAGTTGACGTAAATTGTAGCTCTTCCATTGTAGCTATGTAGAGTTTTCCATTTGTAAGCTCGCTAATTTAGTCTTCTGGATCGACGTTCGTGTGGTTACATCTGGCCGGTTGTTGAAGTATTATGCTCGATATACGAGAGTGCGATGTTGATCGTAGTGCTTGTTTGTTGCAATAGTATACGTTTTCAACCTCATTGCATGGTTCCATTATGAATTGGTAGTTTTGTTTATTGAGTATGATATTGGTTGAGGGAATAGGAGTGATCATTAGGTTTTTTGAGGGGATAGGTTTAATGTTGTAATAACTAAATGTTGATTCTAAGAATTTTGGTACTTGAATACTGAGTACGATTTTGGATTGATTATAGTATCCTTGTAAATTTAATAGGTCGTATATGTTATTCGGATTTAAAATTTCTATGTGGTCGTTGGATAGTATGTCGTTAATGAAATGTATTTCTTTATTGGTTAGTAGGTTTAGGTTTCAGTGGTTGCTTACTGCACACTTAGGCCAATTTTTAGGCCCATTGTGATACCACTCACTCACTCCACATCATTAACCCCACCTACTTCACCTACTCACACAACTACAGTATACCACCTGCACATTGCAAGCTCCATGTCAACCTGTACATTGACATGGAAGGTGGGTCGGCGCGTGACACGAAATTCTGCACTCCATCAGAGGGTCTTAGTTGTATTTATTAGCATCGCCGATCGTAATCGATGATGAAAATTCGATTTGCATCTAGCCTCTGATGGGATTCGAACCCAGCACCTCCCGGTCCAAGTGCCGAAGCTTTAACCACTGCACCACTTGTCCGGTGAAGCTATTGGTTAGTAAATGTCGTGAAATCCGTCGGTGTTTGGCTGAGCTGAGAGCGTCTAGTATGTCGTCGATATGCTGTGACAGTTGATTAATTTGGATATATATTGATCTATATTGAACATGTGTAGTCCCACTTCGGTTGCGTTAGCCAGTCGGTTTAATTCGAATGTGATCTTCTTGTTACTATTTTTAACGTATCTTTGTATATAGTTGAATCTATCGATCATACCTTGATTGATTGCAATTTGAGCGTTGTTTTGCTAATTTAATTTGACTTGATTTTCATGAATTTCATGAAGATTGTGGATTGCACTGCTTATTTCTTCTAGATCGTGTTGATCTAGGTTTCCCATAATATCTTTGATTAGAGGCCTCTTTTGATCCGTGCAGGTTTCAAAAGGTTGATGTTTTCGTGTAACTCCCTAGTTTTATGTTCGAGGATTTCTAGTTTGTTTTTAAAAGCGTAAAAATACTCCTTATTATTGGTTATAGATTTTTCAACTAGGTTGACGTTTTCCTGGAGTATTCTAAGATTTTCTTCGTAATTCTGGATGTCAATTAAATGGATGATTCGTGTATAGCTACTGATTACTCGAGCCTGGCCTAGCTTGATCGGTATAAGCCCTTTGTTGTTCCCTAGGTTGGTCATCTTAAGTGTTTGGCTCCAGATTATAGAACACCTGAAATAGTTGTTTAATCAGTTTTTTATGGTATTTACCGTTTTTAGTTACGACAGTGACGTTATTATTGTTGAGGACTTTCCTTTCGACATAACCGGGTTTAATTTTCGAGCGTCTTTTGTTCCGGGCGTGGATTATTTAGTTTGTTTTTAAGACAGGAGGTTTAACCCGATCAATATTGAGTTTATTGATCTGTTTGGTTTTCCTAGCGTGAGTTTCCTCAGAAATTTTCTTACATAATTCATCATATGATAAAGTATGATTGAACAAGTATTCCTGCGCGTTTGAGAATGCAAGATTTGTTGATTGCCCTAAAATAGTATAATGGCCTGTTAAAAGCTCAAACGGTGTGAATTTCGTAGCCGAATGTGTGGTGTTATTGTAAGAGAGAATACAATTATGCATTAGGGTTTTAATGTTTTCTCGAGGCTTTTCGGCTGTACTGAGCCGCATTTTTGTTAAAAAAACGTCGTTTCCGTTTAAATTTTGGACAAACTCCGGTATTGTTAAAAATTTAATTTAGATTCTTTTAAAAACCACTTTTTTTACTTCGGCGATATAGCGAAAGGTAAATCTGCAAAAATCCCAATGTTTTTCATGATTACTATACTTTATTTTACTACGTAAAAGAAATTAACATGTCAATACTTCATTGGTTTTGTAAAAATTTGTATTTATCATCCGTGGTGACACTCCACGAGGTTTGCCGTGGTTGGTTTTAAAATTAAATATTCTAACAATATTATCTAGAACCATATAGACAATTTTCTAGAAAATTAGAGTTTTAATATTTTTCGTAACCACGTTAATTAATGACGTGCCTTTTGAATCTAGAGCCACTTGCGGAATAAATTCTTCGACAATTTTCAAAACATTTACAATAATATTCCAAATGAATAATTTGTCATCAGCGTCAATCGATGGATTTGTGAAATTGTCTATTTTTCGAAGACCTTTAAAACGATTAGCATCATAATAATTATGGAATGAGTAAACCCAATGGTTTTTAGCGCCATAACGGTTGTTTTGTGTATTAAGAACTAAATTTGTAGCTTTCTTCAAGAAAATGGTCTTGACGATGATATGTGACACTTGTATATTCTATAAAAAGAATGTTCTATAGAGCTTCGGGCCCAGAACTGATTTTAAAGATAATAAAAAAATATGTGCTTCATGATTATAGCCAAAAGGATAGTTGGGAGTACTAGAGTGCTTTAGTTAAATTTGTGGCATTCTTCGAGACCTGTCCAATGATGTTCGTTCCAAACTCGTATATATTCTACAATATTGAATAATTAGCTATCAGTACCGAAACAAAATTATTGCTTTTGAATCAAATCAGAACAGTTTGACCATTTCACTGAAAGAAAACAGAAAAACTGATTTCTATGATGACAAAAACTAATTTTTACAAAATCTGAGTAGTCCAGATAGAATTGCTCCCACTGTACTTAAGCATGTGTTCCCCTTATTAAAGGTCTTTTGTTAACGCTGTTTCAGGCTTATGTCCTTGGGATTATTCCGCATTCTTGGATTCAACGTATAGTAATTTGTATACCGAAAGTTAGTCTGGGCATAAAACATTCCGTGCATTAAGTTTATCTTCTATCTATCTAAACGCGTTAGCTTTAATTGATTTATTAGAGATAATTGTTTATTCTGAATTCATCTCAGTCAAATGCAGCATGCTTACGGAGTTTGTAAATCCAGTGAACTGACTTACCTGATTTCGCCACTTGCATTGAAAGATCTTTAATGATAAGCGTTTTCTTGTGGGAACTTTCTTGGATAACGCGGATACTTTTGATCTAACCTTTTCCTATAATTGCTGATAATGACAATAGGTTTGCATCGTCATTTTGCATCGTAACTTGGTTTTTTAGTTTCGATTAAAGTGGGCAAAAAATGTCCCAAGGCCTGTGCTACCTCTCGCCTCCAGTTCCTTCCATTATCGATGAATTACTTTTTAAACACAGTGATCTAATTTTGCTTTGTGAGAATAACCTTAAAAATTACGACTATCATTCGATAGTTTTACCTATGCCCTCTATAAGCTCCTATAGTTTGGTGGTGTGTGATTTAATCGGATTTGTCGGCTCTTAAATCGGCTCTATTATGAATTCTAGTTCGGGATTCGGAGTCGACTATCCTTGTCTATGATCTAAGTTGATGATGTGTATATTATACTGTCTTTCTTTATACTTAAGCTTGCTAAGTTGAAACATTATTCCATGGACAAGTAGTGGCTCTGCTTAATTCATGCCAACCCCGAGTACGACTGCCAAGTTCTTTTGAGATTTTGCGACATTGAGCATAATGAAATTATTGATGATTTTTTCTTGGTCCTCTCAAAAATGAAAAAGGACAATAATTGCTCTGCCTGGTGTAAGAAGGAGGGAGCACTTCATTGCTGAACCAAATCTGAGATAAACCGACAAGCCCATTTATCTCCTATTCAGTTGTCCAGCCCTGAATGGTTTAAGGTTGCAAATTTTACATATCTAAATGCATGTATCTATGTATACTTCGTCTTCTTTCCCTTGGGTTGAATCCTTTCGATTTCCTAAGGCAGCCGTTTACGCTTGTCGATTGAGGTAATCTGCGGTTTCAACCTTGTGCGGGATTAAGAGCGGGACCCTTTGGATTTCAGCCAATTTCGATGAAAAAACAAATAATTAATAAATTTTGCGTTCTAATAACTACTTTTGCTAGTGCTACTACCATGGTTATAATCAACCAAATGTGCTTAATGAATTAGTGCGTCCTTTGTCGGACCCATAGGCATAGCCGTACGTCCTCGATTTGGCAAGCAATGTGTAAGGTAGGACGTGAAAAGCGAACCGCGAAATAAAAATAATAAAATACATGAATTTGTACGTCCTTTAGTTGAGGAGGTGAGCAATATGGATAATTAATTTCAAAGACCAAAAATAATGACACCGAACTACTCCAGACAAAAACATCTCCAGACAAAGGCAGTTTGCGTCTTTGCAAGTTTCCATAATCAATCGAAAAAAGCCATAATCATAGAAAATGTACATCGCTTTCATTATGACTATTCGATGAAACGAGGATTTACACAAAATTTCATGGCGTGCTAGGGGTGGTCTGAAGAGATTGAGGTTTGTTATTTGAAACTTTAAAGGAATTGTAAATTTTTGTAAAAAGGGCTTGCCTTCGAAGTCGAACTCGTTTCAAAACTAAATCTCGTTCTAAATTAATTTGCTATTGGTGTTGGAGGTAAATATTAGAAAACAAACACTGACCGACTCTTCAAGGGATAAATATTACGTGTCACCCTTGATATTTATCCCATTAATTGCAAAAATAATCATATTAGTATGAGAAATGAAAATTTAAAATTTATGATCAAAATACTTCCAAAATATCAAGGAGTCATTGTCATTTATAAAAACTAGGACTATCCAACTGCAATTCTGTAATTCAGGATCTTTGAATCTGTAAGATGTTGAGGGCTGCAACGGAGTGAAGGTTTCAAATGTTTCATAAGTTCATAGAATCCTAGCCATGTTCGAGGGCTGGTCAAAACGGCATACAACTGCTGAGTGAGGCATACTGGTATGCTGAAGAGGTATATGATCTCGTTTCTTTTCATTTTATAATTTTTTTTGCTTTCCCCTGCGGTCACTCAAAGTTGTACTAATTCAAGCAAAGTTTTTTGATGTCAAAATGATTATGTCACATTATCTCTTCCTGCCAAGCGCCAAGGGTGATTTTAACGCACGACTTTAACACAATAGTGACACGAATGATAAGGAAACTGTCTTCGTTGCAATAAGAAACCGCTTCATCGTGAATAAAGTTAGTCAACCAAGTAAATTTAACTCGTAGCAGCTTCCTCAGCGTTCACAGATGAGATAAGCGATATTAATCCGAGCTGGAAATAAAATGGCGAAGAGATATTCAACCACGTATATGTATCATCTGGTAATACAGAAATAAATGACACTATGTGTTGTGCCGTAATGAATACATTAAAATAATTCATTTATCAAGGAAAAACAGCTTAGAATCATTCATTACGGAAGACGCTATTACAGCACCGTGGGGCTTCGTGTTTAAACTCTGTGAAGGATATCTTAAGAACATTGATGTACATAGCTTAATGACAGATGGTGGTGGTCAAGCTACAACTTGTTGGGAAGACATCACTAAACGTCTACTGAAAGCCCTTTTGCCTGATCTCATCAAACACAAATTGTGTGGAACACTCAAACGTGATGAAATCATGATTGCAATCATGTCTATGAAAAAAAGGTAAAGTGCCAGGCCTATACAACATCGAGGTCGAAGTAATACACAGATCGGAGCCTATCACTGGACCAAGTATCACTAGCTCCCTGTATGCATGTCTGGATAAAGGAATTTTTCCAAAATCTTGGAGAAACGGAAAAAGTAATAATCATCAAAATGGGCGATGATAGAGACCACACTGATCCCGAAGCATACAGACCAATCGTGCTGCTTCCAAGCAATTCAAGAAAATAGGTTCTCAGATTATGTAATGCGTAATATGTAATGTAGTTTTTGCGATCCTACCAGCTCAACAAACTACAAATCTTTCACATCATCAACAGAGCGGAAGTCAATAATATACTATTACATTCACCGATGAACGCGTATTGGAGAGTGTAGCCATTGGAGTTGTTACGGATCCGGCTCCCACACCAAACAACACGTCCAATGAATAAATTTTCGCTCAGTTCGAAAGGTTCTGGAATTGCTTAGCATGTTTCCCAGTTTCATGTTTTTGTGAGCACGGCTGACTGAACTGAAGCACGTTTATATAGCAAGCCGCTTGCTATAAGACAGAGGTCCGCTTCAAGCACCCCTAACGTGGAGAACAAACGCTGATGTGATATTGAATTTGTAATACCATTTATTTCCCGCGTCATATAGTCCTGTGCATCGCTCCAACTACACCGCCTGAAATATATTATGTATTTGAACTGCCATATAATAAATCAAAAGCTCCGATATTGTAGAATTTAATTAAATTTCTACGCGTGATAAAATATTTTCATTGTGCATATACAGTACAGCCAGGTGAATTAAATAATATTTCAATAATCATAAAATACGTATTTCAATCAAAAGAATCATGCATAAAGTTTATTCCTGGTGTCTTTCCTTTCCACGGTTGATATAAAATTCAGTTTTCGAAACACCCGAACTGAATGATGTTTCACCAGCATTCACAAAAATAATAAGATGTAGTAGTATTTCCCATCATCGATATTGATTGCTTTTAGTCTCTATATAAATTCTTTGTACTCGACAAAATTTTCACATTTCCATTACTTTTATGATTATTATTATTGTTATTATCTTTTAACCCTTAAAATGTCAACTCATCGTTTTTATTTTTCATCACAAATGTGACATTATGTAGAAATTGATTTTAGTTGGATATATCGAGTAAATAGGTAATTTTATCGGTATTTTGATGATCTTGCCGCACCTAAGGTTTCATGGTGTCATGGGAACGCATCCATTGCATAGATTTCTGGTGATAACACATAAAACACCTAGACGTATTTCACAGATTATCGTGGAATTTGTAACAAGTTTAGGAAAAATGCACGCGAATATATAGTGACGTGAATTTTAACCTGGACTTTCTTAATTTTAACAGTGTAAAATAATATCATATACTAGATGACTCAGTGAACTTCGTACCACCTAAAATTGATTTGATTGTAACTCTTCATAAGCGATTATGAATCCCAATCAATCTTCCAACTCCAACTAATTGAGATCGGCAATATTGGCCGAACTGTGTACCTTTTGATCGTTTTGATTCGTTTGGTGATCAAATGAAACTCGTTCGTAATTCAAATGAATTCAATGTGGTTTATGTATATGGAAAAGAATTGAGGTTAACACGAACACACGCGAACACACGACATTGCAGTTGCCAAACTAGTAACGAATGCCAGGCGCAAGGGGAATTGTAGCCGTTTGTACTCGAATGGCAAGTCCGTTGAAACCATTGAGATGTGCGGAATCAAAACATCATATCCTTTGTACTTTCCCTTAAAATCGTCGCGTCGATAATGTTGTTAATACGCTTTTTCACAGCCAGCCTCGTTCCATTGCACAGTCGAGATTGATTGATGTTACGCAACATGATGATGACTGAGCCTACTTTCAGTTGCAAATCCGGACAATTCCAGCGAATTCAAAAATTCTGTTGGATAGTTGACTACTTCATTCTGATTGATAACTGTGTCAGCCGCTTTGAAGGAAAACAATTGACTCGGAATGGAATTTTGAATGGTCGCGTTGAGATTATCGAAATCATTATTTTTATGGCTCGTTTACTCAAAAAATTTTTGAAGGTTCGCACTATATTCGGAAAAACACGTCGAATGAGCTCTGCCTTCGATTCGGTCAACTGGCAGAAATCAGTGGGCAAAATTATGAATCCGGTCGAGGTGTCAACTGCGGTTTCCCCATTTCCAATGTTGTTTCAAAAACACATCTGCAGTGCGATCATGTTCACATGCAGTTTACATATCGCCACAAATTTGATGATTTCAAGCACACGTTTAGTTCGTCAGCTGCAGTGAAATAACAGGAAGATCTGACGAAAATAACGGAACAGGGTGGGTCATCTAACCCATTTTTTGTTGAACTAGCGGAATGGAACCCATTGCGTTTTCGGTTCTCTGAGTGGGTTCGCGATCGACTTGAAGAAGATGCCGATTTTGGCAAACAAATCATCTTTTGAAGCCGATGCCTCTTCAACGAGTGACAGTTTGGTGCGGATTTTGGTCCGGCAGCGTCATTGGGCCATTTTTCTTTGAAAATGAGCAAGGGGCCGCCATTACTGTCAATGGTGAGCGTTACCACGCCATAATAAACGATTTTTTGTTCCTGGCACTTGAAGAGGAGGACATAGGCAACATTTGGTTTCAAATCGGCGCTCCGTGCCACACAGCACACGTTTCAATTGTTCTTTTACGCACTGTCTTCGAAGATCGAATTATCAGCCGAAATGCTGATGTGATTTGGCCGCCTCGGAGCTGCGATTTGACGCCGTTTGACTTGTATCTTTGGGGTGCCGTCAAAGATAAGTGTTACGCCGATAAACCAGCAACGATTGACGCTCTCAAGAACAATATTCGCATTACCATTGAAGACATAATGCGGCATACCATCGAAAATGTGCTTAAAAATTGAACCGACCGTATGGGGTACGTCAAGGCCGCCTCGGCTGGCATATGAATGAAATAGTATTCCATAATTAATCGGAAGGATTGTTCTTTACAATGAAAAAATAAATTTGAAAAAATATTGAGAACTTTTTGTTTTATTCCATTAAAAAAAATATATATATATTTGGCCCACCCTATATTATGTCCACCCTATATTATGTCCAGTGCCTCCAGTGACCTTTTGTGCAGTTCGTCCACCTTCTAACAAAGTCGCTGCTATTCCATATAAAGCCAATGCCAGGGTAACTTCATGCTGTGATTGAATCGACACCAAAATCAATGAAATAAAGAACGTTTTCCAGTCCCTCCGCGAGCTTCTAGGAAATAAATTCCACCAGTTCCATTGTTCGCTTCTATTAGAGAGTCCCACGCAGTGTTTTGTTGTTGAGCTGCGGAACAGAAATTTTGTTGTTGATTCAGACGACACTGATTGTTGTTATTTTTGTAATTCGTGGTTTAATGCATCGTGCATTGAACGATTAGGTGATATCATTCCCAAATACAAAACCCTTTATTCGCCATCAATAAACACATGCCTTCTATCATAATCAATGTTTCATTGTGCATTTCTGCTGTAATTTGCAATGCCGGATTGGAAGTTTGGGGACGCACACGTTGCAAAACATCCTCAGGCATGTTGTCATTATTTTTCACTCACAGACCGTTTGAATTCGAAGGGGAACATGTGGATATGATAATCGCCAACAATGTGCTGATGTAGTGATAAAAATATAACGGAATCTTTGAGCGTTTGTCCTAATGCGAATCGAGCAACTGTAAGAATTGACACGTATCACGGTAAGTCTCACATAGATGCCAATTATTGGTTCTCAGTTGTTGAAACGATGTGGGACCACGAACATTCACCAACAAGAATCGAAGATAGTAACAATCGTTGTTATTTGGATATAACCGCTGTGTTCTCTGGATTCAAATACACTTGATGCCTGTTTTCCAGATGCACTGCCAAATGTACAACTGTAAGGAGTCTTTCGTGGATCGCAAATTAAAAGATGCGAAAAATCGCTTGGAACACTTGCCATCGATCATATAATGAAGTCACCCCTGCATGCAATTTCGGATCAATAGCTTCATCCGGGGTTTCGGCTGAGATTTCGGTTGTTTCCATTCAACGACGTCATTTCGAAGCAACTCTTGAATTTTTGGAAGTTGGCCAAGAAATTGGTAGAATCACTTCCAGTTCCAGAAACCAATGAGCATAATGGTGGCGGGATCAATCATGCAATTTCACTTTCTGACCTGCACAATACAATCCCGAAGTTTCACCGCTGAATTTCAATACCTTACAATGAAAACAAACGACTGGCATTTCTCCAACCGTTACTGATCTGTCCGCACTGTAATCGATTTCCGAATCGTAGTGGAATGCCACTTGTTCCATGTAAATAAGAGCACCGCGTCGGCACAATCGGTCATATTCATTGTATTGTCGCTGGTGTTGTGATTAATGTGCACGAAATTGTTTCTGTAATTGGGACATGCCAATACGACTATTTTCATTATCCGTCGCGCGCTGGTCCTCAGTGCGTTTCGCACGTGAAGTAAACCGCCGCACACTTGACTGCTACGACCTACGTTAGCTTTAGGCATTGTATGGTCAAGGACACTGTAAAACGACACGAAATTTTTTTCACAATCACTTGTAATCGAACCATCTGTTGAAATTATCTTCTTCGAGCCTCGCTTAAAAATATTAGAATGAATTTGTGGTTATGCCTAAGCCTGCCAAGTCAAATTACCTTAAAGAAGAGCTGATTAAAACATTGTTCGCAAAATGTAATTAAATTCGCTTTAACCGAATCTGTTCTCAAAATATACAACCTTTTTTACGAAAAAACAATTTTAAATCTATTAGATTTCAAAAATTCTCGGTAAAATGTTTGAGCACAACCACACAGTATGAATAATCGAAGCAGAAACATGTAATGCATGGCGCAGCTGTCAAACTATAGGGCCACCACTAACGCCATCTATTGAAAATAATCCGAAGTTACTATATAAATGAGTGCTCATTGTCGAAATATACAATTCTCATTGGTGTTGTTAAGTGCATTCTCACACAAAATGTCCATACAAACTTCCCATTCGAAATGGAAATTTCGATTTTCCGATTTTTTCCGAATTTTCTTTCCACCCCAAATCAGTCGAGCCGTTTTCGAATTTTTTCGAGACTAACGCACTGCAATTGATTTTTTTATATTGGGAATTCAAATTAATTCAGTCCGTTTTCAGAAAGTGGCTCCGACTATAATACATTTTTTATAGTGCTAGATGATTTCTGTTGTTTCAGACAGATTAGACATCTGCCGGTAACATTCAGTTTGTATTACTTTGAGTATCATACGAAACTTGTTTTTACGGTGTTGAATATGTCGGATTTTCGGACAACTAAACAGCATTTGCGGGAAGTGTTAATTTTTGTTTTAATTGGAAAAAAGTGCTCTCTCAAAAATTATAATTCAGTGTTGAAGATAAGCCTCGCTTGGGATAGCCAAAAAATCCATAGACGATGAATTAAAGACATTGCTCGATGAAGATCCTACTCAAACGGAAGATGAGCTTGCCGGTATATCGGGGGTGACCCAACAAACAGTTTCCGTACGATTGAAATCTATGGGCATGATTCGAAAGCAAGGCAATTGGGTCCCTTATGAATTAAAACCAAGAGACGTGGAAAGGCGATTTCTTTCTTGCGAGCAGCTGCTTCAACGGCAAACAATAAAGGGTTTTTACATCGGATAGTGACTGGTGACGAGAAGAGGATCTTTTACGATAACCCCAAGAGGAAAAAATACTACGCTTTGCCTTCCAATCGTTGCCATCGAGTTCAACATCAACACCAAAGACGAATAATGATGGTTCGAAGGTTATGCTTTGTATCTGGTGGAAGCAAAGAGGTGTTGTGTACTACGAGCTGAAACAACTTGGCGATTCCATTACGGTGGAGCAGTAGAGGCTACAATTAATTCGCTTGAGCCGTGCATTACGAAAATCGGCCGTAATATGAGGAAAAGCATGATACAGCTATTCTTTTGTATGACAACGCTCGGCCTCACGCTGCAAAAGTCGCAAACAATTATTTGGAAACGCTCAAGTGGGATATTTTACTGCACCCGCCGTATTCTCCGGACATTGCTCCTTCTGCTTACTGGTTGTTCCGAAGGATGCAACACGATTTTGCAGGTACGAACCGTTTTTCCGAGATTTGGTTCGAAAATTACCTGAGAGATGGGAAAAAGACATAAGTTGGACAATATTTTAATTAATCTGTTCATTCATTTTATTTTAAAATAAATGCATTTATAAAATTGAAAAACGGACCAAATTAATTTGTACTCCTAGTATGTAGATTGGAAACATTGTTGTTGGTTATAAGACAAGTTAGGACAAACTTTAAGTCGGTTTTCATAGAGTGGATTTTAATACATTTTCAGAAAGATTCGAATAAAGTCTACGAGGTAACGCCAATCTCAGCGACAATCGTCATGATCACAGATGTGCAGTACATAAATATACTTAACAATATGGATAACTTGGTTGAAACTTACTCCCCCTAACTATGTAATTTTAAAAATTTGACAACAAACTCCAACTTTCATCAGACTTGGTGGTGAACACCTTCAGAAGTCGACCACCAAGTGTTATACCGTTTTGTATATTGATATTCGTCACAATAGCTGCGTTTTTTTTTAAAAATGGTCTTCGAGACCGCAATAAAATATAGGGAAAATACAGGGAAATTTAGACAAAAAAATTTAGAACAACAACTTTAACTAACTTCAAGTCAATCATTTTGACATTTAATTTTTGGTTTATAATTAAACACAATAATATCTAATATTAAAATAAATTAATTAATTTCACCAGCAAACATTAAGATATCGAGTTTTTCTTATTAAAAATACAATTCAGTCATTTCATTTTCATTCTTTCAAATTTCCAGTTGTAAATTAAGTAAGGAACACTCAAAAAATTGTGTACTAAAAAAATTTCCCTGTTACGTCAGTTCAGGAATTATTAAGTTTTTTGATGAACTCGGTTGTACTCTACACAATATCAAGAGTTGTTCAGAGTTGTTGAGAACAAGCATAAATAAACTTTATTCGATAATATAATGCAAGATATTGATTTGGTATAAGCTCTTCGATTGAGTAAATCCGAAGCACAAATATTTTAATAATATGTGAATTGTTTAAAAAATCAAAATATAATTTATCGCGGTCTAGAGGAGAAATTACAGGAGATTCCATAAAAATTTACGAATCGATTTGAAAAAGTATTTTTTTCTCTTCTTATCCTAATAGTATCCGTGTATTTTCGTGGTTTTAGAATTTGTATTTGCCATTCTAAAAATACTAAAAATAAAAAAAACTTAGTGTTTTTATGTGGTACGTTAAAAATATTCCCTCATCTCCCATGCCATTTAGACTTAAATTCGTTTGAACAAAAGTCAACAAACAACCATTATCCAAGATTAAAATAAACAATCAATCAATCAATCACAATCAATAGTGAGAGCTTATTTGCAAATATTTATGTAAATTGTTAAATTTAATCAAATCATTGATCAATTCCATGGAATGGGTAATGTCCCTTGAAATACGAATGTCAACGAATCAAAATCAATTTAATTGTACCAAATTAAAATTACTAGAATTTAACTTTTGGATTATAGATCACAAAAGATTTAAGGTAATCCTTTATAATTATTTTGAAAAGGTGATATGATTAATATTAATAAATATCACTACATACACTTGAGACCAGATAACTATTGATTTTACCTCTGTAAATATTTGTACGTATAAAAAATATTTAATTACCATAACAAAATTTAAATCTGGATACAATATTCAGCAGACACAGTAATTAGTGTTTAATTAGGATTTTAACACTTTCGTTTTGAAACGATATTCAGGAATCTGAATTTAACTTAATTATCTTACATTTGTGTATAAAATACCAACAAAAAATATGATATTATTAATCCATAAAATTTATTATGTAAATTTACTTACATAAAACTTATTTGCTGTACGAAAAATTTGGAATTCTTGTTATTCTATCTTTATGTACTCGTAGTCATATACTCGTACGTACGAGTATGTAGGTTAGGTAGATGAAAAATTTAACGAGATAAAACTAAAAAGTTGGTGGTGAATTTTTAAAGAACAGCAAAAAATAGGTAATAATCTTGTTTGCTTATTAGTTTATTGAAGCTTTTTAATTTTCTATAAAGTTTGTGAGTAATTTATTTATGAAAATTCGCTGTTACGAGTAGTTACCCTAAATTATTAATTAACATTTTTGATACGGAAGCACGGGCTTTATAAAAATAAAATGATGATGATTGAAAATTATTAACTATGTACAATTTAATATTTTGGGGATTCATATGGTAGTGCCGTTTCTAACAATTAACCAAAATAAATATGTATTAGTAAGTACACTGTTAAAGTATTTCTTATAAGAGTTTTGAGTGAAATAAACCTTATGAGAACAAAAATTGGCTTCCTTATGATAATTAAACGAAGCACACCGTTCTTTTCTATCTACATTTCCAACAACTATCTAAAATAAAATTAAATTAATAAATTTAAAAGAAACTAAAAAATAAAAAAACGTAATATCTGTATAAAAAAATTAAATGTAAGAAAACATAATTCGATGTAAATAAACAAAATATTTCGATAACTACCAGTAGTTTATTTTTAATAGCCAATAACATGACATTGCAGAGTTTGTGCCAAAATGCCACTATTATCGGATGATATCTATAGGCTTAACCTTGAAAATAAAACAGGTTTGATGTCCAAACGGATTGGTCGCGACAGATTTTTTTGAGTAAAACTCGTTCATTGAATTCGTTGAGTGGCACACGTTGAATGACCAATAACAGGACATCGTAGAGTTTGCACCAAAAATTCATTATTTACTAATGCCACCTATGGACTTTCAAATGACATCAGTTATATTCCAAAACGGAATGACATCGGAAAATTTTTGAGTAGAATTTATTCAGTGCACTCATGAAGTCTGAGTGGAATAAATTGAACGTCCAATAACAAGACATCGCAGAGTTTGTACTAAAATGCCACAAGTATATCGGATGATTCATTCCAGTGCTATAGTTGGACAAGCGAACACATAAAATTTTGACAGCTCGGTCAATTTAAGTGGTTTTGGGTTTTAATTAAGTTAAAATAGTTTCATAGTGGTGTAAGAACAATTTTATAATATTAAAAAGGTGGTGGACGCATAGATATAGTGTTTTAAGTGGATTATTGTTTGGTGGCAACAACAACAAGTTTTTGTTTATATTTAAGCGGCGTGAGCTTAAACAACAAGTAAAGTCAGGAGTGGGCAAAAGGAGGGTTTCGGCCCTAAAAAGGGCGATGTTTGAAAGCCCAAATAGATTCGCACCGTTGAGGATGTTGGGAAATAATACCCAACCCTCCAATAGGGAAAAGATCGAAGAAATGCGAACAAAGAGATTAGGATTCGGTGGCGGTGCAGATATAATGGATTCCAATGGAGTGAATGAAAAATATCTAATAATTAAGCACGAACAGGCGGGACAAAACCTGTCAAATTTTTCACCTTTTGGAATACAAAAAGCGCTGGATATGATAACCAAAGGTATCATTAAAACGCAACGCTCGAGAGCTGGATAACTGCTGGTTCTGACAAAAAATCAGGCAGCGACGGATGCATTACTTAAGGCCACATCCCTGGGGCAATTGGCCAAAATAAAAGTGACGGAACACCCCATATTAAACAGTTCCAAAGGTATCATTTTCTGCCACGACCTAAAAAGTTTAACTGACGAGGAAATCAAAGAAGGGCTTAAGGACCAAGGCGTCGTAGAGGTATATAAAATAAAGAAATGGGTGGAAAACAAATTAACGGACACAGCAGCAATTATCCTGAGTTTTAATTCACCAGTATTACAGGAATATGTGAGGGCAGACTTTATACAACTAAGCATTCGATTGTACATTCCAAGTCCGTTGAAGTGCACCGAATGCCACAAATTTGGTCACACCAAAAAGAGATGCACAAGTGATCCTAAGTGCTACAAATGTAGTGAAGTAACACCACACAACCAGCCGTGCACTACACTAAAATGCATAAATTGTGGAGAGGCACACACCAGCAACAGTAAGGAATGTCGAGTATATAAACGAGAAGTAGAAATAGTGAAAATTAAAACTGTAGATAGATTAACATTTTCCGAGGCGAAAGCCAAATATTTTCGATTATATGCAAACACCACATCAGCTACACCACAAAAGCCGCAAAACACAGAAAACCAACTAGAACAGACAAAACCACAATCATATCAAAAAACTATTTCAACTTCAAGGCAATAACAGACACAATTAAACCAACCACAACAACAACAGCAATAAAAAGATCAAGTCCAACAACAACAAAATCAACAACAGCCGCAACAACCAAAACAACTACTAGAAACGAACAAACTACAACAACAAATACAGCAAGTACAACAACAACAAGAAATATTACAACAACAACCGCAATCAAATCAACAAACAACTTGTAATACAGCAATGGACAAAGTGACAACCAAAAAAAATGAAGCAGGGCAAGCAATAAGACATTCTAATTTAACTCCAAAAGAATTAACACTATTTGGAACTAACCATGTAAGTATGATTGATGATGAATGAGGGGAGGAGGAGAGAGAACCCATTTGCGTTTATAAATGCCCTCTCCCTTCTTCTTTTCTTTGAATGGTAGAGCGAATGCTGAGATCCAATGAATGCGTGAAAATTGGCCAGATAAATATTCGCAGTATATATGCCTGACCAATAACGATGTGAATGTGATGATTTTGTGTGAAACTTGGGAGCGTGAGAGTAAGACGTTTCGGGTGAAAGGATACAATTATCTGTCCAGACGTGGCGATATTGGTACATACCAATATCAGCCTGATCCTTTGTGGCATACCTAGTTTCGAGCACATTGAAGTCATCGCAGCCAGAACTCGGAATCTGGACAGAAACTTGTTATTTGTTAGTATCTATGCAACTCCAGTGTTGTCTACGTCTGACAGAGAGAGAGAGGGCTAGTGAACTGATTGGTCGCGACAGATTTTTTTGAGTAAAACTCGTTCATTGAATTCGTTGAGTGACACGCGTTGAATGCCCAATAACAGGACATCGTAGAGTTTGCACCAAAATTTCATAATTTGCTGATGCCACCTATGGACTTTCAAATGACATCAGTTATATTCCAAAACGGATTGCCATCGGAAAATTTTTGAGTAGAATTTATTCAGTGCACTCATGAAGTCTGAGTGGAATAAATTGAACGTCTAATAACAAGACATCGCTGAGTTTGTACCAAAATGCCACTATTATCGGCTGATTTCTATAGGCCTAACCTTTCAAATGAAATAGGTTTGAATTCCGAATAGATTGGTCGCGATTGATGTTTTTGAATAAATCTGGTTCATAGAATTCAGCGACTATCAGCAGGGTTTTCGCCCCAACCGACCAACCACTGACCAGTGCTTAACCATGAGAAGGATTTTAAAAAAATATTGGGAGTACAATATAATCATACATCAACTATATAGACTTCCGGCAGGCGTAGTATCAATCATCCAGATAAACTCGCTTCGCTGTGTAAATTAACAAAGTCTGGGTCTGTTTGTCGGAAGTGAGAGTGGGATCCTGATATGGTCTTTCGTTTCATCTTTTGTCAAATTAAAATTACGCACAGCAAATATTATTCGCATGAAATATGAGCTAAAATTCTCGGAGGTTCGTGCAGGAGGCAAAGTTCATTCACGAGATGTGAAAGCTAGAGAGAGAGAGATTGAAATTTAACGAAGTTGATAGATGTGATCGAATCAAAAAAATCTATAGTAACCAATTCTTCAGAAAATCAGTTCTCTATACAAGAAATGTTAAGCTTATAGAACTTATCTAATAAAAGTAGCATTTTGGTACAAATCCTGCGATGTTCTGTTATTGGCCGATTAAATGTTACCACTAAGCAACGTCTATGAATGACGTTTACTCCACAAAATCATGCGAAGTCAATTGGTTTGGAAAGTCAGTAAAGTCATTTGAAAGGGTAATCCTATAGGTGTCACCCGTATATAACAAGATTTAGGAACAAACTCAGCGATGTCTTGTTATTGGCTGTTAAAAGCATGACATGTAGATTCCGCGAGTACATTGAAAAAATTCTACTCAAAAATCTTTTGATGTCTTGTCTTTGGTCTTTTGTTGAATCTATATTTACCATCAGTACAAAGGGTGTCCCAACAAGAAGTTCAGATTTAAAAGTTTAATAAAACAAAAACGGCTTAATACATATACATATTTCCAAATTTATTTTTTTGTTGGAAAGTACAATAATCCTCTTAATTATTCATGGAAAATGATTTCATTCAAATGGGAGCCGCGGTTGGCCTTGGCGTACTCCATTCGGTCGGTCCAATTTCTGAGCACATTATGCATTGTGTGCGGATCTATTTCGGATTGCTTCAATATTGGCTTTCAAATGCTCAATTGTTTGTGGATTGTCCGTATAACACTTGTCTTTCACGGCACCCCACAAATAAAAATCCAATGGCGACAAATCACAGCTCCTTTCCGGCCAATTCAAGTCACCATTTCGACTGATAATGCGGCCATCGAATTTTTGACGCAGTTTCGCTACTGTAACGCCCGTTGTGTGGCATGGCGCAACATCTCGCTGGAACCAAAGGTCGTCCAAACCAATATCTTCAAGATATGGCCACAAAAAGATGTTAACATGTGGCGGTAGTTGATTCCGTTGACCGTATCGGTTGCGCCGGCCTCATCTTCGAAGAAATACGGCTCAATAATGCCGCCACATCACAAGCTGCAACAAACAGTAAGACGCAATGGATGCATTGATTCTCCACATATCCTTGTGGATTTTCCGATCTCCAAATGCGACAGTTTTGTTTGTTTACGAACCCACCGAGAACCGACCAAATGGCACAGTGGTTAAAGCTTTGACATTTGGATCGGGTGGTACCGGGTTCGAATCTTGATAAGGGCAGGATGCAAAGGGAATTTTCATCAACAGATTACGATCTGTGATGAAATGGAACACACCTGTCGAAGTGCAAAACTCATGGGCCGACCCATCTTCCATGCCAATAAAGGCTGGCATGGAGCTATGCAATGTGCAGATATTGATAAAATCGGGCCTATAACCGTACGTCCTCGAATTACCCGACACCGGCGTCAAAGTAAGGACGGCAAACGCAAACCGCGTTGGGAGAGCCTTGGCTCCAGAACAGATTGCAGGGATAACATAAAAAACAACCCACCGAGATGGAAATGCGCCTCGTCCGAAAAGATGATTTCTTGAGCAAAATCCGAATGGAGTACGTTCAGACCAGCCGCGGCTCCCTCGCAGGAGGATTGTACTTTCAAACAAAAAAATAAATTTGGAAATGTATTAAGCCGTTTTCGTTTTATTAAATTTTTAAATTGGAACACCCTATATAAAGAAATTTTGGTACAAACTCTACGATGTCCTGTTATTGGGTATTTTACCTTTGCAACTCAACGAATTCAATGAACGAGTTTTGTTCAAAAAAATCTACCGTGACCAATCCGTTTTTAAATCAAACCTATTTTATTTGAAAGGATAGGCCTATAGAAATCATCCGATAATAGTGATATTTTGGTACAAACTCTGCATTGCCTTGTTATTGGACGCTAAATCTATTCCACTCAGGCTTCATGAGTGCACTGAGAAAATTATACCAAAATTTTTCGAAGTCAATCCGTTTTGGAATGTCACTGATGTCATTTGAAAGCTTAAATTCATAGATGTCATCAGTATATAATGAAATTTTGGTAAAAACTCTACAATGTTCTGTTATTGGGCGTTTTACCTTTGCCACTCAACGAATTCAATGATCGAGTTTTACTGAACAATCTATCGTGACCAATCACGATCAAACCTTTTATTTAAATCAAACCAATCAATCAATTTGATTTGAAAGGTTAGGCCTATAGACGTTATTCGATAATAGTGGCATTTTGGTATAAACTTTGCATTGCCTTGTTATTAGACGTTAAATCTATTCCACTCAGGCTCCATGAGTGCACGGAACAAATTCTACTCAAAAATTTTTCGGTTTCAAATCGTTTTGTTAAACTTTACTATGTTTAGTTATTGTAATTTTCAAATGTGCCACTTACTTTTTTAAATGAAAATTTGTTGAATTGTTTGAATCAAATTATTATTTACATTTACATGAAATATTTTTAGAAAAAGTGAATTGATTAATTAAACACTCAACATATAAATCGGAATCCAAAATGAGTTATATATTAAAGAGCGAGTAAGCTGAATATCATTAGAAACAGATGAAATGAAATTATAATTTATTTCTTAATTGAAAAAAAATGGCGAGAGTTTCATCTCTCGAAGAACTTGTAAAGGAGCAAGTTCAGACTGGTGAACAGAGCAGCCACGTTCATCGTCCGCTCCTGAGACTCTTCCGACCCACAGTCAACATGAAAGTAAGCTAGTTGAAACCATGAAAGTAGAGGACCCCAATGAATTATTGGACTCAACTAGGGGAACACCTTAGCAACATCCCGCTAAAAAACTAATAAAAATACAACAACAACGAGAGCATCCTCCCACTACCACCACTAAATCGAGTATTAGGACAGCCTGTAAAAACCCTGAGAATACAACCAACATCAGCAAGCTGGAGCAAGTGTCAGAAATCGAGGTACTCCTCATTTAACCCACAAATTATAACAGTTGGAGACTAACAGAATAGAAATGGATACGATGAATGAAGAAATACCAGAGGATCGACAAGATACTTCCTACTTTCTCGATCAACTTTATGACGAATGAGTCAACATCTGGATGCGATATCGGCGAGACTACAGGGAGCTGTATTCAACAATGAACAGCCCAAGAAAGTTCACTTACTGAGAAAAATTATCAACCGGAAATAAAATTACCACCACTTAAAATACAATACTTCAATGGACAATATAAGGAGTGGGCACCATTTTATGAGAGATTCAGTAAGTTTGTATACGAAAATAAAACCCTTACTGCCCCTGATAAAATAAGCTACCCCAAATCATACGTTAGACTCCTCTAGCATGCAGCAACATTTTTGAGTCACATATCAACTTCTGGAGTAAATTATGCGGATGCTTTCAAAATGATTGTAAACCGCTATAACAATGAGCGTTTATTTGTTACCAATCCCATAAATACACTCTTGAATCGCTCTCAATAAAAGCTCTGCACGACGCAATAAATGAAAATGACCATGTCATTAACAACTTGGGCCTAAAAACGTCAACGTGACGTTTTTGACATTGGCATTGTGACATTGGCATACATCAATGAAGATAATAAACGGAAGTTTGAATGATATTCAGCTAGTCGGTCTATCAATATAACAAGAATTATTATCTATTATAACAAGATGGAAGAAATACAAATAAAACGTATTAATCGCAGACATTGAGAAAATGTACAGGCAAATCCTGGTAACGAAAACATAACAGTACTTACAAAGGATACTATGGAGAGCCGACCACAAGAAGCAAATTAAAGAGTACAAATTACGAACGATCACGTATCATGGTACATCGTCCGTTTTATATTTAGCCACTAGGAAGGACTCTTAAGCAACTTGCCATAGCCGAGCAGAAATGTTATCCAATTGCTGCGGAAATTCTGTTGCAGGATTTATATGTCAATGTTGTTCTTTCCGAAATGTCAACAATAGTTACGTAAAACGCTTAATAATGGAGATTTTAAGCTGAAAAAATGGCCATCAAACAACAGAGCCAAAATGGAGAGTATTCCTGAAAAGCAAAGGGAGTCAAAAACCACCCTCATAAATAAGGAACATGAATCCATAACGTGGAATCCTCAACCAGATGAATTTGATTTCCAGGTCAACATGGAATCCATGACAATTGTTCTAACAAAACGATCCCTTATCTCGGAGGTATCCAAATTATTCGACCCGCTAGGATGGTTTTTCCCAACAATTATTATAGGAAAACTATACGTTTCAACAGTCATGGATAAGGGAATTATCATGGAATGAAGAATTACTTGAAGAAATGAAAACTATGTTCAGCAAGCAGCAAAAATTAGGATTATGTGATGGGATCATGCCAAGGACAAGTCCGGGAAAACTAAGGTGGCTTTAATAAATCAGAAACTAAATCTTCCAGGACTAGAACTTTGTGGCGCAGTATTGTTGGTGAAACTATTGAGACAAGTTTCAGAGGCCATGGAAATCCCAAACGTTAAAATGCAAGCTTGGACTGATTCCACAGTTGTTCGGGCATGGCTGCAAGGGCACTCTAGTAAGTGAAAAACATTCGTAGCAAATAAAACATCGTAGATTCATGCTATCCTCAGCCCTGCACAATAGAAACACGTAAAATTAAACAAGAATCCCGCTGATTGTACAACTCGTGGAGTAGATCCGGACAAGCTGGGTGATAATAAATTATGGTGATCAGGCCCTAATTGGCTTAGGAGTAGTATCGAGCCTACATCGACATAATACTTTCTGCAACATAAGCACAACTACAACAGAACCGGAAATTTTTGAAATGTTTTCATCTCTCACAGAAACAAATCAATTACTCCCATATATTTAGCGTTTATATTGGAATAAAGGTGAAAAACAGAAGGGAGTTCTGACAATTAGAGAGTTAAAAGCAGCTAAAATTAAGATTGTAAAGATGAGACAAGCCTTTTTCATTTAAAGACGATATCAGAACTTGGGACACGAACTTCGAATATGAGGACGAAGTATAACGAAAAACATCCGATCATTCTACGACCTAAGGATCATCTCATCAGTTTAATCATAGATTGGGCAAAATAACGTACTCAGCATGGAGGTTTCAACTTAATGCTCGCATTCATACGGAGACAATTTTGGATTCTCCAAGGCAAAAGAGCAACAAAACAACACAATCGCCAAAGCCAGAAGTGTTTTAGGTTCAATGCTAACACAGCAACTCAACTGATGGGAATCCTACCTCCTCCAAGAGAAACGCCCTCAAGAGTATTTACTCATACGGGAATAGATTATGCGGGGCCCATCAATTTTCGAATTCCCAAGGGCCGCGAAACAAAGAGTCAGAAGGGGTACATCGCCATTTTCATCTGTTTAACAACGAAACTAATGCATATGAACTGGTTAGAGAATTAACAACACCAGGATTTCTCGCTGCCTTTAATCGTTTCACAGCCTGAAGGAGTAACGTTGCAAATATAACATAATATCAAACATAATAGCAAACCAAGGGATACAATGGCATTCATTCCTCCAGGCTCACCACATATCGTCGGCATATGTGAAGCATAAGTGAAATCGGTAAAGCAGTACTTGAAGAAGGCCTCAGCACCTGTACTACTAACATATGTGGAATTAAAAACCCTGTTGTGTCAGGTTGAAGCCACATTAAACTCTAGACCGCTATGTTCACTTGAATGTTTAACGCCCGGGCATTTTTAATTGGCGATTCCATGCTCGCCCCGCTCGATGATTAAATCCTTTACCCGAACCAAAATATATTGACAAGGTAGCAGCTAATTGAGAGGATGCATGGAGACTTCTGGAACATGTGGAGCAAAAATTATCTCCATAATATGCAGTACCGAATGAATTGAACAAAACAACAACCAAATATAAAAGAAAACCAATTAGTTCTCATAAGAGCCGAAAATTTGCCACCCATCAAGTGGCTAATGGAAAGAATATTAGAAACTCATCCAAGACATGAGAAATTAACCAGAGTCGTAACCTTGAAAACTCATAAAAGAATACGCAAAAGATTCATAGCTAAGATCAACCGCTTACCAACACGCTACGTCATTGAGTCAGAAGCCAAATCAATCATTGATAATTCCGAAGTTCAACAGTTTATAACAAACAACAATAAGCTGAGAGAAGGTTCATCTCTAGAGGAAGTTCATGAACAAACTGAAAAGAGAACACGAAGTCAATTCGCCAAACTATTTTGCGTATCAAGTGCAGAGACGGCCAACGAAGCAAAATATAGCCTTGAATACATCAACCACCAACCGAGATTATATTTTGAAAAACATGCTGAAATGAACCCACTTGTCTCCAAATGGAACATAATCATATATTATATAATATATATATCTAAGAGTATTTGAAGGGGAACTGAAAAATATGAATACACGTTATAAGCAATTGGAACGCTTCTGCCAAGAGCATAATAACCACACAAATGATCCCGGTATTTGCGTCACCACCATTCAACAATTTTATCACCATCTGGAAAATATTAGAAAGGCGAACCTATTTATTCAGGAATTCAACAAAGAGCGCAGACGAGAAAGATGTGGGTTCGGGGATATAGCGGGAAATTTGATGGGAGATTTCTTTGGTGTTTTGAATGACCAGAATACACAACGTATGATAACTTAGTCAGAAATCTTTTCAGCCCAAAAAAACTTTTCGATTTTGTGTCTTAGCTAAAAAAAATGTTTCGAATGAAATTACAACAAAAAATTAAACAACATTACATAATATGCAAAAGAGTATTCTACCATTTGCGTATTATGAATTGGATGAATAGGTTTGGTAAGGTATTTAAGGTAATCGTATGAATCTCTGGTTGACAGCTGAAAATCTCCTGTTGTTGAGCTGAGTTTTGATGTTGTATATATTTCATAGCAATGATTTCTTCTTGTGATTAAGAAAATCTAAATAATCACTCAATTAAATAATGATTCCGAAATCTATGAATGCTGATTTTTCGTGGTTTGTGAACAATTTTTGTAGTTAATAAATATAATTATTGATAATTTTTATTTGTTTAGAATGTCATAAGCTAACTAACCATACACCATGTTTGTGAGAAATGTCTGTGAGTTGGCCAATTCTCGATACAGTGACCGTCTAAATTCCATTTTTTGTAGTTTTGCAAAAATTGATCAAGTTCGGGGTCAATAACAAATGGGTCTACGTCATCGTATTAAAATGGGGATAATTTTTATTTATTGAACATTACGAATTTCGTATTAATCTATGTTTTGTTATTGACTTTGCCGAAGTCGCTTGTTTACTAATTACGTATTAACGAGCAGTTGATTTTCTTAGCAAAATTTTTAAATAATCCTAACATTGGTTTTGTCAACTGTTTTACTAATACATATGTGCATTTTTGTTATTTCGACAAATTTTTTAGTCCGCCATGTTTTGTTATTTTTTAATTTTGCCGAAAACTTCACATTCGTTAAACAACTACCTCTAGAAATTTTAAAGGCAAATATAAATACAAATTGTAGAAAATTAGTTAATTCAATTTCAAATTGTCTTAGTACAGTTAAGAAGGCAGGTTTTCGCTAGCCATAATTACTTGCTAATGGCAGATAGTACATCTACCCATGCATGTATTATATCAGAACCAAGCTAAAAATCTGTTGTGGAAACATTGATCCCGTAAAATACTATAAATTTCATAAATCTGCATCTCCCTAATAAAGATGGTAACCAGTTTACCCTAGATTACGGTATATATAAAAAGATTAGAAATCATAATTAAGACTAATTGAATGCATGTTGAAATATTCAAATTACTTGCCAAACTCAAATTTATGTTAAACACAAACCAAAAACAAAGCAAGAAAAATCTGTGTTGGTTTTAGTTAAGTAGAAAACTTAAACCAATTTAAAAATAAAAAGTTTTCTTATTTTTCGCTTGAAATGTTCAAAGTTAAATTTTATTAATTTTCATTTTACGAGTTTGCACTGAAAATGGAATATACGTATTTTAATTTAAACAAAATATTAGTTTGGTCTATTTTGAGAGATTATATATTAGAAGCTTTATTAAGTAATCAAAAGTTTTTTTTTATATATTTTTTATGCAGTATGAACACAAACAGTTTTTCATTTTTATAAAAATTACGAAGAGAAATACCATTTTTAATTAATAGTTTTTCTCTACAGTTATTGTTTGCATAATTTAACAATTCATGTACGACTGGCTTTAAGGATTTATTCATTATTATAATATTTTTCCATGGAAATTGCTTTCCATTCTACATTTCATTTCAATAAATAAGAATCTGGCAGTGCATACTAGTGATGTGCGGATTTGCTCTAACCGGATCATTTTAACCCGATACTCAAATTGTCCAGACGTAGACCTCCGGACAATTGAGTACTTTCAAAACTGTCCGGTTAAAATGTGAAAATGAGCTAACAAGTTTTGGTTTTGCTTTTCATTCTCCATTTCGTTTGTTGTAGTGCAGCTATTTTTGCGGTCGAATATTTGGTTGTTTTCCGTTATGTTTTCCCTTTTCTTCTCTCAAAAGATTGGTACACCTAAAATTACTTATCGATGAGATGAAAAAAAAATCATTGCGTATATGTACACATAGGCACTGGAAAAAATTTAACTTTCTTAGTGTATCTTAAATCTTTTCGTATGCGCCATGATTGTTTTAGCACAAGTAAAGTAAAAACTATAACGAATTTGAAATTTAACCAATTATTCGTTAGGTAACATTTTATGGTATTTCAAAATTTTAGAATATTTTAAATTTGTTTTGTGATTGTTAGATTTGGCGCATTGAAATTTATTAAATATTACTCAAATAAAAATGGCACCAAAAAAGCGAAGTGAAGCTTGGTTGAATTTCACATCGATAGACGATCGTAAGGCCAAGTATGATCTATACAAAAGTGTATTTTCCTATCAAGGTGGCGGTACTTCGAACTTAAAGCGCCATTTAGAATCGCGGCATCCAGCCGTCCTTCAAAAAGTAGCAAATCGAACAGTTACTGCTTCCTCAACGGATTCAGTTCCTATTCCGGATTCGAAAACTAGCACCTCAACGCAGGTGACTTCACAAATTCAAAGTTGAAATCAACGACCATCTAGTTTAAGTTCATCGAACACGAACAACTTGCAACAAGAAACTTTAGCTCGGCAGAAACGCGGCAGAAACGCATAAATAACGAATTGCTCGAAGTTTATTATTAAAGATTTTCAACCATTTTGCATAGTGGAGAGACTTTCGTAATTAAAGTAAAGTGTGTCGCCCTACTTACGAGCTGCCCTCAAGGTCAACGTTGACTAAGTCGCTATTGCCACACTATGAGTCCTGCCAAAATAAAAGAAAAAAAATTATTAATGAAGTGGCCAGTATAGCGATAACTACTGACACTTGGACATCAATAATCAACGAAAATTACATGGCGGTCATAGGACATGTTATCACTGGAGAGTGAGAAATGGGCAGGGTACTCACACCACCAAATTTAAAAAAACACTTTAGAAGAGTGCTTTCTTACACACGAAATTGAAAAAAAGTATCCACCGTTGTATCTGATAACGTCGCTAGTATTTCCGCGGCAGTCCGTTTATCAAAATATGAACACCTCAGCAGAACTTTTGTCCATTCTTTAACTTTGATCGTCCAAGATGGACTAAAAGAAATTTCAGAAATACACAAAAAAATAAAAGACATTGTTGAGTTCTTCCATCGTAGTACTTTGGCCACAGAAAAACTGAAACAGATACAAAAGTAAGTATTAAATGGCCACTCAAGAGCGTTAAGAGAATAAATTATTTAAATTCAAATTCATAATTATTAATTACAGATTTTGTCATTTGTGGAAACCGCTTGAGGCTGCATTAGCTTTGCTCCGTGTCGAGCATTTAGAGAATTTGTCAAGTTCCGAACTTGATGCTTTGACAGAAATTTGTAAAATTCTGAAACCTTTTGATGGCAACCTTTTGACAGTCGAGCTTAGCGCTGAAAATAATGTTACTATCTCTAAACTTTTAATAGTAACAGGAGGAGTAAAGCACCATTTAGCTGGTTTGAATAACGGGTGTTTTTTAGGCTTTCTGTCAGGCTTAGATAGAACTTGAAATTGTAAAAAATAAAACAAAAAATTAAATTTTTATAAAAAGTATACTCTGGCAGATCTCAGTATACTCTGGCAGATCTCAGTATACTCTGGCAAACCATCATGAATAGACTCACGCTTGAACAACGCTACGAAATTATTAAAATTTACTTTGAAAATTAGGCTGGGGATCGCGTTGCGGCCAATGGAGATCGTTACCGTACCTTGATCAATCATTTTTTGGATGACATTGATCCGGACGAGATGTGTTTTCAACAGGATGGCGCTACGTGCCATACGGCGACCGCAACCATCGACTTATTAAAATCAAAATTTGGCGATAAGTTGATTGCGAGAAATGTAGGTATCAATTGGCCTCCAAGGCCATGTGATTTGACACCTCTCGATTAGTTCCTGTGGGGCTACGTGAAGTCACTGGTTTATGCTAATAAACCAGCAACAATTGACGCCTTGGAGTCCAGCATTGTTCGTGTTATTCGTGAAATACGGCCAGCAGTGCTCGAAAACGTGGCCCAGAATTGGACGTCCAGAATGCGTTTCGTCAGGAACAGCCGCGGTGCCCATATGCCTGAAATCATTTTCAAATATTAATGCCATGTATTGATCTTTCGAATAAAATAAAAATTTTGATTACGATTTAATTTTTTCTGTTATTTTTTACAATTTCAAGTTATATCGGGTCTCTAGTTGGGTAATATCTAATACAATTTTAGCACGGTTCCAAAATGCCAATCTAAATTACATACTTCAGTTGGCGACTTACCTCGATCCCCGTTTTAAATGAGTTCTTTATTATGAATCGCCCCTAAAGCAGGTTCAAGATAGAACAATTTGTTTAGTAACGGATTTCATTAAATGAAAGACTAATTCAGTCGAAGAGGTACCAGATGAGGTCGCAGATGAGAATCAAACACAAACATTATTTTGGAGTTTTTTTGATTCGCAAAATACTGTCAAACCATCCAACTCGCCTAGACTCTTATTCTCATAAGGGATGGCCCATTGAAATAGTGGTGAAACCGAAGCCAAATTTAGCCCAGGCTTTCGATAATCGCTAACCGAATTCTTTCCTTCGCAGCATCCTCTGTTTCTTCAGAAAGAGTGTTTTCTAAGATGGGTCTTATACTTTCGGAGCGAAGAAATCAAATAAAGCCAAAGAATTTAAAAAAAATCGTGTTTCCCAACGCTAATTTTAAGTTTTGCGATTAAAAATTAGAGGTTTCTTTTAGTATTGAACTGCTTAAGAACCAGAGAATGTATTTAGTTGTGAATTTGATAAACCATTTTGAATTATTTTATGTACATTATTTTTATTTCTAGCGCAATTTATTATTTTATATAAAGAACTAGTTTGAATTTTATTTACTTTTGTGTAACTACTAATTACTAATTACTTAATTATTTTATTTTATTCTCATCGTTCGGCACTGGCACCAATATTTTTTATTTTCCTTGTTCCGATATTGTTCTAGAAGAATTTAAAAATGATTTCCGGGGCCCACGAATTGGTTTGCATCCTGCCAGATTTTTTATTCTAAACCATTATCCCGCGTTTTTCTAAATTTAATCCAAATTGTGACGAAGATGAATCAAGATCTAAGATAAAATGGTTTCTTATTTTAGCTTTTCATTTAAATAAATGAATATTAAATTTTTTCTTTTTCGATTTCAATTAAGGCAAAATGTTCTAAATAATTTTTGGCCACGATTCCAAAATGAAAATCAGACGGACGAGTATCGAGTTTACATTGTTTCATTCGTCCCTCGGAGCCCGGAGGAAATAATCAAATCATTTGTATCTCAACCCAAAATTTGGTATTTATTGGGTTGAGATAAAAATGGTCCGGTTATTCCTTACGGGGGATGGATGAAACAATATAAACTAGATACCTGTACGTCTGATTTTAACTTTGGATTTAATGCACGACCTAAAGTGTGCTAATTAATGTTATATACCCAGGGTCAATGGAAGTTTATTTCTTAGCTTTAATATTGGTTGTGGATTTGCCCTTGCTCATAGTCATCGGAACATCTCATCTCAAATTCGGGGCATCTGAAATTTTATGTAATAAGCTTCAGTACTTAATTAAATACAATATAAAAATATAAATTCTTACTTCTTTGTTTTGAATGGAGGTTCAAAACATCACTCCGGATGTCTCCTTGAAACGCTGTTATAATACTATCTAATGTATCACATCCTGTGCAGGTTGTATGTAATACTTGCTCTGACCAGCAGATCGTGACATCAAATAGCACACTAAAGATTGCATAAAGATTTCAAGTATCGTTTCCCAAAATTGATTTTGACCTATATTCAGTCGATTATATAAAAATTAGATTAAGTATCTTGATCCTTTAAACAGGGTTCCACTAAACCAATAGTTTTGATTTTCTCGAAATGAGATGAGATCTACGTCGATTGCATTGATTCACCCACCCTTCTAAAAGATAATCATTAAAATAATTAAATAATGTAATTTAATTTGTTTGTATTTACTATTTACGAGTACATACTTCCTTATTGAATATCGAAAATAAAAATGTTAAAAATAACATCAAAATAATAAAAATTCTTCATATATTGACAAGCATTTCACTTTTGTGTTTTGTTTGACAAAATTCCGCCATTCCACATTTTGATCCTTTCGTCATGGTTCTTTCCTCATTTCTTTCCCCTTCATCAACAAACTGTTGTTAGTTTGTAGGTGAAGGGGAAGGAAACGAGGAAATAATCAGGACGAAAGAATCAAAGTGTGGCACTTCGGATTGTGTTGTGTTGTAAAGGGTTTTCCAATAGGAATGATATGATTTTTAAGTGACGTTTCGGCCATTTGTAATATGTCATGATCTGTCATTTTTCGTTTCATTGTATTCAGTAATGTATACTGGGTAAATTGTACATCATGGTGAGATATACGCAAGAACAACGTTTACAAATTATTCAGTTTTATTGTCAAAATAATCGTTGTCCAATTGCAACTTTTCGTGCGCTTTTGCCATTTTATAGTCGTAATAATTGTCCAAGTGTGCTCGCTATTCGTCGAATTGTTGAAAATTTTGAGCGTAAATTTTCTTTACATAATGTTGAAGTGCCAATAAGACAAAGATTCGCTGGAAGTAATGCAAATATTTCTGCCGTTCAGGCAAGTGTTGCTGAAGACCGCAATTTGTCGATTCCAAGACGTTCTCAAGAATTGGGACTGCCTCAAACCACAACCTGGCGAATTTTGAGAAAGGATTTAGGTTTGCATCCATATAAAACTGTTCTCACTCAAGAGCTGAAGCCATTGGACCACCGTAAACGTCGTGAATTTGCTGATTTTGCCTTGGAACAACTTGAAAACGATATCGATTTTTTTTTTAAGAAAACCATCTTCTCCGATGAGGCTCACTTTCATCTGAGTGGTGCGGTAAATAAACAAAACTGTCGATTCTGGTGCGAAGAAAATCCACAAATTATTCATGAAAAACCATTACATTCACCTAAATTGATAGTTTGGTGTGGTTTTGGGTCTGGTGGAGTCATCGATCCGTATTTTTTTCGAAATGAAGCTGGTAACACCGTTACTGTCAATGGAGATCGGTATAGATCGATGATAACCAACTTTTTATGGCCGAAATTGGAAGAAGTTGCTCTTGACAACATTTGGTTCCAACAAGACGGGGCTACGTGCCACACAGCAAGTGCAACAATTGAATTATTGCGAGAAAAGTTTGGAGATTCGATTATTTGAAGAAATTGTGATATTGAGTGGCCTCCAGGAAGTTGTGATTTAACACCATTAGACTATTTCGTGTGGCGTTATTTGAAGTCAAGCTTTACAAGTCAATATTGACCGTGCTATTCATGACGTACGACTTGATTTAGTGGAAAAAGTGCTCGAAAATTAGGTTCATCGAATTCGTTCCTGCAGAGGAAGTCGTGGAGGCCATTTGAATGACGTTTTATACAGAACTTAATTGTATCGATTGTACTTCACATTAAATAAGGAACATTTCAATTTCCTTAACAATTAGTGTGTTTTTTTTAAAGAAATCATATCACTCTTGTTGGAAAACCCATAAATGGCTTTTTCTTTGTACCAGCAATTGTTGTTCTATTTTTACTTTTCTAAATCTTTACACAGTTTCTGTTGGGAGAGCGAGCTAGTATCTGTTGATACCAATACTGATAAGTATCGAATTAGCTCATCACTAAATGCTGCTTGTTATAGTAAACAATTAGTAAATTTAATCAGTTTTTCCTTTTTAATTATTAAAAATTAAATCATATTTTATTCCTCTCGTTTTAAATATTTTATTTTATTTTCCAAACCTAGATGCTAAAAGTTAAATCACTTCTTTGTATTTATTTTTCTTAACAAATCAACTTGAATTTTAAATCTTATTTAATTATTTTAGTCAAAATAAGGAAAATATATTATTTTGTGTTACTTGTCAAAGTATTTATAAGGTGATCAATTTATGAATTCAGAGACATGTGGAACGCTAAGTTCGAAATTTTTTAATTAATATTTATAATTGGATCAACGTTTACTCGACAAGACACGAGAATTTAAGTTTAACAATTTGAGCGAAATTTATTATGGAATGGAACTGCACCTTGTATATTTATATTGTAATCTATAAGTACATGTTGGAATTTCTTAAAATAATAAGTTAAATTAGAAAATAACTCAAAACAATAATATTTTTGTGTTCTTCCCAATTCTTCGAAAATGTTTCTTGTACATCATAGTATCATTCCTATTGATATCATCTTTACGGTCAAATTATCTTTACGGTAATTATTTATGCAAAATGTACTTGAATTTTATATTTTTCACAAAATTTTATTATTTTTTTTTTTGAAAATTATATGAATTCTTTCAATCGTCCATTATTTAAGAATTAAGTTTAATTATCAGAATTCTTTATACTTCTTTCAGCACAATCTTATGTTTACATTTGCTGGAGTGTGTTCACGATAACACACCGATTTGTGATGAGATGCGGCGTATAGTGATATAGCTTGACTATGGGCAGTTTGAGGTGCACATTGCTGTATATTGTTAAATAAAACAACACAATTTCGAGTTATTTTAAATTTGCACAGAACTAGGAATTTGAACATAGCGCTTATTTAGAGACGTGATTGTTCTGAGGCACTTCGCGCCCGTTTATTCCCAGCCAAGTGTAGTTGAATATTTTTTAAATAGATCGCATGTAAGTTCATAATAATTAATATTTGTTTTGTTTTTCCATATTTTTACTACTTCGAAAATAACGCATCCTCTTTCGATTTTACGATTGCATTGTTCTTGCTTTTTGTACATTTCGTTGACGAAAGTTTGCAAAAAAAATCGCTCGAACGAAATCGAAAAAAAAATCAACTATGGAATTTTTGTTTAAAGAATAATAATTGTGTGTGTGTGTGTGCGCGTTCATCCGATTTAACGATTGCATTGTTGTTGCATTTTGTGTATTTATTCCGTTGTCGAAATTTTGAAAAAAAAATCACACGGACGAATTTTTTTCTGGTCACCCTGTGCGTTCTCGAGTGAGTCAGTCAGTGACATAGACGTCTATAATATATGTATATTCTGCTTTTACTTTTCAGCCCTGTACATACGTCGGATGGAAATCCGGGATTTTTTACATCTCAAACGAGAAGTTAGTAAAATATAGATTTTTTGCTCTATATTTGGTCTATTTTTTTGTGACGTAGCTGTCAAATTTTTTTATTTTTATTTTACTTGCGCTTGGCTCTCTTGTGTCCCCATTTCCGAACAAACTAAATGTTGGTATTAATTAATGTATTTTTGCATTTGTATTATTTAATATAATATGCACTTTCAAATAATTCCAAATAATTTACTTTATCAATATTTTATAATAAATAATAAATAAATTTAATCCGGCAGGCACGTTTTACAATACAAACAGAATACAAATGTCCTTTTACAACACACAAAATATTGCTCAAAATTACAGTTTTGGTTTTTTTA
Organism: Nephrotoma guestfalica; assembly: GCA_963691935.1. Classification (NCBI taxonomy): domain Eukaryota; kingdom Metazoa; phylum Arthropoda; class Insecta; order Diptera; family Tipulidae; genus Nephrotoma; species Nephrotoma guestfalica. The sequence goes on along the minus strand of OY829913.1, from coordinate 224,105,870 downwards.
GGTTGGTTGCTTGCAGGATTTTTTGCTCAAAAGTTGAAATTTTTCAACTTCTTGGGATGAAAAGAGCGTGTATTTTGTACTATTTCTCTCATTTGATTGGATAAAACGGCGAGATGAAAAAAACCCGGATTTCCATCCGACGTATGGACCGGGCTTTATTAAAAAATAGAAACCAATAAAAATTCAAGATAAATTTTAATAACTATAGCCTTCCTCGTAAAGTTATGCCTGTCATAAATAAATAAAAATTTGCTCCCTTAATTTTTGTTTTATTTCAGCTGCTAGCTATCGGTGTGTATTTTACTAATGTTCTCGGCCATAGTGTAGAAATGTGTTGAAATTTACAAAAGGCGAATAAAATAAAATCAAATTTACCCACATCACACTGAACACAAAAGGCGTTACGCATCGATATGATGAAAAGGAAAGTGAGTAAATTGTCACATTTTGTCACATTCTGCGTTGCAATGAGCGCACTCCTGAGTTATATTAAAAACACTTCAAAGAGATCACTGCGATAATGGTAATAAGCCATTATACAGGGTGGCTGACACGAAACCAAAACAAAACGCCACATAATTTATATTTTTTGATAAATTTTATTGAATCAAAGTAAAAAATGTTCACAAATATTTAAATTTTCGAATTGCATTAGCAGTTTTCGATTTGGCCACCCTTAGCCGCGATTATGGCCTTCAAACGGCCGACAAAGCTATTGCATGCAGCACGAAAGTGGCTCTGAGGTAATTTGGCCCATTCCCGGCGAAGCGCTTGCTTGAGATGATCGACACTTTGGTATTTTTTTGTCCCAACCTTGCTCTTCAACATCCCCAAACCGAGAAATCTAGCGGATTTGCATCCGGTGAATTTGGTGGCCATTGGGCAGTGGAAATGAACCGCGGAACGTTGTTTGAAATATCCAGGCTCTGCGGCCGAAATGTTTTTGTGCCCAAGGCTTCAACGCTCCCTCCAACACATGATCCCGATAAATTTGAGCATTTATCTTGATGCCACGGTCCAAAAAAACGAGCGCTGGACTGCTTTTGGCCGTTACGGCGGCCCAAACCATCACCATCGGCGGCGCCGGTTTTGAGTGGCAATCCGTTGGTCCAAATTTTCAGTAGAACGGCCGGGCAAGTAAATCCGGTCGTTTTGCTTGTTCACATATATTTTAGATGCTTACTTATATTGAAGAACAAATTTTAGAGTAATCACCGCTTTTGTGTTTAGTTAATAATTTAGTTGAAAGTAGTGGTATTTTAAAAATATCACTAGCACCACAAATGTAAAAAACTCACCCAAGACATTTTACATTTTATAACGGGTGATTTTTTAAGAGCTTGAGAACTTTTTTTTAAAAAAAAACGCATAAAATTTGCAAAATCTCATCGGTTCTTTATTTGAAACGTTAGATTGGTCCATGACATTTACTTTTTGAAGATAATTTCATTTAAATGTTGACCGCGGCTGCGTCTTAGGTGGTCCATTCGGAAAGTCCAATTTTGGGCAACTTTTTCGAGCATTTCGGCCGGAATAGCCCGAATTTCTTCGGAAATGTTGTCTTCCAAAACTGGAATAGTTGCTGGCTTATTTCTGTAGACTTTAGACTTGACGTAGCCCCACAAAAAATAGTCTAAAGGCGTCAAATCGCATGATCTTGGTGCCCAACTTACCGGGCCATTTCTTGAGATGAATTGTTCTCCGAAGTTTTCCCTCAAAATGGCCATAGAATCGCGAGCTGTGTGGCATGTAGCGCCATCTTGTTGAAACCACATGTCAACTAAGTTCAGTTCTTCCATTTTTGGCAACAAAAAGTTTGTTAGCATCGAACGATAGCGATCGCCATTCACCGTAACGTTGCGTCCAACAGCATCTTTGAAAAAATACGGTCCAATGATTCCACCAGCGTACAAACCACACCAAACAGTGCATTTTTCGGGATGCATGGGCAGTTCTTGAACGGCTTCTGGTTGCTCTTCACTCCAAATGCGGCAATTTTGCTTATTTACGTAGCCATTCAACCAGAAATGAGCCTCATCGCTGAACAAAATTTGTCGATAAAAAAGTGGATTTTCTGCCAACTTTTCTAGGGCCCATTCACTGAAAATTCGACGTTGTGGCAGATCGTTCGGCTTCAGTTCTTGCAGGAGCTGTATTTTATACGGTTTTACACCAAGATCTTTGCGTAAAATCTTCCATGTCGTCGAATAACACAAACCCAATTGCTGCGAACGGCGACGAATCGACATTTCACGGTCTTCAGCAACACTCTCAGAAACAGACGCAATATTCTCTTCTGTACGCACTGTACGCATTCGTGTGGTTGGTTTAATGTCCAATAAAGTAAACTGAGTGCGAAACTTGGTCACAATCGCATTAATTGTTTGCTCACTTGGTCGATTATGTAGACCATAAATCGGACGTAAATCGCGAAACACTTTTCGAACCGAACACTGATTTTTGTAATATAATTCAATTATTTGCAAGCGTTGCTCGTTAGTAAGTCTATTCATTATGAAATGTCAAAGCATACTGAGCATCTTTCTCTTTGACACCTTGTCTGAAATCCCGCGTGATCTGTCAAATACTAATGCATGAAAATCCTAACCACAAAAAAATCACCCTTTATATTGTACATAATACGTATTTCTGATCCAACGATACTTTTTGTTTTAGTAATATTTTACTTCTAAGTTGAATCTTTACATATGAAATTCTTTGGAAGAAACAAATTGTATTGTTAAAACCTGAAGAGGGCTGGCCAATTTATCAACAAGATTGTGGCCTGAATCTGGTTGGTTGTCTTGAGCCCAAGTGATAAATTCCATAAAATGAGGGAATCACCACAATTCAAATATTCTGACACGGGAAACGTATTTGTACCGTTGAAAAATAGAAAAGTTCTGCAGCGTTAGCATTTAAAAGGTCTGCAAATTTTTACATTTAGATTAGTTCTAGACTCTGGAATAAGTTCATGTAGAAACCTCGAGCACCATTTTTTATATAAAAAGACTACTCCAAACTATATCAGGTAGTATTCAAATGACAAAAAATGTATATGAATCAAATTTAAATGTATCGTATATTTTAATTTCAAAATTGCAAACGGATGCGATTGAAAATTCATTCTCTCAAATAAGATCTCGAGGAGGAAATAATTTCAATCCTTCCGTCTTTGAATTTAATTTTATAATAGCTAAAATTATATCAAACAAAACTACTTTCCACTCATCTTGTTCAAATATGCCCCAGATAATTGTTCGTTTATTGTAGAACCAGACATGTTAAAATCGGTCACGGAACAACAAAACTCAGACATTTTCTCTATTCAGAGTCAGATTTTAATGAAATCGCTTTTGTTGACGGCTTTATAAATAAAAATGTCCAGATTGATCAACCGTCTTTAAGATATTTGATTTGATACCTGATTTTCAAGTTACTTAGAAGGTCCCTTTGTAACTCATGCAAAGAATTCATGACTAAATCTGATGGAAATTTAACTTTACCTTCGGAATATTTAATGAAGTGGAAAAACTACTTGAACCCTACGGAAGACACCGGTGTGAAGTTCTCAACATTTATCAAAAGTGTAGCTACACAAATAATAAAAAACAAAAATGTAGATACACAATTTAACAAAAAGTGTATAACTAAATAAAAAAGTTGTGGCAGGGTTGAAATTGTTATAATTTTCACTAAATATAATCTAATCTAATCCGCGGCATGTCTCTGCGACCTTCGGGGAATTTTTTTGTTTAGTGTAAATGGAAATAATAAGATAAAAAGTGTAAACAGGGTCTTGTGGATGTTTAAGAGCCATCAACACTAAACTCTACAGATGACACCACAAATCTGAGTATACTGGCATTTCGGGGACAGTCTCTTTAACCTTTAGTGATATGCAGCATATATCTGCGACCTTCGGGAATTTTTTTCTTTGTTTAGAGTAAATGGAAATACTAATATAACAAGTGTAAGCCGGGTCTTGTGGGTGTTTAAGGGTCATCAACACTAAATCCTAGAGTTAACACCACAAATCTAAGTATACTGACCATTTCGGGGAGACTCCCTTCAATCTTTAGTGATATGCGGGATATCTCTGCGAACTTCGGGGAATTTTTTTTGTTTAGTGTAAATGGAAATACTAATATAACAAGTGTAAACCGGGTCTTGTGGATGTTTAAGAGACAAATCTGAGTATACTGGCATTTCAGGGACACTCCCTTTAATTCTAGAGATCACACCACAAATCTTCCCATAAGGTTGCAGAAATATGACGCATATCACTAAAGGCTGAAGGGAGAGTCCGCGAAATGCCAGTATACGCAGATTTGTGGTGTCAGCTCTAGAATTTAGTGTTGATGGCCCTTAAACACCCACAACACCCGGTTTACACTTTTTATCTTATTATTTCGATTTACACTAAACAAAAAAAATTCCCCGAAGGTCGCAGAGATATGTCGCATATCACTAAAGGTTGAAGAGAGTGTCCCCGAAATGCCAGTATACTCATATTTGTAGTGCCATCTCTAGAATTAAGTGTTGATGGCCCTTAAACACGCACAAGACCCGGTTTTCACTTTTTATCTTATTATTTCCATTTACACTAAACAAAAAAATTCCCCGAAGGTCGCAGGGATATGCTGCATATAGCTAAAGGTTAAAGAGGCTGTCCCCGAAATGCCAGTATACTCAGATTTGTGATGTCATCTCTATAGTTTAGTGTTGATGGCCCTTAAACACCCACAAGACCCGGCTTACACTTTTTATCTTATTATTTCCATTTACACTAAACAAAACAAAATTCCCGAAGGTCGCAGAGATATGTCGCATATCACTAAAGGTTGAAGAGACTGTCCCCGAAATGCCAGTATACTCAGATTTGTGGTGACATCTCTAGAATTTAGTGTTGATGGCTCTTAAACACCCACAAGACCCGGTTTGCACTTTTTATATACACGAGTATACAAATATGCATAAGAACTTGCTACAATTAATTTACGAAAATGTATAAATGCTACTAATCTGAACGAGAAATATTGCAATTGGCTCCCAGGAAGCTGCAAAGAGCATTAAGAAAGTGCGCATAAATTATTGCTGCTAGTTTTAATTAGAAAAACTTGTACATGTGAGTTACAAAAAGTGAATGATAATACGAGGAAAAAATCAAAACAAAAATCATCAGATAAAAGTTTTAATCGAAAAATGAGAATTTTGAGAGACTAAACACCAGTTTTATTTCGTAAATAGATTTTGTTGATTTTATATTTTTAATTTTCATAATTTCTATGCGCAATTAATCAGATCTAAAAATACTGGACTAAATAAATAAAATATTGTTAAAATTTTATTTGGTTTTATTTCGCGATATAAAATTAAAATTTTAATATTTTAACCGTTGAACTACTGAATATTTGGAATATGCCGCAAAGTGTTGAAAATGATTATAACAATTGGTTGTTTTGTAGATTTTTATGTATATACTAAGTTTTAATTAAGGAAATATTTTTAATAACTGATCTCAATTTAAGCTACTGTATCCAAATAAAATGTGAAGAGCGAATTTATGGGTTGCTTGTTTGACTAAAACAAGGTGGTCTAAACATTTACTGTTGCACGCGACCTCAACCATAATTTAGTTTCGAAACACCGTTCAATTTACTCTATTTTCCAACACCTAATTTTATTTATTGGTTAAGCTTTCTCTCTAAGGATTTTATTTTATTTTCTCTATACTTTACACATTTCATTTTATTGAGTTTTAGATATTGTTCAGTAAACTGTTGTATTCATCAAGAACATTTTACATGATCACACTAACCAAGTTCACGCCTGTAAAGATCTTGTTAGTGTAATTAAATCGGAGAAATGGTTAAATGCATATTACACATCTCTGAGTTTCCTTTGTTGTATAGTAACGAGTTAATTGCAAGAAAAATTGTTGGGAAATTCAATTTAGGCGTAAGTGAAGATGACGTATACGAGAAAATTTTCAATTTTTCTAAAAATAGTTTTTTTTGTTTGTTAAAATTGATTTCCGAATTAGAAACCTTTCTAAAATTGTTTTAATTCGTCCTGGACATTAAAGGGTGGGGGCCCGAAATCCACACTTCTCTAAGCGAATAAAATTAAAACTCAAATGCTTTCAAATTAAAAATCAAAATGCAAATTTAAAAATTGCAAATTTTTTTCGAATATCTCCTCTCCACAACGATAACACCTAATAAGCGCTAAATTTTTTTAAATTAGATTGGAAAATTTCGAAATTTTCGCGGAAAATGTGCCAATTGTATTTATACAAAAATCACAATTCTAACATCAAAACCTATTAAATTTGTCATCATTAAAAAAATAACAAAAAAATGGAAAATGACAAAATTTCTCCGGAAAATTAGGTGATTTTTTCAAAATTTTAAAAAAAATTCATTTTTCCCGATTTCGGCGATATATGACGAAAAGTCGTCATATAACTATTAGTAATAATGGAAAAATTCATTCTTATTTTCATATTCCAAATGAAAATTTCTTCATTTATATATTTATTTTAATTTAAAAATTTCATTTCCAAATGCAAATTAGCCATTTTATAGAGAATTTAGAAACCTTGAAAACGATGCTGTGGAAATTTCTGTACGATGACTCCTTGTCGAAGTATTGAAATGTTAGCAATAAATGTATCTAAAAGCGTCAACGACTACGACTAGTTTTTTATCTGGCAAACTAAGCCCTCTACGATAAAATTTCAAGTTTCTTTAAATTTTTCGTCATTTTATGAAAACCAATAATTTAATTTATCGCATAGTTATTTAAGATTCAAGCGAGATGAATCGAAAAGAACAATTACTCGTTCACGCTACAAAAATTGTGGCTTTAGTTGAAGCCGGTGTAACTTAAGTGTGCCTGTTGCGAACCGGACTTGGCATCGTTATTTAGAAATCGGCAGTGTGCGTCGGCTTGAAGGATCTGATCGACCAAGAAAAACTACACCAAGAGAAGATCGAGCTATCACACGTTATGCTACAAAAACTGGACAAGTAGTGATCAAGAAATTAAAAGTAATGTACCAGTATAAAACCAAATAGCAAAACAGATGATAATAAATCGGTGGAAAGCTTATCGACTAAGATCACGTCGACCTGCTAGAGTACAGCAAAGAGGAAATTATGCGTTGCCGTATACAAACTGGACTCAGAGGGACTGGTGTAATGTCCTTGTTTCAAACGATGCAGCGTTTGGCGTTCACCAGGACCTAGATTAAACCCTAATTGCTTGACAAAGCAAGAATTGTAGCAATTCATGGAAATTCGGTGATGGTTTGAGCGGGTATTTCATTGAATTACAAGACAGATTTGATAGTAATACCACATCCAGATTTAACATCAACACGATATGTGGAAACATTTTAAGGCTTCATATGCTTTCCATGAAAAGGTAATAAGCCATCATCCACGAAGTCCAGATTTAAACCTTATAGAATACTTCTGGGAATGTTACAACGGCATGCAAGAAAACGAACAAGACTGGCGGACATAAAAATTCGGTTTTGTTCATAGATTTTAGTTTTATTACGTTTGAATCTTTTGAAATAAATCCCATTTGCTACTGTAAAAACTTAATTTCTCTTTGATCTTGAACCTCCAACATTACGCCTGATATGTGTGTCTGATTTTCCGGTTACGTTTCTCGCTAAAACTTCAATAAATCAACAAGGAGTCCTCGTATAGAAATTTCCACAGCGTCGTTTTCAAGGTTTTCAAATTCTCTATAAAACAGCTGATTTGGATTTGGGAATGATAAAGAGCAAGTTCATTTACAGTCTCAAGCAGCAGCATATTTTTTTCTTGCTTTTAGACAATTGCTGTTTACTCAAAAAATCTTTATCGAAAAGAACAAAATTTCCTTCAATTATAGGAAAAATTATTTCTTTGAAAAGTGTTATTTCACCAAGGTAAAAGCGTTCAAATCAGTATTTTTTCGAAAAAAAATTCTGTTCGAATTTTTTTGGCGCAATGTATAACAATCAAAGATAAGGTACGAATTATAACTGCCACAGATAAGAATAAAAGTCTGAATTTTATGATTTCTTTGATGCCACTAATCAAGCATATGCTGCAGAGGTGTATTCTATTAACAGCTATATGGCATAATGAAAAGTCAGATATAGAAGCCTGCAGATATAGCGTCACATACAAACCACTTTAGCTCTCACTAACAATAATTTATGGGGAAGGGTCCAGTTTTTATTCTTAATGGATTAATCTTGAATCCAGATGCAACCATGCAACACAAAATTGGCATGATTCAACCATAACACTATGATAGGTCAGAGGGGAGCTAAGCCGAATCAAAACGTTTGCAACCAACATAGTTATCTGCAATAATGAGCATTCTACCAACACCTAAAAAATTAAACTATGTTGGGGCAGAGAAGAGCTAAGCACAAGCCACATTCAAGTATCAATAATCTAAACTGCATTGTCGCAATTGTAAGCGATTCATCTACCGCAAAACGCTCACAGTCGAAAAGCCAAGAGTAACGTCGAATAGAGAAGTTCAAAATGCAGAAACTACAATTATCAAAATCATCCAGGAAGAATATCCTAAATTTCCGTAACGAAGCTCCTCAAATCCTCAAGGCGACTCATATTGTTGAATCCAGTCTTAGTTAACAATAGAACACTAATAGTGAATGGTAGGGTAGAAAATTCAAATCTATCGCCTGCCAGCCATAATCCAATAGTATTGGACAAACATAAGGGCCGGCACAATCGAATCCTGCTATGGTTGGGAATCTTCCATAACTCGGCAGGCATAAGATTTGATATTTGTAGCCGAACATTCACCCTTAGTATTCCATTACTATCTAAGACTGCATTATCGAAATCATGGACGTTGTTCCTAGATAATTTTCATAATTATAGTTTCTGCATCTTGGCTTGTTGGCTGTAAGAGTTTTATGGTGATGGATCGTTTACAATATGCGACGGATCATTTTAGATTGAAAGTTCAATGTCGCTTCGGCTGGTCCTTCAAGCTGGAATGGAAAGTCAGACCTCTTCTCTGATTTTGTTGTACGAATATTTGGATAACCACTAGATTGGATAATCAGAGAACTATACTGTTGTTAAATATTTTTAATTCTGCTTTATTTTTATTTAAAAGGTCTTATTTATACAAAAAAAAATCTGCTGTCTAAACAGTTTATATGAAATAGACAAAATAAAAAAATATAAAATTAATCTTTACTGCATCGGTGTCGGGTTTCTGCAAATATTTCAGACTGATTATTCTGCACGTTGCATTCTCCACATGTGTTGTTCGTCCTGTTGAGCATATCTCAACAACGTAGCAAGGTAACATTTTAAACAATGTTGTTAGAATCACTTTTTCGGCTGGAAATCAGAATATTTTTTTCAGTCAACATCGATGCTCTACACAACAATGTTGTTTATTTAATTCGCCGTTATCAATGCAATACGAGTAATATATTGGAAAAATGAAACGATTGCTGAAAAAACGGATTGAAGGACATGCGATGCAAAACCACTAATTGGAGAAATCAAATCTTCACATTATATCAATATTCGCATGGCAAAAGGCATGCATTTATCTGATTTCAAGAACGTAAAAATTCTTGAAGATGAAAATATTAAAAAAACAGTTTTTTCTTGAAGGTCACACCTAATCTGAACATACTCGCAATAACTTTGGCCTTTATAATTTGAAACTATGACTCACGTTTAGGATGTCCTAATTTATATATTCAATGGAATAGTGGAATATCGCTTTTGAACAAAAGGTAAACGGTTGGTCCTAAATCTCATCTAGTGGAACTCCAGCTTCAATATGAATGTACCTTTATGTAATAGTCCAAGAAGGTGACAGTATTGTGGTGGTATGATTGTTAATCTATATGCTAAGTTTAAGCAATAGACCCAAAAGCCTGGGCTACCTCAAGGAAAACTGTTGAGCAGATTGCATTTTCTTCAACTGCTTTTTCTATTATGTTCATTATCCTATGAGTTCATTCAAATACTTTCAACTGAAACTGATAATTAAACGTAAAAAATCCATCCCCCAATTGAAGATAAAAAAAACTCATTAGGAGGCGTTCAAATAATTTTGATGTAATAGGTAGTGATATTGCTCTATGAGATGTTATTTCGTTAGATGGTTTTCCTGGCCTGGGTATCATATTCAGTTCCGCAAACCACCGTACCTTTGATACATATTTGATTCTGAAGGCAGTGTAATTTAAGGGGGTTATTTTTTAATACCGTTTATGGGAACCTGTTTAAGGACTTTAAATGTTATCAAACCAAAACTTGGCGCTTTTATTTGGTTTAATTCTTTAATCACTTCCACAAGAAAGGACAATGTCGATGATTTTTTGCTTTTCATTATCTTCTATCTGTCACGTATTTGTTCGCCTTTCTGCGGCTTATTAGACTGTAGTAAGCCTTCTAGGTGATCAGCGAAGGCTTCTTCCTTTTGTCCATTGTTTCGTGTCCAGCTGCTATTGCAAATGTGGAATTTGAGTTATTGGGCTTTTTATTCGTTTTGTTGTCTTAGAATAAAAGTATAAAATTCCGCAACCTGCACATAAAGGGTGATCCAATAGGAGATACTTTTTTCAATTTTGATTCTCATTGGAATTCATGTGTCACAACTGCCATGTTCATATGACATTTGTGTTCAGTATTTATTGTCATTTCACCATGAATAGACTTACGCGAGAACAACGTTTACAAATTGTCTACATTTATTTCAAATAAAATTATTCGCGAACCAATCAATAAATTTAGAATCACTTTTTCATTATTGGATATTCATCAACCGACTAGAGTGCTCGAAAATTGGACCCACAGAATGGAACATCTAGGTAACAGTCAGTCGCGGACAACATTTAAAAGAAACTATTTTCAAACATTAAATGATATAAACCGAACTTACGTCACAAATACAATTTTAGATTATAAAATTGATTTTAATGCGATTTATTTCAAAAAAAATTCCGGACGCTCTTATTGGATCACCCTTTAGAACTTTTTGGTTTACATTTCGGAACAGACACAGAGAAAAATCATGAGTTCAAAAATTTTCCTGATCCTTTAAATATTAAAATAATAGTTAATAAAGTGTTTTATCAATCGACATTTAATTTACGAAAGTAAACACTTTTACGAAAAAATCTATTACAACATTTAACCGAAATATTAAATGTTGTTTAGTTTTTGTTATTAGTGTTTTGCGATACACGTTGACAGCAAAAATAATACTCGTACTATTAACGATGCATATTCAACACCACATTGTTGTATAGGCAAAATATAGAAAAACCCCAGTGATTGACAGTCACTATGTGAATAATTAAATGTCAGATTCATATATTTCTATTTCCCAATATTTTTTTAGAATAATGCCGCAGCAGGTAGCATGTTATACAATTCAGAATCAATAAAATTGTTTTAATAATATTTTCAGCCACTTTTTTATTCATATTCTTCACGAAACATAAACTTTAAAAGATTCATCAACTGTTGAAAAAATTTATTAGTAATAACGACATATTACATTTATTCATAAAGGAGAGGTGAATTTGAGTTCTCAAATCGATAATGTTAACGTTAAACACTAAACTATAAATAAACACTGTTCAAAATGATTTCGCTCTAAACAGAACGAGTTTAAATTGTAATCCCATTATCAAAATCTTTACATTATAGTGGCATCTACATTTCGTACTTTCATTTAACAGTTCAAAGTTTGGGTATTTGATGAAAGTTGAAGTTGTACTAAATTATATCAGACTTGAATCAGTTGCCAATTTTAGCGCATGCGTTTGTTTTAGGACAATAACACGTTGCTGGGCATGTAATAATTCTCAAGAATTTTGCTTCGTAATAAATTAACTGTCAAAATCAGATAAGAGTTTTTTTAATATCCGAGAAAAAAATATTTCTATGTTTCGTTTTTTTTACGCTCGGATAATTTATCGGGTGAGCTATTCTTTCTCTGGAAAAAGTATAAATTGTCGTTTGACAGCGGTCCGTTTTTTATTGAATTCAAAGATGGCGAATACTGTTCATCATGTAGGTAAGAAATAAAACTTTTATTTGAGTAAAGCAAATTGTATAATATAAATTTTTAGATGAAGGTAATTTTAAATGGTGCAACCATTGTAAAAAATAGAAACAGGTAAAGTACCACAACATCGGTACTGGCAGAAACAGAAAATACTGGCAGTATTTTGATGAAGTGGATGATATTTTAAAAAACAACCTTATCATCCAGGGTGTGGAATCTGAGCGATACTCTATAATAAAATAAAGAAAACCAAAAATATGAAGTAAAAGAGAAACGTCGGCATATGGAAGTACTCCGTTGATAGAACTCAAAAAGCGGATACACCAGCAAAAAGACAGTAAAAAATACTTTCATTGTTTTTTTTTATTTTTATTAAGTTTGAATTTTTGAAATGACTGACATTCATTTAGATATATGAATATAAAAAATGAATTACAAGACTGAATTTTTAAAATTAAAATAAATAATATTTATTTCAAAAGTGTTGTATTTTTATTTTGGTGCTGAAAATGTTAACTTACTGTTAAAGAGAATTTGTTGTTTGGTGACCCTTTGTTTGCAGGATGCAGCAAGCTCCTATATATATTGAAATCAGCTCGGATTTTTTTTTTGTTTCAACCGTCGAAATCTCCCTTTCCACATTCCAAATGCTCTTTCAACGACTACTCGTTTAGAAGGGACAGTGTTGTAAATAGTTCCAGCATCTGCTAAGTGGCCGTTGTTTTATACGAAGTGAGAAGCCATGTTTTCAGTGGATATGCAGAGTCTCATAAAATATATTCTGATTCTCTCAAACCATATTCCTGTAAATATAGATACGACCTAAGTATTTTGCACATAACTAATTTCTTCATACACACCTGATTGAAAGCTGTTCTCAAATTTTGAGCGCTGTAACACTCTTGCGTCATAAACGAAACCAACTTCCTCAGCATAAAAGCTAATAAACCTCATACGATGATCACATACTGCCTGAAGCTTTAATGAATAGAACTGTTTTCTATTTATATATGAACGGGTGGTCATGTGGAGCTATTATGAAGATTTCAGTTCCATCAATTGCCCCAATAATTCCTGGTAATATAAAAATGTTATGAAGGCCTTTGCATAATATATTAAATGTTTCGATATCTAATCTGAAATGCTCCGTAAATTGCTAGGTCGGATATATGGGAACAATCTCTTCGACAAAATTAACATTTTTTGGTCCTAATTCATCAATCTAGTCATCTTTATCGCGGTAATCTTCATAAAGGTTACGAAACGTCGTACTAACCATATTTATAAAATATTTTAATATAAAAATTAAATTAAATTAATTAAATTAAATTAAAAAAGTTTTAATTTTTTTGTATACCGTTAACAAAATCCACAAAAATATTTTATTTGACATAAAATATTATCGAAGAAATAAACGAACCACAAAAAAATTATCCGTTCTGACAAATAAACATCGGAGAAAAAAATATCGCATTTATCGGATAGCTAATCTCTCTGATCTTTTCGACATTAAAAAAACTACCTTAGTCTCATTTAACACATCGCCTGAAAAGTTCCCGATTTAATAAAAAAAACACATTCATTTTGGAAAAATACGTTTTATCTCTTGCGCTGGAGCTTTTTTGATGTCTGAAAACAAGTAATAATCGCTGGGGGCCAAATCTGGCGAATACGTTCACCGTAAGCAATTCAATGTGCAATTCGTGCAATGGTGCATTATCTTGGTGAAACAGCAATTTTTTTCGTGAACAAATGTTCGTGCAAAATATGACCGACACGTTCCATTGATATCAGCTATCTCACGCAACTTCACTTTACGGTATTTCAAAACAATTTCGTGGATTTTCTTTATGTTTTCTGGAGTTACAGCCTCATTTGGGCGTCTAGAGCGTGGTACATCATCGTTGTTTGTTCGACCAAGTTTAAATTCAGCATACCAGTCAATGATGGTTGGTTTGCCTGGTGCAGAATCCAGATAATACTTATCAAGCCACTGCTTTGCTTGAACGGTATGTTTTACCATCAAATCAAAGGCGATCAAGGAGTTATTCAAGGCAGTTCCTAAAGAGGAAATACCAAGCAGACCTAGGGCAATGGTCTGGATCCCTACGGAGCCGGCAACCCTTGAAGAATCCCTGAGGATTATCCAGGTTTGCAATCCAGATCTTCCGATGGGGAATTAGAAGATGGAGGAGGAGCCCAAGGGTAGCTTTAGTTTATCCATCATGTTAATCAATTAGTATTCTCAGGCTCCACGGTCAAAACCTAAAGGGGTTTATTTGTTTCGGCTTCGGGTCAGTAACACTGAAGGTGTGCAAGAAGGACGAAGTCGGGGTTGAACCGAGCACCGTGCAACCCGAGAAGGAGGTAGAGGAGGTAGACCCAGTAGAAGTCCGACGATTTTACTCTCTCCAGAGGAGGTATTAAAATCGTAGCCAGTGACAAACCCAAGTGAGGGGTTGTTTAGGGAAATGAAGGATCGATTATCCCTAGGCATGGAGAAGGGGACACATCGGACTCTGAGGGGAGGGGAGGGGAGGGGGAAGGAAGTAGACCTCTTTAAGTTTAGAGATTGCGGAGGGAGTGAGACGAAGGGGGCTGTCGACTCAGTCGGGTCCAACTAACTGACGTAGCACGGCTGTCGTATGTAGGTAAGTGAATACTGTTAACAATGATCAGGTATGTACAGATAAATTTACACCACACCTTGGCTGCTTCGGCGGCGCTACTTCTCAGACTTACTAAGTCAGGGGAGGAGATAGTTCTGATCCAAGAACCTTTCATCAAAAATAACAAGATATATGGTCTGCGAGCGAGGGGTTATATCCTATTATACGCTTGTGGGACGGATAAGAGCAGATCATGTATACTGGTTGAAAAATAATATAAATGTTTCTCTACATCCGCAGTACTACAATGGGGACATTACTGCGGTCTGCATAGAGACGGAGAGTAGGAGATTCCGACTTGCAGGCGCATACATGGACCGGTAGAAGGCAGTGCCGACAGATATACTGGGGGCACTTGTTTGTGATGCAGAAAGGAGGAAGGTCAGAGTTATCTTAGGGTGTGACGTGAAGGCGCACCATACCATGTGGTGCAGCTCGGACATCAATGACAGGGGTGAGTTACTTTTTGCACTTCTTCTAAAAATTAACCTCATTATTAGTAATATAGGTCAGGAACCCACCTTTATTATTAGAGAGAGGCAGGAAGTTTTAGATATTACTCTGGTCTCCAATTTTATCTCACCTATGGTCAGGTAATGGAGAGTGGTGAAGGAGCATTCCTTCACACCCCATCGGTATGTAACGTTTAAGGTTAATCTCCAAATTACAAATCAGTACGTTTCAGAAATCCCAGGACAGTATGGCACGTATAAAGATATATATTGGAGGGTAGTATTCTATGTACAGTTCCAGAACTCCTCGACACGGGTAGTGATCTGGATTGCAGTGGATACTCTTACTAGGGCTTGTAATACCTCTGTGAGGGAAGCCTGCCCATTAACAAAGCTGAGGGGAAAACGGAAACCTGTTTGGTGGACCTCGACACTAACAAAGTGCCGAAAAGTCTGCGGGTCTGCTTTTAACATGGCGAAAAGATCGAGAGAAAGGCAAGACTGGGACTTCCATAAGTAATGTAAAATATAAAAGAGAGACAAGGAGGGCACAAAGGAATTCGCAGACGCTCTTCTGTGATAGAATGGAAGGGGTCTTGGAAACCGCGCTTAGAAAGGTTATCTCTATCAGTCCAGCGTTCCAGGTTATCTGAATAAACCGGATGACGAATGGACGATTTCTAGTGAAGATACTCTTAATCTTCTGATGGAAACTCATTTCCCGCGACTGGGGTGAATGACTGCGAGCCCAACTGTTGTGTACAGAGAATATTCTAAATCCACGGAAGATAAGATATAGATTAAAAGTTTTAAGCCCTTTAAGTCAGCTGGTCCGGATGGGATTGAACCAGCATAAATTCAGAAGAACCCGTAGGGCTTGCTTCCCTGGCTGGAGGCTATCTGAAAAGGGTGTCTGAAGCTGGGGTACATCCCAAAAAAATGGAGGGAGACTAGGGTGAACTTCATTCCGGAAGCAGGTAGAAGCTCGCACAGCAACCCTAAGGATTAAAGATCAATATCTCTGTCATCTTTAGTGCTGAAAATCATGGAAAGGCTGCTGGATGTCTATATTCGTTCGAAAATTGTACCCAGAAACTGGGCACAGTCTCAACATGCGTACCATAAGAGTAAGTCCATGGCCACGGCACTACATGCCGTGGTTCGGAAAATTGAGAAGTCATTGGATTTTCAGGAATCCTCGCTGGTAGCGTTTCTTGATATCGAGGGTACTTTCAACAACGTGAAGGTGGAGGCAATTAGGGAAGGATTGCTGCCACTCGAGATTGAACACCCAGTAACCAGGCTAATTAATCACTTGCTAGGCAAAAGAAAGGTTATTGCTGAGATGGGGAAGTCTCTGTCAGAAGACGGGTTGTTCGGGGAACACTTCAGTGAGGAGTCTTCTCTCTACTACAATAGGAACTGGATGGGGAAGGAATAGGTGTGGTTACTTATTCCGATGACGTAGCGATAGTTGTCTCGGGAAACCACCTTGTAACAATTAGAAATATGATGCAGAATGCGGTATCAATCAGTACGGATTGGGCCAGCAGATGTGGTTTGGAGATTAACTCTTCTAAAACAGGGCTGGTTCTTTTCACTAGGAAATATAAAATTCCGGAAGTGGTTCCAACAATTCTGAATGGTATTGTGCTGGCCTTTACTGATAAAGCGAGATTTCTAGGGATTCTTCTGGACAGTAAGCTCAGTTGGAAACCAAATACGATAGAAAGAGTGAAGAAGGCCACTGTAGTACTCTACTCTTGCAAAAATGTCATCGAAAGGAAATGGGGTCTGCAACCGGAGCTGGTGCACTAGCTTTACACGGCAGTAGTAAAGCCTGTACTGCTGTATGGTGTAAGTATATGGTGACCAGCTCTGGAGAAACTATCATACCGGAACATGATGGGCAAGATGATGAGGACAGCTTGTTTGCTCATTAGTGGGGCGTTGTAAACGACACCCACTATTGCTTTAGAGGTTATGCTGTACGTTTTCCCGTTGGACATTATTGATAAGCAAATGGCGGTCAATAGCGGTTTCGGGGTGGAAGTGCCTGCAAAAAGGGCACTCTACTATAGCCAATTCTATGAGGCATGACCTGGTGAATTTGGATTATAGAACACCCCTGTTATGCTTTTGCAAGCTTTTTAAGGTGATTCTCCCCTTTAGGGAGGATAGGAAGAGTGGTCTCTTTGTGGGTACAGGGACAGTTAAATTCTTCATCGACGGCTCCAAGCTCCATAGCGATTGAAGAGGTCATAAACTGAGGCATAATGTAATGTTAAAGCATAATGTAATATCGCTGACTGATATCACTATTTATGTGGACAGTCGGGCGGCTATTCTTTCACTGGATTCAGTTTCCCTGGCGTCAAGGGTGGCGTTGGATTTTCACACATCTCTTAACGAAGTGAATGAACTATTCAATATCCAGTTGGTCTGGGTTCCGGGCCATTCTGATGTTGAGGGAAATTGCAGGGCAGACGAATTAACAAAGTACGGTACGACTCTCCAACTGGAACCAAGGATAGAATGTTTAGGTAGGCCTTTGTCTCTACCGAAAGCAGCAAGCCACAAAAAATCCGTTGCATTGGCAAATTCTAGGTGGCTTGCCAGTCGAACTTGCAGTGTAGCGAAACAAGTGTGGCCTAAGCTGAACTTGAATCGCTCCAAGATCTTAATCACATTAAGGAAGCGTGATTTAGGTAGAATTGTAAGGGTACTTACTGGACACTGCCTCTTCGGAGATCATGCGAGAAGGCTGGTTCTGGATGCAAATGACTTCAATAGAAGCTGCAAGGACGAGAGGGAGGAGGAGACTCTTGTTCAATTCCTATACTCATGCCCTGCGCTTGCTGGCAGAAGGCATGATCACTATGGACAGCCTCTCTGATTTCGAAAACTGTAACGTGCGAGATCTTGTGCGCTATATTAATAGCGCCATAATGGTTTTAAAGGGAGTTTTATGATGTGGGCTCCTGTGGTATCACAACGGGCCATAATTGGCCTAGGTGTGAGATAGCAACCACTGAAACCTAACCAATCTAACATAGGAAGCCGGAAATATTAATTTAGTATTCAATTTCAGGAAATCTGCAGATGCTTGTGAAATAATATTTCTTTGAAATATTAAGTGTTGATTGTGTAGACTAGAATTGTGTTGTTGTTGTGTTATTTACTATCGACTTTACCTACGTGTGTCTGTAACAGGGCCGATTCAATCAATCAATTTTGTTTAGGAAGCCGGAATTTCATTTCAGAATGAAACAAGTTCGATTTATGCAATTCATCTGCACAGCGCTCTCCGTGGAAGCCTACAGTATTGACGTGGAAAATGAGTGGGCCGATCTGCATTCCGGCGGGAGTCATAGTTGAGGCTTGGCTGATCATGGCTTTCTACAAAATAGTAGAAAAAATAGAACGATCTAAAATCCGTTTTAATAAAACCAAAATAACGGGTGATTTTTTAAGAGCTTGAGAACTTTTTTTTAAAAAAAAACGCATAAAATTTGCAAAATCTCATCGGTTCTTTATTTGAAACGTTAGATTGGTCCATGACATTTACTTTTTGAAGATAATTTCATTTAAATGTTGACCGCGGCTGCGTCTTAGGTGGTCCATTCGGAAAGTCCAATTTTGGGCAACTTTTTCGAGCATTTCGGCCGGAATAGCCCGAATTTCTTCGGAAATGTTGTCTTCCAAAACTGGAATAGTTGCTGGCTTATTTCTGTAGACTTTAGACTTGACGTAGCTCCACAAAAAATAGTCTAAAGGCGTCAAATCGCATGATCTTGGTGCCCAACTTACCGGGCCATTTCTTGAGATGAATTGTTCTCCGAAGTTTTCCCTCAAAATGGCCATAGAATCGCGAGCTGTGTGGCATGTAGCGCCATCTTGTTGAAACCACATGTCAACTAAGTTCAGTTCTTCCATTTTTGGCAACAAAAAGTTTGTTAGCATCGAACGATAGCGATCGCCATTCACCGTAACGTTGCGTCCAACAGCATCTTTGAAAAAATACGGTCCAATGATTCCACCAGCGTACAAACCACACCAAACAGTGCATTTTTCGGGATGCATGGGCAGTTCTTGAACGGCTTCTGGTTGCTCTTCACTCCAAATGCGGCAATTTTGCTTATTTACGTAGCCATTCAACCAGAAATGAGCCTCATCGCTGAACAAAATTTGTCGATAAAAAAGCGGATTTTCTGCCAACTTTTCTAGGGCCCATTCACTGAAAATTCGACGTTGTGGCAGATCGTTCGGCTTCAGTTCTTGCAGGAGCTGTATTTTATACGGTTTTACACCAAGATCTTTGCGTAAAATCTTCCATGTCGTCGAATAACACAAACCCAATTGCTGCGAACGGCGACGAATCGACATTTCACGGTCTTCAGCAACACTCTCAGAAACAGACGCAATATTCTCTTCTGTACGCACTGTACGCATTCGTGTGGTTGGTTTAATGTCCAATAAAGTAAACTGAGTGCGAAACTTGGTCACAATCGCATTAATTGTTTGCTCACTTGGTCGATTATGTAGACCATAAATCGGACGTAACGGGTGTTTTTTTAGGAGGTTTGTTTTTCCGATAGATGTCGTTTTATTTTATGACAGTTGTTTTGACAGCTCAAAGTGGCATTTCTACTCAGTATTGTTTGGCAAATCATTATGAATAGGTTAACTCCAGAACAACGTTTTCAAATCGTGGAAATTTATTTTCAAAATCAGTGTTCAATTAAAAATGTTTATAGAGCACTTCGTGAATTTTATGGTGCACATAATCGTCCGTCAGAGACCACCATAAAGAACGTAATTACCAAATTTCGGTCTACATTCACTCTTTTGGATGCCAAGCCACCGACAAGAATGAGAAGAGTTCGTACAGAAGAAAATATTGCTGTCGTTGAGGCCAGTGTCGAAGAAAACGACAATTTATCGATTCGTCGTCGTGCTCAGCAAATTGGACTTTGTCCATCGACTTTATGGAAAATTTTACGTAAAGATTTGGGTTTGGTGCCATACAAAATTCAACTGGTGCAAGAATTAAAGCCACACGACCATCGTTTGCGCCGTGAATTCAGTGATTGGTCGTTAAATCAATTGAACGAAGATCCATTTTTTTACCGTAAAATTCTCTTCAGTGATGAGGCGCATTTTTGGTTAAATGGATACGTCAACAAACAAAATTGTCGCATTTGGAGCAAAGATAATCCACACGCCGTTCAAGAATTACCAATGCATCCTGATAAATGTACTGTTTGGTGCGGTCTATGGGCTGGTGGGATCATCGGTCCATATTTCTTTAAAAATGAGGAAGGACGACGCGTTACCGTGAATGGAAATCGATACAGAACCATGTTAAATGAGTTTTTGTTGTCAAATCTTGAAGATATGGATATGGATGAAATGTGGTTTCAACAAGATGGTGCCACTTGCCATACAGCACGTGAAACAATCGACTTATTGAAAGAAACTTTCAACGACAACATTATTTCGAGAAATGGTCCGGTGAATTGGCCTCCGCGTTCGTGCGATTTGACGCCACTCGATTACTTTTTGTGGGGATACGTGAAGTCATTGGTTTATGTGGATAAACCTCAATCGATTGACGCTTTGGAAACCAATATTCAACGTGTCATTGCTGACATACGCCCTCAAATGCTTGAAAAAGTGCTGGAAAATTGGACCTCCAGAATGACATTTGTGAAAAATAATCGTGGTAGCCATATGCCAGAAATTGTGTTTAAATGTTAAATGCCAAAAAATTATCTACCAAATAAAAAAAAATTTTGGTCATTTCATAATTTTATATGTGTTTTATTCAAAAAAAAAATCGGCAACCTCTTAAAAAAACACCCTTAAATCGCGAAACACTTTTCGAACCGAACACTGATTTTTGTAATATAATTCAATTATTTGCAAGCGTTGCTCGTTAGTAAGTCTATTCATTATGAAATGTCAAAGCATACTGAGCATCTTTCTCTTTGACACCTTGTCTGAAATCCCGCGTGATCTGTCAAATACTAATGCATGAAAATCCTAACCACAAAAAAATCACCCTTTATAAACATTTTATAGTTTTTTTAATTTTTTTATTTTTTTCTATATGACTGTTCCCTTAGTAATTCATAATAGTTATATAAAGTTTATTTATAAAAAAATTATTCAATTTTTAACGTAATCAACTAATCAGTTAATAAATATATATATTTTATTTATATTATATTATAATTAATAATAATAAGTTATTGTTTTCTGTATTAATTTTAAATATTATGTTATTCTGCTTATTAATAATTATTTTAATAATTTTTAATTTGGTTTTAAATTTAATAAATCTGCTATTTATATATTTTTTTAGTATTATGAGAAATTATAAATTTGAGAAATTTTTATTTTATAATTAGTTATAAATTTTAGTATGTTGGTTTTTGAAATTTTATTGTGTTAAATATTTTGTAATTAAAAGATGTTACATGTTTTTTAAAAATTAATATTCATAATAATAATAAGAAAAGTGTAAATATAATGTGAATTCGTTGTATTTTAATGTGAATTATTTAATTTTTTTTTCTTGTTATAACAATTTTATTTTAAATTTTAATAAGAATTTTCGGTTCATTTTAAAAATGATTTTCCTTAATAATATTTTTTTTTTTAATTTTTGTTACTATTATTTATAAAGGCTAAACTTAAAAATAAATTAAAGTTTTATTAAATCGATGATCTTTAAATTTTGCTATTTTAAATTAAGAATAGTGCTTATTAAATAAATGAATAAAATAACTTTTGTTTGTTTTGCAATTTACATTACTCCATACATAATGCCATAAACTTTTCAATTTCGAGTAGCAGTGGTGATTATAGTTATATATTTGCATATTAAATTAAAAAAATTTATTTATAAAAAAAAATAATGTAAACATTTTGCAAAATTGTAAATAGCTTTTTAATATATTTGTTTTCGTTGTAAAGTGCCAAAAGATGCTTGAGTTTGTTATAAAAGGAAATACTTATCTTGATTACCAATAATTTTAATAATTTAAAATACATTTTTATGATTTCTTTAGTTTCTGAAGCTGAATTTTAAAATTGGGTCGCAACGTTAAAATTTAAACAAACCCGAAAAATGTATAAGACAAATGCTTACGTATCCCGTTTCTAATGACATTACATGAAAATATTGTATTAGACAGCGATGCAATCAGTGATGATAAAGGAGTAGGGCTAAAAATGGAATAAGACACAACGGATTACTATCAGGGACGCCTAATTCTTGAGTAACTTATCTTAACTGAATGAAAGAGCAACTTGGGAAGATAAATTATACAAATTATATAAATTACTGTAAACCTGCATGACTAAGTACATCTTTAATTAGCATAATTAAATCGGATCAACTCGAATCCCAAAACATTCAAACTGCAGAAAATTTGTATTTAAAACTAAAATAATTAATTTCGAAATAATTAGAGAAAACATTTTATAATTTGTTTACGTATAAATAACTAACAATCTTATTTTTTCAATTATGTAATAATAAATAATAATATTTTCATAATCAGTATTGTCATAAAGTATTTTGTATATTAAATATTTATTAACCTATAAAATGTTTGATTTTAATAATTTTATATAACATTAATAAGCTACAAAGTTATAAATTTTTTGTTAGTACAATAACAATATATACGGAATACGATACATAAAAATACACGATAACTATAAATTCTGATTTTGTTTAATTCAAAATTTTTTGTAAAATTTTGGTTATAAATTTTGAGCAGTTTGCTGAAAATCGTACTTCTTTATTGTAATATTACGTCTTTGGAACTCATTTTCCTGCAGACACTCCTCGATAACACGGTTCTATCTGTATGAAATTGTAACTGATCCGGATCAAAGAGTATCGTTTTTGTCATTTTGTTGTTTATATTTATATTTTTTTCATTATTTTATTTTCCTCAAGTAATTAAAATTAACACTTCAAATTTGTTTATTTACTGCTAATCCGAATCGAGTTTTCATAGAAAATGTAGCAATAGAAGAAAACCTAAATAGAATCTTTCTCTTGTTTTGGGTCAATTAAACAACATACGAATCTGTATGCCTAAAAATTCGTACCGTAAGATAATGAGATTTTTCATTGAACCAAAATCGGGACATTAGAAACATTTGAGAAGACTATCAGAACTCCCCTTCGAAACCCCACTTCCACAGAAGAACCCCTCTTCGAAATCAAAAAACCCTTGTTCATAATTCATGTTGGCTACTAAAATGGTGGAAGGATGAGCTCTGTAAACATGTAATTAGAACATCAGAACTAATCAACAAATAGTGGCGTAAAACACATTGATAAACCTCTAAACAAAGATCCTGGTGAACATAGATGCCCTAAAACTTAAAGAATTTAAGGTAATAATTTCGAGGTTTCATATGATTGATCAGTAGATTTTTTTAGATTTATTTTGAATCAGTAGGTTTCTCATAAAGAATAAAATTTATTATTTTTTTACTCTTAGTGTTTAGTCTTGGTTTTATGTGTAACTACGAGTACTAAAAGGTATAGGTATAATACCATTTCCTTAAAGGAACAAATTTTTTGATATAAAATTTGAGAAGTGTTCTGGCAACATCATTTGGCCATTCCTAGCCTATGAAAATATATTATCATCAAATGAAGGACTAAACAGTTGGTTAGCTTATAAACCCAATTCATGGTAAAGAATTTCTCCAAAAGACACGAGACCTTCAAAATATGTTAAAAAACTTTGATATTGATTGAATACACCCCCGTTCAAAGGTTTAAGTCCACTGCAAAAAAAATTCGTTTAATGACTTTTCTGATTATACGCCTATTCTTTGTTATACAAATTATGGACTGACATCGACTTTTGTATGCTCAAAAAATACAACAAAAATACAACAAAAAATTAACTGCAATTAAGAACAGTTAATTTTAAAATCTTTAAACAAATAACATTGTACTAAAGCAAAATGATATTGAATAAAACGCGGGGTTTCCCCAAATATAAAGATTTGAGAAATCCCGTTGTTTTTTTCTAGTATATAAAGAACGGAACAATTTTCGTCCTCAGTATTTGAGTTTAAAAAACAGCAGTTCACGGAACTTTTTAGCGGTATAAAAATACTGCAAGCTATGACTCTAAAAAACGAAGTGGACGGCCTAGAGCAACATCTACATAAGAAAACTTGCGTATTACAATCACCAGCAAGCGAAACAGAAGAAAAACAGCACCAGAAATTGTACGGAAATAATCAAGGACCGTTCTCTTCCCGTTAGCGAAGCGATCAGAGCTAGCTGTGGGAGTCTGGTCTATATGGTTGAGTAGCTAATGGAAATCCATTTCTTCGGCCACAAAATAAGGAGAAACTTTTGTACTGGCTTAGAGCGCATAAAGATAGTACAATTGAACAATTCAAAAACGTTCTTTATGTTCGACAAATGCTAGAACAGTGCATAGATCCAACAATCCAAGCACGGGCTGGTTCTGTGCTAGTCTGAGGAGCTTTCGCTTATTAAGGAGTTGGAGACATATACGAAATCGATGGGATTTTAGGAAAAGAGGAACACTTCTCGTTTGTGTAAGCAATTCATAGAGGGGGAGGAGACCCAAGGTTAATGTATTAACATGGTTTGGCCACCGCAGTCACTAGACCTCATTTCATTAGACTATGGGACGAACTGAACTGACAGGTTCTTAAAACACCGTCCACATTAAAATAAAATTTATGGGAGGAATTACAGTACAGATCGTTTGGAAAAAAATTTTCGACTGAAACAACATCGAAACTTGTTGAAAGAATGTCAAGATTAGTAGCAGCCGTTCTGACAGCCAAAGAAGCATAATTTGATGAAAAGCTGGTTTTGTTATTTGATTCGAAATACTATTAAATAATAATTAAAAAATACGTAAATCACATGCCTTTTTAATTTAACAAGCTTCGAGCTTCTTTAATTTAACAAGTATTAATTTAACATTTGTTGTCAGCAGGTTTCATATTTAGTACAATGTGGTCTTAAACTTTTGAACGTACGCAATGTACGATACACCCATTGCTTTTGTGATTTTGTCACACAAATAGACTCTCATTTTGTAATTTACTTTACAAATATTGCGGTTTTAAGTTTAATTTTAACCTTAGTATGGGATAACTTAATATGGGATTAACATTAATTCGATACATTATGGATTTAAATGAAAATTTTAAACCACTTTTTTCAATTGCTCCCTTTACTGAAGGCTAACTGCCACTAGTTATGAGTTTTATAAAATTTTGCGCTCAAGTGAAAAACGTTATGAGACCAGCCTCCTGTTGAGATGAATGACTGAATTTTGCTCTGTTATCAACTACTCAAACAAATGGTGGTCGCATGAAAAATGCAAAATTTAAAAATTCATTTATCCTGCGCTTCAACTACCCATAAATGTGTAAAACACTTCCAGATTATTAAAATGGAAAAAAATGGCGCGTTACACAAGTGAATAACGCATTATAATTCTGAAAACTAACTTTACAGATGGGATAAAATTTGCGGAAATAATACGCAAAATACGAATAATTTTCAGTCAACCAAACTCACCAAATCGTTTTACAATTAGCGATTAATCAAGGAATTTAATGAAACTTTATGGTTGGCTGTTTGATCGATGTTTGGTTTCATACGTAATCGTAAACTGTAATAAACTGTGCTTTCTTGCACAGTCAACTGTGATCTCGTTTGGTTGATTTGAAGGTGAATCTGATGAGCTGTGAATTCTACTGGCAGGATGATTTGATTCAGGAAAACAATTTTGCGAATTAAAATGCAGATGTCATTAGAATATATGAATAACAGGTACGCTAGGCTATGTTAAGATGACGGATTCCTTTCCAGAAGCTATATATCATCATGAGTCATCTGTACATAGATATCAGGTGCTGTCGCACGCTTTGTAAAAGTTTTTAAATATACTCTAAATAGGGAGAGAAGATCTTTTCGTAACATTTGTCTAACATTATCGCATAAGTGAAGATTTGGTGGGTTTTTCATATTGGTATTCACGGCCAAAATGCGCTCGCTATAAATAATTTTGCTGCCAATACGTTGTACAATTTAATCGATTTCTCTTTTCTAAAGTCATACCCTATGAATCAGATAGATCGTTTGATCGCCGCCATTACTTGAGGAATCATTTCAGTGTTGAAGTCGGACTCGCACAATAAAGAAAGCAGGAATATAGCAGCTCACAATATCGAATAAAATTTGGTAATTTCTGAACGCATTTTTATCAAATTCAGTTTTATGGTGGTGTTATAAGCCCAGCTTATCTAGTTAGGCTGAATACAACGCGAAAAAGTCTTAGCTAATTTCAGTCAAACTTGTGTAATAGTATGAATTGTAATATTTAAATAAATTTTAAAAAATCATATGTAAAACAATGAACGATATGAAGAAGAAAATGTCAATTAAATCGGTAAAATTACCGGGCCGAATTGCACACTACCATAAAAATTGTATTTCCCCAAAAAACTACACATCTACAAAGCGCTGATAACACCGTATTGCTCTACGAATCTATTGTTACGGACTCACACTTTAGAGAAAGCATTGTTAAGCTAAGATAGGTTTTGATAACCCCTAGTTTACATGAAACTTTTCTTAAAATTTACACTTTCTGTCTGGTAAATACAAATATGTCACTCGACTAAGCAACTATTAGTCCTTTACGTCCAAGGCAAATATCTTGATCTTATTACAACAGCGTTTGTTAATAGTAGGGCCAATATTGATTTCAATTTAGTATAGGCAGAACTGTGTTAAAATGTTTAAATTTACAACCATTAAAATTCCTATTTTTGCCAGAAGTACCTCGATGTATAACCGGGTAATAGAGTCTGTACTTTTAGAATTCTGTAAATAACAGTTATTCAAGAATGAGGCCAACAAGTTTCTGGAATACTAGGAGCTGTTAAAACGAGCACTAGTAGTTGATTACAAACAATAAGACGCCTTGTATAATCCCAGCCCAGCTTGTAGAAATTAATGCACTGTTAAATGCATAAATAAAAATGGCGAATTTTTCTGCGAAAAATGTTCGAATTTATAAGGTTTATGCAAAAGAACATATCCTCTGTTTAGAAAAATTTTCGTTCTCCATCTCTTTTCTAAAAAAGATTGATTTGCCCTGTTTTATGAATTCTAATGTTCTTCGCATTAAAAAAAGTTAACGTAAAAGCATGGTTTTTGCAAGACTTCCTTTTATTCACTAATGGTAATATGATAATTGCAATTACTCATCCTCTTTTGAAAGTTGATTGCGGGTTTTGTAACACTTGATCCCTGCATTGTATGGAAGTTGATGACCAGCATAAAATAACAGGTAGAATTCGTCGTTCTGATCCGATTAATTATACGCCTATTTCGTATGGTCGACAAGAAGCGGTGGAATAGCTGAAAAAGCGATAGTCTGACCATTATATTTCAGAAATGGTTCCCATTGAATTATTTATGAGATCACTACTTGTATCAGGTTCCAAATTGGTTATTTGTTGGACGATTTTTTGATTTTCCCGATAAATGACGGTTTATTGGCAAGTTATAGAGAATTAAAATTAAAGAAGTCAATTAAGAAGCTAATACCGTTATTATTAATTCACATTAACTCGATATTTGGTGCCGCCAACTCATAAATGAATTTTATTTTTATTAAGAGTGCAATAGAAAAGTGACTTTTTGCTTTTGCCATTTTTCTATGTTTTCCATTTGTAAAAGAGTAGGCTGTTGATTGTGTTTTCTCCGACTAAGTTGAGCAGTGTAAGTCATCGACAACTTAACCATAAACCGGCTCGAAAACGTCCTTCTTTGACAAATAACACTGGTTGCAGCAAATTATTGGTTTTGAAACCTTTTATTCAACGAAGCTAATGTGAACGCGAACAACAGCGAACCAATTCTATGTAATCTAGGATCCCGTCCATGATAAGAGTAATTTGGGCAGTAATTAAGTACTTATCCTACCAAAATAAAACTAATCGCCCATATTGTTGTCTCGTGGCTGCATTAATTTTTGACGTGGCAACATAAATTTTATGTTACTCATTGTAAGCCAATGGCAACTGCCCAAATTTCAACATTTCAATATAAATGGTATACAAACATTAATGTAGAACAGGACATGAAATACCGGACCAAATTTCAAATGCCGGTATTTCATATTTTCTCTCAGTAATACCGGGAGTATACAGGGTGACTCTTAAGTAAGTACACTAAATTCGGAAAGTGATTCAAGATACTAACAAAAACACAAAAATATATGATAGCACATCTCCTATCTGTAATCGTTATGAGATAATCAATAGGTTCTACTGTAAAATTAGTAACTTGGCATTTCACTCATAACATAAAAACTAAATATTACTCACAAATTTTCAAATAAATGTTATTTTACCGTCCAAACCGTACAGTGGTTAAAGCTTTGGCGTTTGGATCGTAAAGTACCGGCTTCCAATCCCGATAAGGACAGGATGCAAAAGGGAATCTTCATCACCATGACCCCATGTCGGAGTGCAAAACTCAGTACTATATGCTGACATGGAGCTATGCAATATGCAGATGGTTCTACGAAAATCGAACCTATGGTCATACGTCCTCGAATTGGCTAGCAACGGCGTAAAAGTAAGGACGGGAAAAGCGAACTCCGAGGGGTAACTTTCGGCCCCAGAACAGATTTCAAAGATAGTAGAGGCGTTAGGGTAAATTGATAATAAGTACACTTCACACTTAAAATGGAGTGAAAATTTTTAAATTTTCGCCCGAACTTTATTAATCCCGTTTTTCTTACATTTTACGTATGAAACTATTGAAGATTGATTTATAATTGCATTTGTTCGAAAAATATGTAACTAATCAAGTCGACTAATACCTTAGCATTACTGTAAATTTTCCAAATATTTTGAAAACAAAAAACATTACTTTATAATGCTTTTTTTAAAGCGATATTGAAAAATAAAGATTTGCACACCTGAATTAGTGTGAAGTCGACTTATTATCAATTTATCTTAATACTCGCCTTGTGTTTGATAAACTAATTAATTTGATCTTTATTTGAGAAATCTGTGAGTAATAGTTTTAAGTTATGAGTAAAATTCAAAGTGACTAATTTGACAGTAAAACCTTGATTATCTCTATAACGGTTATAGGATATGCGCTGTCATATAATTTGTTGGTTAGATTAGTGTCGCCCATCATCTCCCGAATTTATTGTACATGCTTAAGAGTCACCTTGTATATTATAAAGTAATTTTCTGAATTGCAATAATCTGTATACTATTTTCGGTACATTAAATAAAGAATTGTCAAGTAAGTAAAATAACAGTTCAAAACTCCAGTTTCTTCAACATGCCATTATCACTTAGAAAGTGGCGTTTTTGTTTCGATGGATATCACGGTAGAATATATAATATTCTTATACTTTGATTATTTTTCTGGTGCCAGACT
This sequence comes from Nephrotoma guestfalica, assembly GCA_963691935.1. Taxonomy (NCBI): domain Eukaryota; kingdom Metazoa; phylum Arthropoda; class Insecta; order Diptera; family Tipulidae; genus Nephrotoma; species Nephrotoma guestfalica. Next base: position 224,076,153 of record OY829913.1, on the reverse strand, counting down.
CCAAATTTTTTACGCTCCATCAAGGTTATTTCGATGTAACCATCTATCACAGTCATGCAAACTCGCACTTTATAAACCAAAGTACCTATGCTGGCTTACAACTGTGGAATGTTATTTACATTTGACAGACAGAAGCTTTGTGGCCTGTCTCGTTGCATTTATTAATTGATATGTCCAGTTGGTGTTGTAACTAAATCATTCATTATGTTCTGTTTCACTGATGCATCAGATGAATTAGGGAAAGATGATTTCTATCAAATGATATATTCAGTTTCGAAGTAGTACGTCAATTTTTCACGATTACGGATCGGCTCGATTGTAAAAATCCTGCCGAGTGTGATGAGCACTTTTGGTTAGGTTTTTCGAACTGTTTAGCAAAAATTGTGTCATTGAGAAAGTTTTAGTGATCGAGTTTTAGTAACTACGAAATTTAAACTTCCTCGAAGCGAAGAAATCGTAATTTCTCGCAATATACAAGTTCATCGTCCGGTCGGACCCGATTGACTCTCTCTCTCTCTCTTTCCCGTCATATGCCGTAGATTGCTTAAAACCAGTATTTTGACTAATAGCGACAGTCATGATTTCTGCCTTAAGTTGACTAGCACTATTCATTATAAACACAACTAAAAATGAATAAAAAATTACTTTAGGTCAAAATTACACCAAAGAGAATAATAGTCATACGTAGACTTACAGAAAGTTATTTTGTACGAGCAGCGAAATTTGCACGAAAAAATTTAATTCTTTTTGTTTTAAGTGAAGCAGAGAGGTTTGTCATATTTGCTATTAAACGTAAAACAGAATTAGAAAATTAATTTTATTTCTTCATAAACAGGTTTTTCACATACAAAATAACTCCCTTTTAGCCGTATTCTCTTTGATAAAACTTTGAATCCTGCAATTCTATCCTGCAACACTAAAATTTGTGTTTCAAATGAAAAAAAAAACTTCAACTTATGTAAGTATAGGGTTTTCCAATAGGAATGATATGATTTTTAAGTGACGTTTCGGCCATCTGTCATTTTTTGTTTCATTGTATTCAGTAATGTTTACAATTTCATCATGGTGAGATATACGCAAGACCAACGTTTACAAATTATTCAGTTTTATTATCAAAATAATCGTTCTCCAATTGCAACTTTTCGTACGCTTTTGCCATTTTATAGTTGTAATAATTGTCCAAAATTTTGAGCGTACATTTTCTTTACATAATGTTGAAGTGCCAATAAGACAATGATTCGCTCGAAGTAATGCAAATATTGCTGCCGTTCAGGCAAGTGTTGCTAAAGACCGCAATTTGTCGATTCCAAGACGTTTTCAAGAATTGGAACTGTCTCAAACCACAACCTGGCGGATTTTGAGAAAGGATTTGGGTTTGCATCCGTATAAAATTGTTCTCACTCAAGAACTGAAGCCATTGGACCACCGTAAACGCCGTGGATTTGCTGATTTTGCCTTGAAACAACTTGAAAACGATAACGATTTTTTTAAGAAAATCACCTTCTCTGAAGAGGCTCACTTTCATCTGAGTGGTGTGGTAAATAAACAAAACTGTCGATTCTGGTGCGAAGAAAATCCACAAATTATTCATGAAAAACCATTACATTCACCTAAATTGACAGTTTGGTGTGGTTTTTGGTCTGGTGGAATCATCGGTCCGTATTTTTTTCGAAATGAAGCTGCTAACACCGTTACTGTCAATGGAGGTCGGTATAAATCGATGATAACCAACTTTTTATGGCCGAAATTGGAAGAAGTTGATCTTGACAACATTTGGTTCCAACAAGACGGGGCTAAGTGCCACACAGCAAGTGCAACAATTGAATTATTGCGAGAAAAGTTTGGAGATTCGATTATTTCAAGAAATTGTGATATTGAATGGCCTCCAAGAAGTTGTGATTTAACACCATTAGACTATTTCTTGTGGGGTTATTTGAAGTCACTGGTCTTTAGCAATAAACCAAACTCTTTTCAAGCTTTACAAGTCAATATCGAACGTGCCGCTATTCATGACATACGACTTGATTTAGTGGAAAAAGTGGCCGAAAATCGGGTTCATCGAATTCGTTCCTACAAAAGAAGTCGTGGAGGCCATTTGAATGACGTTTTATTCAGAACTTAATTGTATCGATTGTACTTCACATTAAATAAAAAACATTTCAATTTCCTTAACAATTAGTGTTTTTTTTTTAAAGAAATCATATCACTCTTATTGGAAAACCCTATAATTTAATGCAAATTTTTGAATTGTTTCTTACAAATGCAGCCTTTGAGTTATAATCCAAATGAAATAAAACAAAAATGAGCTACCAAACTTATCTATATAGTTCAGTTAGAAAAGTATCATTTCAAAAGCTGCAAAGAATCGGACGCATTTAAAATGCTCAAGCAACGTAACTTAAATATTTAACAAAATATCAAAAGTATTTTTCTCTTTATGTTGTGAATCCAACAATCCCCATAATATACAAAAATTAAAAGTATTTTTTAACAGAAAATGTACTTCACTAAGGAAAGTTAGCTACCTCAACAGTTTGTCTTTATACAAATACTCGTACAAGCTTTTCTACAACACTTACTGTTACTACATACATTCAAAATGATTCTGTTTATCTGAATTATCGTTCAGCTCAGCAATAGTCCGGAGTTATCAAATATCTTCATAAGCCGTGAAATGAGCGAAACATGAAAACGAATCAGGAAATGCACTGGGAAAATCAAATACGTGTCGGTGTTAGCGGCAGCAACTTTATTTGTTTCTTTAATTTTAGGGAACTTTTAGCATTTGATTAAAAAGGAACAGTAACACATCTTCCAAAACCCCGCATGTATTAATTTTTCACGATTTGTGTACGTACTTCAATCAAGTGGCGAATATAAGTAACAGTTAGATCTGTATGTTACAATGGATCCGTTTCAAAACACATCTATAGTTTATGCTTTCTCCTATATAGAACCATATCTAAGGCTACTCGACGTATCCTTAGGTAAATTCAAATGTTTTACAAAAACTCATTGATGTCCTTCAAATTTCTCGGTAGCCAATAATTTGAATATTAAGCTTTGTATTGAAAGGCTATTATTGAACGAAATAGCATAGCGAAATGGAAGAAAGTTCCTAAATACGTTTCGAGTATGATGTCACATTAACGTACTACAATTTGATTAAGGCTCCCTTGTTCAATTGTAGAATTAAATCGTTCTACCCCTAACTATCCTTCATTACTTAATGTCGCACTAACGTAACTAACACTACGGTACGTTATTCAGTTTATTGTAAATTAGAATTTAAATATTTGCAGAAGTTTAAAGTTTTAAAATTTTAAATAGAATGAAGTTCTAAAAAAGTTGAATTTTAAATTTAATTTGTTTTTATTTCATTTATGATTGAAGCACCTTGTGTAACTGTTAAATATTTAAATATATATTTATTTTACATTGCATTGTTTAAACTAAAAATTTTATTTATGATTTTATTTTATTTTTTTTAAATATAAATGAATTAAAAATACATGTAGTCCTTTAATTCACATCACAAATTTATTGGTCAGTCAGTATATTATCTCCTCTAAATCTACTCGTAGCTACCTAGTTAATTTATTAAATTTTTGGAGATACTAAAACATGATAATACGTGTCACTTCGTATTTAAACTGGCCTTTTTAAAAATTCATACCTTATGCATGTACTCGTATATTATGTTCTAAACTTTTTTATTATTTTTTTTTTTGCTAAGAGGTAAGATTAATTTAGCATCTTTACCCCTAAATCTAATATGGTTTGACCCCTTAATTGTGGGCCATTTTTAAGGTAAGTGCCCGATACGTTTTTTATACAAAATAATTTAATTTTAATTATGTGTCATGATGAAAATAAGCAGAATAAAATTAAGTAAAAACAAATAAACTGTGGTTGACGATCGGACCTTCCTATATATCGTAATATTCATGATAAGCATAAATTAAGCAATTCTGAATAAAAATTAATCCATAATTTAAAAATGCAGAATAAAAAAATTAAATTGTTTTCGTTAATTTTTTTTTGAATGTAAATCAAATCACCTAGCTAATAATTAAAAATATTATTCTAAATCTTTGTTTGTTTTTTTTTATAAGTATAATAAATAGATTTTGTTTGTTAGAGATAAAATAAATAAATATCTTTTTTTTAAATTAAATTACATAAATTAATATTAAGAGTCAGTATTTACAATTTTCATTTATAATATAGAATATATAATTTAACTTTCATTTTTTTTTTTAAATAATATTCATTAGTTTTTTTTTAGTTTTAAACAATTGCAAAATTTTTTGTTTTAATTAAACAATTAAAAATAATTGGTTTCCTTTTTTGGTTTAAATATGTATTAATATTATGTACTATATAATAATAATTATAAATACAATTTTGGAATTTTAATTTTTTACATAACATCACATTTCTCTTTAGCATTACCACTACTTCCCTCACCTGAATTTTGTCCACCACTAACTGCACCATTTGAAACATCTTTATTCTTTTTTGGTTTTGTTTTCTTGTTTTTTTTGCCATCGAGTTGAAGGGAAACATTTCGATTTTTTTCCATATTCAGTAAATCCTGTAAAATAATTAACATTAATTAGTCGTTAATTAGCAATATCTAGGCAAATATAGGAATAACAGCAGAACAGAAGAATGTATATGTCGACGATAATTAGAGATTTTTAGAAAATATATCATTTTTTAGCATGTATGAAATCAGTCTTATCGTAGTTGTACACGTATTGATGTACTGGTATGTATACTAAAAACAATTAAATTTAAGTTTACAGTAATTTAGGGTTGCATAGGAATGAACGCATTGCTCCTTCTTTATTATGACAGGCTTTTACTGTATGGAAAGTACTTCGATACATACTTTCGGTTTTTAGTGTTTTTGAGACAATCCAAGAATCTTATATCGCCATTCGTTTAGTGACCACTTCTCTATTTTAGGAAAGGAAGAAAAATAATAAAATCCAACGGTAATGAAGTATAGGGTTTTCCAATAAGTGTGATATGATTCGCAATAATTCAATTGTTGCACTTGCTGTGTGGCACGTAGCCCCGTCTTGTTGGAACCAAATGTCGTCAAGATCAACTTCTTCCAATTTCGGCCATAAAAAGTTGGTTATCATCGATCTATACCGATCTCCATTGACAGTAACGATGTTACCAGCTTCATTTCGAAAAAATACGGACCGATGATTCCACCAGACAAAAACCACACCAAACTGTCAACTTAGGTGAATGTAATGGTTTTTCATGAATAATTTGTGGATTTTCTTCGCACCAGAATCGACAGTTTTGTTTATTTAGCGCACCACTCAGATGAAAGTGAGCCTCATCGGAGAAGATGATTTTCTTGCAATTGGAGAACGATTATTTTGATAATAAAACTGAATAATTTGTAAACGTTGTTCTTGCGTATATCTCAACATGATGAAATTGTAAACATTACTGAATACAATGAAACAAAAAATGACAGTTCATGACATATTACAAATGGCCGAAAGGTCACTTAAAAATCATATCATTCGTATTGGAAAACCCATTATTTCCTAAACAAAAAAATGTTTAATTTTGTTTGACTGTATTTGTAAAACTGTTTATAATGAATATTCATAATAAATAGGAGTTCTGTAAATATTATACTGATTTGTATATTAAGTTAATCTATATATATAAAAAATTGTTGCAAGAGTGTTGTGACTTTATAACTCACGAACAGTCAAACCGAATTCGATCAAATTTTTAGGGTTTGTTCGTATGGTCGTGTAGATGGTTTATCTAAAGTTTGCACGAAATAGGTCGACGCGTTCGTGATTTATCATTTTTCATGTCAACATGTGATTTTGTCCATATAAAAAAAACAACAAGAAATACGTAGGTGCCTATGAGCGTGTGCGGTATGTATACGTGTCAGTGTCACTTTGTATAGTTATTTTTCCTCAGTTTAAGCCGTGGCGCATCTAGCTCAAAGTTTTGGGTTTTGGGAGTTTAAGTCCATTTTTTGTGTTTAGCCGACTTCAGTTGAAAATCAAAATTTTTAAAAATAAGTGCCACTCTTACGTTCCTACTACATATGCATGTAGGTAAAATTTTCTTTTATTTTCGTTTTTGTCAAAAATGTATTTAAAAAGTCTTATTTCTTTTCAGCAAAAAAACATTTTTATATGTATTTTTATTTGTATGACAAATAACAACTAACGAATGACGAATAATTAGTTGTGACACAATTAAAAAGATATCAGTTGAAATTTGAAATCAAAAAATTCCAAATATAAAATATCTAATAAAAAATTATTTGCTATTTGAATAAAAATTTATTGAATAACGCTCAACACTGCTTCATACACACGGTAAATACACGTTGTAGCGCATACGGTCAGTGTCAGTGATTGATCATTTTAAGGTTCTTTTTCATCGAACTCGCATTGTGGACAGACGTAATCGGTAAGAGTCGCATTTGATTTTTTTGTTTTTTCATATATTCAGCTATACATCATCAAACAATTCATTTTGGTTTTGTTTAAGCGTTTGAATACAAACAGACAGCAGTGTATATACACTTTCCATTTGCATTTGCTGGTTGAATTGCTATCGGATTTGAAATGCCACGTGCAAGACGTTCAAATATTGGTAGACGTACACGTCATTCAACAGTTGTTTCAACCAATCGAAGATCACAAAGTGAACAAGATCGTAATCAACAAAATGCATCACAGAGGGAACGACGTAGACGTATAAACCAATCGGTTGATAGTGCAAACACGGTTGAAGGTGCAAGGTCAATAAATGGACGTACGCGTCCCTCAATTCAAATCATACGACAAATGGAATTGACGGCTTATAATTATGATAGCACAATTGATTACAGTATGCATTCTTATATTGGACAAATGAATAAACAATGTGTGCATTGTAAAGCAGTCAAATTTATTAACGAAACGCCTGGCATGTGCTGTGCTGGTGGGAAAGTTAAATTGCCTGTATTAGAACCTCCACCAGACCCTTTGCACTCATTAATTTATGGCAATTCACCAGCGTCAAAGCATTTTTTAACAAATATTCTAAAGTACAATTCATGCTTCCAAATGACATCTTTTGGAGCTACAAATATTATAAGAGATGGATTTATGCCGACTTTTAAGGTAATTACTTCGCATGGAATAAATGATATGACATTTCATTTATGTGCTGTCTCTGATGTCTTCAAAAATTCAGATTCGTCATCTAAATCTATTTCAAAAACATTACAGATTCAAGGACAGATATACCATAGAGCTGGGTCATTGTTGCCATTCCCAGATGCTGACCATCAGTTTTTGCAAATATATTTCATTGGTAATGAGAACAGCGAATTAAATCAGCGCTGTGCAATTGCTTCAAATACAATTCGAGAAATCTTGAGTGAGCTGCAAAGATTTTTACATCAGCACAATGAATTGGTCAAATTATTGAAGATTGCACTGGATCAGATGCCCACGGATGACCATAAAATAATAATACGTGCCGCGATTTAATGCACCAACAATCGATGAAATGGCAATCGTAATAGTTGGTGAACAATTTCGGCCAAGAGATATTGTTTTGTACCGTAGGAATGAGCAACTAAATCGTATTTGTAAACTCCATCGTTGTTATGACGCATTGCAATACCCGATTTTATTCTGGAGAGGAGATGATGGTTATCATATAAATATACCGATGATAAATCCAACGACTGGTAAAAAAAATATGATTTTTGATTAGAAAATAAAATAAAAATAAAAGAATAATTTTTATTATTTTCAGGTGCAGAAACAACGAAAAAAGTTAGTGCGATGAATTATTATTCGTATCGATTGATGATTCGTGATCAAGAGGACAATTACATTTTGCGATGCAATAAACTTTTCCATCAATACATTGTGGACATGTATGCTAAAATCGAGAGCGAACGATTGAATTTCATCCGTCATAATCAAGCCCGATTGAGATCTGAAGAGTACATACATTTACGTGATGCACTATTGAATGATGTGGATGTGAATGACATTGGACGTTTGATGATATTACCATCGTCATATACCGGAAGCCCACGTCATATGCACGAGTATACACAAGATGCCATGACATTTGTTCGTCATTACGGCCGTCCAGATTTGTTCATCACATTTACTTGCAACCCAAAATGGGCTGATGTGTATGATTACTTATTTGATGGTCAGGTGCCAACAGATCGACACGATATAACCGCTCGCATATTCCACCAAAAATTGAAAAAGTTGATGGATCTGATTGTCAAGCTCCGTGTATTTGGAGAAGTGCGCTGCTATATGTATACAATTGAATGGCAAAAGAGAGGCTTGCCGCACGCTCACATTTTGATATGGTTGGTACGGAAAATAACCCCAGATATGATTGATAGTGTTATATCGGCCGAAATTCCAGATCAAACCATCGATCAACAATTATTCGCAGTTGTCACGAAAAATATGATACACGGTCCCTGCGGTGAAATCAATCCAATTTCACCATGTATGATCGACGGCAAATGTCCAAAGAGTTTTCCAAGACAATTGATTGCTGAAACAATACACGATGATGATGGATATCCACAGTATCGTCGACGATCAACTCAAAATAATGGTAAAACTACTATCGTTAAAATCCGGAACCAAGACTTTGAAGTTGATAATCGCTGGATAGTGCCGTATTCACCGTTGTTATCAAAAAATTTCAATGTTCATATAAATGTCGAATACTGCAATTCAGTCAAATCAATAAAATACATTTGCAAGTATGTTAATAAAGGTAGCGATATGGCTGTTTTCGGAGTGGCTGCTGAAAATAGAAATGATGAAATTTTGCAGTACCAAATGGGAAGATATTTTAGTACTAACGAAGCTATTTGGCGAATTTTATCGTTCCCAATACATGACAGACACCCTGTTGTTATACATTTAGCAGTCCATCTTGAAAATGGCCAACGTGTTTATTTTACTGATGCAAATGCCGCACAAAGAGCAGTACAGCCTCCAGCAACTACACTGACAGCTTTTTTCAAGTTATGTGAAACGGATGAATTTGCAAGAACACTATTATATTCGGAAGCACCACGATATTTCACTTGGAACGCATCAACAAAAAAATTTCAACGCCGCAAACAAGGTACTCCTGTTGATGGCTACCGAGATGTTTTTTCAACGGATGCTTTAGGCCGCATTTATACAGTTACTCCAAATAATGTTGAATGTTTTTATTTGCGGTTGTTGTTGGTGAACGTACGTGGGCCACAGTAATTTCAGAATTTAAGAACTGTTGATGGTGAATTGTGTGTAAAATATCGTGATGCATGCCAACGGTTGCGTTTGCTTGAAGATGATACGCATTAGGATGCTACGCTTAATGATGCATCAGTTTCAGCTCACCCAAATCAAATACGTATGTTATTCGCAATAATAATATCAACATGCTATCCATCAAACCCACTTGGATTGTGAAATAAATATGAAGATTTCATGGCTGAAGACATTTTGATTCGACTTCAACATCGTTCGATGGATCCCGAATTGGTAGATACATTAGAAATTTATAATGAGGCTTTGATATTGATTGAAGATATTTGCCTTATGATTGCAAATAAAGCATTAGGACAATTATGCATGATCGCACCTAATCGTCCAATGTATGATTTATTTCAGCGAGAATTGCAACGCGAACAGCTGTTTGAATGTGATGAATTGCGTGCGTTTATGCAAACATACATTCCACAATTGAATGTTCAGCAAAAGAATGCATACGATAGAATTATGCAAGCTGTCATTAACAACACTGGTGGATTATATTTTTTGGACGCTCCTGGTGGCACTGGAAAAACATTTCTCATTTCATTAATCTTAGCAACAATTAGATCCGAACGAAAAATTGCATTGGCACTTGCTTCTTAAGGTATTGCAGCTACATTATTGGATGGTGGCCGAACTGCACATTCCGCTTTAAAATTGCCATTAAACATGCAAACGGTTGAGATTCCAACGTGTAGTATTTCAAGAAATTCTGGAATGGCCAAAGTTTTGCAACAAGCAGCAATTATTTTATGGGATGAATGTCCGATGGCCCATAAAAAATCTTTGGAAGCATTGAATCGAACATTACAGGATCTACGTGGAAATCAACAGTTGTTCGGAGGTGCATTAATATTGCTATCTGGTGATTTTCGACAAACGTTGCCCGTCATTCCCAGATCGACTCCATGTGATGAAATTAATGCATGTTTGAAAAGTTCGTTTCTTTGGGGAAATGTACAGAAGTTATCGCTCAACATAAATATGCGTGTGCGTCTTCCAACTGATCCATCAGCACGTAAGTTTTCGAAGCAACTGCTACAGCTTGGCGATGGCAAAATTGCAAGTGATTTAAATGGCTTTATCACGTTACCAAACAACTTTTGCACAATTATGCCATCAAAAGAAGAACTAATTGATCGCGTTTTTCCAAACATTGTTCAAAACTTTAAAAATCATGATTGGTTAAGAGAACGCGCAATTTTAGCAGCAAAAAATGCAAATGTTATTGAAATAAATTTACAAATTCAACAGAAATTGCCAGGTGACTTGGTATCATACAAATCCATTGATACTGCTACGAATGAAGAAGACGCAGTAAATTATCCGGTTGAATTTTTGAATGCAATGGAACGAGACTTTCAGTGAAAAAATTAATGCCAAATTTGATCGAAGCAACAATTCTCACTGGCAAAGCAAAAGGAGAAGTTGTACTGATACCACGGATTCCATTAATACCAACAGACATGCCATTTCAATTCAAACGTCTTCAATTTCCCATGCGTTTATCCTTTGCTATAACCGTTAATAAAGCTCAAGGACAAACGCGTCAAGTGTGTGGTGTGAATTTGGAGGAGCCGTGCTTTTCTCACGGACAATTATACGTCGCATGTTCCAGAGTGGGAGCACCAACAAATTTATTTATTCATGCACCAAAAAATCAAACAAAAAATATTGTATACACTATTGTATTGAATTGACTTTGCTTTATTTCATTATTTCCAAAAAAAAAAAAAAAGAAACCAATGAATTTGATTCAATATTAATATTCATGCGCCGCAAAGCACGCCGGGTGTGTTGGCGTGTGTTTGTGACAGCATAACTAAAGAACGGAGTGACGGATTTCGCTGATTCGTTTTTTATTTTGTTCACTGTTGACTCCGAATGGTATGTAGAGATCTTTAAAGAGTAAAGGATCTTTACAGTCTGATGGTTTGAGAAAGAGTCGATCCCCCATCAACTCAATTGGAAAACCACTGAATTCTACAAAGTCCCAGCACCCCCCTTAAAGAGTAAATAATTTCATAAATACTTTTGTGGGCAGAACGAAGTCCGTCGGGTCCGCTAGTATATTATAAAATCTTAAGCACACTTTTGAGTTGTTCTGGATCAAAACTAACAGATAAACACCATTCCATTGAAAAATCTAGAGGCCTCGGTGTTTTAGTAAACACAATTTGTAGAGAGGTCAATTTGCATAACGTACACTCTAAGAAGTGATTGTAAAATTACATGAAAAATTAAAATTTAAACACCCAAAAATGAGTTAAACTACATAACGAAGCGTAATAAAACACTTTGGAAGTTTGATTGATTTAAAGAAGTCGTAAATCACTCAATTGTTGTATTTTACATTTTTAAATTGGTAAAAAACAATAAAATAGTGTGATTTTCCAACTAAATTACACGCTTTTAGCTTTTTACAACTTATTTTGTGCAATTTTACTCAGAAATGTATTCTCACACTTCGTGGTAATTACCGATATTTTAGTTGGTTTTGTTTTAACGAAATGCATTCGCGTGAACGAAATAGTTTAGTCGTGACCATTATAACCACCTTGTGTGTCAATTTTTTTTAAATAAGTGACTAATAATAATAAGACAATTGTTATTACAATAAAAAGGTAACATGTTTAAATGTAATATTTGTAATTTCTCGGTAATTGATTCGGTAATACTATACGTTCAATTTATTTGTTTATTTCCCTTGTGTAATAAAAGATTTTCTTTGGCTAACACTTACAATGTGCATTGGCATCGTGAACATTCACATATAGTCAAACGTACGCCAAATAATACCTACCGAAAAATTTTAAGTTAATTGGTTTAAGTGTAAAGTTGAAAATTGTAATTTTGAAACAAGTAATTTTAAAAAAAAAATTATTGCTTATTTCGATTAGCATTTCACTCTAAACCATAAAATTGAATGCCCAATTACCGAGTGCAAAATTATTCTAAAGACAAAATCAAATCTAAAAATGCGTATATACAGAAAAAATAAGCAAGTTTAAACGAAAATTTACTTCTAGTGCTTCTTGTTCAAATGGAAAATGCGCTGAGTCTTTGGGAAGCACGGCTGTCCAAAACGAAGATAAAATTGATGTTGGCTTTCATATGAGTGTAGAAAATACTGAACGTCCTAAAAATTGTTTCTCTGATTTATTCCTACAATTGAAGTCTAAATATAAATTAAGTGAGGTGGTGGAAGATAATGGATCCGACATATCGAAGATGATGTTTTGCAATACATCATCAAAAGTAATCCGCAAACGGTATGTTTACTACCAAATGAGAGAGAACAGTGGATTTCGACAAGAGACATAAACTTATCTCCAGAAAATGAAAATGTGAGTTGATATTAAATAAGGCATTTATTCACGTCGATTATAGAACTCGTTGGAGCGAACCGAACTCGAACCGAAAATTCTGTTTTTTCATACAATAAATAATGAAAAATATTGTTTAGAAACCACAAAAAAATTATAACGTAAACGTCGAACCAATTGCTTTCCATTTTTTTGTAAGCAGCTCCCAATCCGCACCCAACTCGCTCCCGGGAGTTCTTTTACCGTCGTGATTGTCTTGAAAATATTTTCATTGTGATTAAAATATTTGTTTAATAATTTACGTATTTAAGGTTTCGATACTTTAAAATGTAAAATAAAATTTCCATACCTAAACATTTATACGAAAATTTTATTTGCAGATATCGAAGCCTATTATATTTAATATCGTGGATGAGGCTATCAATGAACCGGACATATTCAGTAATGCTGAAGAAGAGGTTGATACAAATTTTACAGATGATACTCTATCGATGAGTAGCTCTGCAATGTCAACATCTTAGTACAAATCCATCATGTCGAAAGCTGTTTTCAAAATTTGAAATACCGTGGAATAAAATGCCCTATGGTATATTGGAGATGCTTAAAAACAAATCTAAGTTGGGAAAGCGACTTAATGTGGTAGCAACCACTATAGTGGATGAACTTCGAAAGTTTTCGTTCTACATACCCATGAACATATTTCGAGCGGTAGCACAAAAAGCCGCCGAACTCTATCCCGATTCCATTATAGAAAAAGATAATGACGGCAAATTTTTAACCGTGGAACCATTGGCACGATGTGAATTTTGTAAGTTTTATTTATTTTCAAATAAAATGAACTACTTAAATAAATGTATGTGTTTAATATGACAGCCCAATTACACATGAATCACTTTTTTGATAAAAAACAAGTACTTCCATTTTCGTTTTCCTAATTGAAATGAACAAAAAAAAATTAAAAAATCGGAGAGCTGCGGTGAGCGATGTTTGTTCACTTTAAACTTCAGTGCAACTGCATTGTAAAAACCTAATTTTCTCTATTATTACAACAAAATAATCATTTCTCATGATTTACACTCTCAGAATATAAATTAAATATATAAAATTGAGAATAACCGTTATAGTTTACGGTGGTGCCAATAACTACATCAATATTATGGGGTGCCAATAGTTGTAGTCATTACGCTATTGAAAATATTATTATTATTGCGCATATAACCTAAAAATAGTTATTACTTCTGTTTTCCATAGTTTGATTTTATTTTAGATAAGCCTGGAATAATAATATTGGTATACGTTAAATGAAGTTTTATGTTTTAAATTCTCGATTTGTATCGGTATTGTTAGTTGGAGAGTAATTTTCTGTTTTCTCAGTATTTTAAAATTTACGTATTTGTTATTGTTACAGTTTTTGTGAATTGTTTTCTATAATATCCGATTATGTAAAACAAATAATAATAAAAAATTATCTAAAACATATTAAACGACAAAATTGAATATTAAAATTCAAAAAGAGGAGCTTTACACAGTTTTGCATGAATTATTGGGAAATGATCTATGAATATTCATTTACCAAAACGACGTTCCAACTTGATGACAAGTGTTTGTGCCAAGCTTAATATTAAAAATAGACGTGTTAATCATCAACGAGTGTATTTTTTCTGCCTAAAATTAAAAAAAATATGGTTATTAATCCAGTTCTGCCCGCTGATTGCCATAGCGAGACAAAAACTCTTAACATATCTATCACAGATGTTGATATCGATGGAAGCTCGTTTCTGGCAGAACAACGAAATTTTGTCGAACCATATTACATATATCTGACACGAATACTATTCTTAAGATTGATACTTCATACAAAGTTGACGAGGTTAATAACTTATGGGGAAATGAATCAGACGTAGAAACAAATGTTTCCCTTATTAAATTTGGCCAACCAATAATTTTTTCAAAACGCGAAATTGATGAAATGGACTTCATCTCGAAAATGATGTTTGGCTTTATCGTGGTTCCATGCTAATAGATTTAAATGTTTCAATAATTGGACGACTGACGAATTGCGTATTCCATGCCAATTGTAAATTTTCTAATCATAATCGGAAGTTTAAATTTTCTATAGATAACATAAAAGTTATGAAAATGTATACACTCGGTCCGACCACGGATAGTCACGGCATTGATAAAGAATTTGTTCAATTGAGAAGCTCAAAACGAGTTGATGCTCAGAATAAAATGCAACATTCGTATGCTAATTTTATATTTTTGAATAACAATTTGAGAATATTGATAAAAATTTGCTAGAAAAAGGGAACACCCAAGGCATTGTTACGCCCACATCTCTTCGAAAAGCCCGATCTGAAAGGAAATTAGAGTCAGATGTTATACAAGGTTGTGCAGTGTTAAACTTAATTCATAGAGTTTCATATCAATCTTTCGGTGAGAGATATATATCTAGCTTCTAACCCCTTTCAGTGACATTAATAAGAGAAAGAGGACTAAAATTTTTAAATAATGATAACATTGTAGTTCATATTGGCGCTACTGGAAGCTTAATTCGCAATCCGAATTGTTACCCTAACCATTCTTAATCTCGCATTTATTACAACGCATGTGTAATAAAATGTAATAATATAATATTTCCCGTAGCGGAACTTATAAGTGTCAGAAACAATGTTGCAGCAATACCGAAATTTTTCAACGATTTTCAAGATGAAATCAGTTCCATCAAACGCAAATTAATAACGCTAAAGGTGTACGTAATGGATTGGTCTTGAGTCTTTATAAATGCCATATTATTTGAAATGAATAAAATCCTTTAAAAACAGTTGATAGAAAGGTGGGTGTTTTTATATGTTGCGCCCATTTCGCTGCCGCCATAGACCGGCAAATTAAATCTAAAATTGCACGTTGTTCTGGTAAACTAAAAGACGTAATCTTAGTCATTTTATTTATTATATTGGATAGTAAAAATCTTCCAGATGTAGATAACTTTTCCGAAATATTCAGATTAATTTGTTGCTCAAAATTTCAAAATGCGCAACATAGATTAGAGCTTCAAATATACAAGCAGCTAAATAGTATCAATCCAAAAGAATATAATTTCGTTTTTTTGTTGAAAACAGCAATAATTACACAAAATGTCGACACAATAAAACACCATTTTTCGAAAGGTATGACAACATATTGCAGAATGCGATAGAAAAAAATAACGAATGAGGAAATTTCAAACACTGCAGAAAAAACGAGTTATGCTGCCCACAATTTATTGATTTTTGCACCAAACATTATATGAAGTACTTGCCTTTGACAGACAGTAGTTTGGAAGCATCTTTACCATCCAAATAGCGTTTCAAATCAAGTAGCTGAAAGTTGGTTTAATATGTTTATTAAAAAATAATTTAATAAATAAACTGCATTTGAAGTTGGGGTGATTCGTTGATGAACTAAATGAGAAAACTCTAATATTAATAAAAGCACCACATATGCAAAGTTTAAATACAAATTTCAAACAAAATTTGAACTCAAATACACCGGAACGTTAAAAAACAATGGTGAGACCAAATCAAACTCCTCTTTCAATAATCAGAGATGATGAGAAAGACACAAATGATCCGAAAAATGGGGAAAATTGGCGAAAAAAATTAAACGAAATATTCTGGTAAACAAGCATTACTTTTTAATAAAACCCAAGAAAATTCATTTCACGACAAGTACAGATGATATTCCAAAATGTCAAAATTAAAGTTTAATATTATAGTTTTTAAATCAAACTTGAATAATTTATGTGAGAACTATCTATATATTACGTGCTACAGTTTAGTAGTTTAGACCGTAGTTAGCATTTTAATTAAAAATACTAATAAAATCTGTCTCGATCATTATCAAACCTTAAAAATATTAGCAAAACATTACAAAGTGTATGACATACAAACATAGCCGGAGCTAGCAAAATCACATAGATACGTGATAATACCGTATTGTGTTAAAAGCCATTGGGTTTTGGGAATTATTGATTTTGATGAGTTTAAAATAACAACTTATGATCCTCTAAATCCTGATCGAATTCTACATAGTTTCGCAAACAAATTGAATACGTTTGCCAAAGTTCAAAATAATTTCGTGTAGTTTCCTGTCTCAGCAAAAGGATGGCTGGATGGATGATTATGGCCTACAATCCACCTCTACACTTTCATATTAAATATCGCAAGGGGAGTGGTATTCTACTATCGGTGAGAAATTCCCCGAGGGTCGCGTTAATATGGTGGTTATCAAAATTAGTCTATAACAGCACATACAATCCGAGGACGTTCACAGATCTGAATAGACATCTCTAGGATTCCTTGATTATGGCCTACAATCCACCCCTACACTTTCATATTAAATATCGCAAGTGGTAAGATATTCTAAAATCGGTGAGAAATTCCCCGAGGGTCGCGTTAATATAGTGGTTATCAAAATTAGGCTATAAGAGCACACACAATCCGAGGACATTCACAGATCTGAATAGGCATCTCTAGGATTCCTTGATTATGGCCTACAATCCACCCCTACACTTTCATATTAAATATCGCAAGTGGAGTGGTATTCTAAAATCGGTGAGAAATTCCCCGCGGGTCGCGTTAATATGGTGGTTATCAAAATTAGTCCATAAGAGCACATACAATCTGAGGACATTCACAGATCTGAATAGAGATCTCTAGAATTCCTTGATTATGGCCTACAATCCACCCCTACACTTTCGTATTAAATATCGCAAGTGGAGTGATATTCTAAAATCGGTGAGAAATTCCCCGAGGGTCGCGTTAATATGGTGGTTATCAAAATTAGTCTATAAGAGTACACACAATCCGAGGGCATTCACAGATCTGAATAGACATCTCTATTGAGACCTTTACAGAACCTCTACAGTTTTATATTAAAAGTCGCAAGTAGGTAGAGCGTTTTTTTAAGATCGGTGAAAGTTTCCTAGAGTAACGTTAAATCGATGTTTAACAATATTTATTTATAAGAGTCACACAGTCTAATGGGATTCACATATTTCAATAGTCATCTACCTATTGACAACTGCGGTTTAATATAAAAACGTTTAACCGCATAGACATACATAATTTAACTTTACATTATTTATCAAAATATTTTTAAATACCTTTAGGTATGTATATATATTTTTGTTTATCATCTTTTTTAAATTTAGAATTCCTATAAAAGGATTTTTTAATTAAATAAAAAAAATTCAACCCTGCTACATTTTATTCTGTGTGTAGCTACACTTTTGATTAAATTGTGTAACTACACTTTTGAATAATGATTATTTGTGTAGCTACACTTTTGATAATTGATTAAAACTTCACACCGGTATTAATGCTATCTCGTACAAAAATTGTTTAGATGATAACGAAAAATCATTACCCCCTTTCGGCAAGGCTCCACACAGACAGATGCATCTGTAGTGCAATAATCTTTTATTGTGTGATACTTTTTACACATTACCGTCTACAGACTGATATGCGAGTGTTAGAGTAAATCTATATTATCACCTCCAGTGTGACAAACGAGTGCAAAGGGTTAACTACTTGTTTTATTTGTATTCCGTTCGTAAGTTTTTCTTCATCAAGAAAATTATTCTCCTTTCGATCGGTAAACGATTCTTAAATCTTCACCCAACATCATGTAACAGGTAAATTTCATTAACTATTATCGGGTAGGTAAAATAATACGTATACGATTAATAAATTCTGTTTTATTCAACGATTTCAGATTTTCCGTATATTCAGGTCACACGTGATCATTTGATTGAAATAAACAATATTCTATTGTGTATAGTCTCTTTTCTCTCTATTCTCTCTACTCAGAAATACACATTTGAATGCTATAGCAGGCTATAGCATATAAAAAATGTTCTGAATAATGGAAAATGATGAACTGTTGCACATGCCATTAGTCAGAGAAAAGAGACTATACACAATGTGAAATAGTGTTTATTTCAATCAGCTGATCCCATGTGACCTACATTTGGATATTATTAATAGGGCATTGACCTATGTACGCAAAATCTAAAATCATTGAATAAAAACGAATTTATTAATCGTATACGTATTATTTTACCTACCTGATAATAGTTAATGAAATTTAACTGTTATGATGTTGGGTAAAGATTCAACCTATTTACAACTTTCATAAGCGTCGATCCGATCTGAGTTAGTTAACTGTTTTTATTACGAGTCAATTTTGCCTTTATTCCTATAGAGTATTGTTATTAGTAAAAATCATTAGAAATCATCCTAACTTCCGTTCTAAATGTAATTAAGACATTCTGTCTAGTGCTCTGAACTTGTCAATGCTCCTTTACAACTTTCATAAGTGCCGATCGATTAAAGCACACAGTATATATTAAATGAAACAGTTTGTAATTATAAAGGTAAATATGATAAATCAAACTCATCTGTAAAATTTACCAATGCCCAAAAGAGAAGGACCAGTTTTTCTGTTTCTAACTGTTCTTCTGTTTTGTTGTTGTTTTAATACATTAAGTACGATTCTGCAGTATTTGCTCCTCAATCGCTTCGGCAAGTATAAACGCACAGTTAATGACAGGCAATTTAACATATGTAATTTATAATATGGTTTAAAATGGTTTCCATTCCCTCCATATGTCAAAAACTAGTAGATACTATTCAATACTATATTAAATTTTAACTGTCAAAATTAGATCTATGGCCTTTCCTTCAAGACAACTAATATTTTATTATAATATACAAGTAAAAACATAAACCAATATAATATTCTACAACTATCTACATTCTCGACATATTCGACGTCAATTGTCGACATTGTCGACGCCAAAAGCAATTGTCGACGCATTATCGACGTCATGACGTCGAAAATTCCAAAATACGAGTAGTCGAACAACGCTGCTTTAAACGCCTTAAAGGATTTGTACTACAGCTGAAGTGAGTTAAAAAAACAGTGCAATTTCGCTATTTATGACAAACGCTAAAGATAATGAATGCATCTCATACAAATAGAGATTTATAATAGGAGCCCCTAGACTAGAGATTAGAAACTGGTTGCGGTTTTTCTAGACTTAAGAAAAATGTTCGAACAAACCATACGATACGCCAATTAATATTTATGAAATTTATATACTAAAACCTAGGGCCCCTAGATTTTTCAATGAAAAGGTTCTTATCTGTAAGTTTTGATTCAGGGCAACTCCAAAATGCGCTTAGTATTTGGTAGAGGTTTTTCTAAAATTAGGAAAAATGTTCGGACACATCATACAATATGTAAATTGAGCTCGTTACAAATTTTATTTACTAAAACACCCGGGACCCCTAGATTTTTCAATGGAATCGTGTTTATCTGTTAGTTTTGACCCAGGACAACTCAAAAGTGCTGTTTGGTCGTAGGTTTTTTAATTAGGAAAAATGCTTGTGAGAAAATGTTTGAAAATTGTTAGATATTTACTTAAATTACTTTTTTTATAATATTAGTAGAAATAGAATAGCCTTCGTGCACTAAGCAAGATTGGCCTTTGGTTCTCTGTCCTTTAAGGGCATAATTTAGCATCGAAGGGATAAAGAAGGATACCAAGTTTAATATAGTTATTGCAAAAATTTGAAATTATCACTGTGCTAGTTCAAAAAAGTGACAAGCTGGGCACCCGCTAAATTAAACCTAATTCGAGTACGTTGAATTCAATACTGCTAGTCCCATTTCAAAGTTAGTCCCCATTTTTGAGATATCGCTTGCGACATGTTGTGGCTCTGAGTCAAAAATTTGTAAAAATATACACTCATTTTCACGTTAATAGCTCTTGGGCCATTAAGATTTTCGTTATGCTTCCTTCAGCAAAGTTGTTGCGCAAGCCAAGACAAACAACTTTGCCGAACATATCAAGACCGAAAATCCACATCCACCATATATGTGTGTTTTACTTAGGCCAAGGATAAGTAAGGTTAGGTTGGAGTGGCTGCTTCCGTACACTTAAACCAGTAGTGGCCTATTGTGATACCACGGGATCCTATTTCCAATTTACCCCTGTTCAAAACCATTCGGAGCTACATGCGTAGCGCAAAATATCTCGCACTTCACAGTCCGCGAGATCTGAAAGGCTGGCCATACTGTACTCGCCCAAATACCTATGCCTTCTGTATGATAGTGCCGGACATGAGCATAGGAAGATATCTAAAATCTCTTCCTCCTCTTCGTCCATGCAACTTCTACAAAGGCATTCGTCTTTAGACCAAGCCTTCTCGTAAGTTCCCCAAAAAGGCAAGGTCTTGTTAGTTTTGGCAAAAGCTTCTCACAGAAGACCTCGGCTCCTACCTTGCCGTCTAGAGAAACTTGGCTCCACCTGTGCAGAGATCCGTATTTAGGTAAGGAGAAATACAACTGGAGGTCGGCATACTTAGGCCAACCAGGACGCTCATTTCAAATAAGATACAAAGAACACATCAATGACATAACCAAATTTAAAAAATAAAAGTACATAAAATAAAGTTTCGCACAACACATTAAAAACTGAACATCATAGGTACGCTAAATTCAATCAATTCAAAAAAGGATCGAAATTAGACAGGTTAGTAGATTTTGGTATAAATTTTGGGCACAATTTGACTCACGAGTTATGAGACATTTGTATACTGCACGTATACAAATTTCTCATGAGTCAGGAGTCAAATTGCGGCAAAATTAACACCCTGAAAATATACAAAAACATAAACACCATTTACTTAACGACAAAATCATCACAAAAACCAATAAAATTTACAACTTATTATCCATAACTTAAAAACAAAGGAGGTGCTAAACATCAGCGCCTAGCAACAGTATATAAACAGCTTCAAAATAAATTTTATCATAGTAGCAAAAAGTAAACCGAAGAAGAGATTATTCTCGAAATCGATATTTCTAAAAAAGTTTAAAAAATGGCACAATAAGCAAGAACTAAAAAGTACAATATAAAAATAAAAATAAAAAGTTTTTCATTTAAATATATAAAGTGACAAAAAAACACAAAAAACAAGTGATCGCCTTGTGAAATCTGGTGAAATAAATAATCTGGATAGCTGTTTTAAACTCAAGTGCTTTTGTTATGTGTGTGGAAAATTTACAATGATGAGGAACCGCCGAAAAATAAGTCACGCAACCGCTGATTTATATCGACTATACTTTTCACAAAATGTTACTAGTGGTGTAAATTGGACGCCGTAGATGGCAAAACACTGGAGCCGCAATGTCATTTGGTGTCCCGATGACATGGATATACTGCAAAGCCAAATGCTCAACTACCGCTGAGGCATTCAGATGAAATTCCTCGTCGGAAAGATCAAACCCAACTGAAGAATATTTACCACGAATCTAATGAAACCGGAGAAACATCTGCATCAATATATCAACCATCAAATGTCACTGCGCCATACCATCACTCGAAAAATCTCGCAAAATCGTTTGGATATTATGGTACGATGTCTTAAACTATCACAGCGGCAAGCCATTGTCAAAGGATTTAAAACAAGTGAACATTTTGGCTCCAAATGTTCGAATATATGGAGCAATAAATCGTCATCATCATTTTACGATTTTTTTCAAATAGGATTGGCGCAAATATATTGAAAATATGTTGACCACTTTTCATAATATAAACGTTCGAACGTCATTGAAAATACATTTTTTGCATTGTCATGTGGAATAATTCACCGAACAATCACCAGCCGAATCCGATGAGCACTGCGAGCGTTTTCACCAAGTAACACAGCAAGGCTCGAACATTGGTACAAAAAGCTACAAGCAATCCTGGGAGGGAAAAAACTGAGTCAAGACATATCATGACGAAACAAGTGTGTGAAGTTATCCCAGTTTTTCATCCCAGAAAAAATAAAAATGTTCATCAGGTAACACTTATTTCATCCCATCCCAGGATTTTTAATTTATACAATTAATTAGGACTGTTATACTTGTAAAAGGTAGCGAACATCTTAGCTTCCGACTATGCAGAACCCTAAAATTAATTTAAATCAAAATTATATATTTGAGTACAAACTGTAATTCATATATAACGAAAAAAATACTCAATAAAATAATTAATATTGCTCTCAAACCTATAGAGTGCCCAAAAGATTTGACTTCTGCTTATGCCTCGTCATGGTGTCCACTAACTCTGATATCAATTTGGATATCAGCCGTATGTTAGGATTTTTGCTATATGCTCATTTGCATATCGCCCAACATATGAAATTTGAAGAAAATACTCAATAAAATAATTAATATTCCTCTCAAACCTATAGAGTGCCTAAAGATTTGACTTCTGCTTATGACTCGTCATGGTGTCCACTAGCTCTGATATCAATTTGGATATCAGCCATATGTTAGAATTTTTGCTATATGCTCATTTGCATATGGCCCAACATATGAAATTTGAAGAAAATACTCAATAAAATAATTAATATTGCTCTCAAACATATAGAGTGCCTGAAGATTTGACTTCTGCTTATGCCTCGTCATGGTGTTCACTAACTTGATATCAATTTGGATATCAGCCGTATGTTAGGATTTTTGCTATATGCTCATTTGCATATGGCCCAACATATGAAATTTGAAGAAAATACTCAATAAAATAATTAATATTGCTCTCAAACCTATAGAGTGCCTAAAGATTTGACTTCTGCTTATGCCTCGCCATGGTGCCCACTAACCCTGATATCAATTTGGATATCAGCCGTATGTTAGGATTTTTGCTATATGCTCATTTGCATATCGCCCAACATATGAAATTTGAAGAAAATACTCAATAAAATAATTAATATTCCTCTCAAACCTATAGAGTGCCTAAAGATTTGACTTCTGCTTATGAATCGTCATGGTGTCCACTAGCTCTGATATCAATTTGGATATCAGCCATATGTTAGAATTTTTGCTATATGCTCATTTGCATATGGCCCAACATATGAAATTTGAAGAAAATACTCAATAAAATAATTAATATTGCTCTCAAACATATAGAGTGCCTGAAGATTTGACTTCTGCTTATGCCTCGTCATGGTGTTCACTAACTTGATATCAATTTGGATATCAGCCGTATGTTAGGATTTTTGCTATATGCTCATTTGCATATGGCCCAACATATGAAATTTGAAAAAAAAACTCAATAAAATAATTAATATTGCTCTCAAACCTATAGAGTGCCTAAAGATTTGACTTCTGCTTATGCCTCGTCATGGTGCCCACTAACCCTGATATCAATTTGGATATCAGCCGTATGTTAGGATTTTTGCTATATGCTCATTTGCATATCGCCCAACATATGAAATTTGAAGAAAATACTCAATAAAATAATTAATATTGCTCTCAAACCTATAGAGTGCCTAAAGATTTGACTTCTGGTTATGACTCGTCATGGTGGCCACTAGCTCTGATATCAATTTGGATATCAGCCGTATGTTAGGATTTTTGCTATATGCTCATTTGCATATGGCCCAACATATGAAATTTGAAGAAAATACTCAATAAAATAATTAATATTGCTCTCAAACATATAGAGTGCCTGAAGATTTGACTTCTGCTTATGCCTCGTCATGGTGTCCACTAACTTGATATCAATTTGGATATCAGCCGTATGTTAGGATTTTTGCTATATGCTCATTTGCATATGGCCCAACATATGAAATTTGAAGAAAAAACTCAAAAAATAATTAATATTGCTCTCAAACCTATAGAGTGCCTAAAGATTTGACTTCTGCTTATGCCTCGTCATGGTGTCCACTAACTCTGATATCAATTTGGATATCAGCCGTATGTTAGGATTTTTGCTATATGTTCATTTGCATATGGCCCAACATATGAAATTTGAAGAAAATACTCAATATAATAATTAATATTGCTCTCAAACCTATAGAGTGCCTAAAGATTTGACTTCTGCTTATGCCTCGTCATAATGCCCACTAACCCTGATATCAATTTGGATATCAGCCGTATGTTAGGATTTTTGCTATATGCTCATTTGCATATCGCCCAACATATGAAATTTGAAGAAAATACTCAATAAAATAATTAATATTGCTCTCAAACCTATAGAGTGCCTAAAGATTTGACTTCTGGTTATGACTCGTCATGGTGGCCACTAGCTCTGATATCAATTTGGATATCAGCCGTATGTTAGGATTTTTGCTATATGCTCATTTGCATATGGCCCAACATATGAAATTTGAAGAAAATACTCAATAAAATAATTAATATTGCTCTCAAACATATAGAGTGCCTAAAGATTTGACTTCTGCTTATGACTCGTCATGGTGTCCACTAGCTCTGATATCAATTTGGATATCAGCCATATGTTAAAATTTTTGCTATATGCTCATTTGCATATGGCCCAACATATGAAATTTGAAGAAAATACTCAATAAAATAATTAATATTGCTCTCAAACCTATAGAGTGCCTAAAGATTTGACTTCTGCCTATGACTCGTCATGGTGTCCACTAGCTCTGATATCAATTTGGATATCAGCCATATGTTAGGATTTTTGCTATATGCTCATTTGCATATGGCCCAACATATGAAATTTGAAGAAAAAACTCAAAAAATAATTAATATTGCTCTCAAACCTATAGAGTGCCTAAAGATTTGACTTCTGCTTATGCCTCGTCATGGTGTCCACTAACTCTGATATCAATTTGGATATCAGCCGTATGTTAGGATTTTTGCTATATGCTCATTTGCATATCGCCCAACATATGAAATTTGAAGAAAATACTCAATAAAATAATTAATATTGCTCTCAAACCTATAGAGTGCCTAAAGATTTGACTTCTGGTTATGACTCGTCATGGTGGCCACTAGCTCTGATATCAATTTGGATATCAGCCGTATGTTAGGATTTTTGCTATATGCTCATTTGCATATGGCCCAACATATGAAATTTGAAGAAAAAACTCAATAAAATAATTAATATTGCTCTCAAACCTATAGAGTGCCTAAAGATTTGACTTCTGCTTATGCCTCGTCATGGTGCCCACTAACCCTGATATCAATTTGGATATCAGCCGTATGTTAGGATTTTTGCTATATGCTCATTTGCATATGGCCCAACATATGAAATTTGAAGAAAATACTCAATAAAATAATTAAAAATTCTCTCAAACCTATAGAGTGCCTAAAGATTTGATTTCTGGTTATGCCTCGTAATGGTGTCCACTAACTCTGATATCAATTTGGAGGCATAAGCAGAAGTCAAATCTTTAGGCACTCATAGGTTTGAGAGCAATATTAATTATTTTATTGAGTATTTTCTTCAAATTTCATATGTTGGGCCATATGCATATGAACATATAGCAAAAATCCTAACATACGGCTGATATCCAAATTGATATCAGAGTTAGTGGACACCATGACGAGGCATAAGCAGAAGTCAAATCTTTAGGCACTCTATAGGTTTGAGAGCAATATTAATTATTTTATTGAGTATTTTCTTCAAATTTCATATGTTGGGCCATATGCAAATGAGCATATAGCAAAAATCCTAACATACGGCTGATATCCAAATTGATATCAGAGTTAGTGGACACCATGACGAGGCATAAGCAGAAGTCAAATCTTTAGACACTCTATAGGTTTGAGAGCAATATTAATTATTGTATTGAGTATTTTTTCGTTATATATGAATTACAGTTTGTACTCAAATATAAAATTTTGATTTAAATTAATTTTAGGGTTCTGCATAGTCGGAAGCTAAGATGTTCGCTACCTTTAACAAGTATAACAGTCCTAATTAATTGTATAAATTAAAAATCCTGGGATGGGATGATTTTAAAAATCCTGGGATGGGATGAAATAAGTGTTACCTGATGAACATTTTTATTTTTCCTGGGATGAAAAACTGGGATGTGAAGTTATCCCGACTTGACGAAACCAGAACATTTGTAACATAATCGAAATCAGAACTACAAAAATGGACAAAATATTCATATTCAAAATAAATCAATAATCCCACTGATTCAGACAGCACTACGTACTATCCATCAGCTGGAATACGTATACATTAAACCAAATTTTAACTACCTGATGATTGTCTTACAACAAAATCAACACATGGCGCCTCTACTGATGAGAGTACCTCTGCAACATACACGAACCATTAAATGATTATAACACAAATACAAGCTCTTGTGAAGTGCAACTACTCAAACAAATTGGTGACACCCCATCAAGCTGTCAAATTAACAAAATGAATATCACTACACTATGGATTTCTGTGTTCAGATACAATGTCTGGATGTTCGTGATAAAATCCAGGGCTTTGTTTAATCTAGTATGCGAAAATGATAACAGTAGGCAGTTGAAACAACAACCATGTTCCATAATTTAATTTAACGGAGCTGATAAAAGAAGACCACACGACAAGAATACAATCTAGCTCAGCAATAACCATATCAGAAATTAAGGCTATCGAGAGCTCAATTCAACCACAAGGAACATCAACAACCATCATCATATTTATTCCTCACAGCAGTTCTTGTTAACAGGAAGTTCCGTGGTAATCTATTAAAACCTTTAGACATAGCTCCAGCGAACATAAACGCAAGCTGTCTAATCGAACAAGTGGAAAACATTATTGTTTTATATTTTACCAGTGTTTATTAGGATTAATTGCAGTGAATTAAAAAATACCCGCTGTACCTTCCATTTATGATCACTTTTACCTCTAATACAAACTGGGCATAAAACCCACAAAAACATATTTTCATGACAGGATGACGCCCGGAAACTTTTTAAAACCAAAGCCCGATGATAATGCGTAGCTTCAGAGCAGACCATTAAAAAAATCGGCCATCCTACCCTGGTGGTCCAAAAAATCGGACTTTCCGATAAATCGTCCAAACACGAACAAAGAAGAGCCAGAACCAATGTCTAGAGAGCCTTTTGAGTTATCTAGACTAGGTAAGGTACTACCTACCAGATCTACAAACCCGAGTTATTTTCAACGACCGGATGGACTTCGTACCAGTATTAGTGCGGAATCCTGATGAAAACTCTAATTCCCACTCCACCCAAACTAAGCGACGACGGCCAATGGCCATTGGCCTCTCAAACAAGCCGCAGTACGTAAGACGCAGTACAAGTTGAACAATTGAAATTTAATAGTCAACAGTGTGAATTGACCAGTTTAAAGTCAAACAATGATCATAATGAAATAGTGAATTTGTACAAGAAGTGTAAAGTGTGAAAAACGTAAAGTTGAAACTATACGCTGAGTGTTATTATCTGCAAAATCTATTAAAATTGAACACACGAAATTTCTTACTTTGGTGTCAGAGCTGGGGTTTTGCGCGTACCAACCGCAAAATTGGTCTAGTAGAAGTGAGCCCATACATAGCATAAAGAACACAGGAGTACATAACTAATCTCTAGAGACGAGGGCAAGATTTTAATTAGCTGGAAAAGAAACAGTCAAAAGATATGGATGAGCAAGCTCAAAAAACCAAATTTCAAAAAGGCAGTGATCACATCGCAAGAAAGGATCAACCAAGAAAACACCGATTGCGCCAGCTGAAAAGCAAAAGATCCAACATACCGTGGACCATATTCAACAAAACGACGAGGAATTGTTTAGTGAGAAACAAATAAGCTAGCTTGACAGTTGTACAAGACTTATAAAGAACCCACTAGGCAAGATAAGGAATTGGGAGGAATACGAGCCGAACGAGAAACCCGATTAAACCAGATAAGCATCAAATTAGATCAGCATGGTACCAAATTTGAAGAGTAAGGTGGTCGGTCAGTTGCTGCATACTTGGTACTGAGCGAGTAGTGGAGAGAGTCCAGAAAAACAAGTCCAAACGATTGAAGAGTCACATAGTAAGTGGTCGTAAATATAACATAACCGACCTACGAATAGAATGCGATCGAGGTGCAGAAGAGAACGACATCAGCGCTGCCCATAAGTCGGAGACACAACACGACCAGTGTGAAAAATATAACAATTTTCAACAAGGTAGATTGGTGTGGTCCACAAAACAAATAAGAAGTTAACGACACAACGCAGTTAGAAAGGTAAAGGGTGGCACTTAAATAACGCTAATTAGTAAATAAATTTTTTGTTTACGTATTTTGTTCGTTTTTTTCAGAATTAACTTTGAACTTGGGAAATTTATAATGGAAAGACTCAGCACTGTCTGTGATCTTCCATGTGCTGGAAGACCTCGTGCAGTTCGAATAAATGTCAACATTGCTCGGGTGCAAGCAAGTATTGAGGAAAACCCTAAAACTTCTACCAGGCGGCGTTCTCAGCAGTTGGTGATGTCTAGGCGGTCTTTGCAAAGAATTTGATAGTTACTCTGTTACCCATATAGGATTCAATTGGTTCACGATTTAAAACCAAATGATGCACAAATACGCATTCAGTATAGTCGCCGTTTTCAAAAATTGTGCCTATAAAACGACGAGATTATTCACAAACTCATAATGAGCGATGAGGCCCATTTTCACCTCAATGGTCACGTGAATAAACAAAATTGCAGAATATGGGACACAAAAATCCAAGAATAATTGTTGTTTCTCAAATACATCCACTTAGATTCACAGTATGGTGTGGAATAACTTCAGAAAGGATCATTGGACCATATCTCTCCGAAAACGACGAACAAGTTGCAGTTATTTTATTTTATTTATTTATTTTATTTGTTTTATTTATTTATTATATAATTTTGTGAAAAACACAGTTAATGTGAATGGCATTCAATGGCGGGTAATGGCTGGAAATTGCGTAAGGCCAGCGATAGAGAACAATCCAGAATTGGGGTTCCAATAAGATGGAGCCACATCTCACACATCTCATCCAATTATGGCTCACCTGAGCGACATTTTTGGCGATCGCAAATATCGCGTTTTGCTGTTTCTAACTGGCCACCGCGTTCGCCCGATTTAACAGTTCCCAATTTTTTCTTTGGGGCTACCTAAAGGGTAGGATGTATGCCAATAAGCCAAGAACCATCCAACAGCTTAAGGGCAATATACGAGAAAAGTTCTAGAAAATGTTCTGGAAAATGCACGTTAGGTCGAAACAAACATAATCTAAATTTTAATAAATGCCATCGTTAAATAAAATCAAAAACAAAAAATTTAGTAACTAAATAAATCATAACGTTGCTTATGCGCCACCCTATACAAACCAAATTATTAAGAGGATTACCGACAAAGTGAGGTTGATATTGATTTAAGATTGAGGTTGATTTAAGATGGGCGAAGTGTGGCGAATTGATTTAAGCA
Organism: Nephrotoma guestfalica; assembly: GCA_963691935.1. Lineage (NCBI taxonomy): Eukaryota > Metazoa > Arthropoda > Insecta > Diptera > Tipulidae > Nephrotoma > Nephrotoma guestfalica. The sequence continues at coordinate 224,046,212 of OY829913.1, read as the reverse complement.
TCAATCCCCAAAAGTCTAAGGCCTTTTCTAGGAAGTTGCTGTTCACCATATTATTTTTGGACAGTACACTAATCATTTCTATTACGAGATTAAAGAAACCGTTATTGTGTTACACCTACGAGTATAGTCCCATCATCAAACGGAATTTATTTATTTTTAAGACTTCTCCAGTTTATAATGAAAATGGATCAGTGGTATGGTTAGGAGCATATCTACTCAAGTACTGGAGTACTTTTTCATCTTTGGTAAATGGATGCCCATGAGCTCAACGATAAGGCTCAACTACGTATTCAACGACAATGACATACATATTTCGGTTTAAGCTAGCTCATATTAAACATTTATTTAATTTATCATACATAGGTACCGCAATAATTATGGACACATATGGAGATGATCGCACATTTTTTTAGACTCCCGAGAGCACGGTTTAAATTCACACAGCTTAGATTGTAGACCCAATTGTTGGGTCTATACTGACGTAGACCCAATTGTTATTGACCCCGAACTTGATCAATTTTTTCAAAACTAAAATAAATGAAATTTAAACGTTCAAGATCGATACAACACAACTATGATCCCCTGTCGGAGACCAAAACTCGTGAGCCGACCAAAGGCATGGAGCTATGCAATGTGCAGATGGTGAGAAAATTGGACCTATAACCATTCGTCCTCGATTTCGCAGGCGACTGCGTAAGTTAAGGACGTGAAAAGCGAAGTGCGAAAGAGTTGAGAGTGCTTCAGCCCCCAGCGTAGATTGCAAAGAATAAATAATAAAATAAAATAATTACAAAAAAAAATACAGTGAACGCCCAATTCTTTGGATGTCTTAAGCCTACTATACATAGGTGCCATGTTCATCGGAAATCTCTGTTAACGGGCCAATCCTCGATACAGTGAACGTTTTAATTCCATTTATTTTTAGGCCAATATACCAAATGGGTCTACGTCACCGTATTAAAATGGGGATAATTTTTATTTGTTTGTAATTGTCATTGCCGAAGATGCTAGTTTACCAATTGCGCATTAATGAGCAATTGCTTTTCATAGCAAAATTTTTGAATAATCCGGAAATTGCTTTCGTCAACTGTTTTACTAATAACGGGTGTTTTTTAAGCCCGATAGTACTTGAAATTGTAAAAAATAACACAAAAAATTTTGATTTATTCGAGAGATCAATACATGGCATTAATATTTGAAAATGATTTCGGGCGCTGCGGGCCGTATGTCATGAATAACACGAACAATGCTGGCCTCCAAGGCGTCAATAGTTGCTGGTTTATCAGCATAAACCAGTAACTTCACGTAGCCCCACAGGTAATAAACGGGAGGTGGCAAATCGCACGACCTTGGAGGCCAATCAACAGGTTAATTTCTCGAAATCAACTTATCCCCAATCCAACCTTGCGCTATTCTGTTGAAACCACATCTCGTCCGGATCAATGTCATTCATATTTTCAAAAAAAAAAAATCATTAATTAAGGTGCGGTAACGATCTCCATTGACCATAACGCGATCCCCGGCCTCATTTTTGAATAAGGTACGATGATGCCACCACCGTCTTAACTACACCAAACGGTGCATTTTTCTGGATGTGGTACGCTCAGATGGACGATTATGTGCGCCATAAAAATCACGAAGTCGTCTATAAGTTGCGCGAATCAACGACTGATTTTCAAAGTAAATTTTAATAATTTCGTAGCGTTGTTGAAGCGTGAATCTATTCATGATGATTTGCCAGAGTATCCTGAGATCTGCCAGAGTATATTTTTCATAAAAATTTAATTTTTTGTTTTATTTTAAACAATTTCAAGTTCTATCAGGCTTAAAAAACACCCGTTACATTCGCATTTTTGTTGTTTCTACAAATTTTGTAGTCCGCCTGTTTTGTTATATTTTAATTTTGTCGGAAACTTCACAGCCGTTTTAAATTGCATAACCAACGCCTTTTTTGATGAAAATTTTTCCCCCGTTACGTTACTCTGTATAACATTACTTACTCTATGGTTATAGTTAAGTTAATATCACAATTTTAATGACAAAATTTCCAAATGTTTATGATATTGAAATTGGTTTTGAACCAACCATTTTGAGTTTGATTGTTTACAAAAATGTAAAAATTGCAATCTAAATTAATTAGGGCACTAACACAATCAGAATCAATTTATTCTTAACTGGACTTAATTAAGTGAAACAATGCTTCATTTGATTATATGTACGTGTATTGAAGTTCTATCATAAAAAATTTATAACAAATCGGCCAAGCACGCCTACACTATTCTACGTCAAACAAATTGAAGACTAATTTGGGTTTATTCATCTGAATTTGCTATCTTCTTGTAATTAAACAAAACGCCCAATCTAATTATGCAAACATGTTTTATATTTAGTTCGATGATAATGCATCTCGCGTTTCACTGCTTTTTATATTGCTTGTCGCGATGTTATAAATAGTGTATAGTTCATAGTTGAATTCAACTATTGGAAATATATATTTTGTACCGGGGTTAGCATTATTTAAATTTTATACATAGAAACCAAATCGAAAAATAGAACGTAAGAAAATATTTACGAGTAATACGGAAATATAAATCAATTAATTTCACTTCCTTTTATTCTAATATAACAAACGCTGTCGTAGAGCGTTCAATTTCAAAATGATGTAGTTGATAAATGAGACTCACCTGAAACAGTTCTGTGACATTGTGATTTGTTTTAGCGGATGTTTCCATAAATGATACGTTCCATGCTTGCGCCTCGGATTGACCTTCGCCTTGCGACACTTCTCTCAATTCAGCACTTTCATCACATTTATTACCTACAAGCATTACAGGAATTTGTGAAATATCACCACCTTTCAATTCTTTTATAGTTTGCCATATCGGCCGTAACTCTTCTAAACTTTGCTTTGAACACACCGAATACACTAATATAAAGGCATGTCCTTTCGTTATCGATAATCGCTGCATCGCAGGGAATTGATGGGACCCAGTCGTATCCGTTATTTGCAGTGTACAAATATTTTTGTTACAACTTATCACCTAGAAATAAAGCAGAATAAATATTTGGTTAAAAAATTAAATATTTTTTTTGAGGAGAACAAAATACATTAAAATTAATGTGAGGCAGGACAGAAATCCCATTTGTACATAATGTATTTCAATGTAATCATTAAAGTATATGTTTTACTTTAGTTTAATTGTGTCAAACTGTACATTCCAAAAACAATTTAGTTATCTTCCAGAATTGTTTTCCTAGAACGGCTATACCTGCCCATTTACATGCGTTATGTAGAAAATCTGTTGAAGTAGATCAACTATGTAAGAAAATGTCGTAGTTTTCCAGTCACGTTGTTTAAACTAGATGTATATATCCTCACAAGACCAAGATTCACTGCGGTGGCATACTCCATATCAGCCAGATTTGGCAATAGGAAACACGTAATTTAAACCCATTTTTACAAGTTAAGTTTTTAAATTACATTTCATGAATGATTTCTAGAAATCCCGCCCTTTATTAATGAAATCACTTAAAGTACTTGTACTGAACATTCTGACCAAGTTTCATGATTGTGCCTACCCCCATCAGCCAGGACCACCCGTAGTAAACCCCCATTTCTATTCAAATTTCAAAAGATCACTTTTGAAAAATTATGTATGGGTGATGTCTGAAAATGCTGATGTCTGAAGAGGGCTAACAAAAAAATGAAATGAAGATTCCACCGAATCTAATTTAGAGAGCTTCGATCAAATTAGGCGGTTTTCTTACCTCAATAATTTTGAGAGCTCTTTAGATTTAACTTGCAGCGGTAGAGATAATTCATATAACGCAACATTGATACTGAATAAAATAAAAAAGCGCTTAACACTTTGCCTCTTTGGAGCGGAGTAAGGTTCCCGTTATTCAATCACCTTATGTGCGTGCTACCTCATCTGATGTGGAAAGCAGATTTAATGTTTTTAAAACCATAGTAACGAAGAACAATAAAAAGACGATGAGGATTGACAGTTTTATAAAATTGCATCTCAGCCAATTTGAGGCTTGTACTCGTATTTTAGAATCATATTCGCAAAAAATGCAAGGCGAAGTTAATACCGAAATTGAAGTTGAGAACTACGAAGAAAATCGGCGTACCAAAAATTCAACATCCATACTAACAAGATCACCAAAAATGAAAACAGCAAAACAGCTTACCGCAGAGGCAAACACTACATTTTGAATAACAACATTCGGCCAATGTAAATAAAAGGAAATACTACCAAATACATTTTCCAACCACAGAAACTCACCGTTTATTTATATTGTTACGAATTCTACTTTAAACTTTTAAACTCGTATCAGTAAACAGTAAACGGGTGAATAAATGAATTGCTGTAGAAATTAAAATGAGTTGAAAAATAAAGTTTGAAACTTAAATGGCTGAGTGTTTTATTTAATGGTTAAAAACCATATATACATATACATCACAACAATTAAAAGAAAGGCTGCGGGGCCTCAGGCTTTCAACCACGAAGAGAATAAGAGCGAGCTGCTTTCGAGACTGCAGAGCGCCATGGAGGAGTATGCTGAAACAGGAGAGCTAAAATCACGACAATCATCACCGCCTGAGATGAAGCGAGCATGAAGTTAAAAATGAGGCAACCGGAGCAATGAAGCAAAAAGAAAGTACCATTTCAGTACAGCCGCCTACTCCAGAACAGCAGAATCGACTCCGAACGACCAACTCCGAACAGAGCAAGTCGCCAAATCCGGGCGGAGGTACGTCCTGATATAGTCGATCCAGAACAAACAGATAGTTGCTGCTGTCCGTTATAACTTGCTAACGGCAACAGGTGAATTTGCGGCAATCAAAGGAGAGTGTACCTTTCCAGTAAAAATAGGCGGAATGCGGTTCAAACATCGGCTTATCGTAGCTGGAATAACTGATGAATGTATCATCGGACTGGATGTTATGAACAAATACCAGATGTTCGCGGCGCAATGTGGAGGACCGCTTCAACTAAACACTAGCGAACAAAATACATTGCGAGTTATAGTTGAAAACAGGGTCGAAATTCCACCGATGTGCGAAAAAGTCATCTACGCGAAAATTGATGGTGACCTTGGGGATATCAAGATGGGAATAGTGGAGCCTGCGAATGTCAAAAACAACGGATTGGTGTGTGCGAGAACCTTAGTGTGATTCCAACAGAAATTACTAATACTATGTGACCAAGAAAGGAGTGGTCATTGGTACAGCTGAGGGAATCAACTATATTGCAACTGCCAGGCGAAGCAATGTCGTCCATCGCCAAACCATAGACAGAAGAAGGTCATTCGCTCACTGTGCAGCCATCTCCAAGCGGAACAGTTAGATGTCGCACTGGAAGCACTGGATGAATTAGCCGAAGTATTTGATCTTAATGATGATGAGCTATGAAAAACTTATATTGTACAACATAGAACGCACACGGGAAATGCTACCCCAATCCGGCAAGCACCAAGGCGAGTACTGCTCGCGAAGCAGCAGGAGATTGCAGAGTTCACTACAAAAATGCAACATGATGGAGTAATGTAAGAGTCTAGCAGGGAAACGTCGGGACAATACGATTTTATATTATGATTACTGTAAATTAGTCGAAGTGACGAAGAAAGACAGTTATCCGTTACCGCGCATTGACAACACTGACAAGCGGTTATGGTGGTAATGCCGTTTGGATTATGCAATTCGCCTGCTAAATTGGAAAACATATATAGTTTGTGTGGATGACGTCATTGTACTAGGCCGCACATTCGAAACACGTCAACAATCTTAAACAAGCGATCTGGTTGGCAGGATTGCAGTTAAGTGAAACAAAATACAGACTGTTCAGGGAAGCATTTAACTCTTTGGGTCATATTGTTTCGAGTAACTGCTGGTTGTGATGGACAATGTTAAATATTTCAACAAATATCTGAATGGGCAAGAGTTTGTTCTTCAAACGGATCATGCGGCACCCAAATGGTTGATGCAGTTTAAGGAACCTGAAGGGCAAGTGGCTAGATGTATCGAACGACTACAAGCCTACACTTTTCAAACTGAACACGACGAGGTATAACAATGCAGATGGATTATCAAGAAGGCGCTGCGCAATCATGTGTAAGAAATATGTAAGATAGAAAGAAAAATACTGTTACACTGTTATTGCACGAAACCAGTTAGAATCGGAACGTGGTTGTGATAAACAACATTTGAAAGAAGACGAGAAGGTAGACGACCGCATTGCCACGAAATTGCATCTCAAGGCGCCACTGTTAAAAGTTATTGGGCGCATTGGCACTCGCTGAGAATAGATGACGGAATACTAATGAAAATCTAGGAAACATTCAACGGCGACAATAATAAACATCAAATTATGCTACCTGCTAATCGGATACGAGAAGTGCTACAAAAAGCACACAGTTTCAAACAGGTGGAAAGTCTGGATCATATTTAGGAATCAATAAAACTTTGGATAAGGTAAGACAAGAGATGGTAATCGTTACTTACTGGTGTATATTGACTACTTCAGCAAGTGGGTGGAAGCCTATCCGATTGTAAATCAGGAAGCCCGGATAGAAGCCGACACATTTGTTAACAATTAGATTTGCAGATTTGGAGTACCGCAAGAACTACACTCGGACCAAGGTAGAAATTTCGTGTTGTCCGTGTTTCAAGAACTGTGCAAAGTTCTTAACATAAACAAAACTCGTACCACACCAATACGACAATAATCAGACGGGATGGTAGAGAGGTTAAACCTCCGATATCACCGAAACTACAACAAAGTTGAGAAGGGCCTTATAAAGTCATAAAACGGATTAACGATGTTTTATACTGAATTCAATTAGGCACCAGAACTAAGATGAAAGTGGTTCACATTGATAGATTACGACAATACAACATAAGGAAAGTGGACCAGCCTATTCGACAAACAGATTTAAGGTATTAAAGTAGTGTTACGAATTCTACTCTAGACACTTATCTCACTCGGTGGTGGAGTAGTAAAGTTATACTGGATTGGAAATTAGATTTTAGAATCGCATTCCAAGTGAAGGGGACAATGGAGATAACGCAAGCAATTGTAAACGACGGCGATAATCATCACCGAAAATACTGGGAATGACGACGGGCGTTAATCATCAAGCCAGAGGAAATGATGACGTGGAATATTCGCGAACACAATCATATGAAAGTGATTTACAACTGCAATACACATACATTGCCAAAGAATAATCTCGAACAGCGATAGACAATTATATACACCCGAGCAATTTGGGGCACAGACATATTTGTAATGTAACCAGTGTCAGTGCAAGTTAAAAAGTGAAAGTTAAGAGTGCGACAAAATAATGAACAATAAAAGTGAATTAATGAGCAGTTAACGAGTGAATAAGTGAATGTATCAATTAAAAGGTGTTAGAAAATAAAATTTGAAACGAATCCATATCGAAAGACCGAAATTCGTAATAATATGTAAGTATGTTCGTAACAACATGTGTGAATTCAATAGCACCTCCAATTCAGTTGGGCAACAGCTGTTAATTACCCTATTATGAAACAAATACTGACTGAAAATATTGTATTACAGTCCGATTTATTTTAATTTTAAATTTAACGGTGCAACACAAGATGTTAAACTAATGCCGAAAAACTGTTAATAAAATATTTTCGAAAAAACGATGATGAAGTAAATAATCGAATGTTAAAAGTAGATTGTTGGTCCTCGCCAATCGAGATCTTGGTAAAATATTATCTTAACACACAAACCAGCTAGTATATCAGGCAGACATGTCATAACTAAATAATGAAACAGAAGATGTTTACCCCAATTGGTCTCCCCAATTTTCAATTTTTTATTTAATTTGTATGGCATACTGATTTCACCTGTTTGAGTAGTTTATATGTCGACTAAGATTATGAGGATCACAGGGATTCTTCTAAGACATCATTAGCAGATTACAATAGGCCCATGTACTAAGCAATGAAAAGTATATATACCATTTCCCAGCGGTCTCCCCAATTTTCAATTTTTTATTTAATTTGTATGGCATACCGTTTTCACCTGTTTGAGTAGTTTATATGTCGACTAAGATTATGAGGATCACAGGGATTCTTCTAAGACATCATTAGCAGATGACAATAGGCCCATGTACTAAGTAATGAAAAGTATATATACCATTTCCCAGCGGTCTCCCCAATTTTCAATTTTTTATTTAATTTGTATGGCATACCGATTTTACCTGTTTGAGTAGTTTATATGTCGACTAAGATTATGAGGATCACAGGGATTCTTCCAAGGCGTCATTAGCAGATTACAATAGGCCCATGTACTAACTAATGAAAAGTCTCTATTCCATTTCCCAGCGGTCTCCCCAATTTTCAATTTTTTGTTTAATTTGTATGGCATACCGTTTTCACCTGTTTGAGTAGTTTATATGTCGACTAAGATTATGAGGATCACAGGGATTCTTCCAAGGCGTCATTAGCAGATTACAATAGGCCCATGTACTAAGCAATGAAAAGTATATATACCATTTCCCAGCGGTCTCCCCAATTTTCAATTTTTTATTTAATTTGTATGGCATACCGTTTTCACCTGTTTGAGTAGTTTATATGTCGACTAAGATTATGAGGATCACAGGGATTCTTCTAAGACATCATTAGCAGATTACAATAGGCCCATGTACTAAGTAATGAAAAGTATATATACCATTTCCCAGCGGTCTCCCCAATTTTCAATTTTCTATTTAATTTGTATGGCATACCGATTTCACCTGTTTGAGTAGTTTATATGTCGACTAAGATTATGAGGATCACAGGGATTCTTCTAAGGCGTCATTAGCAGATTACAATAGGCCCATGTACTAAGTAATGAAAAGTCTATATACCATTTCCCAGCGGTCTCCCCAATTTTCTATTTTTTATTTAATTTGTATGGCTTACCGATTTCACCTGTTTGAGTAGTTTATATGTCGACTAAGATTATGAGGATCACAGGGATTCTTCTAAGACATCATTAGCAGATAACAATAGGCCCATGTACTAAGTAATGAAAAGTCTATATACCATTTCCCAGCGGTCTCCCCAATTTTCAATTTTCTATTTAATTTGTATGGCATACTGATTTCACCTGTTTGAGTAGTTTATATGTCTACTAAGATTATGAGGATCACAGGGATTCTAAGGCATCATTAGCAGATGACAATAGGCCCATGTACTAAGCAATGAAAAGTATATATACCATTTCCCAGCGGTCTCCCCAATTTTCAATTTTCTATTTAATTTGTATGGCATACCGATTTCACCTGTTTGAGTAGTTTATATGTCGACTAAGATTATGAGGATCACAGGGATTCTTCTAAGGCGTCATTAGCAGATTACAATAGGCCCATGTACTAAGTAATGAAAAGTCTATATACCATTTCCCAGCGGTCTCCCCAATTTTCTATTTTTTATTTAATTTGTATGGCTTACCGATTTCACCTGTTTGAGTAGTTTATATGTCGACTAAGATTATGAGGATCACAGGGATTCTTCTAAGACATCATTAGCAGATAACAATATGCAAATGTACTAAGTAATGAAAAGTCTATATACCATTTCCCAGCGGTCTCCCCAATTTTCAATTTTCTATTTAATTTGTATGGCATACTGATTTCACCTGTTTGAGTAGTTTATATGTCGACTAAGATTATGAGGATCACAGGGATTCTAAGGCATCATTAGCAGATGACAATAGGCCCATGTACTAAGTAATGAAAAGTATATATACCATTTCCCAGCGGTCTCCCCAATTTTCAATTTTTTATTTAATTTGTATGGCATACCGATTTCACCTGTTTGAGTAGTTTATATGTCGACTAAGATTATGAGAATCACAGGAATTCTTCTAAGGCGTCATTAGCAGATTACAATAGCTCAATGTACTAAGTAATGAAAAGTCTATATAACATTTCCCAGCGGTCTCCCCAATTTTCAATTTTTTATTTAATTTCTATGGCATACCGATTTCTGCTAATGACGTCTTAGAAGAATCACTGTGATCCTCATAATCTTAGTCGACATATAAACTACTCAAACAGGTGAAATCGGTATGCCATACAAATTAAATAAAAAATTGAAAATTGGGGAGACCACCGGGAAATGGTATATATACTTTTCATTTCTTAGTACATGGGCCATACAAATTAAATAATCGGTATGCCATACAAATTAAATAATTATTAATAAATAAGAAAATTAAAAATTAATAATAAAGTAATTAATAATTAGCCGGGTCTCAAGGCTGCTGGAAGGAGCAGACTGCTGCTGTATGATAATTGTATACTGGCATATCGGGGGCGGTATTAGCTCGTTATTTACTTATGTGCTGTTTCTATGCGGCCATCCTAATTTGTACTAAGGCAAAGTTGGTTGCTTGACGTGTATGGTGAAGTGGTCAGCGCATTTTCTCTCTTTGCTACGCGCCGTCCCCCAAAAATTGTATAGACTTCTCATCAAAATTAAACAATCGGTTCTTAAAATGCTGGTGGTCGTACCGATCATGCAAATGGTTCAAAATAATACAACATAAACTCTTGTGTTTTCACTAGAAAACGATTTCACGGATGCGGATCGCGTGCAGGGCTCTAGTATACAAGTGAATTTATTAACACTCGAATTATTTAAAAACACTATGCTAGTTGAAAAAAGTGACAAGCTGGGCACCCAGGGGGTAAACTTAATTCGAGTACGCTGAATTCAATGGTGCTAGTCCCATTTCAAAGTTAGTCCCCATTTTTAAGATATCGCTTTCGACATGTTTTCGTTTTGAGTCTAAAATTTGTCAAAATATACACTCATGTTCACGTTTATAGCTCTTGAACCATTAAAATTTTCGTTATGCTTTCTTCAGCAAAGCTGTTGCGCAAGTCAAGGCAAACAACTTTTGCCGAACATATTAAGGAAGCTATAAAGTCTCTACCTCCTTTTCGTCCATGTAACTTCTACAAAGGCATTCATCTGTAGACCCAGCATGTTCCCCAAAAAGGCAAGGTCTTGTCAGTTTTGACAAAAGCTTCTCACAGGAAACTCCGGCTCCTACATTGCTGTCTAGAGAAATATGGGTCCACTTGTGCAGAGATCCGTATACACAAGAAAGGCTAAATACAACTGAAGGTCGTCATACTTAGGCCAAACAGGTCGCTCATTTAAAATAAGATACAAAGAACACATCAATGACATAACAACCAAATTTAAAAAAGGATATACAATCAAGTTTCGCACAACACATTTAAACAGAAAATCATAGGTACACTAAAATCAATAAATTTAACCATTTTGCACAGAATCAAAAAGGACCGAAATTAGACAGGTTAGATCTTGGTATAAATTTTGGGCACAATTTGACTCCTGAGTCATGAGGCATTTGTATCCTGTACGTATACAAATTTCTCATGAGGCATGAGCCAAATTGTGGCCAAAACTCACACTCTGAAAATATACAAAAGTAAAAACACCAGCAATTTACTTAGCGACAAAATCAACACAAAAACCAATAAAATTTACGACTTATTATCCATAACTTAAAAACAAAGGAAGTGCCAAACATCAGCGCCTAGCAACAGTATATAAATAGCTTCAAAATAAATTATGTAATAGTAGTAAAAAATAAACCGAAGAGATGATTCTCGAAATCGACATTTCTAAAAAGTTAAAAAATTGGCACAATAAGTAAGAACTAAAAACTACAATATAAAATTAAAAATAAAAAGTTTTTCATTTAAATATATTATATAAAGTGACAAAAGAACACAAAAAAAAATGAAAATCGGCTTGTGAAATCTGAACATCGATTTTGTATGCTTTTTTCCATTCCACTGGGAATTTACCGGAAATACAGATAAATGTATTTATTTATTTATGTATGCATTTATTCCACCGGAATCACTGCTCGTGAGCAGTGGAAAAATTCACATGATGCGTCAACATTTTGGCGAATTCACATGTATTTTTTAAACTGATAATGCACATTTATAAAATCTAGTCAACATTTTGACGAGACTTGACTTGAATTTGACACACACACACAAAGATAGAAACTGATAGTACACATATTAAAAGTGAATATTATCAGTGCACCTAAAATACTACAGGCCACACTACAGGCCATAGACGGCAGTCATGTTCATAAACGAAAGTAAACAGAAAAAAGAAAATATTTATACGAGTGCTAAAAGTAAGGTTATGTCTTCCCTTAAACTACAAGAAATGTGTACACATTTTGTACGAGTTTGCATATTTAGCACTATTTAAAATGCATAATTTTGTAATATTGTTATGAATTAATACTTACCAATAGCTTTTTATTAAATTTTAAAATATATTATTAAAATATTTTTCTTTTTGTTTACAATTTTTTTTTTATCAATATGACAGCTTAAATACCAAAAAATCAAAACAATCAAGTGCTGCCTACAATAGTCAAAGAAGGAACTGACGACATAAATTGACGTCATATAGCAACATTTGTAAAGTAGTGTGGCCTGTAGTATTCTAGGTGCACTGATATTGTATACGTATACAAATTCTCATGAGAATTTCGTACAAAATCCGTGTCCTGGTGAAATAAATAATATGAGTAGGTGTTTTAAACTCAACTGCGTTTGTTATGTGTGTGGAAAATTAATTGTAAATTTTTCGTAAAGCAAAATAAGTGATGAAACCACTGATTTATATCGACTATACTTTTCACGAAATGTTATTAGTACGGCATGCATTTTCCATCTGCGTAGATGACAATATACTGGAGCCGCGATGCCATTTGGTGTCCCGATAATATGAATAGATCCACAAGAACATGATCCGGTTCAATGTTATGGGTGCATGAATTATATTATCGGTACAAACAGAAAAAAATTGGTTCTTTGACATACACTGCAACGACAAGTGCTCAACTACCGCTGCCGCATTTAGATGAAATTCCTCTTCCGAAAAGATCAAACCCACCTGAAGAATATTTACCACCAACATGTAAATCTGATGAAACCGGTGAAACATCTGCATCAATATATCAACCATCAAATGTCACGGCACCATGCAATCACATTGAAATATCGCAAAATCGTTTGGATATTATGGTACGACGCCTGAAACTATAGCAGCGGCAAACCATTCTTTTGTCAAAGGATTTAAAACAAGCGAACACTTTGGCTCCAAACGTTCGGATATATGGAACAATAAATCGTCATCGTCATTTCACGATTTTTTTCAAATTAATTGAGAATAATTTTTGCTGTTTTTGTTTTTCTATTGTAGTGGGTTTTATGTTCTATGAGTCAAAAATTCAAATTGAGAATAATTCACTCGCTTTTTGCACTGATATCAGTGGTTTGGTATCCATAATTCATAATGCATATATTCCCGAAGATTGGTGATTATTTATCGATTCTTCCAAAAGCTGTTTGAAGGCAGTTCTCCTTCAAAATTTCATTCCAATTGCACGCAGCACAAACACAAAGGAAACTTATGGATCAATGAAAAAAATCATTGATTAAACACAATGACCGTTAATGGAAAGTTTGTGCAGATTTAAAAGTGATAGCTCTTTTAAGAGGCATACAATTGGGTTACACTAAAAGGATGTGTATTATGTGCTTATGGAATACACGTTTTAAAGGCGACTAATACAACGAATGGAACTGGGCTTTACGTGAGAACATTAGATTGCGATACGACAACATCGTTGAGGCTCCACTTGTGCCATTTGAAAAAATATTGCTTCCATCACTTCATATCAGCTTGAAATAGTTAAAATTTTTATAAAAACGCTGAATCGAGATGGAAATGCGTTCATCGAATTGCGTCGCATTTTGCCACGGTTAAGTGGAATGAAAATAAAAGAAGGTTGGTGTTTAAATCTATTCGAATCTAATAGCCTGGACAGACTACGGATTAGTGAAACTGGTTTAGTAAAATTCAATCAAGCACCCTATGGAAAAACTTGAATTTGCCAGTAGGTTTTTGAATTTTTCGTAGTGTGTCGAACTGAATTGAATTTTATTTCCTAGAGTACTTGACCGAATTTTGCGAAACCAGTTTAACTAATCCACAGTCTGTCCAGGCTATAAGTTTCGATCAAATGAAATTTCATTTCGCATCTTGCTTTTGATTACAGGAATACTTAATGGACCAGATATTCGTCGTTTGATGAACGATGATGTATTTGAAAATGATGAAATGTGTAAAAAATGTATTAAGAATGTTCTCGGAATTAATCGATCAGATTATTGGCGCAAATATATTGAAAATGTGCTGACCGCTTTCCATAATATAAACGTTCGAATGTCATTGAAAATACATTTTTTGCATTGTCATGTGGAAAAATTCGCCGAATAATCGCCAGCCAAATCCGATGAGCATTGCGAACGTTTTCACGTGACTGCAAGGCTTGAACATTGATCCACCGGCAAAAAGCTGACATGCACTCTTGGATGACATTTGTTGAAATTTGCAAGAGGAAGAAGATCCCGAAGACGACTCGAACGAATCAGAAAATTAAAATTAAAAAGTTAAAAAAAAAGTTAGTTTTTTAGGAAAAAATTAAGAAAAATCACTATAAAATCAACTGAATCGATTTAATTTTCTTTTAATCAGTTTCCATTGTACCTATATTTGTCGATGCGATGTTTATTCGATCGATTTCAATCGATTTAAATTCAATAAATGGGCAAAAAATGATAAAAAAGTGTTTTCGTCAAAATGAAAAGTGAAAAATAACACTAAAATGTGAGTGTACATGTGGTTTTTCGGTCTTGATATATTCGGCAAAGTTGTTTGCCTTGATTTGCGCAACAACTTTGCTGAGGAAAGCAAAACGAAAATCGTAATGGTTCAAGAGCTATCAACGTGAAAATGAGTGTATACATATTTTGACAAATTCTTGATTCAGAGCCAAAACATGTCCAAAGCGATATCTCAAAAATGGGGAATAACTTTGAAATAGGACTAGCACCATTGAATACAGCGTACTCGAATTAAGTTTACCTCCTGGGTGCCCAGCTTGTCCCAAAAAAATGTTTGCGATACAAGCACAATGAAATCAGTTGCTGATTCTTTATTCTTTGTTTTACTTAATAAAACTTTATTTTAATACACTGACTTTAATAATTTTTTTACAAATTACTTTATTTCTTAACTATGATCTTTTTTCGTCTACTTTAAGGTTACAACTGATTTATTATTTTAATTGAATCGTAATCCAAGCGGTTGTACGTTGATTAAGAATGTGCTGAGTTGCGATAACGTTAGAATTCAACTTGCTAGTGTCTTTATTGGGAGCAGAGGAATATTGTTCCTTACTATAATATGGGAACCTAGTTGTTTGATGTGTTAACGTATATCTAATCGCGAATGAATTCGTGTCTATAAAGTCTGTGGTGCATTTTAGAAAACTTGTTTCGAGCTGAAGGAAATATGCAGTTTCCAGGAGCACAATTTAATTTTAACTATTTAAAAGGTTTTGTAAAAATTGTTAATTTACAATCGAAGCCTATTCAAAGTAAGGCTTGAAAAATGCTAGTTTCAAGAATTACGAAAAAGTCACAAAATGCTCTCGGCCGCCCTTAATCATTAGGACACAAATAAAAATGTCGTTAATGAGGTGTCAAAAATATTACGCTACACGTCTAAACAATTTTGATCTATGCACCCCGAACCTGTTCCAGCTGGATTACCAATATAATGTTAAACAATATTGTTCGATATTTCCATGAGAATGAGAACACGAAGTTGCTTGGCAAGTGCACGCCAAAATATATCAATAATAAAAAATGTTGTCAACAAATATAAGTGTAATACTAATAAAGCGAACGAATATTTATTTTATGAGCTATTATGGATCTGCATTTTTATGAATGAATAAAAATTAGCATAATCCTAACAAAACACTAATAATAAAAATTGAAAATAAAGTTAATTACTTTTATACACGGAAGTGTATTAATATCCCATCATTTCGTCAAAAATATTAAATATGTGCTTCGTCTGTCTATCTACTCGTATACGCGATTTATATTAATATTTATTTAATTGATAATTATCGATATAATAATATGTAGGCATAATACATGCCACAGACAATTTTAATGCGGTAATTTGCATAACCAATAAAGCAATTAATAAAATTCCTACCGAAATCTATATCAGTGTGTTCGGCTAATATCTTTTTAATACGTGTACTTGTGATATGTTAACCGCATGCATTACTTAATTTATGTAAAAACGAAATGTAATATATGTAAACGATTTGTATACGTGTATGTATGTAAAGTACGTATATAAAGTATGTATACAAAACAAAACAATAATTATTACGTCTTTTGTGTTCCATCATACCACCCACACACGAAATATGAACTAATGATTTATGTATGGATATTATATATACATATATATATATATATGTATATATATATATACATATAGCCTAAATATATAGTCTACTGACTCGTATATCACAACCCACACAGCAAAATTTTTATTTCACTGAATATCACGTTTAATTAAAAAAAAAATTTGCGAACATACCAAAAATTATAAATTCTAGAAGGCACTTACCTGACGATATGTATCCTCGATTGTCGGTATATAACTTTCACGAAACGTCCCTTTCACAAACCGTAGCACCAAGGAACTTTTACCGACCCCACCTGCCCCGAACACAACAACTCTATAGTCATTACTCTGTTCGGGCATGTTTGACAAGTAGGATTTAATTTTGACTGATTTTATTTAACCGGAGCAGCAGCGAAATTGGTCTTTAGGTATAAATAATATATTTTTATTACAAAAATATATTATTTATAATTTAATAAAAGCGTTTTTGTTTTATTAAAACTTTGATTAAAATTATTAAAGCGCTGGGCTGTCTGCCTATATATATTTAGGTAACGAATATATATAAACACCTCCACAGGAATCGTACAACAATATTTTATAATATATTTGTTCTAAATATTATTAGTTTTGTGACATTTATTTCAATTTTTGCGTTTTTCAATTTTTGGGAAAACTTAACAAAATGATTTTTAATTAATTCGATGTATTATGGTTTTAGATTTTTTTTATTTTGATTAAAGGACGAATATTATTACAACAATTTTTTTTAATATCGTATTCCTTTATTATATTCGTTTGCCAAATATTTTAATAGTTTATAATTTGTATTATTTTTATTAAACAATTTTATTTAATTTTTTTTATTAATGAATTAAATTTAAAGCGAAAATGTATATAACAACAACAACACTGTATATGTGTATGAAGATTTTCTTCGATTTTGACAGGTTTTATTGTATATTTTTCTTGTTAATGTAAATGTATGAGCGTATGAAAGAGACAATAATTTTCCTCCATTTGAGTGTGTGAGTGCGAAAATGAACATTTTTGTTTTGCGCTTTTGTTGGAAAAATCGATAAGGAAATTTTTTCGGTCTTTATCGAATTTTCGACTATAGGAATTATGAATTGAAATTTAAATGGTATTTTTACGCAATTTTTTATTAGTGAAAATCCGTCAGTATATCAGATATTCTTTCTTTATGAACGAATTAAGATTTTTGTGTACTGGATAAGTTTATTAAGCTACTTCCTGGAACACCGATATCGCTCAGCCAAAGTTGGTTAAATTGGAAGTTTTTTGTGACATTAAATATAAACATCTCCATGCAAGTTACAACAATCAAAATACAACTAAACAATATTAAAACTTGTAGTATCTAAGGAATATACTGTCCTCCAAGATTCAATCTAAATCAAGTGGATTATACTAATCCACTTCTCAAAACACTAGGAAGTGTCTTCTTATTTGGAGGTGACTATAATGCAAAAAACATCTATTGGGGATCACGGTTAACGACTGCTAAAGGAAAAGAACTGTTCGCAGCAAACAACTAAAATGCGAGTTTCATTCAGGCGGTACACCAACCTATTGGCCTACGGATATCAGTAAGACTGGGGATCTTAGACTTCTTTATTACAAGAGGGATTTCAGATAATTATATCCAGGTAAAGAACAGTGAAAGTCTATCGTCAGATCGTTCACCAGTTATTATGATACTTAGCCAAACAATGATTATGAAAGAGAGCAACCCGAAATTAAGATGCTGTATAAGATAGCGGAAATTTCTCAGCGGTAAATAAGTGATTTCGCTACTCGCCGCAAGTGGCAGCACAATCACAAAAGAGAATTTATTTTGTTATATAGTTACCAGCGGAAATTTGTTATTCATTTCGTATCTCTTTTTTCACTAAATAAAACATCCCAGCGGAATAAAATATTAAAAGTGATCCTTAAAATGACAAATTGATTGATCTCCGAAGTAAAGGAACTCGGTAAATCAATTCTTGAAATTTAACAATATTCCGTCTTTCCGCCATACTAAAAGAATGACGATGAAATTTGGATAAAAGTATTGATCAGGGGTCCAAAACTTAGGAAAAAATTTTAGGATCTGTTCGTGCTGAACTAAACTAGGCCATTTCATAACCAATCCTTTTAATAAATTTAAATTTTTTATTAATTTATTATCAGTTTTTGGCCAATATCTCAAAAACTTCCACTAGTAACCAATACTTTCGATTGTTTTTCTAATAGCTTAGGTCATACTGAGACTACCAGGAAAATTTGGGGAAAATTGATGGATTAGAATTTTCACTATAATTTTTTGATTTTCTGCGGCCATATAAGATATTTTCAGTTTTTGGTCGATATCTCAAAAACTTCCACTAGTAACCAATACTTTCGATTGTTTTTCTAATAGCTTAGGTCATACTGAGACTACCAGGAAAATTTGGGGAAAATTGATGGATTAGAATTTTCACTATAATTTTTTGATTTTCTGCGGCCATATAAGTTATTTTCAGTTTTTGGCCGATATCTCAAAAACTTTCACTAGTAACCAATACTTTCGATTGTTTTTCTAATAGCTTAGGTCAAACTGAGACTACCAGGAAAGTTTGGGGAAAATTGATGGATTAGAATTTTCACTATAATTTTTTGATTTTCTACGGCCAAATAAGTTATTTTCAGTTTTTGGCCGATATCTCAAAAACTTCCACTAGTAACCAATACTTTCGATTGTTTTTCTAATAGCTTAGGTCATACTGAGACTACCAGGAAAATTTGGGGAAAATTGATGGATTAGAATTTTCACTATAATTTTTTGATTTTCTGCGACCATATAAGATATTTTCAGTTTTTGGTCGATATCTCAAAAACTTCCACTAGTAACTAATACTTTCGATTGGTTTTCTAATAGCTTAGGTCATACTGAGACTACCAGGAAAATTTGGGGAAAATTGATGGATTAGAATTTTCACTATAATTTTTTGATTTTCTGCGGCCATATAAGTTATTTTCAGTTTTTGGCCGATATCTCAAAAACTTCCACTAGTAACCAATACTTTCGATTGTTTTTCTAATAGCTTAGGTCATACTGAGACTACCAGGAAAATTTGGGGAAAATTGATGGATTAGAATTTTCACTATAATTTTTTGATTTTCTGCGGCCATATAAGTTATTTTCAGTTTTTGGTCGATATCTCAAAAACTTCCACTAGTAACTAATACTTTCGATTGTTTTTCTAATAGCTTAGGTCATACTGAGACTACCAGGAAAATTTGGGGAAAATTGATGGATTAGAATTTTCACTATAATTTTTTGATTTTCTGCGGCCATATAAGTTATTTTCAGTTTTTGGCCGATATCTCAAAAACTTCCACTAGTAACTAATACTTTCGATTGTTTTTCTAATAGCTTAGGTCATACTGAGACTACCAGGAAAATTTGGGGAAAATTGATGGATTAGAATTTTCACTATAATTTTTTGATTTTCTGCGGCCAAATAAGTTATTTTCAGTTTTTGGCCGATATCTCAAAAACTTCTACTAGTAACTAATACTTTTGATTGTTTTTCTAATAGCTTAGGTCAAACTGAGACTACTAGGAAAACTTGGGGAAAATTGATGGATTAGAATTTTCACTATAATTTTTTGATTTTCTGCGGCCAAATAAGTTATTTTCAGTTTTTGGCCGATATCTCAAAAACTTCTACTAGTAACTAATACTTTCGATTGTTTTTCTAATAGCTTAGGTCAAACTGAGACTACTAGGAAAACTTGGGGAAAATTGATGGATTAGAATTTTCACTATAATTTTTTGATTTTCTGCGGCCATATAAGTTATTTTCAGTTTTTGCCGGTATCTCAAAAACTTCCACTAGTAACCAATACTTTCGATTATTTTTCTAATAGCTTAGGTCATACTGTGACTACCAGGAAAATTTGGGGAAAATTGATGGATTAGAATTTTCACTATAATTTTTTGATTTTCTGCGGCCATATAAGTTATTTTCAGTTTTTGGCCGATATCTCAAAAACTTCCACTAGTAACCAATACTTTCGATTATTTTTCTAGTAGCTTAGGTCATACTGAGACTACCAGGAAAATTTGGGGAAAATTGATGGATTAGAATTTTCACTATAATTTTTTGATTTTCTGCGGCCATATAAGTTATTTTCAGTTTTTGGCCGATATCTCAAAAACTTCCACTAGTAACCAATACTTTCGATTATTTTTCTAGTAGCTTAGGTCATACTGAGACTACCAGGAAAATTTGGGGAAAATTGATGGATTAGAATTTTCACTATAATTTTTTGATTTTCTGCGGCCATATAAGATATTTTCAGTTTTTGGTCGATATCTCAAAAACTTCTACTAGTAACTAATACTTTCGATTGTTTTTCTAATAGATTAGGTCATACTGAGACTACCAGGAAAGTTTGGGGAAAATCGATGGATTAGAATTTCCACTATAATTTTTTGGTTTTCTGCGGCCAAATAAGTTATTTTCAGTTTTTGGCCGATATCTCAAAAACTTCCACTAGTAACTAATACTTTTGATTGTTTTTCTAATAGCTTAGGTCAAACTGAGACTACCAGGAAAACTTGGGGAAAATTGATGGATTAGAATTTTCACTATAATTTTTTGATTTTCTGCGGCCATATAAGTTATTTTCAGTTTTTGGCCGATATCTCAAAAACTTCCACTAGTAACTAATACTTTCGATTGTTTTTCTAATAGCTTAGGTCAAACTGAGACTACTAGGAAAACTTGGGGAAAATTGATGGATTAGAATTTTCACTATAATTTTTTGATTTTCTGCGGCCATATAAGTTATTTTCAGTTTTTGGCCGATATCTCAAAAACTTTCACTAGTAACCAATACTTTCGATTATTTTTCTAATAGCTTAGGTCATACTGTGACTACCAGGAAAATTTGGGGAAAATTGATGGATTAGAATTTTCACTATAATTTTTTGATTTTCTGCGGCCATATAAGTTATTTTCAGTTTTTGGCCGATATCTCAAAAACTTCCACTAGTAACCAATACTTTCGATTGTTTTTCTAGTAGCTTAGGTCATACTGAGATTACCAGGAAAATTTGGGGAAAATTGATGGATTAGAATTTTCACTATAATTTTTTGATTTTCTGCGGCCATATAAGATATTTTCAGTTTTTGGTCGATATCTCAAAAACTTCCACTAGTAACTAATGCTTTCGATTGTTTTTCTAATAGCTTAGGTCATACTGAGACTACCAGGAAAATTTGGGGAAAATTGATGGATTAGAATTTTCACTATAATTTTTTGATTTTCTGCGGCCATATAAGTTATTTTCAGTTTTTGGCCGATATCTCAAAAACTTCCACTAGTAACCAATACTTTCGATTGTTTTTCTAATAGCTTAGGTCAAACTGAGACTACCAGGAAAATTTGGGGAAAATTGATGGATTAGAATTTTCACTATAATTTTTTGATTTTCTGCGGCCATATAAGTTATTTTCAGTTTTTGGTCGATATCTCAAAAACTTCCACTAGTAACTAATACTTTCGATTGTTTTTCTAATAGCTTAGGTCATACTGAGACTACCAGGAAAGTTTGGGGAAAATTGATGGATTAGAATTTTCACTATAATTTTTTGATTTTCTGCGGCCATATAAGTTATTTTCAGTTTTTGGCCGATATCTCAAAAACTTCTACTAGTAACCAATACTTTCGATTGTTTTTCTAATAGCTTAGGTCATACTGAGACTATTGGAACTGGATTAGAACATCAATTTTCCCCAAATTTTCCTCGTAGTCTCAGTATGATTTAAGCTATTAGAAAAACAATCGAAAGTATTGGTTACTAGTGGAAGTTATTGAGATATCGGCCAAAAACTGATAATAAATTGATAAAAAAATTTAAATTTTCAAAAGGATTGGTTAAGAAATGGCCTAGTTTAATCCAGCATGAACAGATCCTAGAATTTTTCCTAAGTTTTGGACCCCTGGTCAATATTTTTATCCAAATTTCATCGTCATTCTTTTAGTATGGCGGAAAGACGGAATATTGTTAAATTTCAAGATTTGATTTACCGAGTTCCTTTACTTCGGAGATCAATCAATTTGTCATTTTAAGGATCACTTTAATATTTTATTCCGCTGGGATGTTTTATTTAGTGAAAAAAGAGATACAAAATGAATAAAAATTATCCGCTGGTAATTATATAACAAAATAAATTCTCTTTTGTGATTGTGCTGCCACTTGCGGCGAGTAGCGAAATCTCTTTTTTCCGCTGAGAAATTTCCGCTATCTTATACAGCATGAAATTAAGGAGCTCCTAGATAAGCTCATCCATAATATGCAATGGAAATGAAACGCAATGCTAGCTATCCAGAGGAAATGAAGGAACTTCTTAAAAATAAAAGAAAAGCACGGAAGAAATGGCAAAGACATTGAAACCCGGAAAATAAGAGGGTATTTAACCATTTGTGCAACAAATTAAAACACCTAATAAAAGACATTAAATATCAGTCAGTTAATAAATACCTCAGCATGGAAAACAACTAAGGATCTTAAAAGACCCAAACTTCAGGTTCTCCTAATAAAAAAATAAAGAAAACTGGGCTCAAAATGCTAAACAAAAAACAGATTTGTTTGCAAATCACCTTGACATTCCAACCTTACCCCAAACAAACGGAAGAGGAAAATATCACCCCGATAAATAAACAGGATGAAACCGAAAATTACACAATTAAGAATAACCTGAATGCGTATAAGGCTCCAGGATACGAGTATGATCTTATAACGGATCAGATAATAAAAGTGTTACCGGAGAAAGCGTTGAGGAAACTAGTGCATATAATTAATGCAGCATTTTGATTAAAATATGTACCAAGACAATGGAAAGTTGCAGAAGTAATTGCAGCCGAACAAACCTCCGAATGATAAAGTTTCATATAGGCCAATTTCTCTCCTACCAACATTATCGAAACTATTTGAAAAAGTTCTTTTTAAAAAACTAAAACCAATTATCGAAGAAAGGAATCGTATCCCCCCACATCAGTTTGGATTTAGGGAAAAACATTCTACGGTAGAACAAGTACATCGAATTACTGATGTAATCGAGAAATCACTAAAAAGCAAATAAATTTGCTCAACCATATTCCTTGATGTAGCGCAAGCGTTCGACAAAGTATGGCACCAGGAGTTAGAATTCAAACTTCATCGAGATCTTCTGGAGAAATTTTTTCAAATTCTAAAATCATACATATCAGAGAGGCACTTCCGAGTAAAGTATGAGAATGAATACTCCCAACTAAAAAGGATAACAGCAGGAGTACCACAAGGGAGTGTTCTTAGGCCAATCCTTTATCTCCTATATACTAGAGATATACCGATTACAGAAGCAACTATGGTGACTTTTGCCGGTGTCACGGCCATACTTGCAACAGCAAAGAACATCAATGACTCCACTGAATGAACTTTACAAATCTAAAAGTTAATCATATACCAATAAAGATAAACTCGATAGTAGTACCGCATGCAAACACTGCTAAATACCTCGGCATGACTTGAGATGCTAAACTTAGATGGAAGGAACACATAAAAAAGAAAAGAGAAGAACTAAACATAAAATTTAGGAAAATGCAATGGCTCTTAGGGAGACAATCTGAACTAGCGATCCATAACAAACTGCTGTTATACAAACAAATTCTGAAACCTGTATGGACATATGGTAGCCAACTCTGCGGTTGTGCCAAGAAGACAAATATCAAAATCTTACAAACAGTTCAAAATAAAACCCTGCGATGCATTGTTAATGCACCGTGGTACATTCGAAACGACAACCTCTATCGAGATCTAAAGATCGAGCTTGTCGCGGATGAAATCAAGCATCATGCAACAAAGCACCTACAATAACTGCACCAGCATAAAAATCTGGACATCCGCTGTATGCTGACTACCACACCAACAAGAAGGCTGCAAAGAACCAAACCACTGGACTTATCGCGACCAAGAAGTCAGTAGACTTACTGAGGCGAAAAATCTGAGGAGGAGTTACACGTAACTGGGGATAATCACTTGATTACACCGACTAATCAAACACTTTATTATGCACTATAAATTACCAAATGGGTTCAAGACTCAGTCGTAATATACTGGAACGTTAATTTTTAATTGTAGTACCGTGGCAAATCGAGCCTATATTTTATTATCAGTTGTGTCCTTAATTTTAACAAATATGATCAATTAGCATCTCGCCAAAATATGAAACACATTCTTTTTATTCTCAACGACCATCATTTTCTATGTTTCAACGTATGAAACTATCATTACTTGTCGATGGCTTCACGTAGCTGAATTATTAAATAAGTTTTCTTTCTAGCAGTTAATTAAATAATTGCGCTACACTTGCTTAAGCAACGACTAAGTTCTACTCAATTTAAGAGCCCGCGGTTTTGTATCAACCAAATTTGATATTTTCTTAGTACCAATCGAGTTCCAAACTATTCGTTTGAGGAAGGGCTTCGTTGCATCCAATTTACTTATTTTCCAAAATCACATCTGGAAGTCAGTTTAGAATCCTATCCTTTGTTTAACATAAAAAGAGAATTGCATCCCAATCGGTTAAGAAATCGCTTAAGTTCATTTAAATTGGCAATTTTCCAGAGGCATGTCCAAAATTTATATTGTGTTCCCAATGGTCAAAGTTGAACAGGATACATCCGAAAGTATTTTGAAAAAGGGAGAAGTTCATCCAATATATAAACTTTAAGGGCCTCATACACAGACGCATAACTGTTGAAGAACCATAGAAAATGTCCGCACCAATACAGTGTTTAAACCGCCAAGAATATGGTCACTCAAGAACATATTGGAAGTTGATATCAGAGTGCATCATATGCGGTGAACTAGACTAAAGCAAAAGTTGCCCAAAACCAAAGAACTAACGAGGATGCCCAGTCTACAGAAATATTATTCAACTGTCACGACCCAGGCGGAAGTATAAAACTACACTAGATGCGCAGAATAATATACTTTCGCATACGCCAAATGACCCTCGTTCGCCCAGAACATCAACCAGCAAACCAACATACGTAAACGTTCTCCAAGTTGTATCCTCAAATGCTGAACCTACACTGAATGCATCTGATGATGCAGTTAATGTCAACAATGCAAAATATGCTACAAGCAATGCCACAAAGTCAAGCAATTATCATCCAGAAACTAAAATGTTTCCGATAAATTATTTGAAGATACGTCACTGGAACGCAAACGGTATAAACCTACACAAACTCAAATTAGAACATTTCCTAGCAAAACACGAAATTGATCTTATGCTAGGTTGCTAGTTTCTGAAACCCAGTTAACCGAGAAACATAATTTCAGAATAAATGGTTACGAAGTTTATGACACAAAACATCCCTTGGGCAGAAGGCACTGAGGAAGTGCAAGCAACCTCTGTATGTGTTGACCTCGATAACAAAAGCGTAGTCATCGTTTCAATATATTGCCCTCCAAATAATAACGTTTCGACAGATATCTACACATAAAATTTTTGCACCGTTGGGTCAACGTTTTATACGGTCGCCGGCAACTTTAATTCTAAACATGGATTGCCAAACAAGATTGACTACTCCAAGGGGACATCAATTAATGAATGTTATTCAAGAAAACCACTACGATGTCGCATCGTGTGACCATCCAACTTATTCATTACTCTAGACTAGTATCTAGTACCAGTAACAGTAGTAATAGTAACTAATAGTAGAATAAGCCGAGAAATAATCCAAACTAAACTACGTCTACACTGCAGACGGCTAACGATATAAACATTGCTATGGAAAACTATAATGATTTACTGGCCGCCTAATCCAAAGAGCAAACATAAAAGACGCACCATAACATGCGCTGAAATAGACACAATGATAACAGAGAAACAGCGCGCAACCACAACTTTAATCAGGCAAAAGAAAACTGCAAAGCTTACTACAAAACAACAAGATGAATTATAAGCAAAACTGTCTTAAGGAATTATCTCCCCATTCGGACACAAACTATTCATTATGGAAGGCCACTAAATATCTTAAATGGCCTCAGCAACCAAACCAGTCAATTCATCTTTCTAACGGTGAATGAGGTAGAAGTTACGAGGAAAAGGTTAAAGCCTTCACTGATCATCTTGAAAGCATATTCACTCCAAACCTTGGATTATCGGTGATTCAAACAGTTAAAATGTAGCAATCAGACCTGAGAGTAAATATTATGTCAAATACAATACCTCTAAATCGGTCGAGGAAAACATTCTGGCCGTAGTCCATCTATTGGCCCAATGTTATATTTAATTTTCACGACAGATCTACGAACGTCTCTGCAAATTACTTTACGGTAATCGTATGTAGCCATAAAAATCTGTACAAACGGCGTCCGAAACTCTGCAACAACATATCTATGACTTCGAAATCTGGCTAAAGAAATAAAATATAAAGTTCTTAAGAGAAATCGATCCACGTAGCATTCACATTAAATAAGCTTACTTGTCCGCTTGTCACAATGAACGGAATACAAATCCCTCAAGCAAATGGAGCAAAATACCTAGTGGATAAAATACACTGGTTGATGGGGAAATATTCAACCATCGGCCTTGAATACAAACTTGTCCTGTATAACACAATGAATAAACCAATTTGGTCGTAGGGGTGTCAATTATGACAATCAACCTCAAATTGGAAAATTAACATTGTCCAACAAACACAGTCAAACAGTCTCAGAATGATTAGAGGGCACCCTGGTTAGTAAAAAACAAAAATATATATAAAGGATCTTAGCCTTTAAAATACCCTTTCTCAAATTTTTTATCAAAATCGTTTGAGTTGATTTTTTTAAATAGGGAGCAGCATCCCATTCGAAAACCCTCTAAGCCAATTTTCTCGAATTTGGAACTTATCAAAATCGATTCGTAGCGCTCCAAAATTAGGACTCAAGGTAATCCATTTCTAGCATTAGAGAACCCTTATCACCGCAATTTTACCTACACCGATCAAAAAACGAATCCCCTAAACGAACTTTCCCAAGACTAGCACCCATCAAAATAGATTCTTGGCATCTCACTTCTTGACATTCCCTTCATCAATTTTTATCAAAATCATGCTAGTCGAAAAAAAATGTATTAAAGATACTCGGACCGCACCAGACGACATTAAAATCGTATGAAACGTAAAAAAAGGTGAAAAGGAGATCAAGCCCAAAACAATATTCTTACCCCTAACTAGCAACATTTTCAAAATTATGCGATTAGTTCAGTTACCGTAACGCAACCGGTGCAATATTTCGCTATATACGAGTAATAAAACATAATACCACATATCTTATTAACGAAACATACAACACGAAGCAGCACGACGCAACATAGAAAAAAATTCCCCAATATGGAGACGCAATGACGCAACAGGTTAGCAACATCCCACAACATCACGCAACATGGAGCAAAATCCCCAGGCATGGTGCAACATCTCGTAAAATGGTGCAACATAACCCTACGTTGTGCAACATCTCGCAACATGATGCCACATCACACAGTATGGTGCAATGTGGCGAAATATGATGCAGCATCCCACAACATGGTGGAACACATACAACGAACTTATTGTAACAGTATTGGTGTAAGTAAACATTCAGGCGAATTTATAATGAGAAATTTAGAGGAACTGTGATTTTTTAATTGGCCTTAGGTACATTCCAAAGTCTTTCTAAGTATTTTCTAAGCATTTAGAATGAACTTCAGTGATATTGGTAGACTGTTTAAATACATAAGAGTGTCCTTAGTAAATTATATGACTTTTTAATGGGTCTGACAGGGTGTTCCATGACATTTAAAAATGTTACTTTTAAATGAGCCTTAAACATTCCAAAACCATTCAAAGTATTTTCAAAGCATTTAGCATGAACTCCAGTAATACTGGTGGACTACTGAAACAAAATGGGATGTCCCAAGCAAGTTATATGATTTTCTAATGGGCTGACAGGGTGTTCTATAAGATTTAAAAATTGTGATTTTTTAATGATCCTTAGGTACATTCCAAAGTCATTCTAAGTATTTTCTAAGCATTTAGCATGAACTTCAGTGATACTGGTATACTACTGAAACAAAAAAGAGTTACTCAAGAAAGTTATATGAAATTCTAATGGGTCTGGCAAGGTGTTCCATGAGATTTAAAAATGTGAATTTTTTAATGATCCTTAGGTACATTCCAAAGTCATTCTATGTATTTTCTAAGCATTTAGCATAACCTTCAGTGATACAAATGTACTAATTGAAGATGTAAGTGAATTTTATTTGTATGCCTTCTTGGTTTTTGCACAATAACGAAAACAGGTGGGACAGAGAAGCCATAAAAATAAACGCATAAATAAAGCCAGGCACACTCACACATTTAACATGTTACATAAAGTCTGGAATTCTTCTGTCCTGTCACGCAAGACCAAGAAACGAATGTTCAACTCGTGTGTGAAATACTAGTGTATGGAGTGTGAGACATGGAAACACGTAGAAAACTCACAAAAAAGTTACAAGATGTTCGTAAACAAGTGTCTTCGACGAATACTGAAATGCTTCTGGCCTAACACCATGAATAACTAACATTGAATTGCATACAAGAACAAATCAGTCACCTTCAAAGAGACGAAAGTGGGGATGGATTGGCCTTACGCTTAGGAAATCAGCAAGTGATATAACGAGGATGTCATTGGACTGGAACTCGCAAGAGAAAAGAAAAATAGGAAGACCAGCAATGAGAAGGAAGAGAACAATGCTAAAGCGATATAACTTGATAAATCATGGGAAAGAGATAAAAGCTGTAGCCCAAAACAGAGTAAGATGGTCCCGCATAGTAGACGCCCTATGCTCCTAAATTGGAGATACCAGAAAAAATATAAAAGAAAAGGAAGCCATACATTTCTCAAAATAATAAAACGAAACGTTTCAAATTTACTCGTGATCCCATCAACAACCCTTCGAAGTTCTGGCGAAACATTTTATGGACGAATGGCCTATGTTTTCAACTCTGTCAGAGAAGGTAAAACGTACAGTGGTAACTCGAACACGTCATTCTGGTGGAGGCCACATAATGATTGGGGCTGTATTTCATATAATAGAAATGATCAATTACAATGTTCAATCAATTTACAATCAACATATTTGGAACTCCTTAATAAGATCAATTTTGTTGCGGGATGCAATTTAATTGGAACTGATGCATCTAAATATAAAGGAAGAATGTTATCAACATTTTTAAAATATATCAGACAAAATGTACTATAAGGACCACCTCAGAGTCCTCCAAAATGTTATAGAGAACGTTTGAGCTTAAATCGAATGGGAAATATCACGTGAGGCTGGAAGAACGGAACTGGAAACGTTTCATGCAACAGACAAGTTGCAGTAATTAAAATGATTTTTCACGTATCACAATTACGACCCGATTTTCTTTCTTTTAATTTTTAATGTGCAATAACAGTTTTGAATCAACCTTCATTGGTTCTAAAAATTTATATTGAATTGAAAAATTTAATATTTAACTTATTTCAATTTAGTGGTTTGTGTGACGTTGCATTGAAAATTGCTTGCACAAACAATTGA
This sequence comes from Nephrotoma guestfalica, assembly GCA_963691935.1. Lineage (NCBI taxonomy): Eukaryota > Metazoa > Arthropoda > Insecta > Diptera > Tipulidae > Nephrotoma > Nephrotoma guestfalica. The sequence goes on along the minus strand of OY829913.1, from coordinate 224,016,202 downwards.
CAATCAACAAACAATGAATCAGATAGAATTTCATATTGATCGGAAAACAACAATCGCCTAAATGTCACGATTTAAAACGTTTTTGCCGTAATTTATTCCAAATAAAAACGAAAATTAAAGTTCTATTCAAATGCCTAAATTAAGGGTGATAGAATTTAGAAGTTACACGATCAATTGTTATACTCATTATTCAATCATAAATATCGTTCTTAATTTATTATTTGTTTACTTAACAATGGAAGATCTTTACTTGTCGAAATTAAATTCAAACAATTGAATTATTGTCGAAAATAAATTCGAACATCGAAATTATAGTTCAGTGATATTTTTCGATATCGAATCCATATTAAAAATTCATGGCTGGCAACACGCCACATTAGTTCATTTTTTTGTTCATCAATCTGACATTTGAATCCATTTTTTATTATCAGGTGACGTGTTAATATATGACGGTAAAACTTTTAAAAGAACTCGTATAAAATATAAAATTTATAAAAAAAACTTAAATAGTTTATTATTCGAACGTAATCAGAATGAGTTCATTTAAACGTGATAAAAAAGAAGAGGAAGATGGTAAGAGATCGTCATTAGAATTTGCTGTAAAGAATTGTTATTGTCAATTTGTGTGATGTGGATGTGTTTTATGTGTCCCCGCTCACAACAACAAATTGTAGTGACCGCTGATGCAAATTTTGTTTTTCATTTAAATTTAAAGGTGGCGGCAATCCATTTCAAAATATGGAAAAAACTTCTGTTTTGCAGGAGACCCGTACATTTAACGAGACGCCTGTGAATGCCCGGAAATGTACTCATATCTTAACAAAAATCTTGTATTTGATTTATCAGGTAAAGGGTGCAATAGACCCAATATTGTTGTATATACTAAATATTTGTATTTTTATTTGTATAGGGCGAACCACTAGTGGCTCGCGAAGCTACGGAATGTTTTTTCGCAATGACAAAATTGTTTCAATCCAAAGATGTGGTTTTGCGCCGAATGGTATATCTCGGCATTAAAGAGTTGAGCTCGATTGCGGAAGACGTCATTATTGTGACATCATCACTTACTAAGGATATGACAGGCAAAGAGGACTTATATCGGCCAGCCGCTATTCGTGCTCTGTGCAGTATTATGGATAATACAATGTTACAAGGAGTCGAGCGTTACATGAAACAATGCATCGTTGATCGAAATGCAGCCGTCTCTTGTGCGGCTTTAGTTAGCTCATTGCATTTAACTTCAACATGCAACGACGTAGTAAAAAGATGGGCAAACGAGGCTCAAGAAGCATTAAATAGTGATAATATAATGGTTCAATACCATGCTTTGGGATTGTTGTATCATATCAGAAAAACTGATCGCTTAGCAGTTTCAAAACTAGTGAACAAGCTAACAAGACAGAGTCTTAAAAGTCCATACGCCGTGTGTATGTTAATTCGAATAGCGTGCAAATTAATCGAAGAAGAAGATGCTGCGGGCAACGGAAGTAATGAAAATGCATTATTCGAATTTATCGAAACATGTCTTCGGCACAAAAGCGAAATGGTCGTTTATGAAGCTGCTCATGCCATCGTTAATCTTAAAAGAACTGATGCTCGTGAATTAGCTCCAGCAGTCAGTATTTTGCAACTATTTTGTGGTTCTTCAAAGGCAACTTTACGTTTCGCTGCCGTCCGCACCATGAATAAAGTAGCCATGGCACATCCAGCTGCGGTTACTGCTTGCAATTTAGATTTGGAGGGTTTAATTACTGACCCAAATCGGTCTGTCGCCACTCTAGCTATAACGACATTGTTAAAAACTGGCGCCGAAAGTTCTGTTGAACGATTAATGAAACAAATTGCCACTTTCGTTGCAGAAATTTCTGATGAATTTAAAGTTGTTGTGGTACAAGCGATACGCGCACTTTGCACAAAATTTCCTCGCAAACATTCGGTATTAATGAGCTTTTTAAGTGCTATGCTTCGTGAAGATGGTGGGCTTGAATATAAGACTTCGATCGTTGATACAATCATTACAATCGTTGAAGAGAATCCTGATGCAAAAGAAGCCGGTCTGTCTCACCTATGCGAATTTATCGAAGATTGTGAGCACACATCCTTGGCTGTAAGAATATTGCATTTACTTGGTCGTGAAGGGCCAATATCTAAAACTCCGTCACGTTACATTCGGTTTATATACAATCGTGTTATATTGGAAAATGCAACGGTTCGAGCGGCCGCTGTTTCCGCGATGGCGCAATTTGGGGCCGCATGTCCTGATTTGTTACAAAATATTCTTGTATTGTTAAACCGATGCCAAATGGACACAGACGATGAGGTACGTGATCGTGCAACTTATTACTTAACCATCTTAAAGGCTGCAAATCCGGCTCTCAACAAATCGTACATAACTGAAACACAACAATTATCACTCTCACTATTAGAGCGAGCATTGAAAGAGCATCTAAATGGTACGGCCACTGAAATCTTTGATATTTCAACCGTTCCAAATGTCGCACCAGTCGAAATCGAGACAAATAACGATGCCATGATTATGACCAACGCTCTACCGAAGATTCCTAAGATTACGCGTGAAGAGGCCAATGCCGAAAAATTAGCTCAAATTCCTGGTATACAACGGCTTGGTCCAATTCATAAATCTTCGAATCCAGTCCAATTGACCGAAAGTGAAACAGAATATACAGTGTCGTGCGTAAAACACTGCTTCACAAACCATTTAGTATTCCAATTCGATTGTGTTAATACACTTTCTGACCAACTATTGGAAAATGTTAAAGTAGATTTAGTAATTCCAGAAGGCTTCGTAATTAGAGCCGTGATACCTTGTCAAAAATTACCCTACAGTGAAGTGGGTTCAACATATGTGATTGTCGAATACCCTCCAGATATTCCTAGTTCTATCGGTAAGTATTTTATATTGTAAATTTTAAATGCATTCTAACGGTTTATTATATTTTTTAATTAGCTACATTCGGTGCAACCCTCAAATTTGTTGTTAAGGATTGTGACCCAGCGACTGGACAGCCAGATTCCGATGACGGATATGATGATGAGTATATGTTAGAAGATATTGATGTAACAGTTGCCGATCAAGTGAAGAAAAATAAAAAGAATAACTTCCAATTGGCCTGGGATACTGCAGATACCGATGGTAAAATTAAAAAATTCTTTGTTTAATTAATGCAGCAGATTGTTAAAATAATTATGCTTTGGTTTATAGAATGGGTCGAGGTAGAAGACACGTATGCTCTATCAGCTGTTAATACACTACAAGAAGCCGTTAATACAATTCTCAAGTTCTTAGGACTAGCAGCTGCAAATGTTACTGAGAAAGTGCAAGAAGGGACACATACACATACACTTTTATGTTCAGGTAAATTATTTTTCTTATATACGCCTTAGTTTCGCAGTGCCTTAAATAGGTCATCTAGAAATAAAAGTTGTATACCAAAATAGATTTATTGACAAAATTTTTATTTGGCAAAAGTTAGGTTTACGTAACATAGTTTTTGTATACATGCAGGGTAATCCTATTAGGTTAAGGTGGTATGACGTCCTCTTTTTGACCCAATGCCCTGAAATTGTCGTCAATGCTGCGTTTATTTCACAGCTAAATTTGCAACATAGACGAAAAATTCAATTATTGGTACGATATAAACGCGACATCCGTAAAGTCAGCTAAAATTTTGATTTTATATGAAAATGACATTTGTGCACTGCCAATTTATCTGTGGAATAAACGCAGCACCCTAACAGGAACCAAACTCTTCTTTCCATAGCACCAAGCACCACGTAATTACAAATAAAATAGTAATTTGCTTACTAGAAATTGAAAACATTTTTAAATTGTAAAACATTTTCTTGTGGCTCTTTACGATTTAAATGTCGCTTTTCATTAACATTTTTCGAATTTGCGTATGTACAAACTTGTGCACAAAAAGTGCCAACTTCACAATTTGAGGTGTTATTAATGAAATTTAAAAAGCTTTATGCTGATTCATTCAAGAACGTCGTCGTGTAAACATAACTCTAGAATTAGCTCAGCTATAGCAAATAAGTCGGGTAAGCCACCCAGTTTGGATTTGTGGATTTGAAAGTGTTCCCGCAACAGAAATGTTAATTCTCAATGCCATTAATGTATTCAAAGTATAATGGGTGAATTTACAATCCTATTCCGCTAACGAGCGACAAAAATGAGAAATATTGAAAGCATTTTAGTGACAAGAAAACGAAATTATCCGCTTGCGAGGACTTTTAAAAAGTCATAAAATCGATAAGAAACAAAGTCAAAAAGGTAGTAAGTTGATTTTGGAAAGTGTCTCCAAATTGTCTCCAAACACCATACTTATGGTTTAGTCGGTTTAGTGTGGATCTGGCATTGGAAAACACAAATATACAAAAGTTTCCTGGCAATTTTACCCGACAATTATTTACTATCGAGATTTTTACACGGGGTGTAGGGCGGAACCAGCCCTACATTGAATTTTGAAAAATTCTAGTCTACATTTTCACGCATAGATATTTTTCTTGCTTTAAGAGTGTTCTTTACTAAATTAATTTTTGTTTTTTACCATTCGAACCTACCTAATAGAGAAACTTCATATTTGCATACAAAATAATCCTTGGTTTTCTATCGGCAATTTTCTGAGTTAGTTTTCATTTATTTTTTTAAAAATTATGGATAATCTGATTTTATTTAATTTTTTTCTATAATATAAAATTAAAATATTTGAAAACAAAACAGCTAGGCACGAGATTATGGATTTAATTTTCTTATCGAATCGATTTAATTTTCTTACCGTTTTTCGAAACAAATTTGAATTTATTGTTGTTGCATATCCCGATGGAGCTTGTACGACTTCTCCAAGTTTGAGGGCTAATAACAAAATATTAAAAGAAATCTTTGAGGATAAAAAAACTAAGCACGAGAAAACTCGTCATAATAGCTATCTACTCGATAGCTCAAACAATTCTAGAACAAAATATTTCCACTGATGCTTATCGAACCTGCACAACCTACCCTTACTTTAGTAAAGAACACTCTTAATGTTATTTTAAATACCTTTATAATCTCAAATGTAGTTAATCCAGATCAAAAAAATCATCTACTTTGTTCGCCAATTTGATGATTAGTACCTACTACTGATTAACAGACGTTTCCAATGTACATAAAGCAAAATCTGCCCGAAGTTTAGAAATATTTTGGAAATTAATAAATTTTAATTCATTTAGAAAATTTTAAATAAACATCAGTCGAGGTTAGTTTTGTGCCATCTATGAACGGCTGGCGTGAACTAACCATTAATTTAGAGAACGAAATCGGCATTAGTACACCATACCTTACATTTTCTCGTCACCCCTAATCTACTGATGCGGAGATACCTTAAGTTTGAAAATATTTTTCAATCTGTTAATCATTTCCGGGTGTTTTTCATGATTACATTCTTGATTCTGCGCTTAACTGTTAAAAGCCAAAAAAATCATCCTTCAAATGGTCAATGATTGGTTTTATGATTTGAACCTTTTATCTGTTTCCAATCGTCAAGGTGCCGTGATTTGAGAAAAAATTTGTACGGACTACTTAGTCTGCTGAACTTTATTTTATTTCGAAGGTAGTATTTTCTCGAGATGACGTAAGTAGCACTCTCACAATTTTCCTATACTCCCATCTGTTGAGATTTTTGGAAAAGTTTTAAAACTAAACTTATTTTGTAAACTGAATTATAAACTTACAGAATTTCTCGTCATTATACAAGGTGTCCCGCAACTGATGACACAAATAATATCGTTGAATTCCTTGATCAAACCGAAGATGACTTTACAGGTGCCATTTCGCACGCGGAACACCATTTACAATAAGCCTTTCATCAAAGTAACCAATGTTGAAAAGACTGCTATATGTCTGACTGAAACTAGTGATTCAAATTTTATAAATGGGTGAAAATTTCAAATCAATTGATGATTCCACTAATCATCATGCCAAAAATTGACGGACCTGAAAGCGCCCATAAGATTAAGTTTGTTATGGTTTAAGTGTTATACAAAACAAAGGCATTTTCAGATTTAGCATTGAAATGGATAGTGGCAGGCTAAATACGTAGAAAAATATTGTTATATCGATTTTTAATTAAAAAGTCGAATGACTAATGTTAGTTTGGAGTTAAATTAATTAATTATATGCAAAAATAGCGCATTAAATATAAGTTTTGTCATAGATAATTGGGTGCTCCGGCGCTAATAAAAAAGCGGCAATTATTTTTCAAATAAAAACGCTAGTTGACGCAAGATGTCTATCGCGTTTAGAGTCTAATAAGCACTCTAGTTGGTAATTGCTTAATATTGTAGAACGATCATAATGTATATAACAAATGTTTTTTGTGGTTTTAAAATGTTGCAATTATCTTAATTTTCATGCTACAAACTATACATCTTACTTCCAAGACATTCCATCTATAAACGCTTACTATAAACGGTATCAATCATTGATAATCTAATAATTTCTTCCGAAAGGATGATTCTATCAATAATAGATAATGTTTAACGGTTAAGAATGATTATTTCATCCTGTACTGTCAGAAATAGAAAAGATGTCTCAATAGTCGAACATGATTATTTTTTTCGAATTTCCGCCATCAATTGGTATTTGCTCAATGAACATTTTCCATAAAAAAATATTACTCGTATTCTGTGAGCATCGAAGGTAATGCTATAAATATTTCGAATTTCACCATTTTAGTAGTTTACAAATTTAGAAATGATACAAATCGCGTGGTAATGTGCGTTCGTTTCTAAATATTACTAAAGCACTACGATCATCCGGGTATACAAATAATGTTTTATCAGTAACAAGTGGCAGTAAATGTATTAAATTCCGTTTGCCTTGCTGTGCAAAAGAAAGAAGCACCGCGATAGTTTCGAAATTCTGTCGGTCAATGTTTATAAGAAAGGGCGTGCGTTGCAACCAATCATCAGGTATACATTTATTTCCAGTTTCGCAACGCTAATCTAATAAGATTGAAAATAGAATTTGACAAAGATTGATTTCCGAATATTGGGGATTAATATAATCAACCCCCTAATTAAAAATTAATTTCATTATTTTCAATTTCATTATTTACTTGATTCAATTCCTAATGATAATGATTAAAAGTTTCCAGTTTTAGTTTGTGGCACGCATTGAACTTTAAATAAAAAAACAATGTTTATTCCACTGCGTTCAAACCACATGTTTAATGTTTAATCCATGTTGAATGCCTACCCAAAAAACTTTATGTACCCTCATCTGCAGTAAAATGTACTGATTTGTATTTATAAATCCATTGTTTTACAAGATTAATCGGTGTTCCTACATTTACTTTCGTTCCTACATTTACAAATTTATAAATTGGCTTATAATTCGATGCTCAGCATCGTTCAGCGATGCTAAATAGTCGTTGGTGTATTGCTCTGGATACCACCTCGCCTGATAAAAATTACTATGCGCTGAGGACGAAACTTATTCGCCTTCGCAGAATTCGATTTGCCGCGAATACTTGTATTATAATTTTTTTTTGTTTTCGGATAATTCAAAATTCGCCCTTTTACGAAACGTAAAAAGAAATTCGAAATCAGATTTTACGAAAATGTTACGTCAAAATTCGCCTGCCATTTAAGTGACGAATATCGTAAAATACGAACTTGTAAATTGAATAAAAGATTGATTTTATGCGTTTTAATAATAATAATAATTTATTTGAATATTTAGAGGATTTAGTAACTTAGACAAAATGAAAAATGTCATTATTTTGTATAATAAATCTCACGATTTCGAATTTTCCGAAATCGAAAAAGTTGCATATGCTTATTATGACCCCCAGGGTGGTCAATGAAACCAAACTACAATATGTGAATTTTGGGCACGGCCGTTTTCAAAATTTCCGCCTTCAATTGCTTTGATAACAATATATAGTACCATCCCGTTATTGTTTTACATTTTTCTAAATAGTCGATGAACAAAATTACCTTTTTTAATCCTGATGTCCATCTTAACACGGTTGCGTAGGTGTATCGCGTTTCATATACCAGCAGTAATCACGGTATTCGATATTTTTAATTTTCACAGATGCACCGACATCACTTTGATACAAACGACTACAAAACAATAATTGCTTCTAAAATGGTCGATGGCTTGTACGTTGCTGTACGATGCCGATTGTACGATTGTAATGCGGAATAGATTTGTTGTGCCACGCCATCTTCATGTTAGAGCTCAAAACATTACAGGCTCCCTCTTATAAATTTTTTTTTTTAAATCGTATGTCCTTATTCTTAATATTTTGTTGGAAATAGCAGTTTTAACCAAAGAAAAAATCGTTTTATAGATAGCGAGATAGTAAAATTTCGACAATTGTTTTGTTCAATTTTTGATTAAAATCTAAAAAATTGAAGTAATGGTTTATCTAACCTTTTCTATTTATGTTTGTTTACATAAGAAATTGTTTTAATATTGCTTGTAGTTCGGATCTATTTAAGGCAAACAAGAATCGAATTATTTTTGGTTGCATTTGAACTTCAGGAAGTACAACTTCAGCCACAAAATACAAAATAATGGTGAAAGGTAATCGAGATCAGTGGGTTATTCATTTAGAGAATGTACAGCTTTCCCTTGAAGATGGATTAAACTAATAACAAATTCTAAGTTTTAGTTGTAAGGAGGGCTAATACCTGATTTTCGAATGTTTTGACTTCTCGGTAAATTAGTTTTAATTGTAAATTATTATTATTCGGCATTTGCAATTAGTGTAACTATAACACTTCTATCTATTAACTTACAACAAATGTGTCGTCAAACAACTTATTTTTAATTGTTCGGTTTTAATCTGCAGGATCCCATTAAGAGTTTTATTACAAAATTTATTATTACTTCACAATAAGTTCTTGAAGTAACTTTAATATTTAATTGACTATTAATGATCTTCGATAGTGCGCCTGTCTTATAATTCAACATGAGCGAGCAAAGTTAGCACACTCTTCTTACACTGAGATTTATTTCCGAGTAAAATTTGAAGAAGCGCGTATACACGGTTGTAAGCACAGTTCACAAAGAAAACGTATAGTGCAGAGTAAATACAAATGTATTGTATTTACTCAGGTTAAATACAAAAACACAGGGATGTTTGAGGGCGCACTGCTTGGTCGGGTTGAATTATAAAACAGACCCAGTGTCAATTAGACTGTCAAAATAGATCATAAAATAAAAAATTATCCCAAAAATTAGGAGAATATAAGCATAAAAATTTGTAAATATTTAAATTTGGCCATCGCTTAGTATGCAAAGCAAAATTATTTTCTTATAACTTTCAATTACTATAGTCTAAAACCCTAATAATTCCCTATTTTGCCCGTGTGCGTTTTTCTGCTATAAATTGCACAATTTGCGTCCTAAATTGCCAAATGATTCGGTAAAACTTTTACTATTTTACCACTTGTATCGGATGTTCTTATTTTCTATTCAACATAAACAAATTCAAACATGCACATTATGTTCTATTTTTTTTTCTTAATTTTCAACTTAGAAATTAGTTTTATTAAATTTTCCGAAAAAATAGGTTTAACGTGTTTAATACGCTTACAAAACGTATGTGTACATTCAGTTGAATAAAACAAACGCACCAATTTTATGATCAAATGTAATTAAGAAGAGAAAATTACAAACCGTTTTTAATATTTTAATACTAAATGACATAAATCATATAATGCAGTTGTTTTTTAAATTGGCTGTAATTATGCCTATAGTTCCATTTATGTTTCTCCTTTCGTTGTGCAACAATAATAACAAAACAAAAAAAAATTGAAGTTAATTGATGTCATCACATCAGATCAGATACAGAGTTGTAAAATTAATTTAAATATAATTGAGTAATAATTTTTTGTATTTAATAAAAGACTAACAGCCTCCACATTTAGATTCAATAGCACACATATGCATATGAGAATCTTGAGTGAGAGTATGTAACATATGGTGGTGACTAGTTGACTTGTTGTCACACCCATTCGCCGTCGAATTTTATGCAGGCAATTAAAAATAATTATTTATTCTTTAAAAAATCATATTAAGTAAATATTACTCACTTTCTTTCTAAACCACAAATAATTTTAAGAAGAGATTTTCGATTATTTAACTTTACTATTGTTTAAAATATAATTTTTAAATTAGCATTAAATATTGTTTGCGATTTGTTTCGAAATAAAAAGTAGGTGGATTTTATTTGGATCACAATGACTAACTTACTGGTATCTTTAAGAGACCTGTAAATTCCCATGACCTGTTGCTAACCGACTTACTTATTTCACCACGTAATCAATTCTCTGCATTTTTCACACAGATCCATTTATAAATTATATTTACATTCGATTTGCAAAGATAATTCAAAAGTGTATTATTTATGAAATTTAAGGAATGTTAAAACCATGTTTTCTGCGATAATGTTCACAATATTACAACTTAATAATTACAATACGATAATACTAGTAATGTTACAAAGAAAAAGAAAACAAAACATTGAAATCCTTAACTACATTTTAATTATACATAACAACCGGCAATTTTTTGAATTACTAACTATATTCCGAAAAATTTTAATAAACATAGGATTGTAACGTTTCAAATACATACAATTACTGTGTGGAATGTTAAAAAGCTATGGCATTACCAATAAATCTTGTACCATCAGTTCTTTGAAGTTGTTAAACCATGGGAACAATTCAAAGTTTATAAATGAAAATAGAAACTGTAAGAAATTTGAATAATTTATCCAATTTTACTGCATAACACACGACTCTGCGTGTTTATACAAAAGTGATGAAAATTTATTGGTAAAAGCAGTTGCTGTATGGCAAGATTCGTTTGTCTGAAAATTATTATAGATTGTTATCCTCTAAAAAAATATCAGATTTTCTCTACTTTCGCCGAAAAATATATCCAGAATTATAACATATAACATCTCTCATGTGTATCACATTAAATATCGTTGCCGTTGGTTAAATCGAAATAATCATTTCAAATTTCCTATTTTCCAAGTTTTGAAACTTAATTATACAGCCTCTTCAGCTATGTGTAGTTGGTTACATCGAATGTGTCAAAATGATTATTTTGAGATTTTTATTGAAAACTTTATTTTTCTTTTAACCTGTACTTCGATCTGTTTCGTTGGTCTCTGACGGTAACGATCTAAAAAGTCGGTTTGTTTAGTTTCAAAATATTTTGCTTGTTTATAACTAATTGCAAGCAATTCTTCAATTTAACGCATTTTATTTCCCTACTGACCAAAAATTTGACTAACTTCAACGAGGCGTCCAGATCTCATAAAGCAATTAGCACATCCCTCTTTTTACCAGACTTTACCTTCGTTAAGTTAATGTCTTACATTTCATTTCAAATCGTAATTACTCGTATAGCTGGGAGCGGGTGTAGTAGGAAGTAAATGCCACGGGAACTAACAACGTTGCTTTCCGTTGCATTCCAGTATGCCTCATCCAGCAGCAGTATGTCCCATCCCAACCAGGCTAAGATTCAATGGATCAATCATTTTCATCAACCTAAGAAATAAGATGGTCACATCCGTCAATGGGATGTAGCGTCAATGAACTAAAACAATAAAAATTCAATGGTAGCTCTAAACAGAGTATGTAGATAGGTGAATGATTAAAATTGGGCTTTTTCTGCAATCTAGGTATTGTGCTACTCAACCTATATTTCCCATCACAACCATCGAATGTTACGACTGCAAAATCTAGAGTTGGCCTAAAGTTAGTTGACTCGCTGCTAGTGTAATTTGTAAAATTTGAAACTTTATAATTTCTGATCGAGTGCGTTGTGCTAAAGTTGTACTAAAAATTTAAATTTAAAATAGCAAAACGACATAAAATGCATTTCTATGTACATTTAAGTGCAACAAGTGAAACTCGTTTAACCTCAAAATCTTTACATTTTGTACGACATTCTGTCAAAGCTACTGGAAATATAATTTTATAGCTTGCAGCAAATTATCTTTCTTCGCTGAAAAATCTTTAACCCGTTTAACATAACAAAATTTTCTATTTTTAAATATTTTGAACCGATCGTACTCTGAATTTTTGAAATTTGCACTTACCAATAAAAAAAAAATATTTGATTTAAACTTGTATAAAATTGCTTGAGTAAAAAAAATGAAATACGAAATTTAATTTGAAGCGTTTAATGTTTAAAATATTGTAGTTGAAATATCTAACCTAAAATTAAAATTGAATAATACACGAAGTATTAAAAATGTCAAAATTGAATCTTTCTTGACACGGAATTGGAATTTTGAACGAGTTTTAGTTGGTGCTATTAAACAATACCACCTTCTAAATCATTTGTCACCTTTATATTCCTAAATTTCTATCATACTCACATGAGGGGCGTAAAATGTAACGAAAAATTTATAAACTATTGATCGAAGATTAGAACTACAAGATTCAGTTACAACTTCCCACTTTTCTTTTTACCAATCGCATTGTTGTTGTTTTAAAATTTCTCTGGACTAGAATTCTCTCTGAATAGCGCTCATCATGTCTCCTATACCAAAGCTTTTTTAGTTGCTCAAGAGTGATCGCTGCACTGATATGATTGCACTGGTTGACGCTTAATTGTCCTTGCTTTATCTGACCCGCCGTTTGTTTATTATTCAATTTTATTGCGGTTATCGTTTCGGTTTTGATTTTTTTATAGACTGTTAAATTTGTTATTGTGAATGTTGATGTCGAACAACATTTGTCATACATTTTTAGGTTTTTCTGGATGATAACCAGATGACGGGTTTCACTTCGAGCTGTCGACCAAGACGTTTGAACGTTTGGTTTCGAGCTAATGAAACTTTGAACTCTAAATTAAAAATTTGGTCATAGACATCAGAATGTAGTGACCAAATTACTGACACTTTGAAAATACTTTGAACTTATATTCAAAGTATAATCACAATGCCTTAACGAATTATTATGTTTCACTGCGCATTTGGTAATCTCTCTGTAACCTCGGATTTTATTGTATTTGCCAAACGCATACATGCGATTTCTATATGAAATTTTGTGTTATTCTTTACAGAATGTGGTGCGCTATCTCTGACACAATGATATAAGCTTAGGTTTTCGCGGATCAGAATATTACTGAGGTAAACTTAAAATTCGAACCATCTACACCATTTGCTCCACGTCAATTAAATCCGTATTTCGGAGAGATGAAGGAAACCGATCAGTGTAGAAAGATTTCAATTCTAAAAAGCACTAACTGGTTCAATGTTCAGTATTTTTAACTTTTCAACTGACCGAAAAGATCTGATTAATTCATTACCCACTGAAGACTGGCGTGATCTGTTATGAGGACACACTCATGTCCTTTCACATAGGCTGATAATTCCGAGTTAATGAGGTCTGCAGGGAGACATTTCAGCTCCGTGATGCTATAGTTCTCCTGCGCACCATTCATCTTTTATGAGAAAAGAGGATAAACTGCTCTCCGCTATCATCGTCTTTCTGGAAAAATATCGATTTTTCATGCATCTACTTGGATGAAAAACTACTGTCTGGGTGTACTAACACTTGGGCTGCGGATAGATCGGATTAGTTGCTCGAAGGCTTTCTGTGCTTGTTTTGTTCGTTCTATGTGATCTCCATTTGATTAGAAAAGATCTGTTATTGGGGATGCAATCAATGAATATTTTGGAATGAACTTGCGATATCACCCACTCATCCTAAGGAATTGACTGACATACTTAAACGTTTTGGGAGTCGGGAAATCCTTAATAGTCGATACTTTGTCCGCAGATCTACCTTAATACTACCGTCTCCAATAATGTGCTCTAGATAGTTTAGTTTTTTTTAGGAGGAACTTGAATTTTTTCTCATTAATGAAAAGCATTACTGTGATCTGTTATAATTATATACCCGGCACTGCAAATGTTCTCTTCGCTTGTACCAACGGGTCAAGCGGGATCTATCAGAAAGCATCTTTAAGTTCTACAGGCTAGATATATACTTGATGTTTTTCAGTCGACTAAGTAGGTCATCGATTATTGACAGAGAATATTTGTCTTCTACTTTCAAGCTAACTAACGAATCTTGCCGTTACTCTTCCGTCCTACTGCTGTCAGTAAACTCCAAGGACTGAATGATTGTTCTATCACACCTAGTCCTAACATACGCTCAAACTCCTGGTCCATATCTTTTTGAACGGCTTTTAAAACATGATGGCCTTCACTTTGAGCCTCATTGATTCACATGTGATCTTGGTTCTGATTTTTCATTGCTATTTGAGATACAGAAATTTCGTCGATTCAAAGTGACAGCTGGTATACATTGTCCAAAATCTGTTCAAGCGTCCCGATTGTTGTATGCAACACAGACTTATATGATTGGTACGTCAATCCATGATCTAGCAAAAGCTTCGTTTCCTTTTCCTAAAACTCTAATATTGGATTCATAATCAAGCAGTCTGAGGATTGACTGCGCCATATTCGGCGCTTGCGAAAATATCTTAGCATAGAATGTCTTTCCTATTATCTGTTTTGGGAAGAAATCGAACGATAAGAGTTAGTTTTGGGTCGATTTATTTCCGTCATCGCCGGTATAATCCCGGATCGATTGTATACCGGCTTCTTCGTTCTTGTTTTCAGACTCGTGCTCTTTCGGCCAAGATGAGGGTTCAGAGTACTCCTTATTTCGGTTTTCCAGTTTCGCTGTCTTCTTCAGTCCATGAAGTTATGTGAGCTGCCACCACAATTTCAACACTTTTGGTAAATTTGTCTTGCAGCTACAAAAGTCATCGCACTAGGTTGCAATGCAGGAGCTCCAATTGGGTTTCTGATAGACCTGAACAATGGTTCCCTTCTATTACGTTTCATTGAGACATGCGGTTCGAAGTAATTACGTTCGTCAATTTGATTTTGAAGTGAATATGCTCCACCTAGGAAGAAATTTGGGATGAAGTATCGTAAGACTGGCTTCGGAATTATTCCAGAACCTTTGCCACATTGTTATGAACTGCAGCGACGCATAAATACACTTTGGAAATCCCTTTCACCATTAAATGTTATTTGCAGAGCTGGCCCAACATTTCTTCGTAAGATTGTGTTCAAGGTATGTACTATCTGACACCAGCTTGTTTGTCTAAAGACGACATTTTGGATCGTCTGATGGAATTCTTGTACGGTTTCCTTAGGGTTCTTCTGTTGAAATTTATTTTGCATGCGTTTAACATCGTTGTACATAGTGCCTGAGGCGAATATGATCCTCATGGCTTGTTTACATCCTTTCAGATAATCTCACGAGTCGATTTAGCTCCAAAACCATTCAAGGACTTCACCTAATATTTTACTAAGTGATCACGTGGAACGCAAGACTGAAGTGTGCCACTCCATCCAGGCTAAAAACCGTGGAACGGTTAACTCGCTTTGAAGCCTTTGGAACCGCACCTTCCATGTTTTCCCCTCCTGTCTCGACCTGGTGTGTTCCAGGTCAGTCAATTGAGGTAGTTTTGTAGATGTATGTGGGATTGGATTAAAGAACCCCCTTCCCAACCTAAACAAATCCAACTTGAAAAATTCATCCAAGGGGTATGTTCCTAGGTCTTCCAAAGTTGGAATGGGTGTTTTAACTGCACCTTGAGCAGGTTCTATGACGTACGATAACTTAGCCAGAATCTTTTCAGTCCAAAAATTATTTTGTATTTTAGTGTTTTTGCTAGAAAAAATCTTCGAAATAAATTACAACAAAAAATTATACAACATTACATAAAATACATACGAATAAATCTTGAAAAATTTTAAAATAAAATCTTTTTGATAAGAAAGAATGTTTTTTAATGATGTGATAGGCATCTATATCACATTCTAAAAACTTCTTGAGTCAATCCCATTCTTCCACTTGTCTATTATGAAATTTTACGAATTTCTGAACCTAAAACACTACCCATTTAGCGTAGACACTGAGGTCAACGCTGGAAAATTTCAAAATTACAAAAATTCGTAATAATTCATAATCCTCAAGTAGAACAATGTTTCAATAATTAATTTCTACCAGAAAACCCTGCCACATCGTATTGAGATTTATTTATCTAAATTGTTAGTGATTCAGTGCCTGAAACCACTAATCTTTTGGCGTATACATGTGTGAAATCGGTGTTGACAAATTACAGAAATTGATAAAATTTCATAAACACAAGTGGGAGAATGATAAAATTGATTATTTCTTCGAGTAATCGTCGTCATATCGTATTGAGATTTAGCTACCTAATTGCCTATTGATTCAAGAGCATGAAACTACTACCTATTTGGCCTAAACTACTCTGATATCGGCGCTGGAAACTCCCAAAATTACAGAAATTCGTAATAATTCATAATACGCAAGCGACAGAATAATAATTTATTTGTTTGTAAAGTGTTTTTTATTTATTGGATCGTGAGTTAGTGAATATTAATTGAAATTTTACAATTAATCGTTATTCGGAAAGATCACCTGAGTTTTTTAAATCATTTTTTCGGGCTGAAAGAATATTTTCTGGATGAAACGTAATTAGATTTGTTACTTTGTTGATAAAAAATTTTTCGGACTTGGTAAAAAAGTTCGGGATGCAACCCACGTTTTAATCATTTTGTTTAATTTTCGGGCTGAGAATTGCATTTATCACGGAATGTTTTTCCGCATTAAAAATAGTATTATTTCGTTTCTGGTTTCTGAGCCTGGTAATTCAATTACTAGGTTTTTTAACTCGCATGTCTTGTTAGAAAGTTAGTTTACCTTTAATTTTAATCAGTGACACTACCTTGCCCCCTACTGTTTTCGCTTCTTTTAAATACTCAGACGCTTTTAGGAACTTAGGTCATCCTCAAATTCTGCAGCACTCCTTGGCAGAGTTGAGAGAGGCTATAATTTAATGCTTCGCACTGCCGTTATTTTTGTGGAGCCATGTGTGGTTGACTAGTGCAAGGAATGAGTCGTGCCACTCTTTTCGCACTAACGCCTGTTTCAACTTTTGACTTACTTTTTCGCGAATTGAACATATCAAACGTAAAGTAATTTACTTATGTTACAAGTTCTGGTCATTTTAACTTATGTCAAAACACGAGACATTTTTCTTCAATAATTCATAAACTACTTGTTCATTGATATGCCATAAATATAAGTGTTATATTTTTTTTATTGCAGGAACGTTTAGAGGTGGTGTGGATATATTAGTACGATCTAAATTAGCCCTTGCCGATGGTGTAACAATGCAATTAACGGTACGATCAACGCATCCGGATGTGGCCGAAGTGGTAACGTCCGCAATTGGTTGAATCTATTACAGTGTACTCCATACAATACAATTTAGAACATTTGATTTCTTGAATTATGTATAAGAAAAATTTATTTTAAATGACCATCTTTTTAATTTAATTAAGTAATTATATAAACAAACATGATTAAAAATTAATTACCTAAATTTAATTCATTTTGTGAATCTAAAACAAAAACAATTGTTGGTAGAAACTTAAAAGTAAACAAATAGCTGGTTGGAATGCCTATTACCTAAATCATGATGTATTATTATTTTTTTGTTCTGTTTACTATTATTATTAACTTTATTAATTAAAATACAAAAGATAATATAATTATTAATTAATTCATTCATTCTTCATAATGAACCGATTTGTTTAATTTATACAATTTTTTTTCTACTCTATATTATATACAAATGTGTTTACTATTAATGGAAAATATTATATAAAATACATATTACGATAATAAAATACATATTTGACTTTTAACTTTAGTTTGTATGTAGGTAAATAGATGCAAACCATAGAATGGTTATTAATGCAGAAAGCTGGAACGAGTAATTAGTAACTACGCCAAGGTGTATAAAAAGGATTTAGATTTAAAAGAAGAACAAACAAATATGAATATAATTTACTACTTTAAAAAAAATGTAAAGTTATAGTTTCAAAAATATATTAAATACAATTATTTAAACGAAAAGTACTTATCATATGTAGTCTCTGGTTTTTATACGGCAATTTCGTATTGAAAACGAAGACTAGGAAGCTTTGTAACGTTTCAATGAAAAATTAACATCGGGCACGAGTACAGGACAAAACCAACTAGCGTTGGACTTTTAAAGCAAATTGCATAAGCTTAAGGTAAGTATGAACATATGGTTGCTGGGGCTCTTGTACTCTTATAAAATTATAAGTTTTTTTTACTGGCGGTAGGAGTAAGTAATCCCTTGTATTTTTATACCACTATTATGAATCTCACCTTACGTGTGCGCCACCGGGCGACGTGTCGTCACTGTAATTCACTTTTGAAAAACTTACAATTTCTTGGCGACACCAAATGAGAATCTAGGTTTTTGCATATTCTATGACATATACGCTTTGGCAAAAATGCCAAACTTACCTAATATTGAATTGACTTTTGAATTGTAAAAAATGACTTTTATAGTGGCAACAGAAAAAAATGGACTATATTATGATTCGCTACATCGACTACGTTTATAAGCACTCTCGTTGCTTTTACGTCGACGATTCATTCGAATTCGGCGAAACATTTATGTACACGAGTCTTTTATCTTTAGGTTGGTGATGTCAAACTTCCAGTTCCAATCCATGGCAACTTTGTTTCGTCGATTCGCTTGACTTCAACGATGCTACAGTTTTGGATGACGCAACAATAATCATCATCGATGAAGCTTAGATATATCGATATATTGCTTCATGAGATAATGGAACATGACCGGTGGATTTTCATCAGACATTGCCTGTAGTTCCACGAGTCTACCGAGCCGACAACAATGAAAGCTACACCAAGTCGAGTCCATTATGGCATTATTTCCGACACTTAACATGTCAGTCAATATGCGAAGCGAAGGTTAGCGAAAGCTCAATGATCTTCTACAAGTCGATGAACGAACTTTTCCAATAATTTCTTCCATTCGCAATGCTGAGGTAATCCAAATTCATCCGTCTATGATATAGGCAGCCTAATTGACTCAATATTTGGAGAAAATCCTGCAGAGCATAATAATGAACAATTATCGAACAGAGTAATCGTCGCTGCAATTAATGTTCAAGCTCTTGAAATGAATCGAGAAATAATCCGCCGATTACGCGATGAGTCTTCAATTTACTATACAGTGCCGAGCAAACAAACTTGTGTCATAGGAGGTTTTCATTGTGTGTCAAAGGGTCTGGTTACGGAACTCGTTTGGTGGTTGAGCAACTGTCCAAAACACTATCACATTATCCTGCGTCATTTGTCCTGCGACGATGACAATTTCCGTTGATTCCGGCCTTATAAGCCGAAACATACGATATGGTAGGAACCGATCTGCAACTTCCAGTATTCGGCCACGGTCAACTTTATGTCTCCTGTCGTTTTCTCGCAATGGGGCCATTATCAATTTTGTTTATATGAAGTTTTGAACTCCCGTCGCAGTAAATACGCAAGCGAGAGTTAAGATCGACGTGAATATTGAAGTGCGGTACGGAGCGCTTGAACAATAATGAACTGATTGTTTTCTAATGTCGTAGTTGCAATTAATCCCACACCGCTTGTGTGATTGCTGTCTTATTAGTTTAGTTTTTAACTTCGTCTGGTGAACTGGATCGTCCTGTCGAGAGCTTTAGATTTCTGAATTTCTTCATTTTTTAAGTATGACACCACATATTCATATTAATCTGTGATCATCTAAATTTTCATTTGCTATTCGCGTGCACTTGGCTTAAAATGTCGGATAGAACTGCACAGCTAAGTCTACGATCCCAGTTGGGTGCAACTGGATGCTTTTTATTTTTTGGTGTGTCAGAATAATCAAAATCAGTTCTAGTATTCTATTTCAGAAAAGGTTCCATATTTTCTATTTATAAACAGCGAAACAACATATGAACACTCCATTATCAAAAGATATTAAGAACGAATCAAAAGAAACGAATACAATTGGCGTCCCTGTGAAAGGACTCCTAATACGTTAGCATGTTTGTCTATGGAACGGTGCCCTGCAATAACACCCACAACCGCATAGTGATACGATGCCGCCTCAGTAATACCAGTTGCATCCGATTTGCCTAATTATTTCACATTTCGTACTTACATAGACTATTTTCATCGTACCAAGTTGTACTTTGGCGAGTGAGTTCATCTGCCTCTAATATTGGAGTGACTTGGTATCCATATCAGGTGGATTTTGGCGAACTCTGCAATCTCATTAATAGATAAGAGACAATTTTGAGCTACTTTCTAAGGTCAGGAAATGTGGTTTTATCAGAGAGAGAAAGGAATAATGATTTACTCTTAGTTCATCACAGAATGCCCAAGCCCTTCGATTTCAGTACTATATTAGTCACTCCTATCCTCTCTCGGAAATATCAATCCTGTATTATTAAACTTTCATGAGATGAAATTGATAGTTTCTTGATAGCCCTCTCCTGCCTGTTTACCGTGTATGGAAGCCTAAAGTTTCTTATTAAAAAAAAATTGACAACAACATTCACCAGAAAGACAAAAAAATATGGACTGGTAAATGATTAAATGACATTAGATCAGTTAGCTGTTACTGTGAATCTGAATCATCCCAACAATGACCACGACCGGTACCTAATTTTTATTTGTTCGAGCTGCTATTATTTTGTGAGGTGATATAGAGGAACTGTATGAAAAAAATTAAGTTTTGTAGAATTCAAACACCTTGAGCAGGATACCTTTAGGTCATGCACTGAATGAAATAGCACAATAGAAAATATAGTCTGGAACACTTATCCTGAATGACGTATGTTCTCTGTTGACACCACTAATTTATTTTTAAGTAAAATTGGATATCCTGATCTTTGACTACCATGAGATCAGGTTTATTGGCGTTGAGTCGAATATTATAGTTCGATGTGCAGCTTCATCAACATCAACTGCTATTATATTGCCGATTATCATTGATGTAGTATCCTCTGGAATAGCACAGCCGACGATTCTACCACTTTACCTGTCATAAGTGCCGGTGTTTTCCGTAAATCATCTGATACTACGCAGTTGATGGATGTGATGGTTTGGATAGTTCGTTGAGTGTGGATATTTCAGATAACGCTGGGGTTTCCCGTTTTTTCGAGGATAAATGCTTTAGACTTAGATCTAGTGACTCGTCCATTTTCTGTTGAATTATGTATCATGTCTTGTGATAAATTGAACACATACATGAGGGAACAAAGCATACATTTGGGCGACAGATAAAAGACTTGAATGCGATGGAGGCGAGTGACAATTTTCTAAGTTGAATAGTACTTTTCGGAAGTAAAATCGCAGCCAGTCGATCGGTAAAATGTAGAAAACAAAATAAAGTAGAAGTAGAAACAACTTAAACGGAATAACAAGCAATAATGCTTTATTCCGAAATATAGTTTAATTTTATTGCGATGTAAAGATTTTTGCTTGTTGCTTTTTTAAAGTTTGATTGTACAAGAATAAAGTTTGTTGTGTCACTTTAGGTGAAGCGTCTAGGTACATAGTGTCACGCATGTGTCACGTCACTTAAAAATTCATTTTAAATGGCACGATTTCTGCAAACAAATATCGGGCAATACTAATAATATCCCTACGTTGGATAGGATATATTGGTTGTCAAAAATTAAAATATTTACAATATTTTTGTGGCGCTTAAATTGAAAGAAGTAAATAGAATTGTAGTAAACAATTTCTATAATTAATTATTTAAGAAGAAAGTAAGATAAAAACCAAGAAGTGTAAAATAAGTGATGAAAACAGCATTCAATGTAAATGAAATTTTCCGTAATTGAGTTAAACAATACAAAACGTTATTGAAAATATGGATTTTTAAAAGCCGATTCAGTTTTTTAAAATGAATTTATTTTTAATTTTAACAAAAATTTTGAAAAAAATGTTCTTCAGTTTACTTTTCGTTGTAATTTATAAAAAATATATATTTTGCCAATTAAAATATGGCTTGAGAAGTCAATGTCATTTGATGTGGCTTTGTCATATCAAACGGCTTCACTCTTCAGTGGTACGAAAAAACAGATTACGTTTTCATGAACTGGATGTGACCAACAATTTTATTTTTTGGGGAACCACAATAACAAAGGTAACAATTTATTTCATTTTTCTATTTTATAAATAATTTATTTTTTATCTTATTTTCTAAACTTTTATTTATACATTAATAGAAAATTTAATTTTAAAATATATAATTAACGCAATAGGTTACATCCTATGTACTTAAAAAATGCCAATGCCTACTAAAAAAATTTAAGTTAGAAAAAACAAAAATGGTTTCTAACGTATCTTTGTTTTTTCTTTGAAAACTTGAATAAAAAATTGTACGAACCGTTTTTATTAACGACAGTGCATGCCCAACATAAAACTTTTGCCTTACAGAAAAGTATAAAAGGGATGATATTTTGAGGAGAAAAATTGTTCGATAGCTTGTGGTTACGGGAAAAGCTTAACTTTTGCCTTATGAAAAAAACAGTTTAAATTTTAAATCATTAATTTTCGGAAAAACTGGAATATTAGAAATTAAAATCTCAAAAGGATGACCTGTAATGTGCTAAAATTTAATAATTTAGGGAAATCTCAACAACATGACTATATTCAAGTAGAATGACGTGATACGGCTTCAACTGTATAGTCAAATCTCACGTAATCACTTTTTCCATGATCAATTTACAAAAACGCCTAATAATTGTGACGCAACTCCTGTATTTGGGGTGATATTTTCCATAGCCATAGTGTTTCAGTGATTGGCCCAATCACATTATTGGATGGGAATGTTAATGTGTCAAAGATGTTCTTTACTTTGCTGCGCGAGGCTTCTCTCTGTGTATTACGGCAGTAGTAAATAATAAGACAAATTTAAAGATAGTAGCAACTAATCTATGAAGAAAATTGAAATAAGAAAAGAAAAGGTGGGAGGAAATAAAAATTAAAGTCGATGAAAAATACACACTATGTCGACCAACTAATAACTCGTATTGTTTGTGAGGAAACTGACACAAAGGCAAATATTAAAAATTATATCATAAAAATTCAAGGCCAGGTATTTTAAGCTGTCACGTTACGGACATACAATTTGATCTACTTAATCATTATGGCCAATTATTTCTTCTTCTTTATTTAAAGCTGCGCTTACATTATCTCGTCGATGCCACCGACCACAGTATAGTATAGTTGAGAAAGTATTCATTTTTTAAGTTGACTGAATCCTAGATTTGTTACATTAAAAATCAGTTTCTTAATTTTTTCGTCAATGTGGTTAAATTTATATGCCGAATATAAAATATCACTCGCAAAAATCAAATCGAGTAATTTATCAATGCAATTTTATTAAATTTAGGTACTTTCAAAAGGGTTGTGTGAAATAGGTTCATTCCTTATATCTACCAGAACCTGCTTAGTGGTTCGGTCTTATACTCGTAGAATATGTTCTAGCCATTTCAGTCCACATGATTTAATGACTCCTACTATAACTGCTTTTTACACCTCTCTCATTTGTTGACCCGATCGTATGACTTATTATTCCCTCAAATACAGCAATTTCCTGGGTATTCAGCTACGATACTTGATGTTTTAACTACAGAAACTGAATTTTGTTGAATTAAACTCTCCGCGTAAAAGCCTTCTTGCGGTAATCATATATTTGGTTCCGAAAGTTTGCCTTCAATTTTTACCTTCTAATTTGAATCGCTTATCAATATTTGCACAAGATATCAATTTTGGTGGGATACCTAGGTAGAACACAACGTCCCAGAACTTGTTCTGTATGCTGTCTTACGGCTGTTGAAAGTCTACAAATCTACTGTGAACAGGGATGCCCTTTTCATAATTTTTCCTCAGAATGAAGGTCTGATCGATTATTGATTTGTTTGACGAAATCCACACTGTTAGCATGCAGCTGCTCATTGGGATATCAGTAATATTGCTGCTAAAATGTTGATCAAAACCTTATAATGAATATTTGACAAAGCTATCCGAATAAGTTCTTATAATTTAATTGATATAATTTTATATGTAAAGAGCAAATCAAAACCGTCTTCCACTCGCCTGGGGTTTCTTCAGTAGACGAAACAGCTAATACAAATTCGTACATCCGGTAGAACATTTGATCGCCACCATTTTTTACCATTTCGCATGAAATTCCATCTTCACAAGAGGTATTGCTGCTTTTCATTTTTGTCATCAAGCTGCGTACGTCATTTTATGATGGAGGAGTCATCTCAATGTTGATGTCGGACTGGTGCAAAGAAGATAATTCTTCTCTAGCAGATACTTGTGCAAGTCAATTTAAAATGCAGCAACATATTTCCGCCTTATTTATTTATTTATTTATTCCCTAACGAACATTTTGGGATCTTCACACCCCATTTTGAGCTGAAAAGCTCATTCGTACAAGGTGCGTAATTAATTATTACATC
Organism: Nephrotoma guestfalica; assembly: GCA_963691935.1. Classification (NCBI taxonomy): domain Eukaryota; kingdom Metazoa; phylum Arthropoda; class Insecta; order Diptera; family Tipulidae; genus Nephrotoma; species Nephrotoma guestfalica. Next base: position 223,991,750 of record OY829913.1, on the reverse strand, counting down.
TAAAATATTGATTTTGTTTCTTGTATCTAGGCTTGTACTCGTATGTGTATGTACTTCAAATTTTCATGCAGGTACTTTCTTGTATAACATTGGAAACATTTTCCGGCTACTTGAGGGTGCGTCATTCAACTGGCGAACACCGCTTCTCTCCAGCAACAGTAATGTACAATATTTTACAGAACCCAAACTGTACCGCTTCCGCACTTGTCTCCAAGTGTATGTTAACATACAACTCCCGATAAGGCCAGTTAGAAATTTAAATTATTTTTAACTAATTTAAATTTTTAAAATTGCGATTCAGGCTCACTACATTCCATGTTTTGAGTTTTAAAACGTATAGTCCTTAATTCGTATTTGTGGTTATTGTTGGAATTGCAATTTTATTTGAGGCATTGTTGAGGTTTCATAATAATTTGGTTTTCATAGGTTGGGTTGTTACATGACACTATGCCGCATATAAGCAGTGTCCTAGGCGTCCGCAAAATTTGCATCGTAGGACGAGCTGTGTGTAATGGGGCACCTTCTTGTTGGAACCACATATTTTGTAGGCCCAATTGATCCAATTCGAGCACAATAAAATTCCAACATGTCCGGATAGCAGCCACCAGTAACTGTTACAGCATTGCCTATAGCATCCTCAAAAATGATGCCGCCGGCCCAAATGGTGCACCATACAGTTTCTCTACGAGGGTGAAGTGGTCTTTGGTGTATCAATTGAGGGTTTTCAATGCCCCAATAGTGGCTATTCTGTTTATTAACAACGCTAATCAAGTCAAAAAGTGCTTCGTCATTCATAATTATTTTTTGTCAAAAATCGATTTTTGCCAAAAATAAAATGTTTTACTAATTGCAACACGTTGTTGTCTCGTTAGATACGCCATAATAAATTGTTATCGACAACACTTTACGAATGTGAAATGCAAACTGACAAATGTCATCCAAAACAAAATGGTGGCCAAACAAAATCGACCTGGAGCATAAAAAGCACTCTGTATATCCACTATTTTGCATGAACATTGTCCATGAGAAAACGATTTTCAACTATGATGGGAGCTGTTTAACCGTAATAAACAGGATTTTTTGCTTCGGTATGTGACAATGGATGAAATACGGATCCATCACTACACTCCGGAATCAAATCCACAATCAACTGAGTAGACAGCAGCCGATGGAAGGCGTCTGCACGATTAAAAACGCAAATATCGGCCTGTAAGGTTTTAGGCCAGTATTTTGGGATGAGCAAAGTATTTTATTGACTGACTAAAGGTTTCGAAAAAACGGCCCCAAATGCAATAGAAGAAAGTACTCTTTCACCAAGACAATGCACCTTGTCAGAATTTGTTAGTAACGATGGCAAAATTGCATGAGTTTTGATTGATACTCTATTCGCCGTATTCTCCTGATCTGGCCCCCCCAGCGACTACTATCTGTTCGCAGCCTTCAAAAAAATGCGCCAGGGAAAGAGATTTGGATTTATTTTGAAGCTAAAGATAAATTATTATACAAATAAAGCTTCGAAATGGTAAAGAAGCATTGGAATGAAGGTATCACTCTTGAAGGAAATTATCTTCATAAATAAAGACGAATTTAAAAAAAATGTTCTTGTTGACTGATCACGGGACTGATTGACCGACGAGTATGTGGATACACTTTGTTCGAACGATTAATAGCTGTTGAAGCATACATAAATTAATTTTCCAATATATTGCTATTACAATCTCGCAGAGCATGTGTTGTGTAGTCCTGTTACAAACTGCAGAATGGTGCTTACAGTACCAGGAGGTTTCTAAGAATTGTTGCTTCAAATTGTTTTTAAAACCCTATGTCGATCTTGGTCCTTTTTTATAATCCAAAAATCGTAAGTAAGAAACTCCACTTCGCTCCTAAACCTATTTCCTCTACCTTTATTGTTATGTTATGTTGTGATGATCACACCATTGATTAAGTGCTAAGATCACTAAACCAAACCTTTCTTTTGGGGTACAGACGTAATGGCTTCAGCTGTCCTGGAGAATATCGGATGCTTGCCTCTTTCGACCGCTTGATGAATTTGGAATTCTACCCCTTTTTGGGTAAGAGAAGGCCAATAATGGGCAATAATGTCTTACACTTTACTCTATACATGATTTAACCATAACAAAATCCACTGCCCAAGTTTTCGTAATTTATAAGACTTCGTGCAAAACGAGATTTTGTTCACAATTAAATTTAGCAAGAATTCTATAAAGCACAAGAGATCATATATCAACATTATCTGTTTATCTGCAATAACGGATGACAGGTGCTTATGCAAACAAAAACGAAATCAAATGCACCCATCGTACGACAGAACAACTTTCGTTTTCAACAACAGGCGTTTTTCATAATATAAATCAAACTGCACTGATATATAAATTAAATACATTAAAACTGTCAAAGTTATTGGCACGATATATGAGCCGGGAATTGAGAAATTTCACTTTTTGTGTTTGCTCGATGGCTAGAACCACAAATGGGCCCAAATAAAAGGATCAGGGGAATGTAAGATCTTATTTAAATTCCTTTACGCGAGATGGTTCAATTAGCCCCTAGCTCTAATACAAATTTGAACATCCGACAAGAAAAGATATTTATCGTTTACTTCCACCAAAGATGCTTTAAACATGAAGCGTTATCAATGTCATGCCAATAAGCAAAAATTATAAAAGATTATCACTTATCTATATGTAAGACATAATAGTTGTTGTTGTTTGTTTTAAATCGAATTTGTTTGCTTTTAATAATCATTTACCTGCGCACGTTGTTTATTTTTCCGATCTAATTTATGCATGTTTTCAAGATAGTTGTTACTTGTTAATAAATTAATCACTTTTTTATGTTTTTTTTGTAAAGTAATTTTTTTTATCTTACATTCACAAATCACAATTTATAACTCGTACCCATATACAAAGATTATTATTTTAATTATACTTAATAGTTAAAGTGTAGTCTCGTAAGTCTTTATAAATATTATTTGTATTTTTAAATATTATATACAAAATATTAAAATATGGACAGCTTAACACCTTCAGAACCAGTTTTTATAATTATTATCGCAGGTTAAATATTTTCTGGATGCCAGTATGATACATATCGTATAATGGTCAAATTATGCAGTATTTATGCAAAATCTTAATGATTAACAAACCCCTCATTTCTTCATTAATTTTATTCCTATTTTTTGATCTGAGTTTGATGTAAGTAATATTGGAACTGAATCGCCGTTTTTCATGTTAAATTCTAACCGCTTGACCTGTAAAATCCAACCAACGGCCAAAATCACAATGTTTACGTCAAAATTGTATTATTCCATTATTATTTTTCAAGGTAGTATAGTATGTATCTGAAAATGAGAAATGAAATTTGTATCAAGTTCCATTGAAAATTTCCATCTTGGGATCCGAGACAGTTTGCCGAATGTTGGTTTTTTATATCTGACTTTAAATCATATATATGTTCTTACTATTAATGTTAAAACTTTTAAAAACATTTTGTCTCTTTGAATTAAATATTACAGATTACCAAGATTTTCAAATACACTAGCAAAAATTAGCTGTCACAAGTTTCGTCTTGAAAATAAAAAATGTCCCGGTCTATATAAAATCGTTCAGTGAATTGTCATTTTCTGTTAATTTTTGTTTTCGGTGAACTGTCGTTTTCGGTGAATTGTCGTAGTAATATACCGAAAACAATGTACCGATAATATTATGCAAATGGTTAATTGAAACTGCTCATATTCTGCAAAATAGCTGATTTAAATGGAACAAAGCAAACAAATTATCGATTTAGGGGAATTACGAGGAAGGCATTTCTCTATAGTTTGTTATGAAATACAGGGTCTTTCAAAAGTCGCGCCTAGATATTTTTATTTATTTTTGTGTTTTTTATTTTTTATAAAAGTATGGCATTTAACAATTATATGTGAAAACTGACATCATTTAAATGTCCACCACGGGCACGTCTACAGGCTTCTATACGAAAATCAAAATTTTTAAGAACTCGCTCACACATTACCGCATTAAGTTCACCAATTTCTGTCCGAATGTTGTTTTTCAGCTGTGCAATTGTTGTTGGTTTATTCACATAAACTTTACTTATCAAGAAACCCAAAGAAAGTAATCTAATGGCGTTAAATCGCATGCTCTAGGTGGCCAGTTTATGTCACCAGTTTATGTTCTGCGTTGATAATAATCTGTTTATTTTAATTTTTGTGTTAAATGAATTTTGTAAAGATGCAAATGCAAATCCTTATGTAAAATTCGCCAAACAGTCGATATATGAATGCCTGATTCCTGAAAAGTCGTGATATCGATGTTGAAAGTTCCTCCGTGACACTTTCATCCAAGCAGCAATGTTCTCACTAGAACGTAGACTTTCTGGTCTGCCAGACCTTTTTCGATCCCCGACAGAACTAGTTTCTTCTAATTTTTTCACTAACCTTTGAATTGTTGACTCATTTGGGCGATTGTGTACACCAAAAAATCATGAATTTTACGATACGTATTTTTTAAAGATCGACGATTTTCATAATAAGTTTGAATAACTTTAATGCGTTCTTCTTCAAACATCATTAACATTGTACGTGACTTTTGAAAAACCCTTTACAATTCAACTGTTTAAAAATTGGAATTGGGAATGCAATATGCGTTCTCATTGTGGCGAGCCTGTTGAGTCCCATTCAAATTGGATAATTCACGTTCGAAACTTATTTCGGTAATTCTTCCCGTTGAATTATTACCCAAATCAATAACAAAATGGAAAGAATTACCGAAATAAGTTTCGAACAAGAATTATTCAATTTGAATGAAACTACAAGTTTTGAATATGGTTTTGAGCAATGGTCATTTGAATGAAAAAACGCTATTTTTTCTAGAGAATGGATTGATTTTTAGGAAAGTTTTTTCTGTTTCAATATTCATATTGGAGTACGGGATTGACAGCCTCCACTAAGTACTCATTAATGGATACGGGCGTACTCTGGGCAATGTTTTGTAAAACGAACGGTTGTGGTACCCAATCCCTTCGTAGTACTGAAGCAGAATAGCTAATTAGTCAATCAAAACTATGCAATGGTACAAACAAAAGGAAATAATACCCCAGGTGGTACACCAATATCAACATTGGTAAATCCGCTCTCTGTGGAGACTGGCCCTATGGATTCTGGGGAGGGCCATATGTTACATTATCAGAGAACATCAAATCTGTTCCATAGAAGACCAAATTTACAAAGATCACCGATAAAGAAAAATAGAAGCAACTCGGTAGCTAACCAAGCCGATACTTTTTCTAACGATATACCTAGACAAACATTACACGAAATAAGTGAGGCCACCGGAAATTTTACTTTGCAAATAGCCGAATCTAGTAAAACAACTATTGACTAAACGAAATTGAGTATCTAAAGCAAGAAAAAGAAAACCTAAAAATGAATCGGGATTCAAAAGAAGTTTGCGATATAGGAAGCATAGTACCAGACAAAGTCATCTATTCCACTGATGAAGATGAATTACAAAGAGAGACGGACTGGATCCTAAAGAAGAAAAAACAGTCCAGGAAGAGTAAGAAAAGAAAATCTGAATCGTCACCTGAGGCTGAGCAATTAAATGGTAGGGGACAATCTAGTCCAGATTCAAACGTTGCTCTACCCAAAGCCAATCAACCAAAAGGTAGTAAATCTACCAAGAACATTACACCAAATTTGGTGCAACCGAAAGGAAAATCACTCTCACCAATAAATATTGTGGGTGTAACTAGTCACCCAGAAATTCAGTCACTGATGAAATCGGTTACTGACAAAGACCATAAGGTAACAGCGTTAAATAATGACGTTTGGAAAATTAATACTCTTGGCTCAGATACTTATAGAACTTTATCTATGAAATTGAATGCTGAAAAGTATCAGTGGTTCACTTACGAGAACAAACAGGCCCGACTTATGAAAGTCATGGCAAGAGGGTTGCATTACACTTGCTCAAGCAAAGAAATAATGGAATACTTACAAAATAAAGGTCTTAAAATACTATATGATGTGAAAATTGTTAAAAAGAGAGAATAGAAATTCAGGAAGGAAACCAAATTATCAGTAAAAGGGGACTCCCTCTTTTTATGCTAGTATTTGACAACAAAGAGAATGTTCAAAACATTTATGGAATAAAAGGAATCCTTAACATGAAGATGAAAATTGAACCAATGAGGAGAACCACAACACGCATACCTGAATGCAAGAAATGCCAGACATTTAATCACACCCAAAGATATTGCGGCCAGAGATGTGCCAGCCAAGTGTACAAATTGTAAGGGCCAACATCCGGCTAATTATCGAGGCTGTGAGGTTGCTAAATAACTACAAAAATTAATAGATAAAACAAGAAATTAACCGCAAAATTACGAAAATCGAAGGGTTCAAATATCAAATCAGATGGATCAAAACCCACAACCAAGCAATACAGGGCAAAGAAGTTCATTTGCGCAGATAGTGAAAGGTTTGGATTCAACCAAACATATGGGCTCTGAAAGTAACCAAATTATGGAAAACATTATGAACAGCATTGAGCTATTACAAAGCGGCTAGATAACCAAAGTAATCTGAACAACATGATACTTGATCAACTGAAGAAAATGAAACTCCTCAACGCAATCCAACAAAAAATGTTAATGGAAATGGAAATGCGAATGGAATGGAATGCGAATGGCATTATGCAACATATTCCAGAAATAGAAATATTTTTAAATTCAGAAAAAATCGACATTTTCTTAATATCTAAAAGCCATCAAGTTACTTGTAAATCTTCGTTTGTTAAAATATGGGGTTATAACTTATATCACTCTATTCATCCAGCGGAAAGAGCAAGAGGCTGTTCGGCATTACTAATAAAATAAAATATAAAACACCATTTAGAATCAAATATCGAAGAAGAAACAATGCAAGTCATTACTTTAAGGATCCAAATTAAATACAGACAGCTTACTGTCTCTGCAATATATTGTCCTCCCCTGCATAACTTGAAAAGGGAGGACTACCTTAAACTATTTAAATCGCTTGGACGTGATTTTATTATTGGAGGTGACTTTAATGCGAAAACACCTATTGGGGATCTAGACTTCCGACGTCAACAGGTAAAGAATTGCTTCAAGCAGGGCGGACATCAAATGTGAATTTTTCTCTGGTGGTTCCCCAACATACTGGTCCAGTGACGAAACGGAGATACCTGACCTAATAGACTTTTATGTCGCAAGAGGTATACCCCAGAACTACATTCACATTGAAGCCAGTAATTCTCTAGTATAGGATCATTCCCCGGTTATCATGACAGTCAGTGAAATGGTAATTCAAAGGCAGAGTGCACCCAGATTAACAAATTCAAAAACAAACTGGGATCTCTTTCGTGAAATATTGGAGGAAAAAATCAATCTTCAGGTACCGATAAGAAATCCCCACCAGTTTGAAGATGAATTAGAACAGCTCAATGAAACAATTCACCATGCTGATTTGGCAAGTACCCTCATTATACAAAATAAGAAGAAGCTTAACATATCCTAACCAATGGAAGTTAGAGAGTTGGTAAGACAAAAACGACGGGCACATAAAACCTGGTAAATAACTAGAACACCGGAGAACAAAACAATTCTTAACAATTTAGGTAGCAGTCTCAAATCTCTTCTTAAAGAAATTAAAAATGCATCAATCAACAGATATCTAGTTAGCCTAACCGATGAAAAATCATACAGGCCAATTTCTTTGCTGCCAATTATGTCAAAACTCTTTGAAAAATTATTAGTAAAAAAACTTAAACCAATAATTGAGGACCGACAACTAATTCCTCCACATCAATTTGGATTCAGGGAAAAGCACTCCACAATTGAACAGGTTCATAGAATCACCAGCGTTATTGAATGAACGTTAGAACGCAAACAAGGATGCTCCAGCATATTTCTGAATGTCGCCCAAGCATTCGATAAAGTCTGGCACAGTGAACTGGAATTCAAGCTGCATAGAGATGTGCTGAGGCAATTTTATGCCATACTAAGATATTATTTATCCAATAGACATTTTCGTGTGAAATATGAGGATGAATACTCCGAACTAAAGAAAATCTCTGCCAGTGTCCCGCAGGGGAGTGCCTTAGGACCAATCCTGTATTTATTATATACAAGGGATATTCCAACAACAGATGAAGGAACCATAGCCACCTTTGCAGATGGCACAGCAATCATGGCCATTGGAAGTAATGTCGCTGATGCAACGCGCAAACTCCAGAAGATTACCAATGCGGTTTGCAACTGGACTAAGCCCTGGATAATCAAGCTTAATGAGACGAAATCCACGCATATTAACTTTACATATCAAAAGGCTTCCCATCTGCAGATATTAATTAACTCACGACCGGTGCCATATGCAAACAAAGCTAAATATCTGGGCATGACTCTCGATGCCAAGCTCAAGTAGAGAGAGCATGTCAAAAAGAAAAAAGAAGAACTTAATATTAAGTTTAGAAAAATGTATTGGCTCATAGGTAGAGGCTCTGAGCTTACAATATACAACAAGCTGCTGCTATATCGGCAAATACTGAAGATATTTGCCGATGGACCTACAGTATTCAACTCTGGGGATGTACTAAGCAAACAAACGCCAAAATGATACAGACGTTTCAAAATAAGGTTCTCCGTAGCATCGTAAATGCTCTGTGGTACACAACTGAACTGTACACAAATGAAAACCTTCACAGGGACTTACAGATGGATTATATCAAAGATGAAATAAAAAATCATGCCGCCAAACACGAAATAAGGCTCCAGGAACATGGAAACCCCTATGTTCGCCATATGATAGATAACCCTGTCGTTGAAAGAAGACTTCAAAGAGCGAGGCCACTTGACCTAGTAAACATACCAAATTAAAATTATATTAGATTATATTAAACAGGTTTAATTAATTTTGGGACTAACCATTGGGTTTCACCCCAACAAATCAGAATTATTTAACAAATTTAAAATTTGTAAATGTGAAAGATAAATTGCTAGATGATCACAGGCTCAGTTGTAATTAATAAAGAAAAAAAATATTCATATTGTTGAATTGTTTCAAGATGGCTGATTTTCATTAGTTGCTTGTACTTTTTTTTGTTATTATTGGCACACAAGCTTTTTTGTTTTTACAAAGTCTGGTGCTGAAGGACCATAAATTATGAAGGATTTCGCCTCTTAAATGGACTACGAGTAACCTTTCCTATTTTACGAACGGCGTGCTGAGAGAACTGGAACTTAAGGTGAATTCACCTAGTTTACAGAGGTCGACATTAAATGTAACCATTTTGTTGGTGATGCGAAATATACCTTCTTATTAATTACAACATACCAAATCGTTTTCAACGAATTCGAAGTTCATTAAATAATCATGTTACCCAAACACACTCAAATAGCCAGGTTAGATTAGCGTTAGTAAAGTACTTGCATGTACTTCTAGCTACTCATAATTACTCAATCAAAATTTTGGTTTTCTTATGTTTTACTTCTAACTAAACAATTTGCGTTCCATTGAACATCTACTCACAAGTACTTGCAAGTACTTTGCTAACGCCAATGGAACCCGGCTGATATCGTTTCCCAAGCTGAAAAAGTTTGGAAAACACACAAGGCCATTAATAATATTATAGCCTTTGATTTTAGATGGCCATTGAAGTTAATTGTGCGGAACCATTACCACTGGAGGTCGAATGAAGTCTTTGCTGCCTTTTTGAAAACTGGTTAGTGAAATGTAACAAATCCATTTCCAAAATGATTGAGATACATTTAATGATTAAACAAAAATATAAATGGGATAATTTATGAATGGGATAAAATAAATAATTTATAATTTAAAAACCAATAAACCAATTCAATTTCAATTGGTAAAGTTACATCGTCCTTCTTCCTCGAAAATAATGTGTTGTGTTCTAGAGGTTAATTAATTAATATAATTTTTAAAATTAATGAAACTTATTCGAATCCGTTAATCTATCAACTTATATTAAAATCTCATTCATTACAAACCCCGATTCATTTCAAACAGTTGGAAGAATGCTTTAATTATATTCAAAATAGTATTTCCTAAAACCAAAATCACATTTGTATTTAGAGACTTTTCAATCGTTGGTAGGTGAAGTAGGTGATCTTCACATAAGACATTGCAACCTTATAGGTTATGACTTAATTACTGGGCAAATTATGTAAGCCATTCCTGAGAAACGTTTTCGTAAATTAGTTCAAATAATTAGTGCAGCCTTCAGATTGCATTATGTTCCACATCAATGGAAGGTGCCTGAAGTAATTATGATTCCTAAACCAAGTAAATCAGCAAACGATAAAAAATCATATAGACCGACATCACTACTTCCGATCATATCAAAAATATTTGAAAAACTGTCGCTCAAGAGACTCAATCCGATAACAAAAGAGAGATGTACTATACAGTTTGAACAAGTTCTCAGAATAACGGATGTCATTGAGGATGCACTTGAGAATAAGAAGATATGCTCCAGTATTTTCTTAGATGTAGCTCAAGCTTTCGACAAAATTTGGCACCTAGGTATTGAATTTAAACTGCATCAAAACCTGCTTAAGCAATTCTAGCAAATTCTTAAATCCTACATAGCAGATCGACACTTCAAACTTGAAAACGAGTACTCTGAGCTAAAAAGGATTTCAGGTATGTCACAAGGTAGCGTACTTGGACCTATTCTGTAAATTCTTTTTACGAGAGACTTAGCGAATATTTAAGGTACTACAGTAGCAACATTTGCAGATGATACAGCTATCTTAGCAGTTGGAAAAGGTACATCGAAAGCAACAAGTAAACTTAAAAATGCAGTTATCACAGTTAGCAACTTACAAACCAAAATGTAAACTGTATTTCCGTGGTTCTCAACTCAAACCAAATTCCTTATACCCCTAAATACCTAGGCATGACCCTCGAGGCTAAACATTAGAGGAAAGAACACATCAAAAAGAAACAGATGAATTGAAGGTCAAATATAGGAAAATGTTCTGGCTCGTGGGTAAAAGTTCGTATCTCACAAAACATAACAAATTGCTTCGGTACAGGCAAATGCTAAAACCAGTATGGACCGATGGTATCCAACTTTGGAATTGTTCCAAGAATACCAATCTACTAATGATACAATGGTTCATTAGGAATGTCAACCTTCATAGGGACTTGAAGATGGAATATGTAACCGAAGAAATAAAGAAACATACAAGGAAACATATACAGCGATTATCCCGATATGAAAATGTAGGTGTCCGTTGTATGTTGGACACCATCAATGGAGTGAAGCGGCACCAACGTCAGAAACTGCTGAAGCTTGGCAGTTCTTATTAGAATAAGAAATTCATCATAAACCGAGAAAGTAATTTAAGATAGATAAATTACTAGATGATCTCTGAATCAGTTGTAACATTAAATACTCGTAAATAAATTTAAAAAACATTTGTATTAAAATCCCATATTCAACATACACATTTAGTTTCATCCCAATTGGTAAAAATTGGGTTAATTATTTAAATTGGCCTTATAAAATTATAGAACTAAGCCATATTTGGTCATGGTAGAGAAATTCTATTAAAATTGGCCACTTTGTTTTTTTTTAATTTTATTATATATTACGACTGAGTCATGTACCCATTTAGTAATTTACATTGCATGATAAAGTATATGATTAGTTGGCATAATCAAGTGATTATCCCCAGTTACGTGTCACTCCTTCTCAGTTCTTTCGCATCAATAAGTCTACTGATCTCCTGGTCGCGATAAGTCTAGTGGTTTGGTTCTTTGCAGTCTTCTTGTTGGTGTGGTAGTCAGCATATAGTGTATGCCCAGATTTTCATGCTGGTGCAGACGTTGTAGGTGTTTTGTTGCATGATGCTTGATTTCATCTTAAGATCTCGATGGAGTTTGTCGTTTCGAATGTACCACTGTGCATTAGCAATGCATCGCAGGCTTTTATTTTGAACTGTTTGTATGATTTTAATATATGTTTTCTTGGCCCAACCCCAGAGTTGGCTACCATACAGGTTTCAGGATTTGTTTGTACAACAGCAGTTTGTTATGGATCGCTAGTTCAGATTGTCTCCCTAAGAGCCATTGCACTTTTCTAAATTATATGGTTAGTTCTTCTCTCTTCTTTTTTATGTGTTCCTTCCATCTAAGTTTAGCATCTCAAGTCATGCCGAGGTATTTAGCAGTATTTGCATGCAGTACTACTATCGAGTTTATCTTTATTGGTATATGATTAACTTTTAGATTTGTAAAGTTCACTTGGATTGATTTTGCTTCATTTAATTTAATTCGCCATTTCTTTGTCCAATTGCATATCAGGTTAGTAGCCTTCTGTAATTTACAAGTGGAGTCATTGATGTCCTTTGTTGTTGCAAGTATTGCCGTGTCGTCGGCAAAAGTCGCCATAATTACGATATAGGAGATAAAGGATTGGCCCAAGAACACTCCCTTGTGGTACTCCTGCTGTTATCCTTTTTAGTTGCTGCTATGTATGATTTTAGAATTTGAAAAAAATGTTCTGGAAGATCTCGACGAAGTTTGAATTCTAACCTTTGGTGCCACACTTTGTCGAATGCCTGCGCTACATCAAGGAATATAGTTGAGCATATTTGTTTGCTTTCTAGTGATTTCTCGATTACATCAGTAATTCGATGTACTTGTTCTATCGTAGAATGTTTTTCCCTAAATTCAAACTGATGTGGGGGAGTAAGATTACTTTCTTCGATAATTGGTTTTAGTCGTTTAAGCAGAACCTTTTCAAATACATAGTTTCGATAATATCGGTAGCAGAGAAATTGGCCTGTATGAAGCTTTATCATTCGGAGGTTTGTTCGGCTTAAGTATCATAATTATACTTCTGCAACTTTTGTCTTGGTGCATATCTTAGTCGAAATACTGCATTAATTATATGCACTGTTTCCTCAACGCTTTCTTATCTGACTTTTATTATCTGATCCGTTATAAGATCATATCCTGGAGCCTTATACACATTCAGATTATTCTTGATTTCCCATTTTAGTTCTTTCAGTGTTACAGGTGTATTTTCATTTCATCCTGTTTGTTTATCGGGATGATATTTTCCTCTTCCGTTTGTTTGGGGTAAGGTTGGAATGCCTCTTCAAGGTGACTTGCAAACAAATCTGCTTTCTGTTTAGCATTTCGAGCCCAATTTTCTTTATTTTTAATTGGATGAACCTGAAGTTTGGGTCTTTTAAGAATCTTAGTTCCATAATGAATAATAAGTATCTTTTTGCCCAGTTAGAGTGCTGAGATATTTATTAACTGACTGATATTTAATGCCTTTTATTAGGTTTTTTAATTTGTTGCACACATTGTTAAATATCCTCTTATTTTCCGGGTTTCGATGTTTTTGCCATTTCTTCCGTGCTTTTCTTTTATTTTTAAGAAGTTCTCTCACTTCCTCTGGATAGCTTGCGTTTTATTTCCTTACTATTATTAGGAGTGCTTTCCTACGCAGCACTTTGGATATTATGGATCAGCTTATCTAGTTCGTCTTCTATTTCGGCTGGTCCCTGTATTGGGTTCTGCAGAATAATTCTTTCTGTTAAATGTGTTTTAAAGAGATCCCAATTGGTTTTGGAGCTCGTTAACCCGTAAAAGGCCAATAGGTTGGTGTACCGCCTGAAACTCGCATTTTAGTTGTTTGCCTGCTGCAAATAGTTATTTTCCTTTAGCGGTCGTTAACCGTGATCCCCAATAGATATTTTTTGCATTATAGTCACCTCCAATAAAGAAGACACTTCCTAGTGTTTTGAGAAGATTAATATAATCCACTTGTTTGAGATTGTATCTTGGAGGGCAGTATATTGCTGCTTGGATGTATTGCATGGTAGCAATTATATCCTTTTATTTGACAGAATGAAGTTTTGGTGAATTGGGTTTCTGATATGAGACATATGTCTATATTAGGCATGTTAAAAAATATTTCTAGTTCTTGAATGTGATGCAATAGCCCATTTGCATTCCAGGTTACAATTCTTATTGTTTTATTCATTTCATTTTGTTTATATTTCGATTTTATATAATTTATATTTGTGCATAAGTAACGTTTTCATTTACTCGGCCTCTGTTTTGTATGTTGAGATTAGAAGTTGACGATTTAGGTTCCGTGTTTTTTTTATAGGTTATACATGTCTTGATGTATCTGGTTTGCGTGATTTATCTCTACTGCTACTTCACATCCTCTGTAGTTGGCTGGATGCTGGCCTTTACAGTTGATACACTTCGGTGTTGTATTTCGGGGAACTGTGCAGTCGTTTCCAGCGTGTTTTCCTGCACATTTAACACATCTTGCTTCGCGATGGCAGAACTTTTGTGTATGATTATAATCTTGGCAGTTTTTACATTGCGGCATTACTCGAGTGACCTTTTTCGGTCGAGTGACCTATTTTAACTCTGAGGTTGAGGATATAATATTATAAATATTTTCGATTTTTTCTTCATTGTCGAAGGTTAGCATGAAAAGTGGGAGTCCTCTTCTCATGATTTCAACATTTCCTTGACTATTTTCTCGTCTCTGTTATTATTTTCAGGCCTTTGTTTTGCAGGTCCTCAATATTTTCATCTTTTGAACAAGTTGGATGGAGATCTCTTGCCGTTACTTTAATTGATCGATCATTTTTATCCCCGTAGGTATACCACTGGTGACCAACAGAATTTAATTTGCTAGCTAGAGCTTTATAATTTTCAGGCTCTGTTGTGTTTATTTTCCAAATATTAATACTGAGCGATATTACTTTGTAGTCATTTCGTACTACTTCTTTCATCAGTTTCTGAATACTACCGTTATTTGTTATTCCTAGGATATTGATCGGGGGTGGAACCTGTTTCTTCTTTCCTGGCTCATGCACTTTTGGTGCAGTAATTGCATTGACAATTTTAATGTGGGTTTGAATTGGCTCAACTTCTGGTGATGATTTAGCTTTCCTCTTGCTTGGGTTGGTTTCTTTTCTTGGTTTCTTATTTGCTCTCTAGGATTTCTGTAGTATCCAATTGATTTGCCTTTCAAGCTCATCTTCATCCGTGTGATATTCGTCTAGATCTGTGAGCACTTGAAATTGGCTGTTCAATAATGCTGAGTTGCCTGCGTTTTTATTTTTATTTACTGTTCCCTTTAGCATAAGGTTTTCTTTCTTTAGCACAGCAACTTCATTGTTCAGCTGCGCTATTAATTTCTCCATTTGTTCAAATTTATTTATTAACTCGGCGTTGTTTATTATGACTGTTCGTGCACTGGGCATGGCTTATCAGAAGTTGGCTCGAAATTTGTATGCTTGATAGAAGAGATATTTTCCTTCTCATTGATACGGTCACATAGTGCGGTACTCTCTGGCGGTGGAGTTGATTGTGGTGTTCTATGAAGTTCCCTACTTCTACCAAACGGCCATTCATTTATCGCTTGTGCCGTGCTTCCAGTAGTACTAGAAACAGGATCAGCCTGGTTACTTACCGACGATTTCCTTTGCAATGTCGCGTTGCTCCCTCCAGAATGCAGCCCGATAAATCGAGGTGGGATTTAGAATCTGAGTTCAGACCCACCTGGAGTATGTTAATGTTTATACCCGACATTTCAATTTTTTGTTGACTATCTGCTATACTGTTACTCTACTACGTAGGGATTGGATACCAAAACCGTTCGATCTACAGTACATTGCCCAGGATGCGCCACGAGGAGGCTGTCAACTAGCATCTTAAATTGGCCACTTGTTGCTGTTTTGCTTAACCTCAAATATTTCTTAAGTATCCGCTTGCAAAATATGTTCAGTGGTTTTTGCGTAAGTTCCTCTTTGAATATAAATTATAGATATTGAGAAAGATGAACGCAAGGAGTAGTCATACAGAAGGTTTGCGAGATCGATTTGAAGCGAAAGTGGATTGTGGAAAAATAAATGAGTGGCGATTAAAGTGAAAACTATTGTTGTAGTGTTATAAAAATTTTAAGTGGCCAGTGCGGGTGATTAGTGTCAATTAATTTCTAGTATCTCCGGAAATTTCTTAACCGGCAATTGATATGTATTTACAATTCACTTATACGAGTCAAATTTAACAGACTAATTCATAATAATAAGTTGAAAAGTTGAGCGCCTAGGCCTAGAAAGATTAGAATATATCTTAGCCCCACTCCACAATTGCGAGGTTCAGACTGTTTTCCTAACAATACAACTTCGTCCAATCGTGCCGTTAGTAGTAATTATTTATGTAAAAGCCATATTTTGACTATACACAAGCTGAAGCAAGACATTTCGATTACACATATACTGGAATCCTTGGTGCCCCATAGACATACATATAAGATAGTTCTTATATCCGTAATCCGTACAATAAAAAAGATTAATGCTGATCATTTTTAAATGTGTATGAACTTAATGTTAATGCGAAACAAATTAATCAAAACACATAACAAATTGAGGTTACCATTGGAAATTCATTACAAGAATAATAAAAGGGGTTTAAATTCACTTTCAGCAAGAGAAATTGAGTAATTTGTAATTAAACCTATGATGAAAAACTGTTTGTAGGATTCCCCAAGCGCTTGTACTTAAAACAATTTTAGTTGATAATCTATGAACGGAGATTGATTGAGAAACATCCGGCATTGAACGATTATAAAACACAGAAGGTCGTTAGGAACTCAGTACTCTTAGTTATTTACTCATCTCTATTGAAATAATTAATTTTTAACGACCTTTTGCAAAGATCGTAAACGTCGTAAACATCTTTCATCATTTATGCTTTGATTCATTTTATAAGATAAATATTATTTATATTAGTTGTATGTAACTTAAATTGAAGATAATTTGAAAAGCAAAAAGACGTATGTACTAGAATAATTTTTGATGCGGCAACCGGCAAGTACTTCTAATTATTACTTACACCCGTTATTCGAATTAGATTTGTTTAGATTGTTCTTGGCACTATGCCAAATTGTTCTGGGTTAAATTATATTATTTAAATACAAATCCGGTTTGTATATGCAACCGTGACCTATATGCAAATTGTATTATTTATGTTGTTATTGTGTGCTTCAAGTGACCCAGACTCCCGAAAATTATTTCTTAGGGTTATACTATCCTTAGGCTGATTTTGAATAAATATAATTTCCAAATTAGAGATAGGTTCATCACCTTGTGGTGGTCATTTTTTGACAAACTGCTCTTTGAAATTATGCCCTTCATAACTATTATGAATGATTTGAACGAATCGAGTGCCGAAAACATTTACGTTTTGGCATTCTTTTCCTTAATTAGCTTTCATCATCATACAATTTTGGTTTCTGGTTAGTGACTTTTCGTGTACGGGTAGTCAAAATCACTACAAATTGAAAATTTGATCTCATTTATCATCGAGGCAAATGCCGCAAGTGATATCAAGATAGTTGAATGCTCCTGAGCTTCCTGAAAAGGAATCCGCCCCTACAATACGAGTATGATAGCCAACAAATTGAAGCCAATGTAACTACAAGCCTGTTTGCTTTAAACGCGCTTTTTTATTGTACGAGTATATCATTAAACAAAACGTTTTGTCTTACATTTTGTTTGGGGGATCGGGAGGGGGGGGGGGAGATAGGCATAGTGCTTGTTTTAGCAAAACTATGAATTAAAAATACCCAGAAAAAGTTTTTTGTAAAATCAATCAACACTACGAACATTCTAAATCTCTAAATAGAGTATCAAAATAAAAAGCGATACACAAGTATAAATTATATTTACAAAAACTTTGCTAAAAAGAAATAACATCACACGTCTTAACCTGGAGCTTTTCTGGTACTTAAATTATTATTGATTTCATTTTTTAGTTCCAATAAAATCACGTGAAGTCATCTGAAGATCTTTGGATTAATTTCTTATGTGATACGACAGTAGTATTATAGTGTGTTGTTTGTCTCGGTAACCGTTGGAAAGTCCCTGCCAAACGTGTTTATCACTTCTAGCATTTTGGATCTTTTGAACTCGTTCGTTGCTTTCGAAAGTGAGTAATCGTCATCCTTTAGTACAGGAAGACCTCGGAGTCGCTTATTCATGCTTTTGTTCTTTATTTCCTTTATAAGTAGTTTTTGTTTGTTGCACTGAAAATTGAGGATATTTCTTGTTGCGAAACACGAACCTACTGCCAGATTTTACGAGCTTTCCGTTCCCCTCTAACTGGTTCTTTGACCTCAAGAAGATAATTATGTGATAATGATGCTTGTTGGATAGTATTATTGAATGCTGTTAGTTCAGCTTCCAGCTAGATCTCTGTTCTAATTGGTACTCAGAGATTTGAACGCCCTTCCACTAGCTTCTTGAAGAAACAGTGGTGAGTGGTTAAATAATATCGTAGTACATCACTGTTTTCAATGCTCGTGTAGTCTTCTAAAACTCCTTTTGTTATAAAGAAGTCAAGAAGATCTGGTATTTTATGTATGTCAGCACGCCAATATATTGGTTCTTCCAAACATGTGGAATTCTAATTTGATCTCTCGAGCTGCATTAATTAACTCTTTTCCTTTAGAGGTTGCACGGCTAGATCCCCAGTAAATATTCTTTGCATTAAAATCACCGCCTATGATAAAATTTTTCCCGAGTCATTAAAAAAGTCGATTTTAGTCTTATTTTCTTAACTGATGGCATCCGGAACAGTAAATAGAGGAGAACTGAGATCCTTATTATTGATTGTTTCAACTTTTATGGTTTTAACTTGCGTAATTTCTGTTTCAATACCGGGCTCTTCGTAATATTTAATATTGTTTTTTTTTTCAATCCATGCAATCTTTCCTGGGGCCGAAGCATTCCCTGCTCTTTCGCGGTTGATTTTCCCGTCTTACTTTACGCAAGTCCTGCCAACTCGAAGGCGTACGGCTATAGGACCGATTTAAGTTACCATCTGCGCATTGCATAGCTCCATGCCAGCCTATAGTACTGGACATGGAAGATGGGTCGGCCCATGAGTCTTGCACGCCGATAGGGGGTCGTAGTTGTGTTCCTTTTAATCACAGATCGTAATCTGTTGATGAAAATTTCCTTTTGCATCCTGCCCCTATCGGGATTCGAACCCGGTACCTCCCGATCCAAACGCCAAAGCTTTAACCACTGTGCCATTTGGTCGGTAATATTGTTTTTATAATTATGGTAGCTTTCATAGTCACGTATTTTAATAACTGTAGTTTCTGTTAAATGAGTTTTCGAAAGAAGACATATATCTGGTTTTTCTAAGTTTAAAAAAATTTCTAGCTCTGAAACATGCTATGGTAATCCATTCGCGTTCCAAAAAACAATTCTAAGTGTTCTGTTCATTTCATTTCATTTCTGTTTCTTTTCATTCTTCTCTATCCAGTCGCTTATATATATCTTCTACACTATGTTCTTGTTTTGCTAGGCGTGCATTTATCATTTATATACTTCGGAAATTTAATTTTATACAAGCAGGTCCGTTTCGGCTAACTGACAGTCTTTTGCGTTGTATCTACCGGCACATTTTCCGCACCTAATATCTCACCCACAATATCCTTGGTGTAGTTAAAGCCTTGGTATTTCTTGTATTGAGGTATTATTCTCGTGAATTTGCTAGTGATTCTATTTTAACCCTCATATAGAGTATTGCTTTGATATAAAACCAAATTCAAATTTTTCGCTTTTGTTGAATTTGAGTATGAACAGCGGGAGCCCTATTTTAATGATCTTGGCTCCTAGATAATTTTCATTGCAATGCTTTCATTTTGAGATCTTCTATTATATCCTCCTTCTTCCTCCTTCCGGCAAACTCTGTAATGCCAATCACATTATTGGGGGTGGCGCCTTTGTCAAAAATGCAACCGAGCGTTGTACTTGTTGCTTGTGTTGTTGAGGTACGGAAACTGGTTTGGTAAAATTAAAATTTCTTTTTATATAAAAAATATATAGGTTGATGGTGGTTTCATTAATTTTTGATTATGAAGGTTCCCCAACTTCTGGCGACTGTTTTGCTCTTCGTATTTGTCTAGGTCTTTTCTTCTGTTTATGCATTCAATAAGTTTCTCTTGCAAGCTCCTCATCATCAATGTATGAAACACAGCGGTAATACATGCAATAGTGCTGTTTTCATTATAATAAGTGGAGTTTACAAAACTTTTATCAATCTGGCCTTCAGCCCATCATTTTCTTTCCTTTCTTAGCGATTTCATTGCTAAGTTGTGATGCCATTGGTTGGGGGTTCGAATTCCACCAGAGCCAGGATATTAAAAATTGGATGGAATTTTCTCATTAACTACGATCAATGACTTAATAAAGACTTCTAAAGCCCTTTGGTGGAGTGCAGATTTCGGGGCCGATACCCATCGTCCATTTCAGGTTACTAGCTGATATATATATGGAGCTCACGCAGATGGTATACTATAATAGTGTGATTAGATAAATGATGATTTAAAATTAGTAGAGTAACGTAGTTTTATCTCAGCGGCCAGTTCTAAATGTGTCATAATAAACACCGCTGTACGATTTCACTTTATATGTTCCTTTGTCCGATGGCCAGAAATTATCAGTTATCTATTAGTCAAGCTGCACTATATTTTTTCAAAATTTAGTCACTCAAAATACGAACGATTACATGCACATGATTACATTATATCCAAAAAGTAACAATATTATTAAAGGAGTTTAAATAAGTCTTTATAAATTGTTTTAAAATTTGGAATTTCTCGATATTATCTAAATAAATAAATAAAAGTTATATATTTAATGGAAAATCAGGTAATTTAATAAATTGTTAGATGCCTGTTAATCACCCTGACGAATTATGTAGCCTACATCGCCTAAGCCTCCTCCCCCCACCCATAAAATAGAAACGGGCTATACGAAATTTGCTGAGTGTACGGTGATCGTATTTAAATTGTTTTTTTGTATTGTTTATTGCTACATTTCAGAAAAAAGGATACTCATTTTTATAGTTACCGAACCTAATTAGCTTGGTTGAGGATACGATCAACTACTGATTCAGCGAATTAGGATACGCGTGAAATTAGTAAAATTGATTTTCGAAAATGCATTGTCGAATGTTTAAAACGAGCCGCCAAGCGGTTGAGCAGAATATGACATATGACGAATACAGCAACCGGAGTTTGATACTAATAATTAATTTAAAAATGTAAGATTATATAAATTTATTTATTATTTATTTATTTTTTATTAAATATATATATAAATTTATTTTAGATACGAACAATAATTAATATATAAATTGTATTTTACATTTTCATTTATTTGGAATAAAACTTTGATGCCATTACTGGTCTGTGAACTATATAACTATTAGCTTTTATTATAGAAACAAAATCGCAAAGAGATGTCGCATTCATTCTAGGCAAACAAAACATTTGAGAACAAAAAATCACGTCCAGAAAATAAACAACAATTTTAGTGTTAAGTTGATTCTAAAACGTAGATTTGTAACTTCCTAAACTTGTCATAATACCTAGCGGCGTTACCATTTTATTAACTGTTGCGTATGACTGAATTTAAAAATTTAACTGTCCTCCATTTAAGCTCACGATGCGAGCTATCTTATTTAGGTTACTACACTTTCAAATAATCGCCTGATTCGAGTCGCATTCGTTGGATAATATTGATGTTTGTACTATTGGTGCATTTCTGTATTGACAAATGACCATCGGAATTGGTTCTCATTTGTTGGTCAAAGTTGACTTACAATTATCGGTCAGTTCTCGCTTATAATTTACCATCAGGAATGGTCTTGCCTATGTCGGTCAATTATGACTTACAATAGTTGGTCTGAACAAGTAAATTATATGAAGTCAAATTTGACCAACTAATGATTATAGTATATTTGACCTACCGAAGTTGGTCAGAATTACCTAGACATAATTGACTGAATTTCGACCAATATCCAGCAAGGATTAGACGCCCAAATGACTGAACATTTGTAAGCCATGAGACTGATTTTTCCTCTAAGGATCATAAGCCAGTTAGTGGTCATTTTTCGGACAATACTTAGGAAATTGTTTTACGGGTTTATTACTGGCAAGCTGCGTGCTTGGATCGATATGCGATTTGTTTTTTCTATTCCTACCGATTTTTTGCATGTAGATCCCCACGAAGATTTTAAAATCATGGTGCGGGATATTCTTCATGATATCTTCGAAGTACAAATCTTGCGTGTCAGCTGATACGATATGTTCTGTACATTAACGATCGCGGTAATTACCTTCCTAGTGCGGAGACCGGGCATACTTGTTTATTGATAGAGCGGAAGTAAACAATATAGTCCAAGCGCCGATGGTTCAGAAAGTCGACTCTAAATTTTTCTCTATTCTGTATGCCGCTGTAATGGAGAAGTAGCCATTGATGGTATCAAGGACCTCTTGCTCAAAAGGTTCGCAGGTGCGAATCTCGTGCTTCGTCCACCCTATGTAATAAATAACGACAAATAATATTGTATTCTTGAAAGTTTTGTTAATTCCACTTTTCGACCTCATTACTTAGACATTCAGAATGTGTTTTTCCATATGAAGAAGTTGCACTTTGCTTTCGCATTTTACATTTTGGATAAGTTAATTTTAATAACTATATTTGTTGGGAATTCCTTTTACGGTTGGTGTTAATCTCTTCATCGGTTTCTTTGTAGCCACTCAGTAATAAACAATAAAAATTTACTAAAATAAACAAAGTTAATAATAAACTTATATTTATTACCAGTGTAAGATTAAACAACAAAAAATGAAATCTTAACGGATTGATTCCATCTTGTGCTTTATGATGGAAAATTGATAAATTTAGATTTTTATTCGAAGCAAAATAAAAATTTAATTTAGATTGTGATCTTCAATATGGTGGTAATTATTTATTTTATTTAACCGCGTAATAATTAAAATTACACATCACTGGGTACGGTTTATACGAAGAGAAATAATATAAAGCCCGGATACCCCCTTCTATAATGTACTTTGTTTATAATTCAGATGCAATATCCAATATGTTACTTATAAATCGTATCGAAAATTTTTCAAAATAATATGTATCGATGCACACAATCGAGCTGCATCGTACGAGTACGTATTTGCTTCTAGAACACATGAATTATATGTTTTATTTTTAAGTACAATAATTTTCCATTTTATTGAAGCAAACACAAAATTAATACTTTTTGTTGTAATAACAAATGTAATAAAAGAATTTAACGAAAAAATCATGTAAAATGGAAAAGAATAACAAGACGCGATAATAATATAAAAGTAATGATTATTTGTAAGATGTTAACAAGAGGGAAATAAAAGAAAAATGAAAGTGTAGAATATAAACTACTGGCACTGTTAAATTATTTGGGTGATGGTTTTCTTTTAAAATATAAGATTAAACGTAAAAGATATTGTTGTTTTGATATTGATAAGAGTTTAACTTTCTTGAGGCGGCGAACCGTTTAATTCCATGTGAGTCTGAAGCGCGAAGCGACGATGTACAGTAAAATAAAATTTAATGAGGCTTAAAATATTTCATGGAAAGGAAGGAAATGATTAAAATTTTAATGCATAAACTTCGATCTTTATGCATTTTTGTTAAATAGCTTTACAAATATATAAATATTTACTGGTGTCTATGAACAGGGTGATGCAATTTTTTGTCGCTTGACGCCGATTATGTTAATTTCTGTCAAAATAAATAACATCAGATTGCATTGCTACGATGGTGGAGTGGCGCCTAAACTTTTTTTATAATCATATTAATAAATTTTAGCACAAACCGGTATATAGTTTATTAACTGTAATTTTATGACTATAGTTAACGTTTCATTTTGATTTTACTATAACGATTTCGCATATATGTCAATATGCCAATTTTTAGTATATGAGCATATTTTGTAATAAACTACTAATATCTACTCAAAAATTTAGATATTTAGTTTCGCTATGATAACAGTTCCAGTTGCATTAGTCCTTTAATTCCCAGACTTGTAGTTGATTAGCGTTAAAAACACAAAAATTTATATTACACATATTATCATAAACGAGGCATAGACAAGAAATTGACGTAATCATAGAAATAAAAGAAGTCAAATGGACCCCATCTTAAAAATTTTATATTCATAAAAGAGATCGTTGATCGAAATGGATACATTTTTTACAAAAACTTAAAATTTCGAACCGAAATCAGTGCCGCGATCCTCCCTTCTCCTTGTTTCTTTCCACAAACGCGTTTCGGCTAACGACTAACATATGTTTTTAGCCAGCAGGATGCTACTACAGTCAGAGAAGGACCGGTTCTCAAGTTCGACTATTATTAAAGTTTAATACGATAATAGTAAAATGAGGACGATCACAAATCGTGGTTTATGTCAATTGTTGTTTTACTACCACTTTAAAGGCAGAATTGCTTAAAGTCACCAAACATTCCAAACATAAAGTACAACTGTCCAATCTTTTTACATCTTTTTAATTTCTTTATCTTTTTCTCTGTTTAATTTAGATCGGCGAAGTTAGAGAGATTAACGTCAAATATTATTATTTTAGAAATTAATTTAAAATGTTGCTGATTTCTATTTAGACAAAATTTTATTTTCTGACATTTTACTTTGCTCAACATAGTTAGAATACATAAAAGTTTTAGAAAAATCACCAAAAATCACAAATAATCTTTAACTGATGATAACAGTTTAAACATAAAAATATGTACAGCACTCTTAATATTTTCAGGTAAGTTAATATAAATATATGGCCCAATAAATGTTAATGATTTTCTGCCAAATTCAGTTCTAATTTGGGGGCACTTCAACTAACTAGAGTTTCTGGTTGAATAGCCATGGCCTAGAAATTCGAATTGTATAGTCGAAATTAATGATGGGATGTGTAGACACTTAAACATTTAGATCGACACATACATGTCAAAATTTGCTTTAATTGGGAGAATGCCTATAGCAACAGTTCGATACAGCTCCACAGTAGGAAATATGTGAAGCAATTGATACATTGCTTTACATCACCTATTTTGTAAAATCTGCAATTTATTCATTTTCTCTTTAGCAGCTGAACCAAAGGTAGAAGAAGCGTATGGGAATCGGGTATGAATAAATGAGAAATAAATTTTTCCAAGCAAATACGGGCAAACTTTAATACAAATAGAGTTAATATCGTCCTCCCACGTCATATGCTTGTCGAATATTAATCCAAGGTATTTGAATTTGTTTACACGCTCTATGGTGCAATTTGCTATTTGAAGTGGTGATAAATCAATGTGTTGCAGGCGTGGGGAGTGACAAATTATATATTTCGTTTTATTAAAATTAACTGATATTTTGTTTAAATGAATAAAATTCAAAAGTAAAATAATATCATCCCTCATATGTGACATTGTTACCTGACAATCTCTGGATTCATAGAACAGGGCCGTATCCCTTCGGATCCCTTATTACAATACTTGCTCATTTTGAAATAACATCCCTTTGCAAAATTAGAATCGGATTGGATAAAAGGAGTGCAAACTTTTAAGAAGAATCCCCTTAATTCAGCAGCCAGACCCCTCGGATTCGAGCAGGTCACTAATTTCATATAACCCGTTTTCATAAATTCATCCCTGTGATTAAATTTAATAAAAAATTGAAATTTTAGTAAAAATTAGTACCGAGCCCCTTGGACCCCAGGATCCAGCCCCCTTCAAAAACATCATAAGGTTGGTTATGGTAAAATTTCATGACGATCAGTTGAGCAACATAAAAGCCCATTCGGACAAGAATTTCTGGGCAAAAATTGTATGGGACCATCTGGCTAGACCCAGGGAGCCGATCTCTAGCTGCAAATGGGGAGTGTCCATCAACATATATTGCATACATATATTGTATACATATATTGCTGTGAAAAACGGAACGTATATTTAAGGTGACCAGAATTGGACGATCAAACGAAGCAGGGTGATAGAGGAGCTCATTTCCAACAAAAACAGCCAAGTAAAGTTTTTCGAATTGTTGATGGTGTAAAAGTTATTCCACTTTTAATGTTTTTTAGAGAAATCGCGATTAGACTTTTTTCTGTGGGGTAATTATAAACAGCGGGTTTATGAAAGAGTAAACCAGACCGATCAGGAGATGCGGCAACGTATAATCGAAGCGCCGCATATTATTAAAAGTAATGAACGTGCGTTGACGGATTAAGCAAAATTTTATACGGCGATGCCGATTATGTATTTTGGCAACTGGTGGGCACTTCAAACACTTATTATAAAATTTAAAATTAATAAAAAAAATTATTTTATTCATTTTGTTTTATTTCTTACTAAGCATCGATTTTAGTGTGGATAACTCAGCAGGGAAACTTTTGAATTTCAAAATGAAACTTTGCAAACCGATTAAGCCAAATTTGTGCTAATTAGTGGCCACGGGAAAAAAGTAGTGCTAGTCCAGGAGCCGAAGAAACGGGAAAAGAAAATTTCAAATTTCGCCTGAAATAAGAAACTCATACAACCCGATTTCTAGAAAAAACTAGAAATAGCTTAAGCCTAATTTTAAAACTTTCCAAAGGCGGCTAAACTGATAAAATTTGTGCTTTTCATAGAAATATGATTTTCATAAATTTTCATTCATAAACCAAACTAGCCCCTAAAAGAGGGGCTAAATTCAACAAACAAAACACAGCATTCAACAATATTTGTGTTGAACAAAAAATGAAACAATAGAAATAAAATCCAAGTCATACGCAATTCAGATAGCATATTCCTGTCAGGTATCATTACCATCCGAAAAATATAGTGGCTGAATTTGTGCTAATCCAGAATTGGCCCAATTGCTTTGAACAACAACAGGAATTGGTCCAATTCTGGATTAACACAAATCCAGCCACTATATTTTTCGAATGGCAATGGACATATCTGATAGGAATATGCAATCAGAAGTGCCAACTTCATTGGTTTCTAGAACACTATATGTCAGTAAATTGTTCATTCAAAAGTTTCTGTTGTTCAATGGAATTGGACCAATTTTAGATTAGCACAAATTCAGCCACTATTTTTGTCTGATGGAAATGAACATACCTGATAGGAATATGCAGTAAAAAGTGCCAACTTCATTGGTTTCTAGACATTTTTGTCAAAAAATGTTTCATTCAACAGTCGTTGCTGTTCAATGGAATTGGTCTTACTCTGGATTAGCACAAATTCAGCCACTATATGGCAATGATACCTGACAGGAATATGCGATATGAATTGCTTATGACTTGGACTTTAGAACATTTTATTTCTATTGTGTCATTTGTTGTTCAACACAATTATTATTGAACTCTGTGTTTTGTTTGTTTAATTTAGTATCTTTTAGGGGCTTGTTTGGTTTTCCTGGTTATATGAATGACCATTTATCAAAATCACATTTCGATGATAAGCACAAATTTACAGGGATTACACATGGCTTTGAACTATGCAAATAAATTTAAATGTGAGTAGATTTAAATACAAATAATAATTTAAATTTTCAGGTAAGGTAGGAATGTACGTAGTATATCAAACTAGTTGCGACACAGGGAATGCGAGGGACTTAATCGGTTAAAAAAATATAACCTTGAAATTAAAAGGAGCTGCAATGCATAAAAGAGGGACAAATGTAAAGTGAACATAAAGGATATAACATAAATTGGAAAATTAGTTAGCTCGTGTATATAAACTATGTAGAACCATAGTTTCTTTTGTGTGTGATTATTAATATTGTAGTCGAAAATACACATTTAAATTCACCAATCGTTGTATTTTTACAATTAAAACTGATTGGTCGGAGCGAGATAATCAATCGTAAGCCACGGAAATTAAGATTAAAATGTTTTTTCTCAAGAATGGCAGGCGATTCAATAGCACCAGATACGAACTGGTGTATAAATGTTATACCGGCCACTTTGGGGCGATTTTTACGAAGGAAACGATTTGTGTAAAACATTCACAGATGACGGAACAAAAATTGGTGGCCTTTGTTTCTATATAATATAAGTTCTGTTAAGGGTGAACTCAAAATGTTTGACTTAGAAATTTTGACATATTAGACAGTAGGATCATCATAACATAGAGCGTGAATGAAATGGAGGCATGATAAAGGTAATTTTAATGGAAGATTTAGATTAATTTGCTGTTAAATTCTGAGCATTTTTTGATTTAATCTTTATAATCCGTTCTGGGGTCGAATTACGTACGTCTATAGGTCCGATTTACGTAAAATCATTTGCACATTGCATAGCTCCATGCCAGCCTATAGTACTGGCATGGAAGATGGGCCAGCCCATGACTTGTGAACTCCGACAGAGGGCCATAGTTGTGTTCATCTCCATCACCGACGTAATCAGATGATGTAAAATCACTTTTGCATACTGCCCCTATCGGGATTCGAACCTGGTACCTGTTCATCCAAACGTCAAAGCTTTAACCACTGTCCCATGTGGTCGGTAATTTTGATCACAGTAGAAAATAAATTGCTTCTGTACCGGCACCAAGAAGACTAATGTATTATGTTGCCCCAAGAAAACCATTGTACCAGTCATAAAATGATTTCAAAATAAAGTGCCTCGTGTGATTGTCAATGTCCCACGGTACATTAGGAACGACAACCTGAGGAAATAGAAAATCACGTACGTTGTATGACGAACGCTATCAATGCAGTGAGAAGGCTTAAATGGTTGAAAGCATTCGAGCTGATCAATTCAAATTAAACAAAAAAAATATTGTAACAGAGGTAAGGAATAGGTTATTCTTTTTTAACCGAGAGTCTTATTTAAGATATAGATAAATTGATCTCTGAATCTGTTGTAATATTGAATTAATAAATTAAAAAAAGCATTTTTCACGGAGTTTATATAAGTTGTACTTAAACGAAACTGCAATCTCAAATTTAAATTTTATTAGTTTTATTTATTTAACAAATTTTATGCTGGTTTTATTCATATATCATATTACATGGCTTAGATGGTAGACTTGTACCAAACCATACAATCCCAGATGTAAATCAGGTTAATAGTATTGTAATGTTAACTACGAATTCGACTTAACGGTGGTTCCAACACTGAGGAATATGTTTGTTTCTAGATTTGATATTTTAACCGCGAATACTGATATAATCTCGTACATTGTGTGTATTTTAGAACTGCACAATATATTAACCATAAGCATGGTAAATGTAGAGACATAATTGGTTTTGATGGTACTGCAGCCTTATTAACAATTGCAATCCCGAAATATCGCAACGTATTTTACACCCGCAATATTTTAGCACTACCTAAGGTCGATTTTGACGGAACTTGCAATATCTATAAATATTTCACTTTTTTCTTTGCCGTATGCTTCAAAGATGGTCATGTTTTCGTTTTTGTAGAATGAATCATCCTTCTGTTTAATTTTATATAAGAATTCTTTATTTCGATATTGAATATGTTCAAGAACCAGCGGTTCTTATTCGAGTGAACTACTACAAGTACCCACCTATGAAGTGGTCATAAGTGGAGTGGAAGTAGTAATTCACTCGGATTAGAACCGCTGGTTCTTGCACACATTCAATATCGAAATAAAGAATTTGTATATGGTAAAATTAAAAAAGATGATGGCTCAGTAAAATATATACATTTGGGTGGACCTTATTTTCGAAAGTTCCAATAGAATAAATGTGAGAAATGTGAGGTTATGATAAAAACTTAAACAGAAAAAATATTGGATCAATCGAAGATGGTTTAGAGCTCGCGACTTGAGCGCGAAGCTCGATAAAAATAGTATTTTACAAAACTTTTCATTTTCAAACGAACATAATAATTATTTAAAAATTGTTCTCAGCTTAAATGAAAATTGTGATGAACAGAGGAGATGACTACCTTTCCAAAACATCAAAGATATAGAAAATCGGTTAACAAATAGCGACTTTATTGCCAAATTACCAAACTACAAAAACAAGACAAACTATTACTATATTTTTTATCAATATAGGATGATCTTCTACCCATTAGAGATGTTTTGGTATACGAGTATGTTGAAAACTTCTGTGTGTAGTACTTTACGAATTGTAGTAGTTCCTATTATAGTCTTGTATTAAATTAACACCACATTCTGCGATACCATTTACGACTTTTATTCGACTGATACTCTTCAATTCGTTCTTCAAATTATCATCCTGAGGCCGCATATTCGATTCTTTGTTTAAGCAATCTGTGGAAATATTGAATCGTTTAAAAATATCGCCAGTGTTTGGTGTAACAAAATCTACTAGTTGTTTCGTGACTCGACGCGCTTACTAGACTCGGCCTACTACCTTTGGTGTTTTAGCAGCTTTAGTGCAATGGAACCAAATTTTCACATAAAATCGTACGACAAAAATGTAAATGTCCCGTCAAATCTTCTGTTAGTGTGCTGTTAACTTAAATTCTTCACGAAATATAAATAATTTCATTACATAAATGGCTTTCGACAATTAGCGAGCATGATGCATAGACGGAAACGGACATTGTCATTTGGTATCATGCCCAAAAAAATAAGAGTGAGTTCCAATAATTATTCGTAATCATCCCGAGGATGTTCCTTTACCAATTCGTTCTCGTTGGGATCATCTATGCCTGCTTTGAAATTATCCTTATTAACGGAATTTCAGCCATACCTGAATCTCACAAATAACGGAACATTTACTCCTGATGTGTTGCCCATTTTTGATTCAATTGCAGCGCGCAATGTAATTTCACATGTGTGATGTCGACAAGGAAGATATAATAAACTTCGTTCCAGTTGCTGTTCCATTTAATCTTCCAAATTTTTGGATGTATTGTATCGAAGCAAGCCGCCGCGACATCGTCAACTGTACTCTCCAATCGATTAAGCTTTGAAAAACAGCATCCGCCATTTTCAAACCAGTTATCTTGATATTTGAGGAACGCCCAATAATTGTTCTCCATTTATATGAGAAATAATCACCGGCAAACAATCCACTGTCTCCGTTCCATATAACTTCGGAAGTAATTTTCCATCCCAATGTACTACGCCTGCTGTAAACTTGAAAGTCGATTTAACTGATGCCGCTATTTCTTCTCTATTTGTTTCACGAAGACGCCTTAGTGTTGTTCGATTTAAAACGAGTTCATCAATAGAATGTTCAAGACTTTCGGCAACGGCACTGATTAAATGCATTGCTGCACGATCAGAAATCTTTCATTTATCCAAATCCAACAATATTCTAGGAGTAATGAAACATGTGCTTCCGCTAAGAACTTCTTCTGCGCTTAGCATGGGCAAATAAATATTTTGAAAAATCATGTCGTTATCCGAGATCTTTTCGCTGTGACTCTCCAATGACGAAAATGGTACTTGTGAGTCTATTACGGTTTTCTTCAAGATATCTTCGTTTACGATTTTTTTCTGCCTCCATACGTTCCGATTTTTGCTTTTCTTTTTCAATTTCTTAGGCTGCGACAAGCGGAATGATTTGTCGTCTTCACTGGTCATCATGGACAAGGCATTGGTATGTGTGATTTCGAAAATATCATCCACTTTACTATTAAAGACAATTTGTCTTTCACGGTAAACTTTTGAAGGTTTATTTTTATTCTTTAGAAGATTTTTCAATGTAATCTTGTTCCTTTTTCACAGGAATTCATGCTATTGATAAAAGACGCTTCCTGGATTGTCAGAGCTGCAGTTTCACGAATAGTTCATTTCACAGTACGGTGATTGTCAAAAAAAACACAACACTTCCTTTTTTGAGGGTAAATTAGCACCAATAATTTGACAGGATTCATGGCCAAGAAAATAAATTTCTGTAGTGGACCGTAAATTAGCTGCTATTTTGTCAACTTTAGTAGCAGGACTAGATTGAATTATTAGAAATTTGTATCCTTTTCTCGAGAGATTTTGATTTAAACCGAAATAAATTTGCATTTCTTTTGTTTTTATGTTACGAGTATATGAGACAATGAAACATATTGGCCATAGGCGGGTTTATATACAACAACTAACGTGACGAATGAGTCATAAGTACTTGACATAATTGTGTTTTATGATAAGGACATGGTTTTTTATGACGTCATAAAACATTCTTTTGTTTAGTCGTTATACCTCATTTTTAATTATTTATTAATTTTTTTGGAATTTTGAATATAAATTTCAGGATTTAAAAACACCGTTTATTAGTTTCGGAAATTGGTAACCGATTTTCGATATCTTTGATGTTTTGGAAATTATCTTCTATTCACCACATTTTTTATGTAGGCTGAGAAAAAATTTTAAATCATTTTTCTATTCGTTTAAAAGTGAAAAATTGAAAAAGAACTTCGCGCTCAAGTCGCGACCTTTAAACCATCTGCGATTGACCCAATATTTTTGTTGTTTAAGTTTATGAGCATAACCTCACATTTCCAGGGGATGTCCCGTTAGATATCTCTTAATTTTTCTTTCAAACAAACACGGACCACCCTAATATACATCCAGTGCCATATAGCGATTTTCCAGCACAAATAATAAGAACTTCTTGTACACACATGCAATTGATTACTACACTGCAATAAAACTAGCCAAAAGAAATTATATTGATATCTCCAGATTAGTGCTATCTGGAATAACCTTAACAGACAGATTGATCTGGTGTTTTTTTTGACTGTTATGCTAAATGGTCAAAATCATTATAACACATCATTCATTATTGAAGAACTCTATACGCAGACTATCGTCCCTGTTTGTGGAGATACTGAACTATTCGCATAGAAGTGATCTACAATACCAAATATTGGTTTTCAGTCAATTACTAATTAAGTTGTTATCTTTGGTTACCGCTCTCGCATGTGCGACTTTTACTAGACTTACTATGAAACGTTTACCAAAACCAACCATGTAGAGTCGGAAGTTGTTTGTAATTTGTGGCGGCGATGTTTGGAAAACTATTACACCATATCGAAGCCGAATGTGATAAGAAATATTCTTCTATCTATATTCTGAATCATGGAATATAGTGTAATCGATAATGATTGCAACAAAGGGAAGTTTAGCCGTGCAGAAAGTGACAGTATCATTTACTGAATATTGTTTGATATGCCAAGCGATGTAGATTGTGCCACAGAGAAAAAAAACAGTTTATAGCAGCCGTTTTGTAGTCGTTGTTACCGCTATTCCGTTATTATTGTTACACCATTGTTGATGGTGCCGTTACATTTATTGCAGCAGTTTTTTGGCAGTTTTCCTTCTATGCTAGTGTGTATAGCTGATGTCGTTTAGGCAGTGTAACTAGTTAGGATTTTTTACTCGTGGTATATCGTTTACGAAACGTAAGGATCACGGTTGTGGCGACGTTTATACGGTTGTTGCGGTTTCTAATATTTGCGGTAATTATTATTACTTGAGGTTGCGCTGCTGTATTATCGTCGTATTTTTTCGTTAACCCTTTCAACTAGTATATTTTTACTGTAAACATTTTTCGTGTTACATCTTTCAACGAAAAAGTCCTACCCGCGAATCAAATTTTTCAATTGTAAACAAAAGTGAACTCCTTGGACGTTTAGTAAATCCGGTGGCTTCACTCCCAAAATGCTAATGTTTGCGTTTTCTGTGTTTCTTACGCTTCTATATGGCTTTACGCTGGCCACAGTTCCGATTAACAAAACTTGACAGTCTTCGAGCTATACCAGCGGCTCCAATCCTTACAATGTAAATCATTTTGTTCTTTCCTGCATAGTATAGTACTTTTTTCGTAGAATAGGTTATTTCACACTTTTATTTACGTAACACAAAATCGGGTAGATTACATACAGGACACGAAGTAATTTTACGACGATCACCTTATCTAGGGTTCAGAAAATGGGAGATTTTCAACAGGCGTGTGATAGCATTCGGAACAGCATATTGTGGAGTGTCTAGTCACGTTTGTACATTCCTTTAAAATCGATAACCATCTAAAAAACATTAATGGATGGCTCTAAAATCAAAGTGATAGTAGAAGTTAAACTCTCGGAGGCTTTCGAAACAACATCAGGAGTACGGCGCTGGGCCCAATATCCTCAACATCTGAACATAGCACACCTTTATATTATAAATCAAGCCAAATATGAGCCTACGTGGACGACTAATGCAACTTGGGGCGTAAAATCGTGTTTCTCAAAGAATTTTTGCTCCCGTTGGAAGCAACAGCCCAAATACATGGCTGTCGCGAGGAGGCTAACACGTGGATAATTTTTAACAGACGACACCCAATACGAAAAGGTGCACGAGTTTAAATACCTAGGATCGATAGTAAATGTGCAAGAATCAGCATCTGCAGATATAACATCACGGATCACAGCAGGTTAACGAGCATGTTCAAGTCACGCAATATTTAGCTCAAAATCAAATTAACCATATATAAAGTGCTGATAAGACAAGTAGTTACTTTTGGTAGTGCGCTAATAGTGCGTATTATGTTAGGTCCTATTAAGGATAAAGAAATGTACTGGATGCGTCTGAATCTGACAAGAAATGATCTGAACAACTCTGATATGATTGAAACAATTAAATCATCAAGGCTGATAGAACAGGACCTCCGACCTCGTCGTAATCGTGTCTGGCGCCCCTTACTTGTCGATCGAGTTATTTGGAAGAACATTGTTGAGGCAGCCAAAAACTTCATGTGATGTAGCGCCAGCGACGAAGAAGAAGTCGGAGTATCAGAAATCAATAAGGATAATAACAAACGGTCCCGAGAATTTTACTTTGATTATTCTTCAATAGGGTAAACTACGAGAGACATATCTCGTGATTTTATTAGCCGAGTGTCTACAACGCTTAATCTCTCGATAGTCGGTTCGTATTTTTAATTAAGATGCTGAATTCTATATTCCAATTCCTTCCATATGTTCATCGATATGTTCAACGTCTTGCACACTTTGTGTGACTTACGCTTTCTACCTCATCGTTTAGAATAAAGATACTATGCATGTGCACTGATAGTAAAAATGTACTCATTTTGTTGCGAAATTCTACTTACAAATCTCTCCAAAGAAATTAGTTAAATATTCTGGATAACACATTCCTTGCTATCACAATGTGCACAATGTCCACAAGTAAATGGCTTTTTCTACTTTCTACTAACGGGTGTTTTTATAAGCCTGATAGAATTTGAAATTGTAAAAAATAAAACAAAAATTAAATTTTTGTAAAAAATATACTCTCAGTCAGTATACTCTGGCAAATCATCATGAATAGACTCATGCTTGAACAACGCTACGAAATTATTAAAATTTACTTTGAAAACCAGGCCGGGAATCGCGTTGCGGCCAATGGAGATCGTTACCGCACCTTCATCAATGATTTTTTGTTTGAAAATATGGATGACATTGATCCGGACGAGATGTGTTTTCAACAGGATGGCGCTACGTGCCAGACGTCGACCGCAACCATCGACTTATTAAAATCAAAATTTGGCGATAATTTGATTTCGAGAAATGGACCTGCCAATTGTCCTCCAAGGTCGTGCGATTTGACACCTCTCAATTATTTCCTGTGGGGCTAGGTGAAGTGACTGGTTTATGGTGATAAACCAGCAACAATTGACGCCTTGGAGGCCAGCATTGTTCGTGTTATTCTTATTTGTTGGCCGTATAGCAGTGCTCGAAAAAGTGGCCCAAAATTGGGCGTCTAGAATGAGTTTCGTCAAGAACAGCCGCGGTGCTCATATGCCCGAAAGCATTTTCAAATATTAATGCCATCCATGTATTGATCTTTCGAAAAAAAAAAAATAATAAAAAATTTTTGATTGTATTTTAATTTTTTGTGTAATTTTTCACAATTTCAAGTTCTATCGGGCTTAAAAAACACTCTTTAGAAGATGAAATGTTTTATTTGCGTACTAGCGCAATCACGAATTGGTATCTTTGGTTTGCAACTTGTGTCCAAAGTAACTTTGACTATCTCGAACAGTTTTTCTCCAGCCTTCTTTAATATTTAATTCAAATATCTTTGTCCTTCGTATTTTCAAAGGAGATTATTATGTTCCTATGTTCGCTGCAGTCTTTCATTCTAACGAGTTGTTCTTCTCCTTTACAACTGAGGTGTCCGCATGAAAACATTTGTTTTGTTGAAAATGCTTCATGGCTATTCTTTTTTTTCCCCTGATCTGTTCTAGGGCCGCAGCTCTCCCTACTCTTTCGCGGTTCGCTTATTTACGTCCTTACCTTTACGCCTGTATTGGCCAATTCGAGGACGTACGGATATAGGTCCGATTTTATTACCATCTGCACATTGCATAGCTCGATGCCAGACTATACTGGCATGGAAGATGGGTCGGCCCGTGAGCCCCGCACTCCGACAGGGGTTCATAGATGTGTTCCTTCTCATCCTAAATCGTAATTTGTTGATGAAAATTCCATCCTGTCCCTATCGGGATTCGAACTCGGTACCTCCCGATCCAAACGTCTCTGTTTACTGTAATATGGACGGTTTTATGATAGCCAAAGCTGGTGCCCATATAGAATTTTCCGTGCTCGGACCCTGCAACCCGCAGCCCCGTTGACCACTAATAATGGTAAAAATGCTATTGAGGCCTATGTTAGCTTTAAGAGATTTGACCATTAATTGTATATACCTCATTCGTTTGAAGCTTATGTAGACCTTGTTCATCTCAAAATTTGTACTGTTTTACTTTAAGACACTCCTCACGAGAAGAGTATTTTAGAACAAGGAAGGTTGGAATTTATTTTTTAAATATGAGAATATATTATCTAAAGCATAGGTTAATACCTAGGCAAAGTGCGGTGTGACCAGAGACTAAACCTGCGGTTTATTTAATTATTTTACATGGTGCGTAAAGTGCATATACCAATAATGTGTATACCCACAACAAATTTCAGTTAATCATAACTGAATCCCGCACATATATTTATTATGCCTTATCACAATTTACGATTATTTACTATCACAAATTAAACATCATATAAGCGATAACTGAGTGAATTTTTTATCAGATGCAAAGTTTTAGTGTAATTTCGATAATAAAACATTCGATAGCAACAAAATTGTATTGATTTATTATTTAAAAGCTTTCCGGTTCCCAAATCGTCGTATGTGGTAAATTCAATTGATAATTCGGGGTAATTGACATTTAATTTATGTACATTATATTTTTTTATTTATGTAAGCGTTTTTTTTTAAATTTATTTTTGAACCGATTTAATTTAAGCTGATACGGTCTGAGTAATTGTAGTGGTCATACACATTTAGATTTGTTTTATAATACCAAATTATTTACATGGTTAACTGATTAGTTGCTTAATTTGGTTTCATTAGTGTTGCTAAAGCAATGCAAGCTATAGATTAACTTTCAATTAACCGAAAATTTCATTATGCAACGATAGTCGCAAACAAATCGGTCACCAATAAACAATGGAGCTATTTATCAGCCACTACTGTTGTACAATATCATTAAACTACAGAGATATTTCTCTAATATTTTCCACACAGTTTAATATAAACAAAAACAAACGAATGCGTCTGTACTTAAATCGATGTCTTAAAAAATACTTGAAGAAACCCGAAGAGCAACCAACAACAAAACTATCTAAATTGTACATAATTTTTTTTTTTGTTGGAAATAGTGGTAAGAGTAGAAAATGTATTCTTAAGAATATTTCGTTCTTCTTATTTGCTAGAATCATTTTCTTTTACTTACGAGTATGTTTTGATTCTGATATTCTTCTTTCTCGTTCGGCTTTTCGAATAAACATGTCGCCGTATATACACAAAACGACATTGTACAACCGCAATGCATAATGAAAACATTGCACAACTACTCATTCAAATAAAACCATATGATCCGTCTATACAATTACACGATTTGTTGTGAATTAAAATTTTTGTTGTTGTCTTTCATTCAAAATAATTCTCAGCATGTATATTTAAATCTGGTTGCGTATGTGTGAGCTGTGAGGAAAGCGAAATATTGAAAATGATATTGAAAGATAATAAAAATAAAATAAAAACGATTTTCAACATTAGCTTTTTGTTGAACACCAAATATTGTTATTGACTATGGATTTGAGTGAATGGGTGTGAGTAGTTCAACGTGTTTATGGTATGTTATGTATTGCGAAAGAGTATGAGTAAATGTTTATGAATAAAATTATTTTTTCAACGAAATGTTAACACTGTGAATGTGGGGTATGGTTTGTAAAATTCAGCAATCTATTCGAAACACTTTATAATTATTTAAATATTTTGTCGGTTTGTTGAAACGGGGGCATCAAAATCTCCTAATCTTAAAAAGTATAAACATACAGGAGAATAACATTACCAAACAATTTAGCTTGGCTAGAATGTTTCTTACTCCAAAAATGTTATACATTTCATGATTGAAATTCATACTTTGATTTTCATTTGGCGGCACACATATCGCCTGAAAACTAAATTGCGGGGTCCAGAAAAACCATTTCTGTTAGATTAGCTGTACCAAAATTCTTTTTTAAAATAGGACAACAAACTTTGGTTAAAAATTAAACAAATTTTAATAGAATCACAACAGCTGCGGTTGCTGTTACTCTATTATGCAGTTGGCACACTCAATCACAATAGTTTATTTAATAAATTAATGTGATTAAATTTTCATAACTGCATTGAAATTTGGAAATTATTTATGAAAAGAAGCGTTTTCTAAAAGCAGGAATTCAAAGCGACCGCAGAAAGTACGCCGTTCAATGCTCTAATTTAACGACTCTACTTGGCTCCTAATAATATTGCTCCTAAAAATAAGTTAATGTACTGAATATTTAGGTTACAGAAAAAATAAATTTTTCAAATTTACATTGGTAAACTCACTTTGGTTGTTTTTATATGGTATATGTTACGTAGCAAATAATTGATGCTACAATCGTCCACGCATTCGACATATTATATGTGACATTCAACCGTGCGTTATTAAATAAATTCGATAATTAATTAACCGACATTAACTTCCATAATCAATGGCGCACGACACTCAACTGGCCACGTACACACGCCATGGTATAAAAATGTTCACAACACATGTTTTGCCATTGTTGCGATCGACTAGTGACATTTTGCATTGTCTTGGTGAAAGAGCAATTTTTGCTTCTTCGTTTGAGGTCGTTTTTAAGCTATTTCTCCCTTCAAACGCACCAATGACCCGATATAATATACACTATTGATCTTTTTTCCTTTAAGGTAGTAATCGAATATTATACCATGTACATCCCAAAATACATACGTCATAACCTTTACAGCCGACTGTTGTGCTATTGATCGCTTCAGACGGGTTCACCGGCCTTTTGCCATTCAGCTGATTGACTCTGGTGTGTAGTGGTGGATCCATGTTTCACCATCCATTGTAACATACCGCATAAAAAATCCTTTTTATTGCGCTTAAACAGCTCCAAACAGCACACGGAATTATCAATGGCATTTTTGATCCTTTGTAAGCAAACGTGGTACCCACTTCGAACATAACTTTCTCATAGACAAATGTTCGTGCAAAATATAACCAACACGTTTTATTGATCTCTTTACGATGTCAGCTATCTCACGCCACTTCACTTTACCGTCTTTAAAAATAATTTCGTAGATTTTTTTATGTTTTCTGGAGATACAGCCTCATTTAGGCGTTTAAATTCAGCATACCAGTCAATGATGGTTGATTTTTCTGGTGCAGAGTCCGGATAACACTTATGAAGCCACTGCTCTGCTTGAACGGTATTTTTCCCATCAAAAAACAGTGTTTAATCAACACACGAAATTATTTTTGTTCCATTGTTTTGAAATTAACAAAAGTACCGTCACTAAAGCAACTGTAACTTGTAAACTTAATCATCGAAATGTCATGAAATTTTAACAGGTATCATTTGAAGGTAGGTAGAATTTAAAAATCATATGGGTTTTAAATTTATGGGATCTTCTATGTGTCAGACCGGGAACTTTTCAACATTTAGTTGAAAAAGAAGTAAAAGAAAAACAGCCGGAGAAGCAAAGAAATGTTGTACTGCAAATGTTAAAATTATATTTAAATATAAAAAATTCTTAACCGACTTGGAGTGGTACAAGTCATTTCAATCACTATTAATTTTAACGATTAAACAATTAACTTAACACTAAGAATCCATGAAGATATTAATTCCTTCAGCTACTCCCAGGATCGCGAGCTTTGTTATTCTTCTAGTACTCGTAGTATTATCATGCTTGGTGCGATTTTTGATTTAACGGACATAACCATCTAATCGCTTGTTCAATAGGTATAGGTTTTCATCGAATACGAGTGCCAAATCATTTACTTTAAAATTTTTCTGCGGCTGCTTATTTTTATTTCACTGTTGTAAGTAACCTCAACACACATTCATTACTATATCTTTTCCAAAAATGTTGTACTAAATTTTGTTAACAGCTTCCGTTAAACGATTATCTGGAACATCAGTTAAATTCGGTGCCAACACTGAGTTCATAGCAGTCCCAAGCAAAAAATGTCCAGGCGATAAAGGTTCCAAATCTCTGGACTGGATCTAACGATAACTGTGTCAAAGGACTTGAATTCATCACTCTTTCAATTTCTACGACCTTTGTATAAATTGTCTCAAGTGTCAAGGATGTATTTTCAACGATTCGATTCAAATGGTTTTTAATATTTTAACATCAGACTCCCACACCGAAATTAGGATTTCTTGGAGGTATAAAATGCCATACCATACCTTGAATTCTCTGTGCTAAAACGTTCAATGCCTGTTCTATTTGCCTTCAACAGTCAGTACATTTCACGAATTGACGAACCAATAGGAAATTAATATAATTTAAAATGGTTATAATGGCTACACTGTTTATTATTTTTTGACATTTCTTATGTCATTTGTGTTCAGTAGGTTATACTATTTAATCATTGAAAGATACACGCTTCAACAATGTTTAGAAATTGTTAAGTTGTTTTATTAAAATCAGTGCTCATTTGAGAATACTGAGAGAAATTTAAGAAGAATTCATGGACGATATTATTCAGTTAATCGACTCAATATTCGTCGTATTGTAGACAAATTTGAAAATAAATTTTCTTTACATGATACAAGAGTACCAGTACGACAAAGAAATGCACGCACACAAAAGAATATTGTTTTGGTAGCAGAAAGTCTAAGATAAAATTCAAATTTATCGGTTCCACGTCGTTCTCAACTATTAAATATTTCTCAAACAACAATATGGAGAATTTTAAGAAAACATTTGGGTTTACATCCTAACAAAATTCAACTGGTTCAAGAACCATTAGAAGCCATTAGACCACCATAAATGTCGTTTATTTTCTGATTTTGTTCTTGAACAACTTGAAAATTATGAACATTTTTATCGAAAAATGTTATTCAGTGATGAAGCTTAATTTTTGGTTAAATGGTTATGTAAACAAACAGAATTGCAGAATTTAGAATGATGAAAATCCGCACGAAACTGTTCATGGTGTCTGAACATCCAGATAAAGTCACTGTGTGGTGTGCAATTCATGCTGGTGGAA
This sequence comes from Nephrotoma guestfalica, assembly GCA_963691935.1. NCBI lineage: Eukaryota > Metazoa > Arthropoda > Insecta > Diptera > Tipulidae > Nephrotoma > Nephrotoma guestfalica. Next base: position 223,950,274 of record OY829913.1, on the reverse strand, counting down.
TGATTGGTCCATATTTCTTTGAATAAAATGGTCGAAGAGTAACAGTCAATGGAGAACCATACAGAACAATGTTAAATGATTTTATTTTCCATACATAATGGCATAATGTAACCTTTCAAACAAAAAAAAGTTTTAGTCTCGCTGAATAATTTATAATTGTATCATTCCTATTTGAAAAGCCTTTACAATCATGATTGGTTATGCAAATTAGACCAGTTTTAACAGTTTTTCATGATACACAATAAATCGAAAAATTAAAACAGCAAACATGATTTGCTTAAAATGTGGTAAGAAACATTTGTGTATTTAAAATTTACTTACTCGTAAGGTGAAAATCGAAAATTAGCATTACATTTTTTTTCGTTCAAAATCTTAAAAACGATATGCTACATGATCATCAGAATGAGAAAAAATGTATCTGTAATCAGCAACACAATGTTAATTTGAAGTACTAATATGCTTCAGCTATTCTACACTAAATAAATAATTAGCTACCAGCGCCGAAACTGTGGATTTTTCAACTAGAGCGCTAATAACAAAATTGTTGTTTTACCAAGATCTTCTCAAAACCTTTCAAATGATACGATACATGATTTTATAAAAATGAGAAAAATTATAACTGCTTCCAGCGCTACAACGATAGTTTCGAATACTATGGTAATGGTACAGAATTTGCGGCATCCTTCAAGACATTTTCAATGATATGAGTATACGACACGTATATATTATATTACATGATAATTGAATAATTAACTACCAGCGCAACGGTTGATTTGTGAACTTATAAGCCGATTTCAAAATTACAAGTCCTTTGAAATAATATACCATTATGATTTATGGGAATAATAAAGTTGTAACCGCTTCCAGCGCCATAACGGTAATTTTGAGTACTTAGGTGTTCAGAAACATTTGCCGTAACTTCAAGACCTTTTCAACGATATACGACAAGTCATATTCTATAATAAACAAAAAATTTGCTACCAGCGTCAAACGGTGGATTTATGAACTAAAGTTGTATCGAAACTGTTGTCTGATTCAAGATCTTTCAAACGAAATACTATAGAAGTATATGGGAAAATTTTAAATGAATATTGGGTGGTATTTTTGATGATTTGCTATGGCAGGTACTTGACTCTCTTGAGATAGAGATCTCGAAAACTTTTCAATTCTCCGAATTAAAAATAAAAGGAGAATGGCGAAAAAACTTTGAATCGCATAAGCTATGTTTGAGATATCATCGGTACAGACTTCCATCCATCCAGACATCTTGATATCCGTACGGATGGATAATTTTTGTTTTGTATTGTTCGTATCGGGGACTTTTCTTTTTAAAAAAACGAGAAAAGTGGTTTCGAAATGGGATCATTTTTTATAAATTTTATCAGGATTTACGTGATCAATTACGTGATCTTACAGACCGAAGTTAATGAAAATGATGGGTTTCACAATGATGTTAGTTTACTGTTATTATAACCATCACATTGGTATTCTCGTTTCAAAATGTGACGTGATATACGTGTTTTAATCGAAGGATAACAAATAAAATATGAAGGGGAGATTTGGTTATCATATAAAATGGTTGCTTTAACTCTCGTTTACTCTTAGTAAAATTAATAGCCCGGATAATTTAGACGGAGGATAATATAATTTCATCTATATGTTACGATTAAAGTGCTAAATCGGTAAATGTCCGAGATTTGTATTTTTTTAATTAGTTTACACGACAAAATTCCGGTTGTACACAGATCCATTGTTAACGAAAACTTTCGTAATTTCTTAGGGATGCAATTAGCTCTCGCGAGTCTGTGAGAATTAGTAAAGCCCTTACTACTCCAAATTACTTTGCAGTAGTACCATAAAAAGTTGTCTGTGAGGTGAAGGTGAATCATTTCAGGAACATAATATCCCCATTCCATAGATTTCGAACTTTCACCGTAACATATACATAAAAAATGTTGGTACTTTTTCGGCACAATGTCACATGGTCAAGTTTAATACGTCATAATATTTAATACACCTATTGTTCTTTAATTAAACCACCAATATTTAACAATGTTAAAGGAACCTATCTTTATGATCAACATACGCATGCATATCTTTTCCATATCACCTCTTCTGTATCTATGTTCAAACGGGTTCTCCGTATCTGTAATAAATTGGATATAAACTTGTAATCTCAAAGATATAAACAAACGCCGACCAGACAACGGGTTAAGCAACAAAATAAAATAGTAATAAGCATTTGTATTTGTAAAACTGTAAGAAAAAAATTGAATCGAAAATTGAGTAGTTTTGTGTTTTGTTTTTGTTTAAGTTGTGTGGAGAGGAGGTTCATGTCTTGTTATGTTTTTTGAATTCACATATTAGTGTCTTTCTGTAAGCTATACAGTGATTACATATATTACAGTGCGATTAATGAGCGATTATTTCGTATTTTTATTAGTTTATTTTACGAGTTATAAATAATTCGATTAATTAAAATTACCGACGAGAGAATTATCCGGATAATATTAATCGAGGTTTGAATTACGCGCGCGAAACCTTTCGGAATTTGCCTGTGGTGTGTGAAATACTATAAAATATAGTGGTGTTTTCTATATAAAATATTACAAAGTGCTATATATTCATATCATTTATTGACATCATATGTCGATATGCTAGTTTTTGATGTCATAAAAATAGTTTTTAAAGTGGTGTGTTAGTACATAAGTTTTGTGTATTTAAAAAAATAGTTTTGCTTCATGAATGAAAATCATTTTATGTTGTGTGGTGTAAATAAAAGAAATATAAATAGTTTTGGTTGTATTTAATGCAAAGTGACATTCCAATTATATGTATAGTTTTTGAATAAAAAAAAATAAATAAAAATTAATTATTTGAAATATTTATGTGACAGTATGTGTTAGATATAGAAATGTACCCAGGACATTTAAACGCTGATGTACATTTCTTACCACTTTAATTAAAATTATTAATTATAATTTTTATGCATACGTTTGATTGATGTAACATGTGGTTTGCATCTTGGTGTGATGACAAATAAAACGTGTCGAGCGGATTAAGTCAACGACTTTTTTTTTTTGCTACATACATACCTACGTTAGGTAAATTTCTAAGGTTTTTTATTTTAAATGTGAAAAAATACTGGTTAATATTTTTTTTTTGCATTTCTTAGTTCGCTCATCAATATGTAACTTATGTATTTTCTTACTTAACCAAATATTAAAAAGATAATTTTTTTATTTACTGTGATAATAATAAACAAAATATTTACATAAAAAATTTATACGATTTTTAAAGTTTTTTTCTACATTGTATGTAGCTGTTTAGTGTTTCTTGTAAGTGAGTGAATTTAATAAAAATAAGATACGACACTTAATTTTGGATATAATACACACGTACAGAAATATTTCTTGTTGAAAAGCAACGAGATAAAATAAAATGTAAGTTGGTTAATATTATAATTATTATTACATACATATGTAGGTACATATAAGTGTTTCTTACAAAACTTGACGCGTACAAAAACTAGATAAAACACTATATACGTACAAACTCGTACTTGTAAGATACATCTGTAAAGTACCTGATCTTAAAATATGTTTTATGTACCATATCATATTTGATCAGTTTATGTTTTATGATAACGATAACACAATGTGTGTGTGCGTGTGTTAAAGTGATCGTATTGTATTCTTATCAACACCATTCTGTTGAATATATAAAAAATACCTAAGTATTACGCTAAGAAAAAAATATTTCCGGTTTTGTTCTTTTTAAACTTATTTTAAGCGATAACCAGTAGGTAAACTTTCATTGGATATATACACATGTACATATTACATACTTACCTATAAGTTGTAACATAATATGCTGAAAATTTTTGTTTTTGGTTGGAAAACGTTTACCTTGAGCTTTCAAAAACAAATGATATGTGGAGGCGCGTTTTACTTTTTTTGTAATTGAATTCCTTTCCGTAAATATTTTTACGTTTGAATTATTAATATTACTTATCGACATTGATGATTGACAGAAATAAAAACGTCGTTAAACTTCATTTAAGAAGTTGTAAGTGTAAACGCTATTACGTATATTATTATATAACATTTTATTTGATTTAGATAACAAATTATTTAAATTAAAGGTAAGTATTTAATGAGTAAAATCGGAGGTAAAACTCGGTGCCCAATGCCTTGTTGGAGCGAACAATTTTAAGCTCGCAGGCCCCTTTCGTATAAAAGCTCCTCAATTTACTTACAGCTTTACCTTTTTAAAATTACATTTTTTGACCACTTAGACCGTTTCTCAAGTACATTTATTGGAGGATACATACATACAAACCATACGTAAACAATTCGGGTTAAAAATGAAAATTGGTGTTCAATTGTGTGTAAATTATATTCCTGGCAATTTTCTGGCTTAGTGATTATGGCTTTGAGGTCAAAATTGAAAATGCCCGCCGTTAACTGGCTGCAATACCAATTCAAATTGGCCTATGTTTTTATAAAAAAGGCAATGAAAGTTTGAATCCAGTTCCGGCTGTAGATTCAACGAGGAAAACCACAAAAACACAATCCAAGGCCGGCTATATAATCTATATAGGTAACGGAGGACATGGATAAACATTGCAACAAAGAAACAAATTAAACATTTTAGCAAAACGGTTTCTGATTGAGTTAGTCATATCTCAGATACGACAAAACTTAGGCCCAAATCAACAGACCTAACTATACAACTTTTTGATGTATTCATTGATTATTCGAAATCGATAATCGGAAGTTATATTTGTAATCGTAAGTAAAACGTAAAAGTGCCCCTTTTTTGGAAAAATTAGATCATTGTTAAAAAAGGAGGTTACTTTTTGGAAACACGAAACCGTTTTTTAATTTAACACTCGCATAGTGATTTTCGTCAGTTCTTTGCCGAAACTGAGTTCGGAATTCCTTTTACCAAACTTTGAATATCTCAAATAATTTTTTTTGTTAGGGATTTCCTATTGCTATTCTATTACTCTGATATGTAATAAGAAAACTATTTAAATTAAAACCACAAGAACCACAATCTATCATCGAAATTCGGAATAAAATGTCAAATGTAACGTCTATTTTAGCTATAAGTCGACGTTTACATTCTCGACTACAACTTAAATCAATGCTTTATTTTGTTATTTTAGCTGGGTTTAAAAATACTAAAAGGATGGCCTTAGTATGATACTAAACAAATGGAGTGGTGAATATGTTGTGGCCAACACCCGACTTTCTTTTACCACGAATGTATACATATAGATCTCGAATGCACCACAGTTCATTTCTAAAGCGGAAATCTAATCTTGTCGAATTTTTGGTAAAACTATATTGGAATGGGTCTTTCAAAAAGGAGGCTCGACTTCTAAATGTAAATAAAACAAGTTGTGTGTGAGATATCCACTCAATTTTTTTATTTGAAAGAATATTTTATGGCATTAAGTATTGAATATAAAGTCGTTCGTATGATTAGGTCTAATTTTCGATGAGTTTATCGCACAATTCTGGTTGAATTTACTGGATCGTATTCGCTATGTCGACTTTGAGGGCATCAATTATTTGCAGCCTACTTGTATAGATCTATGATTTAGGGGCTATCCTAAAGGAAGAAGTTTAATGTCATTAAATCGTACGATCTCAGTGAACAGTATGCGTCGTCTCTTGCGATATAACCTTGCTGCGTTACACGTAGTGAAACCCCATGTAGGAGGTATCCGCATCACCCAGTTTAGGCTATAAAAAGTTGCTTATCATCGATCTGTAATATAAGAAATCGACTCCCTCGGGTTTTCCCGTACACTCTCATGCACAGCGGCGATGTTTTCAGTAGAAAATATTTTACGTTACGGTGACATACGGGTGTTGGGCACCAAGTGTCGGATAGTCTACTTGGCAGGGAGGTTAGGGCGGGGATAAAAGTCACGTAATGCGCGGAACGTTCCTCGAACACTGGTGCTCCACCGATTTTGAAAATAATTTTGATAATTTGCATACGTTGTTCAACGCTATCACGTTCCATGGTGATTTTGACATACACGACTGAACAATTACTCTAATGAAAAATTTGACAGATGTTGCTTTAACAAAATGGCTGATATAACCTAACAAATTTCAAGCGTTCTGTTGAAAGACCCTTTTTTTATTTTCCCTGATCTGTTCCGGGCCCGAAGCTCTCCCTACTCTTTCGCGGTTCGCTTATTTACGTCCTTACCTTTACGCCTGTATTAGCCAATTTGAGGACGTACGGATATAGGTCCGATTTTATTACCATCTGCACATTGCATAGCTCCATGCCAGCCTATACTGGCATGGAAGATGGGTCGTCCGTGAGCTTCGCACTCCGACCGGGGGTCATAGATGTGTTCCTTCTCATCCCAAATCGTAATTTGTTGATCAAAATTTCCTTTACATCCTGCCCCTATCGGGATTCGAACCCGATACCTCCCGATCCAAACGCCAAAGCTTTAACCACTATGCCATTTGGTCGGTATGAAAGACCCTTTATAATCAAAAATCATTATTCCTGCTTAAATTTTTAAAAACCAACAAAGGCAACTCTTGTTGCAAATTTAATGTTAACATTAATTCATTGTAATTTTTTGTAAATGCAAAACTTTCGTACTTTCCGGTACACAGATTTCCACAAAATTTAGTAACGATATCCCAATTAATGGAAAAAGTTTTATTCGGATAGTCAATCCGCCTGACCTGTAGGGATGCCGAATTTTAGTGAAATAAAGTTTTTTTTATCAACACTCCTAATTTCCGGTAAAATTTAAAAATTTTCTGAAAGAAAATAAATAATTCGTTATTTATTTAATTTATTTCTTTTCAAGAAATTTTCTTTTTCTTTGCTTGAAGTTAAATTTATAATTTTTCTTTGGTGTTTGATCGTATTTTCTTTTCGTAAACGCTAAATACTTTTGAAAATATTGGCAAAAAAAACGAAAATGCTGTCATAGATGAGAAAACATTGAGACATTTCAATTTATGAAAAAATCTTAAGTATGAGGTTTCATCCCGATCAATCAATATGTATGGGTTGTACAGGGGTCGAATTTTTGTAGAAACACAGCATTTTTTCTATAATCGTCATTTTCCTTTTAATTTTGGAAAACTGTTCTGGATCGGTATTGTTGCCAATTTAATTTAGAACGTTTTAGTTCATAGTGGATTTTTTTTGGATACTTTTCAAAATATTTGCAAAAACGGAAAAGCTCCTGCGGAAGGTACCACTTCTGGTGGACCAATTTTGGCCAAATATCACTGATACCTCCAAATTTATGGAAAAAGCGTAAGTTTAAAGAATCATCCAAATCAGTCATCTCGTCTGGGCTGTACGGGGGGGGGGGGGCAAATTTTACTTTAACATCCAGTTTTTGTGTTCCGCTTAATTTTTGGAAAGTTTGATCTGTACCAATATTATTGAAAAGTTAATTTTTAATATTTTAGTTCATAATCTGCATATTGCATAGCCCATGCCCGCCTATAGTAGTGGCATGGAAGATGGGTCAGTCCATGAGTTCTGTACTCTGACAGTTGTGTTCTTTTTCATCACTGTATCCACTTCCGGTGGACCGATTTCGGGAAAATACCACTGGTATCATTAAATTTATGGAAGAAACTTAAGTATTTATAAAATTCTCTACAGAGGCCGAATTATTCTTGAAAAACAGGTTTTGTCAAAATTCGTTATTTCCACGTAAACTGATCGGGGTCGATCAAACGGCCGATAAAACGAAAAATTCCCTGCCATTTCTGGTGAACCATTGTCGGCTAAAAATCACTAGAACCTTCCAATTTATGAAAAAAATTTAACTTTGAGGTTTCATTCCGATCATTCGTTTCGACTGGGCTGCAGATAGACCCTTCAATGATCCCCAGTACCGATTTCGGCCAAAAATCGCTAGGATCTGCCATATTTATGAAGAAACCTTAAGTGTGCACACGTTCACCCGGACCACACAAGCACAAGTAGGCACACATAACGAAATATTTTTTCTAGAATTTTCTATTAAACTCTACATTGAGATATATTTAAGAATACAGTTACCGCAGCCGCTGTTACGCACATCAATTTACCTTTCTCTAATTAAAACATAAAGCAAGATGGTTTTGAAATCGTTTTATTTTATTAACACCATTGGTCTAATTATTACATAACTTGGTTTAATCAAAACAACACTATATATAGCAGACCGATCTACATGAAATGTCGCCATGAAATTTACGAGTATATCAAGGTAACAAAGTAGAAGTAAAGCTGCGAACAAATTATTTTTTTTATTAGAGCATTGTATTTCTCTTGTGATTTGACTGTTGACACTTCAAACTTAATATTATAGAGTTATATAAAAATCGAATTAAGTAGGTTTACTTTATCGTTGTTACATACACTGAAAATATGTGCTACTTAGGGTCGACATGAAGTAGGTGGGAGATACGAAACCTGCTTCTCGAAATGTGAAAATTTTGTTCGAGGAAAATACTTTCACGGTAAAGATGGGAAACTTATGAAAAAATCTCTAAGATACCGTGTTGCAATTCATATTTGAAAGGCCTCCTTCTTTGACTTATAGATGGCTAATGTGTAAGAATCACAACAATCAGTTTCGAACAAATGAGACTATTGATTTGAAAAAATCAGTCTTCTCATCAGGTCGCGACGACTGATGTTGTATTACTACATTGGAATATTGTCTATATATATAGAACATACCATGTAGTTGTACTACTAGCGAATTACTGCATAGCGTACGAAATTTTTGATTCTTTCATATTTCCATCTATATTCAATTTTAACAATTAAGTTTTTTCGCATTTACGAATTTTATTATATATTTTACCTTTTGGTTTTTGCAATTTTAATGGTGTTATTGTGATTGTTCTGTATATTGGTATATTTCAGCACTCTCGAATTAAATTCACGAATCGTAGGAAATTCTTCCATTTAGCGTCACTATCTGTGTGACAAACGAATATGATAATCGACACTTACTTATACACAATCAACTTCCCAACCACCCCCATACTTGCTTTCCTTTTAACGCCGGATCGCGGATAAATTTGAATTTTTGACTTATAGATGGCTAATGTGTAAGAATCACAACAATCAGTTCCGAACAAATGAGACTATTGATTTGAAAAAATCAGTCTTCTCATCAGGTCGCGACGACTGATGTTGTATTACTACATTGGAATATTGTCTATATATATAGAACATACCATGTAGTTGTACTACTAGCGAATTACTGCATAGCGTACGAAATTTTTGATTCTTTCATATTTCCATCTATATTCAATTTTAACAATTAAGTTTTTTCGCATTTACGAATTTTATTATATATTTTACCTTTTGGTTTTTGCAATTTTAATGGTGTTATTGTGATTGTTCTGTATATTGGTATATTTCAGCACTCTCGAATTAAATTCACGAATCGTAGGAAATTCTTCCATTTAGCGTCACTATCTGTGTGACAAACGAATATGATAATCGACACTTACTTATACACAATCAACTTCCCAACCACCCCCATACTTGCTTTCCTTTTAACGCCGGATCGCGGATAAATTTGAATTTTTGACTTATAGATGGCTAATGTGTAAGAATCACAACAATCAGTTTCGAACAAATGAGACTATTGATTTGAAAAAATCAGTCTTCTCATCAGGTCGCGACGACTGATGTTGTATTACTACATTGGAATATTGTCTATATATATAGAACATACCATGTAGTTGTACTACTAGCGAATTACTGCATAGCGTACGAAATTTTTGATTCTTTCATATTTCCATCTATATTCAATTTTAACAATTAAGTTTTTTCGCATTTACGAATTTTATTATATATTTTACCTTTTGGTTTTTGCAATTTTAATGGTGTTATTGTGATTGTTCTGTATATTGGTATATTTCAGCACTCTCGAATTAAATTCACGAATCGTAGGAAATTCTTCCATTTAGCGTCACTATCTGTGTGACAAACGAATATGATAATCGACACTTACTTATACACAATCAACTTCCCAACCACCCCCATACTTGCTTTCCTTTTAACGCCGGATCGCGGATAAATTTGAATTTTTGACTTATAGATGGCTAATGTGTAAGAATCACAACAATCAGTTTCGAACAAATGAGACTATTGATTTGAAAAAATCAGTCTTCTCATCAGGTCGCGACGACTGATGTTGTATTACTACATTGGAATATTGTCTATATATATAGAACATACCATGTAGTTGTACTACTAGCGAATTACTGCATAGCGTACGAAATTTTTGATTCTTTCATATTTCCATCTATATTCAATTTTAACAATTAAGTTTTTTCGCATTTACGAATTTTATTATATATTTTACCTTTTGGTTTTTGCAATTTTAATGGTGTTATTGTGATTGTTCTGTATATTGGTATATTTCAGCACTCTCGAATTAAATTCACGAATCGTAGGAAATTCTTCCATTTAGCGTCACTATCTGTGTGACAAACGAATATGATAATCGACACTTACTTATACACAATCAACTTCCCAACCACCCCCATACTTGCTTTCCTTTTAACGCCGGATCGCGGATAAATTTGAATTTTTGACTTATAGATGGCTAATGTGTAAGAATCACAACAATCAGTTTCGAACAAATGAGACTATTGATTTGAAAAAATCAGTCTTCTCATCAGGTCGCGACGACTGATGTTGTATTACTACATTGGAATATTGTCTATATATATAGAACATACCATGTAGTTGTACTACTAGCGAATTACTGCATAGCGTACGAAATTTTTGATTCTTTCATATTTCCATCTATATTCAATTTTAACAATTAAGTTTTTTCGCATTTACGAATTTTATTATATATTTTACCTTTTGGTTTTTGCAATTTTAATGGTGTTATTGTGATTGTTCTGTATATTGGTATATTTCAGCACTCTCGAATTAAATTCACGAATCGTAGGAAATTCTTCCATTTAGCGTCACTATCTGTGTGACAAACGAATATGATAATCGACACTTACTTATACACAATCAACTTCCCAACCACCCCCATACTTGCTTTCCTTTTAACGCCGGATCGCGGATAAATTTGAATTTTTGACTTATAGATGGCTAATGTGTAAGAATCACAACAATCAGTTTCGAACAAATGAGACTATTGATTTGAAAAAATCAGTCTTCTCATCAGGTCGCGACGACTGATGTTGTATTACTACATTGGAATATTGTCTATATATATAGAACATACCATGTAGTTGTACTACTAGCGAATTACTGCATAGCGTACGAAATTTTTGATTCTTTCATATTTCCATCTATATTCAATTTTAACAATTAAGTTTTTTCGCATTTACGAATTTTATTATATATTTTACCTTTTGGTTTTTGCAATTTTAATGGTGTTATTGTGATTGTTCTGTATATTGGTATATTTCAGCACTCTCGAATTAAATTCACGAATCGTAGGAAATTCTTCCATTTAGCGTCACTATCTGTGTGACAAACGAATATGATAATCGACACTTACTTATACACAATCAACTTCCCAACCACCCCCATACTTGCTTTCCTTTTAACGCCGGATCGCGGATAAATTTGAATTTTTGACTTATAGATGGCTAATGTGTAAGAATCACAACAATCAGTTTCGAACAAATGAGACTATTGATTTGAAAAAATCAGTCTTCTCATCAGGTCGCGACGACTGATGTTGTATTACTACATTGGAATATTGTCTATATATATAGAACATACCATGTAGTTGTACTACTAGCGAATTACTGCATAGCGTACGAAATTTTTGATTCTTTCATATTTCCATCTATATTCAATTTTAACAATTAAGTTTTTTCGCATTTACGAATTTTATTATATATTTTACCTTTTGGTTTTTGCAATTTTAATGGTGTTATTGTGATTGTTCTGTATATTGGTATATTTCAGCACTCTCGAATTAAATTCACGAATCGTAGGAAATTCTTCCATTTAGCGTCACTATCTGTGTGACAAACGAATATGATAATCGACACTTACTTATACACAATCAACTTCCCAACCACCCCCATACTTGCTTTCCTTTTAACGCCGGATCGCGGATAAATTTGAATTTTTGACTTATAGATGGCTAATGTGTAAGAATCACAACAATCAGTTTCGAACAAATGAGACTATTGATTTGAAAAAATCAGTCTTCTCATCAGGTCGCGACGACTGATGTTGTATTACTACATTGGAATATTGTCTATATATATAGAACATACCATGTAGTTGTACTACTAGCGAATTACTGCATAGCGTACGAAATTTTTGATTCTTTCATATTTCCATCTATATTCAATTTTAACAATGAGCATTAGCGACTAATGGTCAATGACTGTTGTGGTTGTCCATCAACAACATAATACGACTTCCCTTGGTACACTGAGTAATAATTTTGATATGTTTAAACACTTCAGGGAAGAGCTCCTTCCAGTTGGAGCTTCTTGCAAAAAATGTACTTTGTATCGAATACGATGAAAGACGGTTAACTGATTGGATCAAGTTCTCCGCAGCAATCACAGTAGCAGTAAATGTTACCAATTCACCACGTTCTGCCAAGACAATTTAACCAACTTTTCTTTTCAACTTTTCTGCAATAATCAGGAAATAGTAAACAATTAAATCCCATAATAAAACTGAGTAGGTTTAATATTATCTTTGGGGCTCGCATAACAGTTGATATGTCAGTTTCGTCAAAATTGAATGTAGAGACAGAGAATTTATCACGTTCCATAACTTGTACATAATTATATTAAAATTCTCCCACATTTGTAGCATTAAAAGCATTAAACTTGTATTTTCAGGATTTTCATGCTTAAATCGGGTGCCTTTTCATATACCCATACGTCCAGGCTCCTCCAACTGCTTGATTTAAGTCCCAGCTACCTGTATAAAATTTGCTAAGCTTATGAGTATTTTGACTCGCAAGGTTTTGGGTTTGAGCGTATAGGTTAGGTCATAATTTATTTCGGAAGATCTTAACCAATATTCATTAACATCCCTCTTTTCATTTACGGAAAATACCGGTCTGCGATATTTGGAGTTCGCAGACGTTAAATCGATGTTGATTGCCAAATCCTCCTTTTGCAGACCAGTATAACAATTTTGAAATATATATATGTTGTAAAATGCTTCAGATTGAGATAGCAAACATATTTTACATACAAATTGATCTTTGAAAAAATGACACCTTGAAACGAACTGTTTAATAGCCCCCTCCTCGGACCTTGTAAAATTGGAAAACAATCAGTGCAGAATTATGAGCAATTTATGAGCTCTCGAAATACGCAAACCAAAACTTTTGAGGTCGAACACGTGGCAGGAATTTAAATAAATGTAGTGTTGACTCAGCCCTCTCACCCTTAAACCCAAAATATTTTGAAACTTTTTTATTTTTGAAATACGAGCTATTTATGGCTTTTAATTTAAGATAATATCGATTTTAGAGCTCACTCTTAAAACCATAAACAATCATTTTTCATAACCAACCAATCGCATATTATTTACTGGTGCTACGTCCTAACGACAAATTTTATAAATTTAAAAATTAAATTTTGCAATGTCGTGCACGACCTACCTATTTAAGTGCTCAAGAAATATATGCAGTTTGATTTTTGAGGTGCCAACCCTTCGGACAAATTCCTAAGAATTTACGATTTTCGTAAGAAGTTGAATATTGCAAGATCTAATTTGTTTATCAACAGTGACATTGTGATTTTCTGAAATGTCTGGAGATTTGAACTAATTAGGTTGTCTGAAAAGTTTCCGACCTAACAAAGATACAAGACATTTTTTTTCAAATTTGTTTTTATTTCTCTAGATAGTCTCTTTGTAAGTCTATACACTTCTTTCATTTCTTCAAACCGCCCACATAGTACTGGGCGTTTTTATCTGCAAAATAGTTGTTTACGAAGATGATAACCTCGCCTCCTCATCGACAAAACTCGGTTTCTGGTGAGCAAGGCGGGTGGTCAAGGAGTCCAAATCGTAATTTGTGGATTTTCGCCAAGACTGAGGTGTTACACTTCTTGGTAAAGCAAGATTTCTTTCTCCTGCAAATGTGGCCCTTTTCCCGCAATTTCTGCGTTCAGCTTGTTAAGTAATGATGCGTAGTATGCTTCTTTTAAGGTTTTCTCCTTTTGAAGATGCTCGATTAAGATAACTCCATGATTTTCCCGGAAAATAGTTGGCAGATTCTCCCGCGGCAGTCCACTGTTTTGGACGTGAAGTTATCGTCAGTGGTTGTAGTTTTTGGACGTCCCGAACGTTCATCGTCACCCAAGTTGGTGCGGCCAATTCAGCATGTCAAAATTTCACGGTAAATGATGGTGCAGCGTAGCTGTAGGCGTGTTGGCTTTCAAAAGTAAATATTTAATGACAGCTCGATACTCGATTTTTTCCATTTTCACAAAAACACTTACATCGACTCACTCAAACGTACAATCAATCAAGATATTTCGGTGAGTACCTTTTACAGCATGCGCAAACACACTTCCCCACTTTTGTGGTCGAAAAATTTGCAGACAACCCTCATACATACCAAACTATTTGATTTTTTGCTACCTTACTTAATAGCCATATTAGTTTTCTAGTTATTAAATTTTTTAAGAAAATCCTTAATTTTTTTAGATCCCATCCTAATAATTGTTGGACTTCAAATTATTTTTTGTAGTTGAAAAATTCAATATTTCGCCTAAATGCCCTTGTTGTTTTACTTTTTCCAATAGATAAAAGTTTTCGTTTGTTTTTTTTGTTGGTTTAGGACTAATTTAGATATAATTTCAAAAGTGCATGCGGTTGCTGGATTTATAAATGCATCTTTTTGAGAGTAAACCTCATGCTTTTCTGGCTTTAGCGAAACACACCCGTAAATTTAAGTACTACGCACCAGTGGTAGGTGACTTAACTGTATTCATTTAAAGTACGGCCAGTAAAGCAAAGATCATCATATTTCCTTTCAACGTCATCGAATTTTCGAAACTCTCGACTAGTCACAAGCTGACAATTAACCGTTTTTAGTCTTTACACATCATAATTTTTCCGCTATATTTTTTGATAAAACTTGTGTTGGTAATTTACGTTTCTTAACTGTTCCTATATTTTCAATTAATTTTTATAATTACTACAAATATTAAAATTCATTATAACGAGGGTTTCAATCATATTCACTATAAAAAGCTAGAACAAAATTACGAAATACTTCGCATCGGTGTTTTGTGGTCTTCGAATGGTTATATTTTCAAGGTTAATTTTGTCTTGAGAAAAAGTTGTAGATTAATTTCACTCCTGTGGAAGCCAATTTTTAAGTTTGTGTTTTCCCTGTCTATGATTTCAATAAAAGTAAATATAAAAGTAAAAATTCTATGCATAGTTTTAAAAAATAAGATTTGTAAAATTTGCCTCGTTTGTAGGAAAACCTGTAAAGCTCAAAGATCATTATGGTTTTAAATCTAGTGGTTGCTTTGATTATATTTTTATTATTGACGTTTTATAGCAAAATCAAATTTCACAGTTCACTGCAAACATTTGTTGCGTCATTTAATCGAACATTGGATTTTATATCGGTACTCTTAAGTTAAAAAAACGGAAGTATTCTACTGGAAGCTAACAAATAATAGAAATAAATAGAAATATTTGAAGCAAACGACAGTTAGAAGATCAATTGGAATCATCTTACTATAAAATTTCGAATTACAGACTCACATAAAATAAAATTTGTTTAATTTACAGATAAAAATCATGTAACACAACGGAGGCCAATTTACCGCTTAAGCTTCGACACTATACAAGAAAATTTATTATTATTATTTTTTTATGACTATTATACTTAGACCCCGCCGCAGGAATCTGAAAATCTAACAAATCATTAATTATTATTTTTCGCTTGGATTATTTTAACTATTTAGATGATTTTAATCATTTTCGTATAACTCGTAACTCACGCTGCGTTTTTCGATAAGTTTGTATTATTTACTTGGATCAACCTAAAAGGCAACTCATCAATGAATCAAAGTTAATTTAGAACATTTAAAAAAAAATAATGAAATAGAATTTCTCCAGGCTTAGCTGGAGGTACAGTGAAATTTGTTTTTTTGGCAAAAGATAATAATTTGGACCGTGATAAAATCTTTTAAAATTAATTCCCATTATACAAAACAGTTTTATGTGGACATCTAAACGTAAGCGCGGATTTACATATTAGGACGTTCAATTTATTATCAAAGTCTTATTTATTCATTTTTTATTATATTATTGTTTTTGTATAAATTAAATTATCTTTAAGTAAAAACAAAGGAAAGACACAAATCAGCTTAAATGATTTGTGAATCTTCTGGCAAAGCTGATCACAATATATGCAATTGCATATAAATAAATAAATTGTTATTATAAATAATTTTTAATGTTTGTTGTTGTTCTCTGTACCATATTTACACAAGACATAAATTAATATGACTCTCTTACTTAAAGATATTTTGAAATGAAAAAGTAATTTTATAAAACATTATCGTGGAACACATATAAGACAATAATTATATTGCAATTCATTTCTTTATGTGCATTGTAAAGGGTTGTCCTTGATCTAATGTTAATGTTATATTATTATTAATATTATAAGATTTTGCTTGTTACCATATATGTATAATACACGTCTACTACACACAAACACACACACACACACAACTTTCCATGACTTTAAGAATTAATTTTAGATTAATCTATTCCGCCCTCATCACAATAAAAAAGTAAGATTTATATATTTCAGTTTTGTGTTATTTAGACTTTTGGAATTTTGCTAGATAGATATAAGTCAAATGTCGGATTAAAAAAAAAGCCAAACAAAACTAAATATTTGTTATTTTAAATTGAAAATTATCATCTTTTGATATTGATATAGATAAATTGGTTTGCAATTTTTTTTTTGTTGCGTTGTGTGAGTGGGTTGTTTCAATTTTGCAATGCAAATTTTATTTTCGCGAATGTATAAATTATAGTAGAATAATAAAAAGCGGTATAAATTAATATTTTACCTAAAGGGTTTTTTATTTTGTATGTAAGAGATCATACCTCTTCCAGGTCATCAAAAGCGTTTATTCTGCTATGCAATTATGTTTAGTGAAAATATATTGTGAGAAATGTAGCCAATTTTTCAAAATAATTTAAAAAAGAAATCTATAAAATCTGTTAAAACTATACCACAAAGCCAATCTAGATGCGTATTCCATTAACAAGTATAGGAAAATGTGAATTAACTATTATAATTACGTCTATAACTAACTGATCCCACTAAATTTTCAAAAGGCAAGAATTTGATGGTAGTAACCGAAAGTATCTTGTGGTAAAATTAGTTAGGTTTCTTTCCCAAATTCCGTGACTACTCTGGTGATGTCATCATTAATCAATTTTGTTATTATGATTTTCACAGTGATTATCTTTCACATCCATAACATCAATTTCTTGATGACACCAAGGTCAGCGCCAAGTCTCACAAAGCCTCAATTTCTTCTGGATCAACTGCGTGTGACAAACACACTACTGTTTTTCAAAACAAAGTAGGTTTAAGTTGTTGCGTTGACCTTTCGTATTCCAGTAATATTCACCACCGATTATTAAATCTATCAAGGAAAAAACACAAAGTCAAGAACTCACAGAAATATAAAATTTTAAATTTAATTTAATTTTGTATGAATACCAAAAAAATATAATTATGTACTCTATACGTCTGTCACCAAGCGACCGTAATTTCCAGATTTCCCCTCAAGCTCTCTTCGGACCTCTTTACAAAAGTGGGCACGACCCCCACGCCTCTGTGAGTTGGCCAACATTTTTTTTCAATGGATCACTCAATTTTTCGATATTTTGTTTATTTTCACACATCAACAATAGTTAGTTATTAGTTAAAAAAAATATTTATATAATTTTTGTTCGTTGACATCTGGTGTTTTTTACTTATTAGGGAATGAAATATTTTATTTTAAATAAATGTTGTTAATATTTGTATATTTCAGTTGTATATTTCGTTTTTTAAATCGTATTCTATAAACATTTTGTTTACCAATGATAAACCTATTGACAGCAAGTGAACAAGTTATGCTTATAAGTTAGCCGAAAATTTCCAGCAGAAAAAATGTGTTTTTGCTATTCACCGTTAGAGGCATCACTAACACAAAACCGAAATTTTTTCTGCTGATATTTTTTGAAACCAGCAGAAATTTTTAAGCAAATCGATAATTCTCAGCAGAAAGTTTTATGAAAAATCAAAGCATTTATGAAACAGAAGTGAAAATATATGTTTTGAAACGAAAAAAGTGAAATTTTCTTTAGAAAAAAGAAAGGCTCTCAAAATATACTAAAATTATCATAATCATCATAATGCAAATACGTCCGCTACCATAAAACATATACCCATAGCACTCTGGGTATATGTTTTATGGTAGCGGACATCATTACAACTGGCGTCAGCATTCCATAAATGTTTGAAGTCATTCTACCTAATGTGAAATGTTTTCAGTTTTTTACCAAAAGTGTTAAAAAAAACCTGTAACTACCCTGGGTATAAGTTTTTATGGTAGCTGAAATCATATTCTATATACATCAGCAACGATGAAAGAGTCAAAACTGCGTCAGTAGCATTCCATAAACTGTTGAAGTCATTCTGAAAACTGAAAGCATTTCACGTTAGAACGACTTCAAAAATGTATGGAATGCTACTGACGCCAGTTGTGATTCATAAAAACATATTCTCAGAGTAGTTACAGGGTTTTTTGTAACACTTTTGGTAAAAATCTGAAAACATTTCACATTAGAATGGGTTCAAAAATTTATAGAATGCTACTGACGCCAGTTGTGATTCTTATGTTGCTCATGTATGTAGATTATGATTTCAGCTACCATAAAACATATACCCAGAGTGCTACCAACACATGTATTTGCATTATGATGATTATGATAATTTTAGTATATTTTGAGAGCCTTTCTTTTTTCTAAAGAAAATTTCACTTTTTTCGTTTCAAAACATATATTTTCGCTTCTGTTTCATAAATGCTTTTATTTTTCATAAAACTTTCTGCTGAGAATTATTGATTTGCTTAAAAATTTCAAAAAATTTCTGCTGGTTTCAAAAAATATCAGCAGAAAAAATTTCCTTTTTGTGATAGTGATACCTCTAGCGGTGAATAGCATAACACATATTTTCTGCTGGAAATTTTCTGCTATCTTATACAGCATGAACAAGTGAACATTAAATAACCCAATAAATATAATCTGTAGGAAGGTAAATTCTTGCATATGCATCAAAGCCATTTAGAATCACACGGGAGTTATTTGATATAAAAATCAAGATACGGTTAGTTAAAAATATAAAACAAATTAAATGTTTAAAAAGAACATTACAACAGTAGGTTTAGTCTTATTTACAATCATCCGTCGAATTTTAATTAATATTGTATTTGCTAAACCATGTAAAAGATATTCTTTATTCTAAGTACAAAATCACCTTATCCTGTAATTATTATTTACGATATGTTTTTGAAATCCAATAAAATCTGTCTTACGCAGATCATAATTTCAGTGTATTTCGTTGTTGAAGCTAGCTCTTTCCGCACATGCGAGTTAATAATACCTAAGCCTACATTTGCAAAACTTATCTATAGAAGTTCTCAAATCAGATTCTTCATTTAGATTAGAAGGTAGCCAAGCAATTTCTTTTAAAATTATAAATGATAAATTTATTTGTCTGTTGTATTTGTGGAAAGACTCTAACTAAAACTAAACAAAATTATGGGTAGAAAATTAAATTTATCTTGCCACTTTACATTTTTTCTTGAATAAATATTTAGAGAATGCGAACTTACTGCGTTCGTGATGTTTTATCACGACATCCAATATAAATCTAGACTTCTAGTAAATGTTATCAATTTTATATTTTGCAATTTATCTTGGTTTTTAGAGAATTAGGACACAGAAGAGGAAATAACCCGGAATAGTAAACTTGGCGAGCATATTTTTAATCTGGAAAGTGCCTAACAGATTGATTCTATATATTTTGGACGACAGAGACTACGTTATATAGGCAAAGCTACCTTGCAGTATTGAGCAGTCTTATATATAGTTGAAACTTTGATAAATGATTAAGAATATTGGTAGTATAACAGTTTCCCAGTGAACAAGGGCCTAGAAAGATTACATGTAATTTTTGAAACGTTCGGGAGAAAACTTCACAACAGTCTTGTACTAAAAATAACAACCTTCTGCATGTTACACTTGGGATAGCTAGCAATAAATTGTACTATCTACTTGATGTACTATCAAATTTTGTGTCAAGGATGAAGGCACCACACATCGATGTCCAGATAATGACTCAGATGAGAACTGTATTTCCTTATAGTATGGAATTAGAATCACAGTTCTTCAAATGGTGATTTACGAAGAGGGAGATAGTTTAAATCAATTTTAGCTAATCTAAACATAACACAAAATGCGCGCAATCATGTCTCAGTGAACAGTATTTTCTGACCCTTTCCTGTATTAATTTTGAAAGTAAAAAATTTGAAGTTTCAGGTTCCATCGTGCTAGCTCCTAACATCTCCTTTTGTGACATTAACTAGCTCAGACGGTATATATCCCATAAAAATACCTTATATGTACGATCGAAACTCCTGCCCCCAAAGTACATATGCGAATCATTCCAGTTCGATTATCGAGTAATTTCTATGTGCATTAAGTTTATTAGAACAGTATCTACGACGACGATAATGGCATCATACTGTATATAGATTAGGTTACTTAAGTAAAATTTAGCCGACATGGAGGGCGAAGAGAACGCGGTTTTATGGGAATGAAAGGAATCGTCCACTGATATAAAAACTGAAATTTTTAATTCTTTCAGGAATAGGAACGGCTACCAATGCGGAGATCGTTACACGTTTTTTTTCTGAATTTCAGAATTTCGTTGTAACAGAACCCGATCTATCCTTTGCAATATTGATATGTGGCACATTGGTCGCTGGTGGTGTTTATATACCAATTTCCAAATTCCCGTAATCTAAGAAACATACGTTGGTAAATATTTTTAAAATTTAATTGCAATTTTTGATATTTTAGCTTATAGTTTTATTTTAGAATTAAATAAGCTCAAGCTCTAACAATTTAATTAACTGCGATAGTTTACATAAAAAAGAAATAAAATTATTTCGATTTAGAACGTAAATTTGTGAACTTACAAAAATGGACTGTTATCGTTGGAATTGAAATATTCTTTCAGTAAAATCAAACATTCGAATATTTTACTTGAACGTTTTAAGGAGACTTAGTCTGTGGATTACTGCAAAATCCATTTTAGTTGCTCAATGTACAAATATAAAAGTCAAGTAAAAGTAAGTAGTAAAATATTACGAGTGCACATCAAGATGAAAGCTTTGCTTGATATGTGGAGAACTGATCCATTAGGTGTTATCAAATTAGATACTTGAATCTAATTTGACATCATCTAATGGATCAGTTCTCCACGTATCAAGCAAAGCTTACAACTTGTTGTGCACTCGTAATATTTTACGTCATTATACTTGCACACAATTAAGAAAACCGGTGAGTACAACAAATATGACGGTTTAATATTTCATTTAGAGGCACTAGTATTTAGCTCTCAACAGTCTTTAAAATCTTACAAGGCTTTAATTCTAGACTATTTCTTATTCTTTTGTTTGGAAAATTAATAATTAGGACAATTTTAGAACAATAATGAACGATTACAAAATTTAATTATGTTATGCATTGAAACTAACTTTTAACTAGCACTAAGGGAACAAGACGTCTATTTCATAAAATCGATTTCTAAAGAAATAGTTAATTGATCCAAGTCTCACTTCCTACTCGTTTCCGATCTTTAAGATTAACCCACACATTTTACAAAGATTAAAAATTAACTGAAGGTAATGCACAAATGGTAAAACTAGAACGTGCCTCCATCACTAGACGTTAATCAACTAACTAGAAATGACGTCGATTAATAAATTTTCGGTGCTCAGGCACATACAAAAATTATTGGATGAGGAACTCGTGGAGTTCTAAAAACTCGCAGTGATTAACTATACATTTGATTGGCCAAATGAGCTCGTTACTTAAAACGCATAGTTTTTTGTAGTTTACTCGAAATTCTAAAATTCTTGTACGATAATCCCGGGATTACAGAAAATATTCGGGATTCCAAGGTCCGACTATTACTTATATATTGTTAATTCGCACGAGCAGAAAGTGTTAGGGCATTTCATTTTCAACAATGAAATACACTGAAATTAAGATTTGCTTACCTTTACAGGGCTTATACAATCAAAATTCAACGGATGAATTGTAAATAAAACTTACAAGTATATTGTACACGTCTTTACCATACTAAGTAAATAAATATTTGGCTGTTGTAATGTTCTTTTCAAAGTTTTGAGTTGTTTTATATCTGTATCTAACCGTAGCTTGATTTTAATATCAAATAACTCCCGACTCCGACTATTTTTAAATATGATTTTTGCGGCTATGTGTGACTCTAGATGGCTTTGATGTTTATGCAAGAATTTACGTTTCTAGAGATTACATTTTTTGAGTTATTAGGACATAAATTAATTAAACTTTTGGTTTGACGTTTAATGTTATCTTGTTCGCTTGATGTCAATATTTTTAGATTTTATTTTTTTATATTTTTTTTGGGTAAAACAAATACTTAGAGAATACGATTTGAAAATGCTAAGATAATTTATTGTTTAAAATTTTCACCTGTAAAATTACCCTTAACAACTTGAACTATTGTTTGTGAATAGATGCTATTTAGAATAACTTGTATCCATAAAGTTAATGTTTAAATTTAAATGGGAACGGTAGTTATGGGCCCTCAAATCTACATAAATCATAAGTGTGTGTTAAGGTTTGACATTTCATTTATCGTAACCGTTTTAAATTTTATCTTGGTGTGCAATTAGAGAATGCGAATATTGTCCGATATAGTGTGATATTCATCGCCGAACCTAAAGTTGCTGAGCTGCCAATGTTTTTTCATCAACCTTAAGTTAAAAAGTGAACGATATTCTTCCATCTTATAGTATGAAGTTCACAGATGTGATGATCCCAAAATCATTTCTAACCTGTTTACTCTGTTAATCATACTGTTTGACAAATTGTCCACGGTTAAAATATAGCTTAAATAAATTTATCTTTTAAATTATTATATTTTGACTGTGTTGACGTTTCAATATCAATTGAAAAAAAAAACTGGTCCTGACTCTTACTTTAGGCAAACAATATCGTTGCATTCTTGAAGGGTTGAAATTCAAAGTACCAAAGTACAACGCCTACCAAAGTCCAACGTGCATATTTATTTGACGGAAGTAAAATTCTTAACAAATAAGACAAAAATGTATGTGTGTATTCAAAATAACATACATTTAGGCGAGAATTGTTTTCAGGAAACATGAGTTCGATAAAGAACATGGTATACATTTTGGTGTGATTTGTTGCATGATGGGCGAATTCGATACTTTGGAGTATCGGTATTAACCGGATACTTTTAACCCGATACTTTTAACCGATTTATATTATACTCGTATTATTATTTATTACTCAGTACTCGTAAACCCATGTGAAATTTTGTGTTTCTTGATGAATCAACTGATGCACAATCATTAAACAACAGCCATGTAGATTTTCATGGTGCGTAAAGACCCATTAAGGTAGATAAAACCTTTAATTAATATATTCCGAATATTTATCAAAGTTAAAATGATAATATTCAGTTTTAACATAAATATTTGACGGCAAAGTTTTTTTTCAGAAAAAGTTTTAGATGTGTACTTTATGCTAGTAGGGCTCGGCCTATAAATAACAGACATTATTTGAAACGATTGTTGCACGAAAACGCTTGAACGAAAAATTTTGTTCTAAAAAAATTAAAAGACCCCTATACAGGGGCGTGTAGCTTGGTCAATGTCATGAAGAATGGTTTATTACACATATACTGGGAATTGAACCGTTATCCACTTAAATCGCATTTCAAATTTTTTAGCACGGCAGATTACCTTGAATCATGTAATCGCTAAAAATTCTTCTAAAAATTGAGATAACTCAATTGTTTTTCTATAATTTTAAAGGCACAGGGTTCCTCTTTCTTCTCGTAAAGTCGCAAATGAAAATATTCATCTATATTTTTTTCCATCCAATAAAACATTGGTGGAATTAAAAAAATTGTGTGAAAAATAAAATAAAAAATTATTTAATTCATTTTGTCTCAAGAAATAGACAGTGTTTTCTGGATAGGTCTTGATGTGTAATTTATGCTGAAAGTACCAAGTGATCGATTTGGCATTTCAGACATTTTTGGCACGACTGCTCCACAAAATTTCATCGAAATATTTTGTTCTAAAAACATCAATATACTCTTATATAGAAAATGGTTTCTAGGTACTTTTCTTTCTTTTTTGTTGAATTTTCATCATAAAGCACATCGGGACCTTTCCAGAAATCACTAACTACGAGTATAGAGAAGTCGATAATAGTAAGCGCCACTTCCTGTGCGAGCGAAAGGTGATATTTACTTGTATGAAAAAGTCGTGTCATTTTATTATTATTGTCTCGTTTGTTACATCAATTGGTAACTAATAGAACATTTTCATAATATTCAGTCGTATTATTATAGTCCACTATGAAGTTTATATTTATAACATAAAACTAATTTCTGAGAAAATGATAAGCTTTGGCTCTAGTTCTAAAACATTTCGTCAGATGACAGTCACTTTGCGTTAAAACCGGATATGGCTCTATGTATCGACCTTTTGTCATTTTTCTAAAATTTTCACTTCAATGTCCTTATTGGAACAAGAAATTTGAAAATTAACTAAGAAGAATGTACATTTTTTCCTTGCTATATATTTTACTCGTACATGCTTAATTTTTTTAATTTTTCGAAATGTTCGCTACTTTACGCTTCTTGTCAACATGTAGGGGCGCAAATTACTACATATACAAGGTTATCCATATACGAAAACATTGTTATATTTCTGGCACATATTTCACATATTTCGTCTTATTTGTTGTATTCCATATTGAATAGGAATTTGTTGCACGAGACGACCTTTACTCAAGTTTTCTTCAATGGAGCGAGATAAATATCAATTAGGTTTAAAATACGTCATTCAATTATAATGTTTCTATTTAGAGATTCCGAGATACCCATATGTAGCTTGATTCTGGTTCCCGTTTATAGCATCATGCTATTAAAAAATGGTCGTTTGCTCTGTCTCTCTATACTTTGCCAGAGTAAGGGCGTTTAATTCAATAGTTGTGTAGACATTTTTGGTCAGGGTTAAAGTCCGACTTTTTTATACGGTTGCTTTGTGTGGAGACTATGCCGACCGTGCCTTTAGTTGCATGGTTTTGTATACAGACACTTAAGTTGTTTTCCATACTGGCGGAAGTTTGTGCTGTTCGTTTGGATTATGTTCTTTTCTAACCTGCTTGGTGGTTTTGTGGAACTAGAAGGAATGGAATGTTAGTTTACGCCAGGGTGGACGAGGGCTATTTTGGATAGATAGCTAGATATTCACTATTAATATTATTTTTCTTATATATTACTAGTTAATGTTTTTGATTACAGGGGATCTTTAAAGTTTAAGCGAATTTCTGTATAAACGAGCTGTTTGTGTTAATAAAATACGTTAAGAGGTGTATGTAATCGGGCCAAGTCTGTTTTGACTTTTTTTCTGTACAACAGTTTTATTAAATATAATACGGGTTGGTGTACGGTGGAGCCGGGGTTTATAATGAAATTGCGCTGATATCACCTAGATTGAACTGTTCCATTTTCAACAAACAAATTTTTTTAGTATAAACACCGGTGCCATAAAGCAAATTGTTATACAAAATAAATTAGTTATCAATTTTAACTCGTGCTATATTAGTACCTATCGATATATTTTGTATCCGCAAGGTATTTATTTTAATTTATAATTTAAATAAAATAAAAAATTTTAATTTATATTTGGTGATCAACTTTCTCCAGTATCTTGTTTGTATCTATTATTGTTTTTGTTTTGCAAACTGATGTAGCCAAAGCTGAATGTCTAAAACAAACGTACATAAATATGTACTGCATAAGATAATCCTAATTTGGTAGTTTAGAAAAGTAAGTAACTAAACAAATTTTTTTACATAATTCATTTTCTACGGCTAATTTGAACCTAGACTGGTAGAAATTTTATTTTATGTATATAATTGTGCGAGTGAATATTTATAAACAATGGGAAATATACATTAGTAAAAGTTTTATGTCTATTTCTATGTATGTATGCTCGTATGTCGGCGTTATTTGAATTTTGAATATGTGGGTATTCGTTATATACGGTTGAAGATACACAAAACAGCGTTTAATTTTTATACATGATTAAAAATACATCAGTTTATACAAAACCATATACCATCTGAAAAGCATTTAAATTGGGCTGAAAACTTCTTATAAGAAAAATCTGTTAAGCTTAAACTTTCTAATAAGTCACACAGAAATATTAAGACTGTGCAAAATAAATTTACATATGGATTGCGTATTTAGCATTTAAGAAATGTAAATATTTTAACTATTTGAAGAATGGTTGAGTGATTTAAGCATCTAGCTATTCACTCGACCATATTCCAGTTATGCTAATTTTTTTTAGTAAATACACGAATATTTTTCTATGTTAAAATAGTCGTACTTAAGAGAGCTCATTAACCCGAACACAAAATTATGGTGAATATTATTACTCAAGTATGCAAATTTTATTCTGTTCCGTCAGTAAAAAAGTTTTAAATAAAACGCTTAATATTAAAACATTTTAATTTTAACAAAAAATTCAAGGTAAATTGAATTATAAATTAGCTGGGAGACCTAAAGCAACCCATTTTTTAATGGCATCACTATGATCAAATAGTACAAAAATGTGGAAAATGTATCTATTTCAGCGAAGTATGTTTGCTATAGTGTTTAAAACATCCCAATAATATTTATTCTGAACCATTCGATTTGGAATTTTCAATTAATATTAGTATTGAACAATGTTGCGATAGAAAATAACTATACAGGGTTATGATAATGAATGAATGACTTAGTACACAGCAAATAGAAATAACTTTGAATATTAAAAAATTTAGATTATTAAATTGTGTAGTTTTAATTACAAGTGTAAACAGAAAAAACAAGGCTAGGTACCATTGACCGCTTTCGGGAATCTCATAATGATTTTATTGACAATTTTACTAATTGAATACTAATAGAAATAATTTCAAGGAACCTGTTCCTACCAAATCTTATTAATGAAAAAATCAATAAAATGTCGATAATTACTACAAGTTTTTCATTTTACTGGGTGATTAAAAACCAAAACTAATAAAAAAATTTCATGATAGATATTATTCACATTGAAACTAAAAGAAATCTAGCGGTCTTTATTCTCTCCAATTTTCTGTAAAAACTATTTTTTGTTGATAAAATTTGTGCTTGGTTTATATCCTAAGTAGAAATCGAACAAATGTAAATTTTTCTTTCTACATACGAGTATATGAGCCAGGGTTTCAATGTAGTGATTTCTGAATACTCCTTTATATTTATTACTCCCAAAACAATGTTTTGAGGGTTTTTTGATTTGCAATCTAATGCTTTGCAAGCTAATCCACTATTACAGACTAACAAGTTAAGATAACTAAATTTTATACCGGTTTCACTCAACATATGGTGCAAAAAATTTGAGCAATTACAAAATTGTGTTGTTTTTGGTTATTCAAACCATATCAAAAATAATTTTGAATTATCACTATAATTGCTCAAAAATATTTGTTCTTCTAATTATGTTTATGTTGTGAGTCACGTTTTTCGACTTTTCTAATTGAATCGTTTATTTCAAAAAGATCCTAAGTCACGTTGCTATAGTATTGAGATACACGAATATAACTGATTGATTTTGGATTAGTCCACATTTTTAATTTAATAATTGCTAGATTTGATGACTGTCTTGTGGTATTAAGTAATTTGAAGTAAATTATTGAAACGGAACCTGGAGGAATTAAGATTATTAGTGGAGGACTTAGGTCCTTTTAGAAATAAATAAAATTTTAATTATTAATTTTTTCTCTTTATTTATTATAAACTTAAAAAAATATGTGTAATCCATATCTTCAATTCAAACTAATAATAAATCAAGTTTTTTTTCCTTTCTTGGTTTCCCAATTATCAATAATATTTTGATAAAACTCCTTGTACTCCTCTGGCACTCATCCGATTAAGAGTTTCAGGATTGGAATTTTATCTCCTGTGTAAACTTTTCTCGTTGACCATGTTATATTAAAGTGTAGTTTTATAAAGCCGTGTATGAATTCTGAAGCCTGAATATGTCCGAATAATTTTTTCTCATGACTTATGTGTTGCATCTTGGAAATCGAAAAGGTAGGAAGGAATGCCCACGCACTGAATAAAACTGCTCAACGTTATTAAATCGTTCAGAATCAACTAGAGCCATGCACATTCTCACCATAGTATGATTTTTATTTTGTCCAGGGTAGTTATCTGAAAATAATCGTGGTTCTTGTACATCAGGATGGACATAATTGGTTACGCAATCCATTATGAAAGTGCACACTTCATTAGGCTCTTTAGCAGCAATACCCTCGTTGTAAATGTAAAAGTATGCTTGCCCTGTTTTTAAATCATGAATATAGAAAACACTAACGCTCAATTGACTCAAATAAAAAAGATCTTGGACTGGAGAAGAAAAGAATCGAAAAGAATCGAAAGAATCGAACAAGAAAATAAACGAGATTGGAATAAACTAAGTTTCAGATTATCACTAATATCTCAAAAGCTCCCACAGATAACCATATATATGGTTGTTTTCTGATAGCTTAGGTCATGGTGAGACTAAATAGGAAATTTGAGGAAAATTTTCAGTTAGAATTTTCACTATAATTTTTTGATTTTCTGCGGCCATGTCAGTTCTTTTCAGTTTCTGGCCAATATTTCAAAAAGTGCCTCAAGCTACCAATATTTTCGGTTGTTTCTCTAATAATTCAGGTCATACTATGAGACTACATGGAAAATTTTTCGGATAGAATTTTCATTATATTTTTTCCAGCGGCCATTTAAGTACTTTCCAGTTTTTGGTCAATATCTCAAAGAATCTTATTAGTAAATAATACTTGCGGTCTACTGAGGCTACGTGGCAAATTTGGGTAACATTTATCGGTTAAAATTTTCATTATAATTTTCTTTTATAAGTTCATTTCTATTTCTGGTCAATATCTCAAAAACTGTTACCGTATTCTTACGGTAACCGCAGAAAATTAAAAAATTACAGTAAAAGTTCTCAGCCACAAATTGAATCCCATTCCCCAAATTTTCCATGTAGTGGATATAGCTTTTGAGATATTAGTGATAATCTGAAACTTAATCATTTGGCCGCAAAAATCCAAAATATTACTTAGGGAATTCTAAACTATAATCTTCTTTATTTTCTTATTCGGCTCGTAAGATTTCAACTCAAAATTCAAACGGTTGCATAACTGCTTTTATATTTACTTGTAAAGAAGTAAAGGGGAACTCTATCATTGACTCCTTTCAGAACCATGTTCAAAATACATATTAGAATTATAATAGAGACCTGCGATGCAAATTTAACAATTATTAATTAAAAATTAACCGAGTACTGTCCAACACAAAATACATTTTGATCGTGAAGAATACACAGATACCATATTTTCAGCAAAAATTTATATTTCAATACAAAATTAGTCCAGAAACCATATTTCAGAACGATTTGTTATAAAATGGTCAAGTTTAGTGCATCATGAACAAGTCCTTGAATTTTGTCCAAAATTCCCTTCAAAATCCCTATCCAATACTACTAATGAAATTTCATCGTAATTCGTTAATAAATGGCGAAGAAAGATGGAATAGTGATGAATTCAAAATTCAAAATTTCATATACCGAGTTCCTTTACTTCACGTTCAGAGATCAACCAATTTGTCATTTTAAGGAACAGTTTTAATATGAAATTTGGATTATTCTGGGTGATAGCACCAGATATTGTTTTTACATCTAGGTGAGGTTACCAAGACGTTGGAAGTTTTGTTTCGAACTAATGAAACTTGAATTCTTTAATTTAAAAAATTCGGCCGTCTCATCAGATTGCAGTGACCAAACTACAAAAATATTGAAAACTAGGTTGTTCTGAGGCGTTACGCGCCCGTTTATTCCCAGCAAAGTGTAGTTAAATATGTTTTAAATAGATTTTGTGTATTTCGTTGACGAAATTTAAAAAAAAATGACATGGGCGAAATTTTTTTGGCCAACCTGTGCGTTCTTGAGTGAGTCAGTCAGTGACATAGACGTTTATAATATATATACTTTGCACTTACATACAAAGTATAATCACAATGCTTTAGCGAATTATTATGTTTCGCTAAGGCATTGCGATTATACTTTGTATGTAAGTGCAAAGTATTTTCAAAATTTTTGTTGTTTGATCACTGCAGTCCGATGAGACGACGACCGAATTTTTTAAATTAAAGATTTCAAGTTTCATTAGTTCCAAACCAAACTTCCAACGTCTTGGTAACCTCACCTAGATATAAAACACTTATAATTATTTTGAGAAAAAGATAAACAAAATGAATAAAAATGTAAAATGTTAGCTGATAATAAAATAACAACAGAAATTCTGTTTTGGCATAATGCTGCCACTTGTTGCGGGTATTTGTAATTAATATTTGAAAGTTTATTGAATATCGTAATGTAATAAATTTTAAATAAAATCTGTAAGTTTGTGAGAAAAAAGTGGGTCTGGCGGTCCACAATTACGTCTCTTTGCATGTGCAGAAAACGAGTTTACGAATCAAGCGACATCATATAACACAACACTTTCTCGCTACTGATGTATAGTTGTGGTGCATTTTTAGTCAAAAAAAATAGTTTTTTTTTTATTTTTTTAATTTTATATTACGACTGAGTCGCCCATTTAGTAATTTACATTGCATGATAAAGTATATGATTAGTCGGCGTAATCAAGTGATTATCCCCAGTTACGTGTCACTCCTCCTCAGTTCTTTCGCCTCAGTAAGTCTACTGATCTCCTGGTCGCGATAATTCCAGTGGTTTGGTTCTTTGCAGTCTTCTTGTTGGTGTAGTAGTCAGCATACAACGTATGTCAAGATTTTCATGCTGGTGCAGACGTTGTAGGTGTTTTGTTGCATGATGCTTGATTTCATCCGCGACAAGCTTGATCTTTAGTTCTCGATGGAGGTTGTCGTTTTGAATGTACCACTGTGCATTAACAATGCATCGCACGATTTTATTTTGAACTGTTTGTATGATTTTGATATTTGTTTTCTTGGCACAACCCCAGAGTTGGCTACCATATGTCCATACAGGTTTCAGGATTTGTTTGTACAACAACAGTTTGTTATGGATCGCTAGTTCAGGTTGCCTCCCTAAGAGCCATTGCATTTTTCTAAATTTTATGTTCAGTTCTTCTCTCTTCTTTTTTAAGTGTTCCTTCCATCTAAGTTTATCAGCATCTAAAGTCATGTCAAGGTATTTAGCAGTGTTTGCATGCGGTACTACTATCGAGTTTATCTTTATTGGTATATGATTAACGTTTAGATTTGTAAAGTTCATTTGGATTGATTTTGCTTCATTTAATTTAATTCGCCATTTCTTTGTCCAATGTAATTTACAAGTGTAGTTATTGATGTCCTTTGCTGTTGCAAATATTGCCGTGTCGTCGGCAAAAGTCGCCATAGTTGCTTCCGTAATTGGTATATCTCTAGTATATAGCCTTGTAGTACTCCCGCTGATATTCTTTTTAGTTGGGAGTATTCATTCTGCCTCTCTGATATGTATGATTTGAATTCTAACCCCTGGTGCTATACTTTGTCAAATGCTTGCGCTACATCAAGGAATATAGTTGAGCATATTTGTTTGCTTTCTAGTGATTTCTCGATTACATCAGTAATTTGATGTAGGTGCATTAGAAGTTTTGCTCGCAAAGTGAACCATCATACCGCCCTTTACTGCTTCCAGGGCCTTTTGTAAACCGCCCCTAGTACTTAAAGCAGGAGTACTGTGCGTTTTAGCACAGATAGCTAAAGTACATTCCCGTTTTAATCTCCAATTATTTAACAATTTAGGAAATTTGAACTACACAAGAAACAACCAAAATAGACGAATGTGAAGTTTTCGACAAAATTAAAAAATAACAAAACATGGCGGACTACAAAATTTGTCGAAATAACAAAAATGCACATGGATTAGTAAAACAGTTGACAAAAGCAATGTTAGGATTATTTAAAAAATTTTCTCTGCAAATCAACTGCTCGTTAATATGCATTTAGTAAACTAGCGAATTCCGCAATCAAAATTAATATACAAAATTCGAAATGTTCAAACAAATAAAAATTATCCCCATTTTAATACGATGACGTAGACCCATTTGTTATTGACACCGAACTTGATCAATTTTTGCAAAACTAAAATAAATGGGATTTAGACGTTCACTGTATCAAGAATTGGCCAGCTCCCAGAGATGTCCCACGAACATGGTATGCATGCTTAGTTAGCTTATGACATTTTGAACAAATAAAAATTATCCCCACTTTAATACGATGACGTATACCCATTTGTTATTGACACCGAACTTGATCAATTTTTGCAAAACTAAAATAAATGGGATTTAGACGTTCACTGTATCGAGAATTGGCCAGCTCCCAGAGATGTCCCACGAATATGGTATGCATGCTTAGTTAGCTTATGACATTTTGAACAAATAAAAATTATCCCCACTTTAATACGATGACGTATACCCATTTGTTATTGACACCGAACTTGATCAATTTTTGCAAAACTAAAATAAATGGGATTTAGACGTTCACTGTATCGAGAATTGGCCAGCTCCCAGAGATGTCCCACGAACATGGTATGCATGCTTAGTTGGCTTATGACATTCTAAACAAATAAAAATTATCCCCATTTTAATACGATGACGTAGACCCATTTGTTATTGACACCGAACTTGATCAATTTTTGCAAAACTAAAATAAATGGGATTTAGACGTTCACTGTATCAAGAATTGGCCAGCTCCCAGAGATGTCCCACGAACATGGTATGCATGCTTAGTTAGCTTATGACATTTTGAACAAATAAAAATTATCCCCACTTTAATACGATGACGTAGACCCATTTGTTATTAACACCGAACTTGATCAATTTTTGCAAAACTAAAATAAATGGGATTTAGACGTTCACTGTATCAAGAATTGGCCAGCTCCCAGAGATGTCCCACGAACATGGTATGCATGCTTAGTTAGCTTATGACATTTTGAACAAATAAAAATTATCCCCACTTTAATACGATGACGTAGACCCATTTGTTATTGACACCGAACTTGATCAATTTTTGCAAAACTAAAATAAATGGGATTTAGACGTTCACTGTATCGAGAATTGGCCAGCTCCCAGAGATGTCCCACGAACATGGTATGCATGCTTAGTTAGCTTATGACATTTTGAACAAATAAAAATTATCCCCACTTTAATACGATGACGTAGACCCATTTGTTATTAACACCGAACTTGATCAATTTTTGCAAAATTAAAATAAATGGGATTTAGACGTTCACTGTATCAAGAATTGGTCAGCTCCCAGAGATGTCCCACGAACATGGTATGCATGCTTAGTTAGCTTATGACATTTTGAACAAATAAAAATTATCTCCACTTTAATACGATGACGTAGACCCATTTGTTATTGACACCGAATTTGATCAATTTTTGCAAAACTAAAATAAATGGGATTTAGACGTTCACTGTATCGAGAATTGGCCAGCTCCCAGAGATGTCCCACGAACATGGTATGCATGCTTAGTTAGCTTATGACATTCTAAACAAATAAAAATTATCCCCATTTCAATGCGATGACGTAGACCCATTTGTTATTGACACCGAACTTGATCAATTTTTGCAAAACTAAAATAAATGGGATTTAGACGTTCACTGTATCGAGAATTGGCCAGCTCCCAGAGATGTCCCACAAACATGGTATACATGCTTAGTTAGCTTATGACATTCTAAACAAATAAAAATTATATCCATTTTAATACGATGACGTAGACCCATTTGTTATTGACACCGAACTTGATCAATTTTTGCAAAACTAAAATAAATGGGATTTAGACGTTCACTGTATCGAGAATTGGCCAGCTCCCAGAGATGTCCCACGAACATGGTATGCATGCTTAGTTGGCTTATGACATTCTAAACAAATAAAAATTATCCCCATTTTAATACGATGACGTAGACCCATTTGTTATTGACACCGAACTTGATCAATTTTTGCAAAACTAAAATAAATGGGATTTAGACGTTCACTGTATCGAGAATTGGCCAGCTCCCAGAGATGTCCCACGAACATGGTATGCATGCTTAGTTAGCTTATGACATTCTGAACAAACAAAAATTATCCCCATTTTAATACGATGACGTAGACCCATTTGTTATTGACACCGAACTTGATCAATTTTTGCAAAACTAAAATAAATGGTCTTAGACGTTCACTGTATCGAGAATTGGCCAGCTCCCAGAGATGTCCCACGAATATGGTATGCATGCTTAGTTAGCTTATGACATTTTGAACAAATAAAAATTATCCCCACTTTAATACGATGACGTAGACCCATTTGTTATTGACACCGAACTTGATCAATTTTTGCAAAACTAAAATAAATGGTCTTAGACGTTCACTGTATCAAGAATTGGCCAGCTCCCAGAGATGTCCCACGAACATGGTATGCATGCTTAGTTAGCTTATGACATTTTGAACAAATAAAAATTATCCCCACTTTAATACGATGACGTAAACCCATTTGTTATTGACACCGAACTTGATCAATTTTTGCAAAACTAAAATAAATGGGATTTAGACGTTCACTGTATCGAGAATTGGCCAGCTCCCAGAGATGTCCCACGAACATGGTATGCATGCTTAGTTAGCTTATGACATTCTGAACAAATAAAAATTATCCTTATTTTAATACGATGACGTAGACCCATTTGTTATTGACACCGAACTTGATCAATTTTTGCAAAACTAAAATAAATGGGATTTAGACGTTCACTGTATCGAGAATTGGCCAGCTCCCAGAGATGTCCCACGAATATGGTATGCATGCTTAGTTAGCTTATGACATTCTAAACAATTAAAAATTATCCCCATTTTAATACGATGACGTAGACCCATTTGTTATTGACACCGAACTTGATCAATTTTTGCAAAACTAAAATAAATGGGATTTAGACGTTCACTGTATCGAGAATTGGCCAGCTCCCAGAGATGTCCCACGAACATGGTATGCATGCTTAGTTAGCTTATGCATTCTAAACAAATAAAAATTATATCCATTTTAATACGATGACGTAGACCCATTTGTTATTGACATCGAACTTGATCAATTTTTGCAAAACTAAAATAAATGGGATTTAGACGTTCACTGTATCGAGAATTGGCCAGCTCCCAAAGATGTTCCACGAACATGGTATGCATGCTTAGTTGGCTTATGACATTCTAAACAAATAAAAATTATCCCCATTTTAATACGATGACGTAGACCCATTTGTTATTGACACCGAACTTGATCAATTTTTGCAAAACTAAAATAAATGGGATTTAGACGTTCACTGTATCGAGAATTGGCCAGCTCCCAGAGATGTCCCACGAACATGGTATGCATGCTTAGTTAGCTTATGACATTCTGAACAAACAAAAATTATCCCCATTTTAATACGATGACGTAGACCCATTTGTTATTGACACCGAACTTGATCAATTTTTGCAAAACTAAAATAATTGATCAAGTTCGGTGTGAATAACAAATGTGTCTACGTCATCGTATTAAAATGGGGATAATTTTTATTTGTTTAGAATGTCATAAGCCAACTAAGCATGCATACCATGTTCGTGGAACATCTTTGGGAGCTGGCCAATTCTCGATACAGTGAACGTCTAAGACCATTTATTTTAGTTTTGCAAAAATTGATCAAGTTCGGTGTTAATAACAAATGGGTCTACGTCATCGTATTAAAGTGGGGATAATTTTTATTTGTTCAAAATGTCATAAGCTAACTAAGCATGCATACCATGTTCGTGGGACATCTCTGGGAGCTGGCCAATTCTCGATACAGTGAACGTCTAAATCCCATTTATTTTAGTTTTGCAAAAATTGATCAAGTTCGGTGTCAATAACAAATGGGTATACGTCATCGTATTAAAGTGGGGATAATTTTTATTTGTTCAAAATGTCATAAGCTAACTAAGCATGCATACCATATTCGTGGGACATCTCTGGGAGCTGGCCAATTCTCGATACAGTGAACGTCTAAATCCCATTTATTTTAGTTTTGCAAAAATTGATCAAGTTCGGTGTCAATAACAAATGGGTATACGTCATCGTATTAAAGTGGGGATAATTTTTATTTGTTCAAAATGTCATAAGCTAACTAAGCATGCATACCATATTCGTGGGACATCTCTGGGAGCTGGCCAATTCTCGATACAGTGAACGTCTAAGACCATTTATTTTAGTTTTGCAAAAATTGATCAAGTTCGGTGTTAATAACAAATGGGTCTACGTCATCGTATTAAAGTGGGGATAATTTTTATTTGTTCAAAATGTCATAAGCTAACTAAGCATGCATACCATGTTCGTGGGACATCTCTGGGAGCTGGCCAATTCTCGATACAGTGAACGTCTAAATCCCATTTATTTTAGTTTTGCAAAAATTGATCAAGTTCGGTGTCAATAACAAATGGGTCTACGTCATCGTATTAAAGTGGGGATAATTTTTATTTGTTCAAAATGTCATAAGCTAACTAAGCATGCATACCATGTTTGTGGGACATCTCTGGGAGCTGGCCAATTCTCGATACAGTGAACGTCTAGATCCCACTTATTTTAGTTTTGCAAAAATTGATCAAGTTCGGTGTCAATAACAAATGGGTATACGTCATCGTATTAAAGTGGGGATAATTTTTATTTGTTCAAAATGTCATAAGCTAACTAAGCATGCATACCATGTTCGTGGGACATCTCTGGGAGCTGGCCAATTCTCGATACAGTGAACGTCTAAATCCCACTTATTTTAGTTTTGCAAAAATTGATCAAGTTCGGTGTCAATAACAAATGGGTCTACGTCATCGTATTAAAGTGGGGATAATTTTTATTTGTTCAAAATGTCATAAGCTAACTAGGCATGCATACCATGTTCGTGGGACATCTCTGGGAGCTGGCCAATTCTCGATACAGTGAACGTCTAAATCCCATTTATTTTAGTTTTGCCAAAATTGATCAAGTTCGGTGTCAATAACAAATGGGTCTACGTCATCGTATTAAAGTGGGGATAATTTTTATTTGTTCAAAATGTCATAAGCTAACTAAGCATGCATACCATGTTCGTGGGACATCTCTGGGAGCTGGCCAATTATCGATACAGTGAACGTCTAAATCCCACTTATTTTAGTTTTGCAAAAATTGATCAAGTTCGGTGTCAATAACAAATGGGTCTACGTCATCGTATTAAAATGGGGATAATTTTTATTTGTTTGAACATTTCGAATTTTGTATATTAATTTTGATTGCGGAATTCGCTAGTTTACTAAATGCATATTAACGAGCAGTTGATTTGCAGAGAAAATTTTTTAAATAATCCTAACATTGCTTTTGTCAACTGTTTTACTAATCCATGTGCATTTTTGTTATTTCGACAAATTTTGTAGTCCGCCATGTTTTGTTATTTTTTAATTTTGTCGAAAACTTCACATTCGTTTGAATAGCAATAAAAAACCTATTATTCATGCTATATTAGACAGCGGAAATTTGCCAGCGGGAAATAAGAGATTACGCTACTCGCCAAAATTGGCGGCACTATCACAACAAAGAATTTTTGATGTTATTTTATTACCAGTGTACATTTTTTGTTCATTTTACATCTCTTTCACAAAACAAAGCATCCCAGCGGAATAAAAAAAATTTTCATTAAAATGCCAAATTGATTGATTTTCTCCGCCATTTCTTAACGAAATACTAAGAAATTAGATTAGTAGTGTTGGTCAAATTCTAGGTTATATTCATGCTCGACTAAACTTGGCTATTTCATAACCAATCGTTATGAAATTTGGTTTCTGGATTGATTTTGGATTGAGATATAAATTTTAGATGAAAGCGTGATATTTTTGCATTCTGTACATTTAAAATGGAATTTGGGTCAATGATAGGCGCTTCTCGTCTTTTTATTTATAAGTAAATATAAAAATAGTGAAAGAACCATACGAATTTTGGATTAGAAACATACGAATCGAATAAGCAAATTAAAGGGGATTATCGTTTAGAATAATAATTAAGTTTCAGATTATCACTAATATCTCAAAAGCTCCCACAGGTAACCAATATACGAGTATACGGTCGTTTTCTGATAGCTCTGGTCAGGCTGAAACTAAATATGAAATGTCATTAAAGTTCATTTCTGTTTCTGGTCAATATCTGAAAAACTCTTACCGTACTCTTACAGTCACCGCAGAAATTCGAAAAATTATAGTAAAAGTTCTCAGCCACAAATTTTCCCTAAATTTTCCATGTAGTCTCAGTATGGCCTTATCTATTATTAAAACAACCGAAAGTATTGGCTTCTAGTAAGAGTTTTTAAGATATTGGCTAGAATCTGTAAAAATTTCTACGGCCAAATCAAAAACATTTAGTGAAAAACTTTCCTCAGATTACACATTCACTCTGAGCATGACCTAAGGCATCAGAATAACAACCGAACATATTGTTTGCCTGTGGGAGCTTTTGAGATATTAGTGATAATCTAAAACTTAATTATTTGGCCGCAAAAAATCCATAATATTACTTAGGGAATCAACGCTAAGCTATAATCTCCTTTATTTTCTTATTCGATTCGTAAGATTTAAATTCAAAATTCAAATGGTTGCATAACTCATTTTTATGTTAGCTTGTAAAGAAGTAAACGAGAACTCTATCATTGACTCATTTCAGAACCTTGTTCAAAATACATATTAGAATTATAATAGAGACCTGCGATGCAGATTTTACAATTATTAATTAAGAATTAACCCTCTCAGGTTTATAAAAAATTGGGAGGGCTGGTTCTTTTTTTGTAGTGTATTTTACACTTCGCTAGGTCTAAATTAATGTAATTAACAAAGTTTTAATAAAAATTTTATTTAACCTGGAACATATAGCCAGTGACATATATGTGCCCACTCCCAGTAAGTCCAGACAAGTTGAAATAAAATGCAAAATGATGTTATGTGTAGGTTAATATAGTTTTATTAATTCAAGCTACACCATTCATAACATCACAAAATTTATGTAAATCACATTAAAACTTAAAAAAATCAAAAATAAAGACTAATAAATTTGTGGTAATCTCTTTCGGTTGTGTAACATAGGTATACATCACATATGACACCAGAGTTCGGAGTCTATTATAAAGTCCATTTGATTTACAATTATAACATCTTTGCCTGGGGTCTTTGTTTTTTATCTTTTGGGTTTCTGTGGCTGTTTGATATCTGTAGTTACCAAGTTTCCGTTTTGATGTTTGGTAGAAGCTGGCAGTGTTCCCGTTTCAGTGAAGAGAAGTTACCTCTTAGTTCTCGAGCAATGCTCTGACGAAATTCTAAGCTCGATAATTTATGTTTCAACTTCAACTCACTCAAGGCTTCCAAGTACTCAACATATGAATTGTTAACAGCGATATTAATTAAATGAAAAAATATTCTAAAGTAAAATATTATTTTAGAACGTTGGTCAATTTCATATACTACTTTTTTGATCCATTAGGTCAACACTCTCCATAAGCTGATTGTATTGAATAATCATATATGGACACGGGACTACTAATTTTTCACTGCTTCCTTGCACTATTGAGCACATAAGAACTTCTTTGTTGTCTTTGTTTTTTGGATTCATAAATAGGCATTTGTTTTAGATTTATCCTTTTTCTTCCAGTGTATAAATCGAATTGATACAAATACCCATGTTTTGACCCACATCTACACCACATTTAAATCGTCGTGGAAATGAAAAATATTTGAGAACAACAAATCGTTTTTACTAGAGAAGACACAACACTCCTATTACATACTGTTTCATGATATTGTGTCCTTTAAATTTAATCATGTGCTCGTCAATCGAACGTTTTATGTTCGAGCAAAATTGGGGTCGGTTGGAGGCGGTGTCTTCAAATTATCATAAAAATGTATGGCATATCGGATTTCTTTAAAACAACGTGAGGACATATTAATCCCAACAAATGGAACTTTTAATGGCTAGACCAGTAATCTCTTATGGAAGGCATGGCTTATGAATTTTAATTTGAAATTGAATTCCTTTTTGGCAACAATATAATTTACTTTCCCGTATCCAACAAGTCAATTAATTCATCCAAATTCGCATCGGCACTGAATAATTATAGCGGCGTTGAAAAATTGTCGGCAGCTATATTTTCGGGTAACAATACTTTAGAACATTCAATTACTTTTAAAATTTCGAAGGTGTTTGGCTGGTATTGTTTTCCCGAGTTAAAAATATGTTATGAATAAGATATTTGTTGCTAATCATCGTTGCCATCA
Source organism: Nephrotoma guestfalica (assembly GCA_963691935.1). Classification (NCBI taxonomy): domain Eukaryota; kingdom Metazoa; phylum Arthropoda; class Insecta; order Diptera; family Tipulidae; genus Nephrotoma; species Nephrotoma guestfalica. The sequence goes on along the minus strand of OY829913.1, from coordinate 223,909,512 downwards.
TAATCATTTTGGTGTGATACTCCTGATTCAAGCTTATTTTCATGCGATATAACCAGTTTGTTATGATCTGGTGGTGCTTCAATTATAACTTCACGTATGCCAACAGCTTCAATATCGTCTTCGAGAAATTGGCGGTCTTCTTGATCAAGCTGTTGGTCATCTTCGTCATCACTATTGTTTGCCCATAACATTTGAATGATTTCACTATCCGAAAGCAAAAATCGTCGGTTATTTTTGGCAAAAGTAATTTTACTCATTGTTTATTGCTAAACTGATATATCGAACATTTTATTTGAAAAAAAAAACTTCTAAGTCAATAAAAACTCTTAGTTACTTGGTGTTAATGTATTTTACTATTAAAACTAAACTTTTCACTACAAAAACTACTTTGCGATCTGTTTTAGCCTCAAAATAAAACATATCAAAAATCTACTTTTAATAACGGAAAAATATGTCAAAACTGCCATACTCAAAGCAATTTACAAATGAAGTCAATGAGATAATGTCTAAGCATCAAAATAGTGCATTTCAAAGTTTGCTAGTACCTTCGTTTATCAAAACAAGTGGAAAACAAGTATAGGCACACATACGCGCTATAAACCTTAAGGGGTTAACCGGGTGCTCTCCAACTCAAAATAAATTTTAATCGTGTAGAATACTCATATACCACATTTTCATCAAAAATTTCTATTTCAATCCAAAATTAATCCAGAAACCAAATTTCATACGAATTTGCTATAACACGTCCCAGTTTAGTACATAATGTACAAGTCCTTGAATTTTGTCCAATATTCACTTAAAAATCCCTATCCAAAACTACTAACCAAATATTCAGCGTAATTCGCTAATAAATGGCGAAGAAAGACGGAATATTGTTAAATTCAAAATTTCATATACCGAGTTCCTTTACTTCAGAGGATCAATTAATTTGTCAAGGAACACTTATTCCGCTGAGATGATTTATTTTGAGAAAAAATATATACAAAATGAATATAAAATGTTAGCTGGTAATAAAATAACAACGGAAATTCTGGGATAGTGCTGCCACTTGTGGCGGGTAGTGGTAATTAATATTTAAAAGTTGAAAGTTTATTAAAAATCATAATGTATTAAATTTTAATTAATGAGCGAAAAGTGGATCTCGCGGTCCCCAATTTTGTCTGTTTGCATGTGTAGAGCACAAGCTTACGAATCAAACAACGTCATATAATACAACACTTTCTCGCTATCGCTACTGATGTATAGTTGTGGTGCATTTTTAGTCAAAAAAAAAACTTATATACGAGTGAGCGAGACAAAAATTGATCAAGTGCAGCCCAACACATATATAAACACAATTGAATGTTTAATTGTTGTAATTTTTGATGTTTTCTTATTTTAACCGAAAAACGTTGAACGATTCGCAATATGTACGACGATCCAAATCCAATGGTATTTTACCTTAATGGTAGTTAATATATTTATTTGACTCGCCAAAATATGGTACAGTAGGTAAGATTCCGCTGTCAAGATGTTCTTAAAATTAATTTGTTGTAATTCAAATTGGATGTGGTAACACAAATTGAAAAGATTTGCAGCGGATTTTTGGACGAATTGTGGACGACATTTAAATTTCAACTGTCATTGAATGAATCAGAATTCGCAGTTAAATAAAAATTATGTTGTTATCTTTTTTGGTCAAGGTATACGGACTATAATACATCGTTTAAAGTTGTCCTTTGGTCACCTTAAATTCCCCCTTTTGCTCGTTTCGTTCTATGAGTGAATATATTTCAAATTGGGAAAAAAATATTTTTATTAAACGGAGAGTAACTTTATACTGATCATGTAAACATTTAGTAATTTTATTACACATTTATTTAACATATGGTTTAATAAATAAGACACAATCGTTCTAACTGCAATTTTCAATATATGTACGCCGTTAATAGTCTAGCATAGTTCTAAGAAGCTCTATACTAATTTTTTATGTACATGCTACTCAACAAGTGTTTAAATATACCATATAAATGATTGATTACAAACATTTACCATCTGTTGTTTTTAATATCCTCTTGTTGCAACAATTTTGTTGATTGATCTATTTCCTGCAACTGTTTGCTATATTAGCTGGGTGATTATTTCAAAATATACGTATGCTGATGCATCATGCAATTGTATTTTTATAATTGCATAGATTCACATAATTTTCTAGACACATATGCGATGCCATAGCACATGAATATTTAGCATACACATACATAATATACCTATATTAAATGCAAAGTCGACCGTATAACACTTTACGTAAATCGCCGCAAATATCACTCGTAAAAAGACATTAACACTTCTAGGTGATACCGATTTTACAAACGTGATATTATTTAGAAAAATGGTATGAGAACAATAATTATTCAAAGTAATAATTTATTAATTATATTTTTTTGTTTTTTATGATAATTATTTAATTTTTATGTAGAATTAATTATACATAGTCGTTTAAAAATAGCGTAAACATACGTAAATAATATCGCAATAGAAAAATTATGGAAATATTTTCAACTCATTGCACAATCGTTGTTTATGCAATTACACAAAAGCAGTGTCGAATTGGACAAACATTTTGTGGTCAAACTAACCATCAATCATAGTTTTTTGTAATTTGCGTGTATTTATAATGTTGCTATACATTTTTATTAAATTTGACATAATGCTGACAAACAATCGAATGTAAAATTAGCAATTAGTAAAAGAACCGACTAACATTTATAAAATGAATGTCATGATCATACGAGTATTATGTATATACATGATAACTGAGTATATCGCTTTATACGTTCATATATTTATAGTGGTTTGTTTAGTCTCGGAGTATTTATTAGCAATTACATTAATTCTATTGAATTTAAAATTATCTCTGATATTTTTTATATATTATTTTATTTATTCTTTATAAAATACCTGTTTATTGATTAATTAATACTATTATCTGGATGGATATAAAATAAAAATAAAATTCTTTTTTTTATGACTAACATTTTGTAATTTCATCTTAAACCTATAACTAATAGAACAATATACTATTAGAATTAACGTATGGTGTATAATGATGATATGAAGAAAGGTTCAATTGTAAATTCATGACACACTGGCTTCTCATGCGTATTATACACACAGAATTTAAAATGGGAATAAAAAAATAAATAATTATTTAGTTCTGTGCAATATTTATTATCAAAATTAATTTCAAGAAAATTTTGATTTAGAAATTTTAGAAGGCAACTGAAGATACAGAGAAATAGTTTTATTGGTCAGATTGTAGGATCTGATGTGAACGTGAAGCAATTTTGCTGCATTTTAGAAATCTAATATCGTCAACACAATTATCCGCCAATGCCAAAACGGTGGGTTTGTGGCTTGGCCAAGGATCTTCCAAGATTTATTGGAATGAACAATATATGTCTGCTTCCAGCGCCATAGTTGTAATTTTGAGTACCAAGGTGCTATAGCGGGGGTAAGTAATTACGCCCCAATCCTTAAAAATGGAGGGCAATTTTTAAATTTTTGCTTAATTACATTTTAATATAGAATCAAAAGATGTAAACTATTTTTCATCAATATACTATTTTTTTATTATGTGGATTATTTTTTCATTTTTTTAAAGATTAAATTAAGAAATACGTCAAATTTTTTTAAAATTTGACGTATTTCTTAATTTATTCTCTACGTTTTGCAAAATCACAAATTGGGTGCACAAACTTTTTAACAAGTAGGCTGAACAATTAATAATTGTATGTATATAGTTAGTTTTATGTCATTTTTCCAATGTTCTTAAGTCACAGCTTCGGTGGTGGAGCATAGGAGTTCGTAGATAGTGTGAAATGCGGATGATAGTTAATTGTCAAAATAGACTTGACTTATATGATACCCATTAAACCGGACTAAACCACTTTCAAAATAAACGACTAATTTCTCTTACTAAATAAATTTAACATGATTTGTATCCTTTGATTTGTTTAAATTTTAATATCGAGCTTTTAAAATCAAATTATTTGAGACTTTTCCAGTTGTTTTGTTTGCAATTATGAATTGGCTTGGAGTAGTTTTTTATTTGATTTTTGGGTCATAATTTCATAATGAAAAAATTCCCCGAACTATTGGGGTATAATTGCTCAACGCCGCTATAGTAAAATAAAACTATCCTACGCCCGTATTAGGTGGAAATAACAATTCTGTTGGTGATTTGGGTGTCATTTGTGACAGCGAATTGAATGTCAGACATCACATCGATCGTATTATCTAGCATCGTATAGCAAACTCTGCGCTCGGTTTCATGAAGTGTTGGTCGAAGGAATTCGACGATCCTTATGTTACGAAAGTTCCTTATTCAAAAATTCGAAAATTCGAATGCAAAAATTCTGTTTGTTGACATAGTCATCAAGTTCGAAATGTGCCTCATCGAAGCGTCGTAATTCTCCATGGCTAAATCTCAACGTTCACAAATGACAGCTGCAAAATAACGCTGTAGTGGGCTCCTTTTATATTACGTGGGTTTAAGATTTTATTTAACCCATCTAATTTCTGGCGAGAACCTCATTAAAACATAGGTTATTTCCAAACACATTAAAACATAGGTTATTTCCTTGGGACCAACCTTTCCACCTGATATGAACATTGGGTAGTTTTCGTATCTTAGCTAGTATCTTGACCATATTTGAAAATTTGTGGGTTTGTCTCTAAGGAAAGCTCATCTATTATTTAGTATTACTGTATCGCAATAAACCGTGTTTTCACAATTGTGTTACAAAAATTGTATGGTTAGGTTCCAAGCAATAGGAACTTTAATAATTTAGTTTTTTCTCTTTTCACTTTGAACACGGTCCCTATTTTACTCTCCTAGCAATTTTTAATCTAAAATTGAAATTTTTCGAAGATTTCAACCAATAAGCAATTTTCAGGTTACCGTCGAAACCTCGTTTTCAAAGTCCAAAAAAATTAAAATTTCAGATATCAAAATTCCGGTAATTAAAATTAGAAATTAAAGTATAAGCAATTTTAAATCCCGAATTTCAGAATCGCAGAGTTATAGATATCGATTTTAAAAGAGAGCGAATACTGGTATTTACATCCTTCTAAAAAAAATTAAAAATCTATAATAAAATGTTGATGAATGTCTCGAGTATAGACAACTAGGGATTTCTCAACCCAATAAAAAGGGCTGGGCTCGTCTAAGTTCAAACGTAACGAGAAACACTGATTAGCGGTTAATCGATTGGGGCAAAAACTACAGGGGAATGTTGACGGGAATTGGGATATGAACATTAAGTTTGCCTTGCTGAGTGCAACTCATTTCTTATCGACTATGGTCCAATTTAGTGTATAATGCATAATCGAGATTAAACTGTGAATTCCGGATACATTTCTAAAATTAGGCTATGTTTAATGAAAACTAGCCGTATCTAGAATGTGATTGCGGTAGTAACACTAACTTTAAACAAAATTTAAAAAAAACGGTTTTTATGATCGGATTGGTAATAAGCATTAATTCTTAACTATGCTCTGGAATTTGTTTTGTTTTAGTGGAACTAGATTTTTTCTTAACCGACCATTTGAAGTCCTGAATTGCACCCTGAATGAAATCCGAGCATTTCTCAACCGAACATGTCATTTTTGTCTAAGATAAATTAGGATTCGAATACGAACTTTTATAGAAGTGTTCAAAAGTTGAAAAATTGCCTTACTAAGTTTGGCCTGATCATTGTAAATGAATCTCGTCCATTTTAATTCATTGTTGTCCAAAACGCTTTGAACGAGAATTGTAAGCAAACTTCTGCGATTTGTTCTAGTATAAATCGGCCTAAGTTCTTCATGTTACATAGTGCCACAAAGAATGAGTGCACCCCGAGATTGTAGAGTCTGTAATCAGTAAATTTAAAAATAAAATGATTTCAAATCAAAAAATATATTCTGAGAAAGAGTACAATAGAAATATGGGGCAGCACTAAATATTCTATTGTACAAAACACGTAAATTGAAAATAGGTAAGTGAAATCTAATTATTTAATTATTAAATTAATTTCCAGAAACCATACAATAATTTATGATGAACGCAAAATATCCATGATGTAAATAATGTGTAATTTGCCATCATAATTGAAAATTGCGAATGGGTGGTTTGGGCCAATTGACTGTTGTCGTTTCATGTGACTAGAGTTGTAGCAGACCACTTCGATACTAGGAAACTCAAGGTGACGTGACTACAGTTACATAGAATGACGTGATACGACTTCGGTATTTGGGCCATAAAACTACTTTGACTCAATGATATGTTTAACTCAGAAATTGTGTATATCCAACGAATATAAAAATACTAAAACTACAAAAATTTGGTTGGCTCTACAAGCGTGAAAAGTGCCCAATGTTTCAAACGATCACATTTTAAAAATAATTTTCAAAAAATCTACACCTGTATTTTTCTAACTTCTTGACCAAGATTTAGAAAAACAGAATTTTGAAAATCGGGACTTTGTAAACCAGATTTTGCATACCAGGATTTTCGAAACCATATTTTAGAAAATATCATAACATATACAAAAGACATAGAGGTGAGGTTACCAAGAGGTTTCAAAGTTTTGTTTCGAACTAATGAGATTTTAAATTCTTTAAATAAACAATTTGGTCGCCTCTGATGAGGCAAAATTAAACCTAAAATTTAATTTACAGAAGAATGAGTATATGTTTAAACGGCCACGTTGAACATTTATCGGATTATACATTTTGTGTTTTAAACAATATTATTTGTAAAATTTTAGTAAAAATTTATATGAATTGATCGCGACATAAAAACTTCGAAGTTGTAAATATGATAAAAAAGCTGTACCAAAAATTTATTTTCAAAGTTCCAAAATGTTAGTTAAAAAATATTTGAAGATCCCCGCAATTAAACCATTCGGTCAATTGAGACCGAATACATACACATTTTTAAAATAACATCTCGATTTACATAAAACAGTATGGTATATAACCATTAGTGAGAACCATTAAGAAAGCAATATAAGGGCCTATTAAGAATTGGGATTCAAGTAGTAAAATTTTTAAAATGCTGATAATCGTCTTCGAAGTATGATCCAAAGTAAAGTTTTGACCATACTTGTAATGCTAAACTAAACACGTTAAGATGTATGCTACCTTTCATTTTTCAAGTCTCGTCATTTTGCTAAGCGTATGATAGATCTACTACAATTGTCCTTGTCGCTTGCAGATCGAGCGTCGCAACATACCTAGCGAATTTGTTCCTGCGTTGTCCAAAACTATAGCAATTTGACTTCCAACTCTTCCTAGTGTCCAGAATAGTGCCGGGAAAGCTGGTTGGATGCCTTTCAAAGAGGTTCTAATCGTATACAAGATCAGATTTTCGTTTTGTTTTATTCCAATTTGCTGAGAAATAGCTTAGTTCCAATCAAATTACCAATTTCCAAAATAACAATCAGAACTTATATTGAAATCCCAGTTTCATTGAAAAAAACTGAGTATCCGGAATTTTGCAAGGTCCAGGTTATAATACTGAACTAAAAGTCACTTGAGACATTTGCAAAATAATTAATCTAACGATCGTGAGGTGAAAAGTTGATCATTGAACTGTTCTGTGCACAAATGGTTATTTATTCTGAGCCTACAAATTTATAACCATACATCCTTCTTGACCGACGCAAAAATATGTGTTCAATAAAAAACTATTTCCCAATAAACTCAACTAACCCGTCATCGTTTTATCTTCCCTATGTTTTTCAATATGAAAATATTTCTGTACACAAATTTTGTTCAACTTCAGCCATACACTTGCTTACGTTGTTGTATTGTAAAGTAAACAATATTTATATATTTTATTTAAATATATTTAATAATCGAATTAATTATTCAAGGGCACTCTAATTCAACAGCAATATCAACAAATAAGATATATCGTCATCTTAAAAAAATGCTTTCGGCGATGCGTATCTTACATTACATACGTATACGTATATTCATATGGCGTTACAGTGAAACAATTTTGTATAATTAATTGTCTATCTATAAATAAATAAATAAATAAATAAATAGGTATACCGCATAGTTTATGCGATAAGCGACTTACGTAGAGGCGCACCATTCTTAAGCAGCGAGAGAGAAATTAATATTAATTCTATCGTGGTAAGTTCAAGAAAATTAACTTCTTTGCTAAATAGAAAAATTACGTTTAATTTACAAAAACAGAAAACCTCTTAATTTAGTGTCTCTGCATAAATTAGAAATGTATGCACTTTAAAGTTTGCGTAGCGCGCACTTGTTCTGAATGGTATGTTTACTTTATCTAGCACTTGTTGTATAACAAGAAGCAAATTTATATACACGAAGTGAAGTACTAGAGAGTCGCGTTTTTATCTGGGAATGAAACAATCGCCAATGTTATAATTGAAGTTGATGACCATTATTGTAAGTTGTGTGCGGGGAAATTACACTTATGAAAGCTAATTACTAGCAGAACTGATCACTTAATTACACTTCAGGTCAATTTCTAATAGCTTGGTTTAATAAAATAATATTTAGCATATGTACTCGTATCTCCGCTATGTATATACAATTCTTTTACGTGTGTTTAAATATGTTTAAAAAATTAAGCAAGATTACTAAAATGTTCGTAAGGACAAGCAGGACAAGCTGATTCAGTTATTTTAACAATAAGATAATATTGTCATTCTAATATTACTTCCAACAAAACTGGTTTGAATAGAAAGCGAATTATTCTTGAGGAATTTCCGCAGATTAATGTGAATTGCGAGTCAGTAGAGTTACAGGTTTAATGGTAATTAACAATTAGTCTTCCCCCACTATTGTTGTTACAGACTTATACCTTAAAAATAATAATAATAATAATAAATAAGAGTGGTAAGAAAAGAAAAACTAAAGATCTACATTGAGTTTACTTTACTTCGAAATTTTACTTTACTCGATTGAAATGGTGGAAGCTCATCGATGAGCTAGCATTTAGATACCCCACTGCCATAGTGAGTATATGTATTTTTAAACATAAGTCCCGCAGAGATTGAATATAATTTTTTATCGACATTTTACTGGTTAATCTATGTATAAAACCCACGAAACTCGTAATTAAAAAAAAAACCTTTAAAATTACTTCAAGAAGACAAATGATAATCCAGCTTATTTAAATGCTGATTCATCTATAGTAAACGAGGTACACTCCAAGTACGTGAGTTCTGTTATAGAATTTTCAGTTCAAGTTCACTATTTTACAAACTAGGTTCACGTTTTTATAGATCAACTAATTTAATCAATTTAGTCACATATTTCCAAATCATTATCAAAATATCATAAATCAAATTCAAATTTGTATACACCAAGTATGTGTACTTAGTTTGTAAATTAGTCAATCTGGACTGCAAATTCTATAACAGAATCCACGTACTTGGAGTGTGCCTACCCTCCTTCACTATATATGAGTCACCATTTAAACCAACTGGATTGTCATTTGTTTAGTGGATATCTAGTGGAAGATTTCGAATAGAATTCTCTAAAGGCCACTTGTATTCAGTCAGTATAAAATAAATTTAATACTTCTTGAATATGCAAGGACTAGGTTCGCGTGTAAGTGACATCAATAAATACAGGGTGGCTGAGACCAAGTGTTACCAAATGAAAACGCTGTAATTTTTTTAGTTTTGATTATTTTTTATTGAAATTTCGTGGAATATGTTGAAAACATATTGCATTTTATGAAAAACATGTTACTGCTCGATATGACCTCCTTTGGCTCTGATTATTTGATTCAGTCTTCCATAGAAAGCATTGCATGCCGACCGAACGTGAGCTTGCGGAATTTTATTCCATTCTCGAACAAGAGCTGACTTCAATGCATCAACACTTTCGTATTTTTTAGTGGACACCTTACTCTCCAAAATGGACCATATGGAGAAATCCATGGGATTCAAGTCTGGTGAATATGGTGGCCATTCTTTCGACGAAATCAGCCGCGGAACGCAATTTTGTAAAAATTGCTGTGTCGCTCGAGCTTTGTGTGACGGTGCCGAGTCCTGTTGGAATGTCCAACGGTTCGTACCAAAGTGTTTACATGCCCAAGGTAGCAAAGCATCGTTTAGGAACTTTTGGCGGTAGACCTCTTGGTTTACCTTAACTCCATGTTCGATGAAAACCAGAGAAGTGCGTCCATCTGCAGTCACTGCAGCCCAAACCATAACATAAGCTGGTGATTGCTTGCGCATGGCAACTCTTGTGTCCAAATTATCTACTTGTGCTCTAACCAAACACGATCATTTTGTTACTCACATACTGTTGAATGGTGAAAATTTTCAGAAAAGACAATTTTTGGAATCTCATCACGTTCGGCCAAGGCCTTCAATGCTCGTGTTCTTTCAAGCCTAACTTTTTTTTGTGCCTCCGTAAGATCTTGAACTTTTTGTATCTTGTAGGGCTTCAAGTGTAGTTCATTTTTCAATATGGTTTGAATGCTGTATCGTGAAACATGTAGACGTGCGGCTAATTGATTGGCACTTTGACGAGGATTTCGTTGGATTCGTTTCTTCACATTTCGTATCATTTCTTTTGATGTTGCTGTCTTTTTAGGACCGCCTCTGTTGCGTTTAGCGATGCTACCAGTTTCCTTGTATCGAGTTATGGTTCGACACACAAACATTTTATTCATATTCAAATGCTGGAGCTGACGAACTATTGCTGTTTGTGAATTTCCACCCAAATACAGTGCAATTACACTATTACGTTTGAATTCCGTTACGATTTTTTTATGAAGATATTAATTTAGAACAATTATTTGTTGACCACAAGTAAACAACTAACCAAACTTCAATCTGTCAAAAAATTAGCGCGCGAAAATGACAACTGCACAAATGACAGCAGAGTGAAATCAGTAACATTTCGTCTCAGCCACCCTGTATTTAAACCTTATTGGGGTCCATACTAAAATTACAATACCAATCCTTAAGGTAAGACTTGGCTCGCCGTCTTTCTATCTGCTATTGAACATTTTTCCTGAGCCTTATTTTGAACTTATTGAACCTTATGCAGAACTGAACTTTGAGATCCAAAAATGTTTTATTCGTCTATTTTCTGAGATACCTAAGTAAGAAGAGGTGAAAACATGTTTTTTATTGTTCGGTGAAGTTGGGTATCACGTCGGAAGTGGATACTAGCTCTGGCACCATAGATTTATATATGGTCGATGTAATTATGAACTTCAAATTTTTTAAGAAATAATTTTACTGCACCATCAAATTAAAGAATTATAAATTACACGATATAAATAATCAAATACAACTGTTGAGACTCTTATCTGATATGTCAATAAAACTGTGAATTCGAAAATTTCATTAAAGATTCAAGTAGCTATAACTCGTTTGTTTGTGTCTTTATTGTTGTTTGTTTGTTTGTTTCTAGAAAATATAATACATGGAAATTGTTTACAACCAAGTATGGAATATATTTCTCAGATGGTTTCCGTTTTCTAGCTGACAATTATTGTTATTTCAAGAATATTTCCGTGTTTCTTATTTCAGAATAAACTTTCAGCATTAAGGTTTGCAGATCCTGCTTTACCTTTCAAGTAACTCTACAAAACGAAATCAGGAGCCACCAAGCCTTGTGAACGAGGCGGTCAAACAAAAACAGGTTTTTGTATTTATTTGTTAACAGAAAATTACACGTAAAAGCTTCATTGAGGCTCTTGCTGTGTACACGAAGACGTCTATACCCGTGTTTTTTTATTGGAGCACTATCCGGCGCCGAAGGGAAATTTCTATTGAAACCGTAGCTATTTATATACTGATGTCGCTATACCATAAAAATGGAAAAATAAATTCACCATAAAACAAACATCTAACGACCTGAAATATATCAATTAACATTAATTTTGGAATGACGTTATAAAAAATAAATTATCTTGCTGCGTTTTAAATTTTTAAAATATTAGTTTTGACATAGAGAACTGCGTGCTCCGGATACAGCTATCGGGCGCTAACAAAAAAACACGGCTTATTTTGCTGGAGCTAAATGTTCGGGTTAATCTCGAATTACGCAGAATGTTATCTACATAGTGCTTTACGGTCGTTCGTCGTTTACAGTGAGGCTGTAAGGGACAACTGGTTTAATGGCAGACTCAGTCGGTAAAATAATCTGTAATGTAATTATAATTCTCCATTCTTCTGTATGATAATTTGGTTTGTTTAACGGTCGCCCCATCAACTCAAGCCGTGTACCTCATGTTACCTAGTTTTTGATAGATTTGTCTTTACTTGTGTTATTTACTTGAAATTGTAGTGCAATTTTTGTTATGTCGTTTACCTTTCTGCTATCTTCTTCCACTTTTGGTGATGTTTTTGAAAAGAAAGAAAGAAAGAAAGAAAGTATAATGTTAGGTTTCCGTTGACGTTCATTATTCAGTAGATATCGTATTCCATAAAATTGATAAACAGGGAAGAATTTAAATGATTGGGCCTCCATTGATCAATAGAAGTTGAATCAGTAGGAAAATGAAGATCAAAGGCTTGTGCCTACCTAGCCAATATGGTGAAATCAATGGAAGTATTTGTGATCCTGTATAATGTGGCGCTTGATTATATGATAAGGTAAACCAGCATCAAAAATTAAATAACGGTTTTAAGAAACCATGTTAATCGTTAGATATTCGGCTGATATCGTATCATTTTACTGAACAAAACAAGTCAACAAATCAATTACAGTTTTATACATATTAGTCGAGTGTTCCACCCGAACTACATATTAGTTTATTGTTTAGAAATTTAATATTAAGATAGAAACTAAATATTTGAAAAAATATTTATGGATAAAAGCCTACAACTACGGCTTGAGATATTGCGAAACACATACATATAGCACATGACGCATTAAAAACGCCCAGTCGTAACTTTTTGCCTGATGACCACCGCGAATCGAACCCGGGACCCCGAATAACAGAGCAAGCGCTCTACTTACTCTACCATCAAGGGCCACACCATCTATCTAAAATATAAATCTACTTAAAACACAGCATCGCCGGTGGTTGGATCCAAAGGCTCATACGTCGTATTCCAAAAAAGAGTTAATGTAAATAAATACTCGAGCGGCTTACCGGTCTACACAATACCCATTTTAAATTTCTTCTTACGGTCGGAATTGCGAAAATAAATATCAAGTCTGTGATGTTTTCAAATTTTTGAAACCTGACCGAATTATGACTTGGGTAAATCATAAAAACGCCACCTTATAACAGCATATGTATTATTATGTGTTTCATCAAAAGCAAAAGCTGTATGTCATCTTGATGACTCCTTATTTCGACCAACATTTTTAATCTGGTTAATAAATTATCACGCGTTTAAATCTTAGAGCCTGCCAACGCTTCGCGTTTTCTCTCTGTGCTATTTGGGCCTCTTCGTGAATGACCTATAAGTTGATGAATATTTGATTTTTATGATGTCCGCATAGAAAATTAATCATTCCGCTAGTCGCATAAGGACAGGGATCGGCACTCGAAGTGTTACCAATTAAAAATGCTGTAAATTGGTCAATTTTGAATTTTTTGTTTCAAAACTTCAGTATATCGTAAAAATATTTCAAATTTAACAAAAAATATGTTGTTCGATGTAGTCTGATGGTATTTTATCCTATTCTCGGCGATTAGCAATGTTTAAGGCGTTGATCGTCTCATATTTTTTAGTTAATACTTTGGGCTCCAGAATGGACAATATATGCAAAAACCATTGGGTTTAAGTCCGCGGAATTTGGTGGCCATTGTTGTGAAGAAATGAAGCTTTGTAAAAAACGTTGGATTTCACGGGCTTTTTGGGATGGTGCCGAATCTTACGAAACGTCCAATGGTTTCTACCGAATTGTTTACGCGCCCAAGGTAACAAAGCATCATTTAAAATCTTTTCACGGTAGATTTGTTGATTTACCTTTACGCCCTGAGTGGTGAGCGTCCTGTGGTAGTTACAGCGGCCTAAACGCGTTAGCTATGTTGGCGATTGCTATCGCAGAGCATTCGCTGGTCTAAGTTGGCTTTTGATTTGTACTCTATCCAAACACGATCGTTTTGTTTGTTTACATATCGCTGAACCGTAAATTTTTTTTCATCAGAAAATACCAAATTCTCAAGCTCTCCACCAACGTACAAGTGTTTTAACACCTTGGCTCTTGCTAGGCGAATTACCTTTTGTGCAGGTGTAAATCTTGCACTTTTTGTAATTTGTTGGGCTTCAATCGTAGTTCATTTTTTAGTATATACCACATGCTACGAGCAGACATATTGAGATTTTTCGCCAATTGAACTGTACTTTGTCGTGGATTACGTTGAATTCTGGCCTTCACCTTTTAAACTATTTCTGGTGATGTTGCTGTTTTTGGGTGTCTACTTTCACGGCGTTGTTTGATGCTACCAGTATCATTGTAATGTATAATGGTCCGATACACAAACATTTTATTCACATGTAAATGTCGTAGCTCATTAACAATGGCTGGCTGCGATTTACCAGCCAAATACAAAGCAATAAAACTGTTGCGTTTGAATTCCATTTCGATAACTTTTTTAACTGCGACGTAAAATGATATACTTCCATAGGCTTGTAAACAACATAACAGACTGATGCTTGCCAAAAAATGAGCGTGCTGTCATTAGCCGTTTGGCTACTACAACAGTTTGAAGTTGGTAATACTTCGAGCGCCGAACCTTGTATATCGGCTTCTTTTAAAGTGGTGGGGAGGAGCGGTTGTTGTTTTGGTCAATACCTTCCGCTTCAGTATTCAGAATAAATTTTTACTGTTTAAACATGAGCTTTTTATGAGCTTGCAATTTAAAATAACTTCGAACTTTGAGGTCACCCTTAAAACCAAAAATCTTTATTTAGTTTTCATAACGAAACGATCATTCAGTTGTAGCTATAAAAGACAAATACTTTAAAAAAAATAAAACTTAAATTTTTCAATGTCGATCTACCGATCTATGAGCTCACGAAATACGTGTAGCTTGATTTTTTCGTTCCCACTTAGCACGAATACCACTCCCATTTTCTCAAGTACAAATGACAAAGTTAATAGTAAATTTTTAATAAGAGGGGGGGGGGGGGGCGGGGTGAGTGGCAGAAACAGATAATGTGATAACATCATCACCATCGATGCTAAGCGACCACGCTGCTTGGGTTAATACATCACCCAAAGATGAGAACACATATAAGAAATGCATGGAACACGTATAAGAAATTGAAAAATGGAAGGAAATGAGAGTAACGCATGCCAGTATGCCTCAGCAGCATAATATGATCCTTTCAGCTTCCCCGGGACCTGGCTAGAGGAAACCTATCAATCATAAATCTGAAAATAACATGATAAGCTAACCTCATTGAAGCGGCCAAATTCCTACATGGGATGTAGCGCCAGCGAAATACGAAATAAAATTTTTAAATATTTTGATGTCGGATATCAGTTACAAGCTACCGATATCAGTTTTTGATATTACGAAAAATCAAGCTTTAAACTAGCAATGTAGCATTTAGTAATTTTAAAAGAATTTGCCGCTTGTATCTAAGTAATTGGAGGTATGGGTGATTATCGAGCTATGGAGCAGCAGCACAAAAACCAAACCGACGTATTTCGTGAGCTCATAAATCTTAAGTTAAAATAATTTGTCGTTTATATGTGAATGAAAACAAATTAAAGGGTTGCTTATGGTTTTTAGGGTGGGCTCCAAAATCGAAGTTGTCTTAAACTGAAAGCTCGTAAATAGCTTCTGAATACTCCGTTCTAGTGGTGCTGGGGACCGTATTCAACGTTGATTCATCCTCCACTACATTTGTTAAAAATTTTGTAAGCTGAATGAGTCCAAAATTTTTGGTTAGTGAATTTCCAGAGCTCATAAATAGGTCATTAATCTATTCTGATTGTTTTTCCAATTTTATAAAGTGAGCGAGGGCAGCTCCAGAGGGATGTTTTTCAGATATGTTTTGAGATATTTCATTTGAATATTTTTCAGTTAATATGATAACGTCTACATAACTCACGTATACATAGTGGGTCATCTGTTGGTCCTTTTTACAATCTATGGCTTATAGTACTTAATGTTATCTGTTCTAAACAATTATTTGCCATATGAAAATTCAAGAATATGCCATTTATCATCATGGAGTCGCTAACAACACAACAACGCATTTTGATTGTCCAAATTTATTATGAAAATAATCGTTCAAAAACCAATAACATTTCGTAAATTACATGAGAGTTTTGGTCGACATGGACATCCTGCTGAGCGTAAAATTGGCAAAATTATTGATCGTTTGGCAGCTTTTAGTGAAAGTGTTCGTAATGAATCAAGCATCGTCCACAAGAACTAAACATTTCAAGAACCACCTGGATGACCTAAGTTGTTAGTAGCTATAACTTTTGCTTGATCAACAACAAACATACTAAAGGCCCTCATGCTACTAGCATTACATATTACAAACGAAAGAGAGATAATATTTTAACGCACGTTTGCGCTCAGTTTTTAAGAATGTCACTGGAGCTTGAATAAGCAGGCTAGCCATGTTAGCAAGGTAACTTATATTTTCATAATTACTGAAACTTAAAAAAAAACAGCTGTTTATGGTACCATTTACATGCTATGGATGCCTCGAAGGGGAGACGGGGTGGGAGCAGATTAACTGAAGTAAACAAAGAAGTAACAGAAGCAATATGTAGTTAGTAGAAATAAGTCAGTATGAAAGTCACTATTCTCGAGGCAAGATAAAGAGAAGTTATCTTCCACCGGAGCTTAATTTAAAAAGGATGTTCCAGAACAGAAGCAAAAAGCCGGTATGTTCGCTTTCAAAATATAAAAAGATATTTTATTCTGAGTTCAACCTGGTATTCGGAAATGCTCATAGTGATACTTGTGCCACATGCAAACTTTTCGATGTAAAATTATTGAATTATTGAGTTTGAACTTCAAGAGGAGCAAACAAGGAAAAAATTTCACCTACTCCGTGCTAAAAGTTTCATTCAATATTGAACAAACCACTCAATGGCACAGTAGATATTGTGTTTGACATGGAGCAAAATCAGCCGCTACCAAAACTTTCTGTTGACGAAGTATTCTATTCTCGGCAGGTAGATATGTCATTATGTTGGTATAATTTATTGAACCTAACATCTATGTTTACTCATTCTTATTATTTAAAGCGGTTGGCTTTACAACATGGGAATATAACATTTTATACATGGCTTGAGACGGATGGTTCTCAAGGGGCTAACGAAGTTAGTTTGTTTGTTTTTTTAGCAAATTGGAAAACAACATCAGCGAGTCTCAATTAGATGATATACTAACAAATTTAAGACTGTTTTATGACTCCTGTGCTTTCCAAAATAAAAGTAGCATCTCAATGACAGCACCCAGTTACTTCTTGGAACAGAGCAACATTTTTAAAAGTATTAACTATTTTCCGGTAAGAGGACACAGTTTTATACGACTGGACCGTGTCTTTGTTCGAGTCGAAAAGGATTTTCGGAAAAAGGAGATAATTATTTCTCCAAATTAGTACCATGAAATACTCAAAGGCATGGTAAAATTCTCAAGATTAGTGAAGATTGGCAAGCCTATGATTAGAAAAAGGAGTCAAAGCGGCTGATGAAGTTCAACATGCCGTTTAAAATAAGTGCTGCAAGGCTTGTATACTACACAAAATAGCCTGGTGGAGATGTAAGTGTTGGTGCTAGTAACAGTTATTCTGGATCCATCATTGAAGTAGAGCCATTTAAAAGAAATATATGCAATCTTTCCAATAATTCCCCAGCATTTGATTTATTACCAAAGAGAAACACAGTTTCAAAAAAAAGATGATCGATGTGAAAAAGCTTATGAAATTTTTCGTAGCACCAGAATGTGCTCAGGAATCGACACAAGACATCGAGAAACATTACAAGCAAACATTTTAAGTTTTAGCTTAATTAAATGTTTCCTGATTTATAATAATTTTTCGATACATGAATTCAATAAAAATTAGCTTAGAACTCAACAAAAGTGTCAACAACAAAAGTGTTTTTTTTGTAATATATCATTTCATATCTGCTTTGAGTCTGCCCATAAGTTAATTTTAAGACCTTTATTTCCTTGTCCTGTATATTTTTCTTCAGATGAATCACAAAAAACCTTCCCCTGAAATATTTTTTTTTTTTGACTTATTTTGAGTTTTGGAAAAACGCTTCTCAATTAGAACTGCCCAGCTCCAGCGGTGTCTGCCTTTGGAGTCTCTTCGCTTATTTGGTGGTATCTAATATACGACGGATATCAGCATTTTCATGTCGAGATAATTGCTGTACGTGTTTCCTTGCCTGTTTCTTTATTTCATCAGAGTGACGTTCTGCAAATGTTATTAAGAATATTGTTTGGAAAGAAGTGTTGTAAATAAAATTAGTTTTTAAAAATGTTTTTTGTTTAGCTCGAATCAGCGGAATAAGCGATACGCGGTTATGATCCACCACAAGCGGTCGGAATTCATACGGCTTGCAGCGGGCAAGGGGGCAGAGCCCCTCTAATCAAATATGTTATTAATAAAGTAAGGCCCGTGGACGAATTGGCGAGCATCAGGTAGTTATACTAATTAAGTATATCTAGTAGATTATCAGAATTGATCGTATCGGGCAATTCTTATGTGTGAAAGGTGACATTTTAACTTGTATTTTGACATACAAAACATTAAAATCGGTGAAGTGAATAAAAAGTTACAAAATTTTAAACATGGAGGTAAATAATGAAAAAATTCGATATATTTTACAATTTTATTACGAAAAAAGTAAAAACGGCTCAGGCTTGCGAAAAAATTTGTGCTGTTGATGGAGAAGGTGCTTTATCAAAATTAAATGGAAATTTGGATGTCAAAGATGCACCTCGCTTTGGTCGACCAACCACTGGAAAAGTAGATGAAATCATGCAGAAAATTGAAGGAGACCGGCATATAAGCAGCCATGCAAATTGGTAAAGAACTAAATATATATTGATCACAACAGTTTTAAACCATTTGAAAATGGATACTAAAAAAGCTTGATGTTTGGATACCACATGAATTAACAGTTAAAAATTTAATGTACCGGATTTCTATCTGCAAAACGCTGCTGCAACGGAACGAAATCGAGCCGTTTTTAAAGCTAATGATTACTGGAGACGAAAAGTGGATAAGATACGACAACGTTGTGCGAAAAAGATCATAGACGAAACGAGGTGAACCTTCCCAAACAATGCGTCTATTCAAGTGAACCATTAAAATAAACGCATTTTGTTCAAACAATGTTCCAAAAATTAAAGAAAAGTGCAGTTAGATTGCTATGTTCAAATTTTTATTCATTACTGTTTTACTGAGTGCTAACTTCTCTCTCTTCTCAATAAAAATATATTCTTGGTTCCGCGAGAAATTACACTAAAATTCACATGTAAAAGTAAAATTGTAAGTCCGTCTAATCAAGTGAACCGCAGTGTACGAGTGTGACCAACACGTATGTGTGTCTTCAGTTAGTCTTTGGTGAGTCTTGGGTGATAGAATGAAACCGGATGTGAGTAGTAGAAAATAATAAGTCATGTTAAAGTGAAAATATATAATTGTTAAAATTATTTGTTGTTGTGTTTTAATGAATGGTGGATTTTAAGAATTATTCATGTGGGAATGTGGTAATTGTTCAGTAAATATTAGGGAATTATTCAGAGATTATTTCCGATATATTCGGAAATATTCCGGAAGTGGGGAAAATTAAAAAAATTAAGCGGGGTAAATTAATTTTTTGTTTGTTTTTTTCTCGTTTTTTTAAATTACAAGAATTGGTGTTGTACCCGTCAAATTTTGTA
The DNA here is from genome assembly GCA_963691935.1 of Nephrotoma guestfalica. NCBI lineage: Eukaryota > Metazoa > Arthropoda > Insecta > Diptera > Tipulidae > Nephrotoma > Nephrotoma guestfalica. The sequence continues at coordinate 223,889,645 of OY829913.1, read as the reverse complement.
GATATCCACAATCCAGATTGTCTCCGATTTTTAAAATCCCTCTTTTTTAATTTTTTTATGAATTCTTTGGATAATCTTTTACTATAGTCAGTACAATGTAATAAATGCATAAAATAATTGTTGGTTCCGAATTTAGCTGTATTAGAATTCTACATTGTAAGAAATTTTGAATTGCCAAGCCAGATTAAACTAAACCATTTTATAATAATTTTTGTTTCATATTTCATCAAAAAGCAAACCGTCCATTTTCGAACGACAATAAAAACACAATACACCAATCCGAATTAATTTGTTCCCGATAACTTATACGTAAATCGAAATTTCGTTAATCGAGTTTTTAGTATATTTTTGTATTTGGGTCATATCTTAACTAAGAAAACTAACCAAAATCGGAGAAGAACAAATACTTGAATGAATTAGATGAGTTGGTGAATAGAGACGTAAATAGAGACTTTGGTTTATTTTTAAAATTACGCTATAGCGAAATTTCGTAAAAAGAGACTTCGTTAAGCGAGGGATTGGTGTACGTATATGTAATAACCAAATAAAAAAATATGTAATCCAAGTGGATGTCTATCTTTGTTATAAATTCCTAAATCAAATCTGCATACTAAATTTGACAATAATTTGTTAGAAATAACTTAGTTTCAATCAGTATTGCCAAAAACTAGTTCTGCATCTAAAATGTATGTGAAAATCCCAATCCAGCTCTTATATTAATACGTCAAGATACATCATGGACGAATTCCTGAAAATCCTCCAAATTCTTATACATAAGAATCCTAATCTAGTTGTACATAAATTTACCATCAAATTTACCGTAAAGAGATCACGAAATTTTGAAATTCCATTCAAAATGAAGAAGCAATGGACTAACTCCTTAAATTCGTTTAAAATTCAATTAAAATGTGAGGATTCCAATAATGTAGACCAATATATAAAATATGATCATTATTAGTTAAGAAATGGCAAAGACCCATTCAACATGGTCAAAAACCCAAACTTCAGCCAAAATTGATGTAAGAATCCTAATCCAGCTAAACATTCAAAGTTTGATCATGATCGGTTAAGAAATGGCTAAGTTTAATTTAAAATGGTGGAATTCCAGAACTTTACATATTAAATTCACGTTAAAACCTCAATCCAGATGTACATACCAAATTTTAACATAATTTGTTAAGAAATGGAATAATTACATTCAGTAAGGCCAAATTTCGGAACATCGTTCAAAATTCAAGTAAGAATTCAAATCCAATTCTGCATACCATATTTGACAATTATTGGTTAACAAATAGCCAAGTTCCAGTGAGCATGGCTAAATTCCAAATTTTTTGAAAAATTCAATTTAAAATGCAAATCCCTATAACCAATTTGTGTAGTAGAACATCTATGGATATGCATTACTCGCTGTATTGGAAAAACTTTAAAATTTTGATTCACGAGCCTTGTTCATCATATCGAGATAAGGTTTACTGATTTAAATAGCCTAATGTATCCCCTTTCGAACATATATAGACACTATGCGAGCCAATCTCTGAAATTTTTGTTATTTGGCTTAGTGAAGTAGAACCGGTGTAAAGTACCTAACGTTAATGAAAAGTGTAGCTACACATTTTTACGAAAAGTGTAGACTCAAAAGTGTAAATTCACAAATTATCAAAAAGTGTAGTGCTGCAAAAGAAAAATGTTTGGAATTCGAAATGAGTGGTTTAATTAACAGCACGTTTCAAAACCAGGATTGACGCCAAGAAAGGCAATGCGGTGTGTGGGATTGGAAAGGAATCGTGCATTATGAGATGCTGCCACCGGGCCAAACGATTGATACTAATCTTTACTGTCAGCAACTAACGCGTTTAAGGCAAACAATTCCGTTAAAGCGTAAAGAATTGATCAGAAAAAAGAGCATTGTGTTCTATCATGATAACACTAGACCATACACATCGTTGATGAACCGGCAGAAACTGAAAGAACCATCTTAATGGTTTTACATTAAATTCAAAAGAGGCCTGCGAAAATGAGTTGTCGATTTTTCGCCCCTAAACTACAGAAGTTCTACAGTGATGGGATCATGGCTCTACCACAAACATGACAAACGATCATCGATCAAAATGGCACATATTTGGTTTAATAAAGTTCATTTGAAATAAAAAAAAATTCTTTGTTTCAATGTCACTCAAAAAAGGCTATGAACTTTTTCCCTAACCCTTTATTATCATATAATAAATTGTTTTCATTTCTTCACATATTCAATTTAAAATTCAACTTGCTGTCTGTGTCTACAGTATTCTGTCAACCTCTTTTTGTCTGGAATTGCTATTTATCTCTTTCAATTTTTGATGTAATTGCTAATAAATAAAATTAATAAAACGTATTTAACCTGATTAAAAGGTATGTATTCCCTTATCGGGAAGCAAAATACTAAAACGAACTAAGGCATACGTGATATAAAGTAGGTTGAAATTGGAGCCAATGTTTAACCATGCGTATATAGCAAATACCGATAATGCTTGCACGTTTCATAAGCACCTGGAATTTAGTAAATTCACCAACAAACATCGTATACGAGTAAGTAAAATATTATAGTTGTTCGGTATATGAGAAGACAAAAATCGTGTAAAAATGTTTGTATCCTATTCAAAAACATGTAAGATACTTCCTTCCATATAAACATTGCCTTTGTACCGGAAAAGCAATAATTTAATGTAAATGTTAAGGATCGGCCGACAATTTTCAGAATAAATTACGCGTTTATTGTGGAAAAGGATAGTTCGAGTCTGTTGTCATAGACATTAAAAAAAATTGTCATACGACTGTATTATTTACAAAAATCATAATTTCAGTCGTCGATAAAATGCATCAATAATAAATACCACAAGAATAAGAAAATAAAATTTTAGTCACGTAATTTACTTTTTTTTCTGTTGTATGAAGAATTAAATAAAGTAATATGGTTATTATTATTATAAGAAACAATAAAATATTGTTATTATATACATAAAGTAAAATTGAGAATGTTAATGAAAATTCTTTGATTTAATAAAAAAGCAAAATTGATTTTATTTATTTGTTTTTTTCATAAAATATGTTGAATCTCGAGAGGACTTGGTTATCTCTCCTTTTGATATTCCAGACATGACAAGAATAAGTGATTTTTATTCTTTTAGTGTATTTTACCAACAATACCATACGGAATGAAAAAGATATCATTACTTCTTATAATGTTATGTTCTTTTTATACATACGAGACAATGAAAGTATGATGGGTTATGTCAGCATTTTAGATATGGTCGCGATACCTCTTGTACTCGTACAGAGTTACATACTTGTGTCGTCGTTGTCGTAGATACGTACAGTTGTTGTGTGTTTTAAAGGATTTTATATAGATTTAACTTCAAGATATCGTTCAAAATGCATTATTTACACTTAAGTATTCAATTGAAATGTGAAAAAATAAAAATAAATAAAAATGTTGATTATATTTACATAGTTAGCTGGTCGACATTCGACGTATTCTCGTATATGATAATTGGGTGGTTTTGCATTTGGTGCACAATGAAATATATTAGCGTTAAACATGGAATTTATCTAAATGCTGTACATATTAATTTAGTCCAATTAATCGCATGTTTGGATCGCATGATTTGCTTACACAACGAGAATTGAATTGCTCGGCCTTTTCGAAGAGAAGATGTGCATTGACCGATCTGCACAATATGTTTTTGATGCTGTCCAGTAACTACCTTGTGGGACTATTTGGTTTTGTTGAACGTAACACAACAAACAGATCGTCACAAAATGTAAAAATAGACCTGTAAAATTCATTAGAATGAGATCACTATGTAGTTATCCAGGTAAATTTTCCCGAACAATTATATATTTACAGCAATATTATCTAGTTAAGAACTTTTACAAAACTATAACTATCTAGTTAGAAACAGTCACGGATTTTTATTTTTCGAAACAAAATATCCATAGTTTGGGGGCGAATGCCTAGATTGATACCTCCTGGCGGTACTCTCTGGGTAACTTTAGATGAATTAGGCGGTTTATTGGATATGAGCAGGTGAAATTCCGTTTATAGTTATGGACACTACGTGTCAGGGCGAGTTATAGGTGCCCCAAAACCAATAACAAATCATCGTTTGTTCTCTAGAATGGAAGCGAGAGGGGCGGGCCTGTCTTGTATCAGGCGGTTCGCTGTATAAGTGTGTTTAAGGTGGGACGGGATGCCTTGGGATTCTCACCAGTGTGTTACCCAAACACGTGAAAAGCGGGTTGAGCGACAACGACTCTTATAAAAACAGTTGGGTGGTGAACCCTAGACACGGGCTCGACTTCGGAAGCTTAACGGTCAACGATTTGGGAATGGGAATACGGAGCGTGTTTGGCCTCTTGAGACCTGGCGATCTCCAGAACTTTCAAACTAAGCAGGGAGTTGGACGTGCTTGCACTGCAGAGGCTTTTATGGGAGTGGGATCCATGCCACCACAAATGGTTGCACTCTTCATTGCAGTGACCGTCAGGGTGGAGGAGAGTTTGGAGTTGGCTTCCTCATCAATCGGCGTATGAAGCTTCATGTCATCGACTTCCGCCCTAACAACATGCGGATATGCACGGTCGAACTTCGCACTAAGAAGTTTAACATTACGATCGTTAATGTACATGCACCCACCAAAGATGGATCGGATGACGTCAAGGATCTGTTCTTTGTCTAGCTGAGGTTGTGGGCGAATAATGTAAAGGTCGGTGGCAGGGGGAGTGCGAAGGGTACATCGCACATCGGTTCTAATAGCCTGCTCCTAACTAGTAATAACAACGGCAGACGCGTCACCGACCTGGCAATAATGTACAACTTAGATGTGTCAAGTACGTTTTTCCCACATAAGATAATCCACAAAGAAACGTGGAGATCGAATGATGGAAGAACGGAGGGCCGGGTCGATCACGTAATTGTGCCTAAAAGGCGCTCCACCAGCATATCCAATGTTGGATCTTGTGGAGGTGCGGACATGGACAGCGATCATGTGCTTGTTATATTCAAATATAAGTGCAAACTGTCATCTACGTTCAATTGCCAAGCACAAGGGACTGTTCGATGAAATGTCGACGCTTTGAGGGACCAAGCGTCGCTGTAGAGTGCCAGTCAGCTGTCGCTAGCTGTTTGGACTGGCGCAGTAGCAACGGGAGACTCCTTCTAGCATTCGGTAGCAGTGACGCGCTGTACAGTCGGCCATGCACACCGCGGCGCAAGGTAGTATCGAAAGAGGGCCTCCGAGGTCCCGCTATGATTGGTTGGTGTCAGTACGAGTGAGGTTACTTCTAGTCGAAATGAGACTAGGAAGATCGAGAGATGAAGCTGGATCTCGTATAAGTGTGGTGCATTTCACCGGGTTTAGCTCTAAGCTGACTACACTTAGTGAATTGATTAATTCTTCAAGAATGGGTTGAATTGTTGTGGTGTCTCGGGTAAAGGAAGTAATATCTTCACCGTAAGCAAGAGTAGGTGGTGGTGGTTGTAATTCGTTTTGTTGTTTGAATTTTGGTTCAGAGTAGGAGTCTGACACGGTGTAAACCTTGATAATTCTACGTATTTACAGTTAATGGTTTGTAGTTCGGGATTTGTGTGTAAGGAGGGGTGGGGGGGGGGGGGGGTCTATTTAATGGTTTTAATTGGTTCAGATTAGTAGATTTGGCGTAACTTTACTCTAAACTTAGTTTAGAGTAGCAGTATAATAGTAGTTTGACGTATTTAAGTGTTTGGCACATTTTTGGTTGTTTCTTCAACATGCAGAATGGAGTGTTAATTTTGCGTGTTTGAAGTTCATAGAAGTATCTATATTATACTTGCAGCAAATAACCTGTATTCACTGGCAGCATAAAATAGATTTAATGATTTACAGGAAATTTTCGACCTGCAGGTGCAGCTAATATGATAATGGACTCACTATTGAATTGTTATGTTGTGATCATTCGTATATATTTTTTAATTGATAAATTAATGGATTTCTATATTGTTTAGGAGAATGAGAAGTTTTAATTTGTAGTTAAATTTCAGGAAATTTCCGGATACCTGTGCAATAATAATAATTTTTTTTTCTTAAGTGCTGATTTGAAGGCAATTGTTGAAGATCAATGCCATTGCTAACCATTAAATCTATTTAACCTTTCTCCTTTCTTCTAGTAGCTGGAGTTGTATTGTCTGTGCCGTATGTTCGCCTGGTCGTTCCGTCCTCCAAAGGAAAAAAGAAAACCTTTCCTTTCTGTCTCTGTTATTATGAGTAAACAGCCTGTAGAAATGGGACCGGCGTTGTCCGGCATATCTCGTTCTGTCTGGTTCTATACTGCCCAATCAATCAATCATAATAATGAAGTTTTATTTCAGGAAATTTACCATTATACTGGAATCTTAATTAATTAATTTTTAGGATGCCCAAATAATTGTGCTGTCTTGTGCTAACCGCCTTACGTGATATTTTCAACTAACAGTTTACTAACTATTGACTACTTAGGTGTCTGTAACAGGGCCAAGTCTATCATATTTAACATCCTTTCCTATCCCGCCATCTTGTTATACGTAAAAGAGCGTACGGTACGATTTTCACAAAAATTGCAAAAGTGAAGGCCATCCAGTCGGGCCCGAGTCCTATTTTTTAATTTTTTTTTGGCTCGCATGATTTTGACAAAAATTGTTGAAGAGGAGTTTTAAATTGCCAGCAATCGATTCTGATGGGCACTGCTTTCTGGAAAAATTGTATCGAGGGCCTGTTGTGGGCTCAGATATCTTTCATTTATTTATTTTCTGCTCACACAATTTTGATAAAATTAGGTGAGAACACTTTTTCGAATTTCAACACTCGATCACGATGGGTGCTTATTTCGGGAAAATTCTTTTAAATAGTCGTTCGGTGTGGCCCATTTTCGAGTACCAGAAACCGATAATTCCAGATTTGGCTCGCACGATTTTGAAAAACTCGTTTAGTCTGTCATCCGGTTGGGGTTGGGTTACCTTTTTAAATTTTATTTGGCTTAAACGAGCTTGTTAAAAATTGCAGTATTAAGGGTTTTCCAATGCCAGAGGATGGATTGTGTAGAGTCCTAATTTCATGAACATCGGACGTCTCTTTCGGTAGGGCGTAAACACAAGTTTTGAAAAATTGGTGAGTGGTGGTTTTCGAGTACCAGGAATCGGTTCCAATGGGTTCATATTCATAAGAGTTCTTGGTAAAGCTCGATGTTTTTTGATTGCAAGGGTTTTTGATTGCAAGGAAACGATTACAAAGAGCTCTTATTTATAATCGTTAAAATTAAAAACCGTAAAATTTGTTTAGGAATTTCCGGGTCCCTTACTTTAATTTTTTCCGCTAGCACGATGTTTTATAAAAATTGTTGAGGGATTCCGAGTACCAGCACCGATTGCGATAGGTCTTGATTTCGAAAAAATACATTAAGGGGGTTATCCGGTGGGGACCGTGGTCCATTATTTGATTTTTTTTTTAATTTTAAATTCCGGAAATCGAATACGATGGATACTAATTTCAAGAAAGTTCATGCATTGATTCTTTCGGGGTCCGATTTAATTCCAATAATTGTTCCCTCAGTTCAATCAACTTTGATGAAAATTGCTAAAAATTTGGTTTCGAGTACCAAAAATCGATTACGCTGTGCCCCGATTTCGGGAAAATTTATTATGAGGTTTGTTGATGCGTAAACGCAGTTGTACTAAAGAAATATGTATGCTACGGCTAGCGGCATTGCAGCTTATGCATACAAGAAGGTAGAAAATGTCAAGATGTGTCCATTTTTGATGACAAAAGTTTAAAAAGTTAAAAATGTTTAGTGCATAAAAAATAATTTATTCGTTCATCTACGATGGTGATTAAATATTAAATTCGTTATTAATAATAAACTAGTGAATTTTAATGTAAATATAAATAAATTTGGAGGGGTGTAATTGCTATGGCCAGCACTCGACTTTCCTTTACAACAAATATACATAGATGTTGTCGAATACAACACACTCAATTTCTAAAGCGGATAATTGAACCTACCGGATTTGTGATATAAAGCGTATTGCATTGGTCATTTACAACAACAATCGTATTAAAAGTTAACCCAAATGGATTCATCTAAATCCAAAATGATTTTGGATTTACGTAAATCCTGTCTAATTTTTAGTACTAAAAGTTTGTACTAAAATCATAGAAAAAATAGATAAGAATGATAACTTTTTTGTATTAAAATAGCATTAGGCTAATCAAAATATAAAATTGGCTACTGGTTGTATGCATTTTACCTCAATACGAGACCACGATATATTTTGGACTATCTCCCTTTCCTTGTTACACAATATTTAAAACAAGAAAAAAACGTTCGTATTTGTTTTACTCGACAAGTCAAGTAAAAAAATCCGAACGTGTTTTCTCGTTTTCAATATTGTGTAACAAGGAAAGGCAGGTAATCCAAAATATATCATGGTCTCGTATTGAGGTAACATGCATACAACCAGTACCCAATTTTATATTTTGATTAGCCTAATGCTATTTTAGCACAAGAAAATTATCATTCTTACATACTTATTCTATGCTAAAATATTAAAAGTGATATTTCAAACTACAAAATCGACATAAATATGATTATGTTTATAAAATAAAATTAAAATATTAATAAAATCACGAAATATTGAAATATACATAGGAAAAACCATTTTTCTTACACACTTTGAAGCCAAAAACTAAATCCGAAAACGATTGATTTGGAAAATTATAAATCCAAAACTAAATCCTAATCCACTTTTGTCAATACGCAGCAATACACTTATAAATTGTTTTCTTAAAAAAAATTGTTTTGTTAATTAAAAATTATAATTTAAGCAGGCATCTTAAATTTCAGAAAGTGTCATTCTGTCTGGACCATCATTTGAGTGACAAATGACAAATGACATTTTTTTGTAACTTTGTGCTAAAATTGTAACTGCAATAAAATGACAATTTACTCGTAGTTGTGAATTCTAAAAAGCGATGCTGATGAGATGACTTTATCAAAATGTTACGAACATTTTTGTGAAATATGGTACAAAATTGTCACCTATTTAATTTTCCGTGAGTTAAATTTTCTCATAAAATTAGCGTGAATTTAATTTTAAAACCCATTTTTGTATTGAATTAAATCGAAATTACAAAATTCAAAACTAAATTATTAAATAAAAAATTAATAATAAAAAAATTTATATTTTTTTTAATGGATTATTGTTAATTTGCAGATTTTTGAAAATTTTCATGTAATAGTTGTGTGTTTGGCGAAATATGTTAAAAGTTGAGTTCAATTTAGAAATGCATCTGTAACTACTAAAAGCTGCTGTAAAATTCATAAGTCGTAGTTTCATTAGAATCGGAAATTTTCTGTGACAATATTTTGTTCTAATAAAAAAATTCATGAAATAAATTGTCACTTTATCAGAATCTAGTCTGTAGAGATGCCGAATTTTGGTGAAATAAAGTTTTTTTTTACCGACCAAACGGCACAGTGATTAAAGCATTGGCATTTGTTCGGGAAGTACCGGGTTCAAATCCCGATGCGGGCAGGATGCAAAAGAGAATTTCCATCATTAAATTACGATCTGTGATGAAAAGGAACAAAACTATGACCCCTGTCGGTGTGCAGAAATCATGGGCCGACCCTTCTTCCATGCCAGTACTATAGGCTGGCATAGAGCTATGCAATGTGCACGTCCTCTAATCGGCTGACAATGGCGTAAAAATAAGAACGATAAAAGCGAATCGTGAAAGGGTAGGGGAGAGAGAGCCTCGACCCCAGAACAAAGATAATACAAAGTAAAAAGCCAAAATATGATCTGAACTAATTCTTTAGTTTGAAATTTAAGTTTTCATCTTTTTATTTTAATCATTTTTTCGTAAATTCTTTCCAAAATATTTGCAAAAAACGAACAAGCTCTTATGCAAGCTGCTACTTATGGAAAAAGCTGTAGTATAAAGTTTCATCCCCATCAATTAATCCCTTACTAATCCTCCAGGGATCAAATTTTTACTGAAAAACAGTTTTTTTGTGACAAACGTCATTTCCGCTTAAATTTTGAAAAACATTTCTGGACCGGTATTCTTGCAAAAATGAATTAAAAGAAATCTCTTATTGAAGTTGTCATTTCCGGTGGAAAACGAAAGGGTATTCAGCACAATGCGAAAGTAATTGTGGATTGAGAAAACACTCTATATTTTGCGTTTAAAGGTCAAAAAGGTATTTTAGAAATAAATACAATGCGGCCTCCAACTTGACCACTTTAGAATCATTAATGAGACGTATTCAACTTGTTTACGATAAATGCAGTTCGGTACAGTTGAAAATGGAATCAACAGATGAATCAGCTGTCAGTGCCCAAGACGGCTTTATTTATTTATTTATTACAAACAAATCTATTCTGTGAGTATTTGTATGATTGGTTTCAGATTAAAACCGAACATTCAGTTTAAAGAATGATGTAACAAAGGTCACATCGAAAAACGTCGCAAAATTTCTGAGTGTGTACTTTTAGACCCATTGCGATATTGTGCTCCAATTATAGCGCTCTCAATTCTTAATTTTACGTGCTAATTTTGAATATGTTTATATTGGCACAATAAACTTCCAATTCAACCAACTATCTTTAAAATACGACCCGGTTCATAGGTTAGGCTCAGGATTGTCAATTTATTCTTCGTGGCATATACTTTTTGTAAGAGTTGGAAAATTAATTTAACTTGTTATGTCATCCTAATTGACAACCCTCAATCAAATATTCAAAATTAAACTAGACTTGTACAAGTTAAAACTAACCTTTAGACGATGGAAATCAAAATACCAAGGTTATTAGTAGCAAAAGCATAGTTAATAGATATCATGACAATTTCTTCAAATGATGACTAAACAGTTTTAGTTTAAAACTGTGTATAACGTTTAAGGTAATTATTCTCTACCACACCCTAGGTACAAAAAACATGATAAAACATTTTAATATGCCTCGATTTGCGCAATCAAAATTATAAATATTTCGTTGGATTTTTTTTTTAAATATGATTTGTTTGGTTCGTGCCATATATACATAATACCAAATTAATTTGACAACCTCATCTTGCAAACTCTTAATTTTTCGGCATTTCTTAAAAATACATTTTAAACATTTTGAGAGCTGAAATCAAATACAAAGAAACCTTCAACTTTTGTTCTTTTATCGTGTTTTTTTATTGTTATTATTTTGGTCTTTCATAAAAATAAGACACAGAAGATGTATTTTAGTCGTTCGCTCGTTGCTGTTGTTGTCATTGTAAGAATATTAATATTATATGTATTCTTTCCCAATATATAATAATATACAATATATAGTGTAATCGACCACCTGGTGTGCTTAAGTTACTGAATCAAAATCGTATATGTGTACAATATGACTTCAACAATAAAATTATTAGATTTTTATTTCCATATCAAAACGTATTTACTGTGCTTTTTATTCTTGGTTTTGTGTTGATTTGATCCCCGAACGGCACAAACTGGTTGGTAATTCTGAAAAACTTTATTTTGGGTATTTTTGGTGTATATTTTGACAAAATTAGATTTCGATTCGTATTGTCTCACCCAAATATTATAATATGCAATGTATTTAGGTAAATAACATTAGTTTTCATTAATCATTTCTATTGTTAAAAAAAAATGTAATAACAGCACTAATACAAAACTGAACTTAATATATTATATATATTTAGTCGCTTTATCTTAATCTTTTTGAATAATGGAGCTAAAAAAATTTCTAACAAAATTTTTTAAGCATTTCTGTTGAGATTTAATCACAAAATTCATTCATTATATTTCGTATATAAATTTACTGTAATACTCTTCAATCTCGTGTATATTAAATGTAAGATACTTAAGTAATAATTTTAAAATGATGTAAAATTAGGAGTGTTTTAATTTAATATAATCTCTAGCGTGGAATATTGCATCTAAGATTTTTAGAAATTTATATAAAAACATTCGATAAGAGATGCTTTTTATGTACATTTATATGACTTAGCTGTGGCCACTCATTAATCAGTACTTTGTTTCAATTTACTGTATTTTACTTAAAACACGTGTCACATCTGTGCACCTACAATGTAGTCATGTTAAGTATATCTACGTCATAAAAACCAGTCCATTTGAATTAACGACTTGCTAATAATTGCTATTTTCTTATTCTTTTCTAGGTAAGTTGGATATTTGCAACAAGGTAACGAAAAAATTAATTTTAATTTTAAAAGTTTACATTAGTTTATATTACGCCATTCAAATCAAAGTGATAAACTAATTAAATACCGTTATAAGTAGTGTTGTGCAATTACACAAATAATGATGCGACATCTGCACGAAAATACTTAAATTAGTATAATATCATACATCATACAAGCAGCTACATCTATTGGAATTTTTAAATAAATATATTATAGATTATTTTGTGGGCCTGACATCTGTGTAAATTATTACATAAAGATTCATTAGTGTCAATATTTTTTATAAATATCAATAAATTTTTCATTAACGTTGCATACTGTATTATTTAAAAGCATGCAGTAGATCCATCTATGATGTAGCAGATCCATCTACAATTCAAAGGATGAACTTTATTGTTAATAGCTACCTTAGGCAGTAATAAAAACTCCCAGGGACTCAGGGAGCTTATATAAATTTGATTGATTTGATTTCTGGAAGCGCCAAATAATTATTACGTGGACGGTGGAGCTATTTTAAAATTTCGATGTACATTTCGATGTAAAAAAAAATATTTTAGTATCTAAAATTTTTATCTCGCTATGAAACGCTGGATGTGGCACATTTGGCTGAATTCATCAGGTAGATTGTGTGGTATGGTTGCTGATGTTGGGATAACGCTGAGTGATTTATTTACAACTTCTTTTTTCGATTAAAAAAAAATAGGAACCACCCAATTAGGTTGTTAGGAGGTATGTGGTTACAATTTTACACTAAATACTTGCATTTGAAAAAATTCGAAAAACTCGGGTTTATGAGTATTGGTATGCAAAGGAAATTAGAACCACAAAAAATTATTTTAGCTAACAATAAAAATAAAACTCAATTGTCAACATTTCAATAGAAGTAGTTGCATGTAAAGGGTGGTTAAATTTTAAGGGCCGATGTTGATTTTGAATAAAACACAAATTATTTAAGAAATTATTGTCAATTCTATGGTTCAATTTTGTATGGAACAAAATATCGGCCAAATGGCCGCCGCGACATCGGCGGCACACCTCCACCCGATGGTCCAAATTTTCGATGACGTTTAGGCATAATTGAGGTTATATGCCGTTAATGTGCCGAATTATCTCATCCTTTAGCTCTTGAATTGTTGCTGGCTTATCGACGTACACCTTTTCTTTCAAATAACCCCAAAGAAAGAAGTCCAACGGTGTCAACTCACATGATCTTGGCGGCCAATTGACATCGCCACCACGTGAGATAACACGGCCATTGAATTTGTCGCGCAAAAGAGCCATTGTTTCGTTAGCTGTGTGGCAAGTGGCACCGTCCTGTTGAAACCACATATCGTCCACATCCATATCTTCCAATTCGGGCCATAAAAAGTTCGTTAACATCTCACGATAGCGAACACCATTCACAGTAACTGCCTGACCGACCTCATTTTGGAAAAAATACGGCCCAATGATGCCACCAGCCCATAAACCGCACCAAACAGTCACTCTTTGTGGATGCATTGGTTTTTTGACAATCACTCTTGGTTTATAATTCGCCCAAATGCGGCAATTCTGCTTATTGACCAATCCACTGAGGTGAAAATGTGCCTCATCACTGAAGATGATTTTCTTCGAAAATTGATCATCCACTGTTGCCATTTCTTGCCACCATTCTGACCATTGACGACGTTTGGAATGGTCAAGAGGCTTTAGTTCTTGAGTCAATTGCACCTTATGTTCATCAACGACGAGCGTGAGAGGTGCAATTGTTGGGCACGACGACGAGTTGAGGTGGGCGGCTCTTCAGCCACACTATCGCGAACAGCAGCAATATTTTCTGCTACGAGCATGCACTGGTGTTTTAAAATCTCCTACAGACCCGGTTTGCTCAAATTTTTGCACGATTTTTCCGATTGTACGCACATTTGGACGATTAAATTAACCGAAAAAATCACGAAGTGCACGATATGCATTTTGATTTGAACGCCCATTTTCATAATATGCCTGAACAATTTTAACGCCTTGCTCGATTGTGTATCTTTCCATGATTCAAATTGAGTTAGTCTGAAATTGAGAAATGTCAAATTAAATGCAGAAAAAAACTTGACGTTTAGGTGTGGTTCACATTCAACGTCGGCCTTTAAAATCTAACCACCCTTTATAATGGTTATACTATCGACTAGAAAATAACGTATTTTAAATTATTTTACTAACTTCAATATTTTCATAATAATAAATGAATAATAAATAATGAATAATAAATGCACAACACTGGGTAAAAGCAAGTCATTCCTGATTTAGAATTAACTAAATTTACAACAATTTTCAGTCCAGTGTCTAAATTGCATGATGCATTATGCGTCAAATATTTAAATAAAATTGACTAGATGCTCATGCAGCCCAACCTCGGGGCTGCTTCACGTCATTTTACTTAGCAGCTATATATAGGGTGTCACAATAACCCGTTCAGATTTGACATATCCGTTATTTTGCCTCTGGCGACACTAATGTCATTCTTTCTTTGACAGAAACTCAGTATATTATTTTTACTTGACGAAATGAGTCGCTTCAACAAAAGTGGGAAATAAAGTGCGTGATACGAGCTACCTAGTCGACAATCCAACGCGTACCTGTGCTCGTCGTGTTCGGTCAGCATAACATGTCGCCGCGGTAGCCGAAAATGTGTGCCAACGGCCGAGAACATCAATTCGTCATTGTGCATCGGAAATGAACATCAGCCGGTCTTCCATGCAACGAATTCTGCGTAAAGATCTTGGTTTGTTGCCCTATAAAGTTCAATTGGTCCAGAAATAGAAGCCCCGTGACTATCTGTTTCGATTTACTTTTGTTTTCTATTTTAATGGTTTTATTGTGATTATTCCGCACATTGGTCTATCTTCAGTACTCTCGAATTAAATACACAATCATAGGAAATTCATCCATTTAGTGTCAAACAGAGTGACAACGACCGAACGAATCGATTTCGTTCGGCTAGCAGTAATTCGCTAGTACTATCATGGTATTGTCCTATATATAGACAATATTTCAATGATAGTAATACAACATCAGTCGTCGCGACCTGATGAGAAGACTGAGTTTTTCAAATCAATTAATCTCATCCGTTCGAAACTGATTGTCGAGATTCTTACAAATTTCAAATCCGCTTCGATATCGATTCGCTGTGTGGGCCTGCGACAAACTCGAAATTGATGAGGATTTTGCTCAAAAATCATCTTTTCGGACGAGGCGCATTTCCATCTCAGTGGGTTCGTAAACAAATAAAATTGTCGAATTCGGTGATCGGAAAATCGACACGGATATGTGAAGAAGCAAATCCATTTCCTGTTACTTTTTGGTACGGCTTGTGGCGTGGCGGCATTATTGGACCGTATTTCTTCGAAGATGAGGCCGGCGCGACCGTTACGGTCAACGGAATCAACTACCGCCACATGTTAACATCTTTTTTGTGGTTATATCTTGAAGATATTGCGGTTTGGATGACCTTTGGTTCCAATAAGTTGGTGCGCTATGCCACACATCGGGCGTTACAATAGCGAAACTGTCAAAAATTCGATGGCCGCATTATCAGTCGAAATAGTGACGTGAATTGGCCGGCAAGGAGCTGTGATTTGACGCATTCGAATTTTTATTTGTGGTGTATCGTGAAGGACAAGTGTTGTACGAACAATCCACAAACAATTGAGCATTTGAAAGGCAGTATTGAAGCAAACATTGACGAATAGATCCGCTCACAATCCAAAATGTGCTCAGAAATTCGACCGATCGAGTGGAGAACGTCAAGGCCAGCCGCGGCTCCCATTTGAATGAAATCATTTTCCATAAATAACCAGGAGGATTGTACTTTCAAACAAAAGAATTAATTTGGAAATATATTAAGCCGTTTTTGTTTTATTAAATTTTTAAATCTCAACTTCCTATTGGGACACCCTTTAACTACTTTAAATTTAATATTTTAGGTTTGATGGAGTCAGCTCTTCTTCTATTTCAAAATCAATCATTATTTGTTTACCTACAAAAAAAATAACTGTGCCCAATTTCACATCATGTCTTCGGCCGGAGTTTTTAAACCTGAAAACATGCCGTGAAGAAGTCTAAAATGAAAGTTCAAATAAAAATATTTTCTTTTCGCCATTTACCTAAATTGCTTTATTCTGGTAGCGTTTGAAAAACTTCTTTGTAAACTATATTGCGTGTAATTAAATTCAACATCCGGCGATCAATAAAATAAAATCGGCTATTAAAAATTTTAATAGCCTCGGTCAGCTGGTCTGGTCAGCTGGTTCGAATGGAATTATACCAGCAGAAATTCAGAATGACTCGAAGGTCTTACTTCCCTGGCTGGCGGTTATCTTCAAAGGGTGTCTGAAGCTGGAATACATTCCGAAGAAATGGAAGGAGGCTAGGGTTATCTACATCCCGAAAGCGGGTAGAAGCTCGCACAGCAACCCTAAGGACTTAAGAACAATATCTCTATCATTTTTTCTAATGAAAACCATGGTTGCTGGATGTCCATATTCGTTCTAGATTTATACCCAGAAATTGAGCACAATCTCAACATGCGTACCATAAGGGTAAGCCAGTGGACACGGCATTACATACCTTGGTTCGGGAAATTGAGAAGTCACTGGATTTTCAAGAATTTTCGTTGGTATCGTTTCTCGATATCGAGGGCGCTTTCAACAACGTGAAGGTGGAGGCAATTAGGGAAGGATTGTTGCCACTTGAGATTGAATACTCTGTAACCAGGCTAATTAATCATCTGCTAGGTAGCAGAGGGGTTGTGGCGGAGATGAGGAAAGTCTCCGTCAGAAAACGGGTTGTTCGGAGAACACACCAGGGCGGTGTCATCTCTCGTCTTCTTTTCTCCCCCGTAATCAATGGACTACTATTGGAACTGGAGGAGAAAGGAATATGTGTCGTTGCTTATGCCGATGACGTAGCGATAGCTGTCTTGGGGAAGCACCTATGTATAATCAGAGATGTGATGCGGAATGCATTATCAATCACTGCGAGTTGGACCAGCAGATGTGGATTGGTGATTAACCCATCTACAACAGAGCTGGTCCTTTTCACTAGGAGATATAAAATTCCGGTAATAGTTCCACCAAGTTTAAATGGTACTATACTGGCACTTACTGATAAGGCGAGATTCTTAGGGATTTTTCTCGAGAGTACGCTCACTTGGAAACCAAACACGATAGAATGAGTGAAGAAGGCCATTGTGGCACTCTACTCTTGTAAAAAAGTCACCGGATGGAAATGGGGCTTGAAACCAGAGCTGTTGCACTGGTTTTACACGGCAGTTGTAAGGCTCGTACTACTGTATGGTGGCCAGCTCTGGAGAAAATATCATAAAGAAACACGATGGCAAAGATGCAGAGGGCAGCCTGTTTTCTGATTAGTGGGGCGGCATTGAAAACGACCCCCACTAGTGCCTTAGAGGTCATGCTGTACCTTATCCTGTTGGATATTATCGGTAAGCAAATGGCGGTCAATACGGCCGCCCGGCTATCAGCGATTTCGAGGTAGAAGTGCCTGCAGAAAGAGCACTCAACTATAGTCAATTATGTGAGGGATGACCTGGTGAATTTAAATTATATAACATCCATTTTGTGCTTTTGCAAGCGTTGTAGGGTGATTCTCCCTTCTAAGGAGGATTGGAAGAATGGTCTCATTATGGAGACCGGGGTAGTTAAATTCTTCACTGACGGCTTCAAGCTCGATGGTAGAGTGGGGGCTGGTGTGTTCTCTGAGGAATTAAATGTAAGTCTATTTTTTCGTCTACCTGATTACTACAGCGTGTACCAGGCTGAAGTTATGGCGATTGAAGAGGTCATGAACTGATTGAAGCACAGTGCAATATCGTTGACTGATATCACTATCTGCGTGGACAGTCGGGCGGCCATTCTTTCACTGGATTCAGTTTCCCTGGCGTCAAGGGTGGCGTTGGATTATCAAACTTCTCTTAACGAGGTGAGTAAACACTTCAATATCCAGTTAGTCTCCGTTCCGGGCCACTCTGACGTTGAGGGAAATTGCAGTGCAGAACCAGGGAGAGAATGTGTAGGAAGGCCTATGTCTGTGCTGAAAGCAGAAAGTCATAGGAAAGCAATTGACTTAGCAAATGCTAGGTGGCTCGACAGTCCGACTGGCAAGGTAGCGGAGCAAGTATACCCCGAGCTGAGCTTGAAGCGATTCAAGATCTTGATCACACTAAGGAAGCGTGACCTAGGTAGAATTGTGTTACCGGACACGGCCTTTTCGGAGATCATGCGAGAAGGCTGGGTCTGGATGCAAATGACTGGCAGAAGACATGATCACTTGGGCAAATACACTATGGACAGCCTCTCTGATATCGAAAGCTGTAATGTGCGAGATCTTTTACGTTATGTGAATAGCACTAGATGGGTTTAAAGGAAGTTTAATGATTCGGATCCTGTAGTACCACAATGGGCCAAAATTGGCCTAACTGTACGATGGCAATCACTGAAGCCTAACCTAACTTAACCTACCATCCGGCCAGTCCAAATACCATTCCCTAACCTGGGTGCCACATAACGCTTTGTTGACGTTTCTGTTCTATTTCTATTATACTATTTTCTTAATGATATTGAACATTTCACTACCGTGGCTTATGCTAAACTGGTCATTCAATACCACGCAATGGAATTTCCGTGCATACTCGTACTGGATTAAATCAGTTTAATATATTCTTTACATTAATGCCGCCAAATTGCTTACTTATTGATAATAACCACTTAGTCACCATACCCTACCGAAACATATGCAACAAGTTTAAAAAACTTATGAAATCTAAGTTAAACCAACAGCTGGACTTGTATGGTCAGTTCCATATATGGAAACGGACGCGGCAGTACACTTATTAATAAAATACGGTGCGATAATTTATGCTGATGATATTATAACTTTTTTAAATTTAGATGCAAACAAACAAAAAAGAAATACTACAAGAACTACTTGATATCGCGAATAGTTATTTGTTATAGTTTAAAAAAAACCGTCGGATAATGACTCAATATAAAATGAATATACGTTACATCGTATAAGAATTAACTACTGGTTTTACACTTAGTGGTTTTCATATCAAAACATACATCACAACAACAAATGTGTATGTTACATATACATAACTATTTACATACATACATATGTAAATCGATATATGGAAGAATGTTAAATACATACGATTTGTATGTAATATATATAGATCAAACTAATAATGGTTCGGCTTAAGCGCAGCCACATAACAACCAATGTGTCAAAAACTAATAGAGAACACAAATATTAGGAATTTTTTAAAATTAAAATAACAATCATTTCGTTTGTTGATTTTGTCTCCCACAGTGCTGCATGCCTAAAGTACTCGTATATTCATTCAGTTTAATAACAAAATAAAATTAATTGAATTTTTCGAAAAATATGTTTAATACATAAGAAATATGTTTACATAAATTGTCGTTAATAATGCTTAAGTAATATTTTACTTTATAATCGATTGATCAAAAAATGCGGTTTATGTTTGTTGCATTCATATTTTGATAGTTGACCTTTCCTGGATAAATATGGCAAATTGAAAAAAAAAATACTATTAATTCGTTTGCCCGAATAATATGTCAGAATATTTTGTTGATCGTGCCACGAATGCCCCTCACCTTAAATACGATTATATAATACTTTTGTATATTTACTTTATTTCCGCAGGTGTGTTTACCAGTAGAAATTGTTTTTTCTATATAAAGTATGACAGTTGGTAAATTACGAGTAAGCATATTTACTTTACTTGTATAACCAAAAAATGTATTTAATTGAGGGCTTTTATCGACAGTATGAAAGATAAAACTTAGTAAATATGGGTAATATTTTTAATTACACAAAATACAATAAATTAAACTAAATGCTGGGCATTAGTTTACCCATTAAAAATTACGCCATTTCGGCATTTCCTAATTAAACATTTTATTTTGGAATGATTTATGAAACTTGAAAAGCGCCGTCAACACTGTGTTAAGTTAAAAACGGTATATTAATCATAAATTGTTCGTTGAATATAGCACCGACTTACCGATGAACTGAGTTATGGGCTTTAATTTATTCAATAGTTTTTCATTTATTTAAAGCAGATTTTTTTTAGTGACACTTTTTGAACTAAAATATACCTTCACACTCATGGGTTCAGTTTATAAAACAACAGTTGTCGAAATTAGCGGAATTGATATATATTGTACGGTGAAAGTCCGAAATCTGTAAATGTCCGAATAAAATTGGAAAAAACCGTTTTGCCACGAAATCTATGAAATGAGAGCGCCTATATTCTCGAAATGAATCACCCTTCACCTCACGAACTACTTTTTATGGTATTAGAGCAAAGTTGTTTGGAATAGTAGGGACTAGTATTTTTATTAACTGTCACGGGCTCGCAGGAGCTAATTCATGTCGAGATCAAAGTGATCGCTCTGTCGTTGATATAAATTAGTGTGGCGATTGTACAATACATAAAACAAAAGAAAATACATAAAGTTGAGTATGGTTATTTCGAGCCCGTGAACAAAAAAATGACACTTAATGTATACGGTTCCAATTGGAAAATATGGCGAAATGGGATTGGCGCCTTATTGAATTATTTTAGTATTACACTGGTAATTTGCATAAAACCGAAAAATTATTGAAAATATTATCAATAGCTAAAATCATTTTAAAATTTTAAATGCAATAATAAGACTGCATTAAGTAATTAAATCATTAGACGTGTGTATGAAAACAAACAACATTATTCAGAATAAATTGCCTTAAGTAGAATAAACAAACAAAAAATCAATCAACAGATTTGAAGGTTTGTTATTAGCAGATTTTTATTGCAAATATGGGTAATTTTACAATGTGGGCCAATAACAAGCTATACATTTGTGAAATTTGTGCATGGTTCCATTATAGGCAGAATAACTATATCAATGAGAAACATTTTGTAGAAATTTTTTTTCCGTACGGAGGTTTTGAAAGTTTTTATCAGCAATTTTTTAGCTATATATATATATATATATATATATATATATATATATATATATATATATATATATACACACACACACATATATATATATATATATATATATATATATATATATATATATATATATATATATATATATATATATATATATATATATATATATATATATATATATATATATATATATATATATATATATATATATATATATATATATATATATATATATATATATATATAAGGGTGTTTTTTTAAGAGGTTGGCGATTTTTTTTTTGAATAAAACACATATAAAATTATGAAATGACCAAAATTTTTTTTTATTTGGTAGATAATTTTTTGGCATTTAACATTTAAACACAATTTCTGGCATATGGCTACCACGACTATTTTTCACAAATGTCATTCTGGAGGTCCAATTTTCCAGCACTTTTTCAAGCATTTGAGGGCGTATGTCAGCAATGACACGTTGAATATTGGTTTCCAAAGCGTCAATCGATTGAGGTTTATCCACATAAACCAATGACTTCACGTATCCCCACAAAAAGTAATCGAGTGGCGTCAAATCGCACGAACGCGGAGGCCAATTCACCGGACCATTTCTCGAAATAATGTTGTCGTTGAAAGTTTCTTTCAATAAGTCGATTGTTTCACGTGCTGTATGGCAAGTGGCACCATCTTGTTGAAACCACATTTCATTCATATCCATATCTTCAAGATTTGACAACAAAAACTCATTTAACATGGTTCTGTATCGATTTCCATTCACGGTAACGCGTCGTCCTTCCTCATTTTTAAAGAAATATGGACCGATGATCCCACCATCCCATAGACCGCACCAAACAGTACATTTATCAGGATGCATTGGTAATTCTAGAACGGCGTGTGGATTATCTTTGCTCCAAATGCGACAATTTTGTTTGTTGACGTATCCATTTAACCAAAAATGCGCCTCATCACTGAAGAGAATTTTACGGTAAAAAAATGGATCTTCGTTCAATTGATTTAACGACCAATCACTGAATTCACGGCGCAAACGATGGTCGTGTGGCTTTAATTCTTGCACCAATTGAATTTTGTATGGCACCAAACCCAAATCTTTACGTAAAATTTTCCATAAAGTCGATGGACAAAGTCCAATTTGCTGAGCACGACGACGAATCGATAAATTGTCGTTTTCTTCGACACTGGCCTCAACGACAGCAATATTTTCTTCTGTACGAACTCTTCTCATTCTTGTCGGTGGCTTGGCATCCAAAAGAGTGAATGTAGACCGAAATTTGGTAATTACGTTCTTTATGGTGGTCTCTGACGGACGATTATGTGCACCATAAAATTCACGAAGTGCTCTATAAACATTTTTAATTGAACACTGATTTTGAAAATAAATTTCCACGATTTGAAAACGTTGTTCTGGAGTTAACCTATTCATAATGATTTGCCAAACAATACTGAGTAGAAATGCCACTTTGAGCTGTCAAAACAACTGTCATAAAATAAAACGACATCTATCGGAAAAACAAACCTCCTAAAAAAACACCCGTTATATATATATATATATATATATATATATATATATATATATATATATATATATATATATATATATATATATATATATATGTGTATATATGTGTGTGTATATATATATATATATATATATATATATATATATATATATATATATATATATATATATATATATATATATATATATACCGGGTGTTTCTTTTAAACTGAGACGATCAAATATGTCGAAAAATAGCCACTCTACGGAAAAAATGTCCATAATCAAAATTTAATCATACCGCGGGGGAAATACATTAGTGCAAAAAAAATATTCCCCCACCCCCCGCTTTGTAGGTGGGGCGGGAGTAACTTTTAAACTAAGATAGGAAGCCACATTATTTATTGCAGATACGGATTCTACGACTAAAAGTACGTATGATTTAAATGAAATATTTTGTTCGGTTCATGATAGATGGCGCTGTAATCGACGAAATTCATTTTTTTCAATTTCTCCTTCTTAGAACACACACATTCGATTCTGCAATACGTTTGAAATAAAAAACATCACGTTTTCATTGGAAATACTCGAAATTCGTCATCAAAACAATTTATTCAGTTTTGTAAATCACATTTAACGTTTGTGTTATTTCTTATCTTCATGTTTTTCGTAATTGCAAAATAAACGATAAAATACTTTAGAATGGAGCGTTTAACTGTGCCAGAGAAAATTGAAATGGTTCTGTTTTATGGAGAAGCTGGCAGAAATCTTGAAAATGCTGTTTCTATTTACGCTCAACGTACTATCAAACAATTTATTACTGATGGAAATGTTCAACCGAAAAAGAGGACCCGTATAGCAACCCGTATAGCAAGGAGAAAATAATGAAATTGCTGTATTGGCAGCAGTGGCTCATAATCCTCATGTTAGTACACGATAAATAGTTCGCGATTCCGGATTGTCCCTCACCAGTGTTTGGAGAATTTTAAAACGGCACAAGTATCATCCATATCATGTGTCTTTACACCAAGATCTTCATGGCGCTGATTTCCTAAATCGGGTAACGTTTTGTCAATGGGCCCGTGAACAAATACAACAAAACCCCAATTTTTTTCGTTGCGTAATGTTCCCTGACGAATCGTTTTTTACAAACCATGGAACGGTTAATCGACACAACTTGCATTATTGGAGTGTTACAAATCCGCACTGGCTTCGTCAAGTTGAACATCAGCGTCCTTGAACTGTCAACGTGTGGTGTGGAATAATTGGCAACAAACTCATAGGCTCCCAGATTTTTGAAAGCAACTTGAATGGTCAAATGTACCGAAACATTTTGGAAAATGAACTGTCAGTATTACTTGAAAAGTTGAGCTTAGAAGTGAGACGGAACATGTGGTTTCAACGTGATGGTTGTCCTGCACACTATTCGGTGGTGGCACGTGAAATACTTGATCGTGATTTCAATGGTCGCTGGATTGGTAGAGCTGGTCCGGTAAATTGGCCTGCCAGATCACCAGATCTTACTTCGCCAGATTTCTTTTTGTGGGGCTATCTCAAAGACAAAGTTTACAATCAAGAACCAACAACACGTGAGAACATGATTGAGCGAATCAGAAATGCGTGTGCTGAAATTCAACCAGACACACTTCTCAGTTGTGTACAATCATTTGAAATGCATATTAATAAGTGCATTGAAGTCGCAGGCCATCATTTTGAACACTTATTTTAAGCTAAAATTATTCTATTCACCTGCCATTTACATTAATAAATTGTTTTGATGACGAATTTCGAGTATTTCCAATGAAAACGTGATGTTTTTTATTTCAAACGTATTGCAGAATCGAATGCGTGTGTTCTAAGAAGGAGAAATTGAAAAAATTGAATTTCGTCGATTACAACGCCATCTATCATGAACCGAACAAAATATTTCATTCAAATCATACGTACTTTTAGTCGTAGAATCCGTATCTGCAATATAAAATATGGCTTCCTATCTTAGTTTAAAAGTTACTCCCGCCCCATCTACAAAGCGGGGGGTGGAGGACTATTTTTTTGCACTAATGTATTTCCCCCGCGGTATGATTATGGACATTTTTTCCGTAGAGTCGCTATTTTCCGAGATATTTGATCGTCTCAGTTTAAAAGAAACACCCAGTGTATATATATATATATATATATATATATATATATATATATATATATATATATATATATATATATATATATATATATATATATATATATATATGTATATATATATATATATATATATATATATATATATATATATATATATATATATATATATATATATATATATATATATATATATATATATATATATATATATATATATATATATATATATATATATATATATATATATATATATATATATTAGGGCGACCCATTTTTGAATGGAGGAAATCTTATCCCTTTTTTTATACCAGCCTCTGGGATAAAAATATTCGTTTCTATTAGAAATGACCTTAAGCAAATTTTCAGGTCTATCGGAACACGTTTGGAGCTCGCTCAAATTGGTTTCTTGAAAAAGAACACTAAAACGGCGCTTCGTGACGTTTTCTCATTTCTTTCAGCTCGTTCAAGTAATACCGGTTTAATATTTTCTAAGTATTTTTGAGTATGCCGAATTCAATGAAACAATAACAAAGGTGGTTGGCGTAGTAGAAAATCAATTTGCGGGTTGTTTTTCGCAATAAAATTATAGCTCATAAGTTCCAGCGAATTTTTGAAAATAGTACCTGTTGTTTTATTATACTTTTCACTATTTATGGTTATAGAGCAATGAAACACGAAAAATTGAGGTATTGTACGTCATCGTAACTTAAAAATTAACAATTTTATTAAGGGCTATAAAAAACGACCAAAAGGGGCAAATTTCAAATAATTGTTTGCCACTTGCTAAAAAACTAAAGAGAAACTTAAATAGATAAAGAAATGTTACTAGTACTGTCTTTGAAAATTAAATAATGCCTTATTAATGATTCTTAGATATTTAGCTTGTCACAGAGAAGTTAGGTTCCACATTTTTAAAAGATACAATTTTGGTTAAAGTCCACGGAAAAGATTTAAAATAGAAACACATTTCATATGTAATTAACAAGATTTTTATATTTGATATTTTTACTAGTTTTTCTGTTGCACAGCAGCCTATTAATTAAGGCATTAAATATTTTTTTTTGTTACTAAAGGAGTTCTCTTGTTGTGATCCTATCGTAGGAAAAGCGATGCGGCGCCTTACATAGTAAAACCCGGTAAAAGGTTAAAATTGATATATCCGAATATGGTTCACATTACATGCATAGTGCATGGTTTGCAAAATGTAGCAGAAGCTGTTCGAGACCACCATCCTCAATATATTATATTAAAACCTTAGAAGGTAGATCTCTGCTGCTATCAGAATCGTTAGAACATTTAAGCAAATTAGAAGCTAGAACAATGGCAGTTAAGGGACCGTCTTCAAACGTAATCAAATCTAAATTTAACGCAGTTGTTTACGAGAAAAGTTTAGATTTAGCCATATTGAAAAAAATTAATAGAATACTTTCCGTTGAAACGGATGTTGTTTTGGAAGAGGATACACTGCCAGAAAACATTGCATCATATAAATATGCTCATTTAACGTCCGTGGAGTTGGAAACAAGTTTTTCAAAATATACATCGTTGTAAGCAATCGTCGTCAGTCATTCATATTCGAAAATTTAAAAATGATGATTGATATTTTTCTAATAATAACTAAAGTTTTGTTTTTTTGCGGTATACAAAGGGTTGTTTTTGTTACATATTTGGCCATGTTTAGCGCATGTTTCATGATTTTGTAATGCATATTTGCATACATATTTTACTTATTTGCAGAGAATAAAAATAATGGACAGACTGATTATTTTTTCTCGTGCCCTATTTCATTCCGTTATTAGATTTTCTGGTACAGGTGAAAACTCAAGTAAGTAAATACAAATACATGCATTTATTATTAGTCAAACTGTAAGCCAGCAGCTGGTACCACAATAATACCCATATTTTGAGAAAAATGATGGTGTGATAATATTCCTGGTCTTCTGGTTCGGAAGAACGACCTACCTGATCAAGGCGAGGCATATGGCCAATTCCATTTATGAGGACATTTAAATCCGCTTTTAACTCTTCAAGGGCAAGTAGTGCAGTGTGCAGGTTGTATACTGTAATTGAGTGAATGAGTGGTGTGTGCGTGAATAAAAAGGAGGGTTTTAATTGACCTTCAAAGGACATTAAATCCATTGGACAATTAATACTTTCTTTTATTTAAAAATAATAATAATTTGAGTGTGCTACTGCTAGGGGTTATAAAGGGTGATTTTTTTGTGGTTAGGATTTTCATGCATTAGTATTTGACAGATCACGCGGGATTTCAGACAAGGTGTCAAAGAGAAAGATGCTCAGTATGCTTTGACATTTCATAATGAATAGACTTACTAACGAGCAACGCTTGCAAATAATTGAATTATATTACAAAAATCAGTGTTCGGTTCGAAAAGTGTTTCGCGATTTACGTCCGATTTATGGTCTACATAATCGACCAAGTGAGCAAACAATTAATGCGATTGTGACCAAGTTTCGCACTCAGTTTACTTTATTGGACATTAAACCAACCACACGAATGCGTACAGTGCGTACAGAAGAGAATATTGCGTCTGTTTCTGAGAGTGTTGCTGAAGACCGTGAAATGTCGATTCGTCGCCGTTCGCAGCAATTGGGTTTGTGTTATTCGACGACATGGAAGATTTTACGCAAAGATCTTGGTGTAAAACCGTATAAAATACAGCTCCTGCAAGAACTGAAGCCGAACGATCTGCCACAACGTCGAATTTTCAGTGAATGGGCCCTAGAAAAGTTGGCAGAAAATCCGCTTTTTTATCGACAAATTTTGTTCAGCGATGAGGCTCATTTCTGGTTGAATGGCTACGTAAATAAGCAAAATTGCCGCATTTGGAGTGAAGAGCAACCAGAAGCCGTTCAAGAACTGCCCATGCATCCCGAAAAATGCACTGTTTGGTGTGGTTTGTACGCTGGTGGAATCATTGGACCGTATTTTTTCAAAGATGCTGTTGGACGCAACGTTACGGTGAATGGCGATCGCTATCGTTCGATGCTAACAAACTTTTTGTTGCCAAAA
Organism: Nephrotoma guestfalica; assembly: GCA_963691935.1. Classification (NCBI taxonomy): domain Eukaryota; kingdom Metazoa; phylum Arthropoda; class Insecta; order Diptera; family Tipulidae; genus Nephrotoma; species Nephrotoma guestfalica. The sequence goes on along the minus strand of OY829913.1, from coordinate 223,861,684 downwards.
ATGGAAGAACTGAACTTAGTTGACATGTGGTTTCAACAAGATGGCGCTACATGCCACACAGCTCGCGATTCTATGGCCATTTTGAGGGAAAACTTCGGAGAACAATTCATCTCAAGAAATGGCCCGGTAAGTTGGGCACCAAGATCATGCGATTTGACGCCTTTAGACTATTTTTTGTGGGGCTACGTCAAGTCTAAAGTCTACAGAAATAAGCCAGCAACTATTCCAGTTTTGGAAGACAACATTTCCGAAGAAATTCTGGCTATTCCGGCCGAAATGCTCGAAAAAGTTGCCCAAAATTGGACTTTCCGAATGGACCACCTAAGACGCAGCCGCGGTCAACATTTAAATGAAATTATCTTCAATAAGTAAATGTCATGGACCAATCTAACGTTTCAAATAAAGAACCGATGAGATTTTGCAAATTTTATGCGTTTTTTTTTAAAAAAAAGTTCTCAAGCTCTTAAAAAATCACCCGTTATTATCTATTATTTCAGCTGACCGCTCACCATCAGCAAAGTAAATTTTGTTATCTACCCAAATTTTTTGTTCCACAATAGTATCCCATAAATCATTTTCTTCGGTCAGTTTTCTTAACAGCAGTACCTCTGGTAAAACTTTAGAGTCATTGACTACCACCGTATCCCATTCGCTGAAGTAAGCGGGAAGATCTTTAAAAGTTGTGTGTTCTATTTGTGTACTATCTCTGTGTACAACCATTAAACGCGCCTCTTATTTTTCAGCTATTGGATATTTTGCTATACTATCCTCTGGTAGGTCAAATTTTAAAGTTTGATAATTTCACAGTTTATTATTCATTCACACGAAAATAAAATAATTATCTCTTGTGGTATTTTTAGTATATACTTTCTCGTAAATTTCAAGTAGCAAAAACTAATTTGTTATTGGCCCCAAAATAAAAAAGAAACATCTAGGCAAACAAAATTGGTATGGCAAAAAACTTCACCACTATTTGGGTCATTCTTGTACATGATACCTGTACAATGCCAATAACAACTGCTAAACAGAGGGTATTGGTCAAACTAAAATCATATTCGGAAAGGATATAAATATTTTCTGCATCGCATCTTGTACTCCTCTGCCTGGTCGGAAGCCATAACTAGTGGCTTCAAATTTGGCTTCCCAATAAAGTTCAAGCGCTGTCTGCACTATAATTTGCCTACGTCGGTCCATTCAGTTTCTTTATGAATAAATACTCTTTTAACTGGTTGGGCCAATGGCTGTCTTTGGGCCTGTAATGTTTTGCATAAGATTCCCTTCATTGGGGTCTTAGTTTTTTATAATAATTATTTATTTATAATAATTACTTAATTAAATCCATTTTTGTATAAAATTATTTAATTTAAGTTTACAGAGGAGTGTAAAAGTTCCAAAATCTATTGCAACAATAAAAGAAATGGCCAAAAGTTATAAATGTGACTGGAAAAATCATTTAATTGGGTCTAAGGGTATCAAATAAATTACTGGAAGACAATTAATACCCTTGAATCGATCGAACGCCATTGTGTAAAGTATCACGGAAGCGTGGTATTAGTTGCCTTCTGTTCTAGCAACCATCCTGAGGCCAACAATTTTCTTTTTGAGGTTTGTTCACCGGTGCGATAAAAATTCAATAATTATTCACTTTCCATTATATTTTAGGCCGCAGATGAGCCTACGAAGTTGAGCGATCAAAACATTGCTGATTGTGCAAAAGTTAAGAAACCGATAGGAACCAATAGAAAAAATGATCGGAACTCATGTGACTGGAAAAATTGTAAAAAACATTTATTCGTGCCTGCAGTTTGTTTCAACATACTAGATAAGTATAAATCTTGGTCGTCTCCATTATATGTGTATGTCGAAATTGTTGGTTGTCCTTTGAGGGGTCTTTATCACTCGAACGCCACGAACGTCTGAGATTCTACCGAAATAGTTCGGTTACAAATTGGCGCTCCTGCGCTACACAGCAATGAGAGTGGTTCGTGTTCTAGTTGTTTGAATGGTAAGCATTTACGTTTTTATCTGAATCACTTTTATTACGTCATAACCGTTTTCATTTTGATAAGGGGCCGTTCGTGAATAATGTGGAGGGTGTAACGAAATCTAACCGTACTCTAACTAACAACAGAAACCGGTACAAGAATTCCGAATTTTATGATTTGTTGGTGAAAAATGGTAAATATTTCCAAATGAGTTCCAGCAAGTAAGAAATCCTAGGAATCCAATTTAATTGTGATTATTGTACGATGATGATGAGGAAGAAGTACATTAGATATAGGAATAGGGAATAGAAAAATAAATTTATTTTTAAAAATGAAACATTTATTTTATTTTGTATAATGGTGGTGCCAAACGATTATTTGTGCTGCCCGACATTCGATACGGTAGTATTGCAGCTATATTCGAAATTGCCTAGCATTTTATATTACAGTTCGTTTGAATGTATTTCCTATGGTGGCAATTAGTAAATCTGATTATAATTCAGCCATCTCTTTACCCAAGCCCTATTTTGTTTCGGGTAAAATTTCTAGTGCTGATTGTTAATTTTTATCATGATACTTATCGAAAAATATCGGGCAGCCTTATAAGTAGCTAAAATATCAAAATTGTCTAGGATGAGTATATTCATCTATTTGAATTCAATCTTGGCCGCTATACAAAGTTTTGAATTCCTCTGCCTTGCTGTTGCAATTTCTCGCGCGGTAACCCTATCTTGTTGGACACGATACTTTTCGAAACGTCCAGTCTATATTAAAAGTTGGAAATACGCCAATGGTTTCTCGGCTGATTAAAATATTTCCCGCCGTACGTTTCTAAAATCATTGTCTGCAGACCAGAATACGTTAAAAGTTCAATATGAACGAATGAGCGAAAATTGTATCCATAAGAAATCGTCACACAAACATCGGACCACCCGGTAGACCGCCTTCCGGTACAAATGTGGTTTCGAATTTGTCGTTTATATAAAATTTTAATTTGCATTTCATGCTCCGAACTATTATGTCTGAGCTATTACCATCTGAAGTTGACCACAATATAAACAGTATGTAACACCACTGGCTGTAACGGTAAACCTTCGATCGAACCGACGAGGAGTCTAATGGCTACAGACGAAAAATCTTGCTTAAATTTTAACGCAACAACCGACTTAACTAAATTTCTTTACTCTGTATGCTACTGCGCTACGCATCGAACAATGTTCCCAAACAACTTCGGACATATATTCGTTGTAACAGTCTTTAAATAACGTTTAGCTTGGTTCGCAAACTGGGAACGATCGTTGCGCGCTTGTAGTGGGTCTTTATTTCTCGGGAATGATGAAATAGCAATCATGTAATTCCACATTTCCTTAAGTTTTATATCGTTGAATACTAATGCAACTTTGGCAATCAGCTTAGGCTATACTACTTCTTCTATCACAAGTTTATTGTTATTGTATTAACGCGTTCATAAGTTGTAATTTTTTCCTCAAACCAATCGGATATTACGTGTTTCAAGATTTGGTTATCAGCAGTGGAATACGATTGTTTCTTATTTTCTTTGATTGAGAGACAGACGGTCATTTTCAATTTTTAAAAAACTTTCAATGTTCATCGCTGCGTTCGGGTCTAATACTTCCAATGCTTTACTGACGTTTACGGTTCCTGGTAATCGGAGTAAATTTACACCACGTCGTTGCACAATTATTTCCCTGTATGTTAGAGAGATGGGTAAACTGCGTAAACGGATTGTTGAATTTGTATAGACTTACGCTCGAGCTGGGCCGGTTTGTACTGTTCTTGTATCCACCTCCCCATACGCGGAGAACCTCCCTTACGAGACGAGTTTAAAGCCATGTTTTTGAGAGGATGCAGTACCGATTCACTAAATACCCAACCTCTCTTTATATTTCACAATACCTTAATAATATAACTAATTCAAAATTCTTCTCTTCTAAAATTTTAAAGACTCATGACAAACCAGTATTTCTATTTTGTTTTGACAAATAAATTACACAGTTAAATTTAGTTCTACTTTTTCACACAGATGTCACTAGGTGTCGCTTTTAGAATTTTTTTCGAACTTGCATTAAAACATCTAACTTCATTTTTGCCCTAGAAACTTCAAATCAGTGCTAATTTGGGCAATTTTTGTTATGGGCGTAAACATTTTTGTTATTTATAGAGTTTAATGTTCCTATTCGCATAGATACAAAATTTGCATCAAACTACAAGTAATACACATTTTGAGCTAATCTTGTATAAATTCAGGGATTTGCTTTAAAAGGAAGTGAGATCAATACATTACAAGAAAAAGCCAGTCACGTGATGTCACATTATCAAGTCACCCAAAAAATAAAATAGGGGCCGTAAAACGTAAATTTGACTTGTTTACTCTACGTGGTTTTTCATCGATCGATCTTTTTATTTTACCATCCTACACATCCAACCTTTTGAAAGTCATTCAACTACATTCTGTTGAAAATCGCGGCAATACTTACGTTGTCTCACCGCGTCCCGAGCGCGGGACCACACTATTCTACAACCACGGAAATAATGAGTGAATTACAGGGATGCTTCTTAAGGTGAATTTAAACAGTGCTGTTCCCGGCCTCAACGTTAGTATGTAAAAGTGCGATTACCCAGTATGTAAAAAGTAAGACAATGATGATTCTTTGGTGGATATATTTAAAGCTTAAGCACCACTAAGAGTGGCATACCTTTAAAAAAATTTAAAACTATTGCAAATAAAATAAAAATGATTAACTTTTTTTTATATTATATCTGTCCATGGACGCTAGATGTTAGATTTTTAAACCGTCCTAGGAACTTATAAAAGCAGGGAAAATAAACATTTTTTTCACATTAAACCAAATTCATCTAGATAACAAATGACAAAAATAAAATCCCGGTGTGAAGACGCTCTTCTCAGGGAAAGAATAGGTCAGACATCCAGACAGACCCAACATACGCCGTAATACGAAATCATCTCTAGACCATAACTTCACTTTCCGGTTATGATACCGATTAGCACTAACTCTTACTTGCGTATAGGGCGTGAAAATAATAATACGAAAAGACGGAATTAGCCCAACAATAATTGCTTTTTTATGATCCTTTAGTATTTTAAGATGTTTAGCTATGGTTTGACAGACAGCTTGAGACATTATTTGACGTAGAGTTGTATTGTGTTGTGTGCATCCAATTTGCAATCTGGGCAGATATAAATTATTGGAAAAATATTGTTTGACGGATCGCACAAATAAACAGATTGGTCCACTGCTTGTTTATTTGTAGGATTTTCTGTCATTAACAATTAACTTCAGCAGAATTTTTTTTGACCGATACTTGTTCGCCTTGTACATGGTACACATGCATTCTAATCTTTATACTTTATTAGTCTATTTTTTACAATCGAGATGTCAACTTTGTGATTTTCAATACTAACGCTGAACTTCTTTGCAATTGAAAATAGCTAAACCACATGTTATTGACATCGTTTTCGTCACGGTGATACACCCTTCATCCGGCCATCCGCTGTTATTAAGGCCACAAACTAAAATAAAAATTAACTATTTTTTACGCACCAGTGCATTTCAGTTTCTTTCTGATTCGTAATACTTGATTGCATCGAAATATAAATTAAATTGGGGTCTTAAGACAGAACTAATAAGAAAAAATTCTAATTTATGTTGGTTGACTAAAAATGGTAATGAGAAATTTTCTAATTGTCCTTAAAATTAACTTTCAAATATTATTCTTCCATAAATTATATGGAAGCTCTGTTTGCCTGTTTAAATAGATCTAAGATTTATTATATTGAGTACACGTAAAAATAAAATTAATTAAGAAAAATAAATTTAAATATAAAATAATAATTGAGACATAAATGATATTATAGTACATTATTTACGTATACGAGTACATAGATGACCCAAAAATTAAATGTCGTTTGAGACATGTATATATTAGAAAAATAAAGGCAGATCGAGATTGCGAGGGAAGACGTATACGAGATACATTGTATCTACTCTTACTAATAAAGTGATACCTGTATTTCATTATGAAACTGTCATTTGCTATTATTTATTGCTAAAAATATTTTTTGACGTTTGAGACGAGCGCAAACACATTTCGGCATGAAAACATGACGGAAGATAGATCTAGGTAAGATACCGATACTTATTTGTACTTTTTGCCAACCTTGAAATATTTTTATGACCGCCAATTACGAAATTCAAGGAAATGCTATAGTCATTGTCTAACTAATATACTTATAACAAAAAAAATTTTATTCATTGAATTATGTTGCGTTAGATGTACAATTTATAAATAAAAAAATGATTAATAATTTTTTAATTATATAATACTCGTACATCTTTAAATTTTTATTTACGAGTATAAAATACGAGTTCTGTCGCAATGAATTTTTTTATTTTTAGCATTTCATGTGTCGATGATCAAATTGTAAAGCTGAAGAGCACCCTCGAAATGTAGTAAAATGTTGCAACAAAATTGAAACGGGTTTCGCTTAAAATGTACCTTGACCAAAATATAGATCGTTTAAATTATACAGTTACAGTCATGATTCTTAGTTTCGAATAAGTGTTTAACTAAAAATATGTTTTACAATTATATTTACCAATTACTGGACTTAATTTGTAAAAGTAGCAATAATTCTCTGTATTTTCTGAAGCAAATCTGTGTCTAATTTAATACGTTCTTGTCTTAAATATTTATTCATGCAACAAACCAAATTCCATAAAAATAGTTTGAGTTGCGTAAGTTAAAAATAATTTTAGTTGCAAATATCGATTGTACATAATTGAATTAAGAGTGGAGTAAAAATATTACAAAATCCGTTTCGAGTGAACGGAAATTGTTAAAAGTTTTGCTTAATTTGTTGTTATACATGATACATTAAGATTAATTTGTTCTATTTTAATAATTTCGCGAATTTTAAATTCCACCTGTTAATTTGTTGTGACCCTGTATACACCAAAAGTAAACGTGTAGATGATTTTGACGGCCACTAACAGGTAAGTCTTGATTTGATTTAAAATTCCCGAGTCCAGCGTAGAGTTGATAAAACAAAGAGGAAAGTTCGCTCTATTGAATATGAAGTCGTAATGTTGCTGCTAGTGCCTAAAATTTAGTGTACTATCAAAAACTGAATCCTACATAACTGATATATGAAAGACTGGATTACCGTTTATAAAATATTCTTTAGTTGTTGAATGTATTTGCTTACCATGCGTAATGGATTAATATTTGCCCACATATAGTTCAAATAAGGTTTTCTTATAGCAGGTATCAAGGTTATTGAGATCAATTTGAAGGAGTTGTGCATCCATAGTCAATGAAAGTTCGCTTATATTCCTCAAGACATCGTGCTGATTGACATAAATATTCGTGTTTTCCAAAAGTGGATATCTTGTGATGCATTAGATATCTTGTTGAACGGTTTAAATGTTGTAGATCTAAACTTTGCGCGCCATTTTCGAAATTAAAGCTTAGTCAGCAAAAATTACTTTGGTACTTACTTGATTTTGTCGAAAGCATGATTAAAGTCCGCCAAGTCCTTCCTATCGTCGAATCACATCAAGCGCCGGACCACTTTTCAGAGTGTTAATAGAAGGTAATATGAATTCAATTAGGTTATCGCTTGTGTGAAAAAACGTTTTTTTGTCTTGATTAGATAAACAAATATAAAGTTTAGCCATACCAAATAATCCAGTGACAGAAAAAATATGATCAATATGGCTTTCAGAATGATTTAGATAATCCACACTAGATTTTCTATTCTAGATTAATCTACTAGTATTAGAAGATTCTCCCACTCTCATACTAAGATCCTTCTAGATATGCTTATGTGTTATCACATGTCTACGTTACCTTCCAAGAGATGGTTATAATTGACAGAAAAACTGTGTATCTTCAGCTTTCGCTGTGGTAGGTGTCAATACGAAGTTCCGTTCGCATTCTGACTCATCGTGCGATAGTTCTCGAGATAGACCTGAGAGTGTTGTCGATGGTGTTATAAATTTTGATAGTTGCCATTATACTAAATACACAACTAACAGTCTTGCGCTCCACCTTGCCGCAAAGGAAGAAACCAAGTTTCGGATTTTGGACGAACGGTGAGATTCGAAAGAGAAATAAGGATCGGCGAGTTCCAGTTTGGTTTGTTGCGTGATGTTCTCGTCCGCAGTACTCCTATTTTATGATTTGTGGCAAAATTCATTAGAAATATAGCAAATGTATTTTTCTAAATGAAGCAGCGACGGTTACCGACCAGCGATGGAGGTAATAGTTGTTTCGGGGTGGCACGAAGCCGACCCGCTGATTCATCTAAATTTGCAGAGGCTGCTTTCACAGTGGTTTTGCCGACCAGATCTCAGGATTTTGTATCGTGGGTGAAGTTGAGGTTGAATGAAAAAAGAAAATAAAGCCGAATACCCGGAATCCTACGCCGTGCTGTTTTTTTTATTTAAATACATTTTTAAAGAACAAAAAACAAAATCAGAGGCGAAAGGGGGATAAAAAAGCAAACTCTGAGGGGCGAACGTAAACATTCCGAAGCCAACAACAAATAAATCGAACGAAACGGTCGCTAATTTGAATAATTATGAAGCGAAACCAATCTGCACCCTCTCGTGCCAAGCAACCGTTATAGCAGCACTCGATTACACAAAATATATTAAATAAAAAAAAAATATGAAAAATTTAAAAATTCAAAAAAATTGAAATTTAAAATTTAAATTGAAAAATGTAAAAGAAATCGGCCCCTTTTGACCACCTTGAGGGTTGCGGCGTTCTTGATTGCCGAAATGGGACGGCCGTCTTCCCTCCGTTAATAAATTTGGCCTTGATAGGCCGCTGTAATGGTTGGGCGTCTTTCCGCCGTTAAAATGCGGCTGGCCACGTTTTTGTTGTTGGCCACTCGTAACCGTAAATGTTGGGCGTCTTCCTCGCCGTAAAGAAATTTGCCTCGATAGCCCACAGGATTGGTTGGGCGTTTTCTCGTCTTTAAAAAAACGACTGGCCGCAGGTGGCCATCCATAAACGTATATGTGGGACGTCTTCCCGCCGTTAACCAAAAACGCGAAAGGCCACGTTGTTGGTCACTCGCATAACCGTAAATGTAGGGTGGCATTTCTGCCTTTAATCAAAAATGCGGCTGGCCAAGTTGTTGGCCACCGGTCATTGTAAATGGGTTGGGCGTCTTTTTGCCTTTAATAGATTTGCGAATGGCCACATTGTTGCGCGCCAAACACATACAAAGACTTTTTGTGTTCGTCTTTCTTTTATTCAGTTAGGTTTATTCTCATAAATTATTTATTTGTTTTTGTTTCATTCAACAGAATATAATCATAAAGGTAATAGTTATTACACTGTTATTATTTTACACTGTTTATATTACTATAAAATGATTTATTAACAAAATAATCAAGCTTTTAATATTAAACAAATATTTTTTTTTTCTAAAACTAGACTAGACTCTAGTCTTTATGAACAATTTTAAACCCCAAAAAAGTGTTTTTCAAACCAAAACTAGACTCTAACTAACATAAATTCTCGCACCAAAAAGATCTAGAATATTTTTCTTTCGTTGGCGTTTTGAGAAACGCACAACAAAATATTCCTCTACATCTCCGCCGGTCGCACACACGCACAAGCTGTACACATTGGTTTCGCTCTACAATTCATTCGACGTTTACATAAACACTGGATGTGAATAAAAAATCAAAACAGAATATTAAGGCTAATTTCCATATAAACAAAAGATTTTAGTTGCAATGTCATATAACAGAGGGTAATGCCATCAGTAAAATGCACCAATTATTCGATGGCAACGAAATTCAGAATTCCAAAACAAAATTACAAATGATGTTATGGCCCCAAAAGGAGTCGTAACATAGTATGATGTTAGTTTCGGTGGTAATGTCACATACATGCTCGTGTGAAGTTCTAAGACAAAAATTTTTGGGCCGAAATTTATGCGAGTGTTCATTGTGAAGGTTTTGGACACAATTTTATTTCTTGGACAGTAAGCCTTATCTCGATGGCCAGGGTTCTAGTGTTGTATTTTTCAAATTTTGCCAATACACCGAGTAGTGTATGTATATACTTGTATATAGCAAACATCTCAAAAATCGCGTATATAGGTTCAAAAATTCGACACAAGAGCTCCGGCATCATATCGAGGTAGGGCTTAATGATTTAAATATCTCGCCCTTTTAGCGAATCATCCAATTATTGCTTATAAACAAGCATTCAACAAAACTATTGAATATAACAATTGCAAAAATGATTAGTTATAATTATTAAGAAGCGAAACTTTAATAAAGCTTTGAATAATAATCAAATAATAAAAAATTAACGTCAACAATTTTATTGTAAAAATATTAGTCAAACTGAAACGCCACATTAAATTACACGTTAAATTTCACGTTAAATGTCGCGTTAAATTAAAATTTCTCATAAAATTTGTTTACCTAAACCACTCTAGAATTCGAAGGCATCAATAAGCGAATATTTTTAGATATAAATTGGTGGTTTAACACTGAATTCATCATCGATAAATTCTCCCTATAAATTTTTTTTATTTATTGATGAATTAACATACAGTTATGTTCTATTATTATTTTTATTTTTTAAAAGAAACGAGAGGATCGTCCTATCTCCTATACACTATTTTACCGACTATTTATCTTCCCCCAAATTAACAGGTCAAAAGTTACACTGTCGTAATTTGTTATACCCCAATCTGCTGCGTACGGGATGGACCAAGAGCAGATCAGCTGGCATAAAATCTGGCTCAATGTTACAACGGGGAAGTACTGTGATAAAGGAAAATTTGCGTAACACGCTCTGGGATAAGGGAGCAGAAAAACAAGGTAAAATGTCATTAACCTGCTTCACTCTGCTTGAGGGCTCGTTCCTGTTGGGCTGGTTTTCTTCTCTGTATCGCTCATTCACTTATAATACATCCTATCTTCTTTAAGGTATATAGCCATACCGTTATTAACGTGATCATTTATTGCTGTGCCGAGCGGCGTTCACTCGTAAAGTCAGCTTGCGGTTTATTCACCAAGAATAACAATCTAGCATTTGGGCTCTAACGAAACCTTTTTAAATTAATTGCGGCCGGCCATTCCTCAATACACACAACAAATACAATGGATCCAACACGCGGCGCTTCACTCATCCACTTTTACAGCCTATCATTTTAAGTTATATAGACACATCTTTAATCACAGCCGCCTTTTTCTCTTTACACAAAAAAATATAAATTAGTACGCGGTCGTGTTAAGGAAGCCCTTTTATAAATTACCGGTGGCCAAACACTCTTCACCTCGCGACCATCTTAATATCCTCCCTTTTCAAAAATTCGGTCGTCCATAAAACCAAAAAAATCCTTTCACCATCAAAATACAAAAATATACACACTCTCCTGCCTTGCCCTTGTGTCGTTTTTTGTTCCCTTTTTCCTTTCACAACATTCACCTTAGGTCGGTACAATACAATTCGACATAGCCTTTAAAATCAGATGATAATTTCTTTACTAGTAACGATTGTTGCTTATCGCCGCCACAGACTACAACGGTCAAGCGCAGGGCATCTTTGCTGGTCGAGATTATTTTATTATTTGTTATGGTTTGTATTTGATGGATTTTTATGTTTAAACGTCTGATCATCTTTATGTGTACCAATCACGCGTGCAGCTCGTTCCAATGGTTGGAAGTACAGAATAACCGATATAATATTTAGTTCAATATTCTCGCTAGGCGAAATAAATTCTGTTGGACTCAACCCAGCAAAATTAGCGACTGTAAAAACCGGAACATATTTGATCTGTTGGGTTTTCAGGTCTGACACAACATTAAAATAGTGTTGAAGTCGATCCGCCGCGTTGATAATTAATCGATCCATGTATTCCACAGCAGTCAACAGTTGACTGAGCCATATAACTTGTCATCAGGTTTTTTTTACTTGATGCGTTCCATTCGTTTGCGTTGGCCAACATTTATTTTATAGTAGTAAAGACGAACCCAAATATACCTACAATAATAAGCCACTTAAAATTATTTGTGCAGATCCCGATAACTTTCTCCATCACTGTGTTCGGAACGATTTTCTTTAGAAATGTTGTTGTACGTACGTTGTACCTAGTTCCAAGCGGGATAGGTTACTATGCATTTCTCCAGGACGCGTCTGGGGAAGTAATGCTGTGGAAAAAAGATAGGGATGAGAAATTTCGCGGATGCCAGCAGTCTTATGCAAGTCGAATGTCGGTAAGTGTTTTACTCTTACTTCCCTGCACGTTACAACTTGTTGTGTAAATTATGATTCATAACATCCAAACATTCATAACTTTGGCTGAAAGCATCAATGTCATTTCTTTATAAAAAGTTACATAAAAACCCAGTATCATAGGGACGTTGAACGAAGTGTGTTTCTCTCGAACTGCGTGACGTTTACGCGAAACCCCTTATTCAGAGTGTTAGTACCACAGAAGTCCTTTTGTTATCTTATTGTAAGATTAGGCCAATGGATCAGGAAAATCGAAAAAAATACCAAATGTTTCCGAAAAAACTTATATCATATATAGGATAAGAAAATAGTAATTTTTAAAACTGCATACAGTAAACAGATCCTAACGTCTAAATCGTCAGACCATATTATTTCCAGGCCAGGGACGGAATCACGAACGCCGTGCAAAAATTCTGTACACTATTCAAATTTTATATGGAAAAGTATTTATATACAATAAAAATTTTGGTAAGAATCACACAAGCACGGGTTACGTTGACGCGGGCGTGGAAAGCCTATATTATTTCAAAGTAACGTTTTCTTTAGTTGGTCTTCTTACTTGGTATATCGGAAAACAGCTAGTCGATAGGTTTAAGCAATAAGAACGGGTCGTAATCAGTGTTTTGTCGACGTTCCTCCCGTTCGACTGTTTAAAGAAGTAAAATTTTTAATCAGGCAACACTAACATAATTATAAAAGATTTACTCTTGTGTGAAGTTAGCCCAGTCAGAAATTTTATCAAATTTAATGAAAAAACGAAAAATTATTAAATTTATTAAATTCGAAATAAATTACTAAAGTATCCAAAAACTGTGAGATTCTGAAATACATATAGTAATGGACAATTATAGACCATGTTAGAAAAAATTCGTTCAATGGCAAGTTCCCGAAAATTAACTCTGGACTGAGAATTTCATTGAAGTTTTTATTAAATTTTCGCCCCGCTCGATAAAACTAAAATTATTTCGCCAAACCTAAAAATGTCTCGGATCAGAGCTCCATGATTTTAAGAAATTAGAAAAAAATCTTTTTGTGGCAAGTAGTGTGGTGTTATTTAAATTTTCGTCTCGCTCAATAAAACTAAAATTATTTTGCCCAAATCGATAAAATTCCTATCGCAGAGTTCATTTTCGGGAACTTGCCACTGAACGATTTTCTTCTAATTTGGCTTAAAACTAGCTTTTACAGGTATATCAAAAATGAATGTGAACGATCTATCTATTTCAAATAACTCAGAGTCCCGTTATTTGAGAGAGAGAGAGAGTGATAGAGTATATGAGAGAAACAAGCATTAAAACAATGGAATATTTCGGTTTAACAAAATAACAGCAGCTCCCCGTTTTAAATTTTTTAGAGAAAAACGTTTTTCAGTAATTATCAAAGAGTGTAAAAAGTGGGGTTCAAAAGGTGATTTCAAAAGGTACACTAATCACTCATTCAAAAAATCAAATTCCGCGGATGAGATGTAATAAACCAATTAAAAATACTGGATGAAAATCATTCTAGTCAAAACGTCAAATTTCAAATTTGCGAAAAATGGTTACTAAATCCTATCCATCGACACAGAAACATCTGGCAAAACATTTTAAAACAAAGGTTGGAGCCAAACAATACACTCTAAACAGAAATTGGAACTAAGGCTTACGAAGAAGCCGAAGCGTAACAATAAGTCAAATAAACAAATAATCAGTCACCAAAAGACACCAGCGCTCCATTAGTTTTACCGACTTCTGAATGGCGAAAAATGGAAGATGAAGCTTGGTTTTATTTAAAGAATTCCGATGGCCAAATAAGTGTGCAAAATTTGATTCTTAGGTATTTCCAATTTTGACGCAATAGGACCCTTTTTCGTTGAACCAGGCGCCAGGATAAGCAAAATTGTAAAGATATCAAAATAAAATTTATGAAAATTTAAGAAATAAATAAATAAACATTTATGGAGAAAAGCCTACTGCTATGGCTTCACATAGTTAGAAAACGTACATATAACACATGACACAAAAGACAGGAACCAAATCGCACCTCTTGACCTGCTCTCTACTGGTATCGAACAGAGCGCTCTACTTACCCCGCTATCGAGAGCGGCAATACAAAGCATCACTGTAATTGTTACTTTACATTGGGTGGGATGATACAGACCAATAACGTTGGTGATATAGACGTTTCCTAATACGAAATATTTCTTGAAAATTAAATTGATGAGCAAATTATTGTTAACAAATGATAATTCTAGTAGCCATTAATAGTTATGTTCATTTATATTGAAGATTCCCTAAAGCATGTTGAATACGAACTTATATAGGGTTTTCCAATAAGAGTGATATGATTTCTTTTAAAAAGAACACACTAACTGTTAAGCAAATTGAAATGTTTTTTATTTATTGTGAAGTACAATCGATACAATTAAGTTCTGAATAAAACGTCATTCAAATGGCCTCCACGACTTCTTCTGCAAGAACGAATTCGATGAACCCAATTTTCGAGCACTTTTTCCACTAAATCAAGTCGTATGTCATGAATAGTACGTTCAATATTGACTTGTAAAGCTTGACGAGAGTTTGGTTTATTGCTAAAGACCAATGACTTCAAATAACTCCATAATAAATAGTCTAACGGTGTTAAATCACAACTTCTCCAATTCAATATCACAATTTCTTGAAATAATCGAATCTCCAAACTTTTCTCGCAATAATTCAATTGTTGCAATTGCTGTGTGGCACGTAGCCCCGTCTTGTTGGAACCAAATGTTGTCAAGATCAACTTCTTCCAATTTCGGCCATAAAAAGTTGGTTATCATCGATTTATACCGATCTCCATTGACAGTAACGGTGTTACCAGCTTCATTTCGAAAAAAATACGGACCGATGATTCCACCAGACCAAAAATCGCACCAAATTGTGAATTTAGGTGAATGTAATGGTTTTTCATGAATAATTTGTGGATTTTCTTCGCACCAGAATCGACAGTTTTGTTTATTTACCGCACCACTCTGATGAAAATGAGCCTCATCGGAGAAGATGATTTTTTTAAAAAAATCGTTATCGTTTTCAAGTTGTTCCAAGGCAAAATCAGCAAATTCACGACGTTTACGGTGGTCCAATTCAGTTCTTGGGTGAGAACAATTTTATATGGATGCAAACCCAAATCCTTTCTCAAAATCCGTCAGGTCGTGGTTTGAGACAGTCCCAATTCTTGAGAACGTTTTGGAATCGACAAATTGCGGTCTTCAGCAACACTTGCCTGAACGGCAGCAATATTTGCATTACTTCGAGCGACTCTTTGTCTTATTGGCACTTCAACATTATGTAAAAAAAAATGTACGCTCAAAATTTTCAACAATTCGACGAATAGTGGGCACACTTGGACAATTATTAGAACTATAAAATGGCAAAAGCGCACGAAAAGTTGCAATTGGAGAACGATTATTGTGATAATAAATCTGAATAATTTGTAAACGTTGTTCTTGCGTATCTCACCATGATGAAATTGTAAACATTACTGAATACAATGAAATAAAAAATGACAGATCATGACATATTACAAATGGCCGAAACGTCACTTAAAAATCATATCATTCCTGGAAAACCCTATATAGTGCAACTAGGTCTATTCTTTTAGATTACATTACAATGATTTCATCCATACGCCAATAGTTATTTAAAACTACCTCAATTTGCAAAATTAAATTACTACGTGGAGTAAAAGTGAAATGAAAATGTAAAACCCTAATATGAAGCCAAATAAGCGTTACCGTTAAAACAAGTACCCAAATATAATATTTATGTTTAATTATTTTAAAAAGACATGCATCACTATAAAACCAACAAACAAGAGACACCGAAACGCGATCGGTAGGCAAAGAAAACAAAAGTTTAAAACGAGAAAAAAAAAATTAAAAGTCATGGTAATCAGCTGATTTCATAATACTTACTTACATTCATAAATTTTTAAATAATATGATACACTTTTTAATTATGTAAATTGAGTGAACATAATACAATGTGAAAAGTGAACCACGAAATTAACAAAGAATTTATTAAAATCAACATTATGTATTTATTATGTAAACGTATATTGTTTAACCGATTTACGGATCATATCGCCTCTATATAATTTAGTAGGTTATTACTGCAAAATATAGGTTTGCCTAAGCCTAATACACAATCTCTAATTAATTTGTTTCATACCGTTAATTAATTAATCATTTCGTAAAGTGTAATTTAAGTCACAAAATTTTTAAGACGATTAAAAATGTACAGTTAAATTTTTAAGAATTATTAATCTAATTAAATCGTTTTTATGTATGAATATATTTATGTTGTTCGGGTCTTACCATATTACGAAAAGTAAATTTATTTTGTATTTATTGTACAGGGTGGGCCATCTATTGATTTGCTTTTAAGCATAGGCTATGGCAACACTTTTGTGAAAGATTTGCTTGAAATTTTGACAGCTCGTCAGTCTGATATTCCGCATCATGTTTTCGCTTGAGAAGTGTTTCGAAATATTGAAAACGTATTTACAAAGTCAGTGTTGTGTAGAAGAAACCGTGCGAATTTTGAAAATAAATATGGGTCCTCGCCTACAAGGTTCAGATGATTCAGCAGTTAAAACAAATGACGTCAATGACGACCGTCAGAGAGTTATTTAGACCAACGTTTTATGGCCTCAAATCAACGCTATAAATGTGAACAAAATTTGGTTTCAATAATATGGCGCAACATGCCATACAAACCGACCGACAGTCGATCTCCTCCTAGCAGTTTTGGAAATGTCAATCGTTGACCGCGAAGCTGCGATTTGATGCTGTTGAACTTTTTCTATGGGACTTCGTTAAGCATAGATATTATGCGGATACTCCAGAGATAATTTCAGCTTTCAAACATAATAAATAATCGAAATCGTCGAAAAGTTCTTAAAAACTTGTCTCACAGAATGACTTACTGTAAGACCAGTATAAGGAGCCACATGAACGACATTATTTTTCATTCTTAAATCGTATACTCCATCTTACCCAATATAAAAAGTCTCCACAAAATAAACATGTATACTCATTTTATAGCGGTTTCAAAAACAAACTCTTAAATGGCCCACCCTATATGTACATAAGAGAAAAATGGAAAAGACAACGAAATTAAATTACAAAATAATATTAGTGATTCTTATCAATTTCTTGTTAATTTTAATGTTCTTGTTATGTTTACCCAATTTATTTTATATGTACAGACTTCATTATTAAAGTTTTTAATATTTTTAAGCAACATGCGCTTGCAGTATTGCGTACTGGGCGAAATCATGAACGCTGCACTGAAATTTTCAACGGTAGTGAAATTTTATATGGGAAAAACTAAAATTTTTGCCGGAATTTTTTGTTTGTATTTTATAAATATAGAGTTTTCAAAGAAGAACCGAAACCGTGTGCGTCGCTCAAGAACAATTGAGAATATTGCTGCTGTAGTCCGTAGTGTTGACGAAAACCCAGGTTTGTTGATTCCTCGTCGATCTTTGGAATTAGACATTCCACAAACGACATTACACCGTATTTTGCATAAAGACTTAGGTCTTAAGTCTTTTAAAGTTCAGTTAACACAAGAACTCAAGCCGGTAGATCACCATGAACGTCGTACCTTCGCTGATTGGGTCCTTCAAATGCATCAAAATGATCAGGATTTTCATCGAAAAATCATCTTCAGTGATGATGCCCATTTTCACCTTGGGGGCTACATTAATAATCAGAATTGTTCCCCCCCCAAGGCTCAGAAAATCCAAGAATGATTGTTGAAAAGTCTCTCCATCCTCAACGTGTGACTGTTTGGTGCGGTTTTTGGGCTGGCGGTGTGATTGGACCTTACTTAATCGAAAATGAGGCTGGTGCAACTGTTACGGTGAATGGATTGCGCTACCGAGCTATGATTAATAATTTTTTATGACCGGAATTGGAAGATATTGATGTGGACGAAGTTTATTTTCAGCAAAACGGCGCTACGTGCCACACAAGCAACGAAACAATCGCAATTTTGCAAGAAAAGTTTCCTGTTACCGTGTTATTTCTCAAAGAGATGATCACAATTGGCCACCGAGATCTTGTGATTTAACACTTTTAGCCTTTTTTTTGGAGCCACGTGAAAGATGAGGTCTATGCCAATGCTCCAGAATCGATTCAAGACCTTAAAGATGGAATTCGTGAAGTTATCGAGGACATACAGCCGCAAAAGTGCGAATTGGTCATGGAAAATTTCATGAAAAGGTTATGGTGGAGCAAGCGTAGCCGTGGCGGCCATTTGGCTAATATCGTTTTCAAATGTAATGACATACCTTCCTCTTTACAATGAAATAAACATTCATTGATTTTTCTTAAAAATACTCGTTTTTTTAATATCAAAATGAAACCTCTTATTGGAAAACCATTTAGCAAGCCGTAGATATTCAAATTCATTCGTCCAAAATCATAATACCGGTAGATTCGTTGCTTATATCATATGTCTTTGACTTTTCTGTCGTATAGAGGCATGACTGTTTTTTTGTCTATGAACCTTTGAAAATTTTTAATTAATTTAATTTTTTATTAGGTGTAGCAATTTACTTCGGTATTCATAACATGAGTGTAAATACAAGAGGATAAGCAAGTCTTTATGTACTTTATGTACCCCAGCATTATATCTTAGAAAATAAATTTTTTAATAAGGCAACTCTAACCCTCTCACGACTTTTGTGCGAAGTCCAGATTTCGATTCATTGCGTTCAAATATATTAGTGGAGTTAGCCCAGCCCAGAAATTTTATCAAAACTAATAATGAAGAAAAGAAAAAGTATCATATTTATTAAATACGATTTGTCTTCAATCACATAATTTAAAAAAATTAAATCTAAACCATCTGATGGAAATCTAAATAAAACTGATCGAATAATTACTAAAGTATCAAAAACTTTAAGATTCTGAGATTCATGGCAAATTCCCGAAAATTAACTCTGGGTTAGGAATTTCATTGATTTTTAATTAAATTTTCGTTTCGTGCGGTAAAACTAAAATTATTTCGCCAAAATTAAAAATGTCTCAGATCAGGGCTACATGATTTTGAAATGTGTACACTACAGGTACATCGAAAATGAAAATGAACGATTTTAATGTCATTTTATTTTATACGTAAACCTTTGTTTTTATAAACATTAAAACATCGACTTGACCAAGATTTAAGTGCTTGTTGAATCATTGCTAGAATGTCCAAGATCTGTTGCTTTATCAATATTTTTAGTAGCGCAATATTGTCAAATTTAGATTTTGCCAATTGTGACTTTAAGTATCCTCATAAGAAATAATCACAGAAGGCCAAGTTGGATGAAGAAGAGGTCCATAAATTAGGATGAATAAATTATTTATTTTTTTGAAGAAATGCCAGAGTTTTCTTTGCCGTATGTGTTGCATGGTGGAATATCCAGTTACCTTCTGAGTATAAGCATGTCGAATCTTTGAAAAGTGTGTCACACAGCACTGTTCGCCACTGAACAGTATAATTGTTCCAATCGAATTGTCGTTCAACCCTGAGGTAGTTGAATTAAACGATAAATGAGACACTACTACATAGTCGACTCAGCTAGAATAAAAAACCGATTTACCGGTCTGGTTTGCAAATTTGGATGAGAAATTTTGGGTTTTTTAAAAAAGACATTCAGTCAGCG
This sequence comes from Nephrotoma guestfalica, assembly GCA_963691935.1. NCBI lineage: Eukaryota > Metazoa > Arthropoda > Insecta > Diptera > Tipulidae > Nephrotoma > Nephrotoma guestfalica. The sequence continues at coordinate 223,841,708 of OY829913.1, read as the reverse complement.
ATGTACATTGTAATCGGCCATTTAAATTGGAAAGTCTCTTATCCAAAGTTTTATATAAATAAAAAACAACTAAATCTAATTTAATCCGTATGTGAATATAATATTCGGTAGTTTCTTTAAGATTAATTTTGCTAATTTTAAAATTAAAATTAAGTGTATGGTGGTACATAGCACCACAGTTTGTATCGTCTCGGTTATCAAAAGACTTTACAGAACGCTAATCGAAGAATATACACTAATTAATACTATTCTTGAGTTATTTTTTTAAAATATTTTAATTTTTTAATGGTATTTAACTCAATGTTACAAAAATTAATTTATCTCTGCTTTAGCTTTCGACACCCTTTCGGTGTCAAATATTGATTTTGAAAATAACACCGAAAGGGTATCGAAAGCTAAAGCAGAATTAAATTTATTTTTGTAACATTGAGTTAAATACCATTAAAATATTAAAATAAGAATATACATGTTTTGTTTCTCGATCGATCGATAGCGTGATTTATGAATTTTTATTCGTATCTCAAATTACTGAATGCTGTGCTACAACCGTACGGTGCGCGATCATGCAAAATCTTACAGTCTACGGAATAGTGTATCTTTAGTGTTAATTTTAAGACTTAGTGTTAAGTGGTAGTTTTGAAATATTCGCTTTAAAAATTAACTTAGTTCAAAAAAAAAATATAAATGTGTAAATTAATTTGATGTACATCAAAAAGGCCCATACGATCTGAAATATTGATTGTGAACTAAACTACTAAGGTGATACTTGAATCGAGTTTAATTAATATACAACGTCATAAGCGTAATTATAATACTCGTACACGAAAAACTCTCGAATGTAGTGTAATTAGGCTACATTGCTGCTACACATTAACTCCGTGGTTTGCGTAATTTCGGTTAAGTGAGAAAACTAAACGGGATGTTTGCTACGAACGGCACTAAGGACATATAAAAAGTTGTGTCTATTTAATGATAATAAAGTATAAATAAATAATAATAATTCTGTGAATTAAAATAACCAGTATAACGTCGACGAGTTTAATAAATAAACTTAAACGCACTTTCGAGTATGAATGGATCTTAAATACACTAATTTTATGATAACTCGATTAAACTAATCGAATTTTTTAAACACGGGAGTGAAGTATGTCCTAACTTTGGCCTAACCTTTTGAAATGTGTATGTATTAGTTAATCTCTCGTTATAACGAATTTTAAAATTTAAAATAATTTTATATGTAAATTGGGTATAAACGTATAGTTAGGAAATCGTATTTTACTTTTTTAATTATAGAGAAATATTTAATGACCAAGGGATGATTTTGTACGTAAAATTAAAATACAATACCAATAAATTTCGCGAATCAACTAATATAGAAACACTTGATATGGACGAATAAGTAAGAACTTTTCAAAATTAAATTGAGGGCATTGCCAAAGATTTTAAGCGAAATTCTAAGACGACCAACTTTAATCAATGTAAATAAAATTAATGTGATGGAATGGCCAGCTCAATCTCCCGATCTAAACCCAATAGTATACCTGTTGGTTGAGTTAAAACGTGGTTTAAGTAAATTTCCGGGGCCAAAAAATAAAAATTATTTTTGTTAAAATGATCACAACGCTTGGTAGAGCCTCTCAGTTGAAAGGTGTCAATCACTTCTGGATTCTATGGGGCGGCGATGTAATGCGGTGCTTAAAAATAACGCGTCCAGCACCAAATATTAAATCTTTATGTAAAAATTTATTATTTTCGAGGCATAATTATTTTTAAACAAGATTGCTTAAATTTTCCTATTTTTTTTTTGGACAGATGGAGTAAATGAATTAAAATTGAACTATTGTAAAACGATATGTGATCACAATGAAGTGATATTGTAATAAAGGTTGTGTTTTTTAGAAGAGACTGACAAAACAATTGTTGATATTGATTACCTATTATATCACACACCAGTGTATGCCACTAAAGCCATCTAGCGCAAAAATAATGGATTTCTTTCTCTCCAACCCAATATTTGTTCCAATAAACGAAAAGAGTCGATATGGAAAACGTAGAAGTCACATAGAAGCGGCCACTTCAAGTTAACCAATTTCGGCCAAAAATCACGGGGGGCTTCAATTTATGGGAAAAGCTTAAGTCTGCAAGTTCAAACCGATCAGTAAATTCGTACGACAGACTCACAGAGAGGTTTTTCAAGGGCAAATTTTCGATCATCCCCAATATAACGAATAGTACATCTGCAAAAATCTTAAGATCAAAAATTCGTTCTCGGTCGCAGTCTTGTTAATCATCCGAAAAATTGAGGCTGAAGAAAATTCTGATTAATCGCGTTTTTGGATTTAGATGCACACAATCAGTGTGCGAGGGTGTGAGATTTTTAGAGGTAATTCATCTGGTTTTGTTTCTGATATCTTGCTACTCCGAATTTTTGGAATCAATCGCAATACTATTTTCAATTGCTTCACCGCTTAAAGTAGTTAGTTGTCATAAACGTTTTATATGATGCATAGAGTGTATTTATTTAAGACAGCAAAGATTTCATCAAGATATAACAATTATTTGTGAATTGCGTCTAACTGTTAAATCAAGTAAATTTTGTAAATTAAGAAAAGTTTATTCATCAACACAATTTCCTTCTAGAGTGATACAATCAGTCCAACGACTAACAACGACGTCCAACTCTAACATTTCGATGCAATTTGTAGAATGATTTATCTTTGGCTTCAAAATAAGCTTCAGTTTCGGCAATCACTTTTTCTCATTGGAGCCAAATCTCTTTCCATGGAGCTTTTTTGAGGTTTGCAAACAAGTAATCGCTGGGGGCCAAATCTGGCGAGTACGGTGGATGCGGGCGCAATTCAATGTGCAATTCGTGCAAGTTTGCCATTGTTGCGATCGACTTGTGACATGGTGCATTGCCATGGTGAAATAGCACATTTTTCTTCTTCATTTGATGTCGTTTTTCAGCGATTTCTTCCTTCAAACGCACCAATAACCCGATATAATATTCACTATGAATTTTTGTTCTTTCTCAAGGTAGTCAACGAATATTATACCATGTGCATCCAAAAATACAGACGCCATAACCTTTCCAGTCGACTGTTGTGCTTTTGGTCGCTTCGGACGAGGTTCACCGGCCTCTCGTGATTCAGCTGATTGCCTATTTGACTCTGGTATATAGTGGTGGATACATCTTTCATCCATTGTCACATACCGCATAAAAAATCGCTACTTCGAACACAGCTTTCTAATGGACAAATTTTCGTGAAAAATATGACCAACAGGTTCCATTGATATCTTTGCAATGTCAGCTATCTCACGGAACTTCACTTTACGGTCATTAAGACATTTTCGTGGGTTTTTTTTATGTTTTCTGGAGTCACAGTCTCGTTTGGGTGTCCAGAGCGTGGTGCATCATCGGTGGTTGTACAACCACGTTTAAATACCAGTAAATGTTGGTTGATTTTCCTGGTGCAGAGTCCGGATAACACTTATCAAACCACTGCTTTGCTTGGACCGTATTCGCGAGTTACGTACATATTCTTGATAAATTAGCCATAATAAATACATATTTTCATATTTTTTAAATCATTTACAATATTGCTGCGTGGTCAATAAATAACTCGCTGAATTGGAAATGCTAATTAACGATTTGTTCACTATACCTTTATTTCAAATTTACGTACGTATACGTATGTTCAAATATTACAAATATGTATAATTCATTGTAACGAGAGGTTAACTAATACATACTCATGTTAAAGAGTCAGAACAATTTTAGGACAAACTTCACGCGCTTGAAGTTTGTCCTAAATTTTGTTTTTTGGAATTTTAGGACAAACTTCACGGGAATTTTTAAACATAATTATTTATTAAACATAATTAATTATCTGAGTCATATGGACAGTAATATAAAAATCTATTAATCATAGCTATAATTTAAATACTTAAATACAACATAATATTTCTAATTCTAATAATACGTGAAATAATGAATTTAATCCAATTTTAAAATGTTATGGATTGTATTCGCTGTAATACATTCAATAAAATCAAGTTCGTTCAATATCAACAATCAATTCATCATCATTCAACATTGGTTATACATCGGATCATCGTCATCAAAAAGTGTATGACTTTGGTAATTTTTTTTGGTTTTTTAGTTCTACAAATATTTTCAAAATGAAGGTATTGCACAAAAATATTTTTTTATTGTTATTCTTAAGTAGCAATATCTTTATCAGATTATATTGTTTATTAGAATAAGAGTTGGCTCGGTTTAGGACAGGTACAGCTAGTATATATTGGGGTAGATACTCGATCGGCTAGCATGCAAACAATTTGCTAGTCGAAATCCTGGCTTGAGTAGCCTAATTTTACTAAGGAAATTTGAATTTCATTTCTCCTTCATGAAATTATGTAAAGTACATGGAAAGAAAGAAAAAGAAAAGAAAAGTGTCACAAAAATGTTGGTGAATCTCAACTAAATAGAGAAAAAATCAGATTGGAAAAAGATGGAATTAAGCTGGAAACTCGACATACAATTTCCCATACTAATTTCTAACACTTTTCTTCGTACAAATAAAGCCGATTTCCTAGCACTTTTCATGTGGAAGTAAAAAATAATAATAATAGTTAAAAATAATATATAAATAGTTTTTATATATTATTTTATAGTATCTTCATCTTGACATGCCACCCGATTTTAGATCTGCAACTTCCTTATATTCAGCATCTTAAAAAAATAAAACAAGAACACTTTACAACAATTTACGTCATATATCCGAGTAAGTTGTATTTACAATTTTTATGAATATGGCGACGCCATTGTATAACAGATTTGTATTACCGTTCTACTCCAACTTTGATGATCACGATCTCTTACTTTTACACTAACAATTTATAGCTTACTTTAAAAGTGAAAAGCTTTACGATGAAAAACATTAAAATAACAAAAAATTTGAACGCACAGCTGTGTGCGTATTTATCCACCAACCTGTCTCATTAAACCTGAGATACAAAATAAAAAGCCTATAAAAATAAAACAAAAACGTGGGTCAGACAGATGAAGATAGTTATTTTCTGACAAAATTTAAATATTTTTCTTTGACATTTTGTAGAACGGAATTCAGTATGGAATTAGAAGATTTTTTCCACACAGTGGAAAAATTGCATACAAGTATTTTTTATAAATTTATGTCGCGCACTTGCATCATTTTAAATTTAATCATTAAATTGTATTTTGCTAAACATAGATTTTTAGGTTCATTGCTTCTGTTCTTCACCATTTCCATAACATTTTCACATAATCGTAAAGGAACTATAAACTAAAAGATTCTAACTTAAATTTGCAACAATATCGTATCGGTCCAAATCAGTTTTCCAAATTTAACTGGAAATAAGGATTTTCGCTAACAAAAACTGTTTTTCAACAAAAATTCGGCCTCTGTACAGCCCAGAATGATTGACTGTCCTGGATGAAACTTTGCCTTATGCTTTCTCCATAACTAGGACATCTTAGTGATGTTAGGTTGTAATCGGTCCACCGGAAATGACAGATACGACTTTTTTCGTTTTTTGAAGTTATTTTGATAAGTATATAACATTTACGAATAAAAAACGATTAAAATAAAAAAGATTGTAAATTAAATTCATACAAAAATAGTTAACATCATTTTTTTAATTGTACCGGAAGTGAAAGTTTTATTATTTGGGATGCAATTTCATACCAACGCTTTTCCCTTAAATTGGGAGATCCTTGTGAAATGTGATGGAAATTTGTTTACTGTAAGTGGCAGTTTCCGCAGGAGTTTTTTCAATTTTTTCGAATGATATTGAAAACATCAAGGTTTAATTTTACGCTTCAGAAAGCAAGTGTTGTGTATTCGCGGTTAATGTACATTCGTGGTAAAACAAAGTCGGGTTGGCTACAACATATCACTCTTCCCTTTTTAATTTGAGCGTATAAGCTTTTAAAGTATTTCCACCAAATAATTTATTTTAAGTTATGTCGATCTGAAGTTTAGTAGAAAGGTAGAAATTACAAATTTAAAAACAATGTGAGTTCGAAGTGTTCACTAATTAAAATTTCTCTTTGGCTAAAAAAATTTCAATCAATATACCAATAAAGCTTAATGGTTACAGAAAAGCTCTAATTTAATACTCTTAATTCTTTTAAGTCTGCTAATTACTTATTATTCTTACAATTATTTTCAAAGTCGCCATTAACAACTCCCACGAAATACTTGACACTCCACAAGCTTTCTCTACCATAATAATTAATAAATTATCTGCTAAATACATTACCTAAATGAAAATATAATGAGCATTCTAATAAAAATCACTGGTAAGCCAATATAATTTACAGCTTAGCTGAGCAAAAAAGAAAAACTTTAATTCGCAAAACTTATTTTGTAATAGTCTTCTTAAGTTAGTAAATAATTAAAATAAAATATTTTATTGAATTACCCTTCACGTTCGATAATAGTCGTTATTATTATTATTAATGCTGTTTCTATTAAGCACAGAAAAAACTGTTTAATGATAAAAAAATTGAAAATTTATTACGACCCATTGAACATTTTAATACTGTGATGCAATAAAATAAATAAGAAGAATACATTTGATACCTTAAGTAGATCTTATATGATACCACGGATAAAACGATGTCGAAGTAAAAGCTTTCGCACAACACATCTTACGAGCAATGACAAGTCATGTATGTATGTATATGCATAATTTTATTACGTTCAGTTGTTATGACTATCATAAATTACTTTTACAATTATTTTTATATCCTATGCAGTTTTGTAAATGTAATGATATACCAGTTAGTGTCTCTACGTATCTATAAGGAAAAACAATTAATTTAATCTTTATTTTTAATATGTGTGTGAAACCAAGCCATTAGTGGACCTAGAATTGTAATATTTTATTTTATTGATTTGATTATTTATCGTTTATTTCAAATATTAATAAGAAAATATTTAAATTCTCTGTAATGGGATCTCATCGTAAACTGTCAACAGCGAGTTGAATTTTATTGAGATTGTAATGTCGAGTAGGTAAATGTTTGTGTTCATTAATTTATGTTAACAAATCTCACCGTATTTGTATCAGCCGTACTAGCTAAAGAACATTGTTTTTAATCAAAATCATATTTTGACAGATATATTGTGATATCCTTTCATAAGTGAAATATGAAAAATGAAGACGAATTGAATTTAAAATTTCCGCTAGTTATGAAATACTAGTACAAACCAGGGATGATATGGGCAATAAATCAAAAGTACTGAATTTTTGAGAAACAAAGTAGTGAATCCAGCTTAGATAGCAGAGACAGGCATACAGACAGTTAAATCAATATTAATAGCCTTGGCCATGTTCATGTCAAGCAGCTCTTGCAAATCTATCGTAATGTTGGGTAATTTAACTGCACTTCTTAGTTTTTTTATCTCCACGTACCATTACAATCATTTAATTAAATGCGTTTATTGTTATAGATAGTGTGCATTGCTCATTAAACCTTTTATTGCTTTACGTTACAGATCTTACCATCATTTCAGCAATTATAATTCCCAATCCTTGAACTTGGGACTGGAAATAGTGACGTTAAATAAGTCGAAAGTAATTATTGGGTCTTATGCAATACTTACTACATAGCTCAAACGCAACTCCCATTGCGGAGTGCTTATTTGTTTATTTATTTATTTATTTATTTTTACCAACAGTATTAATTTACATCTGGTATTTTTAAAATTAGGTTTATTTATATAAATCAAATTTGAATAAAAAAAGTTTTTAGAATTCTTTTAAATTCATCTCTGGACAAATTAAAATCGAACACGGTAGATACATTATTAAATACACGGCTAGAATTACAAACCGGGTCCGACATACCAAAATTAAACCCATGGAAGTGCAGATTAATCACTAAGCCTCGGTGTCTGAGTGATCTCACTGGGGCACGTATTGAAAACAAGGATAGTAGTTGTGAACAAACAATTCGGCCCATTATAACGTCGCGCACAAACATTGCGGAAGAAATTTTTCTTCGAACGAACAATGGTTCAATATTCAATATCAAACAACGGCCTAGATACGGCGGAAGCACATACTTAGGAGCGTTTACCTCTCGAGGAAGTCGCCTTAAGGCAAACAGTATAAATCGCTTCTGGATTGATTCTATACGGTTAGAGGAATTGATATAGTACGGATTCCAGACAATTGACGCATACTCCAAGTACGATCGAACAAATGAAGCAAAGAGGACTTTTAGAGTATATGGATCATGAAAGTCTTTGGAGAAACGGATTAAAAACCCTAACATTGAATTAGCCTTATTAATACATCTGTCAATATGGTCCTTAAACGATAAATCTCGTGAAAACAAAACCCCTAAATCTAGAAAAGAATGATCTCGCTCTATCATAACGCCATTTAAGAATAAACTATTATCATGTCCATTACGTCCATAACGTCTTCTAGAAAAGTTCATAACTTTACATTTCGAAACGTTCAGGCAAAGCTTATTCAAGCTACACCAGTCGCAGAAAACGTTTAATTCCTGTTGTAGATTTAGCAGATCGCGATCATTTCTAATCTTACAAAAGATTTTTACATCATCAGCGTAAATCAGAAACTTACAATGTTTGAAGCACCGCTTCACATCATCTATGAATGCAATAAATAATAGAGGTCCAATGTGGCTACCTTGTGGGACGCCAGACAAAACATTGATGTCTCTAGATAAAATATTATTTAAAAAAACTTTTTGAGTTCTGTTCGTCAAATATGAAAAAATCCACTTTAAAGGAAGGGCATCACACTTGTTGAGCTGTCCCAGTTTCTTTACCAATAAAACATGATCAATTTTATCAAAAGCTTTGCTAAAATCAGTAAACACTACCTCAACACCATCACCACCTTCTAATGCTAGCGTCAAAAAATTTGTAAACAAAGCAAGATTTGTCACAGTTGACCGTCCGGGGTAAAACCCATGCTGGTTTACTGAGATGGAATTTTTAATTAAGAAAAAGATGCGGTCCTTGACCATCGATTCAAATAATTTAGGAATAGCCGATAAGATAGAAATACCGCGGTAATTTTCGATATCCGTTCTCCGTCCACTCTTGAAAATTGGTTTAATGAAACTGGATTTCCAAATTGAAGGGAAAACCCCACTTTTCAAACTCAAATTGAAGATGTTCGTCAGCGGCTGAACTAAGACCCACACTTTTTCAACACAAGCGGGTGTATTTTGTCCGGGCCACAACTCATATTCACATTTACATTCAAAAGAGCGTGCAGAACGTCATCGGTAGTAAATTGAAATTGAATGTTTGGATTATTATTAAAAACAAGTTCGTCATTCCCTCTCGAAGACGGGACATACACATTTTCAAAAAATGCTGCAAACATGTCAGTGATAATTTGTGGATCACTAGCCGTCAAAGAATTGAAAGACATTTGCGAGGGTATACCTCTACAATTCCGTTTCGAATCAACATAACTCCAGAAACATTTAGGGTTGTTTCTAATATTCGATTCGATCTCGACAATATATAAATTATACAAGAAACGATTTAAAATTTTAAATTGAGATCTGAGAGCGCTAAATATTTCATAATTTACGGCGGATGGGTTTAATTTATATTTTTTATGAGCTTTAGATTTCCGATTTTTTAATCCTGAGAGGCGACTATTAAACCATGGCTCGCGCATCGACGAAACTACAGGTGAACGGGGAATAAATTGTTCAATTGCCAAGTTCATTATTTTATAAAACTGATCAATATAAACGTCTAAACTACCCGTTATATATTGATCCCAATTAATATTGTCCAGAAACTCATTTAAAGCATTATAATTTCCCTTATTAAAATTGAAAGACTCACTAGAATTAAAATTTACGTTAACATTAACACAATTTTCAAATATTAATTGGATATGTAGTGGTATGTGAAAAATACTTGAAGAACCGCCGAGATCATTACAAGCAATGATTGTGCCATGTACTTCTACTGGAACGAACACCAGATCGAGGATATTGCTGCACTGGTTCTCGATGTTATTAATCTGTCTTAGCCCGAGTGAACAGATTGAGTCCATCACCAGATCTGAAGTTAGATCACCATTGAATGGCAGAAGTTCATCATCTACTGTAAGCCATTTTATTTTCGGTAAGTTAAGATCTCCCAAAATCATCACACAATCAAAATCAGGAGCTGCAGCTGCTAGTTGGTTTGAGAAAAATAAAGATAGCTCACCATATATATTAACTGAGGATCCGTATGGTATGTAAACAGCGACTATCAACACCAGCTTTCCATTGAAAGCAAGTTTAACAGCCAAAATCTCCAACTCGTTACTCCCAAGGTCAATAATATCCGCACGTATATCTTTCGTGACCGCTAGCAGAACTCCGCCACCTCTCGCTGTCGATTCAAGATCCGTATAACGATCGCGTCTGAAAACATAGTAGTCTGGAGGGAAGTACTCTGCAGAATTGTGCGAGCTTGTCAGCCATGTTTCCGTGATGCAGATGACATCATATTCATTTTCCAACACTGATAGGTACATTTCACGCGATTTTGATCGTATTCCGCTAGCGTTGTGATAATAAATAGACAATGTGTTGGTTTCATCTGAGAGTGGCAGTGTCAGTTGAGCGATAGGTGCAGACAGCGGCATCGGATTTGAAGAAGGTATAAAATCAGTTGAGGTCGCAGTAGATATTGTTACAACGTCGTTAGAGCTGAGCGTGGGACTAAAAAATTATTATTCATTGATTTCCGACGTGAATTTAAAAATTCTTTAATCAACACTCCAGAAGGCCACGCCGATGAATCCAGCATTTGGTTAAATTTGCTTACAGGAATACCGATTTTAAATGATACATAATCGCGCTCATCATTACGTCGAAAGCAATATAATACAGGTTTCTCGACTTCAAATTTGTTTTTGATATACATCATAAGATCATCATCAGTAACGTCCTTGCATAATCGAGAAATAAAAATCCATCGTAGCGGTTCAACGGTACGCAAAGTAGAGTTCAAATCACCACTACCAATAAAAATTTTTTTAGGCTAGTCCATACTATCGTCTACCGATTTAGCAGTAAAATCCGTTGTTATGCCATTATTCACACTACTCTTTGATCTTGTAAGTATTGGTGTAGCAAATTCCATATCAGTTTGTGTTGTTTTTTTTTTAATTTTACAGACGACGACTGTTGAGATGGTGTTGGTTTTAACAAACTTTCCACGTTATTACTAATAACGGCTGATGTTTTATTTAGCAATGACAAGGACGCTGTTATAGCATTGATCGAATTACTCATATGATCATTCGTTTCCTTGAGAATTTTATAAACATCGATACAAACACCACATCGCCATGAAAAATTTGGAATTATCGAAATGGCATCAAACACAGGTTTTCTAATTCCGGCGCATCCAAAATGAATAAGTTTATTACATTCACCAGCACAAGTAAAAAAGTTTTCAGACACTTTGGCACTACATTCACAGCACGCAGACATTATTATTCAATTTAGAAAAAAAAAAATTTAATAAAATCACAGTTATGTATTTATATCACAGATATTGATAGATTTTATGAATTTATGATTTTTAGCCGTTTCACAGTTATTAGAAAAATAGTTAATTTAACTGAAAACTAAATAACAAATTTATTAAAATTAAATCACAAAATGTAGATAAATTATTTAACCATTAATCCATCCATATATTAAATTTTTAATTTTACGAGCAAATTGTACAATTGCACACGTGTGATCACATCGACCACCAAAATTCGAATCGAAATTTTAATGACAAATCATAAATCAGCTGTCGCAATGGAATATAATCTCTTCTAAGACCTTAATCCACAAATTACCGTTGTTAAAAGCGCTGCACAAATATTAATTTTCTGCGGCCTAGAGCCGGTAATTCTCTGTCTGCCTGGATCGAGAATCTCGTCTCGTAAAATTATTTTTAGTCTTGAATTTTCCGAAAAATAACGATACAAAAATATTAAGAATTTCAGTTTGTTTAACGATTTCTGAAAAGAGTGGACATTTTGTGATCTTTTTATGTCAAAAAATTTTGCGATACTATGAGCAAAAATATTTTTCCGCTTATACATAAAACTTTGGCTAGAGCAGATCTTTTAGAATGCAAACCTCCGAGCTCCAACAACAACAATTTTAATTGAAAATAACAAATTTGATCATTCAGACCAATTTCAGGAGACCCAAATTTGAATGTGGATATCTCGTGAAGTATACAATGTTCTTAAATCAAATTTGTTTTTGAAACTACATGCAGTAGTACAGATTTCGAAACTTTTCAGCTTATACATTTCAAAAGTGATGAAGGTGCTTTCGATTGCTGCATATTTTTCTGTATAATATAAACTGAACGCCTGCCACTCCATGACTCCAATCTAGATGGTACCGTCACAGAATACAAACAGAAGGGGCATTACTCGATTTTTATATGGACACATTTCGACCGTTTTTTTTTATTATTGTTTTGTTTCGAAGAGGGTAGAATTTTTTACATTCAATGAGCCTCCCCACACTTTGATTCTTTCGTCGTGATTCCATGACTTCAAAAAATCAATCAAATGTGTTCACACGAGGTCTGATTCTATGCGTCCACACGGAATATCATGATATATCAAACTTCGTTTCTTTCCCTTTTATTTATTATATAAATGGCTATATAGGTAAAGGAGAAAGAAACGAAGTTTGATGTAAATGTGGTAGAAAAATAAATTTTCATTCTCAGCGTGATCTATGTTTATTTACCGTAAATTTTGATAATTTGGTTTTCATTCGTAAGTTGGTTATCATTCAGAATTTTACCATTTTTCGTTATGATGTTGTTTAATTTGATGATCGTCGTATAATACACAGAGCAAAGTTTGTGTATTTTACGTGTTTACGTTTTTTTCTAATTGGCCGTATACATATACGCAATGATATTTCATTTCTACCTAAGCCATATATTATAAAGTACCTAGGCATTGTATTATATAGGCATTGTATAAATACACGGCCAAGTTGAAGGCAAATAAAATAAATACGGGTTGTATGTGTGCAGGCCTAAAAAACGTCAACACGATAAAAACCCTCATTCAAATGTTATTAAAATTTTGTTAAATTTTTTGAACTTAATTTATTCATATCTCGTAAATGTGGCAGAAAAATACATTTTGAAGTTCCTGAACATAAACTTTGTTTAGTTATATTTAATTTTGATAAATTGGTTTTAATTTTTAAGGTAATTTTCATTCAGAATTTTTCATTTTCCGCTGTGATGTCTTTAATTTAACAATCGTATCGTATAATATATAGAGCACAGTTTGAGTGCATGCATGAAAAGTTGACTATACCTCCAAACTTTGTTTTAAGATAGTGCTGCTTCCTGTAGAGAGTAGCGTAAGCTTCTACTTCCCGCTAGCAAATTTCTGCCCCTTATGTGATTTGATTTGATATGATTTGACATGATTTGACATGACTTGATTTGATTTCAATCATCAGATTCTACGTTCAGTCATATGTTTTAAGCAGTAGCCCCTTCCTCAATTGTTTTACCTCGCTCTGCTGAATACTCTGTGGCTGCTTCCATTTTCCCAGAAGCAATATTTTACATATTTCAGAAAGAATACTTCCCAATTTTTTGCAATTGTTCAACACATATAAATAATTTTAAATGTTTTTCATAAAATTGGATATTTACATTATGGCCTGATTGCAATGTCTGATTCATTGACAAAATGAATAGCGAAGCAAATTTTATCTGGATGCAATTTAAGTTTCTCAATATTCAAATTTAGGATTACACTCTAGAGTTTGACAGTACGGTCGGAATCAGAACAACACGACGAAGATTTTATGTTAGCTTAAATTCTTAAACCGTCATTTTACGGCAGAAGTACCAAGGAGCTCTCACGGATAAAAAAAACTTTATTAGGATACATATTCCAAATTTCCAATGACATATTTAAATTGAATTTATATATAATCATTTCACTAATGTAAGTGGAACTTACCAGAACTAGCGGAGATGGAGCTGACATTGGTTACGATAATGGGTCCAGCGAAGTCCTAAGTAATAGTTCTCGTATTATTATACTACTAGGGGCAAAACGAATTATGCCGATAGCATTTTCAAACCGAGTAGCCTAATATAGTGAATATTACTTGGCTAAAAGATGCTTCGAATAATTTTGAGTAACCTACATCACGCCGAAGGTGCATGGTTGTGCTCTATGGGGGAGAAACTAGTTTTTTTTATCCACGATCAGTGCGTACACAACATTACGATCTGCGCCTCACAATGAAAGGGCATTAACAATTATAAACTTAAAGAAGGTTGGGGAAATTAGGTAATAGAAAAATATAAGGGAAACCTTGGACAGCAAGTTATTGAAGCAGAGAATTTGAAGCAAACGCATTAAAATAATCTGGAAACCTACAGATATAGATGAAATAGGTGAATCCTTTTCGAATACTTCTTAAACAGCAACCTCTCAGTTTGCAACATTGGACTAAATAAAATTTTTTTATTAGGAGGCTCTAGATGTGGCTTAGCAACAGGCTTCTCTTCTTCATACGATTAGGGATGGAAGCTATTTTGACTCGCAGTTACTTAACTTTCAAACTCGATAGACCACCCTTCTAACCGGAATGTCTTTAGGAATCATAGACACAAAGAAATCCTTGAAAGAGGAAAGAATACTCACCAAAGACAGAGTTGATATGGTTCATAGAAGTATATCTTTTCAACAGTTGCTCATCCTGCATTCATTTAGCCATAAACTCAATTTGACAGATAGTGTGACATTTCCGTGATGTGAGTTATAAATACCTTTTAAGGTCAAAAATTAGTTAGAGAGAATTGGGAATCATATAAATCTGGCAGAGGACTAGTGCCTCTGATAATGAAAATAGTCTCAAATTCTATCTACCCTTATTAAAACTAATAAACGAATCAAAGAACGATACCATTAACAAGCAATTGTGATGTTTATCTGAGCTGATCTGGATGACGATTTTATTATTGTTGGAAAGCAAAATATGAACTAAATATATCCAAAATGTGCCACTTACGAGAGGAAAAGGGTTTCGCTATACTCGACAAGTGCCACGAAATAGGAAATTCTAGGTAAATTTAGAGGAAACACTATTTTTACTATTGTCCGATACGTCCGATGCTTTCATGCAGGTACAATTGGACAACGCTTCTAGGAAAATAGTATCAATATTAACTGTGGCTTATATCAAAGAAAGCCGATTGAAAGATAAGAACCATTCTAATTCCACCAAAATGCTAATTAGGTAAGAAATGCGGCGAGTCTTTCAATCATAAATCCCTTCTAAATACAAATCATTCAACAGCTATCAGGACCATTAGAGATTTCCAACCGTGCAATCTTTGATGATATTAACTGACAAGTTAGTGCAAACAAGTTTTTGCAGGGTAGAGTAGTGTTCAAGTGCACTGGGGAACGATTTATTTTTCTCTCATACATTGCGATCCAACTAAGAAAATTAAAATCGTAGGCGGAAATGATGCATCTAACCACAGATACTGTAGAATAGGATGTCTTTGCATCAACCTGTGAATCACAGTAAACAGCTGTATACGATTTACAGTCAGTAATGTTTCGTATTCACCGACTGTATTTCTCGATTGATTGCAACGAAATATTCTCTCGAATCTCAATAATTATTCGAGAGAATTCCAGTAGCGATTGTTGGTCGAATAACTTAACGGACTTGCAGATGCCGTCTGCATCAAACAATACAATGCAAGATTTTCAATGAGCAAATTAGCGGTTTTTAGACCATTTAGGTCATAGAAGGGACATTCGCCGGCCAGTTGAAAGCCTTCAAAATATGCAGCACTATTTTAGCTAAACCAATCTGTGCGAAGGGTAGGGTATCATTGAAAGTTTCAACAATGGCCCACAATTTGCCTCTATCGAGTTGTGACCAAGAGGTTTTGTAAATTGGACGGCATCAAATACTTTTCGGTATCGTACAATCCACAAACAAATTGCAGCGGAACGCTTAGTCCGTTTTCAGCGTTGTATCACTATATACATCGTATACGCCACTTTTATTTGTAAATTGAACGCAACTAGATCAAGCTAACTTTGGTCTTACTTTACTTTCACAAAGGACACCTTAGAAATAATATTTAGTTACAAGGCCGGCCCGAGCCGATTTAGGCACCTATAGTTCAATTCATAGGTATAACCAAATTTTAAGCCGCTTCCACCTCACCCAAGTGGTACACTTTCGATGCATTCTTTTCTTTCTTTTACAAAATAAAATGAAGTATGGTCATGAATCATGAAAATTTTCGAATTCGAGAGTTATGCAAATCTAGTATCGCTGAACTCGAAAAAGTGATTTTAAAAATGTACGTGGACACCTACCCGCAAATGTTGTCTGTGGTCTTTACAGCTCAGAGGAATTCACTGATCCATGTGAAACTTCGTACTTTTTAGACGGACCAGTTATCTAGCTACTCGTGCAGTTCTTTATCGAAAATCCTTTTTGTTCTCCCCCTCAGCCAACATAGTCATCGACCAATTTCACACCACCAGATTATATCTTAGCTCCGCTCGATAATTCCTATTTCGTCTTCGTAAGAACCAGTAAAGTAGCACTGGATCACCACTCCTGAGGAGCCTACTTGTACATAGTATTATCCACTAACAAAACTACTTTGTCGTTTTATTGAAAATAAAGGTTTATCGGTAATTTTTGACCGAAAATTTGGCCAACGAAAAACCTTATAACAAGTTTGAAATTGGTTGTAGAAAGCAACAAATTTGAAACATTTGAAAAAACTTCTAAGTCTGCCATGTTAAGCTATATCGATCTTAAGAAATGTTTAAGATAATTTTATGCAGATATTACTAACAGAATAACCTCTGCATCCTTTCAAAAATGAAATTTTTTGCGAAATATAGCTCACCATAATATTAATTTTTCTTCTTTTCAGCTGGATTACACAATTATATTGGATTACAACAAGCAACACGGATCAATATTTTCTAAAGGTAACCAAATTTCAAATTGACTTCTTACAAAATCCGCTTTAGGTTTGTTTTAACAATAACAAAAAAATAACAAATTCCACGTAATTATAGAAATGGAATGGCAAGATAAGAACTTATAGTCTGTTAAGAATAAGATAAAATCGTTTCTGTAAGTAAATTTGAGTCACACAGCCCAGTCTATTATTCAATTATAAAATCGCGAGCAATAACCAAAATAATAAACAATTTTTTTGGTTTACATCAAGATTAAGCCAAACTCGTCGTATACAATAATATTCTCAGCAATATTCTTAATACTTTTATATGTTTTATGATTTTGTACCTATGTCGTAAATATGTTTCTTCGTTTTGTTTTTGGATCCCTGTTGCATACGGACAGACATTCATATATAAGATTTTATGTGCGACTCCATCCGATAATTGGTTATTTAATATTCTTTTTTTTTAAATTATTGGCAAGTTCCTCATTTATCACTTTGCTAAATCGCTAGCTTTATATTACGTGTTTGCTAATAAATATTCGTGCCATAAATGAATTAACCAATTAACAATAGCTTTTTGTTGTTATGTTTATGATAAATTACGGTGCGGTACTATTAATGCTCGTGTTTACTTCAAGAATATTTTTTGCTTAAACGCGAATGTGTCTACCTCGTATATATAAGAAGAAATAGATTGATCTAAAGGATTATGTGCTGTGAGATTGGGGCGTCAATTTAAATGAACGATTGAAGAATTGATTAGTTAAAAGCTTGCTCGAAAGTTGTTTATATTAATGATGTGAAATATTACATTAGCGGGATGTTCAAAGATATTTAATAAAATATTAACAGATAGGCGAGATTACCTCAATTGAACAGTTTGAGCCGCCCAAAAATCCGGTATGGTAAATTAAACGGCACCGGTTTTCTGTCGCGAACAATATACTTTAGTATAAATATATACAAATGTTACTAAGGCTGCGGTCCAATTCGTGGCTTATTTTGTGGAGACCGGCTTGTTTGAAAGTCTACAATTAGTCTCCTGTCGAATAGACTTATTGGAAATTTGTTTTAAATTATTTTGAAGTGTTACCAGTTTGGGCACAATCCTCGCATAAAAGTCAAACAAGCCTACAATAAGTCTAGCCAACAAGAAGCTTATTGTAGACTTTCAAATAAGTCAGTCTCCACAAAATAAATCTCGAATTGGACCGCAGTCTAACCCTTATATTTCCTTTGCCCAAGCTAAAACATACCCCGATTTCAATCGTCTAATTTCGAAGTCACACCACACCATCAACCACAAAAACAAATCACCAGTCATTAAGGTAATTTCCAATACTTGAGAGGAAACTTCCAATACTTCGCTTCTAAAGCGAAATATAAAACTAAAATAATTTTGGTAAATCTGTCTTCTTACAGGGCAAGTTTTTTAATAAATGCCAGGCTTTGGGGGCGCGTGGTAGAGAGAGCTTTTGTAATAACAATTATAATATCAACGACAAGCAACCGTTGCTTGCATACATACAAATTTAGGAGACCGTATGGGAACTGGAAATAAATAATTTAATTGTAAAAATGGAAAAAAACGAAATCATCCCAGAACGGTAGCCAGTGTGCCTTATCCAGCGGCAATCTGCCACTTCCAGCAGCCATGTGCACCTGGCTAGGATTCAATGGACCAATCATCCATTAATGTGTAACGCCAGCAAAATAAAGAAACAAAACAGATTTAACTCGCACAAGATAAGAGAAAATTACTTATAATGAAAATTTAGTATCAGAGGGAGCTTTTAGTTTGCTCTTGAATGTCCTTGAAACTCATTTTTTTTGGGAGGTATTGACGAAAGATAGTTTTTTATGTTATAGGTTATACTTTTGATTTGATTAAGGTTAAAAAAAATAAATATTTATTTTTTCGTAAAGTGTATGGTTTCAGAGATATGAGCAGAAATTCATCTCCATTAAAGCAAAACAGTTTTCTTTAACTTCTAACACTGTTTCGTTGTAACGAGAAATAAAAATAAATAAAATTATTTCTTCTTGACTTAGCAGTACCTAAATGAGAAATTTGCATAATAAGCCAAAGAACTTAGATTCACACCATACACATACATTCATACCATACCATACTCTGAAACCATAAAAAACTGAGGAAAGTTCTCAGTATCGCCTAAACTAATGAGTTCCACGGTCATTCAAGATCACCACTAAATGCCTTACCAGGCATTAAACAATTTTTAGTAATTGTCTCTTATCTTGGACTTTTGTTGCGAAGACTCAACCTGTTTAATCAAAAGACGTAATTCCCGCTTAAATTTCAGAAAACCATCAAGGTCGACATTTGCTGCTCATTTCTCCGCAAATGGATTATTTTCAACATTATTAAAAAAAATTAAAAAACTCATACGAAAGTTGCCACTTTCATTACCGGTCAAGTGGTGAAGTAGTTATAGCTTCGGCACCTGGGTCGGGAGGTACTTGGTTTGAATTCAACCAGAGGCTGGATGCAAAGCGAATTTTCGTCATCGATTACGATCGGTGATGTACTGTGTTATACTGTAATTGTGTGAATGGGTGGTGTGTGGATGAATGAAAAGGGAGGTATTAATTGACCTTCAAAGGACATTAAATCCACTGGACAATTAATACTTTCTTTATTCTCATAAGAAAAATACACCGATTTCCATCAGATTTCAGTGAGTTCCCCCAATTTACATAAAAAATTACGTATGAAGAGTTATTCCGATTAGCCAATCCGTGTAACCCGTATATAAAGAGTTTTGTTCAAATAAAAGTTTTTGTCAAAATCATTTTCGCTTAAATTAAGGAACAATTTTGTAGCAAATTTAATTTTTAATATTTTTGTTTAAATGGTTTTTCGTAAATTCTGTACTTTTCAAATACAATGCAAAACTGCAAAAAACGAGAAAACTTTCCATAAGAAACGCTTTTAAATTTGTGCAAACAGCTTAAGTCTGGATTATAGAGATGCCTAATTTTGGTGGAAAACTCGTTTTAACGTTTAAATTGTTTTAGAATCTTTTTGTACTTAGACATTTTTTCGTAACTTATAATTTTCCAAACGTTCCGAAAAAATGATATTCAGGTGGAAGCAGAGATGTTGCCAAACCCACATTCTTCGGAGGCTGGTCCAATGGATTTTGGGGTGGACGACTCCAAATTATCAAGATCACCAAGATCTTTAGCAGCGGAAATAGCAGAAACTTGACCACCTTAATAGAGGTTTCTACAAAC
The DNA here is from genome assembly GCA_963691935.1 of Nephrotoma guestfalica. NCBI lineage: Eukaryota > Metazoa > Arthropoda > Insecta > Diptera > Tipulidae > Nephrotoma > Nephrotoma guestfalica. The sequence continues at coordinate 223,821,378 of OY829913.1, read as the reverse complement.
CAGGTAATCATCAAGACCTAACTGTAGAATAACAACCAGCTAAACCAAAAAAATATCACCTCCACCAATAAATGTCGTTGGACTATCAAATTATTTCACTATAAATCGATTATGAAATCGGCTACAGTAGCCGAGTACAAACTCGTATCTCCAATTGTTTAGGAAAATGAATGTTGCAAACTCTGAAATCTATAGAGCTTTGACTATAAAGCTTAATTTCGAGGGGCATCAATGGTTTACCTAATCGATCAAACCTTTATCAATCGAAAAAAGAAATAATTGAGGATATCTAGCTCAAGGGTTATCAAATAGAAAATGCTGTAAACAAGAAAGACAAAATCGAAACTGAGCAAGATCAACTGGAAAAATCTTGAAGGTGGGGCCATTTTATCATTACAAATTGACCAAATTCTAAATCATACCACTAAAACTCTTTAAACCTATCCCACAACCATACTGTAGATCCATGCTACGTCGGATACTTATTGTTAGAATGATAAACAACTGGAAAAATCTTAAATGCGTGAGAACTTTTCTATCATTAAGACTTCATTTCGATTCATTATATAAAACTCGCAAACAAAGTCAGTATTAATAATTCTTCGAATTTCGGTTGACATTTTATGGATTACATTTCTCATTAAAAATTGAGAAAATTCGAAATTACACTCCCTAAAACTTTTATGACCTTCCCCAACCATAGGGAGAGGGAGAGTTACAGGGCTCACATTACTCTTATTACTCTTTGTATTTGTTGCAGGATTTGATTATGTCACCAACTATATTTAAATCTATGCTCAAATATTTTTTGCTTTTACAACATTCGGCTAAATTTTTTTGTTCGTTTGTTTTTAATCTTTGTCATTCATCAATTAGTAATAATTTAGTTATTTACGAGTTAATAAATAAGTTCGTAATAAAAGTATTTTATTTTTCCTTGAGCTCTCGGCACCCTTATATTGAAAAATGACACGAAAGCTCAAGTAAAAATAAAATATTTCTGTTAAATATGAGTTTAATACCAATACAAATTGAAAATTTGTCATTTATCATTCGCGATTCGCTTTTCACGTTCTGCCTTACGCAGTAGCCCAATGGAGGACGTACGGCTATAGAATTCTGTACTCCGACAGGACTCATTGTTAAATTTTATTTGTTTTTTATTATATTACTTGGATTATAAACACCCGTTTTTTGTGAAAGGGTCAGCATTTCAATGTTTAAATTTTATGGGGTCGTGCATCAAAAAGATTAACCATCCCTGCTCTAAGTTATGGTCAACTGTTATGTTAAATAATATAAACGTAATTTTCTATAACAAAATATTCTATTTCGATTAAAACAAAATAATTCATTGTGTTTTGATCTGCTAAGGGACCAATCACAAATTTTATCAATCATTTTATTGAGAAAAAATATCAACACACAAAATATTTTTTTAAGGAGAAATTGGAGAAAGCTAAGGTAGCTAGCTATTTTGACGTATGTGAAGTTATCCCAGAATTATATCCCAGAAAATAAAAATATTTAATCAGGCAACACTAACATATCAATAACCAATTTGCTCTTGTGTGAAGTTATCCCAGCCCAGCTTTTAATTCATTTCATTCAAATATACTATATTTGTGAGATTAGCCCAGCCCAGAATTATTATTAATTTTAATGAAAAAACGAAACCTTATCAAATTTATTAAATTTGATTTGTTTATATATAATAAAAAAATTAAAAACTAAAGTACCAAAAAACTGTAATCTTCTGAATTGCATATAGTAAAGGAAAATTACAGGCAATGTTAAGAAAGTTTGATCCGTGACAAGTTCCCGCAAATGAACTCTGGGCTGGGAATTTCATTGATTTTATATAATTTTTCGTCCCACTCGATAAATCTAAATTTATTTCGCCAAAACTAAAAATGTCTCGGGTCAGGGCTGTATGATTTTGAAATGTATACACTAGAAGCTAATTTTTAGCTGAATTAGAAGAAAATCGTTCCGTGGTAAGTTCCCGAAAATGAAATCTGAGTCGAAAAATTATATAAAATCAGTGAAATTCAAAGCCCAGAGTTCATTTTCGGGAACTTGCCACCAAACGATTTTCTTCTAATTCAGCTAAAAATTAGCTACTAGTGTATACATTTCAAAATCATGTAGCCCTAATCAGAGACATTTTTAGTTTTGGCGAAATAATTTTAGATTTATCGAGTGGGACGAAAAATTATATAAAATCAATGAAATTCCCAGTCCAGAGTTCATTTTCGGGAACTTGCCACGAAACGATTTTCTTCTAATTCAGCAAAAAATCAGCTACTAGTGTATACATTTCAAAATCATGTAGCCCTGATCCGAGACATTTTAGTTTTGGCGAAATAATTTTAGATTTATCGAGTGGGACGAAAAATTATATAAAAATCAATGAAATTCCCAGCCCAGAGTTCATTTGCGGGAACTTGTCACGGATCGAACTTTCTTAACATTGCCTGTAATTTTCCTTTACTATATGCAATTCAGAAGATTACAGTTTTTTGGTACTTTAGTTTTTAATTTTTTTATTATATATAAACAAATCAAATTTAATAAATTTGATAAGGTTTCGTTTTTTCATTAAAATTGATAATAATTCTGGGCTGGGCTAACTTCACACAAGAGCAAATTGGTTATTGATATGTTAGTGTTGCCTGATTAAATATTTTTATTTTCTGGGATACAATTCTGGGATAACTTCACATACGTGGTTTATTATATGTTTGAAAAAAATATTTTCAGACTTACACGAATAAAACTGTTAAACTTTGCATTAGTGGATGATAGCCATAGTGGATGAATAAATCTAGTTAAAATTGTTTAATGAGCTTTTTATTATAAATTAAAGTTAACGGTAATTAGCTCAATTTTAAAAACTAACTTTATTATTTCTTTAGCTTTCGGAACCTTTTCGGTTCCATTCTCAAAAGAATAATCTAATATATATATTCTGTTAACTTTAATGAATAAATCTAGGTTGATTAATGATTTATGTATTAAGACATTTTTCAAACTCAATTCCTACCGGTAATAGTTTTCCATAAATGCTCGAAAATGAATATTGACCGAAAACAATTTTGCTGTGAATTTTTTGTTTATTTGTACAGGGTGTCCGCCGGGAAGGTATACTACTTTGTTTTGCCGCCATTTAGGCGAATATTAGTATTGACATCATACTTGCCAGTCGTGAAGTAGACACGTGGCAAATTTATTATGGAAAAATTTTCGATAAACCATCGTGTTTTAATCGTTAAAACATTTTATCAAAATCAATCATCGATTACTGTGACGATGAGAAAGTTACGTGAAATTTTTGGGAGAAACAACGTGCCAACAAAACGCACTATTTATCGTGTATTGAATGATTTCGAAGAAAGAGGGTCTGTAAGTGATAGGCTCAAGCATGGGCCACAACGTACTGCAAGATCGGCTGAAAACATTACTGCTGTTCAAGAAAGTGTTCAAAACAATCCATCAACCTCAATTCGACGCCGTGCTCAGGAGCTTGGTCTTCAAAGAACAAGTTTGGCCACAATTTTGCACAAGGATTTGCATTTGTTTCCATTTAAGATTCAGTTGACACAAGAGCTTCTTCCACAAGACCATTTACGCCGCCGTACATATGCCAATACGATGTTACAGCTCGCTCATGACAACCCCGATTTTCATGAAAAAATCATAATAAGTGACGAGGCACATTTTCATTTAAATGGATATGTGAATAAACAGAATAGTAGGTTCTGGGCAATGGAAAACCCTCACATTATTCATCAGTCACCTTTACATCCATTAAAAGTGACAGTCTAATGTGCAATTTGGTCAGGAGGAAGGACCTTACTTCTTTGAAAGTGAAAACGGCGTAACGATAACTGTGAATGGGGAGCGATATCGTGATATGATTGAAAACTTTTTAACGCCACAACTGCATACTTTGGGCTTGATTAACATGTGGTATCAACAAGACGGTGCCACATCGCATACAGCCAGGATTACAATGGAATTACTGCGAGAACTCTTTCCACAACAAGTTATTTCAAAAATGGTGATGTTGATTGGCCTCCACGGTTGCCTGATTTGACTGCTCCGGACTTCTTTTTGTGGGGATATCTAAAAAGCAAGGCTCATGCAAACAATCCAGAAACGCTTGAGCAACTCAAACAAAATATTCGTGATGAAATTAATGAAATACCGCGTGCAATGTGTGAGAATGTAATGAAAAATGTGCTCAAAAGGGCTCGCATTTGTGAGGCTAACAGAGGCGGACATTTATCTGATATTGTATTCCACACATAATTGCCGACATTAAATAAAACCTTTATCAATATAAGATCCATTCTCTTTCATTTAATCAAAAATCATAAACAAACAAAGTAGTATACCTTCCCGGCGGACACCCTGTATTTTCGTATAAAATATTCAAGCCAAATGGAAATTCATGGAAATATTTTGAAACAAATGATTTTTCCTTCCGGATTTCATGATTCTGCCCTTTATTCGTGCACGGCCAACTTGGACTTACATGTAACACGATATTATTTAGCGTTCGTGACGTAATGATGAGTCTAATAAGAATCGTAACTCTTTACAATGTCACTATAACAGAACTCAATATCTTTTAAAATGTTGAATCATTTTCATAAATGTTAAATTCATTTTAAATGAAAACGATAGAATTATTTAAAGCATTGTACTTAGCTCCATTATTAAACACTATATGAAATGCCAAATTGGTATAATTCCATAATTCCTGTTTTCTAAGTAAAAATCACATACCAAAACCCAAAATAATAAATGTTGGTCACCATGTAACATTTTTTTTAACAATCACCGAAAATACCGAAATAGAATCGATTAAAAAATCGTTAACTTCAATGTCAAAAATTGAAAACCAAAGAAGTGTAACACGGCACGCATATTTTATATTGTTCTGTACCAAAAGACAAGTTTTATTTTACAATTTTGATGTTAAAAACTGATATCAATTTTTCAAAACCTTACCAACCAACCAGCCAACCAAAAATTCCCCTTTTATTATGTCATTAATATGTGGTGTGATGCGGGCATAAACACTCTAATAAATTTTAAATTGCTCTAGTAATAATTCATGCAATTAATCCTAATTGACCGTCATTATATTTAATTATTGTTTCGGGTTGTAGTTCTTACTCTCCATGTCGGATTAACCGAACTACAAGAACAAAAAAATCTGCATTTGGTTATCGAATGCATTTTAAACTAGCTGTTCTAATTTTATAACGCGATGGCCTGTACAAATTGAGTGATAGTTGATGTTTAATATTTTTTTCTGATGGCTAGCGTCTATTTTCTTTTCTATGCTAATGCACCGAATAATATTTTTATGTTTTACTCGACGATGGTGAAATTGTAAAATTTCGAAACATAATTCGACAAATATAGAATTTTTAATAAAACGTATATTTACTTGCTTTAAGATAATACATTTACGTACAATTTCGAAACAGTTCTAAAAATAATTGTTGAGTGCATTTTCACCATGTGTCGATTGAATCATTTTGGTAGCAGTTTAAATTTTATTATTGTTGATCCAGTGGATTTTGGCGAATAACAGCGAAATTATTTAGTTTAAATTCGCACATTTATTATATTAATAAAAAAAAATGATTAACATTTAACTTACAAATATCCATTACCGATATCGTGAAAAAATATTTTTACAAATTGCAAATTGAATTAACAAATTATTGGAACATGAGAACGATTTTTGGTATGTATCAGGTTTAAGTTAATTAATTACTATTATTATTATTTCTTCATTAAATTTATACAAAAAAAGAGAAAATTAATCGGATCAAATTACACGAAGAGACAAATTTTTGTTAATTAAGTTGGTTATTTTTATATGTTTGGTTGTTCGTTATGTACGAACAATATTTTAACGTCAAAATTTTAATAAGATTAATTAACAATTATATAGGCTCAGTTGCGGATAATTGATTATTTCGGTCTACTTTTTCGATCTCGAAGATATGGAGGTACTGAACTACTATTTGTAATAACATGATAACTATGCGTACGCAGTATTGAACATCCTCGCCCGAAATTTGCATGTTTTAGCGTTTTGAATTTCAATACTTAATTACCGGAAATTAAATTGTAATTATTAATAAATTTCAACTGCATATGCAACTCTACCAGATTCAAAATTCGAGGTCCCCAACATCGGTGGGTCTAAATGAACCGGTTTTTTCATTTAGTTAACCTGACTGATCTTTATCCCTTCCCCACTTTTCAAAATACAATTGACGTGGCAGAACACGGTTAGAACAGCAAGAAATGGAATTTAGTAACGCTTAATGAGAGAATTAAAAAAAATTCAATCGTTCACATGTATTCCTACTTTCTTCTCCTTTTTCACTCCCATCAAGGGATTTGGCCGCCTCAAGAATGCTCTTTCAAATAACTCGATCCATAACAAAAGTTCGCTGGATACGATAACCAAGAGTGGAGGTTCTGTTCAGCGTCGTCCATCCACCGATGTCTCCCACTAGGTCCTGTTTTCAGTGCTGCCGATTGGTCCAGCACTTGTTTTATGGTACGATTCTGGGAACGTAGAACGTGTGCGAGCCATTTAAGTCTTGGTAATTTCATTGATCCAACTATATTGAAGTTATTCTAATCTGATCTCGAGCATCCGACTCATTTTTCCATACTTATAGGGCGAACGTGCTAATTTGTGTTCAAAAATGACCATCTATTGCATGTCCCGTCTTATATAGCGACAAGACGCTATCAAAAGTGACTATTGGTCTTATCCGCGCTGTATAAATACATATTTAATTACAGTAGAATGCAAGGTTATCTGCTGCGATCCCCGATGTTATGACTGCACAGTTTTGCACATTTGCTATCGATCCGAAATATTTAAACTCATTCTCCTTTTCGTATGGAGTGTTGCCTGTTAAAAATTCTCGGCGTGTTTGCCTTCTCGATATAGCCACGTATTTGGTTTTCATATCGTTAATATGGAGGCCGATTTGTTAGGCTGTTGTTTCCAATGGGATTATAACTTCTTCAAGAGACATGATGTTATGACCCCATGATGTTACCTTTACTGAATTTGACGGTTAGAACACTTAGCACTATATTTACCCACAATAATTTTTCCAATATTATCTACCAACACTGAAACACCCCAACAACTAATTTTCACATTTACAATTATTTTTAATCACACAACTAATTTCAATTTTAGACCGCTTATTTTTTCCCACTACTCCTTTTTTACTCTATCGCGTACCCCAACTTAACCAAGACTAACTTAAGACTCTTCCATTGTGTTCGTCGCACTCGTATTTATATACCGCGCTGAATATTCGAGATTGAGCGCGAACAATTGCAACCAAACTGCAATAACATTAAACTGACCATAAAACTACTCGAGCTTGAGATGGATGAAATTTCAGTTGCTGTAAAAATTACCAAAGGTTGTCTACTAGGGTGTTATACTTTCTCTACTGCTGTGGCTCTTGGTGATCGATGTCCTTTTGGTAAAACTTTAACAGATCTCGTTTAGTGTCCAACGTTATGCTGACGACCTCGTTATGACCATATCAAGGAAGCATCTGAATGTCATATCTGACCAGATTCAACAAGCCCTCCATACTGTGGAGTCATGGGGCATTAATAAGGATGTTCAGGTTAATACATCCAAATTTGATTTGGTGTTCACCAAACGCAGAAACTAGAATCACCTTATTTGTTCCACTATTTTTCAGGGCCCGATCACTAGTTGTGCATCTGGGAATCATTTTGGATTCTAAAATATCTTGGAAATCCCATGTTCAACATAAACTTCAAACAGCGACTGCTATATAATTGCAATGTGCACACCTATTAACAATGTCTGGGGATGGTCTGCAAAAATGTTGTGCTACCTGTCGCAAATTACTGATTGTACCAGTGCTAACGTATTCATCTATTGTAGGGTGGTCGATAGTCAACTCACTCAAAGTGTTCGATTGTGAAACTTAATGATATATAAAATATTGCTTGTAGGGCTATTACTGGTGCTTTGTCGACTACTCTGCTCATTGCCATCGAAACCATTATTTTCCTCCCGCGGGCTGCTTATTGCTTCAAATGCAGCGGGGCTTGAAATATATTAGAAGCACTCACAGTTAATTCCAGAAATAAACATGGTTAATGGCAGATTATTGTGTTCAATTTCTCTAGTACTTTCTTGGTGATATATTCTTCGAGGTAGTTAAGGATGGCTAGTTTTTGTGCAGGCTTCGGTTCTTAGTACTCAAAGCTTGCCGTTAGAGCGCCAAGGTACCTGGGTACTCATTGTTCTGCTTTTAAAATAACCACTTGCTTGATCCTAAGCTTTTTAAAGGCAGTGTAAAATATTATGTGCCGTACATCTTATTTGCAATTATAATAAAGTTAAAGTCATGTCAGCCAGCCCACTCGAACATTGAGGGCAACAAGATTGCAGATTCCCAGGTAAAAGCTCGGATTCACGCTCTGTTTTTATAGGGCCGGAACCTGTCATTCATTAGTCATTTAATAGTAGTAAAGTCGCAATCAAACATTTCTTTATGCATTTGTTAAGGCAGCACTGAGTGAATACAAATGGCTGTTGCAGAGGGAAACTAAAGGTTTGTCCAAATGAGACGCAGGGAAATATAAAATAACTTTGCAAAGATGCCATGCTTGTTTTCTGTCATTTTGTTAGCTAAATGTTTAAATGGTTAAATGTTAAATGTTTATATCTATGGAGTAGAATTCGATTGAAGACCGTTGTAAAGTTATTCAAGAGCTCTACAAAAATGGTGAAAACGGTCGCCATAACCGCCCAAGTGAAACAACCTTCGATCGTTTTGTGCGTAAATTCGAGGGTACGGGCTCTGTGATGGATGCACCAAAGCCTGGCAGGCCAAAAACTTTTCGCACACCAGATAATATCGCTGTTGTGAGGTAAAGTGTGAGAGATAATCCGAAACAATCAACAACGCGTCGATCACTTAAATTGGGCATTTCAAAAACCCCAGCTTGATGGCATCGACTTGGGTGATGTTTGTTTTCAACAAAACGGTGTAACTTGCGCGTGAGAATATCGACGAATTGCAAACGTTCTGCGAAAATCGTTTAATTTCGCGTCGTGGAATTGTGGATTAGCCTGCAAGATCATGTGATTTAACGCCATTAGATTACTTTTTATGGGAATTTTTTTCAAATTAAAAATAAAATTGATTTATACTTGGATTGAGAATAGTTTTTCTACGTCTTGCGTTGCAGTTAAATTCTGTTTAAGGGCTTTAGAGGGGCTCCCATATATTCTAATTTCAATCAGTTCAATTATTGAATATTATTCAATAATGGGTGAGACCACATCGAAGAAATTTCTACGAAAATCTAACCTCCAGTTAGGGATATGTTTTCTGTATTGCGAGTTCAATCGAAGACCGTAGCCAGAAGAAGTGACAAAGTTATTTCCACTGTTAATATAGAAAATCTTTAAGGCCTTGAAAACAAACATGTGTTGCAGTGGCAGGATGCCTAGAGCCCGAAAGATGGGCCAAGAAGGAGCCTTCAATGTGGGCCTTCCAATTTAGATTTGCATCATTCAAAATAGCTAAATATCTAATTTAATTTACTACACTAATCTTAAAACAACCAACATCTTAAAATAGTCCAAGTATACAAGTCTGAACTTTGTTACAGCCAAAATCATTGAAAGAAAGAGCATCAGGTAGTTCCTGGCTATCCCTAAAATGTACTATTTTAGTTTCCTCATTCAAATGTAAGTTGTGAGATTTAAGTCATTCCACCTGTAAATCTAAATCGTGTTCGATCCCTGATATGTTGACCTGCTTGCTTGAATCAGAGTACACAAATGAAAAGTCGTCAGCAAAAGCGGTGAGGGAGCCTGAAAAAGGGCGTCGGAAAATTCCATTCACGTAAACAAGAAATAACAGGGGTCCCAACACCGATCCCTGAGGAACTCCTGCCGTAATTGGCAGTTCTCCGCTCAGTTAGTTGACACACGCTACTTGTGATTGGTCAGATAAGTAACTACAAAGCCAGCTATAGATCATTCCACGAAAGCCACAACAATAAAGTTTCTTTAAGAGAATTAGATGGTCTACTCTATCAAAAGCTTTAGTCATATCAACAAACAGACCAGATAACTTCAGCCCTAAAGCAATGCTCCCACTTATTTGTTCCAGAACGGTTAAAATAGCTTGTTCCGTGTTCTTATTTTTTCTAAACCCGCAGCGGAGAGAGAAAATTTTTTTTATTCAGAAAATGTACCATCTACCGACCAAATGGCATAGTGGTTAAAGCTTTGGCGTTTGGATCGGGCGGTACCGGGTTCGAATCCCGATAGGGGCAGGATGCGAAGGGAATGTTCATCAACAAATTACGATTTGTGATGAAAACGAACACATCTATGACCCCCTGTCGGAGTGCAAAACTCATGGGCCGACCCATCTTCCATGCCAGTATAGGCTGGCATGGAGCTATGCAATGTGCAGATGGTAATAAAATCGGACCTATATCCGTAAGTCCTCGAATTGGCCAATACAGGCGTAAAGGTAAAAACGTAAATAAGCAAACCGCGAAAGAGTTGGGAATCCTACTTTTCATGCCTTTTGAAAGATTTTTGAAAAAATGGAAAAAAGCGATATTGGTCGGTAGTTATCTAAACTCGATTTATCATTGTTTTGAAAATTGGGATAACTACAGCTCGGTTTAGGGCTAACGGAAAAATCCCTGTATTAACACATAAATTTAATATGATTAAAACTTAAGACATCCACAAGATAACAAGCTGTATTCTTAAATAATCCATTGGAAACACCATCTAATCCAGGCGAACGGGGAGAAGATTGGGGAAAAATAAAGCATCTCGTCGTATCGTAGTTTTCTGTCACCAATCTATGTTTTACCGACTCATCCAATGTAACAGTCGAAAAACTGGGTTCACCTACTCGCACAAAAAAATTGTTAAACTCAAAAGCAATGGCACTTGAATCAGAGATCAAACCACTCGACTTACAATTTAATTCTTTAATTTCAACAGACTCGGGGCGCCCATGTATCAATTCATTTCCTGACTGCCAGTTTTTCCGGGCTTTAGTGCCATTGGAATTAAACTGTTCAACGTAGTACTGCTTTTTACTCTGACTAATTTTGGCATTAACGTTGTCACATAGTTTGCGACTATAGTAAGCAAGCCTTTTGTCAGTAGGATTGCATTCATTATGTCTGTAGCTGTCCTGCTTTTAACAGGATCAGATTCCATGTTTTAATTTCGTTTCAATTAACGCAAATCAATTGACGACTTTATCTATAAACTGGTAAGTTTAAGTATAAACTGGCTCAATTTGCCAAGATGTGTGTGAACTTTGATGAAATCCCTAAGGCTTGCAATACTAGTATATTGACCCCTAATTGGTTTTGCAGTCTAAGTTACATCAAGGCCACCAAATTTTCAACGTGAATTAATTCTACTTCAAATATTAACATAGACCAAACAATGAAATAAGATTTTGACGATGATTCTTAAAATTTTGTTTGATTTTTAAACATAAAATTTAACATGTGTGACTAATTAATTTAGATTAATCGCGATTTTGGTCGATTAGTATCTGCTTAAAATTTAAATTTCAATTAAGTTCAATTAAGGAAATAATCATAAACCATCATAAATCGTCTAAAAGTAAAGAGACATCTTAATACGTCACCTGGTAACATAATAATTAACGCTAGACGTAAATTTCATCATGGTTTTGTTAAATTTAACTTACATGACGAAATTTGATATGTTGGTATCAACAAATTGGGCAACTACTTAAATCGGAAATTGAATGGGATGATGATATCGACGTATATACGTGTGTTTCACTTAAATTTCTTAATTTCAAATTTTGTGTAGCAAAATGATGTCATTGCAATCGGTGTACGACCGATACAACTGGCACGGCGTCGGTGTGCAAGACAACCAGTTTCTCAAAATCAAAACACCGCGGAACATTCCCCTTACCACAAACATGTGCATATGCAGAAAATATAAAATTAATTTAAAAAGTTTTTAATTTGTATAATGATTTTGTGTTGTTGTCGTTGTTGTTGTTGTTGTTTTGTTACATCCAACTGGTTGTGGGTGTAACAATCAATTAATTACGCATCACCAACGTGGAGACAAATGATGCTGACGTTCATTTGAACTAATGATTTGTGTCGTTTACAGTGTACATCCATGTGGCTTACAAAAAAACATATCGTCTGTACATAGAATGTTTTATCAACCATGTAAATCACTTGTTGTTTAGTGTTTGGTGACATAAAAATAAAGGTAGAAGAAGCTAGCTAATTTCCATGACACAAATGACATTCACGCATATATACTCAGATTTTATTATTCACGTTCTGTTGCCATGTACGAGTATGTGTGATAAATTTATTAGCTTTGCTAAATGACATTTTGGTGAAAGGAGCTTAAATCATTGTAATTAGAAAATGTAAATCACTAACCGTGTGCCGGTTATCGGTAGTAATATCAAGATACCCATTGGCTTGGTTTCCAGGCACAGACAGAAAATTTCCTTCTACAATTAAACTTCGAACTATCTAAATCATTAAAATTGCAATTATAATTAGACATTAAATATTACAGAACACATATGGAAGCTATGAGTGGGTGAACATGCAATTAAAAGCGGTCACATACTTTTTTTAATTAAAGTACAATCTAATTTAAAAAAAATGTCTTCATAAAATCTTGAAACATGATTCTTCGTGTTTATACCCCAAAAGCCACACTCATTGTTTCGTCACAAAATTTGAAGGTTTCGATATAGAGATGATGTTAAAAAGATTTTAACAATTTTGTTCTTGGGTAAAATACTTAAATTTATTAGTCAAATATTTTTGTTCTTTAAATATCGAGATTGTTTACAAGAGAAAAACCACAACAGGTAAAAATAAAACAACAAATTTAAATAATCGCGAATTTACAGTAGGTTAAAGTATTACAAACGCGATAGACATTATAAAGTTGTTGTACGATTGGCCTTGGGTTGTTAGTTTTGCGACGTACGTCTAAAATATGCGATATTCTTCGTAAATCATTACTTTAAGTTGTTAAGTAATATTTTTTGCTTTAAAATCCGGTTAAATTTAAATAAATCTGCCATATTTTAATAAAAGTAGAAATTTGATTTGCACTTAGCCGAATGATAAATGAAGGGGATTTAATCACTTTCATGAATGGTTATCAACTATTTTAATTAGTTTAGATGAAATATGATGGTGGACTCAAGAGTTTGGTTAATCAATTCTGTAGACGTTTGTTATTAAACACCGTGCTCACGGATTTTGGTAATAATATCGCTTAATACGATTTTGGTGCAGTGTAGCTCTTATTGGGATTGAATCTCAATACTTTGGTTAGTAAAAGGACCTCCTTTTTCGTCGTGAATGTCTCATTTTCCAATAAGGATTTGAAAATTTGCTAGTTTCGAGTATTTGTTCACCTTAATATGTTCCTTACTTGTTCGTGTTCCCTTCTTACTTACAAAGTCAAATTAAATATAATTTCTGAAATTTTGAACCTTTTTAAAGTTTAATTTTAAAATTGTCTGCAATAATGGACTCTCAAATATGAACGGCGATGGAAATACAAATTTGGATTAACTTAATGATTCATAAACTTTTATATAGCCCTTTTTAACACTAATCTGATTTTGGTAAAATAGCTTAGTCTTTGTATAATTTAAAGTTGCACACGTATAGCCGTACTAATAATACGCCAGGAGGTCTAAAACGAAACAATTGTCTAAGCTAATACAAACGAAACTGAAAACACATTTTCAGGTTATTTGTTAATTTTGTGAAATTAGGAATTTTGACATATTTTATAATTTTCTTTCAAGAAAAAAATACCCGCATGCAAAAACGGTTATAATCATGGGCTTTGATAAATAGAAGCCAGTATCCGCAAATATTGAAATACTCTGAAATAGCAATTCCTAAAACTAAGCGTGTTTCCAGAATTGTTGGATTTAATGGGTAAAGCAAAGTGTCATGAAATCCTTTGAAAACAAAAAACAAAACCGTAGGAATGAAAAAATTAATAATCAGATTTTAGCTGTCTCTCCAACTCACAAGACGTGCGTTAAAATATTATATAAGCAAACTTAGTACATTAAAATATAAAAAAAACTTTATAAATAAAACAAGTTTATAAAAATTATTGTAATAATTAATTTATTGATTTTATGAGGTACTAATATTTATCCATAAATTGATGACCCCGACGTGATCAGAAAACGGGATCGATAAACACGTCCAGTACGAAATTATAATCTACGGAGCAACGCATCTACGGAGCAGCAGCAATTAATTAAATAACAAAATAAAGGGGTGAAAAAGGTACAAAAATAGTCCGCACAGCCCACTCAAATATAATAGAACTAGTCCTCACAACTCAATCCAGTACAATATCGCCAGCTAGCTAGCAGACTAGTCTAACATATTACAGCCAGCCAGCAAGTGTAGCCCAATGTATTATAGTGAACAACGCCCGATTGCACACGTTAAACCGAATTAACTTTAAATCTATCCAGAATGAAGAGCCAAAAGAATTGAAATCGTTTTCAATTTACCAAGGTCTGTACAATCGGGGACAAGCCCTCACCAGTGGACAGCGCCAGATTGTACTACGGTTAACATAATCAACCAAAATCAACCTAGAAGAAAGTTACCAATACTGCGTTTAAAAGAGTAAATTCTACTGGTAAGCGAAATCTCATTATTATCAATTTTTCATTCATCGTTTCGGTTATCTCAAAATTACCTTATTTTACTGGCATTTCTCCATCCATTCAGCGTACTATTTCTGGACACCCATTTTTTTTATATTTATCGTGATATAAATTTTAACTTTATTAAAATTATTTTTGTGGCATCGTTGAAACAGCACAATGTCTGACTCAGGTAGTGACCACGAAATCGATCAAGGTCAGTGGCCGTAGTGACAAGTCTGGTAAAATTGCAACAGAGGGCGCCACAATCGCACATCCCAGATGTCATGTGTCAATACCATCTGTCACTAGGCTAAATTAAAATTTTCAGACATCTGTCATTTAGTTCAGTTTTCACAGCCATTGAAAACAGGCAACGCATTGTTTTTTTGCAAACACGGAAAAGGTGAATTTCGTGTGTTAATTAAAAATTATTTTTTACGTGGAAAAACCATTACGCAAACCAAAACAAAGCTTGATAAATATTATAGGGACTCTTCACCATCTATTAAAATGATTCACAAGTGGTTTACTGATTTTCGTTGTGGTCGTACAAACACAACTGATGCCGAACGTTCAGGACGCCCAAATGAAGTCACCACGCCAAAAATGGTTGACAAAATCCATGATATGGTATTGCAAGACCGCAGAGTGAAAGTTCGTGAGATAGCTGAGATGGTATGCATCTCAGATGAACGTGTGCGCAATATATTACACGAACATTTGAATATGAAAAGGCTATCCGCGCGTTGGGTGCCGCGTTTATTTACAATCGACCAAAAAACTTCAGAGGCAGGTTTGGCGATGTTTAAGAAAAATAAAAAGGAGTTTTTGCGTCGTTTCATAACTGTGAATGAAACATGGATACATCACTATACACCGGAGACCAAAGAACAGTCCAAACAGTGTATTTCTACTGGCGAATCTGCGCCGAAGAAGGCTAAGGCGGTTTTATCGGCCAACAAGGTCATGGCCACAGTTTTCAGGGGATGCACGCGGCATAATCCACATAGATTGCCTTCAAAAGGGAGAACAGTCAACGGCGAATATTACTGCAACTTATTGGACCGTTTCAACGTCGTTTTGAAAGAAATACGACCGCTTTTGGCGAAGAAAAAAGTTCTCTTCCATCAAGACAATGTACGGGTGCACACGTGTATAGTTGCCATGGCCAAAATCCATGAATTACGCTTCGAATTGCTTCCACATCGACCATATTCTCCAGACTTAACCCCCTGCGACTATTTCCTGTTTCCGAACTTGAAGAAATGGCTCGGCGGAAAGAGATTCGGCTCTAAAGAGGAGCTCATCGATGCAAAAAACGCCTATTTTGAAGGGTTTGAGAAATCGTATTATTCGGAAGGGATCGACAAATTGGAAAAACGTTTGATTAATTGTATCGAGTTAAAAGGCGACTACGTTGAAAAATTTTTTTGCCCGAAAATATTATTCCTTGTTTCATTTTTACCAGTCTTCTCACTCCGCTGAATATCACTTGTGATCCCACTAAATACGGTTATTTGATCGCGGCACTTGATCTTCAGATGGTCAAGTGCATTCGTGATCAAATACTTAAACCACCAAATAATAACAAATATGATACATTAAAGGCTACAAATATCGAAAGATTAAGTGAATCGGCAAAAATAAAGCTTGATCTCCTTCTTTCGGGATTAAAGTTGCGTGACAAAAAACCTTCTCAATTATTACGGGAGATGGAGTGGTTATCCACCGATCAGGTTACTGAATCAGTCTTAAGAAATTTGTGCATGCAACGTCTACCAACCCATACTCAAGAGATATTATCTAGTATGGATGAATCTAATTTGCTTCAAATAGCAAAGATTGCCGATAAAATTGTAGAAATACAAAAACCAACTAACTTAGACACTGTAAATACTCTCAAAAACATTAATAATAAGCAACAAATCGATGTACATTATCAAATCCAAGAACTAACTTAAAAAGTTGATACGAGAAATTCACGATCAATAAACCACAGGCCGCACTTTATCGCGGCCCAATGAACAATTCAACAAATTTCCAAATTGCTGGTATCATTTTAGATTTGGTATTCATGCAAAGAAGTGCATAAAACCGTATAGTTTTGATTGGTTAAATACGGTAGAGTCGAAATTGGAAATCTAATCGGGAGTCTAAATTCTAACAGTCGTTACATAATTACCGATCAACAAAATAAATTACAACTCTTAGTCGATATGGGTGCCGAAGTTTCAATAATTCCTCCAGCAAGTTCACAAGTAATTAAACCAGTCGAATTTAAATTATTCGCAGCAAAATTATCCGTTTCGTCAAAGAAATTTAACTCTTGATTTAGGCTAGCTAAAGTCGACAGATGCATTTTAGGTGCTGACTCTTTAGTTCTTTTTGGTTTAGTTTGATGTTAATGAGTACCTGTACTAACTTTACTTCAACGGGAAAATCAATACAAATCAATTCGTACGGTATTACAACTATTAAAACCGACGAATACCATCCAGGTATTTTAAAATTTTTACAAAAATTCAAATGAATGACTCACGAATCACAAAGTCTTAACATTGTAAAACATAATATCCCACATTGCATTGAAACTACAGGTCAGCGGCGTTATGCAAAAGTTCGAAGACTAAGTACAGACAAAATGCTCATATCCAAAACGGAAATCGAGACATGTCTAGCGTAAGGCACCTGCCGTCCATCTAAAAGCAATGGGTAGTTGGCGATTCCGCGGCAATTACGGAGCATTAAATACATTGACAAAACCAGATCGGTATCCAGTACCATTTGTTACGGATTTTACTCATCAACTCGAATCATGTATCACAATTTCTAAAATCGATTTGATTCGAGCTTATCATCAAGCCCCTATGTGAAGTCACAAGATATCGAGAAACCAGCAATAATTACACCCCTTGGATTATTTGAGTGTCCGCGTATGACATTTGGTTTACGAAACGCTGCACAAACTTTCCAAAGATTGATACATTCACTGTTCAAAGATTTAAGGTTCTTATTCCCATATATCGACGATCCACTCATTACATCAAAAAATTTGGAAGAACACTTAAAACACGTACATATTGTTATTCAAGGATTAAACGAGGCCGGTCTTGTCATTAATTTTAACAAATGTGATTCGCCAAAAATGAATTATCAGTTTTAGGTTTCCAAATGTCCAATCAAGGCTTATCACCAGACAAACAAAGAGTTAAAATAATTCAAGAATTTCCACAACCGAAAACCATCGACGAGAATTTTTCCACCTAACGCAGCATCAGACCAAGCTCCATTATATATATTTTTAAAAGGTCGAAAAAAAGAACAAATCAGAGCATTCGAATTGTGCAAATCTAAATTAGCCAAATGTACTCAATTAGCATATCCGATTCAAAATGTGAAATTTGCAATATTCGTTGACGCGTTTCATTTAGCTGTATGACCAGTATTACAGCAGCTTACATAGAAAATTTGGGGACCTTTATTTTGTTTCTCACGTAAGTTGCAAATGGCTGAAATACGCTACAGCACATACGAAATAATTTTATTGAAGGAAGAGAGTTCATTTTATTTTCATAAACCTCTAACATTTGCATTGCATCAAAATTTGGACAAAGCCTCACCGAGACAACGACGCCGTTTAGATTTAACAGCACAATTCACATCCGACATTCGGCACAACCTGTCACGGATTCAACAAGTGAACATTGGAACCACAATTGATTAGGTTTTGTTGGCAGAAGCATAATAACCAGATAACGAACTTACCGCATTGATCGAATCAAATCCAAATTTAGATTTTCAAAAATTACCAATATTTGGATCGGGCAAATACATTTTATGTGACATTTCATTTCTTATCAAAATTTATCACATCCCGGAATTAGAGCAACTACAAAACAAATTACGAAAAAGTTCATATGGCCTTTAATGACAAAATAAATACGCATGTGGGTAAGAAATTGTATTGTTTGTTTGAAATGCAAAGTTACCAAACACGTTAAGAGTAAAATTGGTACATACCAACCAACCAGTAATAGGTTTGAAGAAGTTCATATCGATATTATTGGACCTCTACCGCCTTCTGAAGACAAAATTTATTGCCTTACGATGATTGATAGGTACACACGATGGTCTGAAGCAATTCCAAGTGCAAATATCCGAGCAGAAACGATTGCCGATGCCTTACTTAACAATTGGATACCACGATTTGGCATTCCTTCAAGCATCACGACCGACGGTTGCACTTTTTAATGAAATTTCTAAAGTATTAGGATTTCAACACAAACGAACGACAGCATATAACCCTGCATGTAACGGCATCATTGAACGATGGCATCGATGGTTAAAAGCTGCAATTATGTGTACAACAAATATGCAGTGAACAAAATCTCTTCCAATAATTCTATTCGGATTGAGAATTGTATTTAGAGAGGAAAGCTCTTCCGCAGAATTAGTGTATGGGCAGAATCTTCGATTGCCCGCAGATTTTATCACATTGAACAAGTATATCAGCCAATCTGATTTCGTTATTCAACTTCGAAATCAATTCAACACTATACAATCACCAACAGCCTTACGCGATACCAAAGATCAAATTTTCATTTTCAAAAATCTGTCAAATTGCGGATCTATTTTAGTAAGGACAGATGCATTACGACGTCCTTTGCAACCTCCATATGGGGGACCTTTTCCGGTCATCAAACGATATGAACAATTTTTCACACAAGGATGTTGAATCAACAGGATCAATAAACCGACTTAAACCGTGTTTTATTGAATCATAACAAACGGACAATTTAACGGATACATCTACACCATTACACAATACACAGAATAGACATCACCAAAAATGTCGCAACCCGTAACTCGCAAACGAGTAACTTTCACACCCGACGTTACTAAACAATTTAAATCAAGATCAGGACGAATTATAAATAATCCAATTCGTTTTCAATAAAGTGTATCATTCTTGTTCAATCATTGGGGGAAGGATAGTGTGGGGATTCAACCAACAGTTAAAGCAAAAAGTTCCATTTTGGCAAACTAAAAAGGGGAAACATGTACAAGAAAATGAAAATAATTACTTTCCAGTATATCAGTTTTTTAAATTTTCTAGACAATTGTACATGGAATTTTTTGGATATATAGCCGGTTTAATCTAGCCTCGCAGGCGATTTATGCTCACTTGACTTTATCTGGATATAGTCGTTTTACTCTTGTAACAAGAGCAGTTGACTATATCACCGGATTCGTCGAAGTTTTAACTACAAAATAAGAGGTTTTCATAAAATTTCTTTCTATATCGTCGAACAATAAAACTTTCGAAGACAACTGTTTAGATGGTTGCTGATTGTAGAAGAAATGGGTGCGAGGGAAATCAAACGTAGTACATTTTGAACGGCTGACACTATACAAAGGTGGTAGTTTGAATCCTATTCGAGATGAGCACGGTATCAACGGATCAACGCAAAATGTTCAATCAGACATCTAGATTTGAGCGTTGGAAGTACCAAATTAATCTAGAGTCTAGACCAGAACCGTTGCGAATGTTTGTGTAGCGTCTGAAATATTTAACGCGGTAGGAAAATTGTTGTTGTTAACAGTCAAATGTATAGTGGTATTCACAATGCAGTGATACGCACAGGATTTGACAAATTTAGCTCCTTTCCAATTTCAGAAAATTAATGTTACTTACTCTATATGAACAATGTCGGATAATTAGCAGCATTATTGGAATGAGCGACTTATAAATTGATCTTATTTGTGGTGAGTGTTGGATGGGTTGTTAATTCCAATTAGTTCATTCGATATACTACTAGGTAGGAGAGATGGCTACTAGAATGGAGAAGAATGCTGATCTCAAGATGTCTTTAAAAACGGAGTCTAAATCACAGTAAATAAAGTTGGTTGGCATGCCTAAGATCGTACTTAAAATCTTCCACTATATTAACCGTCGATTTTGATGGAGGTAAAAATTATGTAAAAAAAACTCTAAAAATAGCACGAAATTTGCAAATAATCCGATAAGACTTGTAGTGAGGAATCAGGATCATTTACTGATAGGTTACTGACTCAAAGGTTAACTTAATTTGCTCAAGTTAGGGATGATTTGGCGAGCGGGTTTAAAACTACAATATGACTAATGGTTAAATCGTGAACCAGTACTACTCGTATATTGCTTTTGAAGTGTTGACAAATCAATTTTATTTTCTAACTTTGAAATGTCCTTTGTGAGGAGGCCACAAACAATTGTACTAGAGGTTGGTTAATACATAAGCGAATGCTTTTAATTGGGCGCAAATAAGTTTAAATTAGTTGCATAATTGTGTTGTTTGAAAACAGAAAATTTTATTTAAAACGAGTCTGCAGCAGTCTCCTCCGCCCCGTTCAGGCAATCAGGATACAAACCTTAGTTCCCTACCATTTGCATCCTTAGTTGAAATCAAACATAAGTTTCGTCTTACAGTACTCTTGTCTTAAAACTGGTAAATTTTTTTAAAAATATGTTTCTTGAGGTAAAATTTGTTAAGAATCCGCATTCATCACAAATTCCTAATCAAATCCTCAACAATCAATTATTTATGTACGACAATTAGTGTGAATATTTAACCTAAAGGCTAAATCATGTTTAATGTCATCGGTATGCTTTACGTCATAATTTTGATAAATAAATTATAGTAGCTTGCTATAATTACCTACTTTAAGTGGCTGAACTATTTTATTCAGTACACTAGTATAGCAGTATGGGCGAAATACCCATAACCATTAGTGACTAAACAAATAATAAACTTAAATTAACAAAGTTGGAATTAGTTTTATTACAAAATGTATGCAGTCCATTGCCCCGAGAATTATTCCTGGTCCTCCGAGCCGGATCACAACGTCTAACATAATGATGTAAAGTTTTATAACCATAATAAATTAAGTACGAAGTAAAAGCGGTAGAAATCTTTAAAAATATATTTTTTTGTGAAGATGGTCTTGCCAGCTCTATTAACCTTATTGGTGAAATCCTAAGTTAAAATCGGGTAAATATATTCGTTTAAAATATTGCGCAATCAATAATGGCCACGACAATCGAAATATTAAATCGAAAGCGGTCGAATATCAAAAGCAGGTTTCACCAAACTTAGAATTTATTTAATCAATTTATCAACAAATACCACTAATTTGGAATTCTTACGCGATTAAGAGCACCGAACAACTTTTTAAAGAATTTGTGGATGTGGAGGAAAAATATTCACAATTAATAAAGAAGACCAATCGCAGTATTACGCCACTGTAGATATATACTACGAATTGATTGCCGGTTTTAACGAATGGGAAAGACGACTGACCATTACCGGCGGAGCGCACGTTGTTTCATAAAACGACACAATAATTGAAAATGAAGCACCAGAATTGAAAATGTCGGGGTTGCGGGTTCCAAATACACCGGAGAATACTCTCAAACATACTCGAGCTCACATCCGGTTCAAAAATATCCATTTTTGGTCAACGTTAAATGTTGTTGAAATTTTACTCAAATGTTTTTAAATCAACCCGTTGTTTCTACATTCACCCCAAAAAACTTAAGAAAGATGTACGACGTGTCGCGATATTCAGCACCTTGTGAATGCAACTTTCCATCGAAACAGACTTTCCGAGTTTGGAGTCGTGTTCCAAATTCGTCACAAATAGAGCTGATGCTCTCGATTGCAAAGGTAAAGCTGACGAGAAACCGAGCAATTCGGACACACTTGCTTACCCGAGGTTACAAGTGAAAGCTTTATGGCTGTCCATTATGTAAAACAAGTGTTCATCCATCATGTACGAATTTATCCGAAACGAGAATAGATGTTTTATTTGTTTTGGTAATAAACATACGGCGAGATACTGTCAGTCCTTTCGAAGATGTTAGTATTGTCAACGGCGACACCATTTATAAGCGCCTGAATACGCTCGCGTCCGTTCTTCCAACCAAATGTCTCAATAAAATTTAACCTCCAATGTAATTCCGTCAGAAACTATTAAAACAGAGACTAATTCAAATGCGGCCTCTTCTATACAAATCTAGCTAGCCTGATGGCGGTGCAGATAAGCATATCTCTTATCGCTAAGATAAGCATATCAGGATTAGGGCACCAAAGTATGGCTCTAGCTAAACGAATTGTGTAAATCAAACTGAACCAGCATTTTTCATAAGATTTTGCAATTTTTATGAATGCTTACGTGACGCACCTTATAACCAATACTTCTTCAACAGTGAACCCATCAGTGTTAAAAATAATTAACGGAGAGAAGATGACTGACCCAAAGTTCAGCAAATATTTCTCGCACAGACGTTTTGATCTGAATTGATCAATTCTGTTCCCTATTATCTGAAGGAGAATTACGTGAGCAAAACAAAGTTATAGCGCAGAGGGGTAAAGTGGGTTGGATACTTTCCAGAACATTTACCGCCAACCAAGCTACTTCTGTATAATATTTGAGTTGTGAGATGAATATAGAAAACGCGTTACGCAACTTCTGGAAAAGCGAGGAAATTGACCGAGAAGAGGAACCAACCCAAAGCAACCCGGAGCGTTCCTTACCATGAGACTGAACTTTTTGCAATAAAACTACCATTTAAAGATGGTAAGACCCACGGTTTCTTTGTAATCATTTCTGAATAAATATCGCGACTTGCACATAAGCACACATGCTTTAATTTAAAATCCATCAGAGAACAAGATTGATGTTTTTCTTCTCCATCATGACATCCAGAAAGAATCGAGTGCCTCCACAAAATTAAGGGTGGTGTTTGATACAACAACAACTACATCAACCGGTATCACATTAAATAACGTTTTGGAAGTGAGTCCTACGGTACAAAATTCACTATATCAAATTCTACTGAAGTTTCGAACCATCGGGCCGCAGTCACGGCGGATATTGAAAAAATGTACCGCCAAATCTTGGTACATCCAGAGGATCGTAAATGCCAGCGCATACTATGGCGTGACAAAGTTGAACATCCAATATAGATCTAAGCGCGATACAGAGGCTGCACAAGCCATACAATACGAGATGTAAATTAATGATTTATTGAGCGGTGGGGGATCATGCAATGAAATGCCTGAATTCATCAGATTTCTCAAAGCTATTACCAATGCTGAAGTCAATGGCCAGTCACCAATTGATTTAAATCGGACAGAGGTCGCAGAGGTTACAGGTTACTTATGTTGTCAATCGCACTAGCAAGATATTAAAAGTGTTCCCCAGTTGCTATCACCTCCCGCCAGAGCTGGATCCAGCTGATCACGCAACCAGCGGCATGTCTCGAATTAGGGAATTTTCAATTGTTGCGAACATGGACCGGACTATTTATTACGTGGAAAGGACCATAGATTTAATCGTCCAAATTGCCAAAATCCGATAGGGGAACGTAAATATCTGTTAATAAGTGCTACCAATCGAGATTAGGAAGTAAGCTTCATATACGAGCTCCAAGAAAGATACTAGCCTCTATGTGTATACGTGTATCGTTTCATGGATATGGTAGGTAAGAAAAGACCTAAGGTACGGATAGGCTAAATCGGGAAGAGTTGATGGGAACAACCGTCAAGATGTTTAAACCAATTCAAACCAATTGGGCCGAATAGGAGTTCGAATCAAAAATGTTCTAATTTCTTATAATCATGCTCATCCGATTGTGCTACCAAAGCATGATACAATTGTGAATAAATTGATAGTCGTGCAGCACGTAAAGAATTGTGACTGTGGTCCATCTTGTCCATCTGTTTAAGATGCAACAAACAAAACCCACAAATGGTCGGTGAGAAGATTAGTGTGCTATGAAACCACTATTGCACAATGGTGTCGTTTTTTCCGGACCAATTCGGACGGTTTTAATCCATGGTCGCGTACGCATGGCCCTTGTACACTGCAAATACACATGTAGAAGCCACCACGAATTTGTCAACTGAACCATTTTTAGCCGCCGTTGATCGATTTATTGTAAGACGTAGACCATGCTCCGATGTGTTTTCCGTTCTCGACAGTTTGTACCAATTTGTAATCGAAAAACAAGATGAAATTGCTTCCCAGGTGATGAAGGAGTATCAAGTCAATTATCACTTCATTCCGATGCAGTTAATGGACACAGTTTCAAAGGGCCAATTTTTTATCAAATGATGAGCTTCACACCCTCTTTGTACAGATACAGTCGATGCTGAATATTGCTTACTCCGGTACATTATTTGATAGTTGCACAATGGCTGTCACTAGCCAATCCGGATGTTATAAAGTTGGCGTATAATCATTTTTGTAGATAAACTAGCAAGTGGTTCAGAAAATGATACAAATAATATGGAAACGACGGTACGAACAATATATTCAGCAGCAAAGGATCAAGGGGAATCATGAATTGGGAAATCTGCAAGTGGGTCAAGTTGTGTTAATCAGAGAGGAAAATTCACTGATTAATAATTAGAGACTGGGCTAGATGTTGAAATAACATACGGGGCACGGGGGTAAAGTCCGTTTAGTAACATTGAAAACAGTGGATGGCGAAATTCAACGAGTTTTATACAAACGTTACCCCTTATGCCCAGAGGTTGTTAGAATTTAAGCTGATTCGAATGCATGTGAACTTAGACCTAACCAGTATCGAACTAACTTTAGGATTAGTCTAGCAAAAACTTTACACGCTTATTCACGCGACCTAACTTAATCCTAACCAACAAAAACAAACGAAAATTTGTATGGATTTGTTAAAAAGTAAAACAAGCATGTCATTTAGGCGAAACATTGAATTTGTGAACTAATTCCAATTACAATTTATAATAAATAATTAGGTTAAGAATTTAATATTTTCTTAAGAAATTGAATAGCTTATTATGTTTTCTGATAGGTCTAGGTTAGGATTATCTATATTCCAAGTCATTTGAAAAGCTAATAATTTTTGCACGATCAAATTAATTTTTTGCTGGAGTTTCTAGAATTTTCGATTTTCGAGAAGTTAGGATTTTCATAAGAAATTGAATATCTCGAGACCTAATATGTTTATCAAAAATGTTTTTATGTTTTTCTGATAGGTCTAGGTTAGGACTATCTATATTCCAAGCCATTTGAAAAGCGAACAATTTTTGTGCGATAAAATTAATTTTCTGCTAGATTTTCTAGAATTTACGATTTTCGAGAAGTTAGGATTTTCATAAGAAATTGAATATTTCGATACCTAATCTAGAAAGACTAATCTATCAGAAAAACATAACAACATTCTTGATAAACATATTAGGTCTCGAGATATTCAATTACTTATGAAAATCTTAACTTCTCAGGTTAGTAAAGCATAGCAAAAAATCCTAATTTATTTATTGAAATTGAATTAATTCACATATTCAATATTTCGCCTAAATGACATTCTTGTTTTACTTTTTAACCAATACATACAAATTTTCGTTTATTTATGTTGGTTAGGATTAAGTTAGGTCTAACTTCAAACGCGTCTGATTCGATGCCACGGAACCAGTTGGCACACGTACCTTTGAGGATAATAATACCTTTCTACATAAAGAATATACCTACCAGAATGTACCAACGAGAAATTACTTACCAAGAAGACAGAAATCTTGAAGGATCTGGTTTCTATTATTTAGGTAGAACGATTTAGTGAAGCTCATTTCAGTGTCATTTCATTAATCGTTTCGAGTTCCAGTGTGCTTAAAAAACAGCTAGACCAAATGATGAGCAAAGTTATTAACTACCAATGTTTATCTGTAGTAAAATTAATAATTTTTTGCAATTTTGATCTGATCTGTTTTTTAACATTGGAGAAATGCGCACTCG
Source organism: Nephrotoma guestfalica (assembly GCA_963691935.1). Lineage (NCBI taxonomy): Eukaryota > Metazoa > Arthropoda > Insecta > Diptera > Tipulidae > Nephrotoma > Nephrotoma guestfalica. The sequence continues at coordinate 223,794,748 of OY829913.1, read as the reverse complement.
TTGTGTGCAGTTCGTACGAGAAGTTTCGCGTTTCTCCAAGTGTCATTCAATTTAATTTTAAAATAGTAAATATAACATTTTTCACTTGTTTATGGTTTTCGTATTTTTGGTACTTTATAAATATTATTTGATATTTATTCTTATCACGTGATTTTTAAATATTAGTTTTGTTTAGTGATATTAAAGGATAATGCTGTGCGTGGGTATTTCTGTTGCCTTTAAATTGGTGTATAAGCCCACGCGGTGCACACCTCATCGAATCGAGCTACCGGTGTCGCACACTAATAAGGTTACATGAGGGCGGGTTAAATCACAAAGTCGTGCAGCGACCTTGAATGGTTAAATCATGAAGATAAACGGACGTATAAAACTACTCAATTTTGTTTTCTTAGTCAGCAAACCGCAATTTATAAACAAGACGAATTGTTGTAGCAATTTAAGCACTTAGGCGCCGGCCACTATCAGCAATTACAAATCAGTGATATATTTCGTAAAATGGTTGAGAGTTGTGATGAAATCTAAAAATAATTCAGAATTACAAATGGTTCAGTTATTTCCTTAAAATTGATTACAACTACTGTATCATTTAAAATTTAAACTCTCAGCCTCGCAGTAATAATACAAATAAACAATTGTACTTATTCATAATACTTACATTACATATGTAGTATGTCGTACAGTAAGCATGTAAGAATATTGTAATAATTGTTGTTATCGTTTCGTTTTGTATTTTTATTTAAGTATTTAAGAGATAAGTATGTACATGTTGTATGTAATTATTTTATATACCAGTCTAATTGTACACATTAAATATGTACATTTCCCATCATCAATGTCATTTTATTTTATCGTCTCAGTTAATGAGTTTGATAATATTCGTATGTGCATATACGAACACCTATATACAGTGTACATACATACAAACATAAACATAAACTATTTTATTTATTTCATACGACACATTAGACAGTTCCTTCTCTAAATGACTAAAACAAAACATTTTGTGTACACAGTACGTACCCACAGCTGTTACTAAATATGGGTCACATGTAACCTTCACTTTCTAAAATAAAATTAAAGAAAGCAATAATATTCGAAATATCTAAAATTGTAATGAGGGTTCTTTACAGAATTATACCAGTTAAGTAAATAATCTGTCTTTAAATTGTTTCCTTTTACTGGAGTTACAAACAAAACCTCTAACTAGCTGTTTATGTTGCGCGTTTTTTTTCTTATGTTTAATTTTATCATTCACATGTCTTCATGCAGATTTATTAGTGTTGCCTTTTAACATTTTATTTTTCATTTATAGAAATTCCCATTAACCTACTAAGATGGTTTGTTAAGATTTTACACCCATTTCATTTTATTCATTCCGTCTTCTCTAAATGATTCGCGTGCCATATGACCATTAATGTCTTTTGTTGTATATGCGCTGCCACAATGCAACAACAAAATGTGACAGCGGCACATATAGAAATCTCGGCTTACCGCACACACACAACATAAAATTATGTGTACTCTCATAGCATTTGTTTTATTTGTTTTAGATAAAAGAATAATATTACAAGCTAAGTGCCAATATTAAAATGTAATTATTCTTTACAATTGGTCTTGTACTATAAAGAGCGTATTAATAGAATATGCTCAAGGCAGCAATTATGTTTAGACGTCAATTTGCCCTCGTCTTGGAAATGTAGCGTACATTTATGTATATGTTTCGTGCGATCAACAAGTACTCGTTAAATAAGTATTATCCTAATTCTAACTATTTGGAGATTGGTGAAAGTTCGATTCATATTAGGAACATATTTGATTTTAACCAAGGTTATGAAAGGAATTACCGCGATAATTTAAATTATAATTTATTTGAAAACACAAATTTACACTAACTCCCAACCAGTGTTGTACCGTTTTGTCTAAACCGCGTAATTAATTAATATTCTACATGTGTCGACAATGTATGTAAACAATTTAAAAATTGGTGTCGACAATGTAGAGAATGTAGAAAATTATGGTTTTGATTACAATCGACCAAATTTTATAATTTCTTAATGGAATCATTTTAAGCTGGAGAGTTTGCAGTGTTGCTTATTATTATTTTCGATGGGTGCCAAATTTAAGTCACAATAGTGCTAGATTGGCTGTGTATCAATAGTCGGGTAAAAGACAATTTTAAGTGAGTTTTTCGGAAATTCAATAATTTTTGAAAAAATCTATGGTAAACTGATCAAAAAAATCTGTAATAAAATCGATTTTAACCGTAGTATTCGATTTTCCCGACTAGTGTTGTGCGTATACGCGTAATTCAGAATTGTCTACATGCTGGTGTAGAAAATTGTGTAGAGAATGACAAATAGTTTTTGTTGTTTGAACTTCGGTCTGTCAAGGTCAAGCTATTTAAATCCTGATAAAAATAATAAAAAATGGCCCTTGTCCAAAACCAATTTTCTCGAGGTTCGAAGGTTCCTGATCAAAAAATTCCAAAAAAACTATCCTTTCTCTGGATGGATGAATGAACGGATGTCTGTACCAGTGTTGTGTCGTATTGTCTACACAGCGTAGATAATTAATATTCTACATGTGTAAAGAATGTATGTAAACAATTAAAAAAATGTCGCCGACAATGTAGAAAATGTAGACAATGTCGAAAATTATTGTTTCTATTAGAAATCAACATAGTTCTATGATTTATTTGTTAATACAACCATTTCGGCTTCATTAGGCTACATTTCTAACTCACATTTGAAAAATTTCAACTTAAGTTTTTATATATGGCAATGACCTGCGAATGGGGATTGGAATCGAGATATGTTTGTATTGGTGCACAACAAATTAACATAAAAAGAAAAACAAAAATTTCTACTAAAAAATTCTTCACAAAATGACCCAAGAAAAATTTCCTAATTCTTCATTGGTTTTGTAAACATTTTTCATGTTGTATATTATTCTATACCAAAGTATTAACTTGTCACCAGCGCTAAATTGGTGGATTTGTGAACTAAAGTGCTGGTAGTAAATTTGTTACTTTTCCAAAACATTTAAACCACGATTGTTTTATACGTCACATGATTTTATTGGAACGAACTAAATGTAACTGTTTCCAGTGTCACAACGGTAGTTTTGAGTACAAGCGTGCTTCAATTTATTTTGGAACATTCTTCAAAACCTTTCAATGATATGAGATACGTTTATATGCGTAACCAAAGAAACAATTTGCTACCAGCGCCAAAACTCTGAATTTGAGAAGTAAAAAATATTTGCCTTCGTCCAAAATCTAAAAACGATAAGAATGCGGCTTATAAATGTACATCATATCAGAATGCGAAAAAAATTATTTGTAATCAGCGTCACAATGGTATTTAGTAGTATTAATCAGATAATTTGTGACATTATTCAAGACTTTTTCATTGATATGTCACGCTTTTTATAATAAATCAATTATTCGCTCCCAGCGCCAAAACGGTGGATTTATCAACTAAATGGCTAATACAAAAATTGTATTTTTTTTCAACACCATTCAAATGATATGCTACATGATTATATGGGAATGAGTAAAAATTGTAACTGCTTCTAGCGCTACAACTGTAGTTTAAATACTAAGGTGCTTCAGAAAATTTTACGGTATTCTTCAAGACTGCTTCAATGATCTACGATACGTAATATTATATGTTATTTTTATATATGTATGAATAATTAGCTACCAGCGCCAAAACATGAAGTGGAATAATAAAAGTTATAATTTCCAGCGCCACAACGGTAGTTTTTAGTACTAAGATTAACGGGTGTTTAAGGCATTCTTCAAGGCTTTTTCAAAGACATACGATAAGTACATATTTTATGATAATCGAAAAATTGAAAGAAATTGTTAGATTAGTACAAAGGAAAAATGTAAAGCAATGTCGTGGTATTGGGTGATTTCCTATGTCAGATACCGACCCCCTTGAGGGGGTGATCCTACAACTTTTCATTGCACCGAATTAAAAATAAAAGAAGATTGCCGAAAAAAAATCGAATCGCGTAAGCCGTTCTTGTTCCTGAAGAATAAGGAAATTTTTCTTGGGTTATTTTGTGAAGAATTTTTTAGTGGAAATTTTCGTATTTCTTTTTATGTTAATTTTCCGGGTTTGTGCACCAATACAAACATATATCGATTCCAATTTCCATTCGCAAATTGAAAATTTGTTGGTTTACAATTCTGTTGAATAATATTAATTGAAAGTATTATCAAATGTTTGGATTAATATGATTAGTTCTCGCGTATTTGCTGAATTTGGATCAAAAATTATTTCTCGTATATCACTTGGTAAACGCCGTAGAATCAGTAGCTCTAGCTAGAATCACTAGCACATCGGTAAATAAGCATACACCGGTAGTTTGCCTAATTTTAATCTCAAAGGTGTTTAACCCCTGGTTTAATATATCTATGGTATACACACAGTAGTCGATGTAATCCACTTCGAGTAATTAGTCAAGGAGCTCGGAAAATCGAAATACCCTCAAAACATTTTATTGTATCCAGCAATTATAAAATGCAATTCTAGTCGGAATCGATTTCATCAAGATATATTTTAACGAGACCAAAGAAAATGTGGTTACGTATCAGCTCCATCGATAATCATAATGTCGAATGAGGCATCTAAAAGCAATTATTTATGCAAAGTCAAAATCCTATCAAAATGATACTGTAGCAACCTTCATTACCCAAGTTTAACATCTATTTCTTAAGCAAAAGGGTGGCAAACGCATATGGCTGCCACACGAATTGGTTGTGTATACAATCAAATATTTGTGTAAAAAATATTGGGGTATTTGAGTGATTTTGCCGAAATTAAATTTGTGTGTGATTGCCGTTATTATCCATTCATGAATTTGTGCTTCAACATTTTATGGCGTGGTAATGATTTTGTTCATTAAAGTACCATGACTCAAAGCAGTTTATTTTGACAGCTCTTTATTTGGTTTAAAAGTATAACGTGTATATAGCCCTACATTTTATAACATAGGTTTTTACCTTTTTTAGAATATTTCTAAAGTTGTACTGAGCCAGCTAAATTACATCCAAGAAATATCCATTTTTCTTATGATACCGTTTTCGAGCAACACATATTATAAACATAGGAGTACGTCATTGCCACACATAAACACTTAAGTTGAAATTTTTCAAATGTGAGTTAGAAATGAAGCTCCATGAAGCCGAAATGGTTCAATTAACAAAAAATCATAGAACTATGTTGATTTCTAACAGAAACAATAATTTTCGACATTGTCTACGTTTTCTACATTGTCGACCCCATTTTTTTAATTTGCTACATACATTCTTTACACATATAGAATATTAATTATCTACGCCGTGTAGACAATACGGCACAACACTACTAGAAATACTCTGGTAAGCAGCCATTGACTAAAATAATGCTAAATAACTGTTCGACTAATATTTTAATGAATGAAAGTTTGCTAACACGGCTACTCCACCTGTTATTAATTGTTGGCGTTCGATGAAGAACACCATTTGTGATTTTAGAAATTGTTTTAATGATTTAAAAAAAAAAATTTCACAAATTTGATTAAAATTCTATTGAAAAATTCAAATAAATTTTATTTGGATTGTTGAAAAAGTAGAGAAAATCCCGTAACAATGAAGCATCACATGGAATACTAACAAACCGTACGAAATAATTGAAGTCGACATTTTGAAAAGTAAAAAATGTCAAAATTCCGACTGTTCGAATTTTGATTTTATAACTTTATGTCAATAGAAGATGAAAAGCGTGTATAGCATTTTAGATACGAGATGCAAACACAAATGCTTCTATTACCTCCATCTAATGTTCATCTGTAAAAGACAGAATCACAAACTTTGTATAGCTTAATTTTTTTTTAAATTTTCAATCCAGTTTGCACCCTAGAGTATAAAATACTTTTACGTACGCTGTTCATTAGTCATTGAGCGCTTTCAAGTCCTTAAACTGTTCGCAACATGTTCGGTAACTTTACAACCACATTTATGAACACTTCAAATTTTATGAAATTTTGAGATCAATAATTGATAGCAATAATTTCGTTATTCGTGATGCCAAGAATTTGCAGACGTGAAACCATACATTGTAATCAGTTCAAAAAACAGCCTCTCAACGACTAGATAATCTAGAATCACAATCCAAGAATGACGTTATGATTTTTAATGAAAGTATTTATTGGTACACAGAAGGAATCTGTGGTTAATTTGAAATTTTTCCCCAGAACCTATCAAGTACATATTGAGGCGTCTGAAATCTTCCGTTCATATTTTAAAACGAAAATATGTATTGTCTTGCATACTACTAAGATAAAATTGAAAGGAAACCGTTTTTTACGTCTTAGGAATCTTAAATTGCTTAAATAATTGAAAAATAATAATTTTAAAGTTAAGTAACTAAATTAAAAAATTTTTATGTAATGTAGAATTTTTGAAAGTGCTAAAATTAGTGCCAAAAATTTTCGAATAGTGCCAGATTGCACTTGGGTGCAAAACTGATTTATTGGTGCTAAAAATAATACGAAATTGCTAGATATAGCACAAGAAGTGCTAACTTGGCAACATTGGAGCTTTGCCCTTATCCTATATTTGAAAATTTTAACCTTAAGTTTCATATTACAGTTCAGTTGTGTTAGTACATTTTCAAGATTGTATTAAAACAGGAAGCGTCATGCATCCGTGTCAGTTAATTTGTAAAATATAGAATACTCCGAATACAGAGCTGTCAAAATGTTTATGAACTACAATGAAAATTTAATGTATTATCGTACAAGTGGATCGGTTCATAAAATCATAAATGTCTAATAAACGCGAAAACTCGATCGAAAATTTATTAGTTATTTCAGAAAATTTAATTCCACTAAAAAACGGAAAATAAGAGATTGTGCTACTCGCCACAAGTGGCAGCACTATCACAAAAGAGAATTTTATTAATTTCGTATTTCTCTTTTTTCACAAAATAAAACATCCCAACGGAATAAAATATTAAAAGTGATCCTTAAAATTATAAATTGAATGATCTCCGAAGTAGAGAAAGGAACTTAGTATATGAAATCTTGAAGTTTAAATATTCCGTCTTTCCGCCATTTCTTAACGATGAAATTTAAATAGTACTATTGGTTAGGGATTACAAATGAGTTTTGAACAAAATTCTAGGATCTGTTCATGCTGGACTAAACTTGGCCATTTCGTAACCGTTCTTTATGAAATTTGATTTTTGATTGAAATATAAATTTTAGCTGAAAATATGGTATCTGTACATTCCAAACGATTATAATGGATTTTGAGATGAAGAGAACGCGGTTATTTGCATCGCATACAGGAATGATTCGGACAACATTTATTGATTATAATTTTCAACGTAATTTTTAATTGATTATAATTTTAGTTAATTAAATTTTACTTAATCCCTAACCAATACTACTATACAAATTTCATCGTAATTTGTTAAGAAATGGCGGAAAGACGGAATATTGTTAAATTACTAGATTTCATGTACCGAGTTCCTTTACCTACTTCGGAAATCATTCAATTTATCATTTTAAGGATCACTTTTAATATTTTATTCCGTTGGGATGTTTTATTTTGTGAAAAAAGAGAAATACGAAATGAATAATAATTGCCGCTGGTAATTATATAATAAAATAAATACTCTTTTGTGATAGTGCTGCCACTTGTGGCGAGTAGCCTAATATCTTATTTTCTGCTGGCAAATTTCGAATATCTTATACAGCACCGACAATCGTCGACTTAGTATCAATTGATAAATCTCTGACTCATATGTAAATATTAACATTGTTAACTAGGAGAAATTGAATATCACCGTCGAACGGGTTATGGTGGTGGGCGCTACGTTTTAATAAAATATGCGCACAGCCGCATCGTGTGGCCATCATATTTGTACGAATATTTTAAATGAAAATTACTAAATTGTGGCATCGCTGAAATAAATTTAATTTCTCTGATAAAATCAAATAAAGAGTCATAGTTTGGTCAGCAATATCATCAAAAGCACCCTTTCCACTTTGTGTAGTAAACGGGATAATGAACGTGATTCAACATTTAACTGTTCTGCAATCACAACTGGTACCGACTATTGATTGATTGATTCTGAATGTACGACCAAGTTCTTACACAGGAGCTCCCGGATGACGCCGGGTCTACCGTATACTCTTTTTTACATATAACAAAACCGAAGGATTGGATAGGTTAACTAATTGGGACAGAATCGGCCCGGTTACAGACACCTAGGTATAGCCGATAGTTAGTAACACAAAGACAACACAATACTAAACTACTAGGGGAAGGTTAAAGGTTTATTAGGTTAAATGGTGAACGATGGTATTGGTTATCAATAATTGCTTCTTAAATTCAGCAACCTAAGGAAAAATATTATTATTTTATATGTATCTGGAAATTTTCTAAGATTTTATTTTATATTAATATTTTCGGCTTCCTAAACAAAACTGATTGATTGAATCGGCCCGTTATATACACCTAGATAAAGTCAACAGTTAGTAACACAATGAAAATAAAATTATATTCTACACAATCAGCAATTAAAAATACAAAGAAATATTATTTCACTAGCATCTGCAGGATTCCTGAAATATAATACTAAATTAATATGTTCCTGCTACCTAAATCATATACAAATTTATTAATTTAATTCTCTCCTCCTGCAATTTGACAACTTACAATAGAATTTCCTGAAACCATAGTTAATTGATTATTTAGGACAATATACGATATAACAAAATTATACTTGAATAAAATAAATGTAATATAATGATTAGTATTAACTAAATTAATTTGGTTCTCTTAAAACAAATAAAATAAATCGGATCCAAATCTTGGAGTATCAAAGTAGGAAAGGCACGCACGGCCTCCCTAACTTCTAAGTCTGTTGATAAATCCATCAATTATTTATAAAAAATATTTATGAAAGTCACTTGTCCTTGCCATCCCTAATCTAATACAAATATGTTTATTTATAAAAATAGAAAATGACCAAACGAAAACTGGTTCCAAAAACAGCTAATCTGGAATCTGTAAGGTAATGTATTAATATTGAATGTTTTTCACAGCTTTAGAATCCCCAATACCTCAACAAATTAAACCAAAATTAAATAAAACTATTAAAGTAATCAGGAATCTGTAAGATGACAGATTTCATAATAAGTAGCTAGCACATCTGTAGGATCCATGATAATCAATTAACCCAATCAATTATTCAATGCTTTAATTATAAAATAAATGACTCAGAAAATATTAAAATAAGACATTAAAAATTAATCTACGATAGTTAACTATATACAATCTATTTACAACAGCATTACATAAATTATAAATCATATAATCGACATACAGCGATAATTATTTATCCAACCTAGAACAAGCTAACCACAACCTTTACCAATTTACAGTCTTCCGAATAACCTAGAAAATAATTTAATTAAAAAGTGCATGATTCCGAAAAACTATCTAAGTACAGCAAATTTGACTGCATTGCAAATTTACTCCGTAGCTTCCAAGCTATCTGTAGTTTCAAAAATTCAAATATTCGCTGAAATAGTAATCCCAATAGCCATTATGATTCCAAACTCCTCTAGTTTAAACAAGTTAATTAAAAATTTTATTGTATCCATTTAAAATTTATATTTCGAACATAAAACTAATTATACTAAAACTAATTAATACTCTAATGCAATGAGTATGAGTATGATGGGGGTCGCCATTTGTCCAAATGAAATTCCCTGAATCTAGAGATTATGCAAATAAAATCAATAACTGTAAACTAAAATAATAGAACTGCTTTCTAAAATAACATTAGCAAATCTAGATTAAATACTTCCGAAAAATTATAATTTTAAAGTTAAACCAACAATTTCAAATCAATCACAGCCGCCTACCTATACATGTCCTAAGCCAGAGTTCCAAAATTCGTTAAGTTATTATTATCACGTTTAAAATAAGAATAATAAGGAATTTAAGAATTTTATTTTTAATTTTACACTGAATCCTAAAATTCAAATTAATAAATTATTAATTTATATTTCTACAAGAATCTATATATATGAAACAATCACAACAGGTACCGACTATGAATGAAAATTCAATTCCGTGCCCTACGACGGAAAACTCACCGACTATTTAAGGACCAACGGCATCCAAATTCTTGATTGCAAAGAAAAAGTAGCATAGAAGTGCCCGCGCACCAAATCAGAATTGATCTGGGAAAGAAAGTCTTGGAAAATGACGCCGATCTACTCACCAAAGCCAAAGATGCAATAAGTGGAACGCCCCATAGAATACAATTATTAAAAAATGCTGAAGGAATATTCACCAAGTATTAATAAATATTGTTATCATAAAATATTTTTTTTATTTGAAAAATTCCCTTTTTAAAGCAATAATTTTCCAAATACCTAAATTGATAATAATTTGGCCACATCTGTATATCTGAACAGAGAATTTGTTGAGCTACACCGAAAATGAAAAAAGAATGTTATGACATTCGATTGTCAAAGTGATTTGACATATATTCGTTAAATAAAAAAAATCAGAAAAACAATGAAATCCCTCGTCAAAATTGCTACATTCCATTTTTCTTAAAATTGGATTGGGTTATATTTTTTGAATAATTAAACTAGTTAGGTAAAATAGAAATGTTACTCCTTTGCATTGTAGTATTATGCAATATGTGGCTCCGAAGTTTGTTAATGTTGAAAACAGATAAATTTGCGATTAAACGTTGAAAATGATTTGGGATGTCTTCTCTTCAATTATTTTAAGCGTAATAATCTCACTTATTTATTTTGTAAAAATTGCATTTTAACTTCCTAAATATTGAAAAATTTCATTTTGTATTACTGATTGCAATAAGGTGGTTACCAACGGCCTTACAAACATCCGAAATACAATTGCTTGCAGAAATCATAGAGTAAAAGTAAACGGTTAAATTTATAGAAAATGTAATTTGTTTTTCCAATAAAAAATAATATAAACGTCAAAGTACTTTAAAAACAACGTTACAAGTTTCAGATTCCTAAGAAAAGTTATGCTGGCCACTGGCACTGAAAAAATAATAAAACAAACATCAAAAAATAAATATTTTATACTGTCTACATACTCTACCAATTATCGACATTTTCTACGCAAAAATCAATTGCCTATGTTAAATACGTGTAGACACACAACACTGCTCCCTAGTTGAGGAGTATCTGAATTGTACTTATAAAAATTTAGAAATACTTGCGGTACGTAACAAGCCACCAGTGTTGTGTATTTACGCGTAAAAAATAATTTATTTACATTTTTTACGTAAATAATGATTAATTACCGTAAAAAGTTAGTACACACACACATAGTGAGAATTTCCAGAAGTTTTTATTTGGTGATATAATTCGCGAAATCGAAGTTCTTATGTTGTACCATAGACACAAAGCACGAGTTGAATTTTTCTAGTTTGGTCGTTGCAACCTGATGAGTGAACCAACTTTTTATAAGTACGAAACCAAGCTGCCAAGAATAAACTTAAGGACGTTCTCAGTTTTGTAAGGGGTGTGTATCTTTACACAAGTACCCTGGGGTTAAAAATGGGTGGGAGTGTATTTTTCTACTTTTTGTGGTAGATATATTGTGAGTAAATGGCTCCTTTGTTTTGTCTGATTAGAAAAGTCGTAAACATTATAAATGTCATTAAAAATAATATTTTGTCTGAAGAGCCGAAATTTTTTTAAATAAAATAAAATCGTTGATCAGCGGAGTTCCGTAAAATCCATAATTATAAAAAATTATTAGCATTTTATGACTAATTCGGCGATTTACCATTTGATCAAAAAATAAATAAATGAAACTTGAAACATTCGATGCGCTCGACTTCAAAACAGAAAACACCGCCATATCACAATCCAAAGATCTAGAATAGTAAATTAAATTTTCATTGTCACTTAATAAAGTCTATAGATATTGCATTTCGTATATATGTAATAAATACAGCATATTATAATTTATGTAGATGCTAATCAAAATGTGTTTCGATTAAATATAAAAATAGTAATTACAAAATACATAATAAAACGATGGTTTTGTAATAATAATTTTATTTTGTAGATCGTATATTTCTATATAAAATATAAAATATCAGATGACATTCAACAATAAATTATTGAAACATAAATTGAAATGAAATGCGAAATGTAAAATTTTTTTTTATGTTAATATGAGTATTCGAAAAATCGTCCTTGTTCATATTTTCAGACACATAAACTATGTATCGGTGTTTTCGATTCAAGTTCAAATCCGTCTTTTATGTCGATGAACTTGTACACGGAAAAGTCAATTTTGTTGTTAATTTTGAAGTTTGTTCTTTTCTAGATTATTGGGGTGGTCTTATTGGTATTAAAACTTTTATTTACTCTCGCAGATTTCAATTCAATCAAATTCGTCCTACGTTACTTGTATTTCCTGATTCGTGTGACAACTTCATTCTCATTTTCGATTTGTTCGAGCTCAGTTCTGATTTTCCTTGTTATATGGATTTCTTAGCGGTTGGAAATTCCAAATGTGCAGTCTGGCAATTGGAAAGCATAATTTCGTTTTACAGAAAGTAACCAGAATTAATAAAGAAAGAGAAACAATTAACTATTTTCGAACGCTTATGTGTGTATATGTAGGTTGAAGGTATGCTTGGCTAAGTGATAGCGGTACGTTTCTTTTGAAAGGTATATAGTTAGACAAACTTTTTCGATAAAATATCAAAACCTTCTACCTGAATGATATACGGCTTTAGTTTTATTATTAAGTTCTGTTTTTGATTATCCCAGAAAATGCTTAATGACGCGACCATTAACAACAGTCAGTAGAATCCAGAAGAACCGCAGATGGCAGATTCCTTCTGTAGTAGAAATACGTTGGCTTATACCAGAAAGTCTAGTTAATTATTTATATTTGGTACAGAAAGTCTGTTTAAAAAGGATATTCGGAAAGACAAAGCATATTAAACCAAACGGGACCATTATAACACCAAATCTGTAAAGGAGTCGCCTAAGAGGCCTATTCGCATTCTTCTAAGAGGTGTTGTCTGATTTAATGCATTGAAATTTTGGTTTGTAACAAATGATTGTTTGTGTCGCCTTTGACATGTTTGTGTGTGTAATCATCTTGGCATGACTCAGTATTAATGCCAAGTTTTGTTCTTTCTTAATAATATTCTTGGACTTTAGTATTTTATTGATTGTATAGTTTATCCATATGGTGGCCTCTAACCAAGCGTTTAAAATTCTGCTCTACATGTCCATATGTAATTCGGAAACATTGAGCGGAACTAATTTTGTTTCGGGGTGATTGAAATTTTTTATCGTGATGCTTGTCGAAGGAACGGACAATGTTATAAGCAGTGTTGTGCGTCTACGAGAATTTCAGAATTGTCTACAAGTTGGTGTCGAAAATAGCATATTAAATTTACTTTTGCGTAGACAATGTCGAACATTGGTAGAATATGTAGATAATTCGTAGACAATGTAGATTATTGTTTTTTGTTGTTTTCCCAATTGGGGTTTTCAGAACAGATGAGATTAGTACATTTTAAATAATTCAACATGTGTCGTTTTCATTTTTTTGATTTATCGTTAAAGCTACATATTACATAGGTATAGTATTACTGCACACAATTCCAAATTACATGGCCATTTCTTTCCGCAAGAATAATCATTTCGAAAAATTCGAACTCACTGACACCCAGTTCCAACATTTAGTAGAATATAGCAATTACAGCTGTTAAATTATTCAGTCGGTTTAAATTTACCTGTAATTTCGGCATTTTTTTATTCGAGTCATTCGCCAAATGTTTTGGTTATAATAATGTGGCGCTACACATCATTTGCATTCGACATCGAGCACTATACGTAATAATGAGGGTACTTGTTACTGGGATAATTTTTTTTAATTTTAGTTGGGTACAAGTTTCTTCTCTAGGTGTAGGAAGCGTTGAAATGCTTGTGATTTCGAACTTATTAATTGGTCTAGTTGTTCACGGTTATGGGCCGGTGTACCACGTACCTTTCTTTTAGGGCCCGCCTCGGGGTTTTTCGAAAACGTAAATCATATTAATAAGTTTCTTCGTCTCACTATTCTCCTTCACTATTGGATAAGTGATATCCATTTGGGTTGGAACGGAAAGCATATACAGTCAAAATCGGTGTTGATAGTGTTTGGCTTGCTCTTTGATATATGATCACTTATGAAATCATCGTAAACATTAGGCCTCACTAAAATATCAATAGGGCAGGCGATTCGAACCGTGGGTCAGCCAGGTCTAACTGACTGCATTTGTGATTAAATCAAGTCAATCACAAATTTTGTTCGTTTTCGCATGAATTGACGATTCGAAACCCCCATCGTAGGTTTTGGAAACATGTTTGCTTCAATTTCTAACGGCGGGGGTGTTGCGAGGAATTCTAGTTTGCGTCGAGTGTCTCTTTATGTTTTTGCTGAATTATTTGTTGTTAGATGGTTTCTTGAGTATTGTGATCAAATTGTGGCTGACGAACATATACATTTTTGGTTGTACGATTAAAGTATGTAAGCTATTTATTAGATGAAATATTTTTTAAGACAACATGCGCTTGACAAAAGTTGTCATTGCAGCATGAGATCCGTTTTAAATGATAATCTGTTTCAAACCATTACCTGTGGGCTCCATTCTTGTACAGAACCTTACCGTAGTACACCAGGCCTGATCCAATTTTATGCAACCATCGCTCCGGTTGCTATAACATATTGCTCCAGTAGGGTGGGTAGTCCGGTCGATGTACTTGTTTCCCGCAGCTGTTTCAAGGTTTTAATGAATGTTGGTCTAAGAAGTATGTGGGTATATGCATACTGTACAAAATACATGTACTTTGTTTATCAGAATGGTGCGATATAAAAAGGATCCTTCACTTTTTTGTATTGACAAAATATATGGAGGTAACGCTAGAGGGAAACATGTTTTGAATCAATGAAATTACGAGAAGCTTACCCATTTCTTAGATGAAAGTGTGTCGACGAAGCATTAATTTATCATTAGTCAGATTATGTTTTCTTATGTAAATTATATAAAAGGCCAAAGCTGAAATCTTAATAGTATTGTGGCTGCAATTCGCTTTCTGTTTTGATCTCAATCTATAACGTGGAAAATACTCCAAAAAATAATACTGTAAGCCGTATGCAAATCAATGTTTAAACTTTCAATTGTAAAATAGGAGCGGAAAATCGATAAATAATTGTCCTGTATCCAGAGCTTCTCCATAGAAATTAATCATTTCAGTTCTAATCGCATTCAAATTATATCTTTAAAGAGAATAAATAAAATGCCGGCACCTATTGTATTTGCATGGGCTTTATCGATAGTCATAACGCTGTATGAGGTTAATTGAAGCGATAAAAGAAATTCTCTTTGTAATGTGCCAAACGTCTTGTACACCTTCGAAACGTATACTGTATACATGTTAACTGCCAAGCTTAAAGTCGATTTTTCGTACAATACGGATGGCGGCCACACGACAAGGTTATGAACAACCGATTAGTTTTCATTTTAGGTTTCATTTTACCAGATTAAATTAGTATTAGCATTATGTGTAAGCTTTGATTAATCTTTCCTTGGAGGGAAGAATTTTTATAAGGTAATCAAATACCATTTTTGTCTGATCAACTGAGGTTTACATTTGGCCGAAAAATTCATCAACTTATCAATCGACGATTAGGTTTCCTGTTTCTTTTTGACTGTGTAGTTATATTTCCTGAAATATCCAGGGAGTCTTCTATCAAAATTTCACATATATTAGGATTAGCATTTTATGGCGTGGTAAGAATATCATTGTAATGTATTGATATTTGGATGGCTTTGTCTTTAGTTTAAAAATTAAACTAGACCTTTGCATACAGCTCTTTTTAACACAGGTATCTGTATTGTGTTTTTTTCGGTAGGTATTTTTTTCGGTACTAAAACAGCTAAAATACATTGCAATAAAAACAATTTCGATTATTTCGTTTTTCGAGTATAGTGACATATTTTATTTACATACATATATCGCTGAGCAGTACCACACCAAAACTTCAACAAAGGGTCCAAATCTGGAGTAAGAAAGAAGCTTTCCGTCTTAAAATGGCTTCATTAAACACCTGAGCTCTAAACTATTTGCTGACTGCTAACAGAAATAATAATTTTTGACATTGTCTACACGTTTAGAATATTAACAAACGCCGTGCAAAATTGTCACAGGTGCGTTCATATCTTCGCTACTTTACTGATTTTTGAAATCCGTTGTTATCTGTTGCATTTCCTCGTACAAAAAATCTTTCTGTTGGCCAAGTTGCGATAAGAGGAACGATGTGTAGTGTAATATCTCGCATTTTTAAACGTCAATACCAATCGATTTAAATTGACCGATCAAGCCTCGTGAACCTATTCCATTATGTTGTATTTTACCGAAAAGTAAACAGTTATGTCGATTGGCTAAACCGAAGAAACATACCGAAAAAAGATTTTGCTTACACAAAAAGAGGAAATACTGAACCACTTCGACTGGATCGGTTCTTTCGAATTTTTTAGCCAACATCGCATGGGTGGTGTCGGTGTGTTAATATCGGCTGATACTAAATTATAAAAAAACAAAATGTATATGGAATTGTTCAACATCATTGGTTCGATCAAAGCCAATGCAATGTGAAGAATATTTACACGATACTTTTCATAACGAGATAGAAATTCGATTGCCGCCTCAAATTATCCAATCAATATTAAAATTTGAAAATACGCCATTGGTTTCCCGGGTGTATTAAAATATTCTCGCCATACGTCTCCAAAGTCATTGGCTGCAGACCATAATACGTTACACTTTCAATATTATCCGATGAACGGATGAGCGAGCAATATTTGTGCTTTATCGGGATAATGTTCGTTATTACCACCACATCCGATCACACATTACTCCGCATTGCGGTACGAATCGGTTCAATTCCGAATTTGTCGTTTATATTGAATTATAATTCGTATTCCTTATTACGAAGTTGCAGTCGATTAGTATAGCCTGCCGGTAGTACAATGTACCGCTCAATCAGGACATAAACATCATACAAATGAAAGGCTCAATTTTCCCTTCAAATTGATGCGCCTACTAGTAGTTCCATGTTGTTCGTATTGTTACCGAGCGAAAAATCGAGTTTGTTGCCCTATAAATAAATTTAGCTCCCTCTCAATTAGAGTTGGGTGCATGTTAACTTACCGTTTTAAGTCCTGCTTTTGCATGTAGATAACACTAAGTCTGTCGCTTTTTGAATTTCACTTTATTCAATCTACTTTACGTCATTCTTGTCCTATTTTTAACAATTTTTGGTTTACAATTTTACAAGGCAATGACGTATATTGATACCTCTTAATATACGGCGTTACAATTAAAAAAATGTATGCTCCTTCATAAAATTCGAATTTTGGTGAATAATTGTTATTCAAGTGAATGAAATGGGAGTTTTGGTTGGCCTTCGAGGGACATTAACAAAGTATTTCTAGAACTAATAAGAAGAGTATAATCACGCTAAAAGCTAGTTTTTAAAATCCTAATTAAAATGACTTAAATATTAAATTTTATTTTCTCTTTACTTCCAGGTAATTACAACAGATTCCATATTTCTTCTTACTACAGCTATGTAGCTAAAGTCGTTACAGTAAGTTAATTTGTTTTTGTTTGGTTTTTTAAATTCCGAAAAATTTCGTTCATTCGCCGAATGTTCTTTCTAAAAGTTTCTGGGCCAATTGTGGTCCAAGCTTTAAGTCCGTGTATTATAGTTTTGATGCAAAGCTGCAGGATTTTGTATCCCTTAAAATCTAAGGTAGTGTATTTTGTACAGGTTTTCTGAACTAATCCTCTTTTTATTACTTTCGTTTACGTAGTAAAATAAAGTATAGTAATCATGAACAATTTTGATTGCAAAATTTTCCAAATGTACCATTCGTTATATCGCCGAAATCAAGCGCTGCAACCTTGGACGAATTGACTGATAGGAGTGAAACTTCATACTAAAGTCTTTCCATATATTGATAGATTCCAGTGATTTTTGACCGAAACCGGTTCACCGGAAGTGTCAGCTTCTATAGATGGTGTTTTGCCCATCTCCAAGAAATATTTTGAAAAGTAAATCATTTACGAGAAAAACGATTATAAACTAAAAGTATCTAAATTAAATTTGCAACAATATATCAGTCAAGATCAGTTTTCCAAAATTCAAGCAGGAACGACGATTTTTGACAAAAATGGATTTGCAACCAAAATTTGACTCTTGCACAGCCCATACGGATTGAGTTCGGGGTGTAACTTCATACTTAAGTTTTTTTATAATTTGGGAGATTTAAATGATGTTTGATGGTTGAAATCGGTCCACCGGAAATAAAAGCTTCCATAGGAGCTTTTTCGAAGTATGTTCAGTAGTATGTAGGATTTACGAAAAACGATTAAAAATCGGAAATGATGAGTTGTGATAAAAAAGACTTTGTTTCACACTACAGTCGATTGACTATTTGGAATAAAATTAAAAAACTTAAACATTTTTCATGAACTAGGAGATTCTTACGAAGTTTAGTGGACATTTTTCTACGTGGTAGTTTCTATATTAAATTTTTCTATTTTTAGAATGATTTGGAAAAGTATAGCATTTACGAAAACGACGAAATTCAAAGAAATTAAAAGACTAAATTTTTAACAAGGGTTGATCTTATTGGTTTGCACAAAATTAAAATGTAATTAAATTAGTCAACGAAGGCCTGATTTTTTGTAAAAATACAGGCAATTTTAGGTGATTAACAACATCTCTCAGAAGGTATTGATGTGTAGTTCAGTATTTTAGTGAGACAGCCGGCAGTTCGACCCAGAACGAGATTGGGTCGCACGAACGAATTGCTATACCCGGTTGAGATGTTCATACTATAGGTGTTTGACCGTCTAATACAAAAGACAGCAATCCTTTGTCACCGTTTTCAGATCTTGATTGTGCTTCTGTGTCACTGTTTGTTACATTGCTGGCTTTAGTGACCTGGGAATATACGATATAACTTCTGTTGTCGAAAATTTTTTGGCATTGTTGGCATTGGCGTTTACTCGAAATGCATTCGAAAAATGGGGGTCCACTAACGATGCAACCATCGCAGTGGTGCTTTGTTCATACGGGAATACATTTTTTGAGACCGAGTGCTTTAATTCTTGTAGTAAAGGGTGTTTTTTTAGAGGTTCACAATTTTAAATTAAAATAAAACAACGAAAAACATTTTGAATATCAGTGAAACCAGCTTTATTGGATAGATAATTTTAGACCATTAATGCATGAATATGATCTCGGACATGTGGCCGAAGGGCTGGCACGATCTCGGTGGCCAATTCACAGGACACCATCACGTGAAATTATTCTTTCATCAAATGTTTCTTTGAGTAAATTAATTGTATCCCGCGCTATGTAGTATGTGGCACCGTCTTGTTGGAACCACCTATTAACAAGATTTAAAGATACCGATCAATTGGGGTATAAAAAAGTGAGAAATCAACTATACCGTTCACCGTTGACTGTAACATTCGGCCCATCATCGTTTTTGAAGACATATGGACCAATGATTTCGCCGGCCCATAAAGCGCACCGAACAGTGATTTTCTCTGGTTGTAATGGTGTTTGGCAAATGTTTGGGGATTATCTTCACTTCAAATCCTACAATTCTGTTTATTAACGTACTCATTCAACCAAAGTGAGCTTCATCCTTGAACAAAATTTTGTTTGGAAAATCAACGTGAATATCAATTTCTGCTTCAGCCCATTGGCCGAATTGGTGACGTCTACGATGGTCGGATGACTTTAACTCCTACGCAAGTTGAATTTTGTAAGCACGTAAACTGAGATCTTTAGAAAAAATCTTCCATCAAGTGAATGGACTCATCTCCAGTTGCTGAGAACGACGTCGAATTGATTGATTTGGGACTTCTTCAATACTACGCTGTACAGCGACTCTCGCTTGTTCGGTACGCGCTGTTTGACATCTTACTGGATGCGCATTATCATTTAGAGTATACGTGGTGCGAATACGATCCATAGTTAACCGAATTACCCGCTTTGAGGGGCGATTACGACCGTAAAATGGACGTAATGCACGAACGATGAGTTTGGCGAACAGAACCATTACTTTGATAAACAATTTCAACAATTTGCAAGCGATGCTATGGCGTGAGTCTATTCATTATGAAATGGCAAATCAAACTAATGACAAAGAAAATATCAGCTGTCAAATCTGTCGAGCATCGGATGAACCTCTAAAAAATACCCTTACATATTTAAATCTTCGTATCATCTCTCGTTCACTTTTATATCTGGTACTTACTGATTAAATCACGCGTAGCTCTTTCATGTTTTTCTTTTTCTGTAAGCTTCGCAGCTTATCACTTGCTACTGTGCTAGAATTAAACAATTACTTATGGCTTTAATTCTTTTAATTAAATTTATTAACTTGGGATTCGTCGACTTTGACGAAAAACGTATTTTAATACTAAATTAAGCGTATGAGCGAAACACGGCATATATAGTCGTAACTTCCCAATAATTTCACATTTGACGATCTCTTCTAAAATAACATTTTTTAATTGTTCAGCCTCGTGGTTGCCTTCAATTTGTTGAGTTGATATAGCAGCTGATATTAGCTAATTGGCATATATCAAGTGACACGTTTTTATAAAACCATCAGTAACAGAGGAAGTCCAGGTGTCGGTAGTAAGCGCACAAAATCGAACATTTTGCAACATGGTTAATGCTTGTCGTTCGCCTTGATATAGGCATATGGTAGAAGCACATCACTTAAATGCGTGCGAGATTGTTGTGCCTACACACAATGCCTCTAAGTCTAATTTTTGCGTAAGTAATTTACACTAGTGCTAGTGACGTGGTACACTTCTTTAGAGATACAATATGTTTTAAAAGGGTTTGATTAAATTTATCCCACTCTGTTTTACATATTGTCCGCATGAGGTCAATCAGATTTACCACTTGTCCTGTACTCCTTTTTCCATATTCTTAAAATTTAGGTAAAAAATAATTAGATCACATGAATTATTTCCCACAAAAATGTTTATATTACCACTGTTGAAAAACTAAGCCTTAAATAATCTTATATGTTTTAAAGCATTATCTCGAGATAAAAATAAATACAACTACCGAACATTGAAAACTAAATTCACTTCCTACCATTGTTAATTACGAAACGAAAGAAAAAATTTCGATTATGAAATGTCAAATTGAAAACTAACCAAAATGTATAGGTACATTACGTACTGCCCTTTTAGCCAAAAAATGATGTGGCAAGAGTTTAAAAATCCATTCTCGTATTAAAAATATCGATGCCATGTTTACTTATTATCGATATTTTTAATATTTAGGAGACTATCGATAACATGGATATATCGATGATAGTTTCCCATCACTGCCGGAAGTGACAACTTCCATATGAGCTTTATCGTTTTTTGCAAATATTTTGGAAAGTATATCATTTACGATAAAAACGACAAAGAACTAAAAGATTCTAAATTAAATCTGGAACAATACCGGTCCAGATCAGGTTTTTAAAATTTAAGCGGAAATGACGATTTTTGACAAAAAAAATTTTTTTTAATAAAAATTTAGTCCCTGTTGATTGATCAAGATGAAACTTAATTTTTTTCTGTAAACTTTGAGATCCCAGGGAGTTTTGATCGAAATCGGTCACCGGAAGTGGCGTCTTTCATAGTAGTTTTTATATAAGTTCACATCAGTTTTTGAATTTTACCAGAAATTAAGAGTTTTGATAAAAAAAATATGAAAACTTAAACTTTCTCTATTATTATAGAAAATTTACTATTTGGGATATCTTAACAAAATTTGGTGGAACTCTGTGTACCGGAAGTGACGGCTTCAATGGGAGCTTTTTCAATTATAAAACTGACAATGAACTAGAAGATCTAAATAAATTTAAAGATTAAATTTTCAACCAACTTGGTTTGACCTGGTTGTTTTTCTAAAATTTAAGCAGCTCGTGTTTAAAGAAAGTCAGGTGTTGGCCACGACATATTCACCCCTCCAATTTTTTTTGATAGAAACGAAACTTATTTAGTGTACAACTTTCAACTTTTGCAACACCATAGCTGCCTCTGAGAAGTGAAATCAGTTTTTGGACGTAACTAAATGTCTCGAGCTTTTGGAAAAAAATACAACTTCTGAATAAGTGACCTGAATCAGAAAATATATTTGGCTTCCGCAGATCATCGATCGTTATCCATTCATTAGTCGAATCAATTTTCCTAACATCGCCATCTTCCTTTTTATTTGTTATTTGTATCACTACATGCAACAGTATATTGCACTGTTCAAATTCTGTTTCTTATTATATGACCTAAATCTAACTTTTGAGCGGTTACTTCAAAAATCGTATCATGTTGATTCAAAACTGAATAAATCAGTTATTAAGGGTAACCGCAAATATGTGTTAAGCCACGCAAACTTTATCGTGATTGTAAGCGTTTCAAAATCTGTAATAAGAACGACAACACGGAAGTTTTTACTACTAGGCCTTAACTAAAAGGTCATTTTTTTGTTTATTATAGATAAAGCATGTGGGGCTTACAAACTATAATAATCATTAGGGCGATAGTAATGAACTTTTTATTATTTTAATTAAATAACAACTCATTTAACCTATTTATAGCTGGTATAAATTTTAGTATTGCACAGTTTAGAATTGATTTAAAATAATTTTGAAACTACGAAGATAATCAGTTAAGTGAAGCCAACCTTAAATTTAGTTTAAATTATAATTGTATAAGCAACCGGATTTGCCTCGCTACAGTTGGTTCCGTATTTTACCGGGCAGCATCATTCAACATGAACCGTTATTATTTATGCTATTATATTCTGTCTTAAAATTTCATTATGCAACTTTCTTGAATAATTGTGTATAATGTCATTGTGCCATGTAAATGACCTTTCAGTAGTTTACCGAAAGGTGTACAACCGCTCTGTAAAAAAAAATTAACTCCATAACTAACCAACCATAACTAAATTCTTTAAGTTCTAACTCTGTTCGTGTATGTACGTACATATTTTATGCTTATCGATTTTCTAAATATTTACTTCACAAATAATAATTATGTTTTCATTATCAATTGTGTATTGGCTGCCAATAAATAAAAGTAACAACAACAAAAAAACTAAGTAATTACTGCAATAAAAGAAACATTGCGTTATTAATTTTACAAAAGGAAATTCATTTTTATTGTAAATTATTTATTGAAATGTAAACTACCGGATGTTAGAGAAATAAATGTTTGTAATAATTCGTTTTTGTCTGTCTAGTAAAAAAATAAAAAATAAAATAAAAACTGTCAAAAGTAACACATATTTTATGTCTACTTACGTATGGTTAATTAGTGTACTAGGAATATTAATTAAAAGTTTTTATTACGTTTTCTTTTAATTAACAGGAATAATGGTTTATGCTTGAATCAAACAGAGACCCCACATCATATAAATTCCGCACCTTTTGCATTGTACGTACGTATGTACAAAGTCACAAGTTCAAAAGTTCTTTAATATTATAAAGTTAGCAAAATGCAAAAAAAAATTATTTAATATTTTGTTAATAATTACATTCATTAGATGTTAGATTAAAGAATATGCAGATGACGTTATAAACTTTAATTAAAGTTCAACGATGAAATCATTCATTATTGTCACGCAATCTTCTCAAGCAGAAAGCGAGAAATAATATTACTTTGTATTTTAGAACAATAATGTAATGAATATTCTTTGTGGGATTTAGATAGATTGTTTGGTGTGAAGCATACAAAACAAGATATTCTAGGATTAGCAAAATAAAATATTTTTGTTAGTCGAGTTTGGTGGAAGGTTAAATTTAAAATCGCCAAATTTCACGATATTTATACGTAATATGATTCCGTTTGCGTTGCTATGCAAATTTACCGAAAAATACATCTAAATACAAAGGTGTGAATACAAGGTTAATGTTTGGTGTGTGTGTGTATAGTTGAATGAATTTTCAAAAGTCAAATGAATGTCCGCATAAAGTGCATGTCATCATCGATTTGTAATGTTGATGAAGTGAACTGAAGATTTATTTGGTTGATTAATGATGTTATAAGTATATTTTAGTTTTGACGAAAGATTGATCTGAAATTAAATGTCTTTCAGTTTTAGTTTTCTACTTCATGTATAATTTCGGTGTTAATACTCGTACCAACTAATTTAGTTTATAACTGGATCTATGGCAACCTCAATTAAACAGAGATAACTAATGATAACAAAGTACCTAAGCAATGAAGAAATAATTTTATTAATATTGAGTTGGACCTCAATACTACACAAAGATTTGGTAAAACGTTTCCGCATGATCATGCAAATTTAGTATGCCCTCGCACCGATGTCTCCATTTAAAAAACTATCGTTATTCTGCACAAAATTGAAGGATACGCTACTTGGCGAATGCTGAGGTGTATGACCAAAAACTATGTAGGTAAATTTTCCCAAAGTACCACAGTGGTGTATTGCATCATCAGTCTGAACAATCAGAACATTTATCATGCAGGTAAAAATTTTAAAGTAATAACTGCTTTTATTTGGTGGCGTCGAACTTCTTGATAACAATTGGTTAATAAACAGCTGCTCTATATACTCGTACATGATCGTTTTTATAGGGATTCCATTGAAAGCCCGAAACTCAAAATGAAATTCATGAAATACTGAAAAATATAAAAGTTAAAAACAAACTCCCGAAACAGTAAAATCCCGAATCAAGAAATACTGAATTTTGCGACGCACCATTCGGTACACGACCCTATTTTTATACGACGCAAAATTCGATTATGTAAAATATATACAAAAAATTTCATTATAAATTTAGTCTATCATTTAGTGATTAAATTATTTTTGAACCAATTAACATAGTTATAGGGAAATTTTTCGAAGCTACCATCTCCCAATTACACCAAGCTATTACCCCCTCGGCCATTACTATCATTACTCCTCTCTCGGTCATTACCGACCCCCCCTCCGGCATTACCTCCTGAATATTGATCCTCCGTATATTTTTCCGTCATTTGTAGACTATTTTATAAAAATGCTCAAATCGTCATGAAAGATCAAATGGGTATTTTCTATGCTATGCTGAGCAATTATGTAGAACATCTTTTTGGTTTAAAGTTTCGGGAAACTATCCGAATCAGAGCCGTCAGTTTTAAGACAATGTACAAGTCTATGAGGCGAAATATATTGTTCAAGAGTATTTTTTGATTTTGGGGCATCATTTGACGAGAAAATCTATCTTTAAACATACTCCCATCGACATGAAAAAACCGAGCGGCAATCAATGCGGGGTAATGATCGATGATATGTGATAACCATTTTTTATATCTGAGTTTTAAATATCGATTTCGGAAAATGTTTCCTTTCTTAGTTTATCATTACCTATAGGGTGGGCCATTGAAAAGTTTGTTTTTAAAAACGCTATAAAATGAGTATAACATATCGCCTGAAAAGTTACCGGTCTAATAAAGAAAACACAATTTTTTGAGGAAAAATACATTTTATTCATCAACATAATTTCCTTCTAGAGCGATACAATCAGTCCAACGCCTCTAACATTTTGATGTCTTTTTTGTAAAACGATTTACCTTTGTCTTCAAAATCAGCTTCAGTTTCGGCTTTTTGCCACATACCGTTTGAAGATAGAATTTAAAACTCATATGGGGGTTTCAATTTGTGGCACCATCTATGTTTCAGACCAAGAACTGTTCAGGTGATGTAATACATCTTTATTTTGTTGAAACTTTTTTGTTGTTGTGTAGATTGGAGTCTCCGATTTAAGAAAAAAACCTCAAAAACAATTTCGTGCATGTGACTCTCTTTAGTGACCTTACAGTAAGCCATCTTATGGGTTAAGTTTTTAAGAACTCTTTCGATTATTTCGACGCCTGTTTCGCGAATAACCGTCGCAGCGTTATTTTTTTTAGCTGTAATTGTCTCTGGGTTATCCGCGTCCAAAAGCGTCAAATCGCAGCGCGGCGGAGGCCAATTGACATCACGAAAACGGTTGATTATGCGATTGTCAAATTTGGCACGCAAGAGCTCGATTGTCTTTCGGTTTGTATGACATGTGGCGCCATCTTGTTGAACCCAAAGGTTTCTCACATTCATAGCGTCGATTTGAAGGCATAAAAAGTTGGTCAGCATCGCTCTTTTACGGTCACAATTGATGGTAATGGCGTTACCAGCAGCGTTTTCGAAGAAAATTGGCCAATTATGCCACCACTCCAAAATGTTCACCAAACTGTCACTCTTGGTAGATGCATTGGCTTCTATATTATTACGTGTGGCTGTTCCGAACTCCAAATGCGCTTCATCTACAAAGATGATTTTTCGATCAGAAGCGACTTCATTATGAACCTGGTATATGGCCCAGGCAGCGAACTGATATCGAAGCGGATGGTCATTTGTAGTCAACTGCTGAGTCATCTGGACCTTGTGGGCGAATAATCCGAGCTATTTGGGCATTATTCTTCTCAGGCTGGGGCGACTAATGGTCAGTTGCTGCGATCGATGTCGTGTTGAGGTCGCTGGATTCTGTTCTACAATATGTACCAAAGCGGTCCGAGCTCGGGGACTCCTTCTGTCAATTTTAGAATTCGCTCGGTTTCGGCTACACAACACTGACTTTCAAAATAAGTTTTTAATATTTCGAAATGCTCCTGCAGTAAAATCATGATAGTTTCGTGACGGTTCACTAAAGTTGAAGATGCACAAAAATGGCTCGATTACCATTTTACTTTGAAACCACCAAGTTTGGCAAGAGACCATTGATAGTAATGGCGAATATTTCGATAATTAATTTTTGTAACAATAATATTTTCAATAAAGTTAAATTTGACTAAAACAGCCGAGTTTCTATATACTTGCACACCTAATAGTATCACGAAATATTCATATACAACATTTCACGAAATTTTATTTTATTTCACCTCCGTGTAATTATTAGATTATATTTCTTAATTTATTTTAATTCGTTAGGGTGTGATTCTAGTTTCAGTTGGTATTTTAGACTGCATGATTTTATTGTCTTTTTAACTGTTTTGATGCCTAGGTCTCTATGGATGTTGCTGTTTCGAATATACCATGGGGCATTAGTAATGTTCTTTGTTTGTGTTCTTTGTACGATATCTATATTTGATGCACTAGTTGAGCCCCATAGTTGGATACCATATGCCCATATGGGGATTAGGATCGCTTTGTATAGTAGAATCTTGCAGTCTAGAGAGAATTTCGAGTTTCTTCCGATCGACCAGTACATGTTCGAACATTTTATTTTTAATTGATTGCGTTTTGCTTCAATGCGCTTTTTCCATGTCAATCTTCTATCGAGATGAAAACCGAGATGTTTGACATTTGTTTGTTTGTTGAGGAATTGTGATATTGTTTAATTTTACTGCTGAACATGTACGTTTTTTCAGTATGAATGTTACATGTGTTGATTTACACTCATTCGTTATTATCCGCCAAGTTTTTAACCAACTTCTATTTTGTGCAGATATTATTGTAATTCCCTCGATGCTGTTTGAGGTTTTTTGTCTGAAAACAATATAGCTGTGTCATCAGCAAAAGTTGGCAATATTTTGTATCACCTGGAACATCCTTTGAGCTAAGTAATTTTCAAGAATTGCATGAAATTGTCTAGGCAGAAGTTTTAATTTTGTAATTTAATCCTTCGTGCCATACTTTGTCGAAAGCTTGCGCAATATTCAAGAAAACTGCCGAGCAATATTTATTTTCTTCTAAGGCAAGGTTCTATTGTGCCGTGCACCACTCCAAATTGGTGATCTGGTATAATGCGAGCTTCAGATATAGGTATTAGTTCTTGTGTAGCATCTTTTCAAAACGCTTTGAAATTATCGGAAGTAGACTTATTGACCTGCACGACGAGACTTGGGTTTCGTCTTTACCTTAGGAATAATTTGAGATATTTTCCATTTTTGGAGAAAGTATCCACATCTCATAATCGAGTTAAAAAAGTATATGTTACATATTTTATGCATCTTAAGTGCTTGGTGCTTTCTTAGGGTTTATACTGTTTTTGTTAACCGTTTTGACGCATTTCCATTTTAAATTTACTGGATTTGAGTTCGACTCTTCCCTCGTATGTAGTAGTACGCAGTCATTATTTTGTTCGATTAAAGTGAACACTTTTTGTAGATGGTTAGAGGAAACGATAGCCTTTTCTAAGTCACTTATATTTTGTACTTCCTGTAGTGCTTCTCTCAGAGCCTTAATAACTCTATTTAGTTTTCATTTATGCAGAGGATCTTGGTGTAGCTGCCATAGCCGCCGAATTGCCCGGTTCTCTGTCAGTAACTTTTGAATGTTACTACTTGGGTACTTAGTGTTACTATTATTGATGAGTGATCTGATGATAAATCATGACAGTCATCGACTTGAGCACTGGTGCGTGCTATTCTTCGTACACAGAAATCTATTAAATCAGGAATTTTCTTTTTATATGTGGGCCAATATGTGGGATGTCCAGATGATTAATAATCTAGGTTTTTCTTTTTTAATGCTTCGTACAGTTGCTTGCCGTTGAGTGACATCAACAGAGCAAGGTTGGTATGGATTTTGTAGAAGAAGAATCCCCAGTTCAAATGCCAAAATCGTAGAGTCAATATTGGCATTTAAATGGTAGATTCTTCCTTTACAAACTCCATATCAACTTTCCTCTATTAATTAATATCTACTATATGTTTTTATGTGACTGTATTTAAAATTAAAGTTTAGCATTTTTTAACCGTTGGACTATTATTCTAATATTAAAAGCAAGAATGCTTAATTTTGTATTTTTGGATTAACCTTGCCTGTAATTTATTTGTCAATAAATAAATGTTGCGTGACATAAATTTCTGCGCTTTAACATTTTTTGGTTTTTTTGGTTCATAAATTTTTCGGGATGTTACTGCAAAATGTCGCAATATTCGTTTTGTAGTGTTTCCATCGCATTTCTTCGGGATCTTTTTCGGGCTAACGTTACAGACATTCTTGGACAGCGGTCTCTTTCGGATGTTGAATGAGAGCGATTCTAGTTTTAATAAATTTTTTATTCTAGTAGCTTCGTATTTCGAACAAATAGAACATAGTTAAGACTTGAAATTTTATTAACATTTTAAACTCTAACTTATAGTTAATCTATTATAGATCTGAATCCAACATATCACCGCCAACGTTTATAGTGCTGTGCAATCAAATCATTACAGTTTGACTGTCAGTACAATCTTTTTAAATTATTCCCATCTCAATGTAAATAAAATATGAAGAGGTGAAATTTCTAAAAATTGGGATAACTTCCCAAGGTTGGGAGATATCCGGATTTTTCCCACCTCTTTGGCGGTTGCTTTTGAACTGATGAGAATCAGGGATGATATTGGCAAGAAATCAAAAGTACTGAATCGATGAGGATCAGAGTACTGAATCAAACTTAAAAGTACTTTTTGCATCTTTATCGACAACACCAACATTTCAGTAACTTTACAAGCAAATTTCAAGGTATGGAATTAAATTTGATGTGACTCATATAAAATAACATTTTGTAGGAACCAAGTCACAATTATAGGCTGAAAATAGATGTGCATTATTATACGAGTATATGCATCCAAATTAGAATGACTAGTATATATGAAATGAATTACATGTATTCTGCACGGTCTACACGGTCATTAAATTTTTCTCTCAATAAATTGATTCTGTCATGAGATCTACGCCATGTTACACCATCTTGTTGAAACCACATATCGTTTAAGCCGAAATCATGTAATTCATGCCACAACAAATCAGTA
The DNA here is from genome assembly GCA_963691935.1 of Nephrotoma guestfalica. Lineage (NCBI taxonomy): Eukaryota > Metazoa > Arthropoda > Insecta > Diptera > Tipulidae > Nephrotoma > Nephrotoma guestfalica. The sequence continues at coordinate 223,764,799 of OY829913.1, read as the reverse complement.
ATCATGTAATTGTAGCTTTGTCCATTGACGGTAATTGCAATGCCATTTTCATTTTCCAAAAAATATGGTCCAATTACACCTCTAGACTATAAACCGCACCGCAAACTCTTAATTTTTATGGATACAAACGTGTTTCATGAACAGCATAAGGGTTTTTTTCTTCGCAAAATTATGCTTATTTACGAGGCCATTCTACCAGAAACGAGCTTGATCTCTGAAGATGATTCTTCCATGAAATAATGGATCTGTTTCAAGTTGCTATAAAGCCCAATCTGCAAAATTTCTACGCAATAAATAGTCATTTGGTTTAAGTCATTCCACATAAGAAAATCCAAGTTTCTTGTAAACGACGTCTAATTCTTCTTCTAATTCGTCTGCTCTCGATTTTCACCCACGCTTTCAGTCAGAACAGATCGGTGACGACATTTCAGGTTCCTGGGAACCATTATTTTAAATCCGAGTTTTGGCCTTAAAAATGATTCGGCCATTTACACATATGACCCCATAGCGGTAATCCTAACATACGGATGATCTTGGAATTTTATGGAATTTTATTTGAATCAATATCAAATTAGATCGGTTACGACACTTTAGGTTCCAGGGAACCATTCGTTTAAATCTAAAATTTACATTTTATTTAAAATGGGTCATCCCAGGATGCTTTAGCGCCAATCTCAACATATGGGTCGCCATGTGAATTTGATTTTTGATAGCTGATATGATGCCGAGTTGAAATCAGAAGAGATCGGTCACGATACTCGTGGTTCCCGGGAACCATTATTTTAAATCAATAATTCATACATAAACTGAATGGGCCATTCATATATGGGTCTATTGCGCCAATCTCAACATACGGCTTGTCTTCTTATCATTTTATCATAGATATCATAGATTCTTGATCTTGAACACTTTAGGTTAAGTATTATCTTGGTTTGTGTAATTTCAAAATTTTCTGCGGTGAATTTAAAAATCCTGGGATGGGATATACGAGTAACTAGTATTGCCTGATGAACATTTTTTATTTTTCTGGGATGAAATACTAGGATAACTTCACACACTTGCTTTGGTTCATTATGTTTACGTTTTTGACGGGTTGGATTCTTAACATTACAAATACTACCATTTGTCTCCAATTGTTTAATTGCAATACGAATATCAAGCTCTGTAGGTTGATTATATTAACCATAAATTTCACGTAATGCGCGAAATGGAGCCCGAATAGATTGTAAACGCTGTGCAACTGTGTATCTTTCCATGGTGATTTGCCTACCAATACTGAACACAAATGTAAATTTTTAAGGGAATCTGAAAAAACGAAATGAAATATTAAACACTATTTTTGTAGTTGTTCACGCAGCAGTCTAACGAGACCACGACCAATTTTTCATTGAACAATTCAAATTTTCTTCAGTTTAAACTAGCCATCTTCTCAATTTTTGGAAATGTCACCTCCTTGTGTAAAAATATTCCGGCTAGTTTAATCTGGAATAACCGTACATTTCGTAAATAAAGCAACTCACAACTGGTGTTGTGTTCAGATATCAGGAAAACATAATTAAAGTGTTGAAGGTCTTGTTAAGTTAGGGAAAAGACTATAGTGAAGTTTCTGACAAACTAAAAATGACAAAAAACTTTACAACAGCCCAAAAAGTGTAAATCTACAGTATCAAAAAAACGTGTTATGCACAACGAAATAAATTGTTAAAATAATAAGTCCACAATACCAAGCTAATTTAGCCATAACCATGTGCCATAGCCATTCTTTATGATTTCTAGGAGCTCACTTATTTGTGCAGTGAAGATTTTTTTTAAGTTTAAAATTTTGCTATAGTAGAAAGTCTAAAGGCGATTCGATTGCCAATGACAAAGCATCGTAGAGATATATAAGTAAATCGAAGTATGCTATCGTGTAGTACTGAATTTATTGCATCTATTGTAGATGCCAACATATTTGTGCGACCCGTCGAAGCATAAATTTTCTCTGTTGAAATCATAAATAATCGAAAAATTAGAAAAATTCAACCATTCGAAGGCCATTGACAAGGCATCGTAGAGAAGTCTAAGTAAATCGAAGTATGCTATCGTGTAGTACTGACCCTATTGCATTTTTTGTAGAAGCCAACATATTTATGCGACCCGTCGAAGTAAAATTTTTCGCATATTCAACCAGATAGCATACTTCGATTTACTTAGACATCTCTACGATACCTTGTCAATGGCCTTCGAATGGTTGAATTTTTTGATTATTTATTATGATTCCAACATAGAAAATTTATGCTTCGACGGGTCGCATAAATATGTTGGCTTCTACAAAAGATGCAATAAGTTCAGTACTACACGATAGCATACTTAGATTTACTTAGACATCTCTACGATGCATTGTCAATGGCCTTCGAATGGTTGAATTTTTATAAATTTTTGATTATTTTTTATGATTCCAACATAGAAAATGTATGCTTCGACGGGTCGCATAAATATGTAGGCTTCTACAAAAAATGCAATAGAGTAAGTTTTACACGATAGCATACTTAGATTTACTTAGAATTCTCTACGATGCCCTGTCAATGGCCTTCGAATGGTTGAATTTTTCTAATTTTTTGATTATTTATGTTTCCAATAAATTTATGCTTCGACGGGTCGCATAAATATGTTGGCTTCTACAAAAAATGCAATAGAGTAAGTTTTACACGATAGCATACTTAGATTTACTTAGAATTCTCTACGATGCCCTGTCAATGGCCTTCAACTGGTTGAATTTTTCTAATTTTTCGATTATTTATGATTCCAACATAGAAAATTTATGCTTCGATGGGTCGCATAAATATGTTGGCTTCTACAAAAAATGCAATAGAGTAAGTTTTACACGATAACATACTTAGATTTACTTAGAATTCTCTACGATGCCCTGTCAATGGCCTTCGAATGGTTGAATTTGTCTAATTTTTTGATTATTTATGTTTCCAACAAATTTAAGCTTCGACGGGTCGCATAAATATGTTGGCTTCTACAAAAATGCAATAAGTTCAGTACTACACGATAGCATACTTCGATTTACTTAGACATCTCTACGATGCCTTGTCAATGGCCTTCGAATGGTTGAATTTTTCTAATTTTTCGATTATTTATGATTCCAACATAGAAAATGTATGCTTCGACGGGTCGCATAAATATGTTGGCTTCCACAAAAGTTGCAATAAGTTCAGTACTACACGATAGCATACTTCGATTTACTTAGACATCTCTACGATGCCTTGTCAATGGCCCTCGAATAGTTGAATTTTTCTAATTTTTTGATTATTTATTATGATTCCAACATTGAAAATTTATGCTTCGACGGCTCGCATAAATATGTAGGCTTCTACAAAAGATGCAATAAGTTCAGTACTACACGATAGCATACTTCGATTTACTTAGACGTCTCTACGATACGACGCCTTGTCAATGGCCTTCAACTGGTTGAATTTTTTTAATTTTTTGATTATTTATGATTCCAACATAGAAAATTTATGCTTCGATGGGTCGCATAAATATGTTAGCTTCTACAAAAAATGCAATAAGTTCAGCACTACACGATAGCATACTTCGATTTACTTAGACATCTCTATGATGCCTTGTCAATGGCCTTCGAATAGTTGAATTTTTCGAGTTTTTGTAATTCAACACATGATGATATAATTTTTATTTTTGATTTTAGTGACGTAAAATAAATTTTTTCTCTATATTCTTTAATTGTTTCGTGTTGCTCTTAATTACATATTATTTTTAAAAATTGTAGTATTCTTTAAAAATTGTAGTATTCTTAATTTAAAGTGTTCATACTGCCGGGAAAAGGCCAATGCCCTAAGGTTAAAGATCAGGATAAAATAATCGAGTTCCACTTATAGGTCGCGTATTGCAAACACAAGTTCGGTTCATCGACTTTCTGTTGTTTCAATACGAATTCGGCTCACTTTATTTTGGTATGTCTACTAAATGGGCTTATCGTAACAGGTAAGACATATGGTACTACATCAATCGTATTAGGTTTTATCGAAAATCACCTCCATATGATACCTATACGAAAATAAGTTACTAGTGCTATCCACAGACTTGTCATTATTTACAGATACACATCGCCTACATACAGTCACACTACATATAATTAAAATTTGTACAAATATTTCTATCACGTACGAATAAAAACCAGTAATTGTTCCAATTTATTTTATATTTTCTTAAATTTAACGTGGAATAGTTGAGGTAAGAAAAAAACGTTAAAACTGTACATATTTCCTATTTTATATAGGCAAATTGATCAAAAAACGATTAAAAGAAAATATTATAGTAAAATGTAGGTGTCATTTCTTGAATTAAAATATCGATTTGAACTTTTTGTTTATATCCACATATTTTTCATACAAAACTAAAATGAAATATGCTGAAGTTTTACAAAAAAACAGTTATAGTAGGATGATGTTTTCTTAGTTTTGTACTTTTGTAAAACTACAAGAATTCCATCTCAAAAATGTACACAATACTATTCCAAAGTGTCCATAAAGAAATAAAAAAAAAATCGATTCGTCCATCGCGTATGTTTATTAAAATATAGCATAGTAATGAATCATGTCAAATAATCATCCTACTACAATAATAATAAAGTAGTTTTCTATTTAGTTACAGACGTTTGTTTTATACTTGTACATGTACTGTACACATTTCTACCTCTTTCCTTAATAATTTCTTTATATCGCTGATTGACATAAACTTATAACGTTTAGTCGGTGTTGGAAGCTAAAACAAAAATAAAATTTAATATTCTGCACAAATGAAATAAAATATTTAATTAAGATATACTCGTATGCAAACGTTATTTGTAAAATAAAAATACAAAACTAAATCATATTTAGAACTAATCGATTTAGAAAAAATTCTAAACAAAGTATATATTTGAATGGAAACACGAACAGTACATTGTGGTACTAACGGGTGATTTTTTAAGAGCTTGAGAACTTTTTTTTTAAAAAAAAACGCATAAAATTTGCAAAATCTCATCGGTTCTTTATTTGAAACGTTAGATTGGTCCATGATATTTACTTTTTGAAGATAATTTCATTTAAATGTTGACCGCGGCTGCGTCTTAGGTGGTCCATTCGGAAAGTCCAATTTTGGGCAACTTTTTCGAGCATTTCGGCCGGAATAGCCCGAATTTCTTCGGAAATGTTGTCTTCCAAAACTGGAATAGTTGCTGGCTTATTTCTGTAGACTTTAGACTTGACGTAGCCCCACAAAAAATAGTCTAAAGGCGTCAAATCGCATGATCTTGGTGCCCAACTTACCGGGCCATTTCTTGAGATGAATTGTTCTCCGAAGTTTTCCCTCAAAATGGCCATAGAATCGCGAGCTGTGTGGCATGTAGCGCCATCTTGTTGAAACCACATGTCAACTAAGTTCAGTTCTTCCATTTTTGGCAACAAAAAGTTTGTTAGCATCGAACGATAGCGATCGCCATTCACCGTAACGTTGCGTCCAACAGCATCTTTGAAAAAATACGGTCCAATGATTCCACCAGCGTACAAACCACACCAAACAGTGCATTTTTCGGGATGCATGGGCAGTTCTTGAACGGCTTCTGGTTGCTCTTCACTCCAAATGCGGCAATTTTGCTTATTTACGTAGCCATTCAACCAGAAATGAGCCTCATCGCTGAACAAAATTTGTCGATAAAAAAGCGGATTTTCTGCCAACTTTTCTAGGGCCCATTCACTGAAAATTCGATGTTGTGGCAGATCGTTCGGCTTCAGTTCTTGCAGGAGCTGTATTTTATACGGTTTTACACCAAGATCTTTGCGTAAAATCTTCCATGTCGTCGAATAACACAAACCCAATTGCTGCGAACGGCGACGAATCGACATTTCACGGTCTTCAGCAACACTCTCAGAAACAGATGCAATATTCTCTTCTGTACGCACTGTACGCATTCGTGTGGTTGGTTTAATGTCCAATAAAGTAAACTGAGTGCGAAACTTGGTCACAATCGCATTAATTGTTTGCTCACTTGGTCGATTATGTAGACCATAAATCGGACGTAAATCGCGAAACACTTTTCGAACCGAACACTGATTTTTGTAATATAATTCAATTATTTGCAAGCGTTGCTCGTTAGTAAGTCTATTCATTATGAAATGTCAAAGCATACTGAGCATCTTTCTCTTTGACACCTTGTCTGAAATCCCGCGTGATCTGTCAAATACTAATGCATGAAAATCCTAACCACAAAAAAATCACCCTTTATATCTAATTTATATTTTATTTCATAAAGTATAATTTCCTTAATCTTCTTCATCCAACTTAATAAATTTTGTTTTATATTTTGTAATTTTAATCTGTTTATTCAAATTGAAATGTTCTTTTTCTTATGGTTTTTATGTATTTCATGTTAAGATTATGTATATTAGGTTCTCTGAAGCGAGCATTGTACATGTATTCTGTACGTATTATATGCTATGGGAGTTTACAAAAAATGCTTTATAAAAATGTAACTAATAACGTAATTAATTAATTTTGTTTTTGTGCTTGTTAGAGATTCCTGATTATGTTTTCTTTGTGTGAGTGAGCACATACCGGAAAAGGGATGTAAATCATTTTATCAAAGTGATACGGTTGTACGAGTACAATTTACACAAAGTGGATTATAACTGTGAAGACAATTCGTCATTTATGAGTAATTGTCTAGAAAATTTTACATCACATTTGCGGTATGCAGTCAGCATTACTTGCTAAAAGGCGTTTACGTTTAATAACTTCCTTTTTTGCAATAACTATAGTAAGATGAAGATCGGCGAATGAAATTATTGGTAATCAAACAGTTTTAAAAATGTTTTAACCTTTACTGTATCCACAATAACCGATGCTCGACTGGGTCTCATGTTGTGTTAGGGAAAGAGGTTATTTTGATGCGTTACAGCTCTTTAGAGATCATATTTCCCGTCGGTCACTTCTATTGTATGACTGTTCTCTCGAAGATCAGAAACAGCCTTCCACATTTACCAGTCTAATTGCATGTTTTGTATCCAAATTTAAGAGCTGATTAGGGATCCTAAATATATAAGAAGCTGATTTATACTCAGAACAATCACACAGATATTACCCACCCAAGCAAACACCTCATTGAGAGGTGAATTGAGAGGAGAATATGTTGTGGCCAATAATGTGTTGTATGTGTGTGATTCCAAAAGTGGAAAATTAAACATACCGAACTCTTAGAAAAACTATTTTGTATAATCGAAAATCATTATTCCTGCTTAAATTTCAAAAAACTAACAATGTATGCCAATTGCTGTACACAGATTTCCACCAAATTTCACAATATAAATTCAGCTTCAATGGGGGCTGAAACCTCATAAACTAATCAGAGCTTCGGTCTGACCAACCCAACCGAAAAATCTACGTGAAATGATTTTTCGTAGTAGACTTTTCGAGTTGGGTTGATGCAAAATATGCTGATTTTCTTACATTTCTTTTGTAAATATTTAATCTTAAGTGTCTGCAATTTTCCGTATTCCCTTGAGCTTTTCAGGAATACGCCTATTATGCAGCTAAAGTGAAATTAAATTTTCACTGTTCTCTAAAAATTCACCTGATAAATTATTCCGTGAAAAATTAAGAGAGGTTAGAGCGTAGAGTAAAACAGTGACATCTGTGTTCTAATACTATAAATATCTATTGCACTAGCTAAACTGCGAACAGCAAAATGTCGCTTGTGTCATTTTTATATGTAAAATTTAATTTCACTTCAGCTACGTACTCAGTTATAGTGTAAAAAAGATAAATACTTTGAATAATTTTCATCATCAATTGGCAAAACTAAGCATGCATTAGAAATTACACTGTTAAAATATTTCTCATGAAATTTAAAAATATAATAATATTTAATAAATGAATTATTCTGTTTAGAGTAGTTTTTTGAGGGAAAACTCTCTCATTGCTCAGAAATATTTTTTTAAGGAAAACTATTATCGGCTCGTTTTGATTTTATAGCATCCAATTCTGGAAAATGATAGACATCACGAAGACTACACCAAACATCGATCATATATTAGATGGTTTTTAGGGCTTGATTTATCAAATGGCGGTGAATCATATCAAAATGGACTTGAACAATATTTTTTTGAAGTAAAACACTCATCAGATTTTTTATTTTTGAGTGAACCTCATTGCCAATGACAAGACATCACGGAAATTGGACCACAATGAATCCATATAGGAATCACTCCTACGGGTTTAACCTATCAAACGAAGCTTGTTTCGTTCCAATGTAAATTTGCTCAGTACGTTTTGAGCAAATTTCTCATTGGCTCCTTATGATTTTTGAGTGAATTCCATTTATTCTCACTTCCATATCGTGGCGATATTTTTTATTTATTCGCCGACGCTAGTCGTTTTCGTTCTTGTTTTAGTACGTTTTTTGAGCAAACTTCTCAATGGTTCCTCATGATTTATGAGTGAATTCCATTTATTCTCGCAATAACAAGACATCACGGAGATTGCACCACAATGAAACCATATAGGAATCACTCCTACGGGTTTAACCTATCAAATGAAGCATGTTTGTTTGTCAAATGAAGCATGTTCCAATGTAACTTTGGTCAGTACGTTTTTTGGGCAAACTTCTCATTGGCTTCTTATAATTTTTGTGTGAATCTCATTTATTCTCACAATAACAAGATATCATAGAGATGGCACCACAATGAAACCAGAAAGGAATAATTGCTAGGGGTGTAATCTATCAAACGAAGCATGTTTCGTTCTAATGTAAATTTACTCAGTACGTTTTTTGAGCAAACTTTTCATTGGCTCCTTATGAGTTTGAGTGAATTCCATTTATTCTCGCAATAACAAGACATACCGGAGATTGCACCACAATGAAACCATATTAGAATCACTCCTACGAGTTTAACCTATAAAACGAAGCATGTTCTGTTCCAATGTGGATTTGCTCAGTTCGTTTTTTTGAGCAAACTTTTCATTGGCTTTTTATGATTTTTGAGTGAATCCCAATTATTTTCACAATAACAAGACATCCTCAGAGATTCACGCAAAACTCTCATTGGCTCGTAACAACTCGACGCAGTGGAAAATTATTATTTTCAGTTGATCATGTTTTTTATGCAGTTGGCATATGCAATTCTTCTGTGGATCGAATGCATGAATAGCGCATCCGCATTTTAATGCTTATAAGAGTTTCGGTAGTGACTGTAAATGTTTTCCCAACTCCTAATAATAGGTAGGGGAACAAGTTCGTGGCTTTACATTCATATATCTCAGTAAGCATTGACTATATCGGGCAAGACTTATGTGTGTTTGAAAGGTGAAATTTTAACTTGTACTTTGACACGTTACAACATTTTAAACATGGAGATAAATAATGAAAACTGTCGATATATTTTACAAGTTTATTACGGCAAAGGTAAAAACGCGGCTCAGGCTTGCGAAAAAATTTGTGCTGTTTATGGAGAAGGTGCTTTATCAAAATTAGCAGCAAAGAAATGGTTAAAGTGCTTTCGTTCTGGAAATGTGGATGTCATAGATGCACCTCGCTCTGGTCGACCAACCACTGAAAAAGTCGATGAAATCATGCAGAAAATTGAAGAAGACCGGCATGCCATGCAATTGGTAAAGAACTAAATATTGATCACAAAACAGTTTTAAACCATTTGAAAATGGCTGGATATACAAAAAAAAGTTTGACGTTTGGATACCACATGGATTAACAGTTAAAAATTTATTGAACCGGATTCCTATCTGCGAAACGCTGCTGAAACGGAACTAAATTGAGCCGGTTTTATAGCGAATGATTACTGGTGATGAAAAGTGGATAAGAATGGACAACGTTGTGCGAAAAAGATCATGGACGAAACGAGGTGAAGCTTCCCAAACGGTATCAAAGCCAGGATTGACACCAAGAAAGGTAATGCTGTGTGTTTGGTGGGATTGAAAAGGAATCATGCATTATGAGGTGCTGCCACCGGGCCAAACTATTGATTCTAATCTTTACCGTCCGCAACAAACGCGTTTAAAGCAAGCAATCCAGTTAAAACGTACAATTGATCAGCAGAAAGGTCGTTGTGTTTCATCATGATAACGCTAGACCACACACATCATTGTTGACCCGGTAGAAACTGAGAGAGCTTGGCTGGGAAGTTATGATGCATTCACCATATAGTCTCGATTTTTCGCCTCTAAACTACAGAAGTTCTACAGTGATGGCTCTACCAGAAAAATGGCAAAAGGTTATCGATCAAAATGGCACATATTTGGTTTAATAAAGTTCATTTGAAATAACAAAATTCTTTGTTTCAATGTCACCCAAAAGAGGCCACGAACTTTTTCCCTAACCCTTTATAATATAATATATATATATATAGCCAACTCAAAATTCACCGCCTTACTGATAGTCGCAGTAATAGAGGGTGTAAATATTGGATGATCATGGATCTCACTTTCATATCATAAAAGTTCTTGCAATGCGCAAGAAAAAGTCAAAACACGTTCCATGTTCCTATATTTAAAGCGTTGTCCGTGTACAGTTGCCGAGGTCCTTTTCATGATGAATCCCATATGGTAATACGACGCCTATGTTTAGGATTTATAACATAGTTGTTTTTGTGAGAGAATGGTGTTTGCCTTCCGCTCAACCCGCTTGTTACGTGTGCGGCTACATACTGGTAAATAATCTTGAGACATTCAAGCCTATTTTAGTACGATAATATAGCGAGCCATTTACATACATTACAGACATCTGCTTCAGCCGCCCCTAACATTCAAACGAAACATGCTTCGTTTGATAGGTTAAACGCATAGAAGCTATTCCTATATTGCTTTCATTGTGGTGCAATCTCATGCATTAAGGAATTACTTTTAGTTATTGCATTTTGGTGAAATCTCTATGATATTTAATTAGTGATCGGTGTGGCGTACTTAACGTTAATAAAAAGTGTAGCTACACATTTTAACGAAAAGTGTAGTCTCAAATAGTGTAGATACACAAATTATCAAAATGTGTAGCTGCAAAAGAAAAATGTTTGGAATTCGAAATACATGGTTTAAATAAAATTTTTAAAAATAAACAAAAATATATTGAGAGTCACAGTATTACAATAATAAGTTTATATACCTTCTTTTATAAAAAAAATAATTTTTTAAAAACACTAAATGGCACACTCGGCACTCATTGTTCCGATGAATTTTTGAATTATTAAAGAATTAAGTGAATTTGTCCAAAGACGCTTCCACGTGTAGCGCCAGATCGCCAATCACAACATGCAAATTCTCTTGACATTTTTTGCACAAATTTCAGACACCATGCCAAGTTGAGAACACTAAATTCCACACTCAGCACTCATTGTTCCGATGATTTTTTGAATTACTAAGGAATTAAGTGAATTCAGCCCGAAGTTACTTCAACGTGTAGCGCCAGATCGCCAATCACAACATGCAAATTCTCTTGAAATTATTTGTACAAATTTAAGACACCATACCAAGTTGTAAACACTAAATTCCACACTCGGCACTCATTGTTCCCGCAAAGCCACTTCCACGCATAGCGTCATATCGCCAATCACAACATGCAAATTGTCTTGAAATTTTTTGTACAAATTTTAGATACCATACCAAGTTGAGGACACTAAATTCCACACTCGGCACTCATTGTTCCGATGATTTTTTGAATAATTAAAGAATTAAGTGAATTTGTCCAAAGACGCTTCCACGTGTAGCGCCAGATCGCCAATCATAACATGCAAATTCTCTTGACATTTTTTGTACAAATTTTAGATACCATACCAAGTTGAGGACACTAAATTCCACACTCAGCACTCATTGTTCCGATGATTTTTTGAATTACTAAGGAATTAAGTGAATTTAGCCCGAAGTTACTTCAACGTGTAGCGCCATATCGCCAATCACAACATGCAAATTGTCTTGAAATTTTTTGTACAAATTTTAGATACCATACCAAGTTGAGGACACTAAATTCCACACTCGGCACTCATTGTTCCGATGATTTTTTAAATTATTAAAGAATTAAGTGAATTTGGGCCCAAAGACACTTCCACGTGTATCCAAATAATGATTTTTTTTTAGCAAATTTAACTTATTTTTGGTAATTTTTAAAATTTGTTCGACGTTATTGGTGGTAATTACGTTCATATTTAACTTGTAGCTCTCTGGCGCGAGATGTCATATCATAATTTTATAATTCATAGCTGTGGTGTATCCCTCTCATTAAGATACTTACTTTCTTTTCTTCTTTGTTGGTATACTTATGGGCTTTTATGTTGTTTCTCTGTAGGAATTTGAATATTCGCTTGTGCCCGTCTATATTTTGGCACCTGATCACTTGGTTTTCTTTCGTAATGGTTTATATGTTGTATGCTATGTTCTCGTTTTGCATACGTTGGGCGAGGTTATATGGTTGCAGAGAAGGTAACATAATGGGTGGTTCTCTAAGCTGTCATTTTAGGTTCACTTTCTTTGACTGTTTGTTTTGTGCTTTTTTGCTTTCTTCTTTTTTCTATTCACAACTTTTTGGCTATTTACATCCATCAAGGATGAAGAATCGTTATCCTTGTCCTCGACGGAGTTTAGTTCATTTTCTAGTTGCCCACTATCGCCATTTTGTTCTAAGGCTTGTTTCGCCTTTTCTTTTGGTATCCTTCTTCTTTCTTTCCATTCTGTGTATTTCAATTTCTTTGGATTCGGGCAGTTTCATTTCATCGCCATTCTCATTTCGGAGCCCTGGTTATCGCATTTTGGCTTCTAATTTACGATTGGTTTTATTAATGCTTCGACATAGTATTGTAGCTTTTTGATTTGACTAGTGAGTTTGGCAATCTGGCCTTGCTTTGTATTCCATAGATGACACTGCTTGAGTGGTTGTAAACAAACCACTCCCACGACGAAAACATAATTTTCGCACACACTCACTTTTTATTGTTTTTAATTTTAATTCTGTTTTGGAACAAACAATTTTGCTTACACATTAAGTTACGATTTTTCACACTTCACTTTACATTTTTAGATTTAACTCACAAGTAAGTATACATTTCGTTTCTCTCTATTCGATGACTACTCCTCTACTCGTCTACTATTTCTCTTGATGTTTCCAGAACTGAGCAGTTTGCACCTAACACTTTCGGCTTAAAAAAACAATTTGTATAACATGTTCACTAAATAACATTGGGGTAACAATCCATTGGCATCCGAATTGGCAATATGCCAATATGCGTTCTGCTGAATAAAAATTCGTAAGCAAATTGCTACCAGCCTCACAGTTTATTTTTAGTCAAATTCTGTATTTAGATTTAAAATTTATTTGATCTTTAAGATTTCGTAAATTGTAACAAATTACAGTCATCAGCAGGTTTAAGGTCGGATGTTGTGCTCCCAAATAAGTGAAAGCTGTTAACAACACAATTATTACTAATTGAGCTTTGGCTTTTACACTGTTTACAAATCAGTTTGTTTAATTTTCCTATGCTGTGATGAAAGACGGAACATCATAATACACTTATCATGAGTATGTGTACATTTATAAGTAGTACATGTGAACATAAAAATTATATCTCAACGTAATTTTATTCTTCCACGATCATGTGACCCAATAACCATGAACATGACTTAGAAATTAATCTTCCCGATTTCTTAGAAAAATTGCTAATTACATTGCACGCCCGTTACAACAGCCGAGTAATTGTATATAACAAAATTAATTAGCAGATAATTAAAAGATTAGCTACCTAGTTTTGATAAAAACTATTGGATATAAAAATTTTAGTAGTACATTAGAAAATAAAAAAATAATAATTTTGCAAGAAGAAATTATTTCTGTTTCTGTTTGTATGCTCATTATTGCCTATTAATTTTACGATTAATAATTGCGTGCGGACAAGTCATATATTATAAAATTTCTTTAATGAAATATAAATGAATCATCTGCCTCTACATAGAAATATTATTATTGTTGGTCTCTTGTAAAATCTAGTTTCTGGTAATCATTTCTTTTACTATTACCTCGAATACATTTTAAAAAATTTAGCTATTAAAACTAAATAAAAAATTTAAATTAAAAGTGAATTCTTTTATATGGAAATACACGTACACTTTTATTACAAGTCATAAATTTCATTTGGTACTAATTAATAATAATTTTTCAAGAAGCATAAAACGTGGTCATCATCATTAAATACACATATTGTCATTAGAAACGCTTACTGCAGGATCTGTTTCGTTTTCTAATCTAATCGCACTTAAATCATAATATCTGTGTACTTGCACGTTAAAATCCATTCACTTTCTAATAAAGCTCATCGTTTTTTTTTTTTTTTTTTTTTGAGAAAAGTGAATGGCTTGTGGTACTTAAACATGGAATGCACGTACATAAATATCACAAATGTGTTTATGTTATATTTATGGTTTTATGAATTATGATCTAAACAAATATTTTAATATAATTAGGTTTCAGTGTGAAAATTATGAGCACATATACACAATAATAATTATTGTCAATGTACATGTACTTGTACATATACTCGTATGTACGAGGTAGAATTTTCTTTTCCGTCATTAAATTAAATTTAATTGGTGAAATGTTTGTAAATAAAATTGTAAAAATGTAAAATGCGCACATAAAACTTTCAATTCAAATTGAATGTTACAAAAAATATAAATGAAAATTATTTCAAGTGATTGCAAGTAATAAATAATTATTTTTATAGTCTTTATTACTCTGTGGTGTACATAAATTATGTATAGTACAGTTTGGTACATAAAACATAACTGCAAGTGTATGCACCAATTAATAATGGATGGTTTGGTGAATGGAATTGACACAAATATTTATATCTCCCTACCTAGTTCCCGTAAATTATTCTATATAAGCACCGGATATTTATTCGACTTACTCGATTATAATTTCTTTAAGTGTATCCGAAATCTAAAGGTGATATTTTGTAATAATGACCGTGTTATATGCAGTTTAAATTACAAATTTTAATATTAATTTACCTGACGCTGTTGTCAAAACAATGTTAACCACAGACACATAATGCTTAATGCTTTGATATAATCTTGTGTGTTACATTGTTTTCTGCCTACACAAAAAACTGAAAAGTTGCATAATGCAAATGAAAAGGTAATTATTACATTAAGCAGTAATTTGAAGTGTGGGTTACAAATGGAACAGTCTATGGAATATGGTGAATGAATTTATAATACGTATCCAAATCGTTTACAACATATTTCACATATGATGTAAGTGGAATTTCGACCAGCCCTTGAGCAATTAGGAAATATATTCATAGAGTGGAAGTATTTTATCCTTTATATTTTTTGCCACCTCTTATTACAAGTCCCTGGGGCAACGAGTGTTGCTCGGTTAAAGTTATGTTTATGCCATTAAGTATATACATTTCAAAATTAGTAGGTAAATTTTTAATTGTAATACCAAGTCGAAACTAATGTCAGTTGCTTCTTTATTTGTTAAATTATGCATTATCGTTTTCTACACTATACTCTATGGAGTCGTTATTTCTTTTCGAACTAATATAGAACAAAAAAAATGTTTTATCCAAATTTAAATTACAATATTTTTTCTTACTAGGTCTTTTTGTAAATGCTATACTTTTCCATATATTCGCAAAGACCAGTTTTGCTACAAGTTTAATTTGGAATTTGTTCTTAATCGTGTGTTGCAAAAAAAGTAAACGAAGCTTTTATGGAGGCTGCTATTTCCGGTGTGCCGATTTCCACTAAATTTCACTGAGTCCTCCCAATTCATGAAAAAAATTTAAATATTAAATTTCTTCCAAACCATACAAGCCGTCTGGGCTGTATAGAATTCACAGACAGTCAGACAAACATCATTTCGAAAATCACCTTTTCAGTACAGCGAATGGTAAATCTGCAAAAATATCGAGGTCGAAAATTTCATGATTACTATACTAAATTTACTTTGTAAAAGAAATTAATAATTAGTAAGTAAGTCTTTGTTCCATCCAATTTACTTATTTTTTAAAATCACATCCGTAACTTATTTTTGAATCCTATTCTATGTTAGACATACAAAGAGAGTTGTATCCCAGTTGGTTAAGACATGGCTCAGGTTCAATTAAATTAACAATTTTCCAGAGACATGTCAAAATTTATATTGCATTTCCATTTTCATCATTAATCTGAGTTCTATCGATTGAGGAATGACATAGTTCTATTATGAAGTATGACGCAAAATGTCGGCTAAACCGGAGCACCTCTCGAAAATTTCGTAAAATCATGATCCATTTTATCTTTTCCTGACACTCGAATATAACATTTCTCAAATTGTTTGTCAAAATCGTTCGAACCGATTTTTTTATATAGGGCCGGGATCCCATTTGAAAACCTCCTTAATAAATTTTTTCGGATTTAAAACTCATTACAATCGATTCTTAGTACTAGAAAACCCTTCTCACCCATTTTTTATAGAAATGAATTCTAAGACCTATCTCGAAGCAACATTACGCAACATTGTGCAAAATCTCGCAACATGGTACACATCCCACAACATGATGCAACAATCTGCACCACGACGCAATATAGTGAATTATCGCAGAACATCCCTCATCGAGATGCCAAATCATCCCAAATGGTGAAACATCATGCAACATGCTGCAACATAACGCACAGTCGTGCAATATCATATAACATAGTGGAACATTCGACAACATGGTGCAACATAATGAAACGTTGTGCAACATCACATAAATTCGTTGAAGCCAAATAAAACGTTAAAAGAAGGAAATTGCCCCAATGGGCCAGCAAATTTTTATCAAAATCGATAGAGCCAAAAGATTTTGTTTTCAAAATAATTGGCCCGGATTCCACCGGAGGATCTGTTAAAACTGTTTCCCTGAAATTATAACTCAACGCTCGTTCACCGCGGGCCCCTCCGAAGGACTTTTTAATATTTTAAATCTCTCCTTAACCAATTTTTTTATTAAAATCGTGTGTATCAAAAAGATAAATAATACAACCCGGCCCCCACCTAATGACACCTTAAATTACCCTCCAGCAATTTGTATAAAAATCGCGCAAGCCAAAACAAATAATGAAAGCGATCTGAGCCCCACCGGGAACCCATCGTAGAACACCAAACTAGTTTTTCAGAAAGCAGGATTCATCGCAATTGATTTCTGGTAATTGGAAACCCCTTTGCACCATTTAGTGGGAATTCAGCCTCCACCAGATGGCCACCTAAATGAATTTTTCCGAAATCAGAATCCATCGCATTCGGTTTCTGGTATTCAAAATCATCAACTTCAGTAGAATTTTATAAAAGTCGAGCAAGTCGGGAAAACATTAATTAAAGAAAACTTGGGCCCCACTAATCGACGTCAAAATCGTAGAATTGATAGGAGAAAATTATGAAATTGAGAATCATTAATTAGATAGCGAATCTACTAATCGTTATTGTTACTCATAACAACCAACCTTTTCGACCAAAGTCGCTATTAATGCTTCCATACAATGTCAACGTAACACAACCAACACAACATACTAAAATATAATGGCACACAACGCGAGATATTTAATTAAAGAAAACACAACACGCCAATATGAGGCAACATGACGCAACCTGGTACAAATCGCGCAACATGTTGCAACATTACACAACATCACACAACATGGTGCAATGTACGCATGACGTAGCATGGTGCAACATCTAGCAAGCCAAGAGGACGCAACATAGTGGAACATCGCACAACATCTCTCAACTAGTTGCAACAACATGCAAAGCCACACAACATGGTACAATAAGACGCAATATGAAGCCACCTCCCACAACATAGTGAAACTCACAACATGTTGCAACATAACGAAACATCGTGCAACATAACGCAACATGATGCAGTACAACATAACAATCCATCCGAAAGACTCCTAAATCAGAACATCTTGTAATCGATTTCTGGCACCCGAAAACCCTCTCACCAATATTATTATCAGAATATTTCCAGCAGGGGTATTGTTGATTAAATCCGGGACCCAATTATGGTCTCCACCAAAGGACCTCCTAAACCAGTTTTCCCATATTTAGAACTTATAACAATCCATTCCTGCAATTAGTAAACCCTTATCATCGCATTTTTATCAAAATCAAGAAAAAAATTAATAAAGGGTTCCGGGCGGGATCTACCGAAGGACCTGTAAATGAAATTTCCCGAAATTAAAACCTATCGAAATCGATTCCTGGCATTTCAAATCCCCCCATCACTATTTATTATCAAAATCGTGCGAACCGAGAAAATTAAATAATGGAATTAAAGTAAGGGACCTGAGGTCACTGCATGATTCTCTGGGCGATTTTTCCGGAATTTTTGGCCAACCGCAATAAATTCCTGGTAGTTAAAACCAATTTTTTCAAAATCGTGCAAGGCAAAAAAAACTATAAAACGTGACCCGGATCCCACCGAAATTAGGACCTATCGCAATCGAATTCAAGTACTCAAGAAACTGGTACTCCTTTCGACCCCCTTCAATTTTTATGAAGATCGTTTGAGCTGCGAAAAAAATAGTAAAAAGAACCCGGGCCCAATATGTATGATTAGATAAATAAAGCTCTAAAAAATTAGTAAATTAACGATAGAGTTTTGAAATGATTCATTTATTTTGTTAGGTTCAACCCTATTTTCTGTATCTGATATAATTTTTAGATAGGTAGATGATGAATGCCTTCGCGATAGAAAGTTGGTGGTTTCGAAGCAAAATAGTCATCGAGCCATGTTTGCACATCTTCAACTTTCGTGGACCGCTGGTCTTTCAAATATGATGGCATCGATCTGAATAAGTGGTAATCAGAGGGAGCCAGGTCTGGAGAATATGTAGCTTACTGTAAAACTTCCCAGGCTAAGAAGAAGAAGCGTTATCATGCAGCAATATCAACTTCCATAACAGTTTGACCAGGTTTCAGAAGCTCCAAGTAAATGACTCCATTTCAATCCTACTAGACACACAGTAACACTTTTTTGGCATGAATATTCATTCTTGCACCTGATGTTGATGGCTGTTGGCTAGCCTGGATCAACCCATGGTTTTATGCGTTTAGGATTATCGTACAAAATTCACCCTCACACGAAGCAACAGCGGATTCTGGAGTGAGCTAACCATTGGAAAACCCATTCATACCAAGTTCAAGAATCTCTGGATCACCACCTAAACAAACGCATCCCGCAACTCAGCAGGAGAACAAAAATGCTGAACGCAGGGAGAACGTGAACCAAGAAAACCACCACGATGTCGCTAGAAAAAACGCTAATTTAAAGAAATTGTTATAAAATTTAATGCAAATCAATGGCCAGCTGTTCAAGGAAGTCCAACAGCTTAAAGAATAAATTGCTATAATCAAAAATAAGAATCAAGACAAAGGAACTACTATAGCTACCTATGAAACAGATGAAGATGAATTGGCGTATGAAATGAGTTTTATACGAAGGTAAATTAAAACTAAACGTCAAAACAAAAAAAGCAAAGCAGAATCTTCGCCTGAGGTGGAACAATCAACACGGAGCGCAAGAAAGAACGTAAGAACACAAGAACGTATCACTGTCGAAAGAGAGACCACTGCAACCAGTTAATACACCCAACGTAGTCAACCAAGGAAAAATACAGAAAAATCAACCAATACCTAAAGAGACACCACCCCCACCCATTAACATACTTAATATTAGTGAATACGAAACGATTAAAAAATAGTGGAGCTAGTTCCAAACGATAAATATAAAGTTACTGCACTGAGTAATAACGTTTGGAAAGTAAATGCACTTGACCCAGAAACCTACAGAATGTTATCAAATGCAATCACCGCTCAAACCATCGAATGGTTCACCTAAGAAACCAAAGCTGAGCAACCAATTAAAGTCATGGCCAGAGGGCTCTATCATACATCCAAACGAAGAAATAAATGAGGAACTTAGCCAGAAAGGATTCAAAATTCTAAATGCTGCGAACATACTAAAGAAAAAGGTCATTAAAAATGCAAACGGAGAAAGAGAAACAAGCAAAGTTTGCCTTCCCCTTTGCATTTGCCAACAGTGAGAGCATTGATAAGGTATATGGAATCAAAGTAATCCTTAATATGGAAGTTATGATTGAGACATTAAAAAACACTAGTATAATGCCACAATGCTATACAACTGTCAGGCGTATAACCACGCGCACAAATACTGTAATAGAGAGCTGGGTAACATCCATCAAAAGAATGCAACAAAAGTAAGAGCGAACCAGTGAAATGCATAAACTGCGGTAATCATCACCCAGCAACTTACAGAGGCTGCAACGTAGCCAAAGAACTCAACCTAGGATGCACTCCTACTCAAAATAAATCTCTTTAAATAACGCCAAAGTAAGAGAAGGCACAACATATGCACAAACGAAAATATCAAGAAAGCACCGAGACAGGTAAATCATGTCCTGCAAGAGATACTTCAGGAAATACTTCAGAAGCTAAACGCTATCAATTGACATCTGGCTGTAGAGGACCAAAGACTAGAGTCTATGGGCGAGCTACTGTAAAAACAAGAACAGAGGGTAGAAACAATGGAAAATACATCGATTAACCAAGATAAAATAATAACGGATGGGTCAAGTAAAACTAGCGAAGTCATTAACTACCTACATTCTAGTCCATATAAACCTAACAAGAAGAAATAATGACATACTAATTACGAATTGCTACCTGGAATGCAAATGGTCTTGCGCAATGCTTTCTTGCTGATATATGCCTAATCTCAGAAAATTATATTAACAGAACCTATTATGCCAGAATACGTGGATACTAGTGCTATCAAGCTCTATACCCAGCAGAAAGTGCTAGAGACGGAACAGTAATCTTTATTAAGGATAATATTAAACACCACGAAGAATTAAACATAGAGGAATAAGCTATGCAAGTAGCTATAGCAGATCAGCAATCCACTGACCACAAAGATATAACCCAAAAAAGAAGACTTAACTTTTTAAATCGCTTGGTAGTAATTTTATTATTGGAGGCGACTTTAACACGAAAACATATTCTGGGGATCTAATAGAACTACTTCCAAAGAAAAGAAGCTATTTGAAGCAGGCAGGACATTAAAATGTGAGTTTCGCTCCAATAGAAAGCCAACCTACTCGAGTCGAAGAAAGCATCAATCTACAGGTGCAGATCTCAAACGCTTACACGATAGATGAAGAACTGGAAAGCCTCAATAAAAATGTACAAAAAGCGGCCTGGGAAAGCATTCCTGATCAAGAAACATTACAAAAAAGTATATACTATCCAGTTGAAGTGAGGGAGTTGGTTAACGAAAACAGAAGGGCTCGTAAGACTTGGCAGAGAACCAGAGCCCCTAAAGACAAAACAACCCTAAGCAATTTGTGCTACTACTTATAAAGGAGATTAAGAATGAGTCAGCTGCTAGCAAAAAGCTGTTCTGTTTGCCGAACACCTAGAAAATACCTTCATACCACTAACTGGACAAGTGGATAACGAATATTTAACATCTATAAGCAAAATAGACGAGGTGTCTGTGCTAAAATAACTCAAAGATAAAAAAGCCCCTGGATACGACTTTATAACGGGGCAAATAACCAAAGCCCTACCCGAAAAAGCACTAAGGAAACTACAACAAATAATCAATGCTATCTTTAGACTAAGTTATGTTCCGAGACAATGGAAAGTAGTACAAATCATAATGATTACAAAGCCTAATAAGACGTTAAATGACAAAACATCGTATAGGGCTATTTTTTGCTAACAACAACATCAAAAATTTTCCAAAGATTGTTTCTCAAGAGACTAAAGCCAATTATAGAGAGCAGAAATGATATACCAGCAACATTAATTTGGGTTTCGAGAAAGGCACTCAACGATAGAACAGATGACGGTTGGCATCGTCGGCGTCGGTGACAGACGTAGCCCAAGCATTTGATAAGGTTTGGCACCGTGGTGTGGAATTTAAACGAGATTTGCCAAAATAATATTTTGAATTGCTAAAGTCTTACTACGGGAATACTCAACACTAAAGAAAATATTGGCAGGGGTTCCACAAGGCAGTGTTCTGAGCCGTGTGTTATACCGTCTGTGTACAAATGATCTACCAAACACAATAGAAGCTAGAATAGGAACTTTTCCTAGTGACACGGCTGTTATGACCGCTGATGCTAAAAACTGAATCTACAAAATACTATTAATATAGTGAATAACTGAAAAAAAATGGAGAATAACACTAAACGAATCGAAATCAACACATATAAACATTACGAATAGAAAATTATAATATAGTCTGATTAGACTGAATTCGCAACAAATTTCATATTCTGATAACGCTAAGTACCTCGGCATGGCGCTATACTATAAGCGGTTATATAAACAATTCCTAAAACCTATCTGGGCGTAAGGTATTCAGCTTTGGGGCTGTGCATGGAAAGCTACAGTTAAGATCAAACAAACAGTTCAAATCAAACTACTAGACTTAAACATGGAATACTTCAGCGATGAAATACAAAAATTTGCAAGAAGCCTTGTACCGCGACTGCAGCAGCATGACAACGAGAAGCTGCGGAACCTACTGGATCGCACCAATGGACCGAATCGCCTAAAAAGCACAAATCCTTTAGAATTAGTGGTTCCCCGAGTCGCTGAAATCAAAGTACTATCAGAGCTGGGATGAACCGATAGGTTTCATCCAACAAGAACAAACTATTAAACTACTAAAACAATTACTAGATAACCAATGAGGTTAGTTGTAATATTCGAGCGCAGATAAGTTTTCCAAAATTTAAGCCGATATGACGATTTTTGTAAAACAAAAGTGTTTCTCAACTTAAATTCGTCCTCTGTACGGATTGATTGATTGATCATGATGAAACTTCATACTTGATTTTTTCATTAATTAGAATGTTTTAGAAATCAAGTGTGATATATTCCAAAACTATTTATATATTCGTGGGAAAAATTCAAATGATTTTAAAAAAAAAATAAAATAATTGGTCAAAACTTTAATTAGTGCCGTTCATCCTTAGAATCATATTCTATTTTCCAAGATTTCCACTACTTCGAACCTAAACTACATAAGATAATTGACTAGCTTCTTGGTATTAGGCCCATGATCGGTTATACCAAACACAAATATTAGCAAACAAGAATCAACACTCTAATTGGTCCACGATACATTTCTATGTTCTTTCTTATTTCGTCTACTATCTCAATTATCTTATTATGCCACTGTATCAACTCCTTTTCTAAATTTCATAACACGCATCTTACAAATTTCGAAATGTACCCAAAAAATACTTCTGAAATGTAACTGATCAATCAATCAGACAGTTAAAAAACAAATTAAAATGTTTTACTACGAAAACTAATGTTATTTGTAATTTCTATTATTACATACATGCATACCTCTAACATACGAGTATACACATATGTACGTATATAATACACATATTTATTATAATTTTCATGTCAAATTATTTAATCAAACTATGAAACTAACAATAATAATAAAATAAATTACGTTACAATAAAAAAATAAGTTATAACCACAAATTATAATCAACCACAAAAATCTCTATTAGTAAATAGAAAAAAAAATTTATGCTGATACACAACATAAAATGGTTATTTGCTTTTTTAATTTAACATGTATCAATCATGCTTCATGGATATAACTTTACGTTTTTTGTCTGTTTTGCCAAACCGCTCAAACATGCAATGGCCAAATAAATTTGTAGTTAATCGGTTAACAGAAAAACTCAATATTAAAGGAATCAAGATTTTTATCTTATATAAATTTTTAAGATCTTGTGCGCGCATGTCCTTGAAAATCTTGATTTTAAAATCGTGATAAATATGATTGAATTTATTTGGCATTGTGTCGAAATTAATAATTAACAAAAAGTTTATGTTTGTAACCTTGCTGTGGATTAAATAATATTTTCATGTCAAATAATCTATATTGGGTTAGCTAGGTGGCGTTTGATCATTGATTGTGTGGAATCCAATTATAACCAAAATTTTGGTTAAAATGAATTTTTATTGCTTTTAGATTGGATGCAATCAGATACCTATCAATCCATTTAAAAGTCGTTAAAATGAAATGAAAATGAATTTCACTTTTTTATTTTACAGCACAGAAACTTAATTAAATGTTTATGTTGAATAATTAAAAAAACCTACAAAGGTTGTCTGAATTTTTAATCTTATAATTTGGTTGGTGTGATCATGAGTAATGTACCAGTGTACGGTGTCTTTATGATAAAATCGATTTTGGGGAAAACGTCTGAATGCGTATTATACCAATATTATGTATAAAATATCGTTTTGGTAATGTCATAAATTATAATTCGTTTAAATTTCACTTAAGGCCATTTAGTGAAATGTTTTATCTCCGGGTGACGAGAAGAAATCTATTTGTTTTAAATATAAAATTAATTTATTTGTTAATTTTAATACATTCGTGTGTATTGGAATAAAGCACAATGAGTCGAACGGGTGCAATGATATTATTGGTGCTCTTTTCAATCAATTTTCTATTGGCCTTAGCAGGCCTGAATAATAGTTTCGTTTGCAGCTTTTAACTGCGGTCTTGGCGCTCTCATGGGCAAAGTAGGGAGGCATGGTTAGTATTTTTATCGTGTTATATGATCGGTTCCTTTTAATTTTCAATTGACATAAATAACACAAAATAAGAGCATTGATCTCTATCATAATGCCAAAGCAATTATATGTGCACTATACCGTCAATTATTATGGCACATGGCCAATTATTGGATTTCACTGTTATTTAATTTTTTTAAAATATTGTTTGTATGGAAAATTGTTATAGATAGTTTATCCGCTACAATACCCCTTCTAGTTTGATGGCTAAATCTAATCGATCGACATATATTGATTGTCCTTTATTTTTTAGTAAGATGACAAAGTATTTACGAAGTCGGTGAACGACTTTATAGAAACCTTCGTTCGGGAGTTATAGTCCAGTGCAATCCTTATCAACTCTTAGAAAAACAAAATCGCAGTAATCGGGTAAACAAAAATATGATTTTGTCGTAGTTGTCGTGTACTCATGAGGATACAATTTTGCATAGTGTTGCATAATTGGTCGATGACTTAGTCGATTGGTGGTAGAAAAGAAAAATGATTTTCGATAAATAGTTCAGCGTATCCGATGTGAGCCAAGAAGTTTCATTAATTCGGCGAACAGTTCGGAGTCAAACTGGTTTCCTTGATCGGACGTAATATTGAGTGGAACACCGAATCGTAATACATAATTATTGATTAATGTTGTGGCAATAATTTAAACTGACATATCGGTCATGCAGTATGCTTCGAGCCATCTACTAAATTGTTTGTCACATATTAAGAGATAAGCATATCCATTGAACGGTGGAAGTGCATCCACTATATCCAAATGAAGATGTTAGAATCAACCTGATAGAATTTCGAATCGTCCAATCGGCGCCTTAGTATGCCGTTCAACTTTTGATCTTCGGCAGGCTAAAAAAAATTGTATCAAATGGTACACCAGATATCGAACAGCAATAAATGTACGAGTTGCGAGGATTCCAGGAAGTGAAATGTTTTGTGAAGCATCTGAAAGTAAATTCTGAAGTTCTAGGTCTGATTTTTGTGCCTGTATTATTGTGTGGTAGTCGAAATTGGCTTCGACTTATTAGATTGTGCTGTGATCGTATGATTACGCCGTTTCAAAATTGTTTGTGCGGGATAGCGTATCTGCGATGACGTTCTCTTTACCGTTCACATGGAGTTTGTTCAGTTTTAGACTGAATTGCTCTACTCAGGCGCTTGTGGTCGGTGTAAATGGTGAAGTCTCGACCTTTGACGAAAATGTTTCACAGATAGATGAATCGCAAGTAATTCCCCATCGAATACAGAATAAAGGAATCCCAGGGGTTCCCAGCAGTTGTTATTGTGTTGCTGTAAAACTAGGCCGCTCTTCTAAAGAAACCCAAAAACTTCTATTTCTCTTCTCTTAGACGCAAAATTAAAAACTGAATTGGGTACACTTGGGTTATTGGCAAATAGTTGAACGACGCGTCGGTTGTGATACTAAACGTAACGTCGTTCAACGGGTGTGCCAATAACGCTATTGTTCCCAATTCAGTTTTTAATTTTATATGTGGCTTAGAGAAGAGAATTAGAAGTTGTTTCGCTTCTATAGCAGAGCGGCCTACTGTTCGTGGATTATTGGAACGAGCGTTTCAGCTAGTTTCGGTATAAAGCAATGGTAGTGATTGATCATTCCGTTACACTACTGGATTCATTTAGTTGTGGTTGGAGCTGGGAATGGCATTTATTCCAACAGTTTATCCCATCGAGTCGTTGAAATAGCTGTTTCAACAGGAGTCATTGGCGTTGTTCCTTATTTTCATTCTTCCTTTCTTTTCTCCTTGTAGCATCACGAACAGAACAATCCTAGAAACGTCTGTGCGCCTTTTCGTAGACCGAATGGCATACGTGTAAATTCGAAAAGGCCACTGGGTCGTAATTGCCGTTTTTTTGTATATCCTCGGATGTGGCAGGATTTATATGATATGCTCTTGCGAGATAGAATTTGGAGAAGATTGAGCATCCATGCAAATGCATGGAGAAGTTTCGAATGCGAGGTATTGGGTAACGATCTGAAGTAGCCGATAATCTCCAATCGAGATCTTTCTTTCTTATCATAAGAAGTGCACAAGAGACAGGAGATGCCGATGAGCGGCAGATCCTTAATTCCACCAGATGCAGTAGTTCGATATACGCGGCTTTCCAATCAGATCTAGTCTTCGTGGTCGAGATAAATGTAAATTACCTGTCGTCACAATATGATGAACTACGGAATGCTCCACTATTAGGGAATGAAATCTCTTTAGCAGCCGACCATAATCATTGTCGATGGGGGATTGAAGATGGGTTGTTGTGCTGAATCGCTGAATCGACCAGTTGTTTTCGTTTTATAGAGACAAAAAAGGCGAATTTACCTATAAAATGGGCCCAAACTGATCCACATCAGCTAAAATGAAAACGTGACTGAAGTTCGTTTTCGATCTGAATTAACCTGTAGAAATGTCGGTTTCATGTCATTGGTATTGATTTTCGTCCCATTGACGACCAATAAAACTAGATTTTGTGATTTTAAATTAAACAATGTACGTAGGAAACCATCTGGCAGGGAACACCGAAAGATTAGCCTCCGTGTCTATTAGAAAAGTCCGGTGATTTATGTTGTGATGTATTTGAAGGCCGTCGTTCAATATTTGTGATTGCGTTATTCGTTACCGGTGGGACCGGCGACTTACTCATTTTAGGAGTTGATGGTGATCGCTGTCGTGCATCCGTACCCATTTCGGCTCGGTTATATTCTTCCTTGCCGATCCTGAGATTATAACTTTGTTCTTCATTTTTCTATTTGGATGATTTCGTACATCCTGTGTGCCATACTAGTTGAACTGCGAGCGCTATTTGAATTATGTTCAGCATTTTGCGTGTCCATAGTAAACGTATTATTTTGATGCTGAAGTTCGTGCCGGCAAGGTTTGTAATAAAACACAGTTCTCTAATGGTCAGCGATCCCCGATTCCGTTTGGCAACAATTTGAGGTGTCGCTCGCCTAATGGGGCTAATCGTTCTCAAAGTTTAGCCTTCACGTAATCATGGTGCTCTTCGGTGGGCGGATTTATGAGTATGACCGATAAAGTAATTTGTAACCGGTACCGCTGAGATGACGTCAAATATTTCCCTTTCGAGGTTTTTATTTTTAAAAGTTCGAACTGGATTTCGGCGATTACGAACCATCCTCGTGTGTTATCGGATAAAATGGGCTGGAAACAATTTAATTTCGATTTTTTTCGGTGTGTTTTCGTCTTGTGCGTCAATTTTAGATCGTTCTCCTCCGTCATCTCTCCGTAATTATTATTTTGTTTCGAGATTGTGTATGCAATAGTACAAAGCACATGTTCTTTTGACTTCTTTACTCATGACGTTATCTTTTAAAATTAATAAATTATTTCGTGTTGACTCACGTTATCTTTACTTGGGTTATTACTTGGGTTTGGGTGGTCTCGTCGATACCAAACACGATAGTAATAAAATGTTTGTGAAACAACTTTTCTTTCGTAATCGTTGTATATTTTTAGTATACGTACCAAATCTTTGCAAAACAAAAATATTATGTAGGCCTTAAAGACCCTAACTCTCCCTATAATGATCCGCCTTTGTAAACTCAATATCGCCTCGATATATATTCGCGTCTAGTTTGCTTCATACGGGAAGAAACTCAACAATGGCGCGCGAGCCTTGTGTGTTTCACTCGTATATAAAATACATAAAAGTCGGTTTTGTGTCACACGAGCTAAATTATCACAATGGCGTCTTCCTCTCGAACATTTTATTAATTATTGTACAAATATGATCGAAATGCCCTCTAGCAGAGTCACCACAGATACGCCACCATCGTATCGTTGTATATTCCTTATACTATAATGTTGAAACATATATTCACTTATTGTTTCTCAATACCGGAGTGTCACTAATATCTTCGCCAATACTGAAAAATCGCACGTACGCGGAAAATTCAAACAGACTGTGTCTTGGAAAAGAAAAAAATCGTTTTGCCTTTTTCTTTTCATTTTCGATCTGTCATTCGTAGTGTTGTATACTCGGTGCTCGAAACCAGTTAAAGTGAACATAGAAGTGAATTAGTGAGCAGTGAACGAGTGAAATTTGTGAAATGCTGCAGAAATAAAAGGTGTTGGAAAATAAAGTTTGTAACTGAAATCGCTGAGTGTTTTATTTGCAAAATCGTGTACGAATCCATATCCAACACCCGAAATTCGAAACAGTATATATGTTATTGTAACCCCACCTTCAATACCAATTGACGTAAAACGTTTACTGAAAACGGCGATTCACTAGCAACGACAATTCGTCAATAACGACAGTTAGCCGAAAATGACAATTTAATTTACCAAAAACATGTCAAATGGGCAGGGCCTGTATTTTGAAGCATATTTCATTTAGATCGATCTTAATAAAAATTTAAGAGAGCTGTTTAAGTGCCAAGAGTTTTAATTTCCACAGGTTCTTTATTACCTCCCATTTTCAGTTTTTTCTTATTCAAGTTTGATTCTAATTAAAATTGAATTCGAATGAGTTCCGGATGTAGTTTTGGAAAACACCCAATTTGAGTAAAACTAAGCGAAAAAACTGGATTCCCATGTGAGACCGAAGTGAACTTTTCAACGAAAAGTGTAGCTACACAAATTAACGAAATGTGTAACTATTAGAGAGTGTAACAATGAAAAAGTGTAAAAACAAGTCTTCGTTTAAATATTACCATTTAAGTCGATTGGATGGATTTAAATATTAAAATTTAAGTGGATTTGAAATTATTTGATTATAATTTTAGATAATTTGATGCGTTTTGGAATAATTTTGTGTAAGCCATTTATGTAAGCATGATTTCATTGAACTCATATCGAAACACGTCGCTAGTCTCTCTAGCGAGGCAGTGATTCCTTGTCAAATAATATAGATGCTGACCTGCGAACCTTTTACTCTTCCAGCTTGGCAGTCTTCCAATTTGGAGTTGTTGGTTAAGGATTGCTGATTTATATTATTTCCAAGACCTCTCTGGGTCTAAAGAGAGTTTTCGTCCTGTCGATCATTTTCAGTTCGGCACCAGGCCCAAATTACATCTAAATTTTCGATAAACTTTTTGTTAGAAGAATAGTGGAAGTGGTTCGTAAAGAGTGTAGCAAATCCAGCGTTTTCCCTCATAATTTACAGATAGATGGCGTTTAGAGCATTATCAAATATAGATACAAAAAGGTTCTTCTTGAACATCTCATTGTGACCTTGAGCGACTCCTCCTGAGATATCAGCTTTGCAAAAGAGTGTTTCGCTCAGCATTCTTAGAGCTTTCTACACCCTCTTTCCGGTCATTTGGAACAAAAGAACCGTCATTAATTATGTCTCTATCGTTAGTTGTGAGGGAGAAGCATTCTGTGTTGATTTGACTCCATCTTTGGAATTTTTCTGACGAAACTAAGTAGATGATGTAATTGTACTAATATATTAAATGCAGCCGTGACAAACTAAATCGAAATTTGTTCCTACACAAGCATATGCTTTCAAAATCCTACAAATATTTTCTTTCATGTGCCTTTTTGAACATATTACAATAATTTCAAAACAAGATGATTAACTAATTGATGCAGTCACATTTATCTATATTAAGCAATTATGAAATAATTTATTGTTGACGACACGCAATATCTTTAAATAAAATCAAAAAAATATTTGTTATATCAATCCATTACATCTTAACAACAATGTTTTTAGCTCGTATATATCTTATAAAATAATTCGGGTGATCTAATTCGTTGCTGTCTCTCTCTGTATACGAATTATTCAAAAGACAAAACAATGTAATGTTATCTGCTGCAGTGAATCTCAAAAGACATTGAAATCGATTTTTTAAAGAAACATATTCAAAGTGATTTCATCATCGTAAATCGGAATCGGGGAGAACAATGGCTACAGAACAACAACCGCACAATTCATATTTAAATTCAGAGAATATTTTACAATAAATATTTTTGTGGATAGAACCCGTTAAAAAATCCAATTATAGCCCGTGTCTGTCGTGCGTTCTTTTATAATTTGTTTTTGAAAATTACGCGCCATTTTACAAAATTTGACGTTTATGCGAAAAAAGCATTAAAGATTTAATTGTTGAATTTGCATAAAATCCTATTGAATTTATTTTGTACACGAAATACAACAACATTGGATGTATCAGAAACTCTGAATACAACAAACTTCTTTTTCCACGTTATTGTTTTTAATTTTTAACTATCATCAAAATCAAACAATTTATTTTCATTTTTTTTATAAAGGTGTGTCACTTATATTATCGTTGATGTCTTTCATATATTAAAAAATGAAAGATGCTTGTCAAGAAAATAATTTTCTATATGAAAAATGTGACTTATGATTGTTCGTTGTTTGTTTTAATTTTTTCTGCAAAACCATTTTTATATAAAGTTTAGTTGTTTTTTTTCCCCGTCCCCTTTTAGCAATGTATGAGTACGGTTTTCTATCTCTGTACAGATTTGGTTGATTTTGAGAGATTTGTTGATGTTTTTTTATTATTTAAACTGGGGCAAACTAAAACTTGGCACAAATAAGGCCTTCCATACTAGGGTCATAATGACGTCACGATTTTATATTAGTATACTGGGTAACATCGTTTTCGATCCAAAAAATTTCGAATTTCTACTTCTTCCTTGCATTCACCACATTAGTTAACCGAAATAAAAAAACAGTTTCTTTGCTAACAGGTTCTCTAAATTAAATTTGACTTAAATGCTTTTCTTAGATGTATGTCAGGTGCGGAACTATTTTTCCGGGTTTCACACATAGATGGTGCTAGCAATACATCTAGTTGTCATTTATGTCAGAGTTGTGTTTTGTTCATAGCGAGGACAAAAAAAAACAACTTGCACAAAAAAAAAATGCAGCTGAAGCACGACATTTTCTTGAGGAGGCCTACGGCGAACATGCACCATCGAAAACTACCTGTGAAGATTGGTTTAAACGCTTCAGAAGTTGCGATTTCGACATTGAGGACAAGAAGCGTTCCGGAAGACTAAAAACATTTGAAGACACCTGCAGGAGTTATTGGATGAAGAGGATACGCAAGCTCAAGATCAATTTGCGGAGGCATTAAACCCGACTTGCCAAGGAATTTCCAAACGATTACGTGCTATGGGAAAAATTCAAAAGGAGAGAAACTGGGTGCCGCATGAGTAGGTTGAGGGACAGATGGAGAATCGAAGAGCCAGTTGCGAAATTTTGTTTTCACGGCATGAAAGAAAGAGCTTCCTGCATCGAATTGTAACGGGAGATGGAAAGTGGATCTTATTTAAGAATCCCAAACGCAAAATGTCGTGGCTTTCACCTGGTGAAGCATCAACATCGACGGCACGGCCAAATCTCTTTGAAAATAATATAATGCTCTGCGTTTGGTAAGACCAGAAATTAGTACTATGAGCTGCTGAAACAGGGCGAAACTAACAATAGGTAACGCTACCGACAACAACTGATCAATCTAAATCATGCATTGCTCGAGAAACGGCCAGAATGGGACACGAGACACGAACGAATGATATTGCAGTTCAGGACACCATCAAAACGTTGAAATGGGATCTGCTACCACAACCGCCTTATTCTCGGATTATCAGTTGTTCCGGTTGATGGCGCTTGGCTTGGCAGGGCTACACTTGGCCAGTTTCGAAGAAGTGCTCCAACGACGCGTCGTTTTATCGTCATGATATTCATATATTGCCAGAGATGTAGGAAAAATGTGTAAATAGCGAGGGTTAATACTTTGAATAAACCATTTTTTAATTATCTATTGAAATTTTCCAAAAGCCTCGGAAATTGCGGAGTGCGCACCTAGTAATACCACCCCTAAGATTTTTCATTTAAAATCAAGCATAATACTTTAAATGTTTAACTTTTAGAAAACTCGAAATTTTTTATTTGTGCTATTGGAACAAATTTACCCTGACTTCCCTTTCTTGTTATGCAGTGATTGTACGAGTATATTGTAAATTAACTGGAAAAAACAACCCGAAAATTATCGGCTCACAAACTTCTTTCGGGCATTACTTACATTCTTCGACTGGAGTTTATTGCAATTTTCGACTAAGACAGTCAAGACGGTAGCTGCGGAAGTTTGGTGGAGCTAGCCCGACAAAAATGATCCCGAAAATTTTGGAAATAGATCCGCAATTTCTACTTGCTTGCAGCATAAGTACAAATTGCGTATCTACAGGGTGGGCCATACGTCACTGAATATTGATTGTATTTTTGGTATAATTTTTTAATTTCTTATTTAAAATGAATAATTTTGATTACAAAACTAGTTTAAAACATGAAGAGTTTTAAAAAAAATTAAATTTTAAAAATTATATTTGTTAGATGTGTTACGAATCGTAGTCGTTCCAATTTGTTAGTATGATCGGTTTCGGTACATATTTATTCTTTATAGATTCCTTTCATAAAACTGAGCAGTATAAGAATAGCGCTAGATTGATGATTTAAATTTCATAAATGTAACTTTTGCATGGACTGTACTAATTTTTTTTTGAAGATTGAGTGACCAAACATTTGTGTGCAGTCTATAAAATAATTTAAAGTGGTGCACATCTCCCGCAGAAAAAAAAAGGTTAAATCCAAGAAAAGTTACTTGCTTTAAAAACGCGTGCGCGAGATACGAAAAACCCAGCGCAAATTTAGGGTATACAAATTATAAATTTAAATTGTAAAGGGTTTAATTAATTATAGTGATTTTTTTTTTTAAAATAAAACTTAATCAAATCGAATATATAAAATAATCGTGCACTAAAACTGTGATTTCGGGAATTTGAAACTTTCGGCCATGCGAATAAATAAGTTGGCTAGATATGAAGAATTAGTGAATGTGGTTAAAGTACGTGCATATGAAACTTAAAAAAATTTACCAAATAAAAGCATAAACAGTTAAACAGTATTAAAGTTTCATTAGTGTGTTTGTTGGTGTTTCGGTGAAAAATACAGTAACCCAAGACTATGCATTTAACGGGTACGGTAAAACCATGTGGTTTAATTGCAAGTCGGTAGAATTTATTAAAGTGGCAATCTAATAATAATGTTAAATAACACGAATTAATAACACAAATCCTTTACAATATCATAACGTTTATAATAAATACCATATAACTAACAAACAAATAATATCAAAGAACTATTTATAAAAGTGTAATACATATCATAAACCGAAACACAAATACAATAACGAAAATTAAATATCTTCTAATACAAAAGTAATACCGATGCTCATTAAAACTGGGATATAATAAATTGTGTACCGTATGCAAGTATCCTACAAAATGATACTTAATAAGCTTGAGTCAGCCCGTCGAACATAACAACATACACACAAACAAAATATAAATACAACGTCATCGGGCGTTATTAACTACATTCAACAAAATATCGTCATAAAGCATGCCATTTCGCATGCCTCATGTTATGCTGCACATCACAAATGGATACAAACATAAACGGCCGAGTTACTGTAAGTTACACATAATACATAATATACATTCGAATGCTTCGTAACTTTTAATACTTCGTATCTGATTAAATAAACAAATAAAACTAAACGACATAAAATAATTATAATTCGATTAATAATTAATATTTTTTTTTTATTTATAAATAATTTCATTTTAAACAAATTTTTTTTTGTTATATACATAAATCTATTGTAATATTTTTTTTTGTAGCATTAAGAATAGGTTAGATTGGTTAGGGTTTAGTTGGTTCCATTGGCCTTTAATTAATGGAATATATTTGTAAATTTCTATGTCAATATTTTGAATATTCCGTTTTTATTGAATAATTAGATTTAGTTTAATAATGTTAAATTTGCGTTCGATTTTTCTTAAATATTATTGAGATTCTGGTTAGTTGATATAATGAGATAATCCCCTGTTTGAGTCAATGAGGATGAGTTGAGGTAAGTAGGGCATTGGGTAGGTAAAGTGACTGATGATTGGTTCCCATTGTTCCCTTCTCAAATTTTCTTTCGTCGATATGCACAACACGGTCATTCGAGATCCCTCTATGTTCCAGAAATCCCACCCCAAGCTCCTGAGCCATAGCCGGTTCAATCGACCGTAATCTGGAACCTCTAGTTGGATAAACATTTTCTGATAACAATTGGTATGTTTTATAGAAATCAGGACCTGAATCAGCAGTTCAATCCCGATTTCCTCACATTACCCTACAAGATTGTTACAGATGCTTGCCATCAACCTCTTAGCAAGCTGCTGCTCTTTGCTGTATCTGCTCCATAACTGAAGTAGCTCCGGCTTGTTGAAACCACTTTTCTTAAGTATTATCAAGTTCAGAAAACAAACAATTTTCTAATATAGCCCTGAAATGCTCACCATTTACAGTCAATGCATTGCCATCTTTGTCTTAGAAGAAGTATGGGCCGTAGATCTTGTCTGCGGATATTCTGCACCAAACTGTGACTCTAAATGGATGCAACGGACGCTGTTGAATCACTCTTGGATTTTCAGTGCCCCAGATTCCAAAATTTTGCTTATTAACATAACCCCTTAAATGGAAATGCGGTCATTATAATTTTTTTTATAAAATCATGATCATCCGTTAATAATTCGGGGGTTGCATAGTATTGCGGCAAAATTACATGTACCATTTGTATCTTGTACGGAAACAGCAATAAATTTCCTTCATTATTCTACGCAGTGAAGTTCTGGAGATTTGAAGCTGAGTGGCACGTTTACGAGTCGATGTTTCAGGGTTCTCATTTACGCTCTCCCGAACTCATTCGATATTATCTTGGCTTCGTGCTTCAAGCGGTCTTCCACTCCGAGATAAGGCACTAACAGATCCCAATGATTGAAAACGAGCGACTAGATTGCGTACTTGATTTCGTGATGGTGCATTTCTGGTTCAAAAAAATTTCGAAATTTTGTTTGGGTTTGAATTATTGAATTTGACTAGCAAAATAGAACTCAACAATTTTTACTCGTTCCTCAATCGTATACATGGCTACTGAATCTCCCAAACGTTGTTTCTAATACTGAAAAATAAAAAGAGAAACCTAATCACTCAATACCTGATCACTCAAGCCGAATCATGAAGTTCTAATAAAATCTACACCCTCAAATTTGGACTTGATCGCATCTACCCCCTAATTTTGTTCGATCACTCACATTTAGCGTAATACTAAACACATTTCCAGGTTTTTATCATCGGTTTCCTTGATAGCAAAATTAGATAATGGTAATACCTGTTCTCTCAAGCCGAATCATGAAGTTCTAATAAAATCTACACCCTCAAATTTGGCCTGGATCGCATCTACCCCCTAATTTTGTTCGATCACTCACATTTAGCGTAACACATTTTCAGGTTTTTATCATCGGTTTCCTTGATAGCATAATTATATAATGGTAATATCTGATCACTCAAGCCGAATCATGAAATTCTAATAAAATCTACACCCTCAAATTTGGCCTGGATCGCATCTACACCCTAATTTTGTTCGATCACTCAAATATAGTGTAATACTAAACCCATTTCCAGGTTTTTATCATCGGTTTCCTTGATAGCACAATTAGATAATGGTAATCCCTGATCACTCAAGCCGAATCATGAAGTTCTAATAAAATCTACACCCCAAATTTAACCTGGATCTCATCTACCCCCTAATTTTGTTCGATCACTCAAATATAGTGTAATACTAAACACATTTCCAGGTTTTTATCATCGGTTTCCTTGATAGCACAATTAGATAATGGTAATACCTGTTCACTCAAGCCGAATCATGAAGTCAGGCTAAATTTGAGGATGTAGATTTTATTAGAACTTCATGATTCGGCTTGAGTGAACAGAAGTTACTTTTACTAATAGTTATCGGGAAAACAAATAGTTAGAAAAATGTGGGTCTGTGTAGTATTTTTCAATTGTTAGTGAGAGATGAACATTTTATTCTAATCTAAATTTGAAGGAGTATTTTTCCAGTTTATTAGAACTAATGAATCTGGCTATTCAAGCATGTCATACAAATACTCAGTTTTTCGCAAATATAAGTTCTCTATATAAGTGTGTGAAATATTTCCTAAAATAGTACTAAACGCCATTTTTTTAAAGCTAGTATAAAATTAGGATAAACTTCACATGCATATCAATCATCTTCTTGGTTCAAGTTGTTGTATGCCGCACGAAATATTTAAACCATCTAAGTAGAAAATTAGTTTTGTATCATAGAGTGTCTGTTTTTTATTTTCCGGTATCTCCTCAAACGGTTCTAAGATAATTTAAGAAATAGAGCAGATTAGGCAATCGAAGCAAAATATTTTATAATCGGATGGTGATTTACGTTGCAACAGATTCGAAACGGCCGAGAGAACCTTCTATTTTAACAACTCTAAAATGGGTTTAACTTACAGCAATAAAAATATTTTTCATTAGTATTTTATCTAATAAAATCTCTATTTTTATTTTCAGGTGGGTGACATTTATGTTGGATCGGTGAATGTAAGTAAAACTAGCACACAGCATTAATATTGCAAAGAAGGGCGAAGTACCGCACTCATGTAAATATTTTCATACTAAAATAAATAGCAGCGTTTAGTACAATAAACGTAATTCCTATTTGTTACGAAATCGATATGTACTTTCAATTTTAAATCTTAAAAATTCATAAGACATTACAACAAAATAACTATTACTCCATGCTACCTTTCAATCAAATTCATAATTTAATTGCAATAATTCATGTCTAACATAAAATTGCGATTAAATAACTACGGACAAAATATACAGCTCGTATTCCAATGTACGGGTAAGGTGTATCGAATACAGTCGTCTTAAAATATTTATAAGTAAAATAAAAAATATTCAAGGTTAAAATAAATTACCTAAGTCAATTAATTAAATGTAATTAAAAGTATAAATAATGCAAACATGTTAAGAAAACACAACCTGTTTTTGCGTACGAAAAAAAAAATTGTTCAGACACCCAAAAATAATCTTAGTTATTAATGATATTTAATAATATTTATAATTTTTTTTTGTTTTTTCATTCTTTCGATTTTATTTTTTACATTTTATTTTTATTTTCGTTGCTGTTTGAACTTAAATAAAATAAATAAGATATGCACACAAGAAACAAAGTCTTATTTAATATTAAAATAAATAATAATCGCCTTGAGGTGTTAATATTTATTTTATTCATATTTTTTTTTATATTTAAAATAAATAAATTTGTTTTAATAAGAAATTAAAATGTATAACTTTATGAGTTCAATCGAAAACTATAAAAAAAAATATTCTTTGGTGTACCGTTAGGTTTTGTAAAGTAATTGAGATCTTTTATCTAATTTTTCTCGGTTTAAGTTCTTACGTTCTTAATATTAATATGCTTGTGTATTATACAAATCGGTTAATTAATCCACTGACTATGAAATTTGTTCGTCTTCATTAATTATTCTAAATGTTATTATCTGACGTTTATACTTAATGAAGTCTTCAGATTATGTAGAATATGTTTATGAGCATACAATTAATTTTATTGGGCGGCTTAATAATTAAGTTTGGGAACATTATTATTTTGGTATTTGCGTGTAGGGTATTAAGTATGTACATAAAACTTTTTCGTGTGATTAAATTTGGGACTAATGGCCCGATTCTGAAAAATGTACAAATTAATTCGATAGCTGTAACTTTATAGAAATTTCTTACTTCTCTGTAAGATTAAAAAATGATTCACAAACTGTTGACTTTTCCCTGCTGTAAATCAATATTACGTTTTGTAATTCTCCGCTGTAACCAAATTGTATTTTATTTGAAAACTAGCTGGCCCAGCAAACTACGCTTTGCCCAAAATATAGTTTTTGATTGAATTAATTTCGAGCATTCATGATTCCACCCGAAATTTGTGTTTTGATCGAAAATTATCGATAATTTACAGATGACGCAACAATATAATTTCAATTATAGATTGAATGAAACACTTTTCGAATTTCATTGAATTCATTATCCTATATTTATAGAGAAAGCTAACGCGTCGGACTTCGTTCAGTCCAATTTTTGGCGAAAATAGAATAAAATCAAGTATTAAATTCAATGAATCGTTTTATTGAAATCTAAAAAAAAATAGAACAGTGATTGTATTCAATTTAAGGCTGCATGATACACTACATCCTTTGTTTTCTGCTCTGGAGCATAAACGAAGAGTGAGGATGGTTTCCCAACTCGGGAACACGCCTCATATAGCTGGCCGTGTGAAAAGCATGACATTTCCAGATTTATGCCGCACACTTATAGCGACTGCCCTTGTGGCTTATTTATGGTCATCGCAAATGCAAGTTTCACTGGGAACTGAACGAGTTTGAACTGGAACGGCAAATCGGTTGAAGTCAGGGGAATTCGCGGAATTAGACATTCTTCTCCCTTGAACGACGCTTTCAAAATCCTTGCCACTATCACATTGTTCATTAGCTTCGTCACAATCAGTAGGGTTCCATTGCACAGTTTCGGGGCATGAACATTTCGTAACATAATGATGACAGATCCAACTTTTAAACGCAAATGACGATGCCGCCTCATTGCCGCCTGGCAAATCCAAAGAATTTGGGAGTTCCACTGGATAATTGACGACTTCGTCTTCGTTTTCAACCGCGCGTACGCTCAGCCAATCGTAGTTACGATAATTTTGACCAATGTTCGGATATACATTAGTGATGAGTGCATCATTCGTTGAAGTGAATTGGCAAATTTCAGATCGAATCGATATTAAACCACTTGAAGTATCTACAGGAATTTATCCATTTCCGATTCTCAGCAGTTCTTTGCTTTGATCAATTTACAATTTTTTAATACTTTTGCCATGGCGATTGCTTTGAAATGTTGCAAACTGGATTCTCGTTGATTTGTAAGTTTAACGGAAGCTTCAGTGCTGAATGTGCCGTTCTTCCACCTTCCAACAGTGTTGCAGTAATTCCGGTAAATGCGAGAGCTAACGCAATTGCACTTTGAGCACGTATTGCTGCTAATATCAATAATATCAGGAACGTTTTCCCAGTTCCGCCGGGCACATCAAGGAAAAATAGTCCACCGTTTCCATCATCGACAGCCTTCATCAGTTGATCATACGCACTCTTTTGCTGTTCATTCAACAGTGGAACATTTGTTTATACTTGTTGTTGCAAATTTGTCGTGTCGTAAGCACGCCCGCGTTCCATTCACGATTCAATACATCACTAGTTTGACGACTTGGCGCTGGCATATGAATTTCAGTCAAAAGTTTGCCACTCATTAGCAAACACATATCTTCAATCATCATTAACGCTTCATTGTAGATGTCATCGTTCGTTCGCAGTTAGAAATTTCGTGTCGCAACTCGAAAGCGATGCAAAATGTCTTCTGCGATGTCATCTTTGTACGTATCCCATAATTGACGTGGGACAGCCTTCAATGACATGTCGAAATGATCATAGCGAAAAATGTACGAACTTGATTTGCGTTTTAACTGTTGACATGTTTCTCGAAATGTTGCACACACCTTACCATTCACAGTCCGCAATGATTCAAATGAAGTTGAACCACGCACATTAAGGTAGAAGCAATCGTCATTCTTTGGATGTATTGTGTAAATTCGCCCTAATGCATCACTTGAAAATACACCTCGATATCCATTTACTGGTTTGCCTTGCTTTCTGCGTAACCATTTCTTCGATTATGCATTCCATGTGTAATATCGAAACATATCCGAGTAAAGCAATGTCCTCGCAAACGGATCACTGGTGCAAGTTGAAAAGAAACTCGTTAACGTTGTTGCTCTTTGCACGATGACGTTCATGAATCGCTTATGAAAATATTCTCCAGAGTGCTTCGTTGCAGTTCACATACCGGCCCATTTGAAACGTGCTGAATTCATCTCGTTCAACACCAATAACCACCATATCGCTTCCTTTGGTGACGTATTTGCAAACATACTTAATCGATTTCTCCGAACTGCAATATTTAACATTGATATGTGTTTTATATGCTTTACACAATATTGGTGAATATGGCACCATCCATGTGTTGTCAATCACGATATCCGCTCATTTTAATTGAGTGATGAATGTTCTGCCATTGTCATCTGGTGAGCGACGCCGATAGAGTGGATATCCATCGTTTCCAGTTTGGGTTTCAGAAATAAAAGTACGTGGATATCGATTTGTACATTTATCGTCGGTCGTGCAAACGGAAGTGGGATTGTGTTGTCCGCATGGTCCGTGGAGCATATTGGTCAACACCACTTCGTGCAACTCTGAATCTATCTCAGGATCAGGAATTTTGGCGGAAATGATGTCATTAATTTGGTCTGGCGTAATTTTGTCCACCATCCAAAAAAGAATGTGTGCGTGCGGCAAACCTCTTTTCGGCGACTCAACTGAATAACTGTTTCGCAATGAAGTCCATTAAACATCTCATTTTTTGTTTTAACACTCGTGCTGTAACGTCGTGACGACCGCTTGGTAATTGACCGAGATGCAATAACTGCGTAATCTCTGGCCATTTTGCGCACGTAAGTCGTCGCGTCCTGGGAGTACTCGTGCATGTGTCTCGGACTGCCAATGTATGTCGATGGCAAAATTGTGAGTCGGCCAACTTCTGTAATTTATGCGTCGCTATTGACCGCATGCCGCAAGTGAATATATTCTTCAGATCGCAACTTACCTGATTGGATCGAATGTAATTTAGTCGTTCTGTCTCAACCTTAACGTACATATCGACTGCATATTGTTGAAACAATCGGCGATACCTCATTAAATGGTTGTCAATGTTTTGGCGAATCATCATTCGATATGAGTAAAAGTTCATCGAACTGACCTTTTTATTTGTCTCGACCCCTAAAGATATACAATTTATGAAGTGACAATCAAAAATGTTTTTTCTTTGTACTAACCATTCGCCGGATTTATCATGTTGTATCTCAAATGATATCCGTCTTCACCACGGCAGAACATAAGCGGATATTGCAGTGCGTCATACGATCGATATGTCTCCCTTATTCGCTGTAGTGCGTTTCCAGTTTGGCGTTTGATGATTACATCACGCGATTCCAAATTTTCACCAACAACAACAATTGATATTTCACTAACTGTAGGTGCATTGTATTATCGTTCATGAGTTCCTGCTGGTCGTTTGTCCGCTTTTATGACAATGATGTGATCATCGGATGGCATCTGTTCCAACGATGTCGTATACAGTTTGATGAGCTCATTGTGTTCGTGTAACATTTGCTGCAATTGCTGGACTATTTCTCTTTTCGTTGTATTAAAGATAGCACAACGCCGATTTACTTCATCATGTGAATATCCAAGAAAGTATATTTGCAGATATTTGTGTTCTTGATCTGGATGCGGCAACAGCGATCCAGCAAAATGAAAAATTATGAATCCGTATAGTCTGTAGCCTATGAATCTGTATAGTTGGAGGAAAATTATGTAATGTTTGTCTTTTGTTGGCAAGATAAGTATTAGTTTGTGTTATATCGTGATGTATCGTGTATTGTGTGTAGTGTATTAGTGTATTTTGTGGTGTTAGTGTTGGTGTATTAGCATTCATTGCTGATGTTGGTGAAATTACCTTGAATGTTGATTATAATTTCGTTCATTTACAATTTCAACACCAAACGACGTCATTTGAAAACAATCGTTGTACATTTTGATGTGTTGCAAGAAATGGTTCGAATTAGGAGATTCACCGAAAACCAGCGTGCGCAATGGCTCTGGTGGCAACTCTATCTAGGCAGTTCTTTCTCAAATTTTACTGCATTGCAATGCTGACAAACGACAGACGTTTGACCGAATTGAACTGGTGCATGCGCACTATATTGAATGCTTGGCTCATATCGAAAGGTTGCACGTTCAATGTTCACCTGAATTTGTTGTTGTCGACGTGTCGACACTAGGACGTTGTGATCTTCCTTCATCACTTTGCCGAGCACGAACATCTTTTCTTCTCAACCGTTGTTGCTCATTGTAAGCTTCATTGATCTCTTCTGAATGTCGCGCACGATTTTCAATCATTCTGATTCGAGCTGATTCCCTTTCAATAGCACGTTCCTCTTCCGTTCGAAGTGCTGCGGCATTTCGGTGTCGCGTTGCATTCTGAGAACGCCGACCAATGTTACTATGACCTCTTCTTGGCATTGTATCAAATATCGAACTGTAAATGATCATCACTTTGTGAATCGTACAAAAAGATTTCACTAACAAATAATTTACCTTTATATCACTCAGAAATAGATAATTGGTTCAGTCGTTTTATATTTTAAATGTACCTTAATTTTTCAGGAAAATCCGCCAATCTGCCTTTGTAAACTCTGATGCTCACCCGTGTGTAGTCGCCAAAAGAATAGACCGAGTTTAGCTTTCAAAAATAGCAAGTTATGAAATTTGCCCTATAGAATTTAAATTCTCCATGACTCAATTATCAACTCTCACTCCTATATACCGCGCATTAAAATCACGCTCAATCAAAATGGTATAAAATCAACTCATTATGCTGAATATACTAATCTATTACATTTTTGGTATCATGTACTTGACATAATTGTTATGATTTTATTTTAAAGTATATTAAACTGAATTATCAGCTGTTTTTTGTTCATAAATAGAAAATAAATATTTTGCGTTATTCATGATCATTTACCTTGACAATTAAAAAATCAAGTTTTAAGCATCCGTATAAACCACGATCAATTTTTATATATATAGATGTAGACAGAAGCTAGAAAAAACAAAAAGATAAAATAGAAAATTGGAAGGAATCGATCCAAGTGCCTCCGGGTCAAACTGCCGAAGCTTTAACCACTGCACCACTTGCCCCATAAAAAATGCCCCATAATTTTCATATTTTGTTCGATTTTTCGTTTTTTTCGATTTGTTGTTTTTCTTTTGGGTTTTTCTGAATTTTATTTTTTTCCTAAACCCTTGCGTGGCAATTACGAACAAACCCGCAGAAGAAAATATCCAATTTGGTCCATTCGTTTTCAAGTTTTAAGCATCCGAACAAACCACGATCCATTTTTATATATATATACTCGTAGATATTCTATAAAATTTAATGGCGGCACTCGAATATTGACATAGACGCGTTCTATGGCAGGTAGCACCATTATGTTGAAACCACATCTAGTCGGGTAATGTCATCCATATTTTTAAACAAAAAATCATTGATCATGGTGCGGTTAGGATCTCCATTGACCGTAACGCGATCCCCGGCCTTATTTTCAAAGTAAATTTTAATAATTTCGTAGCG
This sequence comes from Nephrotoma guestfalica, assembly GCA_963691935.1. Lineage (NCBI taxonomy): Eukaryota > Metazoa > Arthropoda > Insecta > Diptera > Tipulidae > Nephrotoma > Nephrotoma guestfalica. The sequence goes on along the minus strand of OY829913.1, from coordinate 223,720,842 downwards.
TCGTAGCGAGTCTATTTTGCATTCAAATTTATTTTTTTGTTTTATTTTTTACAATTTTAAGTTCTATCAGGCTTAAAAAAACACCCATTATATCATACAACTATTGAATTTGATGTAAATTAATTAAGAAGTAAATAAAAATAAGAATGCAAATATAATTATCTTAGCATGGCAAATACACTGTACCAGCAAATCTCTGCAGGAAATTGTAGTTAAGTACTTTGCTCACCACTAGAGACAACACTATCAGAAAAAACTTTCTTCAATAACAGAAAATCTTTTAGCACAGTATTTGCATCCGAACGTTCGGAAGTCAGTTTGTGTCTAACCAATTCGAATGGCAAAATTTGGCAATAACTTACTTTGTAGGTTCTACTTTTAATTCTATACCTAATATCGAATTTAGGCTTAAGCGATTAAAATAACTGAGACCACTACTTCCCGTAAATCGATTTTGGTCTTGTGTTTTGTTTAGTATGACTATTTCATAGAACATAGTCTAAACTACTTCACAAATCAATTGTAGGAAACTAGTTTCTTTATAATTAGTTAAGTAATCGGCGAGTTTCGTCTAGCGTCAACAGATATCAGAACTTGTTACTAAATGTATGTTAGGTTCTCAATGCAATTCTACGAATATCTTTTTTCTATTTATTTATTCAATATTACAACTGAATCATGGATCATTTAGTATTTTATCTATCTTAAATTATTTTCAGCTCCAGCGGTTTCTGCCTTTGGAGTCTTCTCGCTCCATTGGTGGTGGCAAACATATGACGGATATCTGCATTTTCATGCCGAGATAATCGCTGTATATGTTTTCTTGCTTGTTTCTTTATTTCATCGGTGCTGTATTCCATCTTCAATTCCCTATGAAGGTTGTCGTTCCTAATGTACGAGTACCATGGGGCATTCACAATCCCTCGCAGTAGTTTATTTTGGAAGCATTGTATCATTTGTGCATTGGTTTTTTTGGTACAACCCCAAAGTTGGATACCATAGTTCCATACTGGTTTTAGCATCCATACTGGTAGAAGTAATTTGTTATGTATTGAGAGCTCAGAATTTCTACCCATGAGCCAGTACATTTTCTTATATTTGATGTTTCACTTTTATTTTTTCTTCTTGATGTGTTCTTTCCATCTTAGCTTAGCATCGAGGGTCATACCAAGGTATTTAGCTGTATTTTCATATGGAATTTGGTTTCTGTTGAGAACTACGGAAATACAGTATACATTTTGATTTGTAAAGTTGACGATACTCATTTGGCTCCATTTAATAAGATGCGCCATTATTTTAGTCCAGTTGCTTGCTCACAGTGTTAACTACATTTTGATGTTTGCTTGTTGCGTCCGAAATATATTTACCAACTGTCAGGATAGGTGTATCGTCTGCCAATGTTGCTACTGTATTACCTTGAATGTTCGGCCTCTCGTATAAAGAATAAACAGAATAAAGTGTCGATCTACTATGTAAGATTTAAGAATTTGATAAAATTGCTTAGGCAGGTTTTGATGTATGTAGTTTAAGTTTAAGCCCTTGGTGCCAAACTTTGTCGAAAGCTTGAGCTACACCCAAGAAAATACTGGAGCATATATTTTTATTCTCAAGTGCATCCTCAATGACATCCGTTATCCTGTGAACTTGTTCAACTGTAGAGTGATTTTCTGTAAACCCAAATCGGTGTGGTGGAATTAAGCATCTCTCTTCTATTATAGGTTTGAGTCTCTTCAGCAACAGTATTTTTGATATGACCGGAAGTAGTGATATCGGTCTATATACTTTTTATCGTTTCTTGGTTTAGGAATCATAATTCAGACACCTTCCATTGATGTGGAAAATTTTTCAATCTGAAGACTACCTTTCTCGGGAATGGTTATTTGCCCAGTAATTAAGTCATATCCTGAAACTTTTCTGATACTTAAGTTATTATTGATTTCAGTTTTAAGTTCTAATAAGGTCACATGTCTTATATTAAGATCATCTGAATTGTTTACGACCGTTGTATTTTCATTTGCTGTTTGTTTTGGAAACGGTTGAGTCTCTTCTAAATAAGCAACAAACAGAGAGACTTTCTGTTTATCACTTTTAGCTTAGGATGCCTCATCATTTTTGATAGGTGGCACATACATTTTGGTTCTTTTTAGTTCTTCGCACGAGTCCGCTGCCAGACTGTTAATTGCCTTTACTCCGGCCTGCCAGAAAACTCCGAAAAGCGAAGAATATACTGGAATAAGGTGCCAATTCGTTTGCGTCGATTGCTTCTCTTGCACCTTTGAAATTGGATTCTTTATCCGAGTATATATCTGTAGTCGTTCCACATCTTGCAAGGAACATGTTAAATGCCGCCAGAAACGATTCAGTGGATAGGTCCAAAGTGACTTTTATTTGCCACGCCTTAGTGCACATGCATTAAAATACACATACGTAGCTGTTTCGTACTCGTTCGTATTGGACCCGTAAAGTCAACACCTGTTCGAAGAAACGGTTTTACTATCTCCATCCTTTCTTTGGATAACGAACCCACTTTTGAATAGGCCGCCGAGACCTTTGCTTTATACACTGGATACAATTGTGAAATATGCCGCTAATAGTGCTTCGAATCATTCATCATCATCCCTATCGGATCATAGTTTGGTAAAATAAAGGGATGACATTGTTCATACTCAATTGGTGCATGCTCAATTCGCCCACCAACTCGTAGCACACCGTCATCGTCGATGAATGAATCTAAGGTTTCCAATTTACTTTCCCGCAGGATTTGTTTTCCAGCTCACAATATCTGTAGTTCTGCTCCAAACGCCTTACACTGAACTGCTCGGTATACCCTCGAAAAGGCTTTATTGAACTCGTCTCTAGCTAGTCTACCTCTTGTTTGCTTGGGTCTCTTTCTTCTAGCAATATTTATTATCCTATGGATATAAGCAACTACCAAACTTAATTTCGGGAAACTGGAATACCTTTCTTGCAATTCGTAGATGACATTCACTTCGAGATTTTGCTTACTTATCGTCATTGCAAGGCATGTATGCTCTGCCGTTATGCCTGGGGTTTTAAGATTCGAACGGACAATTATGAACCACTGATCTCTTGAATATAGGAAATAGTCAGGACCATGCCACCATAAATGAAAACGTTGTAATTCACTGAGAGAGCGTGTGGCACAGTTAGCCGGGTTTAGAGCGGATGGAACGTGATGCCAATAATCTTTTGGTAGTACTAGTATGTTTAAAATTTTGCTAGTGCAGTTTGCCACATACGTTTTCCATCTGATCTGATAACCAGTCTAGTACAATACTGGAATCGGTTCATGCCACCATATTGTCCTTTCAACAAGTTCTAGTTCGGGCATCCGAAAACCCCTGAAGCATTACGGTTTGTAATGTCTAGCCATCGCCTAGCACGGACTGCTCTCAAGTGTGAAATTTCAGTTCTTAACGTCAATCATTCCTGCTGCTTCTTTGGTGGTAACAGCTCATCCCATGTTACTTTCAGTAGCCATGGCTGCTGGAACATTATTTTAATCTTTATTATAAATGGGGAGATTAAACCCAACGAATCTAATATCCACCTAAACTCTGGTAACATCTTGCGCTTCGTAAAAGATGGCGCTTCGTCTAACGAAATTCGATATGTGAAAGTGTCAGCGCCGGCATCCATTGAATTCCTAGCAGCTGTGTTGCTTCAGTTGCTTTTATATCGGTGTTTGCAAAGCAGTTACATCACCCGTAAATCCACCAAGAAACTGTTGTGCATTGGACCGCCACTTTCTTAATATCGTACCGGCACTCTTTAAAATAGGTCATCCATATACATCACATTCTTTATAGTTTGGGCAGCCTTTGGATAACGGCTCGCATTTTTCTCAGCCACCTGTTGCAGCACCCGTGTGGTCAAAAACGAGGACGAAGCTATACCATAAGTTAGCCCTTCTAAGTTCCTCAGCGTTCTTACGTCATAGTATTCGTTGATATTTACGATCAACGGGATGAATCACAATTTGGCGGTTCATCTTCTCGATGTCCGCGGTAAATGATATTCGATGGTTTCCGAAATTTACTAGTATGTGGTATATAATGAATTTTCTATGGTTGGTTCAATTTTGTGGTCACACTTGATTCCCTGATAACGCCGTGATGTCGCAAGTAAACACACGTGTGGCAAGTAAACATTATAAACGACTGATAGAGGCTATAAAACTTTTCATTTGGCGACTACATACTAGTTTCCGAACAACTGAATATCATCTTTGAATGGTAATTCACAATGAAACGATCTATTTCATCCCGAGAATGGTTCTGAATAAAATGTTCCTCCCAGAAATTGTATTCGAGCGGCTTATCTTCCTTTTCGATTTCTTCACTCTCCCAAAACTTAAGTAACACTAGTTAAACCCTTTCATCAACATACAATAACATAACCAATGGAGGCGGGTCCATATTAAATGTTCCTGATATTAACCATCCTAATTTACTATTCTGTCCGATGATCTTGTCAGCATATCTTAATTGAACCTCAGATAACAAAGACCAAAATTGATCAATTCCAGTTAAAATATCAATGCCCGTGACATTAGACGGACTTGGATCAGCCAGTTGTTTATTCTTTTACATTTTTAAAACGGACGACTCTATGGGTGACGGTGCTCTAGTACTGGTTAAATTCGGATGAAAAATAAGGTTTTAATGTAAATTGCGTTCTACCTTTTGTTTGACCAATATTTTGATGGACCAATCCACGTATGATAATTTTGGCTTCACTCCGAGCTAGTCCCAGCCTATGTAGGCATTCCACTGATATAAATGATGTTTCAGCTCCGAAGTCCAATAATACTCTGCACATCTGCCAACTACCACCACGATCTTGAATTCGAACGGGAGCTGTTGGTAACACTGATATGGTTCTCGATGATATGTCAGTCAACTCCGTGGGCATATTTGAGTATCGACGTTAATTGAACCTTGACCCGAAGCGGCATTCGCTTGCTGAATGTTTTCTGCCAAGACAATTGAAACATCTATTTTCGTCCTTAATAATCTCGCGTCGTTGTTCAATTGGCATCTCTGCGAATTGCTGACACTTATAAATTGGATGGTCCTCTGTTTTACAAATTGGGCAGCTGTTTAGGATGCTCGTAAATGTCTTCTGTATTCTGCCTCGTTGGTATTCTAGCGCATCAGCTTGATTAATAATGAATTTAAAGAACAAATCTAAACTAGGAAATCAGTTTGAACTGAGTGCTGCATCCATAATCTACGAGTATCGTGTCTAAGTTCGTGACTAAAATGTACAGTAACCAAACATCACGACCAGGTGCTTCATTCCCTAAACGTTGTAGAGCACGCACGACTTCATCCGGAAATATCAACCATTTCTCTTAAATTTTTCGAAGTTAATTTGGAAACAGCCAGTTGATTCAAAAACATTTGAATAAATTGATTTACGTGGCGCTTACGGTCGCCTTTAGCTTACTTAGTGCCAATATATAATTGGTTTCAGTAATATCCATATCTCGAATTAATCGTGCAGGTTCATCACGAAGCGAATTAACAAGAAACTGATATTTTTGCACAGGATGCAAACTCACATTGTTTTGGATCGTGCTCGAAAATAGTTGATAGAACGGCCGCCATTCCGTATACTCGCCATTAAATTTTGACACTCGTAATCCGGGCAACCTCACTTCTGGCGCTGCAGTGTTCTCTTAGCGTGTCATTCAGCGTCGAATCGACTCTGCCCGATGACAGCAATTTGATAAAGCTACTTTTGATGTGTAACTGCTTACGCAGACGTATTTGGATTGGCGTAGCCATTATTTAATAGGATGGATCTTGCACCGGTTAAACTCAAACATAAACAAAGTGGATGCAAGCACTAATATACTCATAAGCTATTTTTTACTTTCTTAAGAAAGTATTAACTGCCCAATTGATCTAATGTGTCATTTGATTAATACCCCATTTTCATTCACGCACACACCACCCATTCATACAATTACAGTACACCATATGCACATTGCAAGTTCCATTTCAGCGGTCTGCGCTGAATTCTACCCTCCAACAGAGGAACTTAGTTGGTTCACATCACCGATCGTAATCGATGACGAAAATACGATTTGCATCCAGCCTCCAGTGGGATTCGAACCCAATACCTCCCGGTCCAAGTGCCGAAACACTAACCACTGCACCACTTGTCCGGTAAAAGCTGAGTATACAGTACGTTTTTCGAATAAAGAATTCTCAAAGATGGCTGCCAACCAATTTACACTATATTTCACTCAATTCTGCGTCTCTTTAACTCTACGAATAATCGCGAATCACACCAATATATTACGAAATACGTTCCCCGATGAATTGGTCTTATTCACACTCTCGAATAATAATAATCAATAATGTTATATTTACAGGTTTTTATCCTTAAGTAGCGTCGGATCCGGCTTGAAGGATCATGTATAATACCCGAGCCACTGGACTGTATAATGGTTGGTTAGTTTTACACGCATTCGTGTTTCGATGCTCAGAATCCTCTGCTTACACTTATTAGCCTGTTAATTGATTGTTACTCGTTATCGTACAGTTTATGCTCATTCGGTGATTACATGGGAATCGAATTTGCTCCAGGTAAGTAGGACTAGACACAATCTCTAACATCTGGACTGGAACGGCAAATCGCTAACATAAAGCACCACATTTTGGTCAACTTAAATAACAATAGCCTCAGGATTTACTACAAAGCTGAACGTTTGCGTGTTCTAAACACACTTTAAAATTTTAATTAATTATAGTGCGGATAGTCTTGTGCTGTTGCTTGGACGATCTAAACGCTATCTAATGTTTAAGCAATCAAGAAACTAATCAAACCCCAAACCAAAACTCGATTTGTCGAGTTTCTATTCTTTAAGAAAAATTAGATTTCTGTCAAAAAATGGTAATTATTAAATTGAGCGCATTGGAACTTCTAAACATTATGTTTATTTTCGACCTTGAACTTAATACTACAAATTCATTGTACTACAAACATAAATATTATGTATCGTTAGTTTTTTTTAAAAATTTTATCAACATAATCTCTATCTCATTAGAAAACAATCCCTTTATAATTCTAAAACGCAACTTTGTATTGTTTTATCGTTTGTCTTATACTGACAGTGATTAATGTACGTTCATTTTTTAAAGAAAGGTATATACGCTTTTAACGTAAACTGTAAATTATTTCATAATTTATAATCTAATTATTAGAGCATCAACAAAACATAATTAGTACAATGTATTCTTTTAATAGGTACATAATTTACTTTGACATAACTACAAAATTGTAATTAGTCCGAACCATTTGATACATGAAACATCTAGCATGAACGTCTTTATATAAAAAACACTTTCATAATGAAATTTTAGAGTCGTGTGATGCTATTTGGCTTTTATGTACACAAGTACGGATAGTAAACCGAGACAATATATAATCATAAACTTATGACCCTAAACGATATGTTTGTTTGTAAGACACACGGCTACTGTTACCAAAAAAAAAAACATTTCAGAGATGCTTCAAAAAGTATTTGTTTCCAAAATTATCAATAGTTTGTTAGTTTTGAGTTCACATCATAGCTCAAAGTTGCTATCTCTAATAGATACACACATACAATTTAAAAATCACAAGATGTGATTAATCAATGTCAAGTACTCGTATACATTTCTTTCTCGTTGTGGCTAACTGAATCTTAAATAAAATTTTCTTTAAACAATTTCTAAACCAAACTAAAATCTCAGATTTGCGTCTTTTAAATATTGAAAAAAAAAATATTTTACATTTTAAATGTTTAATCGAAATCTTAAGTACTTCTATATTGTAAAAATTGAAAAACAGTTTTTTGATAATATTACGTCAATTACGTCACCGACACAAAATAGAGCATCGCATGTTATTTTGCTGCGTACGCGTTGTATATAGGAAATAAATTTGAAGTAACTCTCTCTAATAAATAAAATTTAAAATTCAGATACGAAATTCGAGCATCTGTCAATGTCAAATTTTATTTTCTATGTGAATTTGAAAACATTATTTCCCAATAATTCGTATCAACATAAGTTTTTGAAACGGCTTGGCGCGATGACGATTTACAATATATCTCATAGTAAATTTCGGTTGGTTGCACTTGCTAATGAACTATGTAGAATTGTAAACATAAATAATGTTCGTTAATACACTTTGTCACTTACAGATTCTCATGTTGTTTTATAATTGTTTACTATATTGATTCATATCATAAGTTAGACCTTATGTACGGTGGCATTTTAGTAGCGTTGAGTCATGACCCTAATGCTGCACGAGCACTTGCAGCGCAATCCAATGAAAATGGTACTAAACTTGTTTACAAATTAATTACAAATTAGTTACACAGTTATCAAATTGTTTGCAGGTTCGTATTTCTGCTAATATTTATTGTATCGTATTGGGGGTGGTACTGGGACATTTTATAAATTGAAAACCATATTTTTCAATGGACCATGTTTTTCAAATTTCTGCAAATATTTATTCTATGGTACGGACGATACTGGAATTTTTTAGAAATTAATTACAATATATGGGTATAGATCAATCCTCAGAAAACTACCCCAAGAGAGGAGGGGGGTGGGGGAATGTAATCCATTAAACCCTAAAATTTTATTTAAACCAGGATTTTTAGACTTCTGCTGATACAATATATATTTAAAAAACTAACACTAAAACGTGAAACCGTTTAAAAATAATATTTCTCTGTAAAGATCTCATACAATAACAACGGTGGATTATCCAGTGAATTTAATGTTCCTTTAAGGATAATAAAGTTATACATAAATATACAAAAGTTACAAAATTTACATAGATATATAAATATATACATAAAGGGTTTTCCAATAAGAATGATATACTTTTTAAGTGACGTTTCGGCCATTTGTAATATGCCATGATCTGTCATTTTTTGTTTCATTGTATACGCAAGAACAACGTTTACAAATTATTCAGTTTTATTATCAAAATAATCGTTCTCCAATTGCAACTTTTCGTGCGCTTTTGCCATTTTATAGCCGTAATAATCGTCCAAGTGTGCTCGCTATTCGTTGAATTGTTGAAAATTTTGAGCGTACATTTTCTTTATAATGTTGAAGTGCCAATAAGACAAAGATTCGCTCGAAGTAATGCAAATATTGCTGCCGTTCAGGCAAGTGTTGCTGAAGACCGCAATTTGTCGAAACCAAGACGTTCTCAAGAATTGGAACTGTCTCAAACCACAACCTGGCGGATTTTGAGAAAGGATTTGTGTTTGCATCCGTATAAAATTGTTCTCACTCAAAAACTGAACCCATTGGACCACCGTAAATGTCGTGAATTTGCTGATTTTGCCTTGGAACAACTTGAAAACGATAACGATTTTTTAAGAAAATCATCTTCTCCGATGAGGCTCACTTTCATCTGAGTGGTGCGGTAAATAAACAAAACTGTCGATTCCGATGCGAAGAAAATAAAATTATTCATGAATAACCAGTACATTCACCTAAATTGATAGTTTGGTGTGGTTTTTGGTCTGTTGGAATCATCGGTCCGTATTTTTTTTCGAAATGAAGCTGGTAACACCGTTACTGTCAATGGAGATCGGTATAGATCGATTATAATCGATCGGGGCTACGTGCCACACAGCAAGTGCAACAATTGAGTTATTGCGAGAAAAATTTGGAGATTCGATTATTTCAAGAAATTGTGATATAGAATGGCCTCCAAGAAGTTGTGATTTAACACCATTAGACTATTTCTTGTGGGATTATTTGAAGTCCTTGGTCTTTAGCATTAAACCAAACTCTCTTCAAGCTTTATAAGTCAATATTGAACGTGCTATTCATGACCTACGACTTGATTTAGTGGAAAAAGTGCTCGAAAATTGGGTTCATCGTATTCGTTCCTGCAGAAGAAGTCGTGGAGGCCATTTGAATGACGTTTTATTCAGAACTTAATTGTATCGATTGCACTTCACATTAAATAAAAAACGTTTCAATTTCCTTAACAATTAGTGTGTTTTTATTTTGTACAACAATTTTATTTTGCATAACTTGCAATTTCTTCAGCCTGGTTATCGTATACGATAAGGCCATAACTAAGTCGCGAATGAATAAACGAAAAATAAATCATAAGCAATACCCTAGTAGGAATAAAGAAAGATAATTTTCTGAGTAACCCAACAAGTTGATGAATTTTCTTACTTGTGATATTGATGTGATCATCCCAAAACTTATGTTCATCAAGTGTAACTCCCAAATATTTGAATGAACTGACTCTCTCAATGTTAATGTTAATGTTACTAACTTCAAATAGAGTTGAACTAGTTATCGATTTATATGGGGAATGAAATACCATATATTTGGGTTTAGATATATTGAGAGCTATTAAATTGGAATTAAAATATTCTAAAAGTATACTAAGGTCATGTTTCATATCGATCAATATACTGTCAGGATCATGGGTTTCATAAAATAAAGCAGTATCATCTGCAAATATTCTAATATGACCCTTGAGCGGCAAATAGAAAATATCATTAATATAAATGAGAAACAAAAGTGGTCCTAAAACACTGCCCTGAGGGACACCACATTTGATATCTAACATTTCACTTCCTACTCCATTTATCATCACATACTGTTTTAGATTTGATAAATAACTTGTCAATAAGTTGTAAGGAATTCCACGTACGCCGTTACAGTATAATTTATTTAGAAGTAACTGATGATTAATACAATCAATTGCTTTCTATAAATTCAAGAAAAGCGCCCCAACATGTCTTTTTGATTCAAAAGCAGTATATATCATACTCCCAATTTCTGCTAATGCCAATTCAGTTCCTAAACCTTTCCTAAAACCATATTTTAATTATGGAAAATATTAATTTTTCAAGAATTGTATCGAATATGGAAAGAGTAGAAATAGGCCTATAACTATTAAGTAAAGAAGAATCTCCATTTTTAGAATAGGAATTACTTTAGCGACTTTTAAATATTTGGGTTATACACTAGCTATTAAACTTTCATTAAAAGCATCAGACAACATGTTAGAAAAATACTCAATTCTACATTTCAGCACGCAGCTATTAATTTTTTGCGGACCTCCACCTTTACCACTACTAAGCGAACAGATAACATTACAAACTTCAGCAGGTCTAATTGGTGATAGATACATGCCTTCTGAAATCCAGTTAATAGTTCCAAACCTTGCATCTTTGTCGAAGGGAATAGATTCACTGATTAAGTAACCTGCATTTACAAAGAGGCAATTGAAAAGATTAGCTATCTCAGAATCACTTACGTATCGGCCATTAAAGAAAATTTTATCAAATTTAAGAGATTCGACATTTTTATTAAAAAATAAGTTCACGTTCTTCCATAAATCTCTCTGATTTAAATCTGTAAACATATTACTAAAGTAACATTTTTTAGCATAATATTTTTTAGAAGCTAACAATTTAGATACACGTAGTAATTCGGATTTAAGAGCAACGTTACTAGGATTACGTTAAGTTTTTTTAAAACATTATTTTTTTTACGAATGTCACGCCAAATGTTAAGTGTGACCCACGGACATAACGTATTTTTCAGCTTACATCGACACTTACTGTCTTTGAGTATCTATCTATTAATTCATTATATTTTTCAACAATAATTTCTATATAGTATTATTCGGATCTTTCACATTAACTGGCATTGTAAGTCGAAAATTATCGAATAATTCATTAACTTTTGCCATGTCTACTATTTTCTTCACAAGAGTTTTCTTAATATACTTAGAAGTAAAGTAAAAATTTGACAAAAGGAAATTGTGATCGCTAATAATGGAGTATATCGTAGAATTGCCGATTTTAGTTATATTTATGAAGCTAGATACGGAATGATCTAAAATATTGTCACTTGCAGAACGAGTTGCATACGTATTTGTAGTGATCAAACCATGAGTCATCAACAGATTATTATAATCAATGACAATACCATCTGTTTTATTAACGGCAATATTTATATCCCCAAGTAATATGTTGTCACCACAGATTTTTGTATTATTAAGACGAGGAAGCAGAATTTGAATAAAATTAAATGGGTATAAGCCGTTATCCGTGTTCAAGATGCAATACTCGATATCCTTTTTAATGTATAATGCAAGACCACATCCAGTTCGATCATCTCTACAAGAAAAGCAACTATTAAAATTGTTGATAGGCTATGAATAAAAGTTTCAGAAATAACTAAAATATCAACATCCGATTGTAGACTATCTATGAATTCTACCATATTCAAATGTAATGCAATCATAATTAACAAAATCATTCATGCCACGAATATTTATTTGTAATGTTTTCAGTTGTCGAGCATTAGTCACAAAATAACAGTTAGGATTCATTTTATAGTCATCAACATTATCAAAATATTGATTATAACAGCGAGCTTTTAAACCATTTCTTAACCTATTCATTAAACAATAAATGATTGAAACAACAGAATTCAATTATACCCTTAATTGCACAAAAATCAAAAACAAAGGCACCTATTTGGTGGTAATTATCTTCCTCTTCTAGAAATTAGTACCTCCGAATTTATTACAACAGTCCTCATTCACAAAAATAAATAGAAATTCATCAAATTACCTTCCTGTAAAAGAAATGAGTACCCCAGAACTAACTGCAACAGCCCAAACCCAGAAATATTATTAGAAATGCATCGAATTAACTTCCTGTACAAACAAATCGTACAAAAAAAATTTAAAAGCAATTTAAAAAAACATTATAAAATACTGGGTTGGGGAAAAATAAATCCATTATTTTTCACTAGATGGCTTTAGTAGCACATTTCTCGTGGTATATTTGTCACAGTGAGCCACACTTATAGACGTTGGAAAGGGGGATTCATGTACTAAAACTATTATTTTGCCTTTGTTGTGATTGATCGATTCAGTTGTGAGTTATAGCGTATCAAGTATGGAGGTAAACAAAGAGAAAATTGGCTATATTTTACGATTTTGCTTCGATAAAGGCGAAAACGCAAGTCTTATTACATGTGACAGCCAATCACGCGTCGATTACGTTCCGGTAATTTCGATATCAAAGGTGCACCATACACGAGAAGGCCTGTCGTCGAAAAAAGTTAACAAAAGCCTGGAAATTATCGAAGTAGGCCGGCATGTGAGCTGTCGGAGCATTGCCCAGGAGCGGAAGATCGAACATAAAACAGTTTTAAACTATTTGCTCGTTTGAAAAAGAACATCGATGAGTTGACGCAAAAAAACTTGATGGACGGTGCTGTTATTTGCGAATCCTTGGCTAAAAGGAACGAAATCGGATCATTTGTGAAGCAGATGGTGACTGGCGACAAAAAATGGGTCACATATGAGAATGTCAAGTGGAAATGATCAAGGTCGAAGGATGGTGTCGCAGCTGGCTCCAAATGGCTCAAGTTGTACCTCTACTGCCAGCAATTGGATCGACCGAAGGCAGCATAGGCCTTTTATGAAACGATTTTCATCGCTTGCAAGATATGCTTGTGAAAACTAGCTATCTCAGTGTTTTGCTAATAGGGACAAGACGTTTTGAAGCAGCGGCATAATGAAATTGCCTTCTAAATGGCAATGAGTTATCGAAAAAACGGCGTATATTTGAGCCAAAACGAATCATTGTACCTATGTTAAATAAACCCCGAAATAAACGTAAAAATAATGGATTTATATTTCTCCAAACAATGAAAAGCAAGAGCATGCACAGTGAAACGAAGTACATCGTCCAAATAAAAACATTTACTAAATTTAAAAAGAAGAAAAAAAAATATTTGGAAAACGTAGCGGCAGCGGTGTACAATGTAGAAATTGCTAATCCTTGGTTATTGAGAATCATATTGTTTCGGTAATAATATATCTTTAAGGTGCGCCAATTGCGAGGGAGATCTTACTGCTAATTTTAAGTACTGCGCCAAACGTCAAGAATATTTATGTAAGACCAATAAAGTTTTAACCAAAGGTCATCCAAACTTATTCAAATCCAGTTACGTGTTAAATATTGTAAGTTAAATTATATTAATTTAATTCACAATGTCAAACCAGACATCGTTGCCTAAATGAAACTAACTTAGCCACAATGGTCACAATACGCAGCCAAAAATTGACCTTCACATTGCTATCAATATGTTTTAAAAAAAAATTTTATGTACGAGTAATTTTAATTTCCTCACAACTTACGACTTCGATATCGTCGTAAAAAGATTTTACCTGATTGTTTCGTCCGAATATTTTGTGGTTAAGCTATGGAATTCATTAGTTCGACTTTGAGTGAACATTATGTGAGTTATTTAACAGTAAACATTTTAGTATTGAGTAAAAACAATTTGAAGACTGGGTGGGATGGGAAGGAGTCATTTACTACGAACTACTAGAACCTGGTCAAACTGTTACAACTAAACGTTACCAGGCCCAATTGGTTAAATTAAGTGATGCTCTTAATCAAAAGAGACCATTTACGGGCCAGGGAAGGCGGAAGGTGATATTACTGGATGATAACGCTCGTCCACACACAGCAAAATCAACCCAGGAACTCATCTTCTCGTCAAACTGGGAAGTTTTACAGCATGGGGCGTATTCTCCAGACTTGGCTCCCGGTGATTACCACTTATTCAGATCGATGTCATCATATTTGAAAGACCAGCGGTCCACGAAATTTGAAAATGTGCAAAAATGGCTCGATGACTATTTTGCTTCGAAACCACCACCCAACCTACCTGATAAATGGCAAAAGATCATAGATAGTAATGACGAATATTTCGATAATTAATCTTTGTAACAATTATATTTTCAATAAACTTGAAATTGACCAAAACCGAGCTTCTACTTATACACCTAAAATATATATGCGAAACCGGAAACATATAGAAATTCTATTTTTCTCATTTTTTGTTTTGAATGATGAAAAAAACGGGAGGTGAAAAAAAATATTTTTGCTAAAATGAGATATGATCGATTGATTCGTCACTGTTCGAATTTTCGTTAGAAATCCACCCGCTAATGAAAAAATTCGCTCTTTTTTGGTTGATGTCGCTTTGACGTTTAGCTCTTTGAATATGTTGGATATGTGTTTGGGTACACATGGCAATGGTTTTATTCAACTCAGCCGATAGACCGTGCGCGTCCGGTTCAGCATCTTCACAGTCATCAACGTCAAACACATTAATTTCACTTTCTGGTTCTGTACCGTAAGCCTTATTAGTTTTTGATCGCTCTCTAAGGAATTTACCATCCATAATTTCTTTTGTACTCAAATCAGGATCTGGTTGGAATTTTATTAATAATGCAACATTTGTATTTCTTCTTTCATCTAGCATTGCTTTTAAGAGATTAAGCGTTTCGTAACTCAATACTGTTGTCTGAGCTTTCAGATTTTTAAATAAAAATGCCAAAACCGCTTCGGCTTTGAGAATATCCATATTCTCCTTTCCTAATGCTTCTGAAGCTACTTTCAGTGGCTCTAAAACATTTTAAAGCTTGCCAATGTTATTTATTGTTTGATCATTCCACATTTTAAATAATTTTAACTTTCTTAGTACTTTTTGGGGATTTTGCAACTTAAGGAATTTGGCCAACATAATTTCTAATGTATTTCACCGGATGTGGCTATCTAGAATCAGATTAGCTTTAAACCCTCTAATTGAATTATATATTTTTGCAGTATTGCGTTCTTTACAAGAGACATTCTGAATAATTTCACAATACTGCGTATGAAATTTAAATCAGTCTCACGTCTAGGCTAGTCAATAAACGTCTATCTGGATAAAAATGAGACATTAAAGGATCTACTGAAGACGATAATGGGACTTATCGTCTTCAGTAGATCCTTTAATGTCAGATAACCCGGAACTCTCAAGTTCATCATCTTGCTTTTTGCTTGAGCTATTTTTATACAATAGTTTGATAACTGGCAAATGTATGGCATGCGCGTAGCAAGTTAAATGTAAGCTGGGTGGTATTCTTCCAAACTATTCCAGTATTATAACTGCCCCATCTGTAGGCATATAGCTACCTACAACAATATTTTACAACAAACGTAACAACTACAGCATGGTTTCAGTGATGATCACTAATATTGATGTAGCGCTTAGTTATTGTTGACACCAGTCCATCCGCCTGATGTATAATGCTGAATCGTTTCGATTCCTCCTTGATGCGTTGAATTTGGACAATAACATTCAGCTGTACCACAATGTAATATTGATCATCTAGTTTCATAATGCTATCATTATGTTTAGGCAGAATGTAACCTCTTGTAGATATAGATTTTCTCATAAATGAGCTATTCGATAAACCATTTAAAGAAGTCGAATATTGAAGTGTTTATTATTGTACTTTTTTGGTATACGAGATTTAATTTACGGGAAATACCAAGGTCATTCCCGGGAAACGGGATTCCCGAAGAAATTCTTAATTTCCGAGAAGTAAGCCCTATGTATTCGTGTGTGAATTTATTTTTGTCAGAAAATTGAATAAAAACCTGAACATTGCCAAAAGTGAATTTTGATGGGTCACGGTGCGATTAAAACACTTATATGCATCGGGCCAACCATTTTTGTTCCTCGTTGCGAATCCAGTGAATGCGTTGGCAAGCAATGAGTTATTGTAATGGGCGGCTACAATTATTCGGGATCGTTGATCCCGCATCAGTTTTTTAACTGCAAGTCAAGGATGTCGCACCACATAAAGGCGGCCAAAACTTTACCCGTTTAAAATTTATCATACAACAAATAAAGGACGACGCAACCCTTACAGAGAAATGAGGCTGCAGGCTTGTACCTATTTCTGATTATTTCCTGTTTTTTTAATTTCTAAATAGAATTTTTGGATTAAGATTTTTTTTAAAAATGATTTTTGTAAATTGAATGCCAAATCGCGTGATTTGTGTATAGGTGTCGCATCGCGTTTTAGGTTCGGTACCTACACTAATTTTTAGCATTAGTTATTAATCAATATTTTGGTGGTGTTATCAAGAGTTTTCTAATTAATAATTACGAATCGAGATATAATCTGGTTGGAAGGTACGTACCGTTACGACATATTGTGTCCTCGACAGATAAATTTTGTTTTCGAATTTTATTATTCAGGTGATTTATTTTAATTGATTTGGTTTGACTTACATATTCTAGGTTTCCTTTTGGTTCATTTCTTGAATCAAAATTTTTGCTATTTCGGCTTTTTTGGTTGTAAGTTGTAACTATGTACATATTGTAATAAAATGAATTACTAAATCTTTAGGATCGGTATGGTGGGAATTTAATTTTCCTTCTTCGTGTCATGAAACCACTTCGATAAAAAAATATTTATCCGTGTCCGCGTGGGCACTCTCGGCTTGTGTTATCTTTGTTTTTTTTATTATTTTATTAAGTTTAATTTCTGCAAATTAATTAATTAAAATTATCTTTTATGTTTGCTTCATAGTTTGTACTTAGTTTTGCACGTGTTGGGCTCAGATTTATCGCACTATTGAAATGTTTATTTTCAGACATTTACTAGTAATGAATTTCTGAATTTATTTTAGAGATTTTATACAATATTTGTTTAACAAAAATGAATCTCAGTTTAATTTACATTGGTTTTGGTCATTCTTAATTTTATAAATTGATATTGTAGATAATTGACGACCCTTAAGCTAGCAGAAGCCATACAGCAGAACATTCCAAGATAGTATGAATAGTTATAGACTAATAATAGGCTAATTAAATGCTCTATTAAAAAATGTTGGGCTCCACCCCTTCCAACTAAAACGATGGGTTCTGCTAGCTTTAGAAAAAGTTAGCTGAATCCTTATCAAAAAATGATTTAAAAGCAATTGGAAAATTAAAGGTTAATTTTAGGCTAATTAAATGCCCTATTTCAATTTTTTATTCTGTTCATTCTAGAAAACGCATAAGGCTTTATCACTTTAAAGCTGGCAGAAACCAAATCGAAAATCGGACCAAAACCGAAATTAGAACCCAAAACAAGATCAATTGACATACAAATAATTTTAGGCTCATTATGGCCTAATCAAATGCCCCGTTAAACAATTTTGGGCTCTACTCATTTTTGACCAAACTTCAGGTCATTTAATCTAATCGGCATTTAATCGTTCTAATCGGGTTCTAATTTCGGTTTTGGTCCGATTTTCGATTTGGGTTCTGCTAGCTTTAGATTAAATGACCTGAAGTTTGGTCAAGAACGATTAGACCCCAAACATTTTAATATGGCATTTGATTAGACCAATGAGCCTAAAATTATTTGATTGTTAATTAATCTTGTTTAAGGTTCTATTTTCGGTTTATTTTCGATTTGGGTTAAAGTTGTGATAAAGGTTTATGCTTTTTCTAGAATGAGCAGAATAAAAAAAATTAAATAGGGCATTTAACTAGCCTAAAATTAACCTTTAATTTTTCAATTGTTTTTAAATCATTTTTTGATATGGGTTCTGCTAACTTTTTCTAAAGCTCGCTGAACCCATCGTTTTAGTTGGAAGGGGTGGAGCCCAACATTTTTTAATAGAGCATTTATTTAGCCTATTATTAGTCTATAATTATTCATACTATATTGTAATGTTCTGCTGTATGGGTTCTGCTAGCT
The DNA here is from genome assembly GCA_963691935.1 of Nephrotoma guestfalica. NCBI lineage: Eukaryota > Metazoa > Arthropoda > Insecta > Diptera > Tipulidae > Nephrotoma > Nephrotoma guestfalica. The sequence goes on along the minus strand of OY829913.1, from coordinate 223,702,206 downwards.
TAAGGGACGTGATAATTTATGAACTTATTGATTTCACGGTCTGAGGTCTCATGAATACTTCATGAATTTTTTTTCATTTGGTGATTTGTGTTTGTTTTTATTTTTGTCATGACCTGGGTTGCAAATGGTTTGAATATTTCGTGGCCAGCACAATCTATATAAAATTATGTCACACGTACATGTGTATACATATAACCGACTAATTACACCAGATAACCTTGGAGTGTGCGCCAAGATAAATTAAAAATAATCATACTGGGCAATTATCTTTATAAAACATGTAAATAATTTAAGTGTTTGACATCTAACGTAGGAGTTCTCTTCCGTGCTAAATAATAATACACCAACAACAAGAACAATAATAATGAATAATTACGTTACCTTATGTAGACTATATAAATTGTATGTACTCGTACTTTAATTGATAATAACACCATTTATCTATAAATATGAAATTTTATTTAAAATACGGGTTAAGTAATTATCGATTAGTAAATTATAATTGGATAATTGATATCGCTGTACACCAACCATATATAACTAATACTGAATGCACTTCTGTTTATTACACTTTTACGGCACATTGGGTTTGCATGGAACACGTATCGTACTACGGTTATACGATATAATGATATTGAGACGCTTCCTGAAAACAAATGAAGAAATTAAAAATTAAGTTCTACTTCTAAATGCTACTAGAAATACTACTTATATATTCACACGGAATGGTAATTAACATAACAGTATAAATACAAAGTACGAGTATATGAACTGTAATCGAAAGGTTATCGAGTTATTTCTTATTCTGATAAAAATTGTACAAAACTGAATTAAATTAAGATGCATGACGAGATACCCAACGTGTTCATAAAAATAAGCTGTCGTAGTGTACACCTTAGTAAATGACACCTACCTTTTTGGCAAAAATAGATTTCATTTTATAAGGAAAAAATATATTGCATGATGAGTTGATTTTTGTAAAACTAAACGAAACTTGTTAACCCACCATTAAACGTATTGATATTGTTAAAAAAAATAAAAATTACGAATTTACACATAATAGTTCGGTGACTATTTCCATCTATTCATGCGACTTCGAAGGTTCATGTCTATACATTTTATTTGTGTTAAGTTCATATCTACATGTTTCGTACATATAAAACGTATGAAGGTAAACCTAAATTCCAGAAAATCAATAATCGCCGAACACAATTTTAAATAGCAATAGTTATTTTTGTGTCTAGCGTCTAAAATGCTTGTTTTTTGAATGAAAGTCTGTTAAACGACTAACGGGAGTTTTGCAACCATTCATGTGCAAATATTTCATTGTAGGAACGAGATGCAAACAAGGATTCTTCTACTACCTTAATCCAACGTCCATCTGTGATGAAAGAAAGCGTCACATTTTCTTTAAGAATCAGTTTTTACTTCTGTCTATTTCTTAAATTTTTGGTGCTCCAATTGACATCTACTCATTAGGTAGTAAGTATAAGTAATTAAAACGTGCGATTATCTAAATCTGGTTTAATTCCACTCAAATCAGCTATTTTCTGCAACCGTGGCATCCGGAGACTTCTTCAAACTGATTTCATACACATCAATTGAGAAAATGTGCTTTGTTTCAATTGGTCATTTTGTATTACCGCAGTGATATCTAGAAATAATATTGTAATCCATGTACAAATTATAGAAATCACAACATGATAAAGCTAATGTAATGCAATACAATACCAAAAATAAGGTAACATGATCGAAGTGTTTTGAAATCTCTGTCACCAAATATTTCTCTCTCACGAAGACCATCTAAACGAATTTGTCTAAAGTCAGTACTAATCGCAATGGCTTCTTTCCATTCGCCAGCCGAACAAAATACTATTTACGTTTAAATTAGGAATTAGGAATTCTATTTACTGATTTTCAAAATCGTTCGAGTCGAGTAAAAGTTTAGAAAAATCACCTAAGATCCAATACTATGTGCATCAGTGGAGCTTCAAAACTAATTTTCTGAAATTAGGACTCGCAATCACTCTCATGACCCGGTATTTATCAACCCATTTACCGGAGGACCTTTTAACCAAATTTCCGAAACTCCCCTCGCAACTTCTTGGTGGACCACAAATATAAAAAGGAACTAGGGTGCTACCGGATGATCTAATAAACCTGGTGATTTCCCGGAAATAAGGAATTGGGGAAAGAATTTATATAGCTTTGTTCTATAAATCTGTTTTTTCTGTCCTACTGAGAAAAAAAGGTTGATGTGAAGCTGGCAGGGAAAATTATTCTCAATTTTATTTTGTTCTAAAAAAATAAATAATTAAAATTAAAGTCCAATACTATATTGGAGTTCTGCCACAATAAAACTCGGTTAAATTCAATATTCAATGATTCAACAACTTTTACAACCAATTTTGACGCAATAATGCTATTTAGTTCTAGATTGGGTATTGCAATCACTTTTAATGATGTAATTGAAATTTACTACAAAGTTTAACGTGAACGCAAGCGCCGTAGCCGTGAAGCGTCTGCAAATACATGGAAATGTGTTGCTTTTGTATCTACATGAAGAATTCATCTATCTAACTTTATAATAGTCATGCTATCTAAACTGGTGCGATATTCAATCCACTTAGAATGCAAATTTTGCGGTAATGGATCGTCCCGTTTGAGCTGTTGAATAACTAGTTTTGCCGTAACGATTACAGGAGCCATGAGGTCCAATGGATTAAATAAAGTTGAAATATCACTAAGAGATGCCGAAAACGGTAACTGTTACATTCTGATTTAACCGTTTTACGTGGAAAACAAATTGATCAGAATTTGGTTTTCATATCAATCCTAACGTTTTCATGACCCGAGTAAGATTATCAAAATTATTTTCTCTATCTTCTTCAGGTAATTTTTTAAAATTTTTGTATGGTTTACCATCCATTTACGAAGTGTCAGGTCAGTTCGGTTCTACATGTCTATGGATTGGAGTTCCTGAATAGTATTGCTACCTGATAACAGGTCATCTACATAAAGATTTATTGACGTATTTATATTTATCAAGTATTGCAAATTATTTCAAAACGTTTGTGGCGATTGATGTTCTACAAATGACGGGTTCTAATTCAAATCCTTCTATAGGTTCTGATGTATTTTCACGCCATATGATTTTCTAAAACTTTGAATGTTCTTCTAGTACTATTGCTTGCCTGTACATCTTTTCTACGTCGGAAGTAATGACATACAGGTATTTGCGAAATCTAAGGATTATTGAAGAAAGCTCTTGCTAGACAACAGGCCCAACCAAAGGAAGTCATTCAATGATAATCCTGACCTCATCTTGACAGAAGTATTGTAAAAACACGTAATTTCTTTGTTGTATTAGTAGGTTTCAGGACCGCATGGTGGAGAAGGTTATGCAAAGACGTTGGCTACTACTACTACTAATTTCAATATAGCCAAAACTTCTATATTCCCTCATCTAGTTAAGCGGTTTTATAAATATTCGAATCTTTCTAATGCTTGCTGTTTGGATTTACCTAATAAATGAGCATTTTGCCACTCACAACCCACACGAAAATAGTTTGTTTAACCATTGATAAACTATCTGCTGGTTGCAATTGATTGATAATTAAAATTTGAAAGAGAATTTCAGCGCCTAACGAAATGTCTATTTGGATAGAATTTTAAATGTAGTTTCGGCTAAATTTATTTCTGCAGGTAATGACCATGACGAAATATTTACGGATGGTAATTGATTTGTTATTTGTGGAACCACAAGAAAATCTAGTTGTTTAGAAGTATAATTGTTTAATCTAGATTTGATAGAAGCAGAAATCTTTTGATATAGAAAATTAAAATAGAAACTATAACAATCAGCAGTACATTTAAATTAATTTAATGAACAGTTTTGTTACTGATAGTACTTGTTACTAACTAAGGCTTTGATACGTTTTGATACATTAGTCACGTAATCAGAATTGCTCTCGCATCATCACTCTGCAGCATTCTGTCCAGCTCGTGCTCGTGGGTATTATGGGTGGTCCTATCCAAGTTCATGAATGCTGCAAATTTTCCTATATAATATCAAAACAGACATGAACCAAACTTCCCATCTTCATCACACTTATCTTCCAAACTAGAAAAGAGGTAAAACACCGAACACAACACAGTATAACATTACGTTTGCTATCAAATTAAACACGATGAAACTAATCCAGCGGTGCACGAAGAGCACGGTACCCCAGCTTTACACTAAAAATATATCTAAGGACAGGAACAATTTTATACATCAGTATAATAAATTTGTGTTAGTAAAACATTAATTTTCTTTCGTTAGCCGATTAGACGGCACTCGTGTCTGGAATCTTTCTGCCATATACAATATTATCAAACACCCTTGAAGCGAGTATTCATTAAGGAACTGCCTCTAGCCGCCACAATCTACTCTAGCGCTACTTGTGTTCTCATCGTCCAATCTAGTTACTATAGCGTTCGTCCTGTACTCGTTTTCGACCAAATTCGGTATCCAGAAATTCCTGGTGAACACCTGGGTACCCTCGATTCGTTGTGATTGATTTTATTCACATAGATAAGATGTCTTGTCATACGTATATTTATTCTAGTGCTCACCACTCCACTGTTGGTCCTCTAAGGCAATGCGACAACGTGAGTTCAATTTCGATGAAATTACTCCTTCCCCTCGCCATGACCTTTCGGCCAAATACCCAAAACCCTGGTTTATTTGGGCTAGCCATTACTAGGTCATTATCCTCCGCCATTACCCATCGGAAATTTTCTCTCGATCATTCCCCCCGATTATTCCCTCCGTCATTATAAATAATTTCGATGAATTGTGTCTTAGCACTTTTCGTTTTAGCACATTTGTCGGGGCTCGAAGGGATTTCCTATGGAAATTTTACGATTCATCGAAATAAAATTATATCGATATTAAGTAGATTTTGAAGCGGTTTATTGTTGTGAGGTGCATAATCTATTTGAAACAATTTGCATCACTTGTCGAGAAAAACCATATTCAGCTTTTCAAGGAGAAGGTATATTGTCCCATAATGACCAAATTTTTTCTTATTTTGGAATTTTTTTGTCAATCATCATGTTTTAGTGGGATTTGATATCACAACTCACGTAATCACGGAAATATATTTTGAATAATTAATTAAAACCACATTTTTGAACTTCAACATGAGTTTGACGGTACAGTAAATATATTTTACGAAAATGTCTTTAGTGGAATTAAGAAATTTGTCCCGGTTCGAACTTACTCTATGTGGTCTAAAATTCCTAAGTTTGATAAAATTGCGTCGTGCCAAAAATAAATTAAATCGTCTTCGTAAAAAAATGTAACACTCGTTTGATTGTAGATTTTTTGGAGTATGCGTCGTTTAATCAAATTCTCTGTCATTTCAAAAAATAGCTTAGATCAAAGTGCCGTTCTTACATCAACAATATTGAAATTGCTTTAAAGTGTATACCTAAAAATTTTTTTGCTAATTTATCAACTCCGAATGAGGAACTGTCGGCTACCCTCGCATTTTGAATTTAGATCAAATGGAATATGATTGTATTCGTGATATTGCCGAAATGTTTTCAACATTTTGTTCGTCCAATTTTCCTACTTTAATCTGTATCTGCTGAAAATTCTGGTTTTATTCATCAAATCGGGAATATATGTTCTATTAATTTTGATGGAGAAGAAATATTTAATTACATTTTCAGATTAAAGCTAAACCGCAACGGATGTCCTTACTTAGTTCCGCAGTTATGCGTATATAACTTGCTTTTTCGTTATTATTATTCTTCCTGATCGCTAGAAATCGTGCTATGTATTTCCAATCTACAAAGGTGGTGACAAATCTACAACAGAACTACAGATCAATTTTGTCAGCTATACCGAAAGGGTTCAAAAGCATAGTGCGTGATGTCATGGTTCATGACTTTGGTAAGGTAATGATTCCACAATAATACAACTACGACCAATCTAGTTGATTTGTTCATTTCGCGATAAATTCAATTGAAGATGGACGTGTGGTTCACTGATTTTAAAGAGTACAGCCTAATTTGTTCTTGTGGATTAAATCCTATTTTTAAGGTCTCTGAAAAAGGAGAATGCATTTCGCTCTCGATAGCAAAGTAAGTAGAACGCTTGCTTTGTGATTCGGGGGTCCCGGGTTCGATTCCTGGTGGTGACAAAAAGTTGCGACTGGTCGTTTTTAATGTGTTATGTGTTACATTGTGCATTGCTTATATATCTCAAGCCATAGTTATAGGCTTTTCTTCATCAATATTCTAATCTAGTAATTGTGAGACCACTTCTAGCGTTCCTCAAGGCAGATACTTTAAGCCTTTTTTATTCTTGTTGTTTATTAACAATGATAACGTTAGTCTGCTTAATTCTAAGGGTTTGTTGTATGTATAGGGCCTTTAAATTTGCTTGGGTCGATGTTGAAATGGAATAAAACAAGCTGCGTGTGTGTGGTATTAACGAAATTCTTTTTTTATTTGAAACGCCCATGTATGGCATTTTATAGAATATAACATCGTTAAAATGTCCACTGCGGCTTCTCACGGTGGCACGGATCCGAGTGATGCAATTTTAAATGACTCTGAAGCATAGATCCGGTGGAAATTGAGCGATTGTTGTGGTTATGTTGGCTTTAAGGGCATCGGTCGATTGTGGCTTATTGGTATAGACCTCCGACTTGAGGAAACCCCACAAGAAAAAGTCTAGCGAGGCTAAATCGCACGATCTTGGTGGCCAATTCACGCCATCTCTGCGAGAGAAAATCCTACCCTCAAATCGTTCATGCAGAATGTCCATCGAATGCCCACACTTTGGAGGGTCAACTTTGAAGGACCACCGTCTCTGCCGTAATAGTTTTGATAATAAAGTTTTATCATTTGGGCGTGCCGCTCAACGACTGTGAAATTCATCAGCGTAGCTTAAATAGTTTTTATGAATCGTAGACAATAGATTGAACCTAGACGTGTCAAAATGTTGCGTGTTGAGTCTCCTTAGAACTTACTGATGATTTTAAATTCCACAACGCGATCACTGAGCGCGTTTGTGCGCGTAACTTTTTATCAGCACATTAACAAGATTATCAATGAAGCTATCTAGGATTTACCCCAGGCGATACAAAATTTTTCAAATTGAATAATCCACGCTCTTGGGAGGCCGGTTCCATAGATTCAGGGGAACCACTTATTGCATGCTAGTGAAATCAATTTTGAAACAGCGAATCCATTTCAACAGCAGTCAAATACAGCAAGAATGTATGCCAAAAGTAGAAGTAGTAGCAGTTCTGCAACCGACATCTTCAACGTCGGTAGCAAAGCAAACGATGGACACTCTAATCTAGAAAAAGAAAATCAAACACTAAAACAAAAAATTGAACACGTGGAGCTTCTAATCGCCAACCTTCAACGAGTTAATCAGCGAGTTAATCTGCCTGAAAACAGATCAAAAAAATCAAAAACGGAAAACAAAACCATAAACAACCAAGCGTCGGACAACAACTTACAACCTAAAAGAGAGAAGTCGCAAAAAACTGAATACTCAATGGACGAGGATGAGGTAGATAGTGAAACTAACTGGATGTTGAAGAAGCGAAAAGCTAAACAAAACAAGAGAAATAACAAAAGGAAGCTGAGTCCTCGGCAGAGGTAGAAAAATTTCCCGAACGGCAACCAGCTCAACAAAATGAAGCACAGCCAAACGTAAAATCCCCAACACCGGTTTTTATAGTAAGAGTAACCACGATCGTCCCATCAAGGTCATGGCAAGAGGCCTACATCCAACCTGTGAAAGTAATTTAATAATGGAGGATCTAGAAAATAAAGGATTTAAAATCCTTGATGCCGTGAACATTATTAAAAGGAGAGACGTAGCGGAGAGAACCGACTAGAATCCGTTTAAAAAAATACTTCCTTTGGTTTCAGAGAGAAACACTCAACTATTGAGCAGATTCATAGGGTTACTGATGTCATTGAGAATACATTAGAGAGGAAAAAGGTTTGCTCTAGGATCTTCTTAGATGTGGCGCAGGCCTTCGATAAGGATGGCACAGAGGTTTACTCTTCAAACTACATAGAGATTTACCAAAAAATATATTATATGATTTTAAAATCATACGTAGAGAATCACCACTTTCGGGTGAAATATGAGGAAGAATACTCCGAGCTAAACAAAATCTTCGGCAGGAGTCCCGCAGGATAATGTTTTGGGACCTATTCTTTATCTGCTCTACACCAGAGATTTACCTCAATTAAACAATGTTACCATTGCAACATGTGCTGATGATACTGCCGTTCTCTCAGAAGGAGACACTATCGAGGAATCGACAACGAAACTTCAAGAAGGATGTGACAAAATTATAAACTGGACAAAAATGTTGCGTATCGGGATCAATCAATCGAAATCTACGTATGTGAATTTTATAAACCTGTAATCATTAACGGTCAGCAGAAGGCTAAATATCTAGGCATGACCTTAGATACCAGGCTCAGATGAAAAGAGCACGTTAAAAAGAAAAAAGATGAACTTAATATCAAATATCGAAAAATGTATTGGCAGCTCGGGAAAAATTCGGAATTGTCAACCGAAAATAAATTGCTATTATATCAACAGGTGCTAAAGGCTATATGGTCTTACGGAATTCAGCTCTGGGGCTGTACAAAGAAAACCAACACCAAAATAATACAAACTTTTCAAAACAAAGTGCTACGTAGTACAGTTAACGCCCCATGGTGCATTAGGAATGATGACCTTCATAGGGACCTAAATATCCAGGCGGTTCAAGAAGAAATAAAAAACATGCAGTAATCCATGGGCAACGTATTTATCAACACGTAAATTAATAGTTTCGTGGTATGTTGGAACCTTCACATGCAAATAAGTAAAGCTATCTCAATGAAGAGATTTATTTTTGGAACATGGGAAGACTTCGATGATGTGGTTATATATAAGAAAGTGTACTTTAGTTCGTTCACAGGTTCAATATTTGGCTGGCGTTTATATTCAGTCATATTGATCGCATTCAATGTATTCAACGAAGATTTATAAAATGGGGTTTTCACATTGTTCTGAGATGCCATGATTATATTTCATATAGCGACCGCTGCAAACTGCTTTAGTTTGCACTTCTTCATCATAGGTGATCCATAAGTTCCGCGTGTTTTTGATTTATTAAATAATTCCATAATCAATAATTCCACTCACCTAATTTGTTATCTAAATTAGATTTTTTTGGTATACAAGTTAATTGTTCGCAACCGCACTTTTATTCTTGAACACCCCTTAGAATTATTTACTGTATTCTTAACCCTATGTCCTACTTTATCTTTTGATTTACGATATTTTACGAATATTATTCAGAGGCCCTATTTCTGAATACGACACGAAAACGAGAGTACTAGATTTCTATTCAATTTAGAATAGGATGAAATTAGTTTGGTCCTTAAATTGTGGAGCATTCAAATACATTTTTGCGATTCTCTCATTTCATTCCATAAAACCGACAAGTAACGCAAATTGTTCTCCAATTGTTGTTCCAATTGGTGTCCGAATAAATTCAAAATAAATAATTTAATTATCTTAAATATGAATATTTTTTATGTAAATATATTATACTTACATTTTAAATATGGTTTAATTTAATTTGTTTTAGTTTTTATATTTTGTAAAAATAAATATTGATTGAAATAGTTGAAGATAACACACATTCGATAACAAAAAATGAAATTCGTCAACTAAATCAGCAGTCGGATTTTGACATTCGGTTTTCGGAAAACCGGTTTTCGTTTTGTCGTTTTAGTTTCATAATAGCGAATTTATCGATATCAGATTTTCATAATATCAAAACCCCGCTTTCGGACCCGATATCGAATTTTTCATAATAGCCTGGTTAGTTTTTGTGAAGCATTTTTATTTTGTAATTTTTAGTTTTTTAAATTTCATTTAAATTAAATATTGTAACTAGCATGGCTTCAATTTAATTTTAAGATTGTAAAATACATACCAAAAATAATACCAAAAATTTACACTGTTAAATTTAAATTATTCCAATTGGATTTGTTTTTTAGTAAAATTGAAACATTTTTAGATATTCTTTAACATTTATATTATAGAAGTCCCTGAGTGCCTAAAACAGTGTCGCTGTAAAGAACAAACAATTTTCCAACAATAAACACGACAAAATTGTAATACAATTTACTAACGTATTTTTAAATCTACAAAAGGCTATTTTAGTCAATGTATCTACTTTTATATCTCCGATCCTAGATATGTTCACGGGGTCTCGTCTACATAGTCAGATAGATCAGTCAAACCTCTATGAGTGTGTTGAACGGGATTTAAGAAATGAAGAGAAATGTTTACGGGATCTGCTTCATATATTCGAAAAGGTCAGAAAATTGTCTATCAATATTGTGAAAAAGGGACGCGAATGATGATCTTCACCATGGTTTCCAAAAATTTTAAACTATTTTTTTTTCAATTGGAAATTTTAGTACTTTCGCCAATTGAAATTTTACCCGATTCCCAAATTATTCATTTTGTATGCCTATTTTCGTGTTTTGGCACATTTAGATCTCTCGTTTTCACAATATTGATCGACAATTTTCGAATATATAAAAGAGATCTCGAGAACATTTCTGGGATAGGAGATATAATCGTTAACGTTAAAATGTCTCTAGACAAGTTAAAAACAACATAATTAGATCCCGTTTAACACACTCATAAAGTTTTGATTGGTCTATACGACCTTGTAGGTAAGACCTCGTGAACCTCTCTAGAATCGGTGAAATATAATTTGAAAATTTCAGTAATCATATTCATTTCAATGTTAGAACTTTGTCCACGCTTTCGTAAAATACATTTAAAAAACTACGAACATCTCTATAAGAGCGGTAACACAAAATTGTTTAAAATACACTGGACAAGTTAAAAATCATCATAATTAAATTTTCTTCGCCACGTACGTGGGGTTTGATTTAGCTATTCGGTCATACTTATAAGTGCGAGACCCCGTGAACAGATCGGAGATATAAAAGTAGAAACATTGTCTAAAATAACCTTCTTTTTTTTTTTTTATTTATCCCTGCTATCTGTTCTGGGGCCAAGGCTCTCCCAACTCTTTCGCGGTTTGCTTATTTACGTCCTTACTTTTTCGCCAGTGTAGGCCAATTCGAGGACGTACGGATATAGGTCCGATTTTATCACCATCTGCACATTGCATAGCTCCATGTCAGCCTATACTGGCATGGAAGATGGGTCGGTCCATGAGTTTTGCACTCCGACAGGGGGTCATAGATGTGTTCCATTCCATCACAAATCGTAATTTGTTGATGAAAATTCCCTTTGCATCCTGCCCCTATCGGGATTCGAACCCGGTACCTCCCGATCCAAACGCCAAAGCTTTAACCACTGTGCCATTTGGTCGGTAATAACCTTCTTTAGAATTGTAAAAACTTTGTATCACAATTTTCTCGCGTTTGTCTCAAATTGTTAGAAAGGATTCAGGGCTTCTCTAATTTAAATGCTAAAGATTATCTAAAAATATTCCAATGTGATAAAATAAATCCAATTGGAATATTTTAAACTAAATTATATTACATATTTAATTTTTCATTATATTGATCTTAAATAAATAAATCACCACAGAGGTAATTTATCAGCATGTGACATCCTCGGTCCCATTAAAACTTGACAAATTGGATGGCTGAGGATATCCGTCTGTGCACCAACTCGAACAAGTTTAATTGATGGAAAGGATCGTAACTGGTGGTAATAGGCGAAAGGATGAGAATAATTTCCGATCAGCCGATAATACTACCCAATAAAAAGGGATATTTGTTATAGAATGAAAGAATGAAATCCATAATATATTTCAGTATTAATTATCAAAAATTATTATATTATTTGCAGCAAAAGCACAAAACATAAATAAATATTTATTCCTTAAAGCTATCTCTATGTAGAAGCACAACGAAGTGCGCACGCGCAATGTATAATCATTCTAATCTAAATAAAGAAATCGGCAGTTAATACGCTCCATTTTAAGTTTAATCTATTTCAATTTCAATTTATTGTTGTACTTATTGCTATTATTATTATTTTAACGAATTACATATAATCAAAAGTCATTTTATTAAATTGTTTTGAGATAAACAACAACACAGAACAAATTACTATTACAAACTTTCATTGAATTTTAAATAGTTTCTTCGATTTTCTTCTCCACATATCGGTATTTTTGCATATTTGCAAACTAAATTGATATACCAAACAATCTCGTATAAATGTAAAATTATAATGCGGGAAATATTTATTGTTCAAATGGCATAAATTAAGTGCATGTTATAAAAACAAAATAAAGGTGAATTGGATTAAGTGTAACAGTGCGGGGAAAAAATATGGAAACGTATAAAAACTAAGCCTCGTTATTTTCACTGAAAGCTATAAATTTTTCACATAAAATGAACAATAAATAAGATTAAGACGCATGCGTATATATTTTTTATAATGATGTGCCGCGCTTTTGAAATTAATCTCAACAATATTAATTGTTTATTATATTCGAGCCAAAAATTATTCCTCAAAGTCAATAAAATAAAAAATTTGTCTTGAAAATATTTTGTAAGTTTTTAAATGAACACTTGAGATATATGCGCCGCGCGTCTTTGTTTTTATGTGCAGATGATTACAGGGCAAAACAGTTATCGCGTATTATAATAAACAAAATTTCTCTCGGGTTACCGCCCTTTTGTAACAAATTTTATGCATTGCATGCATATGCGAACAGGTTCGAAACGTTATTATGCCTTAAATGGGATGTTCAACATACTTTTTGCAATAAAAATACAAATAAAAATTTGTCGAATATACAATTTAAATACGAAAAATAAATAAATTTATTTTATTACAAAATAATTAACAATAGACGTACGACAAATTATAATACAAATAATAAAATTTATCTACGTACAAAAAAATAACAAATTCAATATAATATTCTATTGAAATGTTCTTCTTATAAATGTGTACAAACAACCCACTCCTCTCTCTCCTTATTATTGTACCGTCTTTATATTTTTTAATAGTCCCATTGTACGTACACAAAAATCTATACACAGCTTTCAATAACCATGCATACTCGTGCAGTGTAGCAAGTCGACGACAAAAGTTTCAACAATATTTGTTCTTTTTGCAAAACGTAGCAAATGTCGTATTGTAATGCAAATGTACACAAATGTTATTATTTTGTTGTTGTAATAGGTAAACATAATTTTATATAAGATTAGGATCAATACGCGTCTTATACTAGACGCATATATTCTTATCTATAGACTAATAATTTTAATATGTTGGGAAAACAATTTTTGTAATTCAGTTTTTCAATCAGTGACCTGGATAAACCTAAGAGCTACGTTGTGCCAAGAGCTTCCTAAACCGTAGCAACTTTTCAAAACCCGGTTTACAGTTTTCGAGAATTCCAAAACCGGTTTCGACGGTTTTCTATAAGGAAATTTGCCAACGTTTTCGAATTATATAGCAAATCAAAAAACAATAATTCGTTTATTATATAATGTATCAAAACTTAAATAATTTATTATGTATAAATTCATTCCATATTCGAAATTACAACAAATATTTTTGTTAACAAATTCATTAAAATATTACATTAAATCATTTAACATTATTTTTTTAACAAAGAAATCCCTTAAAACGCATAAATTATCAATACTTTGATCCGATAGGGACGACCTTATTTTTGTAACAATATGTGTTGCTGCAGAAAATGCCCGCTCCGCTTCTACACTAGTTGGTCGGATTGTTTCTAAACAACTATAAATCAGAACAAGGTATTTTCCTCTACTTCTCTCGCCTATGAAATATTTTATCTCAGCTCGTATAAATCTTTTTTCGATTGTTTTCCCGAATGAGATTGAAATTCATTAAAGGAACTTGTTCGTTTTACTAAAATTTCATCAAATTTTTCTTTAACGGACAGATCATTCAAACGATCACCTTCGTCAGAAACAACAAATGAATCATCGTCGTTTCCGCTATCGGCTGCATCTGCATCGCCTCCTGTACTGCAACACCGCTCGATAATTAATACCATTTGTTGCATTAAATTTGTCTAGAATTTTTTTAAAAATGCCGAAATCGTCGAGAGTATTATTGAAAAGATGTCTTTGAAGTTAGCCCGTAAACGATCCCGCAAAAATGCGATGACAACACTTAAGTACAAATATCACGATATTTTTGAATGTCATCCCGGAAAAAATATGTCATGACAATTTTTTACTATATCAATCCATACAAATTTATAAACAATTTGTATTGAAAAACTGATACCAACCCGGAATTTTCCTATAGATTGTATAAGTTGATAAAATAGGCTAATTAAGTACATTCATACCTCGCATTACGGAAAGGAATACTTTCCGGAAAAGCAAGCCTTAAACCGAAATTCCGTTATCGAATCAATATATTTCATATAAATTCGTAGAAATTATAAGCCATCCGTTCCCAGAACAGTGCAATAAATATAAACGACAAAGAAAATTCATAATAAATTACAACAGTCAGCTGACAACGAAAGGGCGTTCGTTTAGCGAGGTATGAGAAGAATATAGAAAAAACAAAATCTTAATACAAGTGGCAAACAATTCTATGATTTATAGCTCCGCTATAGTCGTCTGAATTCGTAGTACATGTCCATCACCAGAAACCGGACTATATACCTTTTGTAGTTCAGGAATTGGTCTGTTTAAATAGCAAGTGGTAAAAAAATTCTATGACTTAGAGCTCCGCTATAGTCGTCTGAATTCGTAGTACAGTTTTAATCGAGAATTTTGAAAGCGCAGATTACAAAGTTGTTGCTTTTCTAAGACCTTTCAAACGATCACATAATTATATGAGGATGAGAAAAATGCAACTGCTCTACGGCACAACGATAGTTTTGAGTATTATGTTGTATCACCAAAATTTGAAACATTCTTCTAGATCATTTCAATGATATGCGATTTATGAGCTCAAATGTTGATTACAAAATTATTGCTTTTTCCAAGACCTTTCAAATGATGTGCCACATGATTATATGAGAATGAGAAAAATTATAGTCGCATCCAGCGCCATAACGGTAGTTTTTCGTACTAAGGTACTTCAGCTAAATTTACAGCATTCTTCAGGACCTTTTGAACGATATACGACAAGTATATATTCTATAATAAACAAAAAATTAACTAACAGCGCTAAAATGACGGATTTATGAACTAAAGTGGTAACGTCAATATTGTTGTCTGATCCGAGACGTTTCAAACGATGTACATACTACACGAATATATAGCAGTGTTATGCGTCTACACGTAATCTGGGATTTTCGACATGTTGGTGTCGAAAATAGGGTAGTCAATTCATTTTGGAATATAAAATGTCGATAATTCGTAAAGCATGTAGAATATTCGTAGGCAATGTAAATTGCTTTTTTATTGTTTTTCCCCATTATTTTTCAGTTGAAATTTGCCAACATAGTTGGCACATGCCTGGCAGTTTTCCAGTTCAAATCGCGAATTCCCAATATTTTGTAAAGTTATAATTCAATTTTTACAAAACAAATATGTGATAATAGTACATGTTTAAAATAATTAAAGTTATTTTCCAATTTTTTAGTTGGAATGTCATATGTTTTTTCATTACCAAACTCTACGGTATTCCGAAAACATATTCTACAATTCGCCGAGACCAAGATAATCTATGTTTATAACTTCTTTTCACGCTAAGTTTGCGGCTATGAAAGAAATTCTCTCCGTAATGCTGGCTGTAATGTACGACTTCAAAACTATATTGACCTTCATTACCCAAGTTTAACATCCACATCATGCAAAAGTGCGGCGTACACGTTCTGACTGCTCGATTTACAAGCTTCATATAAATATTGAGTTATTTGAGTGGTTTTACCGGAATAAATATGCACTATGTGGTAGCTGTTATTAATGCTTCCATCAACTGGTGCTTTAACATTTTATTGTGGAGTGACGATGTTGTTCATTTAAGTACCATGGCTCAAAGAAGTTTATTTTACAGCTCTGTATTTGGTCTAAAAATGTAATTGTGTATGAAGTTCTACATTTTAACATACGTTTCAGACCTTATTCGCATTTTTACAAAATTGTTCTAAGACAACTAAAGTATTATATGTTAGAAATATCCATTTTTCCGGGCAAAACATTTATACTATTTACATAGGAGTACGTCATTGCCATATAAAAACGTTGGTTCAAATTTTTCAAATGTGGGGTAAAAGTAAACTCCACGAAGCCGAAACCGTTAAATAAATAAGGAAATCGTCGAATTTTACTAATTGATAAAAGAAACAATAATTTTCGACATTGTGCACATTCTCTACATTGTCGACGCCAAATGTTTGATTGTCTACATACATTCTCTACACATGTAGAATATTAATTATCTACGCGGTGTAGACAATACGGCACAACACTGGTATATAGGAATAATTTTAAATCAAAAAGCTGGCATTGGGTGTTTTTGTAGGTGAGTACCTATGGCAGGTAGCCGAAATCCGTAAGGTAGATCCCAAAAGCTTTTCAATTCTCCGAATTAAAAATAAAATACGATTACCGAAAAAATTCGAATCGCGTAAACCGTTCTTAGGATATCCTCGGCACAGACATAGACATCCAGACCTGGAGAGACAATTTTTTGGGCATTTTTTATACCCCAAAGTGCATTCTGACGTTTGGGATTTTTTTATTAGGATAAAATAATTCCATTTTATAGCAGTTTTGACATTAATGTTTGCCTACTGTATTTTTGGGGAATTGTGGTTCGTACATTTTTGAATTGCTAAACATTATTTTTTCTAATAAATATACATTTAAAAATTACTTTTAACACTATGCGCCGTAGGTCCTTGGCGAAACACATTAACACTTAAAAAAAAAACAAAAAAAAATTTAAAAATTTATTCAAAATGTTTAAAAAATTACTCGATCGATTTCGACTTGTTAGGTCATCAGGAGTATCTAGTATTTTTTTTTTTGTTTTTTTTGTTTTGCGAAATAATTACTTGTTTAATGTGTTTATTAAGATTTAAAAATTAATTAAACTTGTATTAGGGTCGCAATACGTGTTTTAGTTTATAAAAATCAACATAAAAAAATGTTTCCCAAAAAATAATTCCCTGTCTGCCAGAATATACATTTGGGAACGAGAAATAAATATTTGAGAATTAGTGCAATTTGTAATTGCAGCATCATATTTTCCTAATTCCCAATTCCCCGGGAAAACCAGAATATGGTCACAGGCCGAATTTAATTTTCGTTCAAAATATTTATACGCTTGCAGGTGTAAATAATTGTAGCAAGGAATCTTTACATTTGTTTCGAAACTGTCTGCGTATTGTTAAATCCGAATATATCGATTAGTGCTCATGAAAAAAATATCTGGCTGTCCAGAAGTCGAACAATAAAATCTGACTAGCGGAAAGTAGAAATCTTAAAACCTCATTTATAGTAATTTTGAAGAACCAAAGAAATTTTATACTGTACAAGATTGCGGACATTTAGTATTCGCAGCAAGAGGCGGCACATCGCAAAACAGAATTTACTCTGATACATATTTTAAATTTATTTAGAACCTACCAAAACCAAAATCAAAAAGATGTTGGTAACCTCTAAGTTTTAGAGTGTGCGTGTGTACGTGCTGTCTGTAGCTTATAACGGGTGATTTTTTAAGAGCTTGAGAACTTTTTTTTAAAAAAAAACGCATAAAATTTGCAAAATCTCATCGGTTCTTTATTTGAAACGTTAGATTGGTTCATGACATTTACTTTTTGAAGATAATTTCATTTAAATGTTGACCGCGGCTGCGTCTTAGGTGGTCCATTCGGAAAGTCCAATTTTGGGCAACTTTTTCGAGCATTTCGGCCGGAATAGCCCGAATTTCTTCGGAAATGTTGTCTTCCAAAACTGGAATAGTTGCTGGCTTATTTCTGTAGACTTTAGACTTGACGTAGCCCCACAGAAAATAGTCTAAAGGCGTCAAATCGCATGATCTTGGTGCCCAACTTACCGGGCCATTTCTTGAGATGAATTGTTCTCCGAAGTTTTCCCTCAAAATGGCCATAGAATCGCGAGCTGTGTGGCATG
Organism: Nephrotoma guestfalica; assembly: GCA_963691935.1. Lineage (NCBI taxonomy): Eukaryota > Metazoa > Arthropoda > Insecta > Diptera > Tipulidae > Nephrotoma > Nephrotoma guestfalica. The sequence continues at coordinate 223,684,026 of OY829913.1, read as the reverse complement.
TAGCGCCATCTTGTTGAAACCACATGTCAACTAAGTTCAGTTCTTCCATTTTTGGCAACAAAAAGTTTGTTAGCATCGAACGATAGCGATCGCCATTCACCGTAACGTTGCGTCCAACAGCATCTTTGAAAAAATACGGTCCAATGATTCCACCAGCGTACAAACCACACCAAACAGTGCATTTTTCGGGATGCATGGGCAGTTCTTGAACGGCTTCTGGTTGCTCTTCACTCCAAATGCGGCAATTTTGCTTATTTACGTAGCCATTCAACCAGAAATGAGCCTCACCGCTGAACAAAATTTGTCGATAAAAAAGCGGATTTTCTGCCAACTTTTCTAGGGCCCATTCACTGAAAATTCGACGTTGTGGCAGATCGTTCGGCTTCAGTTCTTGCAGGAGCTGTATTTTATACGGTTTTACACCAAGATCTTTGCGTAAAATCTTCCATGTCGTCGAATAACACAAACCCAATTGCTGCGAACGGCGACGAATCGACATTTCACGGTCTTCAGCAACACTCTCAGAAACAGACGCAATATTCTCTTCTGTACGCACTGTACGCATTCGTGTGGTTGGTTTAATGTCCAATAAAGTAAACTGAGTGCGAAACTTGGTCACAATCGCATTAATTGTTTGCTCACTTGGTCGATTATGTAGACCATAAATCGGACGTAAATCGCGAAACACTTTTCGAACCGAACACTGATTTTTGTAATATAATTCAATTATTTGCAAGCGTTGCTCGTTAGTAAGTCTATTCATTATGAAATGTCAAAGCATACTGAGCATCTTTCTCTTTGACACCTTGTCTGAAATCCCGCGTGATCTGTCAAATACTAATGCATGAAAATCCTAACCACAAAAAAATCACCCTTTAGAATCTTTTTCTGTGTTTGCAAATAGTTTTAAAAGTATGTAGCATTTAAGACTAAAACGAGTAAAAACATAAGATTGTAAATTAAATTTCAAACAAAATTACGAGTTTTGATAAAAAACAACTTTATTTCACCAAAATTTGGCATCTCCAGGCGGATAGACTTTTTGGAAAAAAAAGTTCATACTTAATATTTATCCATTGATTGAAAGATCGTTGTGAATTTGATGGAAATATGTGTACCGGAAGTGGAAGTTTCAATGGGGGATTTTCAACTTTTGCAATGAAGTTGAAAAGTTTAACATTTACAAAGAATAAATAATTTAAATACATTTAAAGATTACATTTCCAACCAACTAGTGTTGACCTAGTTACTTTTCGGATATTTAGCGGGGATAATATTGTTTGATTATACAAGACAGTTTTATCAAAAGTCCAGTAAGATTAATTTTTCGCTTCAAATCAAGAGTGGTTTATTCGAGATCTAAGTAAACATTTGTGGCAAAAGAAAGTCGTGTGTTGGCCACAAAATATTCATCTCACCATTTTTTACTACATAAAAGAAAGTAAAATTATCAAATAAATTCTTAACCATAAATTCCAGATTTAAGAGATTCTAGGAAATTCGTTCAACACATATAATAATCCTAATCTAGTTTTATAAACTAATTCTTATTTTGATTGGTTAAGAAATAGCTGAGTTTCATGCAGAATAATCAGATACAGAAGTTTATTTTTTTCCAAAATTTATGATAGAATTTCAATCCAATACCTATTTTGAAAAAAGCTGATTCCAAAAATTTGGCAACAAGGCCAGATTCCAAAATATTGTCCAAAATGCATTTTACAAAAAGGAATCAAATCTCATCGTTATTGATTAAGAAATAGACGATTTCTATCCAACATAGCCCATTTTCAGATCTTCCTTCAAAATATATCTTATAATCTGAATTTTTGACTTATAGATGGCTAATGTGTAAGAATCACAACAATCAGTTTCGAACAAATGAGACTATTGATTTGAAAAAATCAGTCTTCTCATCAGGTCGCGACGACTGATGTTGTATTACTACATTGGAATATTGTCTATATATATAGAACATACCATGTAGTTGTACTACTAGCGAATTACTGCATAGCGTACGAAATTTTTTGATTCTTTCATATTTCCATCTATATTCAATTTTAACAATTAAGTTTTTTCGCATTTACGAATTTTTTTTTTATTATATATTTTACCTTTGGTTTTTGCAATTGTAATGGTGTTATTGTGATTGTTCTGTATATTGGTATATTTCAGCACTCTCGAATTAAATTCACGAATCGTAGGAAATTCTTCCATTTAGCGTCACTATCTGTGTGACAAACGAATATGATAATCGACACTTACTTATACACAATCAACTTCCCAACCACCCCATACTTGCTTTCCTTTTAACGCCGGATCGCGGATAAATTTGAATTTTTGACTTATAGATGGCTAATGTGTAAGAATCACAACAATCAGTTTCGAACAAATGAGACTATTGATTTGAAAAAATCAGTCTTCTCATCAGGTCGCGACGACTGATGTTGTATTACTACATTGGAATATTGTCTATATATATAGAACATACCATGTAGTTGTACTACTAGCGAATTACTGCATAGCGTACGAAATTTTTTGATTCTTTCATATAATCTGACTTCGGCTTGTATTTTCATACTGCAAAAATTCAACTAAGCTACTTATTCGAATCCCAGCCATAACCAAAGAAACGGCAGATTCGCGCAGAAATGGGCAGAAAAGGAAAATCAAACCAGATGTTCCAATTAAAAATGATTATTACCACACCGAAATTTAATGGTAGAATTTCCGCTAGTCCAGGATTCGCTCAAATTCATTAAAGTTTTAAGTTTGTTGGTTGCCAAGTTGATCAGAAGGTCATTCGTCCAACTATTTCAACTAGAGCATCTTATAATCTCAATATTCCTTTCTATTTCAAAATCAATATTATTGAAAGGTACCTTTCAATGTATCATCTTATAGCATCTTTCAAATACCAGTGTTGTCTGTTTTCCTCATCTTATGAATCAAAATAAAAATTATATTTTTATGATCACATGTCCTCGGTTTAGTTGCCTTGCCAAAATATTATAGCTTTAATCCAATGATTAGTTTTTGCAAGAAACCCGGTTTTATCGACTTTCAACCTTTCGTGAGCCCAATAAACTTAACAATAAAATTAACACAATATTATTCATAAAAGTAATCATAAAACATAAGTATTTGAGTTTAAAAGGGTTTGGTGTAAACCTAATATCCTGTCAAAATTTGACATTATACTTGAGAATTGGCATAATTTAGCTGAAACTCTGATATATTATAGTAAGGCTCTCATTTGTCGGCAAACGTTAACCTCGAGATTCCGACTCTGTCAGTGTTATCTTCCGAACGGCAGATTTTAACCAGCATTACCAAATATGAGGTAACGAGTTCGATCAAAGGTTTGGTTTGTTTATTTTCCATTTTCGTACACAACTTACTGGGAGTTTATACCTGAATTTGTATGTGTTACAGGAAATCAACATTCAGGCAATTCCTCCATACCCTTGGATTGGATGTGTTTCTTTTAGTGATTTTAGTTTTTGCTTTGTCGAATCACTTCCTTAAAATAGCCTATTTGTCGTACTTATCCGAATAAAGAATTTATTTAATTTGTTTTACTAAATTCCTATCAAATCGCTCAACAAGTTACGTAAATGCTGCTTCTAGAGTAAAATGGACGTAGGAAGAAACAAAAATCGGTTGCTACGTATGAAATGTAGAAATTTAATAGCAGTAGATGCAGTAAAAAGTTTTTGGGCAGTTTTGTATATTGAAAAATATGAATAGCAATAAAAATCTTCAAATTTTCAGGCATAAAACCGAAATACAAATTAATAACCTTTTGTGTCTTCCTTGTATCCTACTTTTAAGTGTACACTTTCTCGATTTTCCTTACATGATGTTAAAAATGCGGAAATATAGATCCACGAAAAATTCACATTCATCTAGGAAAACATTATAAGTAAAATTTACACTGCTATCCAGAAGATAGCAGCAGTACGTCGTATAATTAGAGTTTCTATAAATTAAAAAAAAATCAGTACGGAGGACGGGTTTTCCGAGATTGAATTGATTTAACTGTTAGCTTTACGTTTGTGGGGTAAATATGAAATTTCAGCTGATTGTTTTTGAGCGCGGGACCTTTGATCCGGCATATTAATTTTTGGTCAGAGTTGAAAATTTTTATTAGATCCATGGGATGGTGAATGGGTAAAGTTTATTGCATTTGTACATTTTCGTAGCCGGCGACTCACTAGAGTCCCCTTTCCCTACAATACTTTTTATATTTACACCTTTTACCTATTTGGATGATTTTTCTCCACAAACAAAAATATGGCAATGTAGTAGCTTATTTCGGGCCATGTCAATGGTTCTAGTTGTTAAGGGCAGTTTTAGTCTGCCATTTGAACATACGAGTAAAATATCCAGAAACTTTAATAAATGACAATTTGTAAATTAATTGGTAGTCGGTTTTAAAATCGAACCCTAGGGCCATCACATTTACTGAATATAATAGAAGAGTTTAAGAATTGATTCCTAGCAAATCTAATTTTGAATCTTAAAGGAAAAGAAAGGATAAAAGTTTACTCCAATTAGATAATTGTTAGATGAAAAACGCACAAGAATGTCAATTTCCTAAACTAACGAAATCAAATCATTGCTTACATTTAACGTCGAACGCTGTGATATTGTGATATTGGTGGGAATGAACCAAGCTGTTGACATATAATGTTCATGCAAGTCTTACTACGGTGGAGCGAGAACTTTTAATGGTAAGTCTAAATTCACTTACAGTCGAAGTTGTGCAAATTGACAGACACGGTTCGGTAAAATATAGCGAACTAATGAGGTGTCCAAATTTAAAAGGTTTTCAATCAATTTTGCACGTGCATACATTATTCCTGTACGTATGTAAAATTGTATCGGCTCGATTATGTGTTGACTAGCTTTGATTTCTCAGCCTTATATGAAATTAGTGTTTTGGTGCAAAGGACAGCATTTAACTTACAGGTGGTTACACGGATGCCCAAGTTAAAGAGGTGTCTAAATTATAAGGTTTGCCTGTACTTAAATTACTTACTAATTTATTTATGGACCAAAATAGAATGCGCGAGAATTTTCCACTTTGGCAGTTTGAGTTGATGCATTTCTAATAAGACTACAAGAATGAAAATGTTAAGTAATATGGGAGGTGTCATCTGTGGCTGAGAAGATGAACTTTTAAAGATGTCTGACATCTGACGGAGCATAGGACACACTCGGTTTCACACCCACGCTACAGTACCACCTTATATTAGCATTGCGTTTTAGCTTTAAAATGCCTTTTTTCGAAATTGATATGATTATGCCCTCTGTCCAGTTTTGTGTAATTCTACCATTGTTCCAAAGTAGTTTGGTGGAGTCAAACTTTCTGCAGGTACAGGAGAATTGCTAATCTGTAGTTCTGCTAGTATATTACCCGTGCTTTTATACATAGTTGTGAGGACTGAACCAGCAGTGTTCTTTACTTGTAGTAAGTTTGGTTCGCGCTTTTACCATTATCGTTTCTGAAACATTACTTTCTACTACTATTTCTTCTCATTTTCTTTCAGTATTTTACAGGGTTTCTTAATTTCGTTCATATTTCAATTTATATTCATGGTTAGCCGTGCTCGTTAGTAGAAGTCTTCAAGTATTGTGTTCCAGCGTTTCCTTAAACTTGTTTCTTGTGTCAGTCTCCATGCTGAATTTTCGCCTATTAATTTTTGTACGTTTTACCGCTGCCAGACTTTGAAAGTTGTTATGACCATGTAGCAGATGCCTTTTATAGTTAGTAATTCCTTGTGAACCCGTACAAGGCTTGATCCTTTTTCTTCTCTCTGACGCGACGTACAAGTGTATTTTTGTTTACCGCATTGCAAGAGCCTTCTCTCACCTATGAATATATTATTTAAGACCACAGTAGTAGTATTTCAGAATCTATAGTGCTTTTTTGCCCATGACTGTCGTTCTACCGATGATATCTCCAAGTACCATGTTGGTGTCAGTTCAGTGTCCAAGTCTCTCAGCTCCATCATTAATAATTCCTTGTGACATCTAGCTTCTTCCTTAGGTGTACAACAATTAATTATCCTTCTGTTTTATTTCGATATAATTTGTAATTCAATTCTAGCAGTCATTTAACTTCCCTGGATGGTCGAACAAAATAATTTTTATAAATCAGGGTTTCTTTAATTTGAGTTTTCTTGTAACAAAACTTAATCTAGCATGCCAATTTTCCTTAAAAACACATTTTTATTTATCAAAATTTGTATTATCTATAATTTGCGCTTGGTCCCTATGCTACTGACTTCACTGAGGATCTATTATTTCGATTTTTCAACTAGTGTTAACCTTTATATTTGCGGTCAAATTTCGATGATTAATGTACGACTGGTCCATCGAACCTTACTCCGAGGGCTCGTTCTCTTGATCTCAATCCATTTTGATTTTTATATTTTCCTGCCATACTGTCTTCCAAATTTGTAGTAACCAAAGCAATGGCTACTTGCAATTTATGATGAGTTGTGGTTTTAGCTGCTACTGCCAATCACCCACAATAAAATGTACGTATATTCAGTTAAAATTTGATAAACCAATTGGACTATCGGGAGTTTCAACCCTTACAAACAAAAATAAATTGTTAAAGCCGGTGACCCTGGTGAAAAGTTTGGCGTGAACCTACATATAAGAGGGTGTGCGGCATAATGATGATAATGTGATAATAATAATAAATAAACCCTAATAGGAATTTAGGATTGCTATAAATTTTAATTGATTAAGTGTTGTTAATGTGGTAGCGATCAATGATCTTGTCAATGTATTTTCCCAGCATTCTAAAGAGCTGGTTCCCTCGTGATCTCATAAACATTTTAACGAAATGTTTTTAAATTAGTATTCAACAATTAATTATGTGTCATATGCTACACACGGGCTCAGGTATAAACACCTACTCGAGAACCAAATTTAACACGAATGCGTTCGACAGGTAATTTAAAAATTCTAATTTAAATCGGTTCAATAAAATTTTTAAAATATTCAAAAACACTTTAAATGTTATTTTCTGGTGTATAAATATTTTCTTATATATTCGACCACAAAATCTGGTACCATCTCTCTTGATAAAACAAACAGAAAACCACAAAAAATAATTAATTACACAAGTAAACTTGTTTTTAATTATAATTTTAATTTTCTGTGAAACAAAACTAAAATCAAATATTTCATTCGATGATGCAACTAACGTACTCGTACAATAACCTTGTTGATTTGTAATTGCCATATGGGTATGCAAATATGCGGTCCAGAGTTTCTTGGGCGTGCGTGCATTGTAAAACGTGCATAGAACTAATCAATATACACACGTTACGTTGCAAAAGTACAAAATTTCCAACAAATTGTAAATTAAATTAAAATAAATCAAATTGACCTTGATCAAATTTAATTTTTCTTTTACTTTCTCATATCTTTAACGAAAAAAGCTAAAGGCGATTTAGCATGTTGTTGTTGCATTTAAACGTATGTATTACGAACACGTAGAAATATTTAAAACGGTAATAAGAAAATTTTTATTACCAATATCATGCAAAATTTTTCACATCACTTTTCTTTTAAAGTTTCAGTCAAAAATATTTTATGCATATTTTTTTTTTATATCGCAACCAACTCGTTTATTTTATGGTTACCAATTTTAAAATTTAACTTGGCTGAGTTTAAGAACCAAACCAAATGTTAATAGATCGCGAGCTATAAAAATAAATTTAACACAAATTTATTTATTGTTTTATTCATGGACGCGAATCATAAAACCATTGAATTTTAGTACTTAGTTTTATTTATGGAAATATTATGCTTAAGTACTTTTCAATTACAGAATTTCAAAATATTTCGTATCCCAATTACTGGAAATCGTACAAGGCCGCTGTAAGAATGAGTCAGAAACTTTGAGTTTATGGAATCCGTAAACGCGTGTATTCTTTATATTTATTGACAAATTCATACGACGATTGCTGAAGGCGCCTAGATTTTGGATCAAAAAGTTAATTTTTTTTGCAGTGTTTATTGAGATTAAATTAAAATTTCATGTGCAGACAAGTGACATATTTAGCACTAGAAAACATTTGAACTTTATTTATTTCTAAAGAGCTCGTGCACCATGGATAGTTGTGTGCAAGTTTTACGATACTGTTATAGTTAGCCGAAAGTTTCCAGTCGAAGGATGGTAATGTAGATAGCGTCTTTGTTATCCCAGCCAAAAGATAGCAATGCAGATATTGTTTTGCTATTCCAGCCATAAAATCATGTTATATCCGAAAGATACATTACTTGATATACCTAGTTCTACTATCATCATTATCCAAATAATCAGAATACCGCAAAATTCTGTCGGGAGCTATATAATTTTACCAAATTCGTCCAAATCTAATTAGAAATTTCTGAAACTAAATTAAGAAAATGTTCAGCAACTTTTGAGTTAACGACTTTCCTATCGAACCTGTTATGTTTATTAGGTAGGTCATAATCCTTGGTAAGCCCAGGCGAAATTTAGAACAAGCCTGAAGGGATAGGGGGTGTAATTTGGCATAATACTCCTTTCATCGATGGGAAGTGGGTAACTAAAAAGTTACAGAACATTTTATTAATTTAGTTTCAGAAATTTCTAATTTTATTAGATTTGGACCAGTTTGGTAAAATTATTTAGCTCCTGATCGATTTTTTGCTGTAAACTTGTTATTTGTAGCTGATAGCTGTTCTAGGTATATCAAGTAATATATCTTTCTTAAATACACTATCTGCGTTATCATCTTTCAGCTGCAAACTTTCGAATAACTTTAATAGGGCAGTTTACGTAACATATTTGCCTGAACAGTTTTGCACTGCGCTAACGTTAATCACAATTATTGTTTTAGCAAAATATTTTCGCCGCTCCAACATTTCTGTTCTTCGCGCCGGCTATGTTGTTAAAGGCTCCAATTGAACAAGTTTACTGCCTTGTGACCGGTTGGTCACATACATATGTTTTTAAAGAAAAATATTTTTTCGGCACTTTATTGGGGCACTCTAAACATACTGCTGGATCACCCTCGCAATGGCCTCATTGTAAGTTTTATTTAGGAGAAACAATTACATTTACCCGTTATTTATTGAGTCGCATTTTTCTAATACATTTTTTTCCTATGGTGGCAGTAATCGTGTTAAAGGTTGTGAAGAGACAAACCCGTACTAATGAGAGACCTCAAAACGGAATAAATCTGCTTTCGGATATCAATCAATCTACGTACGTTCGCCTCGAATCAACGCCCAAGATATTGATGGCGATTACAGCATTGAATAGAATTCGTTTACATATTTATCGATCCCTCTAGGACAACAAACAACTAACAATTCACAAAAATTGTATTATCCAAGGCGAACCCTTTGAAACATGTCCATACTCTGTACCTTGAAATAGTCGTTTCTTCAAATTCAGTGGTCGGCAAGATGAATGATGAATCGCAAGGTTTTTAGAGATGTAGAAAAGCGCTTTGTGGCTTGCAGTGTGCCATTCAACTATATTTTAATTCGTATAGATGTATAGATACATTGTGATTCATAACTGTAATAATGGCATCTTGATTGTTTGTTTATTTCAAATGACCGATTTTTAAAAATTAAAAGAAAATTAATGACAATAATTAAATAAAAGTATGCCACGATACGTGATAATGTAAACTGTTACATCACTACTTAAAAAAACAGGTCTCAAAATCAAGCAAATGCCATGCTAAAAATATTAATCGGCCAAATAAAACTAAAATTTAAACAGTTTTAGGCGATGATTTTTCGTTTTGTCGAATTTTGTTGATAAAGAAAACAGGATTTTTTTCAATTATCTGTGATTGCGGCCCATGTTTGTCCTGAAAAATTCACATGCCTGGCTTTGAGCCGTGAATCAGATGTTCAACACCTCCTAAGTTTTAAATGCTATTGGATCCAATTCCTGACTGCCATAAACTGACTAGATATTTTTCACAAGGTCATATATTTTTGGGCCTTCTGGTTTTCTCGTCCCATAGGTAGCAATAAACAAATGCACTGGACTTCATCTAGAAATCATGTTGTTCAACTTCTATGATTCAAAGCCAGCGGGCTTTAATATCTATCAGAGTTAACTTACATAACTTAACTAAATACACAATAGAGTTAAACCGAATTAGAACACAATAACTCCTTAAAATTCTAACTGGTACGGAGATTACGGCAAGAACATTTAAGAGATGCATTAAGAGGATGTTCGTCATACCCATATCAACCAATTCGGAAATATTGTTTCGCAAAATATGCGAACAGTTTTTACGTGTGCTTTAGATTTGCAAGTTGTTTTTGTCATTAAATTTTCAACAAAGCTTTTCCAAATTATCTCTTACTTTCCTGTGCCGTATTAGTCATCATACGTTGTATTTAATTCCAGTATTCATCGAGAACTAACGCTACTGTTTACATTATTGCTTTCATTATTCCTGTATTCCCCTCCTCATATGTAGGCCCTTGTAAAATTAAATCTTCGGTCAGTATTGGAGGAATATGTGATGCGTCAAGGAATATTGACGCATAGTTTAAATATCAATTGCAAACTTAAATTAGAGACTCCGACTGGACTCGAACGTGCGACTCGTTAGATGATAACGCTTGTTGCTTTGCCACTTCACCTAATTGGTGGCCCATCCAGCGTTTGCAATTTCAACTACCAGTTATTTTGAGTGTGGCAACATTTACGTCATTCGTTTTATGACGACAGAAAATTAGTTTAATGTTTGACATTTACGAAATGGGTCGCTTTACGCTTGAATAAAATTGGGAAATATTGAAAACTTACTTTCAAAGTGGTGAGTGTTCTGCCCAAACTGTAAGAAATTTACATGGAAAATTCAGTAGAAATGAAATGCCTACAAGGCAATTTGTGAATCAATTTGTGAAGCGAGTTCGTGAACCTGAATTGTTATTGGATAAACCAACACGTGCATTTACAGCGCGTAGAGCCGAGAACATTGCAGCTGTTGCTCAGAATGTCTCTGAGCAATCATTAACATCAACTCGCCATCGTGCTCAAGGATTGAACATTTCACGTAGCCTGTGATGAGAATTTTGCATAAAGGCCTCGGTATGAAGGCGTGCAAAGTTCAATTAGTGCAAGAGCAGAAGCAAAAGATCATCCGCAACGTTTTCGGTTCGCAAATTAGGCTGTGGAACGCTTGGGATACAATGAGCATTTTTTCCGAAAATCACCTTTTCCGACGAAGCTCATTTTCAACTCGGAGGCTACGTCATCAATAAAAATTGTCGCATTTGGGGCTCAAAAAATCCACACGTGACGGATATGAAGAAGCCGATGCATCTACAACGAGTCACTGTTTTGTGTGGATTTTGGGCCGGCGGCATCCCTTACAGTCAATGGAAAGCGTTACTGAGCCATGATAAACGAGTTTTGGTTACCCAGAATTCAACAGGAGGCCGCACATGACATTTGGTATTCAGAGACTATCCAAGACTTGAAAGATCAAATCGAAGTTGCTTTTGATGAGATTGAAGCCCATACAATCGAAAATGTTCTGAAAAATTTGGTTGACAGAATGGGGTACTGTAAAGCCAGCCGTGAATGAAATTGTGTTCCATATACTTAATGGAAATGTATACTCTTTCTAATAAAATAAACTGTTTTGAAAAATATTTATTCGTCTTGGAATTAGAGCCAAATTAAATTGCAAAAGTTATATGGGCCACCGTATTATGTTGCGTAGTGAAATTTGTTGCATTATTGTTCATCGATGGCATTCGATTCTCATGGCTGGGCATTCCCACCACAATCATCGCCAAAACTAGGTTAAAGGAGTTGTGGGCATTCGGCGTATCATGAGACAAATCTGCTCCAAAATCAATCGCCGATGGTTTGGTTACCAAAGTAGTTTACGATCGTTGGACTATCAGGAATCATCACGCTAATCTGAAAATTTATTTATTTATTTATTTAAAGAAATCTATTGTGATTTACATCTATAATTTCAGATAATTTAATTTAAAACAAAAATATTAAACATTCAAATAAAGGCTTCAAAACACAAAAATATAAATAAAATTTTGATTTAACAATTAAAAATTTTAAAAATAATTCTTAAGCATATTTTCGAAGTTCTCCTTTGATAAATGAAAGTCAAATAGGTCGCCTACGATGTTGAAAGATTTAGACAACCTATTAATGGGGTTATTTTCTCCATAGGTTGTGGAATGGTGTTCTAGTTCTAAAAACTCATGGTTTCGTAATGTTCTGTTCCAAAGTGTAAGCTGAATCAATGTGACCAAGCAAAACATTACCAATAAAAGCCGCGCTTAAGAGAAGTGGGCTTTCAATTTTTTTAATATGTACAGCATAGTATGGATTCCAGGCCGATAAAATTCACTGATGACTTATCAACGTTAGCAGATAAGTCTATCAAAATCCTCATCCTGGCATCAAAAGCAAAGGTGACCAGAACAAAGTATACGATCAGCTCACTAGCTTCATGGTTTTTTGTCGGCATACTCCTTGCCGCGCTTATACACCATCGTTCAATCACTCAATGTGCTACATGTTCAAACGTACGTATTAAGCATGATGAAAAGCGATTCAACCAAGTTTCGTAAATTGTAGATTACCTTGAACTCATCAATTGCAACTATGTCGACACTAATATCTCTCCGATTTCATCTCTCGTGGCTTCGAGACATAATGTGCCAATGGTTCAACATCTCAGTGTCAGTGATCATAATGCATGCAGAAAAGTTCATAACAACATGTTCCAGATGTTCTAGCACATTCCAAAAGGGTTCGTCTCGTATCAAATCTAAATTTAACATTTAAGCTCTGAGTTAAACTCGTTTAGGTAATGCCGTAGACAGACTACTGGTTTCATAACTACAGTTTCGAGTTAATCATGATTTCGTTGTAATGAGTCATGCCTAACCATGATTTACAACTAGGTTTATACATAGTTTCGGATTGAGATATTTTTTTCTCCTCCCGAGGCATTTTTGTGCTGCCAACGTCTAATACATCAAAAATGGAGGTTCCGCACACTAATAGTTTACCAAGCAAATCTAGTTTCCTTTGAGTTTTATATTTGTCATTGATATATTTAGTTTGCGCTAACAAATTTTTTTCTGTTCTGTCAATATAAAGGTCATCTCTGACAACTTAAAAGTCAATTAAATGTCAACCTTGACATTTTTGTCAATGCGTATTCCATTACTATTTAAAACCAAACGAGAAGACAAAAAAATTGTAGTGTGTCTTGAGTTCTCATTTAGGAAATCTGACAAACAAACGAACTGATTGGAATTAATATAGGAGACTAGTCGAACAAAATTGTCATCCCGCTAAAGCACCAGCAGATATTGATGTGGCTGCAGAAAATTTAACAGAGCCACTGGAAATATCAGCTGAAAAGGCTTCACCAATCATCAACAATTTTGAAAAAATTAATAAATCATCACATAATATCCAGTCGCTAATCCAGGAAAAGTGGAAAATTCGACGGCAATGGCAACAAACTAAATCACCATTGTTGAAATGCAAATTAAATCGAGCTATCAAACCCCTGAGATTTGCACTGCAGGAAGAATAAAACCAATATGTCCAAAATTATTTAAGTGAACTCTCGGCAACAGAGAAGACTGATTATTCTTTGTGGAAGGCAACAAAAAACCTAAAACGGCCTATAAAATCGAATCCACCGATTAGACTATCAAGTGAAAATTGGGCGAGAAGCGATGAAGAAAAAGCCAAGGCATTGCACATCTAAAGACGGTATTTTCACCACACGAAGGAGCTAATAATATCGCGCTGCCTCACCATATGGATGATGATTCATCCTTTAAACCTATAAAGTTTGAATGGAAGAGAGTTAAGAACACAATCAAAACTTGCATTAGCCCGAAAATGGCGCCAGGATATGACCTTATTACTGGACCTTATTACTACATTTTTAATGCGATGATGCGAATATTCCTCAAATGTGGAAGATATCTTTGATCACAATGATACATAAGCCTGGGAAAAACGAAACTCAAATCTCGTGTTATCGTCCAATAAGCATACTTCCCACAATCTTAAAGCTGTTTGAAAAAATGTGAATAACAAAACTGAAACTAGTATTAGAAGAAGGGCAAATCATTCCAGACCACCAATTTGGGTTCCGAAATCAACATGGTAATATAAAGCAAGTGCATAGAATTGTAAATGTAGTCAGACAGACCTTTGAGGCAAAACAATACTGTTCTACTGTCTTCATGGATATAGCACAAGCAAAAGTCAAAGTTTAGCACGATGGACTAATATATAAACTTAAAGCGCTCTTGCCGAAGAATATTCACTCAGTTCTGACAAACTAGCTCCTCCAAAGGCAATACATGATCCAAAAAAATTGTGAAACAACTTCCCTAAATTATATAAGCGCAGGAGTCCCACAAGGAAGCGTTCTGGAAAATATTTTATACCTGTTGTACACGACAGACTTACCTGTTACCGACAATGTAATAATATCAACATTTGCTAATGATACACCAGTATACCTAGTATCACACGAAAACCCGCAAACGGCCTCAAGAGAAGTGAAAAGTTATCCAAGCAAAATTGAGGATTGGCTTAAGATCTGGCGAATAAAAGTAAACGAAAAAAATCAGTTAATGTCACATTCACGCTGAACAAACGCTCCTGCTCACCAGTAAAATTAAACGGTGTATATATTCCCCAACAAACCAAGGTCAAATACCTTGGCTTACACCTGGATAGACAGCTAACGTGGAAAGAACATATTGAAGCAAGCCGCAACCAAATGAAAATAAAATTTTTCAAAATGTATTGGATAAAAGGAAGAAAATCCAAGTTATCATTAGACAATAAGGTCTTACTATACAAAACGTTAATCAAGCCAATATGGACATATGGTATTCAGTTGTGGGGATACACCAGTGCATCAAATCCTGCAACAAACTCAAGCGAAAATAACGAATTGGCCCGGGATATACTAAAACAGCCGCGATTCAAATGACTGAGAAGAGCAGATCCACTCGAACTTTTGAACCTGTAAAATCATTAAATGTGCAAATTACGCTTATAAGTAGAATCTAAATCAAATTGTGAACATTGGGTGGCTGAAGTGTTAGCAAAACAAAACGCCACAGAATTTTTATTTTTTAATGATCTTTATTGAATCAAAGTAAAAAATGTTCACAAATATTTAAATTTTCGAATTGCATTAGCAGTTTTCGATTTGGCCACCTTTAGCCGCGATTATGGCCTTCAAACGGCCGACAAAGCTATTGCATGCAGCACAAAAATGGCTCTGATGTATTTTGGCCCATTCCCGGCCAAGTGCTTGCTTGAGATGATCGACACTTTGGTATTTTTGTCCCAACCTTGCTCTTCAAAATACCCTAAACCGAGAAATATAGCGATTTGCATCCGATGAATTTGATCGCCATTGGGCAGTGGAAATGAACCGCGGAACGTTGTTTCTCAGCCAATCTTGATCGACGCGCGCTTTATGACTCGGCGCCGAGTCCTGTTGAAATGTTCAGGCTCTGCGGCCGAATGTTTTTGTGTCCAAGGCTTCAACGCTCCCTCCAATTTGAGCATTTATCTTGATGCCGCGGTCCAAAAAATCGAGCGGTGAACGGCTTTGACCGGGTTTCGAGTGGCAATCCGTTGCTCCAAATTTTCAGTAGAATGGCCGGGCAAGTAAATCTGGTCGTTTTGCTTGTTCACATATTGCTCAAATACGAACGGTAACTCATCGGAGAAAACCAAATTCGGCAAATCGCCACTTTCGTGCAAGCGTAACAACTCCTTTGCTCTTTCCACTCTAACTTTTAATTGTGCATCGGTGAGACCATGCGTTTTATGGAATTTCAAGTTCTTTAGTCCAAGATGATCTTTCAATATGTGCTGCATCCGTTCGAGCGAAATTTTCGCCTCACGAACCATTTTTCTGCCGCTACGGCGCGGATTCCGAGCAAATGTTGCAGTGCGTTTCGGTCCACCACCATGGCGTTTTGCAATTCTGCCGGTATCGTTATAACGATTTATGGTGCGATACACAAGCATTTTATTCACATGGAGATGTCTTAACTGGTTAATAATCTGTGGCTGTGGTTTTCCAGCCAAATATAGAACAATCACACTATTACGCTTGAATTCCATTGCGAATAACTTTTTTTCTGAATATTTGCCACTAAAATGCTCTTGTACGCTTGTAAACAATGGAATGAACTGTCATTAATGTTAATTTGAGGGCTCTGTCATCACTGGTTTGACAGTAATGACAGTCTGAAGTTGGTAACACTTCGTGTCAGTCACCCTGTAATATTAAGTAATAACATTGGTTAAAACTTAAAAAATGTAATTAGCTTAAGATTTGAACACTTCTTGTTAGTTTCTTATGTAGAAAGATTCAAGGATTAGGCCATTAGCAATTAAAACAAAAAGGAAATCATGATCTCGAAACTATAGTTATGAAACCAGTAGTCTGCTTATGGCATAACTCTCTTCGCTGAAGAAATATCTTGATACCTAACTGGAAAACACCTACTAGACAAAAGCCGACTGCGGTCACCGAATCCTTTCATATATAATTTTAAAGTTTTTAATTAGGACCAGGTAGTTCTAAACATTAATCGTTTAGTCGGTCACAAGAACTTCCTAATGTCCTGTTTATGCGATACAAATATAATAAAAGTCGAAATGCTTGGTAAATGAATGTTTTTCGCTTTATATAGATACTGCGATCTGGCGACCGATCCAGCCCATCCAAATGGATGGTGTGATTCTTAACTTTCAACAAATTTCTACCTGATTTAAATAAACTTTCAAAGTGTGTAGAGTTCCTGGATGTAGTTTAGGCAAGAGAACTTGGCTAAAATTCAAAAAGAATTGATTTGCATAAATTTTTCAAATTGTATTTCCCGAGCGCGATCATAACATGGGTGTAATTCGGAACTAATTATATGATTTTTAACTTGTCTATCATTTACGTTTATACCAGCTATCCCAGAATTATTCACAGCTCGGATAGGTTAGAATATTTTCTATAATTGTTTCTAAAGGGTTTTCCAATAAGAGATTTCATTTGGGTGGAATTCTTGGTAAATCACGTAAAACCAATGCAGTATGAGAAGGTGCAAAATCCAAGAGTTGTCGACCCATAATTCCGGCCTCTT
The DNA here is from genome assembly GCA_963691935.1 of Nephrotoma guestfalica. NCBI lineage: Eukaryota > Metazoa > Arthropoda > Insecta > Diptera > Tipulidae > Nephrotoma > Nephrotoma guestfalica. The sequence goes on along the minus strand of OY829913.1, from coordinate 223,666,815 downwards.
TTTACGAATAGCTTCGCGCAAACGACGCACAAATAGTATTCCTTGTTGACAGTTTGGCCGCTCGGAAGGAATTCGGAGTGCACCACACCTCGATAATCGAAGAAAACTGTCAACATCACCTTGATTTTTGACTTGCTTTGACGTGGTTTTTTCGGCTTCGGCTCACCTTTGGTACGATATTCGGCCGATGATCGTCTGTTTTCAGGTCGTAAGCATAGATCCAAGACTCATCGCCAGTTATAATACGTTTCATGACATCTTAGTAGTCGGGAAGCATTGTTTCACAGACGTCAACGCGACGCTGTTTTTTCCAAAAATTCAGTGATTTTGGAACCAATCGTGCTTTCACTTTTCTTAGGCCCAAATGATCTTTTAAAATGGTTTTCACTGATCCTTCCGATATTTCAACGATGCCGGTAAGGTCTCTGACTGTTATTCATCGATTCTCGAGCACCAATTCCTTGATTTTATTAACGTGTTGATCATCAGTTGATGTTGATGGCCGTCCTAGATGTGGTTCGTCGCCAACACGTTCTCGACCCTCTTTGAACAATTTGTACCAATCAAAAACACTTGCTCGCGATATACAATTATCACCGAAGGCCTTTTGCAACATTCTGAACGTTTCGGCACCACAAAATTGATTCCGCACACAAAATTTAATGGAACTTCTTTGTTGAATAATTTCACGCATTGTAAAAATCGCCGAATGCACTTTTTATACTTCAGAAAGACAAGCGTACACTAAACACTAATGATTATTTTGATGTGACATTTGGCACAGATGTCACTGACAGTCATACCAACATAGCAAAAAAAATATTTCGACGAATGGTTTTCCGATGAATGTTTTTTTTTAATTTAAATTAAAAAGTCTTACTACTTTTTGCCCACAGTAGTATTTTGGCAACTTGATGCACCAAATGATAGCTAAATAATTCAAAATTTGTACACGAGTTATTCAACGTTATATCCATAAGAAAGAGCTAGTAAGAAAAGTTCAGTTGAACTGTAAATTAAACTGAGCTTTTCTTACTGTGAAACAAATTTTCACATGAAAGGTTCAACTACAGCGCACATCTAACCGGAAACTTGTTGGTTTAAGACTAAAGTCAAAGTTCAAAAGTAGTACACAACAAATGATTTTAAGATATTTTAAAATTCGGGATGATCGGGCTCAACCTGAATTAATCACGGTTTTATGAAAGTAAATACGAAATTGAGGTAGACCGTTTATGGTGTAACAGACATTTTAGTGTTGAACAGCCCGGCCCCATTACCGTAAATAACAAAAGTTATATTGTATTTATTTTATAAACATTATCTCAATTAATCAACACAATCAATACAGGAAGCATTTAAGCAATATGAAATTACATATTTTCTAACTTTATAGACAAGCCATTTCGATCGCGATATACCATAAATTTTTCATCTTAATTAAAAATTTAATAAATTTTATGTCGAGTCCATATAATATGTTAGGTTATATTATGATTGGACTACATATGCACTAGTATAGAGATATTGTGTACAGTACAATTATGATTAATTGAAATAAATTATATTTAATATCTAATGTAAGTGTAACATGAGAGATAAAATATTTTTGATATTTATTACATATACGAATGAATTGAAAAACTAAAAAAATAATTTATTGTTTTAAACCCACAAAGTTTGATTTGAAAAGAAAAGTCTGTTGCTATTACAAAATATTTCATTAAAACTGAAAGGGTTAATTACATGAAATGCAATGTCCACATCACTTGAGGCATACAATTATTTATAATAGAGATAGAATTGATTAATTACCGATAAATTTATGCCGATAACTTTGTCAATGTCATATAACTAGGAATATTAAAAACGGCCGAGCATATCTAACGTATAGTAAGTATCACAAAGAGCCACACTTATTCATTAAAAGTGAAGATACAATAATATCTCAACTTCTTTAATATCAATCATATACCGCGTGCCGCGCATACAGTTCTCGTTACATTTTATTAGCGTGACAGATGGAACGAAACCCGACCAAATCCAGAACGTAAAACCAGATTGTAAAAATATTTCATTTTATGTATAATCAATTAACTTCTTAAAAACTGTTTTATGTTATATTATTGCCTTGTCTTAGCTCAATCGTATACTTATATTACGCGAGTAACAATCTTAACAAAAGTTTATATTCATGTAAAGTAAAGTCAATATAGTCACAAATTGTAAACTTCTTACTTCGCTTGACTCGTCCATCTAGCTATATGGTACATAAAGTTATGAATACAATTCTAATTGATTGCTATACCGTTAAGTAAATATTGAAATTTTCTTTTCTAGATTCTTAAAGTCGTCGCTATATTTTATATCATCAGACATACGATGTGAATTGTCCTACAGTTTTGTTAATTAGAACTCAAACTCTAATCGTATAAGAATTTCGAGAGAAGACAATGTTGTAGCGGACAAATAACATAAAATTGGTTAATGGATTTATTATTTGTGTAATCAAACAATTAGTGCACGCAAAAATGAAGTATAACGCTAAGTCAGAAGAATATAAATGTATTTGGGTCTTAAATCCAAGATCAAACAAATTATTTTAGTTTTGCTAAAGAGGAAAAAGAAATTTATGTTGTGTGTTGCTATCGAAATAAACATGCACAACGCAAGGGACGCAATATGATAATTTTTAAATTATTCCGCAATTTAAGAATGTGCCTTAAATTCGCACGAGTCACGCAAAACTCCTTCACCATGCTTTAATTGATACTCATATAAATAACACTTTTTTACTTTCTGTAAAGTACTATCATCAGTAATATCATCTCACTTAAAGCATTAGCTAACACCTTATTAAAGTTAGCCGAAAGTTTCCAGCCAAAAGGTAATGCAGATAGTGTCTTTGCTATCCCAGCCGCAAGGTAATGCCTATAGTGTCTTCGCTAGTCCAGCCGAAATATGATAATGCAGATATTGATTTTGCTATCCAAGCAATGCATCTATTGTCACCCAATTTGCATTAATTGTGCATGCATTTTATTGAGAAATAAGAGAAGGAGATACAAGGGTGTAATTTTGCTAAAATTCTCAATTTAGAATTTCTTTCAGAAATTTTATCTTTCCTTCAGAATTTCTCCATGATTAGGCCGAAGTTTACTAACATTATGGTCTCTCAAATAACCATAGTGGCATCAATGACAAAGCACGTTAATCTTGAACGACAGGCCATTCAATGCATTTTCGATATATTGAAATTGAGAACTTTTGCAAAATTACACCCTGCATCCCCATCAGAATTTCTCCACAATTAATCCGAAGTTGACCAACATTATGGCGTATCAAATAACCATAGTGGCATCAATGACAAAGCACGTTAATCTTGAGCGACAGGCCATTCAATGAATTTTTGATATGTTGAATTAGAGAATTTTTGCAAAATTACACCCCTGATCTCCTTCAGAATTTCTCCACGATTGGGCCGAAGTTGACTAACATTATGGCCTATCAAATATCCATAGTGGCATTAATGACAAACCACGATAATCTTGAACGACAGGCCATTCAATGCATTTTCGATATATTGAAATAGAGAATTTTTACCAAATTACACCCCTGCATCCCAATCAGAATTTCTCCATGATTAGGCCGAAGTTGACCAACATTATGACCTATCAGATAACCATAGTGGCATCAATAACAAAGCACGTTAATCTTGAACGACAGGCCATTCAATACATTTTCAATATATTGAATTAGCGATGAATTAGCGAAATTGTGCTAAATTACACCCCTGCATCCCCATCAGAATTTCTCCACAATTAGGCCGAAGTTGACCAACATTATGGCCTATCAAATAACCATAGTGGCATCAATGACAAAGCACGTTAATATTGAACGACAGGCCATTCAATGAATTTTTGATATGTTGAATTACCGAATTTTTGCAAAACTACACCCCTGTATCCCCTTCAGAATTTCTCAATAAAATGGATGCAAATTGGATAGCAATGGATGCATTGCTTGGATAGGAAAAACAATATCTGCATTCTCATCTTTCGGCTGGGATAGCAAAGACACTATCTGCATTACCTTTCGGCTGAAAACTTTCGGCTAACTTTAACAGTATTTAGCTAACATCAGTGTTGTGCGTCTACGCGTAATTTCAAATGTTCGACATGTTGGTGTCGAAAATAGCGTAGACAATTCATTTTGGAGTAGACAATGTCAACAATTCGTAGAGTATGTAGAATATTCGTAGGCAATGTAGATTATTACTATTTTTGTTATCTTCCTCATTGTTTTCAGTTCGAATTTGCAATCTCACAGTTATCGAAGTTCAAATAGCTTATTTCCAATACTGTGTAAGTCACAACTCAATTTTACAAAGCAAAGATTGTTTTCTTAATTTTTATTTGCAATGCCATGTTTTTCATTAGCAAACTCTAACGCCACGTATTCCATGCATTTCAGGACAAATGGGTAACTGAACTAAACTTGAACTAAATTAAGCAGCTAAAAAGTTTACTTTAAATTGTCAAAGTGACATCTACCCCTGCAAAAAATAAAAATATTACTAGATAAAAAAACCACCAGCTTCATTGGCCTCCGGTATTTCAAAATAAAACTTTAGTTTCTATTTTTTTACGGTAAAATTTAATAGGCTGTTCGGCTTAAACCTTTCTTGAATTTTCGAAATTTTCTAATCTTTCAATTATTTTAGCTTTCACTTACAGCATTCATTTTATAAAATATCGAAAGTATATCGATCAGTTAAAATTGTTTAATGAGCTTTTATATTATAAATTATAGTTAACTGTAATTAGCTCAAATTTTTTATAACTCTCTTTATTAATTCTTTAGCTTTCGGTTCCATTCTCAAAAGAATCCAGTTTTTGTAAATCGATCAGCTGCACACAATATAGCCGAGTTCAATTGGCATTAGCAAACTTCTTGCTAGTACTTGTGAGTAGATGTTCGATGGACCGCAAATTTGTTTGTTAGAAATGTAGCTAGGAAATCAAAATTTTTGATTGAGTAGTTATGAGAAACTAGGAATACTTGGGGTACTTAGCTTATGTCAATGGAACCCGCTAAACATTGTATGAAATTTTCTTAGACCACTGTGTACTAAAATTTGCTTCAGCTCATTGAAAGTGTGCCTGAAACAAGCTGAAATGAGCACTGTTGATATAGTTAAATTTGTACCCAGCTACACTAGCATACTTCTCGGTCGCCAGGATCAATATATTATGATTTTAAAGTAGATGCATTGCCTAAGGCAATAGTAAACAACATTTACCATTGGTTAGGTTCTGTTTACCGACTACCGTAGGTATTTCGGTTAAGTGATGTTTTATTAATATTGGGACAACGTAGCGATTCCATTCCCATAAATTAATTTTTTTGTTTTATAAATCTAATGTCTTTTTTTATTTTGGCACTAGCTACAAAAATTTGGTGGCATATGGCCCGTTTCAAAATTTACAATTTTAATTTTTTAACATAATAATTTAGTTTTAATTTTAATTTCTTTTCATACACCTAGCACACATCGATCCCCTTTCACACTTCTATCTGATTTGTTCTAATAAATTCATATACATTCTTATATACGTTCATTCCCATTCGTAATAATTCAGTCAAACTACTTGCACCCAATAGAACATCGAACATTTGTCTGCTCTGGTTAAATGCAGAACATTTCAGAATCAAATATTCGATGTCCTCCACAACCAAACAGCTTTCACATAATTCACACACAACCAAATTGCGTTTCTTCAAACATTCTTTCCAATTTCCATGATTCAATCTCACTCATTCCATAGTTTGTAACATTCTAGTATCTTCTTTGAGCACCTTAAAGAACGGTTGCCTCAAAGGAGACCTAACCAACTCAAAGTACTTCTTACCTTTCACCTGACATTTTTCAACAAACTATCTCTCCCATTTTCTCCACAGATTCACCTGAGACATGCGAAGTACGTCCGTCTCTGGCATCCATGAATTCATATTCATTTACATCCTCAATCAAACAACCCCGTTTCGCAAATTGAAGGATGGCCTCCCTCCCACAAGATTGAAAATACTTAAGCAGCATTTCCACATACACATTGCCATGAGTTCCCCCATCCTTACTAATTAATTCCAAGCCACTCCGGGAGTCAGAGAATAACACTATTCTTCTTCCCCTTGTGTCATTGCCAACTTGATCCCTTCCATAATCCCTATCAATTCTGCATTCATTATACAGATACTGTCATGCACTCTTACCATTTCCTCTTTCTTCATTGAAGGAATATAAATTCCCACACTTAATCGATCATCATTTACACTTGCATCTGGATACACTTCCACATGTGCAACATAATTCATTCGCATTTTGCAAAAATCACTCTTAACCGATAACTCATTCATCATTGCTTTTGTTGTGTCACCAAACTTCAACCGCACTATTAGATTGCTCGGAGGGACTTTCGGATTTGCCGGACCAATCTTGGAGAATATGTCAATATTTTCCAAGATTACCAGTGATCTTGTTGTGTTTTTATACACTGTCCCTCTTTGCAATCTCTCTTTTATTTCATTCGCCAATTTATTGTCCTTAGTTAACATTCGCATAGTCTCTCGTACGGTGATCCATTCCCTCTTATAATTAAGAGGCGAATCGCCCAATTCAGACCACAGAGTTTGTATTGGTGTTGAATTGATCGGTCCCAATGCCACTCTGGCACACGCATTCTCCACAAGCATCAACTTTTTAAACCCAACCTTGGACCCATCACCATATATACATACGTATATATGGTCATTTGTCGTTCATTCCATACGTAATTTTAGTTGACACTACCGCTTTTCGTAACATATGAGTCACACCCGGATAAGCTCCCCATTTCGGTTTGCTTACCCTTTTAATCACGTTCAATCTACTCTTACAATTATCGGCCAATTTTTCCATTTGCACTTTGCAACTCCCCCATACATCCTTGGTTGTGGTTCTATGTATCATTTTGGACACAAAGTCCCGCCAACTTTTCCTTTTCGCCCTACGGATAGCCTTTTTCAATCTTGCATTCATCCTTCCATAATTTATTCCGCATTCATGACATATACACCTATTGAACTCTCTCAATGCTATCCGTTTCTTCCCATACCAATACTGCTTTTTTTTGTTCCACCAACCATTCACCTTGTATTCATTCCCTCTGATATTTATAGTGCACATTTCATTCACTCTCTATTTCATCCTCAAGTTGGTTAACCTCATTTGCTTCTTTCATTATGGGAGTATATTCATACGTTCGAACCATTTCTTACCATTCATAACCGCCTTAAGGTCTATGTCAACATTTATACAACCTAAGCATGTCCTGATCAAATAATGGTCCCTACCCAAATTCTCATCTGTGACATTTCAAGTGACTTGGCCCGCCAGCCCGCTAGATATTAAAGTTAAATCTATCGCGCTGGCTTTCGACCCCACTCTCTCCATTCTAGTCGACCCACCATCATTCAGGACTACGAGATCGGAATCCAGAATGAGGCGGGTCAACCAGTTACCTCTAGCATCAGTTCTTTCATTCCCCCATATTCTCGAATGCGCATTCATATCACCCGCTAGAATCACGCCACTTTTGCCTTCCGAAAATCTCGTTGGCTTCTCTCTCTCTGTCAAACGTAGACAACACTGTATAGTTGCATTGAATCTTCTTGTGTATTCTCCAGCCAGTGTTTCACAACGAGTCACAATTTTATGATTCTTAGCATTCGATCAAGTGATGTTTGAAACAATCAAACCAATTATTTTTGCTGATAAAATAGGTTTTGCGGTTGTTCAAGCATTTCTCGTCTTGTGTTGGGACCAGTTGCACAACGTTGATATACTTCGCAGCAATGAGTTTGCTTTGTGGTAAATCTGACATTAAACCTGTAATATAGTTGAAAATAATCAGATGTGGGGTCATAATTTTTACAAAATGTAATAAACTGCACTGGAGTCGAAATTGATAATCATTACGCCGTACGGAGAAATTGCCATAAAAGTTGTCTCTGATTATACTCGTACCAAACGAAGTCATTTGAAAACACGAATTTTATGTATGGATATTCGTCAAGAAACGTTTCGATTGTGGTGCTGTTCCAGAAACCAATGAGTGCAATGGTTTTGGTGGAGAATTCAATGACAGTAATTTGCATTTTCAATGCTGAATTTTAATGTACTGCAATGTTGGCATACTTATTTGTTCGTTGTGCCAATTATCACGGATGTATCGATCGATTACGTTATTGTACTCGAACGCAACACGGTCTAGATTTACAGTAGCACGCATTTGTTCATTTAAATTTCATCTGACCAATCGCGAACAATCCGATTGAGTCTCATTCTTAATCGATCGTCGCCGTTACGTGCTTCTCGTTCTCTTCTGTATAGCCAGAACGTAATCTTGAAGTGCGATGTCGGACCAATTATTTTTGCTGTGCTCATCGCTTTCAGCTCCTCGAGACGCGTGTCTCGACTAAGATTACTTCGTTTTGGTGGCATTGTTTCTAAACATCGTTCTGATATGTGAAAAAACAATTGTTGCCGATTAAAAACAAAATGGAAAAAATCACTTGTTGTAGATTAAAATCAACGAAACATACCTAAAATTGGGTTTTCGAAAATTACGGAGGCCAAATGTATAGTGGAAATTTGTTACGGTATGTAACCAAGTACCACTGTCAATACTGCATAGAAATTTTTTAATCTAAAATGTACAAAAAAATCATGAGAGTTTTTCACCTTTTCAGTTGTTTACCAAAACTTACTTGGAAAAAATTTACAAATTGTGGTTTTCCTTATGGTTATCAAAATTCAATCTAATCCAATTTTTAGTACTAAAAGTTTGTACTAAAATATTAAAAGTGATATTTCAAACTACAAAACCGACATAAATATTATTATGTTTATAAAATAAAATCAAAATATTAATAAAATCACGAAATATGCAAATATACATAGGAAAAAAATTTTACTTACAAACTTTGCAGCCAAAAACTAAATCCTCAATCCAATTACCAATGCAATACGCTTAATATCACAAATGGTCTAATTTACAAACTGTATGTAAGCTCTGTAACTGTAAAATTTCCGATTTGTACTAAAATGGTTTTCTTAAAATGTAACTCGGCTCTATAAACGGAAGTTTTGTTCTGTAACTGCAGCATCAAATTTGATGACAATAGATAGATAGTTCAATAGAATACCGCCACTCAATCAAAAGAAGCAAAAGTCAATTTCCAGCCGGTGTGTGTGAAATAGAACAATTTGTGAAAAAACTTATATCATAACTTATATCATTATGTGTGATTTCTTACCGAAATTTTATTTCTTTTTAAATGCAATATTAAAATATAATTTCTAATATTTAGTGAAACTTCCATTGTTCTGAATTCAAAAATACGACCCTTAAGTGAGTCATACAACGGCATCAAATAATTGAGTGAAATTTCTGCCCAGGCCGCTTAAATCCCTAGAATCAGCTCTTCCTTAGTATCATACTGTTTCCCTCCTTCGTATACTTTACGTATGGAATCAGCCGCAAATATTTTCGATTATGTTTAAGTTCGGCGAATATGGTGGCCAAGGCAATAGCTGAACATTTTGGCTTGTGATGTACGACTTTACAACCAGAGCTGTGTATATTGGCGTGTCATCTTCTTGACCAATCTATTGAAGTGGTGTGAAAAGGTTATGGATTTTAGGTAAACCTGGAATCCGTTTACCTAAAATCCATAACCTTTTATGCGTTAGCGTCTTCTAATGGTTTCCGGTTATTTTTGTACTTTGAAACACCAAATCGATTGTGCCATACTAAGAGATTGAACCTCAAACCATTACTCCTCTTCACTACTATGATGGCGATGCAAAAACACTTTCTCTTTCCTAAGGTCATGAAAATTATTTTCATCAGAAAATACGTCTGTGCGAGAGTCATATTGACCTTGCATCACATTCCAAGTCATGTTTTCCTTAACGAATTCCAATCGTTTCTGCTTCCGTTCATCATTCAGTGGTGGTTTTTTCTTAACCTTCAGCCGCTTCAGATGTTTTGCACTGAACTAGCACGGCGGACAGTCGATTTACTGGCATTAACACTAGCTTGAAGGGCAATATTTTTGTAGAAACAGCCGAATTAGAGGCTAATCTAACAATTTTTCGTTTATCCTGAGGAGCATATACCGTTAAAACCCTTACTCTATAATTACCTCCATAAGATTTTGTAGCCTTCAAATAATTTAGTATGGCTTCGTGACCTCACCCAATCCTACTACCTATAGCACGGCCTGAAGAAAGCTCTTCCTCGTGATACCCATTGATTAAAACCTGAATAAAAAAATACAAATTTTTAACTTCACTTTCAAATTTTAAAAAAATAAACTATTCAGATTCATGAACGACGACAATATGTTTGGTGGCGATAAACAAATAAACCGAAACAAAGTCATGAATTTCTGACTCATTTTTCAAAACAAAACATTTTTTGTTATCAGTTACATTGATGACGGCGATTTTTGCTTTTTGCTATTGTATTCAGTACTAAATGCTCTCTTTCTATATTTCACAATGTTTTCCATCTCACACACACATCGGCTGGAAATTGACTTTTGCTGCTTTTGATTGAGTGGCGGTAATCTATTGAACCGCACTGTATCAAGATTTCGATTGCTTGTAACTCGAAAAAAATATCATTGTTTAAAACGATTTCCATTTATAGCATCTCTATACCAATAAAAGTTGAAGTTATTGCAATTTGTAGTTTTTGACGTTTTAGACAAAATTTATTAGTTTGAGATTTAGTACTTTTCGTATGTTCGCCTAAATGTTGATAAAACAATAAAGAACGTACAGTCGAAACAAATAGTTTGTCTGCGATATACACAGTAGAAAATGTTGTTCTGAAGGTATACAAACGAATGACGCCAACTGAACTAATATGTTGTTTGACAACTTACTATACATTGTTATTTTTATTTATTTCTTAATTAATTTGCATCAAATTCAATATTTTTGTGATATACGGACATATCAAATTTTATTTACGAGTATAACGCTTATCTACAGTTTGTAAATATCATTTTTTAGAACACTGTTAATTTTTCTCTGTAAGCAATTTCTATAAAGTTGCAGCTGTAGAATTTTTACATTTTCAGAATTAGGCCATAAGTATCATCCCTTTAAATAATAATTCGATAATATTTATCTTAAAGTGCAACAACAAAACTTTTCTATTCTCACAAAAATTTTATCTCATTTGACATTACAAATATAAATTGCACAATCGAAAATCATGGCCTACTAAATTGAAATTGGATTATTTTTTGAAAGTGAAAGCAAAGTGCTATATTTTTACATTTCGTAAATTTCTAACAACACCACCAAACGTAAATGAACCAACCTCTGCCAAGAACCTTACACACACTATAAGGAACACACGCCCAAAATTGCATTAAATCCGTCGAGTGGTTCGACAGGACAAACGACGTTTCGTTTTTATATTATCGATATTGTGTGAAATAGCAGTAAGCTGTTTTGTTCAACGTCATTTATGTAAAAAATTTACAGTACCTAATTGGCTGAGAATAAGTCGATATTAAATTTGATACTGTGCTTTTGATTTCGAAGGCAATTTTAGAGGCGATTTTAATTATTTTTGAGGTTTAATAATTGCGTGCATTATTTCAGAATAAACTTTTTTCAAGAGAATATCAAATATCGACCCACTTCCATACGATTTTATTCATAGAATGATCCAAGAAAATTTCGTAACGCCAAGTAGGGCTCGCTTTGTTTAAGCTACGAGTACGAATGATGAAATGAAATGGATGTCATCACTTTCCCAGCGGTGAGAATCGATTAAGTTTTCTTCGGTGGGCCTGAACCACATTCTAACCATTATTTAGTCTGTTCGGTTAAATTTATGTGCTGCTAAGCTATTTGAAATACTTTCATTTGCGTCTGGCACATACCTTGTTTATAATCAGTTCATCCAGACAAACTATCGCCCAAACAGCAGAGTAAGTTAATAAAAGGTTTCATTCGTTTCTTGCTTTGAGAAAAAAACGAATGAACCCCCTGAATACAATGTTGTTTAAGTGAGAAACGCTGTTATATAATTTCCCGATGGATTTTGATATGTTATTCCTTTAATTAGGCCGCGCTAACATCTTCTCGTATATGCAAATTATGAACGTACTTAATATTTTAATATTTTCCCAAATTTAATTTTGAATTACTTAATATTTTTGTAGTTCATTTCGCTTCATTATTTTTGTAGTTCACTTTGGCCGGTTTTGGCCTTTTCACGGTTGGCCGATATAATATTAGCTTAATAATCTTATAAAATATAAACTAACTCTTTTATTTTTTTATTCCAGACATTTATGACCAAATGGATCGGTGATGTCAAAAAAATCAACAAAAAATCAAAAAAATGTATCGTCCATTGATGACGACGCGGTTAAAGTTCAAATAGCTTTGAATGATAATAGCAGAAGCTTTAGTGGTAGTAATACAATAGATCCGACCCAAAATGAAGATCCGATGTCACCAGCACGGCGAGACATTATGAATGATGATAAAACGATGATGATTGAAAATAAAAAATCAAATAACAATGATCATCATCAGCAAGATCAAAACACAATAACAAATCAAAATGTTCCATCAAATGGAAATTATCTAGTTGATAATAATTTTATGTATATTGATGATGAAAATGATGACAGTGAATTTCAATCAACGAACAACAACAATAACAATAATAATAACAATAATGTAAATAATAATAATAATAATAATAGTAACAATGATAATTTAAATAATAATAGTAATAATGTTAATACAAATAAATTGAAAAATCAAATTAGCCTGTGTATAACAGAAGATGAATATGATGATGGACAGCGGCGGCAGCAGCAACAACATACGAGTATACGCCAACAACAGCTAAAACATGTAATTGAAGAAAATCAAGATACACCAAATGAAAAGGAAAAGTTACGTGTACATGATATTTTTAACGATAATAATACCAATAAACATGATTCAGAAGGACAGCAGAGCAATGATGAATGCTGCGGCAAAGGTAAATATCGCATTCTTACTTTTATATATGGACGATTTATTGAAATGTGAACTGAGTTTTTGTATTTTTCTACGTATTTTTTGTGTGGTGTGTAAGACCTTTTATCGTACTCGCACTCGCGTATATTACATGTATAAAACCGCAACAATTATTATTTTTTTAATCAAAATACACGTACAGAGAAAACACCTGTTTAATTTATAAGACCATCTTTATGTTGATTAATTTCGGATTATTCAGTTATTTTAAAAAAATTTAACTTAAATTTTGTTTCATCGAAGATCTGCTCCCATATGCTTTAATATAATTTATAATTTTTTCACCACTTGCTGTAATCGTTCATGTACAGTTGGCTAATTAGAAAAGTAGTAATTTCTGTATATAATGAAGCACACAATAGTACTTTAGTCCTAATATTTCCACGTAGGAATAGAAAGGGTCTGAATCAGAATCATTTGGCTAGAGTTGCCTTTCATTTTATTCACAATGATGTGTCACGTATACTAAATGAATAATTTGCAATATCAAAATTGTTTGCAAGGAGCTTCAAACGATATGCCATATAATTATATGAGAATAAGAAAAACTGTGACTCAACGGTAATCTTTATTACTAACCACTTTGAAGTGTTAACACGTATATTTTATCTTCATTATTTATCAATACTTTGCTACCAGCGCCAAAACGATGGATTTGCGTACTAAAGTGCTAAATTATTTTCAACACCTCTCAAACGATATACTAACAAATACATAGAAATAGGCGAATTTTTTGAGCGATTTCCTGTGGCAAGAACGAAATATCATCGTTCCATAAATCCAGAAGGAACGATAATTTGTTTGCATTTTGGGATGCAGGGACCTTCAAAACTTCGAGAAAAGTGGTTTTGAACCTAACCTAGTTTTGGCCGTAACTTCAAAAATTGATCCTACAAACCGCAGTTGAAAATTAAGCCTCAAGCTTTTGTACCTCATATTGTTTTAATAAGTGACCAGGGATTTTTTAATATTTGGCCGCCTATTTAATATACCGCTGCCTCCACCCATAAAACACTATTCTGTCTGGAGACAAAAATTAATTAACATATTGTCGAGAAGTGAGTGTGAAAATGTCCATGAATCATCCTCATCTCCAAGATTTTCTAGGTACACTCCTCAATTATCTATAACAAATTTTAAAATTCTCTTTATGCCAACCAATTGCCGCCTAAGTTGTTTTATCTTTATTGAAACCCTGTTGAGTCCCTTTTGCTAGATTCGTACTTCCGCAGAAATCCATATTGGTTTTAGCTTATCTCTGAACTTTACTACAGGGCAAGCTGCATCTAGATAACTGTTTTCAGATACTGGTGGTTGTATCTATCAATCCAGCTCATTGTGAGGCTAAGGAACCTTGGAGGTAAGATTATTTCCAGTACCATTTATTTTCATCCGCTCCTAAAGATCTTCTGGTTAGCAAGTAGAATGTTAGTTGAAATTATAGTTCTTGTATCGGTGGTCCATGAAAATTAATTGACAATGACGTCAGAAATAGAGTATTTAGCATTCATCGCCTCTTTTCGTAACAAATGTTTGCAAATTTAGAGCTTGGTATTTAATACCCTTAAACAAAATGTAACTAACTTCTTTCTTTGATGTTTTCGCTCTCCAGATTGTGTTGTGCCTCGTGCCTCTTTAATTTGGTCAATGACACCAACCGAAATTTGTCACCCACCTCTTGCGGTGGGTCACAAATTATCTTTATTTGGCTGGGATTCTCTTCGACTAACCGCCACGAGCTTTGGGCTTGGCCACATCTCTTCAATTTCGGTTAATCTCAATAGAGATCTCCTGATATACAATCCGAAAATGCAAGGAGCTTAGCACGTACTTGATATCATCCTGCATCCAAGCAGATTACGGAATTTAGCTTATGAAAGATTATTAAATTTTTCAAGGTAGTTCGAAATTTTTAATTGATTCCGTCGATGGCGGCTAGCGCCGAAGTATGTTCTCTAATGACGTCGCTAATCAATTTGTGCAAATTGTGCATCTTGGTGCATCAAAAACCCACTTTTCTAGAATTCTAAAAGCTGAGCACTGATTCCCATAGTATTCTGAGAAGGACTGGATGAGCATCACCTTTACGGTTCGAGCTTGTTTCGGGCTTTGATGAACGCCGGAGGTCTGGGTTTAATTAAAATTTTTGTATTTGTTTTCTAGTAGGTAAAGAATTTTGTCGTTTTTTCTCGGCCGCTCATGACTGAAACAAAACTGCTCCCTCGGACTTGGCTGCATTATTATAGAGTTATTTATATTTGAATATCGGATCTATATATGTCGCTGCTTGATTATTTTGGATGACTTCTCACATTTTTTTTCATAAATTGGGAGATTCTTGCGAACTGTTGTGGAAATCTATGTGGCAATGATGTTTAAAACAAAAAAAATATTTACAAAAACGACAAAGCATATTTAAATTCAAATAAATTTAACGATTAAATTTTCAATAAAGGTTGACATTTTTACATAGTTTTCTAAAATTTAAGCAGGAATAGTGATTTTTAATTATGCAAGACAGTTTTTATCAAAGATCTAGAAGGTTTAATTTTTCGCTTTAAAAATAAAATGTGGTATATTCGAGATTTAGGTATATTCATGGTAAAAGAAAGTCGGATGTTGGCCACAACATGTTCAACCCACCAACTTTTCATAGTGCTAAACATTTTCAAAATGTTTGCCAAAAACGAAAAATCTGCTATGAAAGTTGGCACTTCCGGTGGACCGATTTCGACCAAACATCACTGTGATCTCCCAATGTATGGAAAACTTAAATATGAAGTTTCACTCCGATCAGTTCACCGTCCGGGCTTTACGGAGGTTTAATTTTTGATTTAAAACATTTTTTTGTTAAAAATTGTCATTTCCGTTTGTGTTTTGGAAAATTAAATTTGAACCGATATTGTTACAAATTTAATTTAGAATCTTTAAGTCCCTAGTCGTCCATTTACAATATTTACAAAAAACAAAACGCTCCTATGGAATCTGTCACTTCCGGTAGACTAACTTAGGCCAAAATTCTCTCGGATCATCTAATTTGTGGAAAAACCAAAATATGTAGTTTCATCTTGATCAGTCAATCCGCCAGGGCCGAATTTTTTTTAACAACAGTTCCTTATCGGTAGTCGTCATTTCCGGTCAAATTTTGGAAAATTGAGGTGGGACCGTATTGTTGCAAATTTAATTTAGATCCTTTAGTTCATAATCGTTTTTCTCATAAATCCTACTTTTCAAAATATTAACAAAAAACGATAAATCCCCTATAAGGAGCTCATGTTACTGCCGGTTAACCGATTTTGGCCTAAAACCACTGGGATCTCCAAATTAATGAAAAAAACTTAAGTATATATGTTTAGTTTAATCCCGATCGGACACACCGTGACATTTGCCATTTCCTGATCGGACAAACCGTAACAATCCTCATTGAACAGCGCACGCACATACCCACATAGGGATCTGTCGTCAGGGATTTACAATATTTTTGTTTTTAATATTTTTTCCGTAAATGCAATATATTTTTTATAATATTGCAAAAAACGAAAGAGGTCCTTTTGGAGTGGCAGCTTCTAGTGGACCAATGCCCCAAAAATAACTGTGATCCCATAAAAATCGAAGAAATGGAAAAAAAATTTCTTCTCGATCAATCAATCCATATGGTCCTCTATAGTCTAGAGGATAATTTTAATTGAAAAGTAGTTTTTTTCAAAAATCGTCTCTTTCGCTTAAGTTATGGAAAACTTATCTGGATCAATATTATTGATTATAGTCGTTTTCCTCATAAATAATATACTTTTCAAAATATTTACAAAAACACGGAAAAGCTCCTATAGAGTTGGCCACTTCCGGTAGACCTGATTTCAGCCAAAAATCACTGGGATCTCACAATTTATGAAAAAGTTTAACTTTGAAGTTTCACCATGATCAGACAAATGGCCTGGGCTATAGAGAAAACACAGACATTCGAAAAAACGGGAAAAGTTTCTTAATTATACTTAAGAGATCCTTCCGAAGTTTGGAGGAAATCAGTGTACCGGAGGGGCAGCTAGAATGGCAGCTCTTGAAATTTTTGCAATGATGTTGAAAAGTTTAGCATTTACAAAGAATTAAAAGATTTAAGTAATTTTTGATTATTAAATTTAAACCAATAAGGATTGATCTTGTTGATTTTCTAAAATTTAAGCATGGATAATGTTTTTTAATTATAAAGGGTGGTCCATTTGTTGGTTTTTAAGCTAAAAAAATATATATTGTGCGGTGGCAACCCGAACATTTTTTGGCAAATTAAAAGTCAAAAATATGCCACTTTTAGTCATGTGGTCGTTTACAACACAACAACGCGTTTTGGTTGTCCAAACTTATTACGAATATGGTCGTTCTGAAAAACTTCGTAAATTACGTGGTTTTAGTCAACGTGGGCGTCGCAAAATTGTTGAACGATTTGAAGAAGCTGGATCAGTTGCATATCGTAGAGCATATGAACACCATCATTCGGTTCGTACTCGTGAAATTTACTGGTTCTGGGGGATCACAGGCTACATTTTTCATAGTAATCCCTGAACTTCCAAATTATTCTCATTTTAATCATTTTTTCGGTTATCGCAGGGGATAGAAGGATGAAACTGACCCAGTAAATGTAGACGTCAATACTCGTCTATATACGTCAATTGTGTTTTTTTGGATTTTGCTATATATTTGAAAAATTACGGATCAATTACAGTAACACCTCGATTTAACGGACTAATTGGAGAGTCTATTAAATCCGATTGTCCGTTAAATCTGAATGTTTCTAAATTTAATGTTCTATAGGTTTTGCACTTGTTCTTGAATATGGCCACCTAGGACAGAAATCGTTCATTTCTTAACCGATTATGATGGAATTTTGTTTGTTGAATAGAAAAGAGATTCACAAACAGTTTTTGGAAGAAGTTCTGGATAATGGCTATCTGGGATGGAACTCAAGCTTTTCTTAACCGATTATGTTGAAATTGGGTATGTTGGATGGAAATGGGATTCCTAAATTGTTATTGAAAGAACTTCTGGAATATGGCCACCTAGGACGGAACTCGATCAATTCTTAGCCGAATATGATGGGATTGGGTATGTTGGATGGAACTCGACGTATTATTAATCGATTATGATGGGATTTTGTTTGTTGGATGGAAGTGGGATTCATAAACAGTTTTAGAAGAAGTCCTGGATAAAGGCCATCTGGGATGGAACTCAGGAATTTCTTAACTGATTGTGTTGGGATTGGATATGTTGGATGGAAATGAGATTCTTAAATTATTATTGAAAGAATTTTTGGAATATGGCCACATAGGACGGAACTCGTTCAATTCTTTTAACTATTATGATGGGATTGAGTATGTTGGATGGAAGTGGGATTCTTAAATTATTTTTGGAAAAACTCGACCAATACTTAACCGATTATGATGAGATTTTGTTTATTGGATGGAACAGATATTCATAAACAGTTTTTGAAAGAAGTTCTGGAATATGGCCATCTAGGACGAAACTAAATCAATTCTTAACCGATTATGATGGGATTTGGTATGTTGGATGGAAATGAGATTATAAACGATTTTTGGAAGAATTTATGGAATGTGACCACCTAGGACAGAACTCGGTCATTGCATAACCGATTATGATGTAGTTAGACATTGTGGATGAAATGAGATTATTAAATAATTTTTGGAAAAGTTCTGGATTATAGTCATCTGGGCAGAACCCGGCCTTTTTAAACCGATTTTGATGGGATTGTAAATATTGGATTGAAATGGGATTTTAAAATGTTATGGAAGTAGTTTTGAAAAAGGCCACCTCGAACTCGACCATTCTTTAACCGATTATAATGTAATTGGGTTCGGTGGGTGAAAATGGGATTCTTAAATGATTTATGGAAGAAGTTTTGGAATATGGCCACCTTGGACGGAACTCAGGCAGTTTTTAACCAATTACGATGAGCTTGGTTTTGTTTAATGGAAATGAGATTCATTTATGATTTCTAGGAAAAGTTTTTTAAAATGGCCCCCCAGAGGATATGAAACCTAATTTTTCTCTTTTCTGATTATTGCTGTAATGGAGAGTGTAATTATTGGTTGTTTTATGGAATTAACTCCCGGACCATTCATGTTCTTGTATTGCAAGTAACTCAAAAGTGCAAGTTTCCGCTTAGTTCGAAAAGTTCTGAAGATTTAAAGGTTTTAGAAGACATTTCGAGGTCGTTATTTATAATAATACTATAAATTTATCCGCGCCCTTTGTGTAGGGTTCATAACGTAATTTTTTGTGAGAGTAAGTAGTTGGCTTACAGCTCAACCCACTAATTCCATGAGTCGGCCACATACTGATGATAGATGTTAAGCCTTACCAGAAACATGTTAAAATCACGAGCCGCTTGCTTCAAGAAAGGCGCCTGCTTATTACCTAGTTCTGTCCTAGTTTAAATTACCGAGTTTCGTCCTAATCCATATTCCAGAATTTCTTCTAAAAATCGTTTAACAATCATATTTCCATCCAACATAACGGGTGTTTTTTTAGGAGGTTTGTTTTTCCGATAGATGTCGTTTTATTTTATGACAGTTGTTTTGACAGCTCAAAGTGGCATTTCTACTCAGTATTGTTTGGCAAATCATTATGAATAGGTTAACTCCAGAACAACGTTTTCAAATCGTGGAAATTTATTTTCAAAATCAGTGTTCAATTAAAAATGTTTATAGAGCACTTCGTGAATTTTATGGTGCACATAATCGTCCGTCAGAGACCACCATAAAGAACGTAATTACCAAATTTCGGTCTACATTCACTCTTTTGGATGCCAAGCCACCGACAAGAATGAGAAGAGTTCGTACAGAAGAAAATATTGCTGTCGTTGAGGCCAGTGTCGAAGAAAACGACAATTTATCGATTCGTCGTCGTGCTCAGCAAATTGGACTTTGTCCATCGACTTTATGGAAAATTTTACGTAAAGATTTGGGTTTGGTGCCATACAAAATTCAATTGGTGCAAGAATTAAAGCCACACGACCATCGTTTGCGCCGTGAATTCAGTGATTGGTCGTTAAATCAATTGAACGAAGATCCATTTTTTTACCGTAAAATTCTCTTCAGTGATGAGGCGCATTTTTGGTTAAATGGATACGTCAACAAACAAAATTGTCGCATTTGGAGCAAAGATAATCCACACGCCGTTCAAGAATTACCAATGCATCCTGATAAATGTACTGTTTGGTGCGGTCTATGGGCTGGTGGGATCATCGGTCCATATTTCTTTAAAAATGAGGAAGGACGACGCGTTACCGTGAATGGAAATCGATACAGAACCATGTTAAATGAGTTTTTGTTGTCAAATCTTGAAGATATGGATATGGATGAAATGTGGTTTCAACAAGATGGTGCCACTTGCCATACAGCACGTGAAACAATCGACTTATTGAAAGAAACTTTCAACGACAACATTATTTCGAGAAATGGTCCGGTGAATTGGCCTCCGCGTTCGTGCGATTTGACGCCACTCGATTACTTTTTGTGGGGATACGTGAAGTCATGGGTTTATGTGGATAAACCTCAATCGATTGACGCTTTGGAAACCAATATTCAACGTGTCATTGCTGACATACGCCCTCAAATGCTTGAAAAAGTGCTGGAAAATTGGACCTCCAGAATGACATTTGTGAAAAATAGTCGTGGTAGCCATATGCCAGAAATTGTGTTTAAATGTTAAATGCCAAAAAATTATCTACCAAATAAAAAAAAATTTTGGTCATTTCATAATTTTATATGTGTTTTATTCAAAAAAAAAATCGGCAACCTCTTAAAAAAACACCCTTTTTCTTCTAAAAATGATTTAGGAATCCCATTTCCACCTAACAAACCAATCCCATCATAATCGGTAACCAAAAAATGGAAAATAAAAAATTGTCCGTTAAATCGAGGGTCCGTTAAATCGGGGTTTACTGTACTTATTAGAATTTTATTATACATTTTATTTATTTGCCTCATATTCGCGGAATATTAACTATATTAAATGTACGCCGAAATGATTAAATAGACAGTTTTTAATACATTAACAATACAAGAAAATCTAGTATAAATTAGGATAAACTCCAAGCTCAACATCAAACACACTTTTATATATACTTTAATATTTGGAGTTGATCGATACCTATCGCATTTCATAACTAATATCGATTTAACTAATATGTAAACGTCAATTTATCACTTTTAGTTCATTATTTCCACACAAAAATCATTTTGCAAAGTTGTGTTTGTAAACGTTTTTTTTATATTTTTATCACCAAAAAAATCTCCGCTATATTGAAACATAAAATAAAGACGCACATAAATTAATTAGAAATTGAAAAATGTTTTACTTTAATAGTAGATCTAATATTACTGACCCACCGCCTATTGACTTCGTAACCAAGATTCCGGAACATAATTTATTTCACGTGATGAGGTGACATACTACAAATTGGTTTTCTAATTCGTTTATACGAAAACAGTCAGTGCTTAAAATAAATGATGAAGTATTAATTTCTGTAAAACGTCTTAAATGACAAATTTAATAACCGTGTATCTTCTTCCATTAAACTTTGAAATGTTGGTTATAAAACTCAACGAACTATTTTATTTTTGTTTTCAGAACAAAACCAACTAATTAGTTCGGCAAGTTGCCTATAAAATAATTTTATTTCGAAATTAGAAAGTGTTAAATATAGAGATCGCTATCACTGACGGAATAAGTACGATGGTGGTTTTCCGGTGTTCGACTCTCGATGAAGACCAAAAATAAGTCATGAAATGTATGCTGAATATCTAATTTAATTCTGTATTTAGAAATAAAATATGCATTTATTCCACCTCTCACTGATCATGCGGCACCTACATAAAACAAATGGATTTATCGTCGCATAATTTTGCAATCACCTTATTACTCTAGAAAATTTTCTATAATATATCGACACAGTGAGAAAAACTTGTTTTATATAATTATTTATTTCTAATTTATAATTTATAAATACAAAATATAATCTTTGAAATTAAAAAACAAAAAAAACAAAAATTATCTGTTTCCATAAATCTTAACTATTTCGCTGCATTTCGGTTTGAATGTCAAAAGTCTAAATGATAAAATTAGATTACAATAAAAGACAACTCTTATATTATAAATTATTTATTATACTTATATATTTTCAATAAAAGTCTTAATTAAGACTAAAATTGTAAATTGAATAAAATAAAAAATTTTCGTTTTGCCAAAGTAGATTTTGTGAAAGCAGCGAAAAGAAAATTTATTCCTTTAAAGTTATTTTGGCACCTTTGATCGTGGTGCTATTTGAACCTACAATCTTATGTGTTTATTATATCTATTATATATTTCTTTATAGTAAATAAAATATAGAAAAGAACCAAGAAATTGCTTATAAATATTATCGAGAATAATAATATTAGAAGCATTAATAGAAAATCTTCGGCGAAGAATAAGAGTAATTTATTGTGATAGAAGTTTTAATGTAGAGATTACAAAAATGAAATATTTATTTACTCATAAACTTATTTATTTATTTATTTTTATAAGTAAAATAAAATTATAAATTAGAAAATATTTTTCATATTTAAAACGATTTTAATCTCTACACAAAATAAAATTAATTTAAATGTGGGTATGAATATAGGTTTCTTATATACTTACATAGTTTTTATTAAAGGCACGTAATCAATTCAGAACACTATGATGGTATGGATTGATTGGTAAAGGAAATTTAAACTCTTTTTGTTGCTTAGTTAGATTAAATTTCAATGATCAGTAATACGAATTAAAACGGTTAAATTAAATCGGATTATTGGTCATATATTTATTTGTTTAGTGATCTAATTATATACAATTTATTTGCTTGACATCATTGAATTGTAAATTAGTTTTTTCTCCGCACAATGAGGTTTAAATTGGACCCAATAACCATAATCTAGAAGTTTTAGAAAACTTTATTTTACAATGTATTTTACAGGTCAATCTAAAAACGCTTTGAAATAAGCTGCAGTATTAAAAATTATCACAAAATATCTTAGATGTTTGATTATCAGTTATTTATTGATCGATTGACATAACAATTTTAGTAAAGGAAAAGCGCTAATAGAAGCATTATAAATGAACAACAACAACAAAAAATTACTTCCTTTCCTTCCACTCCATGCTAATACTCTTCATATTGAGCTCAAGCTCATTTGTTACGGAGGATACTGCGAGAAGTGAATACTGACTACGTACAAAAACAATATAAATGAATTCAGGAATTGTTATTCAAACGCGTCATTTTTAATATCTAATGGAATGGAATTCCAAAGAGAAATACCTCTAACAGAAAACGAAGTATTTAGAGGCCTACACAGCTTTATAGAGGGAATTAAACGTAAATGTGAAGAATGGGACCAACTGAACAATAACTTATTATATAAATAGGGAGGTTGCTTAGTCCTGAAAAGCTTAAAAATAAAAAGACAAACGCGAAGTTCATAAAAATCAAAAAGGGAGAAATGTGATCATATTTCCTAATACTAAAATCGAAACAAGTACATGCATTGAAACATCTTTGGAGAACATTCATATTCTCCTGAAGCATACCAAACAAAACAACGTCCCCGAATGGAAAATGTGGAAGAAAGTGCGAGTGAACCCAACAAATTTATTCAAACAACTATGCTTTCCAAAAACCGTTTTGCTAACCTTAATCAAATGATCACCCCAAGTAAGAGTTGTATTGAAATTTAACACTAAATTTCAAACTGTATTAGAGAATGGAATTAAAGAATCACCGAGAAAAATTACAGGAAAATAGGAAGGATCTATAGATTTTTTATAAAATACAATAGACTACTCCTATAAATTTGCACATCATCAGGAAAAATATGAAAAGATGAATGGCGATTCGAACATGAAACGTCATTAATGTACATTGAGAATAGTAAAGGACCAAGAACCGACCCCTGAGGAACGCCAGAATAGACAGGTAAGAAGTCAGAAAACGGATTGTCATAAATTACTGCCTGAAAGCGACCCGAAATATAGTCTAAAACCAATTTAAGAGCAGAGAGAGAAAAACTAAAGTTCGAAATAAGCTTATTAATCAAAATTTGGTGATTAATTGAATCGAATGCTGTAAAAAATTCAACAAAGTAGAGCAAGTCATTTCTCAGCTACTCATACTACGACGAATATGATCACAAACATCCAGTAAAGCAGTGGTAGTACCGTAGAATCTTCTAAAACCCGATTGTAAAAGACTAAGAAAATTAAAGCTATCGATATGGGTTTGAATTTGTTTTTTTACTACCAATTCAAACGCCTTGGACTGAGAACTTAAAATACTAATAGGGCGGAAATGGGAAAGCTCAAGAGGATTGCCAATTTTAGGAATAGGAATAATTTTACTCAACTTCCACTGAGCGGGATAAAACGAGGTCGTTAAAATAAAATTGAAAATATGTAACAAGTATCTTGCTACAATACGAAAAAGAATGGAAGAATTTTAAACTAACCATATCTAGACCAGTGGATTGCGATTTAACTTCCCAAATTGAAGAATGCAAATCGCCCATAGAAATATTTGCAAACGAAATAGAATTTAGGGATTATACTAAATCAATATTGGAAATCTCATGGGTGGAACTAGAGTTAATTAGGTAATGGTTAAAATCATTAGCTTTGAAATCTACCGAAGCACCCCCTTTGCAACTACCAAGGCCTAAATTTGCTTACGTTACGCCAAAATATCTTAGAGGGAAGTGAGGGAACAAAGTTATTCTCCAAAAATTTTGCTTAGCGAAATTAAACTTACGACTCTATTTCGAGTTCGCTTATAAGCTAGGTAAGACCAAGAGTTAGGGCTCATTTTCCAAAGACAATATTTGGAAAAACGAACAGAAATCGTATTCAAAATCTCTTGCGTCATCCAAGGGGGGATCTAGGTCTAAAATAAACAGTAGTAAGAGGAACGCAATTATTAAATACATAATTAATAGAGGAATTAAAATAGTCAATTTGATTGGTAGAACTACTAAGAGAGACAAAGTATTGTCCCAACAAATAGAGCCACAAATTGATGAAAGGTGTTTGGGAAAATTCCTAAAGCTGAAACTTTTAGGTTTAGGACGAGAGCAATAATTAACAGAAAAAACAAGGAATTATCAGCAGAAGCGATACCGTGATCAATGAGAGAATAAGAATCACCACTTGCGGTTGTATAAGAGTAAGTGGGCGCTGCAGTATTATAAACTGAAAGGTTGATGCTGAGAAATATCAAAATTGAAATCACCCGAAATGAAAACCTCATCATACCGACAGGAAAAATAACTAAAAGGCACTCAATGTCTAAAAGTGATTTTTTAAATTGAGCAAACGACCTCTTGTTCATTTTAGGTTGATTATAAACCACACCAAAAAGAAATTTCCGCTTATTCACGAAGACATTTGTAAAAAGAAACTCAAAGTCAGAAACGAGCCTTTGTGAAATTGAGAGGAGTACCGAGACAACATTGCATTTAATATGCTCGTTAGCATGCAGGCATACCCCATAAGTAACTGGTCGTATAGCCCTATCTCGCCTGAACAAATTATTTCCACTAATGGACGACGCGGAATTCCTTTTATCGGACGATAAAAACGTTTCCGATAAGCAAATGACATCAATTGGGACACCATTAAAAGTATGAAAATCAGACTCTGGACGTTTAAACCAACACTAAGCAAGTTGGATCTTGTTCGAAGCATGGATTTTAGTAAAACGGAGGTTGAAGAAATACTCTCGGTGGACATCGCGAATCGTGGCGCACTTCAAATGATAAATAATTAGTTTTTTCTACCAAAGGCAGGTTAATGTCAAATGTCAAAATTTGGAACAAAACAAATAATGCCAAACAATACCAGCAATATAAACGGTATTAGAGGAACGATACTTGCGTAATAAAGGAATTCTTCAAACTATAATCAAGCCGAGAAAGCCTCAGAATTTACATTTAAATAATTTAATAAAAAAACATAAATTTGCTGGTAGTCGCAAAAAAACAAACACGCGCATCAGCTAGGCTTGCTAATGATCAAATGAATCAGTTAGACGGAATTCATCTTTATACCGGGTGACTGACACGAAGTGTTACCAACTTTTAACTGCCATTGCTGTCAAGCCAGTGATGACAGAGCGCTCAAATTTACAATAATGACAGTTTATTCCATTGTTTACAAACGTACAAAAGTATTTTAGTGGGAAAAATTCAGAAAAAAGTTATCCGCAATGGAATTCAAGTGTAATAGTGTGATTGCTCTATATTTGGTTGGAAAACCACAGTCGCAGATTGTTAACTAGTTAAAACATCTGCATGTGTAGAAAATGTTTGTGTATCGCACCATAAATCGTTATAACGATACTGGCAGCATTGTAAAACGCCATGGTGGTGGACCGAAACGCACTGCAACATCGCCGGATATCATTCGGAAGATGAAGGCCAAATTGGCTCGGCCAAATTCCTTAAAACGCATGGTCTCATCGATGCTAAAAAAAAAGTTAGAGTGGAAAGAGCAAAGGAGTTGTTACGCTTGCACTAAAGTGGCGATTTGCCGAATTTGGTTTTCTCCGATGAGTCACCGTTCGTTATTGAGCAATATGTTATCAAGCAAAACGACCAGATTTACTTGCCTGCCGTACTACTGAAAATTTGGACCAACGGATTGCCACTCGAAACCAAGCCGTTCACCGATGGTGATAGTTTGCGCCGCCGTAACGGCCGAAAGCCGTTGACCGCTCGTTTTTTTGGGCCGTGGCATCAAGATAAATTCTCAAATTTATCGGGATCATGTGTTGGAGGGAGCGTTGAATCCTTGGGCACAAAAACATTTCGGCTGCAGAGCCTGGACATTTCAACAGGACTCGGCGCCGAGTCATATAGCACGCGTCAATCAAGATTGGCTGAGAAACAACATTCCGCGGTTCATTTCCACTGCCCAACGGCCACCAAATGCACCGGATGCAAATCCGCTAGATTTCTCGGTTTGGGGTATTTTGAAGAGCAAGGTTGGGACAAAAAAATACCAAAGTGTCGATCATCCCAAGCAAGCGCTTCGCCGGGAATGGGCCAAAATACCGCAGAGCCACTTTCGTTCTGCATGCAATAGCTATATCGGCGGTTTGAAGGCCATAATCGCGGCTAAGGGTGGCCAAATCGAAAAGTGCTAATGCAATTCGAAAATTTAAATATTTGTGAACATCATTTTGATTCAATAAAATTCATCAAAAAATAAAAATGCTCTAGCGTTTTGTTTTGTAACACTTCGTGTCAGCCACCCTGTACTTTTCGGTGTGTGAATATGACTCCGTACTTTTCTACTAAAATGAAGCACATTTGCTTGTTTAGAAAATGAAAGAATTATTTATTGAAACTATGCTCCATCTGCAGCTACAACTTTCTCCCATCGTGCAGGCAATTTACCTCAAAGGTACGTGTGACACAAGCCCTGAACTTCGGGCGTCAATTGGAGACAAAGATACATATTATTATGTGGGTAAGGGACAAAGTTTGTATATTACTCGTTGAATTGAGCCATCTACTGTTTTCAATGTCACTAAACGGACTTTACCATCGTTCCCTGTATGTTATTTCAACACCTAGCCCAGTCTCTAATTATTTATCAGTGGATTATCCTCTCTGACTAACACAACTTCCCTCTATGAAGAAATCGTGGTCTTTGGAGGCGATCTAATCAACAAGACAATTTTCGATCTCTGCGTGGAAACTGAACAGAAAGCTGTTCAGAAAGAGACGACTGCATCGACCGGAATAAGTAATAATCTGAAGGAGCTATGGTTGGTGAATACGTTGGGGTAAACTTCCCAGTTCTGTTCTTTTAAATAAGTTTTCACAATGTTTGCAACATATGGTTTTGGAGTGCAGAATTCAGCGCCGACCCACCGTCCATGTCCATGTACAGGTTGACATGGAGCTTGTAATGTGCAGGTAGTATACTGTAATTTTATGAATGGGTTAATGAAAATGGGGTATTAATTGACCTTCAAATCATATTAAATCCACTGGACAATTAATACTTTCTTAAAAAAAACATCCTGAATAAATCCCAACTGTTTTTATTGTTTGTTAATTTAGACAAGTTTTCTTGTTTTTATTATTAATGTACTCAGAGCCATGATCATAGTGGAGTGGTCAACTGATAGTCCCTCACTGCTTTCAATCTCTGATATTTTATGTATGTCAGTAGGCCAATATACTGGTTTATCGCCAGAGTGAAATTCACTGTTGTTCTTGCGAGCTGCATTAGATAACTATTTTCCTTTAGAGAATGTGAGTCTAGATGCACAATAGGTATTCTTTGCATTAAAATCACCGCCTATGATAAAATTTGGTCCTAGTCATTTAAAAAGTCGACTGTAGCCTTATATTTTAAATGACGGCCTATGGAATAGTAGATAGAGGGAATACTGTAATCCCTATATAAGCCCCCCACTAGAAAAATTTCTAGCTCTGGAACATGCTGCGGTAATCCATTTGCGTTCCAAATGGCAATTCTAAATCTACTTTTAATTTGATTAGTACAGCGTTGATATTAGTTCATTCGTGGTTTCTTGTCATTCTATACCTTTACAACTTCAAATTGGAAATAATCATTTTCATATTGTAAATAAGCAATGTCAAATTGGAAACAACGTCTGGTATGAAATTTTGAATATATTTAACATATTTAGCAAAATTTGCAACAAATAAATTGTAGGCCTTTGTAGGCGAAAATCGGGTCAATATGTCCTATTTTCACCTGATAAATCTGTGGCACTTCAGTTGCTAAATCTCGTTTAATAGAAGCCTTAAGAGCCAACAAAGCAAGTTCTATGCGATTCAACATTAGACTGTACAGGCCTAATCCTAATAACCGATGATTGATAAATTCACTTTCAAGAAACACATCTTCAATAGACGTACGAGTCCGTCTCGCATTATCAATTATCATTACGACAAGTGACTGATATTTGGTTAGGGCATTGAGTAGACAATTGCGTATGAACTCATTCGCTTGTTGGGTATTAAATGCTGCTCTTCCTACTGCATGATGAATAAGCTCCACATTACTTTTGCATCATAGAGATAGTTAGTTTTCACAAGCATCTCTTGAGAACCCTTTTACACCACCAAGAGCGTTTGCCATGGATAAAAAGAGATGAAAATCATTTAGTATCAGGTATGGACTATAAGGTGGATGCATAATAACCTCCCAACCAAGCTCCCGAAGCTTCTTGTGGGTCATCATAAACATCTGTTGCCCTGGTGAAACACGACGCCTTTCCTATTGGCTAATTCTGACCGCTTAGTCGTTTGCCGCCATTAGTCAGTCCAATTGCTGGCAGTAGTGGTCCAAATTGAGCGTTTCGCCATTGAGGCAGCTAAAAGTAGATAATTCCCTCCCAATCTCACCAAACACACAGCTTAACCTTCCTGGCTGTCAACCCTGGTTTGACCACCGTTTGGGATACTACACCGTCCTTCGACCATGATCGTTTCCAATTGACATTGTCGTATGTGACCCATTTTTTATCGCTAGTCACCATCCCCTTCTGAAATGGCTCAATTTCGTTCTGTTTGGTCAAGGATTAGTAGATGGAAGCACGGTCCATCAAGTTTTGTTGCTTCACCAAAACATGCGGCACCAAAACATCGAGGTGTTTTTAAGCCAGCCTTATGCAAATGGTTTAAAACTGTTTTGTGTTCGATCTTCAGCTGCCGGCCTAATTCCAGTCGGCCTAATTCTTGCCGGTCTAATTGCCAGCCTAATAATTTGGCTGTGACAGAATCGGGACCATAGACACCGCACTTGCGTTTTCGTCTTTATCGAAGCAAAATTGTAAAATATAGGGAATTTTCTCTTTGTTTACCTCCATCCTTGACACGGTATAACTCACAACTGAATCGATCAACCACAACTAGGACAAAATAATATTTTTAGTACATGGATCCTCCTTTCTAGCGAGTATAAGTATGGCCCACTGCGTCAAATACAACACGAGATATATATACCACTAAAGTCATCTAGTGAAGAAATAATTGATTTATTTTTCCCCAACCCATCCCACATTGGCGGCACGGTAGCCTGCTGCAATACATCTACAACGGCTTTCTTTTTGCCCTTTTATCCTTTAAATGCTATTAGTTCAACATCTTGACTTCTTTTTCCTTTATAAATTTCATTATTCGCATTTCAGATATCCTTTGAATATTCAGAAGCATACCATTTAAATGCTTGCGCACACATTCCACGGATACATCAACCTAGGTCTGCATATGTTTCTCTTTCAGTTGCTTTAAAGTTATTCTTGTATTTTGTTCAATAAATTGCTCCATAAAATTACGATGTTCGTTTGCAATTTTACTTCTTTTAATCCCACCTCGTTGATTTTCTATATGAAGTTGTTGTTTTTACTCCTAATATTTTTGCGAGCGCTCTCCAATTCCAACCATTGTTTCTTGATATTATCATCATTGTTATTATTTCCACTTTGAAAATGATGGTTTTAAATCTGATATTGTTCATTTCCAATTTGAAGTTGGGAAGGTATAGTCGCTCATATGTAACTTCTACACTACGTTTTGATTTTCGTGCATTTATTTTTTCTATGCTTCGAAATATCCTTTCGAGTGAATTAGTTAACTGCTGTGTCATTTGCTAGTGAGATTTAATCTCTGCTTCTATGGACTGTGGTTGTAGCGGAACTCTAATTGTAGTTGGAATCCTCTTTCTTGGAACGTTAAAGTTTTGAGTCGATTGGTGCGTTTTCGTTTCACGATTCTCGATCAGGCAATCAATCTGTGTGAGTTGCAGAAATGCTGGCAGGAACACTCTAAATTTTTGCTAACATTTTCGAGTAATAATGGTAAAAAAATTCGTTTCAAATTTAATTTATAATTTTTGTCCTTAATCGTTTCATCGTAGATGTAAAGTGATCATACATTCCTAAGCAAAATACTTTGTTTTCCCTTTTTTATTTTTGAAAAACTGTCTACTTCCAAATACTTCTACATTAAATTACTTCTAGATAATTTAACTTACAAATTTAAATATAAATAAATTTAAAACCCCTTTTAAATAAAAATCACTAATAATTTTATATAGAAAATATTAAAATCTGATGGCAGAATGTAACGTAAACAATTTACTAAATCAAAATTCAAAGTAGGGTTATCTGTTAAAACAAAAACTGCTGATAGGTGGAAAAACCTTAAAATTTCTTAAATAGTCATTTAAAATTTCCGCCAATATGGAAACAATTTCTTAGATTTGCCTAGTGTCTAAATTTTATATTAACAACGATTTAGGGACAGCCAAAAAGTCGAGATTGAGGATTAGAGTTGTAATCCTCGCCTTAGCAAAGTCGAATTCAAAATAAATTTGAAATATTCTAGGTTTGTGAAGTTAGCACCACTTTTGAGCATATAAGCTCATTTACAAGGGCGTGCGAAATTCATAAAATCCAAATGCATTTTGCCAATATACTTTCTTTTCTATGCTTGTGTTCATCCATTTTGTTTGTGCTCAAGCTGTATCCAAAATTTCCGTCTTCTCGGATAAACCACAAACCCGATAATGTTGAAGCAAAGGTAAATTCGTATCGAAAATGAATTTAATGTCAACTCCGATAAAACTCTTTGAAAAAATGCTCCTTAAAGGCTTAAGCTAATTTTGCAAGAGTATAGTTCAATCAATTTGGTGATACCAAGGTAAATACAAACTAACAACTTTTCTCAACTACCTTGTCACTTCCAAATCGTAAATGTTAAAGTTAAGTTTTCTATTGTCATTTCTCAAGTTAGAAATTTAAAAAAAAATCAGCATACGCTACTCATTCAACGTCATTTGGTGTAGGAATTTCACCAGACAATTTTTCTAAAAACCCTTCATTCCATACCACGTATACTTCGTATCAGGCTTTCAATTTTAAGGTATTATTAGGATGCTTCGATGAATTCTTTAATACCTATTTTAAACGTTCGTGTGAAGTGGGGCCAATTATATTGCTTACATTTGAGAGTTATACTCGAGTGGATCAGTCATGTTGCGCACTAACGAATTTTACATATACATAATACGATTATCATCTGCCTCAAGATCATAAAAATTACATCAACATCTGTACGACGCGTGTGTATAACACTCTTTTATATAACTTAGGTAAAACCTTCATGTACCTAACACTAAAATGCAACTCTGCTCTCTAATTTCATGCGTTATGTTTTTCATTTTATTTATTTAAAAAATTCCAAACCACTCGAGAACTCACACTTTGATTTATCCATATTAAATGCGCGTATATAATTATTACACACCATTTCTTGACTTGTTGTGTTCACAACAATAAATGAAATCAAAGACACATTGGCGCGGCACGGCGGTATTCTCATTTTGAAATATCATAAATATAAACAAGGCAGCTAAATATTGAAAAATAAAAAACTTAGTTTACGTTACGTAAATTCACATCATTTCAAGTTCGTAATTTTTTTATTTTATTTTATCACCGACAATCACAATCATTAAATTCAGTTTACGCATACGAGTATTATAATTTCGATTAATTAATTCATTGCAACTTATTATTTATGACATTTTCCATGACATAAATTTCAATTTTATTCTTGTTGCTGCAATGCCCGTTAATAAAAAATCGTCGCGATAATTTTAAAGAACACACAGACTTGTTTTTGGGTATACGAACGCAAAGTAAAAAAATATTTCCTCAAAATTTTAATTTTCACAAAATTCTTATTCACTTTGATTTGCATAAAAAAATGTTAACCAAACAATTCAAGTGTACGTCACTTGCATATCGTACGACGATTATTTAAATTATGATTAAAATTGACATAATTACGCGAATTTATATAGACATACATATTTCAAAGTGAAAATGTGAATGCACTTCAACGACTCCATCATGTCTCGCTGTCATATAAGTTTCATACCACACAATATTTTCTTATAATTTTTATTTTTTTGTTGTATGGCAAAAAAAAAAGATCTCTTTTCTCTACGGTAATATGCTTACAACAACAACAACAACACACTATTAAAGTGATATTAAAGTATCACGAAAAACGTTTTTTTAGATGAAACTTCAAAAATATAAAATTTCTCTTCCTTCAACCATACACGTCCATCATGTTGTTGTTATTATACGCGGACACTATGACTAAAGCACACGGTTGAATTTCTTTAGTCTTCGTATATGGAAATATATCAGGCGAATTAATAATTTTTAATAATAATGTTACGAGTACATTCTATACAAAATAATAACAATTTGCAATATTAGCTAATAATGCTTTGAAAAAGTAGGAGGAATTTTAGATGGTAAATTTTAATATTGTTTTGTACATGGGAGATCTAAATACTTGTGGCTTAGGTTGTGTGTATGGTAATATTGGGTGGTACGAATACATAATACGTAGGTAGGTATATCTGCATTTTTATTATGTTATATGTAATAATGGTAACTAACAAATTAATAAACTTTACCAGGAGATGCCTTTTACCAGTTTTGGCAACTATACGAGTATAGTTAAGGCGAAAATTAAACCTGACAAACTTTCCTCGGTTAAAGTTAGATATTGTGTTGTTCGTTCGTGTAAATTCATAAAATAGCAAAAAAATTAAGGACGCCCGCCGAACCCTTCCAACAGAACATTACAAGATACTATAGAGGATTATAGGCTAAAATGCTATATTAAAAATTTTTGGGTTCCATCCCTTCCAACTAAAATGATGAGTTCTTCTGGCTAGCTTTAGAAGAAGTTAGCAGAACCCAAAACAAAGTTGTTTTAGAACAAATGTTTGTTAAATTAACCAACACAAACAGTCAGTAAAAGCAATGTTGATAATGGAAACCAGACAACAGACGAATTTATTTTAATTAAAAACGATTATCAAAATGTTTGGCCCGATTCTAAAAAAAATGATTATGAATATCTGTAGACATTTTGCCGCTGTAACCGAATTGTATATCGTTTTAAAATATTCTATCAAATTCGATGGCGGCACTCGATTATTAACATAAACTCATGTTATTAATAAAAATTGCTATATATGTAAATTAGAGCCCTGCATCGGATAGTAATATCCGCGGGTATCCGCAATTATCAGCATTAAATTCTAGCGGATGAGTGTCGGATGCGGATTTAGAAATCTCATCCGCATTATTTTAATTTCAAATTGTTTGAATGGAATGACCTTGCACCTTGCAATGCCAAAATTATACATTGTAGCATTGTACTAACAAATCGGCGAGAGAGAAATTCAAAATTATATAAATAAATTAAAAGCCAGATCCCAAGGCTGTTGGAAGGGGCAGACTGCTGCTAGATGATACATAATTGCTTACTGGCATACCACCGGGGGGCGGGATGATCTCGTTTTCTCCTTCCATTTTACCAATCGCTTATGTGCTGTTTCTATGCGGTCACCCAAAGTTGTTCTAAGGCAAAGTATGGTTGCTTGACATGTGTATGGTGAAGTGGTTATCGCATGTCTCAAAGGTGAATGATGCCAAAACAAAAACAAATCGATGCTGTAAAAAAATATTCTGTTTATTTCATTTATGTTCGTTTATTACATTTTGTTCGGGATGGTCTTAGATCACGTGATCAACATTATTTTCCTTCTATTATTTCTGAAGCATGAATTAACGAAAACACCCTATTTTTGTGCAATACTTAATTTTAGTTTGTGAAATAAAGTAAATCCAAAAATGAAGACGCCAACTGGTGAGTGAGATAGTTTTGAGCTCCACTCTTAAGAAAAGCACACTCATCACGTATAATACCCACAATAAAAAAAATATTACTAGGAGTTAAATACGAGTTACAGCGAGCACACTATCTCACGGAATCATTCATCCGTCAGAAAATCCCATCAAATCGTCACACGAGCTGCATCTTCAAAACGGTTATTTACTATCATAGGCAGGTGGTAGAAGTACAAAAGAAGTTTATGATTTATATTAAAATTTAACGTATCGATTAACTTATTTATTTGAATCTTTTTCCGATTAACCTCGCAACAAAATATCGATAACGCTTAAAATTTTATAAACCATTTATCAAATAATTTTAAATCGAAAAACTCTTTGAACCGATGCATAATAAATTAATTTACGACAATATGATAATATGTGCCACAATACGTATATGTAATAATATTTATTTAATTTTTTTGTAGGTCTGCATCATTTCGATTGTGTGATGTGAATCGTGATTTGATCTTATCTTCAATTTTATTATTATTTTTCGTTAAGTTAATTATGTCTTCACATATAGATAAACCCAGATAATAAACAAATAGAATATTAAATTTCTTTCGTTATTTTTAAGTCACATACCAAATAACAACAGCAGCAACAACAACAACAAAACATGCTGTGTAAATTTTCAATGGGATGATGGTGATGATGGAAATCAACGAATAACAAAAAGAAAAGCGAATGAATTAAAAATTTAAATAAAATCATCATACCGTCATCAACATCAGATATTATTATCATTGCAGTATCAGCATGAACCACATATCAAATTAACGGTAGATAAAACTATGTCTATATCTAACTGAAGTCTTATTATTGTATTGCATGAAGGCATGCATGCGCTCTCCCACTCCGCTGTTTTGCTTGCACCATAGAGACATACCCCAATTATTAGTTAAAATGCGTTACCTGTAGACTTTTAATTTTTGGTTTGTTTTCACAGTAGATTCTGGGTGCCTATCATATATCTGTAGTGATCGTTCCATCCTCGCTATCTTTGTGCCAATTATAAAAACATTAGCATTACGCTTTTTGTAATCACAACAAAGCGGAATATTTAGATGCCATACCTTATTTGATTATTCAAATATGCTTTATATTCGCCTTTGAAGATTACACTGTTCTCTGTGTTTCCATTGAGTGTTCATATAATATAGTCGAGTGCCTCTCGAGTAATCTTCTTCGTTTGCTTAACAAAAAATATGATTTATAATGTCACAAAGAGACATCATAAAATAATGAGGAACTGTATACTTCGAGCTGAAGAAAATAATCTCTACTGATCTTTTGTGCAGTAATAATATTAATATTCTTAATAAGTAAAATACAATAAATTCTGGAATTAATTTAAAAAAACAAGGAATGTTATAGCTATATAAAATAAATGAGTTTATTAGAGATTTGCAATAAAATAATGTTTACGTCAAAATTAGACATAACCATAATAAAATATGTCTTTATAAATTCATTACAAAAATTTAATCCGTTTGAGAAATCATGATGGGACCTACTCGTTATTCAGTTACTAAGTTACTGCAGTTCTGGGATAATAAAACATAAAATTATGTTTGTTTGTTTTGTATTCCCATTTTCACATTTTCTATTTTGTGAAACTCGGCTTTCTCCAGTTGTATTTTCTTCCAGTTGCGGGTTAACCTATATTTTGTAGAGTTTGAAAATTTCTGTTATCCGAGTTGTGTTTCATGAAAGAACCATTTTTGCTTTAAAATAGTCAATAGTCAGACAATGAAATTAATTTTTATCTATGTAGAGTGACCATACTTAAAAAGAAATGGGAGTCATTGATGAAATTTTAATTTTTTGGAACTCTCATTTGTTAAAAATGATTAAGTAATATTTGAGAAAACAAAAATTATTTTATCACTCACTTCGTTAAAACGAAACTAACTGAAAATTCGCTAGCAGCGATTTTTTTTTGTTTATATCGGCCGTTTTTAGGTCCCCTATCATGATTAGTGAAATCATCGCCAATTTGATTCGAAAATTGCTGGGCTCGATAGTTGGACATCTAGTGACCATAGAGTTATCATTGAAATATCAAACGCGCCACAGAATAGTCCGCTTGCAAGTAGCAAAACTCCGCGATTTGCCATTAAGATAGCGACTGGGGTCTATTTGCTAGACGCTTTGTTAGCTCTTTGGACAGTGTAGAAGCATCTCCAGAAGTTAATACAATAGATGGAATTGAAACTCGAGTGGAGCTGATCTTAACACAGTTAACCAGTGTTTGCAACACATCGTTCCTCGTAAGAGATTAGCTAAGAAACAAAATAATTGGTGGAACTCTAATCTAAGGAAATTTAGATGTTCTATTCACATAGAAGAGCATACCAGGTGGAAATTGACTGAAGATTGTTGAATTGACTCTCTTCAGAGGGGCAAGCGAAGTAGTTTTCAATGGAACGTCACGGAACATGGTAATAGAGACCCATGGGTCCCTTTTATACAAATTTTCCGCTGGCAAAGCAAGACCTCTTGAAGTTTTGAATACCATTTGGAAGACAAATGGAGTCGTCACTGATACGTGGCACTACACACGGTTGGAGTTACTCAACTCACTTCTACCAGGCGAAACTGGGTCTCAATCCGGACATCCGCAGATGCTGAAGACCCCTCATTTACGTGGGAACAGGTCACCAGTGCTCCTACTTCAGCAAGGACTTGACAACTTAAACGCTGAAATAATCCAGCTGGCATTGCCCATCATAGGGCCTAGCATAGTAAAATTATTAAACAGCGGCTTAAAATTTGGTTACTTCCCTAAAGGGGAAACTTGGCGATAGAGATCCAGTTTGTTCGAAATCGTATAGACCCATAATGGCTACCGGTTATGGGGAAACTCCTAGAAAGGTTACTAGCCATTCGCATTACACCGCGAATTAGAGAGAGTGAAATGTTCTCGGATAAACAATTTGGTTTCCGACGTAACATGACATGACTACTGAAGATGCGATAGTCCGCCTAATCAACACTGTCAAAACCCAAAGTTCGAAATATGTTATGGGTATATTCTTGGATATCAGCGAAGCATTTGATAACCTTACGTGGCCTAGTATCATCGCAAGTTTATCGGCCTACAATTTCCCTAAACTATGTTATGTTTTTAGGAGCTACTTCAGTAACCGATCCACAGTAATCAGAGATATGTATGGTTCTGTATCTACACAAATTACAAAAGGATGTCCTTAGGGCTTTATAGGTCCTCTAGTCTGGAATATCGTGTTTAACACGAGCAGGATTGATGACTTAGACGAAATTCCATTCGCGGATGACATAGTCATTCTGGTGCATGGCAACTCGAGACTCCAACTTCAGCGTCAGGCTAAAAGGTAAATTTGACTCTTGTCGACCTTCAATAATATCTGTAAATGATCGAAACTTGCAAATGGTGAACTCTGTGAGATATCTAGGAGTTGACATAGATGGACGTATGGGTGTAACATCTCACGTTGTAAGAGTCTGTGAAAACCCTAAGAAGCTATTCCACTCCCTGGCGCGAGTATCAAGAGAGGGATGGGGTCTGAATCGCAAAACACTTGTAATAATTTACAAAGGTGTGGCGGAGGCGCTGTTCACGTATACCGCCGCTGATTGGTACGATAGGTTAAATTGTCGCGATGTCAGATCTTTGGAAAGTGCGCACACTTTCCAAAGATTGACTTATGGCAAAGAAGGCGGAATGAATCAGCCAGGTTATCTCTGGACATGGTATGTTTAAAGCCTACCTTCGGAGGTTTAAAATAACAAACCAATGTCAATGTTTATGCGGATAGGTAGTAGAAGACGTTAAACACCTACTTTACGAATGTAACGAGGTGACTGTTGTGTCACTAAAACATAAATGGCTGGGTAATACAAACATACAAGAATTACCACTGCCACCATTACTTTTTGACGAACTTCTTTCCAAGTTCCGGCCATCTTGTGCTTAACTGATTAAAGTCTTAAAAGAACGAGTGGAGTGTTTCTGCGGTTAATAACTGTTAACCATTTTCATAACGTTGACCGCGATTTTCCTCAACATGTTCCCAAATTTTGGGTGTCCGAAATCGCCCATTGTTTATATTTGTACAATTGCAGGATTCCAGTACTAAAATACGTATTCTAAGTATTTTAGTTTTTACAATGTATACTATTGGACTTACAAATTCATTTTCTATCTCTTTCTAGGTAAGAACAATTTCCAATAGTTTTAGTAACTGCGAATCTGTAAGTATTAAATTTATTAGTTGAATGTCAATAAGTTATAATAATAATTCTCAAGCACCCATTACCCCACGCCCCTAACTCGCCCGGGGAGTCTCCATCTGTACTATTATTATTGTCGCAGTAGAAGAAGTTATATGAGTTTTATTCGTCATATTAAAGTCAATGAGGTGGCAGTGTTCATTAGCCTCATGCAGCATTCTAGGAACAGGCTCATTCCTACAGTAATCAGTTCTATGTGGTCAATTAGAAAGTTAGATTAAAGTGGAAAGATGTTTTCTAAAAGAACAGGAGATTCGATATGCCGATTAGTAATCGGTGAATAAAAACCATGTATGCCACAACTCGGCGCTTACTGAGTGATTGCAAGGTTGTAAGTCAATTTATTTCTACTATTTACGATCTAAGTATGGAGAGAGCAAAGCAAAGAAATTTTATTTTAACTGCTTCAATCCAGAAGCGGTGGAGGTCGGTTTTTGCAATTCATTTGTATATCTTCATGTCATCAGCATATTTCGATATGGAGGGATTTGTAATCAAGCATCGTTGATAGACGGAATGACAAAATCGGCTCCAACTGAGCCAGAAGTGAGCGAATACTGATGATCAGAACAGCATATGATACCATTGTTCTTTCGACTATTGGAAAATCGCCGCCACCGGCAGGCCAAGAATGTCACTTCAGTTTTATAAGGCGATAATCGTCAGAATCGGATGAAAAATCATCTTTAAGTTTCGAAATATTCTCGGAGTCATGGTTGTTTCGACACAATTATTAATGTATATGAAATAATCTGCATCGGGTGCCCGATTTAGTTTTTAGAAATCTTTGATGTAGCCAAGTCTTTAAGCACTCCTCGTGATGTCACCACAGCCTTTACGCTTGGTACGGGTGCCGTTTGTGAGGAAATTTCTGCTTCTAGTGAGCAAGTTTACCAATATACTGGCAAGTCCATTAGTTGGGATAATTTCCAATGGTACAGTTGGATTAAGTTATGGAAATATTGGCGTAAATAAGGCCATTGCGCCTGCTTTCAGTACACTTAATTTGGAGGACAATAAAGCACTTGAGTGATTTCAAACTGAGAAAGCACTCATTAAACAATTGAATATACCTGCCATGCATAATGATCTGCAAGCTAGCCAGTGCTGCGCTACTTATTGTTTTGTTGGTGTCAATAAAGAAATTGCACAAGTACAAATCGTTTATAGTGGCGCTGCTGCAGAGTGCTAAAACCACATACAGCACATATCTTCATGGGTGATATAAGGGCGTTATTCGCAAATATAGAAAAGAGTTATATCTACTTAAGGCTCCTTTTGCTAGAGATCGTGCGGTCCATACCCTGCATGAAGCGGTAGTAGGGGCAGATTTTTTTAAACGGCTCTCGTTTGGTAATGTATTAATGCTAGAAATATCTTACCAATCTTTTATGGATGTTAGGGGAAATGATGTGATTTTTGTCACAGGACGTGAAGACCCTCCTAACCAAGTGATTAAGTTCTGTACAAGCCATTCAGGCGCTTGCACAAGAAGAGGTTTTTGGTTTAGTGCGTAAGTATTATGCCGGAACCTTGGTTTTGGAAAATATACTGTCTAAGTCTTCGGCTACCGTTTCCATAGTAGTTGCACAGACATCCATATAGCTTCTGGAGTTGCTAAAAAGCCTATTGACAATTGTGATGCTTATCATTTGGAGTTACTACACCGGGTGACTAGCAGTGTCTATCCTCAGATCCGGTATCCAGAATAGTATTTTTTCTTGTACTTTTGTACGAAGGTAAGGGTACAAAATATCGAACACTGACACAAAAGTAATCAATGTTAGATGCGACCAACCAGTTGAATAATTTTAAGAAATCCCACCTTACCTATTTGATAGAGCATATTTTTACTATGAAAGTTATTCGTCTACCAACAATATTGCGAGAGAATGTGCTGCCAATAAGAGAGCAGAAAGAACAGTTTTTAATGCAGGGGATCAGTATCAAAGAAGGGGGCAGCGAGGTAATTATTGGAGCTCAAATGCAGCGAAAAGTCTTATTTTCTCATTGGTTGTATATCCAGAATTATTACCCATAAAGCATACTACTTCTTTGCATATTATTATTAGCTTGGCTATTTATGAAGTACTTCAGCAGGCAACACGTATTCTGCTTATAAAGGTCAAGTCACTGCGGGTTCTTCTTATCGGATGCATAAGAATGTGATAGCAGAGGTCTATTTATTTCATGTGGAAAAACCAATTATTTGCATAATTATGATCTCATTGTGACCCACCCAAAGGTTTCATTTGAAAACATAATTAATAGCCTACAATGACTACAATGCTTTAACATTATCGTTCTTATCTGGCAGAGATAAGTTGACATGAAAAAAGTACTTAAGAATCGGTTTTTTTAATACCAAAATACCAGTCTTAAATTCCGGATCCGTTCCAAAATATGTACGCAAACCATTTAAAAGCTCTAATAGACCTCAATTCTAATACTTTATTTGAAGAGAAGGAAATTTAAACCCCATATTTCTACGGTAGTGACAAAATTACTCGTAATACTAATTAAATTAGCAATGGAAACATTGTGTTTACGGTATGCCACTCTTTTTTGTGCAGACGCCTTTTTTGTGTTTATAATAAACAACGTGAGTTCAGGGCAGTCTAGTAACGAGCTTAAAGCTGCATGCTTAATAGATTTAGTGGCTTCACAAATCCGTAAAAGGCATCACAAATCCGAAGATAATGCAGATTTCGAAGTAAAATTTCAATAATCGATAAAAGCAAGTATTTTTTAAATATTAGAAATCGGCCCGGATTTTGCCAAAACCATTAGTCTGTCTTCGAAGACGGAGAATGTCGGGGCAACAATACAAAAACTATAAAAGTATTTACATACTCCACCGCTATGTAGCTTGGAAGCAGAAATCCGATTTTCTAATTGATAATGAACTTTTGTTGCCTAAACTTTTTGAACTGACATTTTACTGAAATTTTGCTATTTAGAATGCCTAAAACAGTTTATAAATAATTACAATTCAGAAAATTAGTTTTAAATTATAGAATACCGTTGCTGAGGGAATATACCGAAACATCCTTATTTGAAATTTGGTCAGTATTCCAAGCCCTAGCACTAACCCTAATTATTTTTTTGGCACGGTCATTTAGTTTTTTCTAGTTTGAATTCATTGGATCGAAAACAGGATCCTCGATCAGCTTCTAGTCTAATCAGAGTACTAAAGCTCAGAAAGCGATTTTAAAATGTGATGCGATCTTATTACCCCTCGTGAATTTGGTCAATTGTACGTGTCACTTTTTTGGGTAAGACGGTTGAAGATTTGGCTAGTGGAACGCTGGAAAATGGTTGACATATTACGTAAACCGAACGGAGTCTTTAAATAATCATAATGTCCATCGGGCGTTCAATTAGCATATGGTGAAGCCATTTTTTAAATCAACTAAGTTAAAACAACTTTTACCCTCTAATCATCTATCTAAACAATCGTCAATTCGTGGAAGAGAAAATCGATCCATGACTGCACAGTTGCTTTTTGTAATTTTTTTATCAATACTCGTGGTTCTACCACGAGTATTTTACTTGCATATTCATCAGCACTCTTTCTAACAATTTGATCGGAAAACTATTAAATGCTTTATCTGAAGTTATGGCATGTTACTCTCGAAGCACGAAATAGTATGTAAACACTTTGAATTTAAATCGAAATCTTTCTTAGAATCTCGACATAATACGTGGTATTCCTTTCCAATTCATAACCAACCGATAGGATTTCGTTCAAAAGCGTTAATACATTCAAATATTTATCAGTCACTTTATTTCTAACGTTTAAGACATCTTGACTCAAACTGTCGGATCTAGTTTTGTGCTCATTCACTAATTCAAATCAATCGCCAGACTCATCTGCCAACACACTTTCAAAATTAAACTCGTTGAAATCTACTTCATTATTCGCGTTAATCCTCACGAATATTCAACATTTTTAGTTCTAACTCATACCAGATACCATAAAGCCATCTACCTGACTATTATTCAAGAATTCTCGACTCAACAGGCAACCGTAACAGATTGCATCATCTGGCACAACATATTACTGCGCAACTAAATTTCCGAATTTTTTTTAAAAGTGCCAAACTCAATAGAAATATAAAAAATGGTTTATTCAAAGTATTCTCCTTCGCATTCTACACATTTTGGCC
The DNA here is from genome assembly GCA_963691935.1 of Nephrotoma guestfalica. Taxonomy (NCBI): domain Eukaryota; kingdom Metazoa; phylum Arthropoda; class Insecta; order Diptera; family Tipulidae; genus Nephrotoma; species Nephrotoma guestfalica. Next base: position 223,623,371 of record OY829913.1, on the reverse strand, counting down.
AACTCTCTGGTAATACACGATGATAAAACGACGCGTCTTTGGACCGAAACCATTCATCCAACCAATTTTGCACTTCTTTGAAACTAGTCAAGTGTAGCCCTGCCAAGCCATGCACCATCAATCGGAACAAGTGATAATTCGAGGGGTCCTAGTCTGGCGAATAAGGCGGGTGCGGTGGCAGACCCCATCTCAGCGTTTTGATTTTGTCCTGGGCGATGCGAGCGCGATGGCATGGGGCGTTGTCGTGTCTCGTGTCCCAGTCTGGCCGTTTTTCGAGCAATACATGGTTCAGATTGATGAGTTGTTGTCGGTAGCGTTGGCCATTGAAAGTTTTGCCCTGTTCTAGCTGCTCATAGTACACGATTCCTTTCTGAGCCCACCAAACGCGGAGCATTGAATTCTTTTCGAACAGATTTGACCGTGCGGTCGATGTTGATGCTTCGCCAGGTGAAAGCCACGCACTTCTTGCGTTTGGGATTCTTAAAAAAGATCCAATTCTCCTCCCGTAACAACTCGATGAAGGAAGCTCTTGCTTTCATGCCGTGAAAACAAAAGTTCGCAAGTGGCTCTTCAAATTTTCCATCTGTCTCTCAGTCAACTCATGCGGCACCCATGTTCCCTCCTTTTAAATGTTTTCCATAGCAATTAAACGTTTGGAAATACCTTGGCGAGTCGTGTTTAATGCCTCCGCAAGTTGGTCGTAAGTTTGCGTATCATCCAATAACGCTTGCAGGTGTCTTCAAGTGTTTTTGAATGTTGTAATAGTGTGTCTACAAAAGCTTGTGGATTATCTTCACTCCAAATTCGACAATACTGTTTATTAACGTACCCATTCAACCAAAAGTGAGCTTCTTCGCAATTTTGTTTGGAAAACAGCAACAGTATCAATTTGTGCTTCAGCCCATTGGCTCGAATGGCTTTAATTCCTGCATCATGATAGTTAACCGAATTACTCGCTCTGATAGACGATTATGACGACCGTAAAATAGACGTAGCGCACGATGAGTTTGGCGAACAGAACCATTTTGATAACAAATTTCAACAATTTGCAAGCCTTGCTCTGGCGTGAGTCTATTTATTATGAAATGACAAATGTCAGTTATCAAACAAAACAGTGTTGCCAACTTAAAGATGTGAACCTCTCAAAAACTACAACCTTTATGAATCTTTTAAAGAAATAAAATTTGAAATAAAACAAAACTGGGCAAAAAGTTCGAATTAGGAGTTGAGTTACGTGCATCTATTGTCACGTTATGGAAGAAAGAATGCTCACATGCTGAAGTTTCGATGATACTCAAAATTCCGACAGTGCAGTCGACAGTGCAATATACACTCAAACTATTTCAACAATCTGGCAAGAACACATCCAAATTTCGGCACGGGCGAGCTCGGGTCACCACTCCGAAGAAATATGACTATATAGGTACCTTAACCAAGCGAAATAGGAAACTTACGGCACCTCAAATACTAGCCGAAGTAAATCTATTCCGAGAAAATAAATCGTTATTGACAACCGTGTAAAGGAGACTTACCTTAAAAGCTAATAGGCAGAATTGCCGTGAAGAAACCACTGCTTTCGACCAGAAACCGGCAAAAAAGCTTAAACTAGACAAAGTACCGCGAGAAATGACAAATTTCGCAATGGAAAAAAATTCTTTCGCCAGACTAGTAGAAGTTTGAAATTCTCGTCCTAGACAGAGATTTTGTACGAAATTGTCATGAGAATTTGCACTTGTATACGGTGTATAATATTCACTTTTAATATGTTTACTGTCAAATTTAAATCCAGAAAACAAATTTCAACCGCAACTATTTTCTCATGATGCGTCAACATTTTGGCGAATCCACATGTAGTTTTCAACCGATAATGCAGATTTATAAAATCTAGTCAACATTTTGGCGATACTTCATGAGCATTTGACACACAAAGATAGAAAATGACAGTATCCATAGTAAAAGTGAATATTATACATCGTATACACGTGGGTAGCTGCACAAGGGAAACTTTCGTATTTCAAAATGAAACTTTGCATACCGATTAAGTCCAATTTGTGCTAATTAGTGCTCACGGGAAAAAATTAGTGCTAGTCCAGGAGCGGAAAGAACGGGAATGAAAATTTCAAATTTCGCCTGAAAGACGGAAAAAAATAAAACCCGATTTCTAGAAAAAACCAGAAATAATTTAAGCCTAATTTTAAAACTTTCTAAAGGCCGCTAAACTGATTTTGTGCTCCGCTTCTGCAGTTACCCACGTACCGTATACGTATACAAATTCTCATGAGAATTTCTTGAGAATTTCATACAAAATCCCTGTCCTGATATAAGTAAAACTAATTTACATATTAGAATCTCGGAAAGTAACATAGGACCTGTAGTTTCAAGGGGAACGTTGAATATTAAAATAATGAACTTGGTTCTCTACACGTCTTATTGTGAAAAGGTTCGTCTCACAATGGGGCCGATCTCTAAATGATTTTGAAATAATAAATTGTTAATTAAAGGAGGACGCTACAGATCACAATTTAAATAAAAAACGGATCACGCGATTGGACAGATATTTTGGTTAATCGATTGCTGCTACAAAATTTAAATTCATTTTACGCTTGGCTGAACACTATGAGTCATGCGGCAGGAAAGCTTTGCGTTTGGAACTATTAAAAAATTATTCACAACATTGCAAATAAGCTTGCCTCAAAATGGAGTGTGTGATTCTAATCAAAATTGTATAATTTGGTTTATGCATCGTTCAATAATTGTGGGTCTTGTGTTGATAAATTTTATACTCCTCTATTCTATTCATTTATTCGCCTTTTTTCATTCTGTGTAGGATTTATAAATCCTGTGTAAGTGTACTGTTGATGATTCAGATGTTCAGCATATTTGGACTGTGCTATGAATTTTCCCAGATATTTACGCGTTCTTTCGAAAATTCCAAACTTTCACATTTTAAAAGAAAAGGGAGGATTATCATCAGCCTCATTGGCCAAAAATCTAAATACACCACTAATGTGTTTCAAACGAGCCTCTCCAAAAACATTTTAAAATTTTTATTGTATGTGAAACAAACAGAAAAGCCAAATATTATTATTACATCATTACCTCTACAGCTGAAGCAAGACGTCCTCGGATTTGGTACGATACGGACTCCTATGAAATATATATGCGTTGATTGGAGTACTTAAGTACGCCGGTTTACGTAACCACTGAAACGAAAGATTATATGAACTCTGGCAAACTGATAATCGTGCTTTATATAGGGCCGTTATGTCTCTGTCGGCAACGCAACTACTTTTACGGTTCCTTCGGTTTGATAATCATCACACCAGAAAGGGTTGACTGAAAGAGGACAAATTGGCAGCCATTAGAGATATTTGGAACATGTTTCTAGATAGTTTAAGACAACCATATAAACCATCAGCTAATCTCACAATTGACGAGCAGCTAGTCGCAACACGAGGTCTATGTAATTTCCGACAATATATTCCCAGTAAACTTGGGAAATACGGCATAAAAATATTCTGCCTGTGTGACTCAGAAAACGCTTATCCTCTGAAATGGAGAAACAGTGGTCACGAGATCGATGAATAAACAGTGCCAGTGAATTTTAATTGTGATAAACATTCTGTGAAAAATCTCCCAAATGACATTCATATCATAAACTTTATATATATACAGCACTTTCTAGCTCCTGTAGTTAGTAGACAGATCCCCTCCAACGGACTGTTATCTAGCCGGCAATGTGCTGTATCCACTTAACAAAACTAACAGGCTATTCTGTTAACGGACGTTGTACAACTCTAGCCTCTCTGTTTTTTCTACAAAGGTTAAATTTCGAATCCGTTCGTTATAGTGGCTGTTGGACGTCAACCGAGTAAAGTGAAAGTGTCAAACTTTTATGTTAGCGTGGTGCACCGTTTGACTTTGCCATACCTAAATAAAGGTAGAAATATCACAATGAATAAGTTTTTTATAAGTTGCCAGCTGGCAGAACAAATGATGGAGAAAAACGCCGATTATTGGAACCATAAAATCAAATAAACCTGATCTGCCCAATTCACAAAAATCGATGAAATAAAAAAAGAGGATCGTCCCTTTTCTGTTTTGATGGAAACACGACATTAGTTGCTATATTCCCAAAGTGGGAAAAAACGTATTATTATTGTATCACTGTCTACGTCTACGTTACACAACAACACCACAATCGATCAAACCACTGGTAAACCGAACATCATAATCGATTATAACCAAACTAAAGGCGGTGTGGATACTTTTGATAAATTGGTTAAAACATATTCCTGCAAGCGAAAAATTAAAAGATGGCCAATGGTACTCGTCTTCAATAAGTTAGATGCGGCGGATTTTGCCGTATATAATTTGCATAAATTAGCAAACCAGCATCTCTATGACTCATCGGTTTCTTCAAAATGAAAAGAATTTCTCATGAAATTGACTTTGCATGCGGTAGACAATAAAATCATGAAGCGACTTGCCAACACAAAGATGCAATTTTTATCCACGGAGTGGTAGCGTGACAACAAACGTAACTTGTCACTTCTGCGATAAACCAGCATGCAAAAGGCAGGCATCATCAAACCGTGTGTGATGATTGCATTAGTTTAGAAATAGCTGATGATGAAATTCGAGCAACATGAAGATGTTGATGACTCTTCTTTTTAGTAATTTTAATAATCAAAATTGAATGCATTTAGTATCGTTTGTTATCTTGTATACTTTCTATATACAGAGAGAAGGTTAAGAATGCTCATCAATATTTGTCTTATATCAATAATTTCGTAACACAAGTTATAAAAATGATTAATTTCTCAGTGTAAAAATTAGGAAAAATAAAAATAAGTTAAGTGTAAATTTTCAATAAGAAATATCCCATAAAATTTAAATCTAACTATTTATTATATAAAATCAGGTCGACAAATCTATGTAGAAATAAAAAATATTTATGATACCAATTTACAGACTCACCAAAAATACAATGAACTACGCAATTCCACAAACCATATTAAATAGATGTTACACAACTATCTTATATCGTTGCTTGATTGAACGGAAGAACAGAACTCTGAAAGCGGCCAAGATTGAATATAAATTTCCTTCACAGAAAAGCAACCTACATTTACGAAAAAAAAAATTATCTAGAAAAAGTGTTAAATGCAAATAAGATCACCCTACTATGAAAAAAAAATATCAAAAGCCACGTGCCTTTTTAAAAATTCAGTCCCAATTGAAGACTAAACCGCAAATTAAATCAAGAGCCATAATTTATACGAAAATCACATCAACTACTTAATGACCAACTTTGTATGCACTGGCGCGTTTAACTCTTATCCGTCCTTCTTAAGCAAAAAAAATAAAAAGTTCAAGATCGCGAGTAAGTAAAATATTGTAAGCACACCTGTAAAAGTACATGCAATTTAAAAATGTTTTGTTTTCTTTTTTGTAAAAATTAAATTTTTTTATTAATAAACATAACATTAATTTGTATATATAAGAAGAAAACAACAGACCAAAGAGATAATTTTGATTTATTACAACTCATTTATCAATATTTTACAATTAGTGTCTATATATTTTGCTGATAACAAAACGAATTAAGAAAATCTTCTTTCATTTATTTGTTCATATAATATGATTTATTAATATTTTATTGCTATTTTTATGTATGTACAGCTGCTTCAGGTACGTATCGCCAAAACCTATAAAATTTCCATAAGCGCTCTATTCGCAAAACCATGTTTGTGGATAATTGAATATCTACTTACATCTACACGTCTAGTTGCAATTTTACAGTTTAATTAAAATTACCATTTTTGGACGAGAGCATACAATTTTTCATGTAGACAAACATTAATATTTCAAGTTTAACCAATATTGCAATCAGGTGCACATGTAAAACTATAAAATTGCACAAAAATATCATGTCCGCCATATATAGAGAGCGGCATTCATCATATTAAAATAATAAATAATTATATTAGAAATTCCAGAGACATTATTTTTATCGAAATGTAAGAATGGAATATAAAAATTTATTTTCATAATAAATAATTAACAACTATTAAAGTTAATTGACTGAAATAGAACAATCACAAATTTTTTTTTTTTGTTTAGTTACTTGAATTTTAAACAATCATTGATAGCGAGCGCTATGTAACCATTGTACTTTGAAATTGGAACAGTTTGTCATTTGAATGAGAATATGAATAATTTTATTTCTCTATCACATACCAGCTATGTACCAATGAATCAGACAAATATACTAAAATATACACTCGATGTCGATTGGAAAAAAGTAGTTTGAACATTTTCATGTACTCGCATGCATATACGACAACTACTGCACAGTCACAGTTGTTTGGTTACACAGTCGACCAAGTTTAAGAAGAAAACAATGTTATTCGTTAAGTGAAATTCAAATTGTCACTGGGCGTACTCCAACAAATAGGAAAGTGGCTTGGAAAATGTAAATTCCGGTTTTCAAAGACTTTTTGTTAGACGAGATATTTGCAAAAAGAATCGCGTTGATATTTTTATCAGAGCAAGCTAACATAACTACGACTCATTTCAACTTTAGCCTCGGTCATTTCTAGATTTCCCAGAAGATATCCATTCGATTCCTAGGTAAATTGAAATTTTTGTTTACACAATCCTTTATAGGGTCACAACATACAAATCTTATTGATGTTTGTATCAGAGCTAGCTAACATAACTACTATTCAAATGGGTACAAAGGTCATAGTTTTTTTAAAGAAAGTATTAACTGTCCAATGGATTAATGTTCTTTGAAGGTCAATTACCCCCTTTCCATTCACGCTCACGCCACCCATTCACACAATTACAGTATACCACCTGCACATTACAAGCTCCATGTCAACCTGCACACTGGCATGAACGGTGGGTCGGCCCAGAATTCTGCATTCCAACAGAGGGCCTTAGTTGTGTTTATTAACATTACCGATCGTAATCGATGACGAAAATTCGCTTTGCATCCAAGCCTCTGGTGGGATTCTTTAACCTTTGTACCACTTGCCCGGTATGGTCATATTGGACATTGTCCATTCATATATTTACCTGAAGAAATCTCTTGGATTCATAATATGTAAATTTAAATTTCTACTTACACAAACCTTTATAACGCCGCTCACAATATGCTGTAGCGTGTTTTCTAAGAAAATAAAAATTTAAAAAAAAAACGAAACATAATGATTACAATAATCAGTAGTTATTATCAAATTATAAAAAAGCAAAAACAAATCTTTTTTTCTTACAAATATTAACATATAATACTGTGGGCAAAAAATAGTAAGACTTTGTTCATAATTTTAAAATTCTTTATTTATTTCTCCAAATCTTTTTCGTCCCCCTCAAAGTAAACCCCACCGGTCTGAATACACTTGTGCCAACGTCTTCCCCAATCCTTCAAACAGTTGTTAAAGTCAATTTCCGGAATAGCCTCCAATGCTCGTAGCGATTCACGTTTAATGTCTTCAATTGACTCAAAACGGATTCCCCGGAGCGGTCGTTTGAGTTTGCTGAACAGCCAGAAGTCACACAGAGCTAAATCAAGCGAATACGGTGGTTGCGGAACGATATGGGTGGGATTTTTGGCGAAAAAATCACGTAAAACCAATGCAGTATGAGAAGGTGCATTATCGTGGTGCTAAAACCAAGAGTTATCGACCCATAATTCCGGCCTCTTTTTACGAATAGCTTCGCGCAAACGATGCATAAATAGTATTCCTTGTTGACAGTTTGGCCGGTCGGTAGGAATTCGGAATGCACCGCACCTCGATGATCGAAGAAAACTGTCAACACCATCTTGATTTTTGACTCGCCTTGACGTGGGTTTTTCGGCTTCGGCTCACCTTTGGCACGATATTCGGCCGATTGATCGTCTGTTTCTGGGTCGTAAGCATAGATCCAAGACTCATCGCCAGTATACGTTTCATGACATCCTGGTAGTCGGAAAGCATTGTTTCACAGACGTCAACGCAACGCTGTTTTTCCGAAAAATTTAGTGATTTTGGAACCAATCGTGCTTTCACTTTTCCTTCCGATATTTCAACGATGCCAATAAGGTCTCTGACAGTTAATCGTCGATTCTGGAGCACCAATTCCTTGATTTTATTAACGTGTTGATCATCAGTTGATGTTGACGGCCGTCCTAGACGTGGTTAGTCGTCAACATGTTCTCGACCCTCTTTCAACAATTTGTACCAATCATAAACACTTGCTCGCGTAATACAATTATCACCGCAGGCCTTTTGCAACATTCTGAATGTTTCGGCACCACAAAATTGATTCCGCACACAAAATTTAATGGAACTTCTTTGTTGCATAATTTCACTCATTGTAAAAATCGCCGAATGCACTTTTTGACTTCAGAAAGACAAGCGTATACTAAACACTAATGATTATTTTGATGTGACATTTGGCACGGATGTCACTGACAGTCATACCAACATAGAAAAAAAATATTTCGACGAATGGTTTTCCGCGCAAAATTTAAATTAAAAAGTCTTAATACTCTTTGCCCACAGTAGTAAATTGTTCTCAATATAAATTGAAATTACTAAAATTAATTAAAGAATTTATGAGGAAATAAAAATAAAAATTCTGAATTTATTTTTTCCCCTGCATGTGCAGGGCAGGCAATTTTTTAATCCATTAAAGTGGCTCTCCTGATGTTAGGTTGCATTTCAATAGGGTAGTAGTTGGCCGTCTATAGCCACAACTTACGTGGACTATATTCCAACTCTGCAACTATGTAGAGACCACCAAATATGTGTATACCTCCATATACCTCCATGTGGTAACACCCAGGCAACGATTTTAAATAGAGGCTCCCAGGTGGTACACCAATCGAAACATTGGGCAATCCACTCTCTGATGAGACCGGCTCTAATTATGAAAATAATAAGCAGCCCGTCCCACAGGCGAAGAAGGATTACTAAATCTCCTGAGAAAATTTTTAATATCTCATTTGAAAATCATAACATGGCGGAGCAATTCCAAAATAATATGAGCGCAACAACCGCACTCCAACAAGCAGGTATAACAACTTCATATAATTATAGTGAAACATCAGTTCTTGAAATTTGTGCCTCAGAAAAGGAGCGAATGTTATACAAACAATGGCAAAACGTAACTGATGATAAAAATCAGCAAAGCATTATTATTCTCAATCTACAACAACAAATTGACGAACTAAAACAAGAAATGATGCAATTAAAGCAGTATAAAACCCAAGCTAAACCATCAAAGAAGCAGAACCAGAATACCGAATTTAACGTCAACAATGACCAAATGTCAATGCCAACCAAAACACCATTTCTAATGTTAATAAAAATGTTGAATATCAAACCGACGAGGAAGACTTAGCTAAAGAAACAAAATGGATTCGTGCTAAGTCTAGGAAAAATAAGAAGGTTAAATGATACACCGCCACCACCACAAAAACCACAATCATTTAGATCAACATACTCAGCCTTAAAAGCCATTCTATGATATAATTAAGGCGATTGTTTCAGAAGATTCATTCATCACTAAATTGATGAATCAAAATAAAATAAGCACGAACGTAAATAGCGAAGATGCATATAGATAGACACGTAGTGAAAACTTTGAGCGAAGGCTCATTTATCTTTCACACGTATTTGAATAAACAAAAGAAAGGCCAATCAAAGTCATCGCAAGGAACTTACATCGTAGCCCAGAACAAATTAAAGATGAATCAAAACAATTTAAAATAATCAGCGTAATGAACAAAATTAGCTGGAGAAATAAAAAGAAGCTATGCATGTCCACTTTGCACATTGCAAAGTGGAAATTGAACCACTTAGAAAGTCAAAACTAATTCCGCAATGCAATAGATGTCAAGCATATGGACACACGCAAAAATATTGTGGCAAACTTCCAAGGTGTGTTAAATGTGCCGGGCACCACCTAACTGGAGAACGCGATAATCCGCAAGCACATCTAAAGTGTGTACACTGTGGACAAGGCCACCTTGCTAATTATCGAGGATGTATTGTTGCAAAGGAAATTCAGAAAATTTAAATCCAAAGGAAGAATAAAACTCAAATGTATGGTCAGGCAAATCGATACTAGAGGAAGACAAGACAAGACAATAAGCAACCATCTGGTCGCCATCTAATGTGAGGCGTAGTCAATAAACCGAAGCAAAAATCGATAGATGTGACATCAGTCAAACAAAATTTGATGAGAGGCTTCAAAAATTAGGAGCTAAACCCAAATCCATACAAAAATGAACAGCACAATGAAAATCATGTCATGGAATGCTAATGGTCTGCTCCGGCATTAACAAGAACTACAAGCAGTCCTCGATATTGATAATATAGATGTGTGTCTTATTTCGGAAACACATTTTACTAAGCAATCCTACATAACATTTAAAGGCTATTGTGTATATCACACTACTCATCCAGATAATACAGCCAGATGAGAAAATGCAGTCATAATAAAAAAATATCCAACATTTTGAAGCAGCAAAGTATCAAAAAGAAGAAATTCAGGCGACAGTGGTTTATATAAAAACCAACAACTTTCCTATTGTAGTGGCAGGATTGTACTGTCCAGCACAACATTCTATTAAAAACAAACAATACTCAGTATTCTTCAAGCGTCTGGGAAAAAGGTTCATAAGAGGTGGTGATTTCAATGCAAAGAATACTCACTGGGGTTCTTCAACAGGAAAACCAACATATAGTCATCTGCCCCAGGAAAAATACCTGACCTGATCGATTTTTTTATAACCAAAATTATTTCCATTAACTTTATGAAAGTCGGAGAAAGCCAAGATATGATCATTCTCCAATAGTCCTAACTCTAAGCGAGTAAATCATTCAAAAAAGGAATAATCCAGTACTAGCCAACAATCATACGGGCTGGGAAAGTTTCAAAGTACACCTTGAACAAAGATTACTTTTGAAAGTTCCTTTAAAAACTATTTATCAACTGGACATAGACGTAGAAAAGTTCATTATGGATGTTAAACAATCAGCATGGAAAAATACTCCAGAAATCAAATCAAGGCTAAAAAGAAATAACTATACAATCGAAATTAAAAATCTCCTTAGGGGGTTTGCGTGCCTGATCCCTCATTTTCTATAGCTGCTTGGCAACCTCAAATCCTCGGTAGCTGGCACGATGCTGTCTATTATAATTTATACATTTTGCTGGATCTTCTTTAGATAGTTTGCAAGTTGGTGATGGGTGCTTTCCAGCACGATTGACACATCCTGATTCGCGCGGGCAATATCGTTCCGTATGGTTATAGCCTTGGCACTTTTTACATTGTACTATTCTTGTACTGCTACTTTTAACTGCTTCGATCTTACTCGCATGTAAATTTTTTCTATTTGCTCGGATTTATCAAACGTTAGCATGAACAGGGGAAGTCCTCTTTTTGAAACGGATTCGAGTCGGTTCTCCTCGCTACGTCTCTCTTTTCAATAATGTTCACGCCTTCAAGGATTTTAAATCCTTTATGTTCTAGATCCTTCTTTTATGAACTACTTTCACAGGTTGAATGTAGGCCTCTTGCCATGACCTTGATGGGACGATCGTTTTTTTTTTCGTACGTGTACCACTGATATTTTTCCATATTCAACTTCATTGACAAGTTTCTGTATGCGTTTGGATTGGCAGTGTTAATCTTCCATACATTATTGTTCAGAGCAGTGATTTTGTGTTCTTGTTCCGTAACAGCACTCATTACACTTTGAATGTCTGAATAGTTGGTTACTCCTACTATAAAAATCGGTGGTGGGGCTACCTTTGGCTGTGCTTCATTTTGTTGAGCTGTTTAGATTTTCTTTTTTTTATTTCTGTTGTTTTGTTTAGCTTTTCCGTTCTTCAACATCCAGTTAGTTTCCCTATTTAACTCTTCCTCGTCCGTTGACTATTCAGTCTTCTGCGACTTATCTCTTTTAGGTTGTATTTCGTTGTCAGACGCTTCTTTGTTTATTGTTTTGTTTTCCGTTTTTGAATTTCTTTTATCTGTTTTCAGGCAGATTAACTCGCGTTGATGGTTGGAGACTAGAAGCTCCATGTCTTCTTTTTTTTTAGTGCTTGTCGATGTCCATCATTTGCATTGCTACCAACGTTGAAGATATCGATTGCAGAACTGCTTCTTCTTCTACATTTGGTATACGTTCTTGCTGTATTTGACTGCTGTTGAAATGGATTCGCTGTTTCAAAATAGATTTCACTAACATGGAATAAGTGGTTCCTCCCAGGATCTATGGAACCGGCCTCCGAAGTGTGTGGATTAGCCAATTTGAAAAATAAATCCCTTTGTGTTTTGCTCCATTGCATTGTGTTGGATTGACTATTCGCTATATTGATCCACTAATATGCAGGGATTGGTTACCACAACCGTTCGTGTTACAATACAATGCCCAGGGTGCACCCTGGGGTCCGAGAATAGTTCGTGGAGGCTGTATTTTGCAACAACATATTTGTAAAATTGATTGTTTCTGGGAAAAATAAAATAGAAGAATTAAGTAGAATTATTAAAATATTCTCGCTCATAATTGCTTGTAAAATCTGCGCTTTAAGAAAATACATTCGAATCTGTAGAATCAAAATGTTCCTATCCTTGCATCCTTAATCGAATCTTAATTGTTATAATTAGAGTAATTTCCAATATCTTGCAATGTTCATCTCTATCCCAAATTGAGTAATTTTACTTTCATTTACGTAGTAAAATAAAGTTTAGTATAATCAGGAAAATTAACGACCTCGAAATTTTTGCAGATTCACTAAATCGCGGAAGTCCGAAAGAGTGGTTTTCAAAAAGTGCTCTATGGATGGTGTCGTGCAGACTAAATGTCTGCGTTCTCTCTATAGCCCAGACGGACTGATCGAGGTGAAGCTTCATACTTAAGCTTTTTCCATAATTTGGGAGATCCCAGTGGTATTTGGCTGAAATTGGCCTACCGGAAGTAACAGCTTTTTCGTAGGATCTATGAAAATTTGCATAAGAAGAAACGATTAAAACAAAACGATCTCCAGATTTACCAGAAATGACGAGTTTATATAAAAAAGCTTTATTTCATCAAAATTCGGCATCTCTACAGTTCAGGCGGTGTGACTGAAAAAACTGTATTCTTGAATTGTTCCATTAATTGCGAGATCCTTGCGATATTTAGTGAAAATCTATACTGGAAGTGGCAGCTTCAATAAGAGCTTTTTACATTTTTACAATGATTTCGAAAAGCTTAGCATTTAATAAAACAACATTTATAAAAGATGTATATAAATTTTCAACCAACACGGATTGACCTTGTTGCTGTTCGCAAATTTAAGAAGGAATAATGTTTTTTGGTTATACGAGTACAAGACAGTTTTACCAAAATCCCGGTAAGTTTAATTTTTTAGTTTAGAAATCAAGAGTGTTATATTCGAAATCTATGTATACATTCGTAGTAAAAGGAGGTCGGGTGCTGGCTATTCACCTTCCAATTTTTATGGTCACGGATCATCTTAGCTATACAGGGAAGGTTATAGCATTGAACAACGTGAGTAAACCATGAAACTGTATTTGCAAAATCAATGCTCCGTTCGAAAAATTTTCCGCGCATTACGTGATTTTTTCGTCACAACGGTTCTGTCGAGTCGACTCGTCGACGTTTGGTGGCCAAATTCAAGTCAACCAGTTCGATAAATGATCAGCTACCCATACATAAACGAAACGCAAGGTCAGCTGAAAACATCGCTGCTGCGCGTGAGAATCTACCATAATCATCAACGGCGCGCGCTACAGATCGAACATACGCAACTTCTTGTGGCCTAACTATATGAGTAACGACGACATGTGGTTCCAACAGGACGGCTCTACGTGTCACACGATTTAAGGGCATAGTTATGTCTAGGGCGGCAACGTGAACCGGTCACCGTGATCGTGCGATTTAACGTCTTTAGACCTTTTCTTTTGGCGCTATCTTAAATCACAGGTCTTTACGAATAAACCGCAAACAATTGAGGCCCTCATACATGCCCTCCATACATAATGCCATAAAATAGTCTTCAAATAAATAAAAATCAAATGGATATCTCACACACAACTTGTTTTATTTACATTTAAATATCGAGCGTCCTTATTGAAGGACCCTTTAGGTTATCGGTTCTAAATCTTTCGATGGCTTGAAGCATACATATTATTAAATCGGAGCTCGTTTTAGAATCCGATGTTTAACTTATACAAACAGTGTTTTATTCTAATCGATTAAGAAATTATTTAGGTTCATTTAAATTTTGTAATTTGAATGTGACTTCACCGATTGTGTCACCAACAGCTAGAATTGCAGTGTCATCTGCAAACGTGGCGGTAGTTGTATTGTTAGTTTGCGGTAAGTCGCTTGTAAAAAGTAGGAAAAGGAATGGCCCTAGGACACTGCCCTGCGGCACTCCCGCTTTAGCTTCTTTAATGCTGGAATAAGCTCCTTCCTGTTTAACTCTAAAGTATCTTCTTTGCAAGTACGACTTTAGTAGTTCGCAATATTCAAATGGCAGAGTTTTTTCTAATTTAAATATTTAAATATTACAAATAGCCATAAATAATATACAAGACTGGCTAACTAAGTGGAGAATTAAAGTGAATGAATCAAAGTCTACCCACATTAACTTCACTAACAGATCAATAGAACCACTGCCGGTGACTCTCAATAATATTCCTTTACCACATGCAAATCAAGCAAAATACCTTGGAATGAATCTTGATGCAAAGTTGAAGTGGAAAGTTCACGTGAAAAAGGAAGCAGATGAACTTCAATTAAAATATAGAAAAATGTACTGGTTAATTGGAAGAAACTCTCAGTTATCCATTCATAATAAACTTATGCTTTATAAACAAGTTCTGAAGCCGGTCTGGACATATGGCATTCAACTATGGGGATGTACCAAAACCAGCAGTCAACAGATAGTCCAACGATTTCAAAATAAAGTTCTCAGAGGGATCGTAAACGCCCCGTGGTACACTCGTAATAGTGATCTTCATAGAGACCTCGGAATGGACACAGTCGCAACCGAAATAAAGAAGTGTGCTCAAAAACATCAGGAGAGGCTCCATCTACACCCTAACGACGAAGCGGCTAGACTACTTCATCAAGAGGGTATCATAAGAAGACTCAAGAGACTAAAACCTTTTGAGTTACCCGAATAGACCGCATAATGCAGAAACAACAAAAACAACACTTCATGGAATGAATACTCGTACATAGAAGTACTTTATTATATTATATTATCAGAGTCAAACGCTGTTAGTCAAAAATGACTAGTTACTTTGTAAAATATTTTATTGCTATCGTAAATAAAATTTAAATAAAAAAAAAAAAAAAAAAAAAAAATTTTAATTTTAAAAAAAGTCCAGAGACAGGACCATAATTCATATTAGATGTTCAATATGAATTTTGAACATGAATTTTTTTGCCGGTAGCCTATACAATAAAAAGAAAAGAAAAAATATCTTTTAAATATGAAAGGTTAGTTTTCTATTTCAATTTTTTCCGCCAAATTTAATTCTGATTTAATTAATTAGTTCAAAGCTATATTGAACATATCGGCCCTCAGGTCATTTAGTTGTGTTTACAGAGAACACGGAATATATTGGAATCGCCGAACAATAATCCTATTCCTATCCTCCTAGGGCAACCTCCCATTTTGATTTTTTGATCAAATTATTTTTGAAGCTAAATTTTTGATAAAGTTTTGTAACAGAATTTCATATAGAATTACCGAATTTATTGAACACCCCTCGTGCGTGCATGTGGATCGATAAAATGCTGAAAAAAAATTAATTTGAGAAAATACCTGACTCAACATGGTGAAATGTGAGTGCAACATAATTCAACATGATTCAACATCCCCAAATATAGTGCAACATCTCGCAGTATGACAAAACATCACGCGACCTGGCAGAAATTTTTCTGAAATTCGGGCTGACCGCATTGATTCTGTGCACTCAAGTATTCCCTCACTAATTTTCACCAAAAACCTGCAAATCGATTTAAAAAAAATCGGAGTCGGAACCTCAGCCGAATACACAAATGAATTTGCACGATCGCAATAGACTCCTGATACTCGAAAACCCCAATTTTCTTCAAAGTTGTATGAGCTGAGAAAATTTAAATTAAACAAATGAACCGTGGTCTCAGTGGAATACCTCCTCATCGTATTTTGCCGAAAGGCATACCAATTCAAATCGATTCCTGGTTTTTCAGAAATTTTCATTAATGTCGTTTAAGATGCGAACCAAATTAATACATGAATCCGGCACACTAAACACTTAAACAAACATTCAGCTACTACCTTGACATTGCTATGGTCATAATTGAAGATGGGCTTTCTGATTTTTGTTTGTTAAAAAATAAAATAAAATTTGGTTCATTCTAATTAAAATAAAACAACAACTGGTTTCGCTTCTGCTAGCGTCGTTTGTTTCCACGTTAGAGCTGGTCGTCCAACCCTTGTTGTTTCCACTCCAAAGACCTTCTTGTTACGTTATTATATTCTGTTATTGCTGGGCCAGAAGCACACCTCAGTAGTCTACAAAGACAGAGTCTACTTGACTTCATTTGTAGATTCCAGGTTTCGCAACCGTAAAGCATTCCACACACAAATTTAACATTCTTACCTTAATGTATTTAGTTTCTTTGGTATACCCATTTCAGAAAATGCCTTCCATATTGCGTTCCTGTGTACTGTGTCGAATGCACGTTCGCAGTCTACAAAGAATAGGTACAGTGATTAATTGCATTAGTTAGACTGCTCAATGATGCTGCGTATTGTGTTGATATGGTCGGTGCAACTTCTGGTCGGATGCCAGCTTGTTCCTTTCTTAATTTCAAGATTATTGTCAGTCAAATTCTGCCCAGGAAGCTAATAATTTTTGTATGCTTGTATTCAGGAGGGATATACCCCGCCAATTTTTGCATTCTCTTATTCTCGCATTTTCTCTCTTCTTCTCGCATTAAATTTTCGGGGTATTCTATCGGAATTCCTTACACCTTGCTATTACTGGTATACGTCTCCGTTGAATATTTCAGCTGGTATCTTGTCCGTTTTAGTGCCTCTCCCTGCTAACTTTCCGCTCCGTTGGTGGATGGGTGTTGATAATTTTGTTATTAGCGCCAGTTATTAATTCGAACGTTTGTGTATTTATTGTTGATGATAACAAATCATCCGAAATAATCCGTTCATCTCTTCCAATTGTATTGTAATATCTCCGCCCAGGACGCAATGATGTAGTGCGTGGGATGTTCGGGATACTGCAGCCTCTTTCACTTCCTTGAGAATGTTTTCAATGTATTGCCTACAGTCACACTCTGCCATTTCTCGAGCCGTATCTTCCGTCATATTGAGATTTTAGCTCCGATGTTTTTATGGGAAAATTTTCAACTTCGGTTTTCGGCGTTCTCCAGTTTTCTACTAAGTGTTAATAATAATCACTAATCGAGTATTTGCGTCTTTATTCGTAGTACCCGAGTGTGTTGATAGTTGTTTCGTTAGCCTCTTTCAATTTGTTTTCGAAAGTTAGTGGTCACTGTGAATGTCTGCATACCTCTCTCTCTCTCTCTCACGTGCCCTGACATCTCTTGTAATACCGTGAGAACTTTATTGTGCATGATCTCGTGATCTATTTAGTTCCTTGTTTAGTATCAAGTGAAGTGTCCATGTAGATTTGCTTATATTTTTGTGTGGGAATTTATGAGCTCTTATGAATTAGCTGGTTTGTGATTCCGAAGTCGATGAGATAATCTCCATTATTATAACTACGTACAGAGTATTTTCTCTATTTATTGCTTTACCTATTATAAATGTCAGATTGGTGTTACCAGTTCCAATTTTTTCATCGAAACCTCTTCTTCTAATATTTTATAGAACTCAGTCCGTAGTTGTTCCATCTACGTCTTCCCAGTTTGGGTATAGATAGCACTGAATAATGTGTGTTTCGTATTTTTGAATGAAATTTTGGTACGATTATTCTGCTATTAAACTGGTTTCCATTCCATTACATTCTTTACCACTGTTTTTTATCTATCCCCCTTTACTAAGATTAAGAATCTAGAATTTGTAACGCTTAATTTCTTTCTCTAATTGTGCTAGAGCAGCCTTGATGCTTCTGTTGGAGTTCTCATGTACCAGTGTATGATAATCCCATGGTCGATATTTCTGTTTGTCAGTTTCTATTATTTATTCTAGTATTCATTTCTGTAATCATTTTTGATTTTGGGGTGATCGGTCTATTGAATCCTAACCAGCTGCCAGACTAAGGCATTGCTACTGGCACGCCAGGTGGAGGTTTCGTTCCACTCCATTTTCCACTTTCTTCTTTTATGTTCCTAAGAGGTTACCCAAATTTGTTCTAATCCATGGTTGCTTAACGTTGGTGATGAAGTTGTTGTAGTCTTATCTAAACAAACATGTCTAATAATAAACTGAATTCAAACTATGGAATTTTTTATAAAGAACTTTGCTTAATATGCAATAAATATTAGGTAGTTTAGCATGTTTTCTAATAATTTACGGTAGTCGTCCACTTTCTACTTCACCATCTGCTTCCTCAGTAGCTACATTACATTAACAACATGTTCCATATAAAAAATATTTAATTATATTATTTTAATATACCTTGGAATAAGCTAAAATTAATTTTAACATATCCCTAAAGTCGGCAATGCACAAGGATATTTCCTTTAAATACAAAATAATTAAAACAATTCTCCTAGATTATGCTTTGTCGGTCAATTTATGATATACATATAACTAGACCATGTGTTCATGTGCACGCGTCTTATAACAATATGAAACAAACATAGACAGAATCATTCAATCAATCGGTTCATCACCCCTTTTTACTTTCATAACTATTTCAGTTTGCGCGGTGGCGCACCCTTTTATATGAAAATAATAAATTGACACCGAGATCACACAGAAATAACACTAAAACGGTTATTACTACATTACACAACAATTATAATACGTCATATTAATATATAATCATATTTTTATTTCTTTTAAAGTAAAGGCCTTTAACCTATGCGCGCCAAATATAGAGTGTATTTAGCAATACGGCGGCGTACTCAAGTAGATTAAGCCACGAAATCGTACCATTTGCGTATTTGCACCAATGACTCATCATAATACAGAATCAGAAATAAATCAACATTTTTATTTGACATATAAATAAATGAAAATATTTGATGAGATATGGCGTGCCAAAGGTTATGTCAAACTTAGATATAAATGATGTGTTTCCTGCTACATTTTTTATGAACAAAACTGAAATTAATGTACAGCAATTACTGAAAGAGTTGAAGAGCTACGTTTTTAATATTTCACAATAAATTATAAATTCAAAAATTAGACTAACTGTCTGCGCTACACGTAATTTACATAGTTTTCAAAATCTAGAAAATCCCACAGTACCGCGTACGTAACTAAAATTATAATAGTTTATGGCATCCAAATACACTACACGAGTAAATTATAAAATGCCGTTTTCTTAAAGATTTCACCTACAATTATTTTGTCTTATTACTTTGCCTATTTTTTGTTAGGCACTTAAACTACAAAAATACAAGATTGTATATTATAATAAAGTAATTGTGTTTCGTATTTTTGGTGGGCGCAATAATATAAAAAATTATAATTTTTTTATACACTGTCGCTGTTGTATTATGTTGTAAAACATGATTCATATTTCTAAAGATTGCGCTGTTTCCACATATTGGTCTTACCACTTAAACTTAATAAATTCAAATTAACAACAACTTACGTTTTTATAACACTGAGGTGAACCAGAATAAAAGCTGTATTACTTTTAAAAGGTACACTAGTCCTCGTTGTGATCCTACACTTAAACGTAATTAATAATAATTTAAAATAATTTAGTTCTTCATGGTTTAGAAATATTAGTTAATAGTGGAGCTCACATAACGACTTTAGTTGCAGAAATAAGGCGTCTATATTTTGACGAGGCGTATAACAATTTTTTGGTTCTAGGGCCTAAGAGGTTTGGTTTTTGCATGAGAATGAAAGTTTGCGAAACGAGCGAAGTGAGGTTTGGTCTAGGTTTGTTGCTCATTTCTCACAGAATTTATGGTAGTGTCTTTTCTAACAATTACACTGTTAAAATATTTCTTATAAGAATTTGAGTGTAATAGAAAAAGAACACATGTAAGTCAAAATTGGTTTTATCCTTGTGGGAATTACATAAAGCACGCCGTCCTTTTCTTACTATCTACGTTTCCAACAACTATCTCGTTCTGTTGATACTGCATTATTAAATGGTAAGAATAAAAAAAGTCAAATATCTGTATACAATTGAGAATACATTTGGAAATGGCAACGACCTTATTTAAAATTTTAATTCCACATGAGTCATCTGTATATAATGGAATTGTGGTACAAATCCAAAGGTGTCCTGTTACTGGCCATTCAAAGTTTGTCACTCAACCAATTTCATGAACAAGTTTTACTCAAAAACAATTATCACTACCATTCCAATTTGAAATCTCTCATGACATACAAGAGTGAAATTTTTTGTTTTCTCGTATATGCTTGTTGCAGCGTACCGGATGAATTTTATGTCTGCGATTTTCGTTTTCTATTATTTACAACAATTTTTTTATATTCTTCCTGCTCGTACGAAGTTTTAACGAAAAAACCCCAGGTTTATCCTTTTCTACTTTTATTGTTTTCATTTCTCCCATCTTAATTTGTTCTCCGTCTTCCGTTAACTGAAAATTAATGCCGTAGTATTGACAAACAACCTTAAAATCAACGAAATCATCGTAAGAAAGTTCTGTTAAGTTATACGGTTTGCCGAATGATTGGTATATACTGGTGTGGTACATATATGGGCCCCGATCTTAGAATTTTTTTACAGCTTTCTCGATAACGGAATGTATGTTATCGCCTTCATTTTGCGTATGCCCCTTAATTAATAAGTTATGGGTTATTGATTTAATATTAAAAGTAGCATGCATATACATAGCGATGGTAAATTTATTATTTGCTGACCAGCACAATTGTCGGAATAGAAAATGATGTCTGGATTTTGTTTTTGAGTGATTTCTATTGCGTCTCTATTCCATTCGCCTTCATGCCACAAAAAGTAAGACACATTAACATAAGTTGTTTGTTTTAGATTTATAATAAAAGACGGAAACGTCACCTCTTGGAACAGGTAAGACAGCTTGGAGGTCATAACAAGCAACAGTGTAATTTCCGTTCGCCTTCTGTTTGTCTTTATCTTTCTCTATACGAGATAATTGCTTTTCTAATTGATGTTTGTCATACTGTTCTTTAAGTGTCAGCTTTTTCTCATTGTCTGCATTCATGAATCCCGCACAAAGCTCGCGTTGGTCCTTTTTTGGAACAAAGAACGAAATATTCAATTCGTGGTTAAATAAATACATCTAAGTTGATAATGACGCAGTTGGCTTATGTTCTTCTTTGCAGTCGGCTTTGTAATCCCTAAATAAATCAACAATTGTTTTGCCACCATCAACAAACTCTCTAGTGGTATGTTGACGGGGGTAATAGCCAAAACTCCCAAACCTCTCTCATGCTTGCTTTGAAAATCTTCAGCGATAAATTTCATTTCGCTTTTTGTAATAACGGTTCGTATTGTCCGGTCAGTTATCTCAAGTGTGGCATTAAAAAATTGTTTGCATACCTTTATCATTTCTCCGGCAATTTCAAAATGAAGTGAACTGTTGAGACGTCTTTTACTTCCAGGTTTTTGATAGCGGTATGATGGGTTGACTTGAACAATAATTTTAAAAATAAAGTTTCCTTTACTCGTTAAGTCTTGAAGTCCCCAATATTTTACAAAGATTTTAACTCGTTGTTTCTCTGATATTATATTTGGACATTTAATTCTGCATTTTTTGCCACAAGGCGAGCGTACCTGTCGTTTCGAATATTCTTCTTTGAGTGTGATGAACGGTATGACTTTCCGCTATTTCGTAGGATTGTAGCTTTATTTCTTATTCATTCATCTGGGTTTGCTTATCTGGATTTAGTTATTTTGTTTCCGTTGTTTGAAATACCGGAGTCAAGCACAGCGAATGAGTTTTGTATATCAGAGTATACGGACTCTGATTCACTGGACGATGATGAGCTTGTTGAAGAGGCTCGAAAATTAGGTTCGTTTAATGAGTCATCCTTTTTCAAATGAGCTTGCACTTGAGAGTTTGCGCGGTTTCATTGCAGTTACTTTGTTTAGGCTTAAACCGGTGTAATTTTCAGGGCCATTTATGCTCTTGTCTTATCCGTTTCCCACTCCTCACTATCTTGTCCCGTCGATGTTCCGGCCATATTTTCACAGATTTGGTTTTTTGACTCATTCGTTTCCTCCACGTCTATCGCTTTTTTGGAATTAGTGTTTTCTTGCCTCATTTTCTCCAAAGCAGCCTTTACCATAAGCTTGCCTCGTGATGCCATAATAACGAGTGTTTTTTTAAGCCAGATAGAACCTAAAATTGTAAAACCTCGACAAAAATGACAAATATAAAAAATAATAAAACATAAAATAACAAAATATTGTTTTTTTTTATTAAAAATACTGTCACAAATAAAGAAGAGTAAAGAGAGAAATTAAAAGAGGGAAAGAGACATATTGTGCACTCTCACGCTAATTAAACGAAATACAATTATGTCGTTATTCCAGACTATAAAATCGAATAATGCGAATCTTTTTTAGCGTATTAGTAAAACCCCATTTTCTGAGTTGTGTCACTCTTGTATGTCGATATGTATTATATCATTTGAAAGGTTATTTTGGTACAAACTCTGCGATGTATTGTTATTGACCGTTAAAAGTAAACCACTCAAACTTTATGGATGCACTGAATAAACTCAATACAAAAATCTTCTTGTATCAATCCGTTTGAAGTGCCAACGAAGTCATTTGAATGGTAACGTGCTTAAGAGTGTCATTAAATCAATTCAATGGACGAGTTTATTCAAAGTTAAATCTGGCTACGGCAAATTTAATTCAATAATGAAAATTGTATTTACATCTCGATGAAATATTTTTTGAAAGGTTGACTTCAATATTTGAACATCATAAACATATTTCATGTTAACTGCTGTATGTCTATTATGAACTGGTCAACTTCTTCATCCAATGGCTCCTTCTTTATTAGAAGTACATTCATCTATATTTTATTATTAGGTTTTTCTTTAAATCCTTGCCAATCTGTTTATGTATTTGTCAGGGTAGGATTGGATCGCTTGGTTTGGGCAATCTTTTCTCTAGAATGTTGATGCCATTTACAACCTCATTTGCTGAGCCACTTACAGTGCCTCAGTACAGTGCCAATTACAACAATGAAACTTTCTTCTAAACTTACTAGGAACCTTATAAAGCCTTTCTTTATGTTATATCGTCGCAGACAATAAACTGCAGTAACGGTTAGGCTTAATTTTTTGTTTTGGGGCTGATGCGCTGGTTTATTGTTTTTCTTTTGTTTCATATTCTTGCGCTTCGAAATTGTAAATATTGTATTTAACTATTATAGCTCTTCCTCCTCTTGCAACGTCCTCTGGATATATTTTGTGATATATTGAATATCCTGTAAATGTTATACGTGCTTTTTTTGTGCAGTGTGTTTCGGATATGAGGCAAACACCAATTTTTTGATGTCCTAAAGCATTTGCAACTTCTGCTGACGTTGCCATAGTCCATTGGGATTGCATGATAATATCCTAATGTCATTCATTTTGATGGTTTTATTGCATCTTGACGTGAGACCCAGGATACATCTCTGTAGTAGTGCGCTTAAAGATAAAAAGCCAATCTTCGGGTTTCCTTTTCGATAAATTTCCCTCATTAGACTAAGTGAATTTAAGATTATTGCAAATTATGTAGCAAAAGGCAACGAACTTTATTGTCATATAACGGTTAAAGGTATTATTTTTACTTGTTTAATTACGTCACTAGATCATAACTGAGGAGTAGGTAAACACTGGACGAATCAGTACCGAGTATCAGAAAAGAGTACTGTGTTTAAACCTGTACTTTGATATCAAATCGTGGGTTAAACTAATCTCTCTTCGATGTCTAATCTCATTCCTGCAAGAAGGAAACACTTGTGTCTGTGATCACGCTTATTGTTGACATTCCTACGTCTAAATTGACTCAGAAAGAGATCATTGAAAGGTTATCTTATCCTATTATTTTTCTAAAAAACAAGTAGCTGTAAAATACAGTTTTTGTACTGGAATTAGTCAGAGAAGTATTCGAGAAGAACAAATCAAAACTAAAAATTAAAACTTAAGTTCACTTGCTAGTTTTAGATAGACAACATTCGAACTACTCTTCTGCTCATGTGATAAGTTCCGACACAAAGTAAATTGTAATGGTAGTATCATTTGAGCATGGGCCAAGAGGCATGATATAATCCAAGAATTTGGTGTGTCTTATTAAATATGCAGTTCCATATGCTAAATGAACGTTTTATATTATCGTGCGCTAATTAAAAAGGCCAACAAATAGTTGTGCGAGGACCACCGCTCATTTATAAATTGTACAGCATTTTTCGATGTAAGCCTTAACAATTACATATTACGAAAATATTTACGATGCATTGCATTTAAGAGCAAACCTGTATCGCAGCTTTGCAGATTATTAAATTTAAATCGAACCGTTCGTTACAGAAAATAAAAAATATAATAAAATTCAAGATTATTTAGCGAAATTGTAATAATTTGCTAGGGCAAAATAAACTCAAAGTACGACTTAATCACGAGGCAAATAATCAAAGCCCTACCCGAAAAAGCTCTAAGGAAACTACAGCAAATCAAAGATTTTCGAAAGATTGTTTCTCAAGAGTCTAAAGCCAATTAGAGACAGCAGAAATCTTATACCAACACATCAATTTGGGTTCCGAGAAAGGCACTCACCGCTAGCACAAGTACATAGGTTTTATTGATACAATTGAGGAGGCGTTGGAAAGAAAGAAAATATGTTCAGCAATATTCTTCAATACTCTATTCAGCCCAAGCATTTGATAAGGTTTGGTACCATGGTCTGGAATTTAAACTCCAACGAAATTTGCCAAAACAATATTTTGAATTGCTAAAGTTTTACATCAACAACCGTTACTTCCGGGTGAGACGGGAAGAGGAATACTCAAAACTAAAGAAAATATTGGCAGGGATTCCACAAGGAAGTGTTCTGGGCCCTGTATTATGACTTAGTAGAAGCTAGAATACGACCGTTTGCTGACAAGTTATGACCACTAATGCTAATATTGTTGAGTCCACAAGGAAACTACAAAATGCTATTAATATAGGAACGACAAAAAAATTGAGAATTACACTAAACCAGACCGACCAAATAGTACAGTACTTAAAGCTTTGGCGTTTCGAGTGGGAGGAACTGGGTTCGCATCTCAGGAGGTAAGATAAGGGCAGGATGCAAAAGGAAATTTTCATCAACAGATTACGATCTGTGATTAAAAGGAACACAACTACGACCCCTTACCGGCGTGCAAAACTCATGGGCCGACCCATCTTCCATGTCCAGTACTATAGGCTGGCATGGAGCTATGCTATGCGCAGATGGTAACTTAAATCGGTTCTATAGCCGTACGCCTTCGATTTGGCAGTAATTGCGTAAGGTAAGATGGGAAAATGAACCGCGAAAGAGAAGCGAGTGCTTCGGCCCCAGAAAAGATGGAAACACATTTCAACTTGTCAAATAGGAAATTAGAATATATTCTGATTATACTGAATTCAACAAATTACTTATTCTGATAACGCTAACTTCGGCATAACGCTAGACTCTAACTCAGGTGAAAAGCGCATGTTAGAAAGGAAAGGCCTGAACTGAATTGAATATTCAGAATAATTTGGCTTGGTATTGTAATTGGAAGAAACTCCGAACTGACAATGCACACAACAAACTGCTGTTATATAAACAAATCCTAAAACCTATCTGTGACACTATTCTGGTAATTTCCCGGGAATATTGAACTGAGGAAAGAATTTATATGTAATTTTTATTTAAAATAAAATTTCTGGCATACTGAGGTAAAAAGTTAGTGTTAATTTTTTTGAAAACAAAATTAATTTGGGAATAATTTTCCTTGCCAATTTAGGTATGGAGAAATTATTCCCAATTTATAAATATTTACATCAAACTTTTCTCCTCAGTAGGCCGGAAATAAAATATTTTAACAGAAATTACATATAAATTCTTTCCCTAGTTCCCTATTCCCGGGGTATTAGAATAGTGCCACTGGACGTATTGTACTCAGCTTTTGGGCTGCGCAAAGAAAACTACAGTTAAGATCATACAAACATTTCAAAACAAAGCACTACTTAGCATTGTGAATGCTCCTTGGTACATTAGAAATGACAATCGCCATCGAGACTTAAACATGGAATACGTCAGCGATGAAATACAAAATTTTGCATGGAGTCATCTACTGCGACTGCAGCAGCATGACAACGAAGAGCTGCGGAACCCCCTGGACCGCACCAACGAACCAATGAGCGCGCAAGAACAAACCCTTAGTTGGAATTAGTGGTTCCCTGAGTCGCTGAAATTAAAGGACCGATAGGTCTCATCCCACAAGAATAGACAACTAAACTAATAAATGAATTACTATTTCTAACATTTTGCAATTTGGTTAGTTTAATCTGAATTATTATAATTCAATGCTCTATACTCGTAATTGAAACGTTTTTATTCATAAAAAAAATCGTGTATTTGTTTTAACCAATTTTAAATTTTAAACCAAATCTCCTTTGTTTTATTTTTTTATTTCAAATGGTTTATTTTTTAATTTAACCCGAGCATGGAAGGCGCTATCAAAAACTATTGCTAGGTGTTTTTTGTTGAACCTGAGTAATTTTACTCGTTGCACTGCGTTTTTATTCTACGAAGTGTGTACGGAACTGTGTACAAAGAATGGGCAAAGTAAAACAAACAATTTAATAATACATGTACACCGGATCATTTGACACTGTAGAGTCTTTGCTTGGTGTACAATACCCAGAACAAACCTGTTTGAATGTGGTCTTCCAATCTTATAGTAGTTGCTTCTGATTCCAGGTCGGAACAATCTTACAAATCATATGAAGAAATGAACCACTTCGGGATCGGGTGCTTTATCACCATTCTTTAACAGTGCAATTGCAAGATGTCGAATATGCAAGAAATGTCCCCACTCGTCGGAGCGATGCTCTAATAAAAGTAATCTTTCTGTCCAATTTAATACAATTTTGAATTATTGGTCACAGTGAGACAATTTCAGCCCCTTTTGTTCTCAGTTCTTAGTTTTCGCCTATAACAGCGATATTGCATCGGCCCGATTATTCAATAAATCTAGAACTGATTGCTACTAAGCTAAATACGAAACCGTGGTTGCACTTGATCAACGCTCTTGGATGTCTTCATTCATTCTTTTCTTTTGTGAAGAAACAATGTGCTTATGATGGCCAAATTAAATTAAAATAACCTTCGATAATCTTATTTTAATGATGTTATTGGTGATGTTCTCCAGTTGAACGTAAAATAAATCTTTAACATCATCCATCTTGCCTTCTTTAAGTTCCTTTGTGTAAACTTTTATCATGCAAATGCGTATCCAAGTTGGCCTGGAGTCAATGACATAATGATTCATCTGAGTATAAAGAAGTCGTTTTTCAGGGATGCCTCTCCTTGTTGCTTCTAATGCAAGTAGAAATTATTTATGCAAGTCTACCCTGAAGTATGATTCTGCAATTTAAACCAGTTGTCTAAATTTGCAGATATAAATCCGCTCCGACAGCCAAACAAAGCGGATTTCTATCTGCAAATATTTACAATAAATCAAAACACCCTACAAATCGACCATGAACAAAGAAGTCCAAGTCTTTACTCTCGCACAGTAAACGTTTGATTGCTCGTGGATATATTAGATTACCAAATATGTGTAATGCGGTTTTATCGCGACTAATTAACTTTATTTTTCGCCTTTAGTTCAATGTTCATACATTGGCGAAATTTTGATTTTTTGCAGTAGTAAATATTTTTTTCTGCATTTTGCATTTCTGTATGACACACCTGCTAAAATCCGCGGTCAAGTTGAATCTTGAAATCCCTATATAAACAGTAAAATTGTCAAAATGGATGAGGAGCACAAGATTTTGAAAGGAAATATTATTAAAATTTAAACGTATTAACCGTATGGTGCTGGAGAAAGATAATTTATCCCTCCCACTGGTCGATGGGTGTATTGTATCTAAGAACGATTGTTTTAAATTTGTCCAGTTTGAAGTAGATTTCACTTTACAAATTCGACAGTTAGGCATTACGAGTTATGTCTTGCAAATTCACTCCTGACGTACGTTTTTAATTTACGTTCCTAAGTGGGTGGTTTATTTTTTTTATAGAAGGTGGTGTGAAAATACCCCTTTAGTTAAATGGTGATTTCGGTACCCTGGCGCTTAGCGTTTAGGCTGGTCGTTTTTATAAATTCGAAATGGTTGATAAATTATGTTCTCTAAAATGTGATTTAACATTGTTTGCACCGTTTCTACACATTCTGTTGAGTTTGATCACATTGTGTTTAGTTTGAAGCTGTGAAGCTTGTTCATTCGCTATAACATCATCAATTTACCTATGAAAAACGCGTCTGCGCTAAGATCTGCACCACACCAGAGTGTCATAGTTGTGATTATTAACATCTGTTCGGAATAGGGATAGAACCCTATACCGTTCGAATAATTTATCTTGCTAGGAGATTCTATACAGTGTCTTTCAATTCAGGCGACTATGCTACTGTTTTAACATGGTAAGATACGCTTTTATAGCCATTGCTTCTATTTTTTACCATTCTGTGGCTGTATTTTCACCATTGTCATCACCTTTAACTTTGATATCACTTTAGGACCTTAGGCGAAAAAATTGTCTACCTTCCTATTATACAGCCAAAATTCATGCACATTCACAATCGTACATTGTACGTGTTATAATTATAATACAGGTGCGGTATAATAAAATGCAATCAACATATTTCTTACGCGATATGTTTTATCTTAAATAACATACGAGTATAATTGAATTAAATGAAAGAAGGATAAGATGTAATCGAACTTTAACCAACGTATGCAACGTTCAAAATTGTAATACACCTCAGAGTCTACAACCGCCTATAAGTGTAATATGCGATTCCGCAATAATGTGGCTACCGTCCACCAAATCAACAATCACAAAAATTTACAAATTCAAATCACGCTAATTTTTGTACGTAAAAACAACTTTTCTACTCAAAATCTTTACTTGTTTTCTTTAACAATATATTAAATATTGACTCCACCTCGTATTACATTGTAATGTTAATAAAACCAGAATATTACTTAAAAAACTAAAAAAAATATTTTAAAACTCATGAATTTTAAAATTTATTATGCAATCGATTTTTTAATCATTTAATTCCCAGTGGCTGACTAACAACAATCAGCGTACAGATCAACATTTTTTATTGAGCTTATAATTATTGATAGGCAGACTGTTAAGATTTTTCAGCTTTGTATAAGTCCATGGTTTTTTAGGTCAAATAAAATTCAGATTAATGGCTATGTATCCAAGATAGTATTGTTGGAAGTATCGCTAGTAGACAACATGACGGCGAACGTTGTGGTGTATTATGCTTTTCGTGTTGTTATGTTACGTTTCTTGTAATTGTAAGTGAAATATCTTTGTAATTTGTTTGTCTTGTCTTTTTGTGTTACTGAAGTAAATAATGTATAGGAAACTAACTATCAGTGGGCATAGACAAGTCGTAAAAATATTGTTAATCAGTACAAACAAAACAATTTGCCGTTTTGATGGTCATCTCTTACAACTTACATAAATTTGAAATTAAGAAATGATTTGTTTCGTTTTATTTTAAAAAAAAATCGAGATTGAACGAACAGATTTTTTTACGTTAGGAAAAATTATTAGAGCGATACTTTACACGTAAATAAAATGTACACGGCTTGTTAAATATTAAGATCGGTATTTGTTCGTGTTTGTTTTGTATATTTGACGTGCTTATTTCATGTGATATTGTAATATCATAGCAATAAAAGAAATGGTGTCAGTCAAGTCAATGAATGATTCCCACAAAATGAGAATTTTGTGGGAATCGTTCAAAGATCACACGGACGTCTTGATGATTTTAAAATTTTAGACCGAAGTGAATTTTTAACGAAAAGTGTAGCTACACAAATTAACGAAAAGTGTAACTTCTAAAAGGTGTAAATAGCAAACCATTACTAAAAAAGTTCATCAAAAATGTTTATTTCACGCAGATATCACGATCAAATTTTATCATAATAAATCTAGTCTAAAGGTTCGGGTTATTCTTTAAATGTTTGAAATGATATACATTACGGGAGTCTAAGGCCGATTCCATAACATTAAAAGATGTTACCAAGTGTCTAATAGTGGACAAATTAAACTGTTGAAAACAGATAACTGCATTAAAATAAATAGATTTTGGTTGGCTCAACACAAGTTTTAAAACTCAAAATATTTGAAACATTCAAATATTTGTCAAAATACTTGCGTCACAATGGCCGATTCCAGAAATCTCAGAGATAACAGTTTTTGAACAGATTAAATTGTCCACTATTAGACTACTATGTTCACTCTAGTGAAGCAAGTGTTTTGACCAATATTGGAATTTTTCAAAAATTTTCGAAAATTTGAAACTTTGAAAGCCAGCCACACAAAATCTTTTTATTTTAATGCGGTTAGCTGTTTTGAGCAGCTCAATTTGTTCACTATTAGACGACATACGTCCACACTTGGTTAGATTTCGAGATTTTTTAAAAGAATTAATTTTTTAAATAACCCCAACTAGATTTATTATGATAAAATTTGAGCGCGGTATCTGCAATCTGCATCAAATATACATTTTGATGATATTTTTTAGTAAAAGTTTGCGATTTACTCTTTCCATTGCTACAGTTTTTTAGACGTTACACTTTTCGTTGATTTGTGTAGCGACACTTTACGTTAAAAAGTTCACTTCGGTAAATTTTAGAAATTTGTTGGTTTCAACAAGTAAATCATATTCTCCAAATTTCCGAATTATTTCTGTCTGTTGCACTTGTATTGATTATCTCCACTTGTAGTATATGTAACTAATTTTCATCCCTTAAATAAATTAAGAGTCTCTTTTCCGTTTGACACTTAATTTACTACTAAATTTATCAATTCTTTTTTAAATGAATCTTGTTTTAGATGTAATTCAAAAGGATTAATACTGTACAAAGAAATCAGAAATGGATGGTGGTTCATCATAGTTGTTGTCGGGTTTTCAGTGTTGTGCCGATTCAGTATTGTGCCATATTGTAAACATCGTGTAGTTAATTAATATTTTACAAGTGTAGACAATGTACGTAAATAATTAAAAAGTGGCGTCGACAATGTAGGAAATATTGAAAACTATTATTTCTTAGCAATCAGCAAAACTGTATGGTTTCTTTTTTAATGGAATCACTTCAAGATAGAGAGCTTCATTCTTCCCTCACATTTAAAACATTTGGCCCCACGTTTTTATATAATGAAGCATACTTATCGAGGTCCAAGTATTATAGGGTTCTATGTTATGTAAGAGTGGTTTTGAGATATCACTGATTGAATATTTTCAATTGCTTTATTTTTAGTTCAATAAATTTTAAAGTAAAATATTTGGGTTTTGGAAAATCTGTAATCATATATTTATGGAAAATTCAAAACTTTTCGTTTTTTTCTTTTTCTTTATTAATTACAACTGAGACTGTGCTCATCTAACAATTTATATTTTAATTTACAAATTTTACAATTCTTAATATGCGTGGTTTTCGTCTCATTAAGCTTGATTCTCCAGCGCTTAGTCCAGGTACAAACCGCATGGTAATCTTCTGGAGTTTGGGCGTTGCATCAGCGACATTACTTCCAATCGCCATGGGGCTGTGTCATCTGCAAAGGTGGCTATGGTTCCTTCATCTGTTGTTGGGATATCCCTTGTATATAATAAATACAGGATTGGTCCTACGACACTTCCCTGTGGGACGCCGGCAGAGATTTTCTTTAGTTCGGAGTATTCATCCTCATATTTCACACGAAAATGTCTATTGGGTAAATAAGATCTTAGTATGGCATAGAATTGCCTCGGCAGATCTCTATGCAGCTTGAATTCCAGTCCACTGTGCCAGACTTTATCGAATGCTTGGGCGATGTCCAGAAATATGCTGGAGCATACTTTTTTACGTTCTAACGCTCTTTCAATAATGTTGGTGATTCTATGCACCTGTTCAATTGTGGAGTGCTTTCCTCTGAATCCAAATTGATGTGGAGGAATTAGTTGTCGGTCCTCAATTATTGGTTTAAGTCTTTTTTCAAGGAGTTTTGACATAATTGGCAGCAATGAAATTGGCTGTATGATTTTTTATCGTTAGGTGGTTTATCAGGTTTTGCTATCATGATTACTTCTGCTATTTTCCATTGCCACGGAACATATTTTAACCAAAAGCTTGCATTGATTATGTGTAATTGCTTACGAAATCCTTTACATGGTAGAGCCTTGATTATTTGGCAAGTAATCAAGTCATACCCTGGGTTTTTTTTAACATTCATGTTTCTTTTTACTTCTTCTTTTAATTCTTTGAGAGTTACTGAACGTATATCAAAATCAGCTAGCTTTTGGATTGACATTATATTTTCATTGGCCGTTTGCCTTGGTAGTGGTTGGAAGGTATCCTCGAGATACTCCGCAAACATATCAGCCTTCTCTTTAGGGCCTCTTGGTCAAGTTCCATCCACCTTGTGGAGGCACTTGCATTTTGGGTCTTTTTAGTCCCTTCGTCGCCTTCCACAGTGCATAATCAGATTTTTTTTCATCGGTTAGGCTAACTAGATATCTGTTGATTGATGCATTTTTAACTTCTTTAAGAAGAGATTTGAGCCTGTTACCTAAATTGTTAAGAATTGTTTTGTTCTCCGGAGTTCTAGTTGTTTGCCAGGTTTTACGTGCCCGTCGTTTTTGTCTTACCAACTTTCTAACTTTCATTGGGTAGGATTAGTTAGGCTTCTTCTTATTTTGTATAATGAGGGCACTTGCCAAAGCAGCATAGTGAATTGCTACATTGAGTTGTTCTAATTCAGCTTCCAACTGGTGGGGATTTCTTATTGGTACCTGAAGATTGATTTTTCCTCCAATACTTCACGAAAATGATCCCAGTTTGTTTTTGAATTTGTTAATCTGGGTGCACTCTCTCTTCGAAGTACTATTTCACTGACTGTCATGATAACCGGGGAATGATCCGATACTAGAGAATTATAGTCTTCAATGTGAATGTAGTTCTGGGATATACCTCTTGTTACATAAAAGTGTATTAGGTCAGGTATCTTCGTACCGTCACTGGGCCAGTATGTTGGGGAACCACCAGTGTAAAATTCTCATTTTGATGTCTGCCGTGCTTGAAGCAATTCTTTACACTTTGACGTCGTAAGTCTAGATCTCCAATAGGTGTTTTTCGCATTATAGTCACCTCCAATAATAAAATCACGTCCAAGCGATTTAAATAGTTTATGATAGTCCTCCCTTTTCAAGTTATGCCGGGAAGGACAATATATTGCAGAGACAGTAAGCTGTAAGTCTGTGTTTATTTTAGATCCTTACAGTAGTGACTTGCATTGTTTCTTCTTCGATATTTGATTCTAAATGGTGTGTTATATTTTCTTTTATTAGTAATGCCGAACCATCTCTTGCTCTTTTCGCTGGATGGATGAAGTGATCTAAGTTATATAACCCCGTATTTTAACAAACGAAGATTTGTCGATTTTTTCTGAATTTAGAAATATTTCTATTTCTGGAATGTGTTGCATAATCCCATTCGCATTCCAGATTGCTATTTTGAAAGTTGTGTTCTTACTTAACATTTTTTGTTGGATTGCATTGAGCAAGTTGCATTTTCTTCAGTTGATCAAGTATCATGTTGTTCAGATTACTTTGGTCATCTTGCCGCTTGGTAATAGCTGCAATGCTGTTCATAATGTTTTCCATAATTTCGGAACCCTTCGAGTTTCGTGATTTTGCGATTGATTTCTTGTTTTATCTTTTAATTTTTGTAGTTGTTTAGTAACCTCACAGCCTCGATAATTCGCCGGATGTTGGTCCTTACAATTTGTACACTTGGCTGGCACATCTCTCCCTATTGAACATACCTGGGTAATATGATTACCTGAGCATTTTGCACATCCCGACCGCAATATCTTTGGGTGTGATTAAATGCCTAACATTTCTTGCATTGGGGGATGCGTGATATGATTCTCCTCATTTGTTCGATTTTCACCTTCATGTGAAGGATTCCTTTTATTCCATAAATGTTTTAAACATTCTCTTTGTTGTCAAATACCAGCATAAAAAGAACGAGTCCCCTTTTAATGATAACTTGGTTTTCTTCCTGGATTTCCGTTCTCTCTTTTTAAAACAATATTCACAGCACCTAGTATTTTAAGGCCTTTATTTTGTAAGTCTTCCATTATTTCTTTGCTTGAGTAAGTGTGATGCAAACCTCTTTTATAAGTATCTGAGGTGCTATCTCTAAGGTTCTATAAATATCTGAGTCCAGAGTATTAATTTTCCAAACGTTATTGTTTAGTGCTGTTACCTTATAGCCTTTGTCGGTAACCGATTTCCTCAGTGACTGAATTTCTGGGTAAACGTTACAACCACTTCCCCCTCCCCCCTTATTTTTCTTTCGGTTGCATTAAATTTGGTATTATTGGTAATATTCTTGGTAGATTTACTACCTTTTGGTTGGTTGGCTTTGGGTAGAACATCTTTTGAATCTGGACTAGATTGTCCCCTACCATTTAATTGCTCAGCCTCAGGTGACGACTCAGCTGTTCTTTTCTTATTCTTCCTGGACTGTTTTTCTTCTTTAGGATCCAGTAAATTGAATGCAATCGTCTCTCTTTGTAATTCATCTTCACCCGTGGAATAGATGAGTTTGTCTGGTTCACAGCTTCCTACATCGCAGTCTGCTTTTGAATCCCGATTTTTAGGTTTTATTTTCTCGCTTTAGATACTCAATTTCATCACTTACCTTGGCAAATAGTTGCTTCATGTGGTCTAGTCTCACCAAGAGATCTATTATCTCCTTTTCTAGGTCAATAGTTGTTTTACTAGATTCGACTATTTGCAAAGTAAAATTTCCAGTGGCATCACTTATTTCGTGTAATGTTTGTGCAGAACATCTAGGTATAGCGTTAGAAAAAGTATCGGCTTGGTCAGCTACCGAGTTGCTTCTCTTTTTATTTATCGGTGATCTTTGTAAATTTGATCTTCTCTGGAACGGATTTGATGTTCCTTGATAATGCAAGAGATAGCCCTCCCATGGATTTAAGTTCTAAGCGCACATAAAACTTTGTAATATTAATTTTAATATATAAATAGAAATAGGTTCATTGTCCATTTACAATTTTCATTTCAAAGGGATCTTCAAAATATTTATATAATTATGGGAAGATGGTTGGAAAAATTGGATAATATGTATTTTATATTTGTTTATTAAGAGACATTCTAAGAAGAAGCATTCTAAGTTATTCAATAAGTAAAAAATAGAAACAAAAAAGAAATTAAAAATTAACGCAACAAAGCTATTCTGTTCCTGGTAATACCGGTGGTCTTGCCTCCTTGGAAGCATAACTGATACCAAAATAAGGAAAATACGTAACAAATTCCCAATAGACACAGAAGTGCGGGACTTTGACAGGGCGAATTAAGCCTTACATTTAAAGACCACGCGCGATTTCGCAAAATATTTCTGTTTTGCGACATGCGGTCTTTAGATGAGGTTGCTTGTTTGTAACAACCTTTAGAAATAGATTCCTTCATAAAGCCTTTACAGTGATAAGTTTATATAAAGTGATACAGTTGAACATCGCTAATATCTACTAAGGAAATTCATCGCAAACCGACTCGAGAAAACCGGTCCAGATTTAACTTTTTTCATAATACCTAAGTAATTACTGAAAACTGTTCTACGATTTCCTTGAAAATGGTACAAATATAAAGAACAATTTTCTAACAAAATTTCAATTTTAAGAATTATTTAGTGATACTTAAAGTTAGGTTTTTTTAATTAAAACCTGTACACTTAATCAAACTCACTGATCGAATACTCGTCAAAAACATAGACAAAATAATTCCACGTTCTACAGAACAAAATTAAAACAAAATTTTAAATCAAATTTTTGTATTTCATATTATTCTTTTCAGAAATTATTTTAATCACCAGTGGCATTATTCTGGCTTTTCCTGGGGATTGGGAAAATATTTTCATAGCATTTTTGTTTAAATTACAATTTCTAGCCTACTGATGGAATTAGTTTGGTGTAAATATTTTCGAAACTAAGTTGATTGGGAAATTTTTAAGGGGACAAATAATTCCCAATATATGTTTGTTTCAAAAAATATTTACACCCAACTAGTCTCAACAGTAGGCCAGGAAAATACAATTTAGACAAAAATGCTATAAAATATTTTTCCCAATTCCCAGGGAAAGCCAGAACAGTGCCACAGGAATATTATACAATTTGCTTATGAAAGGATGTCGTTATAGCTTATGGTAAATTACACGAATCTCAGAGATTGGCCCTCATAGTGATTATATAGGTTTGCAGAGCCTTATACTGTGGAATTAAATTTACCTTATGCCATTTTTAAATGAGCCGTAGGACACTCGCATAGAATTTTTGAACATTTGCGCTTCATTCACAAACCAATCTCTGAGAATCGTGTAATTTGCCAACAAAATAACTTAGCTTTACAGTAAATTCATAATTTGCAAATAAACTGACGTTTGATTCCTCGTAAAGATAAATTACCTGGAATGAGAAGAAGTCGAATTTTGATAAAATCCACATTATGAATAACATTATCCAAGATTCCGGACCGAAATAGATTTAAGTGAACACGTAAGTGGAATATCCTACAAAAGGTTACATAATCTACCTTTATGTCTTAAACACATTTTGATTTTAATCAGATTAAAGTATTAACAGTTGCTTGGGAAGGGAAATTCTTACATAAGATAAAGGCAACTTTCGTTTACTTTTATATTAATGAAAGCAGTTTCAAAATTCCTGGAATACTTATTGATAGCTATTTTAGCTCATGCTCCAAATAATTTAAAATACAAAACGCCGAACTAACTGTATCCACAAGGTTCTAAAGATAAATAATTACGCTGAAATTTCGAAATACCCACTTAATATTCAAATTGTCTCTAAAATGCTATACAAATTGATTGTATTTCAATTCAATAACAAATATTTCCTAATAATTGTGTTACGCATAGTTTTCGTCATGTTGGTATACAAAATTATGCTAATTTGTATTCTGGCTATTCAAACTATAAAAAATAATAATTAAACTACAATCTTATCAACATTATTCTATGATGTCTCATTTCTCGTCTTTAATCTCAAATCTTAATTCTATAACATTACTGGTTTGTGTCGAGCAGCTCTAAACTTTTGTGATTCTATTTGACATTTGTATATTGTTATCTATGAGCAATGTGTGACTACGATCGCAAACCGATTAGATCAACAAGAAATGATCGTGAATATGCTCACAGGGAAACACAAACTACAACAACAACAACAAAACTATGATCAAAGATATCATCTACGACGATGTTAAAGAAAAAGATGACAATCAATGATATCTCACGTAAACAAAAGATTCCAATGCAACTAAGGATTCCATGAAATCGTTTCAAAAAAAAAAAAAATAATATTTCAAAAGAATGCATACGAATTTCATTCATAACAGCGCGCATGCCTAAGGAGTTTAAAATTATGTCTATATGTATTATGTTATATATTGTATACTACTTAAGACAGCTGTTTATACCCACAAATTACAAAAACAATATCATATTTTCGTTGTACATACGACGAACTACACTCAATTTGTTGGTGCTTTGTAAATCTCACTTAATGTTAAGTTTAATATGCATGAACTAAGCGCGCACATTAATCACACGGGTTACCTTGTTTTTATTTATGTGTTATTATTTCTTAAAGTTTATTTTTGTTTTTTAATGTTTGAGATCATTTTGCTGTTTAATCATCAAGCGTTTACGAAATCGAAATTCTGACGTAATTTTAAATATGCGTTCGTGAATAGAGCGAGAAAAAAACGTGTTACGATCTTACCGAAAGAAGTTTTGTGACCATATCGTTTTTTGTTTTGTTATTTTTTATTATTTTTGTTTAGAGTTTAGTGAACGGTTGCAAGCGCTAATAATACAACCTCTGTTCATCTCGCTTACACACTTGCGATCGCTGGTATTCCAAACCACACAATGGTAATGTCAATAATTCAGAAATATCCCTTAATCATTCGTTTACTTGCTTTCGCATTAATAGCATGATATACGGCGGCGTGTAAATTTTTTTTTATTTTTAGTTTTTCGTTATTTTTTCGAAAAAAGTTTTTGACAA
Organism: Nephrotoma guestfalica; assembly: GCA_963691935.1. Taxonomy (NCBI): domain Eukaryota; kingdom Metazoa; phylum Arthropoda; class Insecta; order Diptera; family Tipulidae; genus Nephrotoma; species Nephrotoma guestfalica. The sequence goes on along the minus strand of OY829913.1, from coordinate 223,584,835 downwards.
TTTTTTTTTTTTGTGATATGATAAACGTCGTGCATGACCTTTATTTTTTAAGGTTTTTGTTTTGTAATTTTTTGTTTTTATTTTGTGCGATTGTGTTGTGATATTAAATTTATTCTCAAAAAAAAAAATGAAAATAAAATAAAGTGTGAAGAAAACTTAAGAAAATGTTTAAGTTTTTTAAGTTAGAAAAATTAAATAAAATTAAACAGTTTTGTTGAAATAATTTGATCACGATCGGAGTAAATTCGAAAAAAATTAAATTACGATCACAATCTTCTTTTACGAGTGAAATGAAAGTTTTCCAGTTGTGATCTTTTTTTTTTTTATTTTATCTCGATGTGTATTGTTTTGGGTTTTGTTGATCAGTGTGATTGATCGTTTTTCATTTTATAGTGAAGTGTGTTTTAAAATATGATGTCTGATAGTCGTGTGAATTTTATCATATTTTCCTAGCAGTTTCTTAAATAATAATTTTTTTATGAAAAATGAAAATTTTTAGTGTTTTGTGTTATTTCCGATTTTATTAATAATTCGTGGCTGTGTGTATTTGTGCGGTGTTTATATTTATGTTTTTTATGTAAATAAAATTTTGTGGCAGGTTATAAATTAGTGCGTGTGTATAACATACATACGGTGTGATTACTACTCAGTGTTATATAAAGTTTCATTCGACAAAAAAAAAATGAATGTGAATGAATAATATTTTATTCAAGAAAATATGTAAAATTAACCGAGCGAGCGAACGCACAGGTTAACGTGTTGATTGTGTGTCACATTTTTTTGTGTTCTTACGTTTATTTCTGAATGACAACAAGTGGGAAATCTGATTTTTATATAATAAGAATGTAAGTGAAAGAAGGTATATTTATATACGATTTTAATTTAAGTCAAGTAGATCACCCACGATACAAAACCGAGCCGCGCCGATTTTGTTGTGTTGTTATGGTGTCATTGCTATATGATTAATATTTTAATGTACGCCAAGTTTGGTGATAGAGCTTGCCGGTATTAAAATAATATTGTTGTTTACATACAGAGTGTGTATTATTGTAATTTGCATAATGAAATTATTTCTTATATACATACATTTTATGAAAAAGGAAGTTTACATTTCCGGTGTCGAGATTTTTTTTTACAATATTATTATCGTCAAAAGTGACATGGAATCAAAAATGATATGGAAATATAGTAACTATGTATATAAAAACTGTCAACATTTACATTTGGTACAAAAATGATATTCTCGAAACAATATATTGTGTTAGCAGGTATCTAGGATAATGGGATAAGGATCTTTTAAGACGCATATTCTAAATTTTAAAGTTTAAGTATGTAAAAAAAACCTTTAGTTGTTCAAGTGTAGAGGATTTTACATTTACTGATTAGAATAAATCTCAAATGGGGGATATTAATACAGCTGGTCAATTTAAGATTATTGAGATGGCTGTTTAAGATTAGCTATTTGCTTGTTTAAGTATTTATATAACTAGCTCTCCAGTAATGAAAATTGGCTTATTTATATTTTATATTGTTCTAACAATCCTCTTCTGACTGGTGCAATTTCAAATTTAGGCAACCTCCAGGCATTTAGTAACTTAAAGTTAGCGCGTAATTTATGTGGTAGCAATTCTGTGGGTATTTTTCACTATACATTTAACGATAACCCAAATTGGGATTTTAATCGGGTTATACTGGTGGAGAATACCAGCCAGATAGGAAATATAATTTTCACCTTAAACATCAGATGATACTATGATAATTACAAACACGACTCCGGTTGGTGTTTAAGATTACATACCGATTCATTTTTCATGCCAATGTACAAGTAGGCATTGAACTATGGAATATGGAAACGGTAAACTGTAATTGTTTATATGATTCCTTAGTGAGCGAATCTTAATATTGACATAAAATCTTTTGTCCCAATTATGATCAATAATTTCTTAAAAAATAATCTAAAAGTGATTAAAATCGTTCACTAATTTTGTTACGCAATAAGTTGTGATGGGATGAATTTTAATATACAAATCTTGGTTGATAGTTTCCCTAGCGTGCCACATATCTTGGTGCCGGTCCTTGCTCTAAACCTGACACAAATGTAATAGTAAATAAGATAAAAATACTCGTAGTTGTTATTTTATTTGTGGCAGAATAATAGGGTCAGAATTCTCCCCTCCCCCTTCCAAAAGATTCAACAAATGTAAAGAAAGTGGAAATTATTCAAGAACTTTGGTTAAGTAAAACAAATAAATGTATGTGCAATAGGTAATTTATTCAGTCAAAATTCAAATCAAGCTAATTATTCATGAAAAGTAGGTTTCATGCATTTCTAAATTAAAATATAGAGTGTATATATAACAAATACGCGACTTTAGTTTACCATCATAAGTGGTGACCGATAATCGTTAGTCCGATTAAAGGATTAGGTATGCCAGCTGTACTGTAGTACTCCAATCGTTTGTCGCGCTTTTTAAAATTGTATTGTGAATTCCTGATATTCTCAATTTTGGCAGACTTTCTAAAAACCAAAACTCAAAAAATAGAAATTTAATAATCCCGTGTGAAACAGAGCCTATGATCTATTCGCAAAAGAGCTTCTTATTTTTGTTGCGAGCAGAGATCCAGAACTCATAAATTGACTATTTATGGTGTTTGGAAACTACTTTTGATCGAACACCTTAATTTGATAAAGTAGTCGAATTACGTACTGTTTACAAACAGAAGCTAATTGGTAAATGGAAACAGTCAATAATATTTTTGTTGAGAATATGTCGAAAAGCGACCCAAGTGAGAGTTAGGTAGTAGTTTTAGTAAACTGTGGCTCTTTCTTTTCGTTAATCTAGTACGTAAACAAATTTTGCAATTCTCATTTTCCGACCAAAATGTTTGCTCGGGCCTTTAATAGAATTTAGATGCATATAATTAAATTATAATTTAGGCAGTATTTAAGTTAAATGTTTACTGTTTATGACTATGGGCCTCCCCCAAGGCAGTAAAATCTCACCGACTCTCTTCAACCTGTACACGAGCTCGATACATAGGTATAACTCCTCGGGCAAAGTCATTGCAATTTGCAGATGACTTTGTCCTGATGGGCAAGGGGAGGACCATCAAGGAGGCATTGTGGCGGGCTCAAGAATGTGTCAATCAGGTAACCGAATGTTTGAGTGAATTGAATTTGAGGGTAAATTCGAGTAAATGTTGTAGTATGGCTCTTAGAGCGGATGGTTGATGTACGAATATATAATGAGAGAATTGAGTGTGTGAAATTGACTAGGTATTTGAGAATCTGGATTGACAGAAGAATGAATTTCAAAGTGCATATGGAAAAATTGGCCAATAATTGTAAGAGTAGATTGAACGTGATTAAAAGGGTGAGCAAACCGAGATGAGGAGCTCATCCGGGTGTGACTGATATGTTACGAAAGGCGCTAGTATCAACTAAATTTGCGTATGGAATGAGTATATATGGTGATCGGTCCAAGGTTGGGTTTGTCTGAATTAGGTGATTCGCCTCTTAATTATAAAAGGGAATGGTTCGCCGTGCGAGAGACTGTGCGAATGTTAACTAAGGACAATAAATTGATGAATGAAATGAAAGAGAGATTGCACAGAGGGACGGTTTACAAAAAGACAGCAAGATCACTGGTAATCTTAGAAAATATTAATATTCTCCAAGATTTGGCAAATCCGAAAGTCCCTCCGAGCAATCTAATAGTGCGGTTGAAGTTTGGTGACACAACAAAAGCAATGATGAATAAGTTATCGGTTAAGAGTGAATTTTGCAAGATGCGAATGAATTATGTTGCACATGTGGAAGTATATACAGATGCAAGTATAAATGATGATCGAGTAGGTGTCGGAATTTATATTCCTTCAAAGAGAAAATGGTAAGAGTGCATGACAGTATCTGTATAATGAATGCAGAATTGATAGGGATTATGGAAGGGATCAAGTTGGCAATGATAGAAGGGAGAAGAAGAATAGTGTTAATCTCTGACTCCCGGAGTGGGTTGGAATTAAATAGTAAAGGTGGATGAACTCATGACAATGTGTATGTGGAAATGCTGTATAAGTATCTTCAATCTTGTGGGAGGGAGGTCATCCTTCAATGGATACCTTCACACCTACAAATTGAGGGTAATGAAATAGCCGATATGCTTGCGAAACGGGGTTGTTTGATTGAGGATGTAAATGAATATGATTTCATGGATGCCAGAGACGTACTTCGCATGTTTCAGGTGAATCTGTGAAGAAAATAGGAGAGATATTTTGTTGAAAAATGTCAGGTGAAAGGTAAGAAGTACTTTGAGTTGGTTAGGTCTCCTTTGAGGCAACCGTTCTTAAAGGTGCTCAAAGGAGATACTAGAATGTTACGAACTATGGAACGAGCGAGATTGAATCATGGAAATTGGAAAGAATGTTTGAAGAAACGCAATTTGGTTGTGTGTGAATTATGTGAAAGCTGTTTGGTTGTGGAGGACATCGAACATTTGATTCTGGAATGTTCTGCATTTAACCAGAGCAGACAAATGTTCGATGTTCTATTGAGTGCAAGTAGTTTGATTGAATTATTGCGAATGGGAATGAACGTATATAAAAATGTGAATGAATTTATTAGAACAAATCAGATAGAAGTGTGAAAGGGGATCGATGTGTGCTATAAGTGTATGAAAAGAAATTAAAATTAAATTATTAGTATTATTGTAAAAATGTAAAAAATTAAAAATTGTAAATTTTGAAACTGGGCCATATGGCACCAAATTTTTGGAGCTAGTGCCAAATAATAAAAATAAAAATACTGTTTATCAATTTATGCTCAGAATTTTCCAAAATTATGTTCTAGTAGATTGAAAAATTATTCAGAATGATGAGAACGAATTATGTAATGCAAATATGGAAAATATGGAATAGAAAATTGCAAATCGAAAAATGGTCTCTTTTCTCACGAAATCTAAATTGTAACTAGACCTCTGACTATTTCCGTTACTAAAATCCTAATTATACCTCAAAACAATTTTTGGTAATCAGGTAATGCTTTGTGTTTTAAGATCCATGTGTAGATATAATTGCTTTTTCCAGACATTAGTCGTTTCTCTAATAACTAGGTTATCACGTATAATGGTAAATTGTAGACCTGACCAAGCCAGTAAACCCTTTGCTCTGTAAGGAACTCAGGAATTCGTATTCTACCGTGATTTCATGATTACCCATCTATTTCTGAACCAAGTATGAGATAGAAGAATCTCCGCTTAACTATTTCAAATCATATTTTGTCTTGCTCCGCCTATGGCCAAGAATCGCTCTTTTGACAACTATGTAATGAAATGTGTATGTAATTAACGTTTATGTAATCAAAAAATGTGAAATGTAGTACATAAAATTACCTAACAATTTGAGTTTATTGCATGACAGCTTATGAGAACCATTCCAACGACGCTTGACATTAATATTATTTCAACATCGGGAATCAATCTCGAAATTGTCTAATAATAAAGTTCTCACTTTATACTTACACTATAATAGTGTGCGACAAAAAAACCCAGATATCTTATGACCTTATGGCCTACATTACCTTTAGAAAGCGACGAACCTGAAATTACCTGATATATAATGGAAAAGCAATTTATTCAAAATGGTATCAAATACTGTTCACAGCATGATAGAAATGATTGAATATAGCATTGCCATCGAGCACTAAACTGTTCTGTAAGTTTGAGCGATCTAGCAAGCCAAGAAGTTAGAAAAAATTCGATGATGTGACCATACGTTGGATGTAAAGGGTGATTTTTTTGTGGTTAGGATTTTCATGCATTAGTATTTGACAGATCACGCGGGATTTCAGACAAGGTGTCAAAGAGAAAGATGCTCAGTATGCTTTGACATTTCATAATGAATAGACTTACTAACGAGCAACGCTTGCAAATAATTGAATTATATTACAAAAATCAGTGTTCGGTTCGAAAAGTGTTTCGCGATTTACGTCCGATTTATGGTCTACATAATCGACCAAGTGAGCAAACAATTAATGCGATTGTGACCAAGTTTCGCACTCAGTTTACTTTATTGGACATTAAACCAACCACACGAATGCGTACAGTGCGTACAGAAGAGAATATTGCGTCTGTTTCTGAGAGTGTTGCTGAAGACCGTGAAATGTCGATTCGTCGCCGTTCGCAGCAATTGGGTTTGTGTTATTCGACGACATGGAAGATTTTACGCAAAGATCTTGGTGTAAAACCGTATAAAATACAGCTCCTGCAAGAACTGAAGCCGAACGATCTGCCACAACGTCGAATTTTCAGTGAATGGGCCCTAGAAAAGTTGGTAGAAAATCCGCTTTTTTATCGACAAATTTTGTTCAGCGATGAGGCTCATTTCTGGTTGAATGGCTACGTAAATAAGCAAAATTGCCGCATTTGGAGTGAAGAGCAACCAGAAGCCGTTCAAGAACTGCCCATGCATCCCGAAAAATGCACTGTTTGGTGTGGTTTGTACGCTGGTGGAATCATTGGACCGTATTTTTTCAAAGATGCTGTTGGACGCAACGTTACGGTGAATGGCGATCGCTATCGTTCGATGCTAACAAACTTTTTGTTGCCAAAAATGGAAGAACTGAACTTAGTTGACATGTGGTTTCAACAAGATGGCGCTACATGCCACACAGCTCGCGATTCTATGGCCATTTTGAGGGAAAACTTCGGAGAACAATTCATCTCAAGAAATGGCCCGGTAAGTTGGGCACCAAGATCATGCGATTTGACGCCTTTAGACTATTTTTTGTGGGGCTACGTCAAGTCTAAAGTCTACAGAAATAAGCCAGCAACTATTCCAGTTTTGGAAGACAACATTTCCGAAGAAATTCGGGCTATTCCGGCCGAAATGCTCGAAAAAGTTGCCCAAAATTGGACTTTCCGAATGGACCACCTAAGACGCAGCCGCGGTCAACATTTAAATGAAATTATCTTCAAAAAGTAAATGTCATGGACCAATCTAACGTTTCAAATAAAGAACCGATGAGATTTTGCAAATTTTATGCGTTTTTTTTTAAAAAAAAGTTCTCAAGCTCTTAAAAAATCACCCGTTATATTCTAAAACTGATCTCACAATTGAAACCTATATTGAAGATAGAGTTATCGGATCGCGAAAATTTTAACAATTTCGTTGGATGGAGCTTAGCATACTGTAAGCCTTTGGGACAATAGTATTAATATGCCTGTTGAAAGTCGCATCGGTTGAAAAACTACTACAAGATCAAATGTGAATACTTTGTCAATAACTTCGATTTAAAAACGATATTGGGGCAACATAGGGCAGCGGATACCATGAAAGGTCAGGGACGGGATCATTAAATACGACCGGAAAATTTAAACGGATGCAAACATATTTTCAAATATACTTTATTAAAAGTATTAATATTTGCCATTGTGGATGTGGACTGTGCATAAATGCAATTTTTATAACATTTTAAGAGCAATAACTAATCTGGTCGAAGATTTTCGAAATTTAATTTCTACCGGTAGTACATTTCCGTTAAAAAATGCTCGATTAAGAAATAGTTGTGGAGTAAAATTTTGTCGGTTACCTTTATTTGTGTTTTCATACGAAATATCTAAGACAACTTTGACCATTTTTGTGTTTGACCATTGAAATATTTTGAAACAATTGGACATCCAAGGAAATCGGAATAAATAAACTTCCAGCGCAATACTTACTAAGAATCGGAAGAAAGCGACGACCGGTAGTCTAAGAACTTCCTGTTCCGTGAACATAATAAAGTTAAAGCCTTCACACACTTCAGAGTATTGCGGTACAGTCGATGGGATCGGAGCTGGTTCATATACGGAAGCGAAAAATCTCATAAACAATTCACAAATATACGAAGGATGACTAGCGACCGAACTATTTCCTGGTATTAATAAAATTCGAGACATTTTTTAGAACAATATGTCAACTCGTCCTCGATTCGCACTATTTAATTACTATAAACAACCAATTTACGCTTTTGAGCTCTTTCCGAGCTATATCAAAATCTAGGTAGTAATCTATGCCGTGTAGTTTGAAGAATCTATGGGCCTTGTTGCTACTTTTCTCCAGATTCATTCCTTAATATACCAAGGCTCCCGAAAGCCATCTTTCTTTTTAATCAACGGAACGTGACTTTCGATACCATTTGTGAGTATGTCGTTAAACATTAAACCTATTTCGTTTAAATTCCGGCCGCGTTGAATAAAGTTCCAATTTATATTTCTGAGAAATTCGTTCAAACATGCATAGTCAGTGTTCTGACTATGAGAAGAATGCTGGAGTAGCCGGCGAAATCCACACACGAACAAACCTCGGAATACAAAACATCTTACAGCGGATAATCAGTACCCCGCAGCCTCTACAGTTGGTGCAAAATTATATGTGAACGACATAGGCAGATGACAAGTACTGGTGTTATTTAAGGTGAAATAACTTGGATACTTCACCTTGTTGGCGCTGACGACTTTTTTTATTGTTAAATGTTCTCACATACACATTATTGAGCCAATTTTCCGTGGAAATACCCTTCCCTTTAAGATCTGCATCGACTCGAAGTTTAAGGCAGAGTTTCCGCGCATATCAGTTTGGTTACATAAGCGTTCGATATGTTAAGGGTGTCATTCACAAAATCGACGATGTCAGTTTCGTTGACGGATGGATCGAATTGTGGCAAATGAAACCAAAACTTTTGTTTTAGCATCTTGATAGTGTCTGGCAAGGTACAAAATTTGATCCCACATATCGAAGAGTCAAATGAACGACGGAAGGTAGCAGGTCCAGGTAAAGTTATTGAACCAGTATCTGTAAGAATAGACGAAGATGTCAATTACGAATTTGGACATGTATTTGATCACCAAACTACTGCAGACAGATGCTAAACTCGCACTACATGAATTCGCCAATGTTTCGGCTGTCTGGTTGATAATCACACTAGCCACAGGCAGAGTGTCGGATAATGCTGTTATATTTGTATTCAATTTCTCCAGTGATGATGTACTCGTATTCTATCACTATGAACCCATAAAAACTGCATAAGAATAATTTCAATTCGTTTGCAATTTCCATGTTTCAATGGATAGCCTGAAATAACTCGAAAAAAGCGTCTGTACACCAAATTTCTAAATTCACACACACTGACGTCATGAATTTATTGCGATACGAATACTGTCATTATATGTGAATCACCTTAATTGGTTTTGCTCATAATCAGTTAACATCGATTTATATAGTGAGTGACGCACCTGATTAGTTGTTATATACAGAATATTCCTTAGAGTATATGCAATTTATCGTAAACATGAATGAATGACTAAAGACTTATTTATTACAAAAATACAGCAGACAACTATTAATTCTGTACTGACATTGACTTATTCCGTTTAGTGCTGTATGTAGATAAAAAGTACAAAAAATGAATAATAATTCGAAGGTTTCGAAATTTTGCTGAAACGGATCTAATTTCCGGTAGTGCAACTTGTAACAATTAAGTAAAAAAAAAAAATCAGTCGGCAAATCATTGCCCTAAATTGATGATTTATCTCTAGATAATTTTTCTCCGCGTCACATTCCATTAGAAATTTAGAATGATTAGGCCAATTAAAAGTTTTTTACAATCAATCTTCATCACCACCAAAGTTTTGATTTTATAGATTTTTTATAGAAAAAAAAGAAAAATTAAATTTGAAAATATGAAATTGATCATTGTAAACTAAAATAATTGTTTTCTTCATCTTTTTTATATTTCCAGGAAATTCAATTGACAACAACAACATTGTAATAGAGAATTCGAATAATTCCAATGAAGTTATTATTTGTGATAAATTACCATCATCGAATTATACTAATAAAAATAATATGATTTTAGTGAAATATGGTGATAGTGAAAATAATAGTAATAAAAATAATAATAGTGTCGCAAATTTGGATATAACCATGGATAATATGGAGGATCCCTACGTGGAATTAGAAATGTATCTGGAGAAAGTGAAGGTGAGTCAAAGAGTACTTAATGTTAATCTTTTTTTAATCTTATTTATACCTATGAGTTTTAAACTTGATACTTAAACTTTATGCTTGTTATTGTAAGAGTAAAGTATTAAAATATTCTTTTTATTGATTTTCATCGCGGATATTTTAAATATTATACGAGTACGGTTTTACCTTACTCGTAGCAGTATCATACATAAAAAGAACTATTTTTATTGCTTATTTGTATTATTCCCTCCTTCTTGTTCTTCAAAAAAAAAACGTCACATATAAATTTTATCTGTCGTGACCATAACTCACTCGGTCGGATACATATTATGTAAAAAAACGTAATATGAAGAAGATTTTTACGTTTTCAAATTTTCTTAGGGGAAACCTGAGAATATTTTTTTCTTGTTTATCAACCTCAAATTGGTCTTAATTTTTATCGGTTTAGTTGTAAACAAACATGTGTGCTACCAAACTAATTTGTATTTTTTGGGTCAAGGGACTAATTTGAATAACTAGTTGGAAGTAAATTTGAAGTTATTACCGAAAACGGAAATGTGAGCGTTAAACAAAAATAATGTAGATAATATCTCGTCTTCAGTAGATTCAATAAAAATATATACTAGTCTAGAGGAAGACGCTAACCTTTATAAATGTATCGCTAATTTATGTTCGTATCTCTACTAACTTGACTATAATTTCAAATATTTGAACTGTAAAAAAAAATTTTTTAAAAATATACGTATTCGTTACCCGATAGGTTAGTTGGGATAAACAGAAGCTTCAGGAGTTTATCTGAACGCGAAAGTAATATCTAAGTGAATTAAAACGTAAATATACAGTAAAAAATCATGCAGTCTGAGTTTAGTGGCACAAGCTTACACGAAACTGGATCAAGTTAACTTGTTGTTACCAGTGTTGCGCGACTACTCGTTTTTTGGAATTTTCGAAGTAATGGCGTCGATAATTGCGTAGACAATTGCTTTTGGCTTGAATACTTAAGTTCAAGTTAAATTGTCGATGAATTCAGAATAAACTAAATTAGGTTCCACTACATTACATGTTAAACCTGAGTTTCATGTATGCCTCAAGCCCAATCGAATTACGATTTTTAATACAAACTAACAAAATTTTAAAGAAAAGTATTGACCAAATTCTGCCGCGTGCTTTAAATGACTAAACTAACTAATGTCTTGTACCTTAGTCGACTAAATTCACAAAACCAAATTAAGAACAGAAGTTCGTAAAATATAACTGCAAATGTGGCTGCAATAATATTTTCAATCTGTGCTTTTTATTAATTTATAAGTAAAGAAATATTTAATATCATTCGAATTAATCATATTAAATCATGCCCCGACATACACAAACTGTACAATTAAAATAACCAAGTATTGATTGCTAGAACAATAATCAAAAATTGCGTTCAGTGAGGGCCACCTATAATTATTTGACGTTTTGAAAACATTTGTGATTTCAAATCGGCTGTAATAATTAAAAACAATTTAAACACATAATTAAAAACAAAAAAAAAACAAATTTAATTTGAACGTCGCTAAATTTAGATAAAATTATAAAACAACGAGAGAATCATAAAAACCACTAAAAGTAACAAATCATACAATACAAATTGAAGCCGCTTGATGTCAATGGCAGGTGGAGACCGTGTCAATGTATAATGAAATGGCAAGTCGCATTACAAATCTTTTGTGGCTTGCCATTACGATTCATCAATGAACTATCATATACTAATTATCACAGAAATATCACGCATCAATATTAGTCCCGCTCTCTGATAAAATTCCAAATAAATTATATTGCATACTATAATGGTTGACCACTACAGTTAAGAATTAACATTTTTCGTGTTGCAGAACCAGTAAGATTAAATACCGAATATATTGGGAGATGGCAGTACCATCTGTTGTGCACTGTTTTTATATAAAACTTATTGTTTTTCGGTGATTCAGGTTTCGCTAGTATATGAAGTTGATCATTGAGTCACCTAACTATAATTATCTAGTGCTAATAATGCTCGACTTCGGGTTTATTGATTAATTTTTATATTCTCAGTGTACTGATGTCATTTGTACTTAAATCTGGATAACCATTATCGGCCATTCCCAGGGATCATGATTCAAGACTGGCTAGTACACGAGATTGACCATTGAGTCACCTATCCAAAACAACCTAGTGCTAATAATGCTCAACTTCGGATTTATTGCTACGAATTTTTCTATTCTCGGTGTACTGATGTCATTTTTACTCAAATTTGGATGGCCATTATCGGCCATTCTCAGAGATCGTCTGGCTAGTATATGAAGTTGGTTATTGAGTCACCAAACCTAACTATAATTATCTAGTGCTAATAATGCACGACTTCGGGTTTATGGCTTCGAATTTTCATATTATCGGTGTACTGATGTAATTTTTACGCAAATTTGGATGGCCATTGTCGGTCAATCCGGCCGATAGTATATGAAGTTGCCTAAATAAACCATTTGGTGCGGGTTTCTTGATACAAAGTTTTATATTATGCGTGTTCTTATGTCATTCAGTTTAACTCAAGTTTGAATTTAAACCTTTTACTTGTCATTTTTAAGTTTTAATCTATTTTAATAAAAGTCTCAATAATTTCTACACAATACGTGGTTGAGTTTGTTTTTCAATTTTTGTTTTAGAAAATGCTATATAGGGCAAAAAGTAGTAAGACATTTTCATTTAAATTTCGCGCGGAAAACCATTCGTCGAAATATTTTTTTTTCTATATTGGTATGACTGTCAGTGACATCTGTGTTAAATGTCACATCAAAATAATCATTAGTGTTTAGTATACGCTTGTCTTTCTGCAGTACAAAAAGTGCATTCGGCGATTTTTACAATGAGTGAAATTATTCAACAAAGAAGTTCCATTAAATTTTGTGCGCGGAATTAATTTTGTGGTGCCGAAACATTCAGAATGTTGCAAAAGGCCCTCGGTGATAATTGTATGTCTCGAGCAAGTGTTTTTGATTGGTACAAATTGTTCAAAGAGGGTCGAGAACGTGTTGACGACAAACCACGTCTAGGACGGCCATCAACATCAACTGATGATCAACACGTTAATAAAATCAAAGAATTGGTGCTCGAGAATCGACGATTAACAGTCAGAGACCTTACTGGCATCGTTGAAATAACGGGAGGAAAAGTGAAAGCACGATTGGTTCCAAAATCACTCAATTTTTTGGAAAAACAGCGTCGCGTTGACGTCTGTGAAGCACTGCTTTCCGACTACCAGAATGTCATGAAACGTATTATAACTGGCGATGAGTCTCGGATCTATGCTTACGAGTCGGAAACAGACGATTAATTGGCCGAATATCGTGCCAACGGTGAGCCGAAGCCGAAAAAACCACGTCAAAGCAAGTCAAAAATCAAGGTGATGTTGACAGTTTTCTTCGATCATCGAGGTGTGGTGCACTCCGAATTCCTTCCGACCGGCCAACCTGTCAACAAGGAATACTATTCGAGTGTTATGCGTTGTTGAGGTTTGAGTCATTTTCTAAAAAAAACTCATACTTATACGATTGTATTAAAATTTCCAATACGATTCACTCTTTTCCTATTTGAATTTGATGTAAAAGTGTGATACTCATGTTACGGTTGATTCACACCCACTGCACGGTTTTATTCGGGTAATACTCAGTAGAAATGTGTGGTTCTTTTGCTCCAAAATAATTGAAACCATAGCCACATCTACGTGCAATGTTACGATATAATTTTAAATTTAAAAACAAGCAGCTTGTTGAGAAACATCACCACCGAAATACTTAGAGAATTTATTTGAAACATATTATCGACATCAATGGAAAAGAATTACGTTTCGTTGTTCTTACTTATCCACAAATTTTATTCTTAACATAATAACTAATTGCTTACAAAGTTTCGTTAATAAAAATGTCTGTGACGTTGGACTATTAAAGTTACAAGGTACAGAGGTACTTAACAGAGAACCAATTATCTAATGCGAACAACGTTTATTTTGATACCTAGATTTTTTTTATCTTAAAGGTTGAAAATTCAACTTAACGTATACTGACGCTAGTACACATAAAAAAATGTTATATTCCGTAAATCACTTACCCGAAACTCCTCTTGAAGGAAAGATGCCTCGTTTAAAATATCCGTTTGTAGAATTTTTCACCACCGATTGACCGATTATTAACAAGTGGGCTGGCTGATTATTTTGTAACTATAATGGCGGCTTAATCACTGTAACTTAATTGTAGAAAAATTTTTTATATACTACTCAACTTTTTTTTATATTCAAGAAATTAAAAAAAAACGGAATTTGCAGAATTAACTACTTGATAATACTATCTCACTATACCGATTGATGCATAACGTAGAGAAAAAAAATGAAGAATAAGAAGTAAATAGCTGAATTTTAATTAAGCTTCCATGGCCTTCGCGAATGTGCACTTCCCGCCACAATAAAGATAACTGTCGCTTACTAAAGACAATTTTATTGGCTGTATAAGACCAATAGAAAAAATAAGGAAATAATTTAAATCCTGTCCGATATTTACCATTCACATATAATTTCTGTAGGCAAATTATCCCAATTCTTTCGAATTTAACTGCTAATGCAGCGATATGGATAACACTAGGTATAAATGCACTATTTTTCGCCAGATACCTCAAAGTAGGTATACAGAATTTATTTATTCAGATTTTGTTTTATTTGACTCAACGTCATACATACTGGATATAATAAATCGAACACGGAAATTTAACTTTTTGGTTGGTTTTAATATAAGGTTTTATAGGCCACGGCCCTTAACTTCTAGATACTTTATATCAACCAACGAACACTTTACAGGGATCTGTTCCCCCAAATTTATTTATTTTATTTTTTTTTTTAAATGAATTTTGTTTCGCTTCGAGTTTGCAAGTGAAGCTTTGCTCTTCACAAATATTTAACTTTGGGTCAACTATAGCTAAATGAATTAAGAGCCTATTCCATGGAAAAAATTTACTGTCAGTAAAAATAAAAGCGAGAAAAAAATATAGATTTACTGGTTGTTTACGAAACAAAAAATTTTGTCAGTAAAATTTTACTGAGAAAATAATTATCATGGTGTTAGTGTGCTGCCATAACGTGCTATAAAAAATGTAAACTGAAGTATTTTGTATGGCAGCATTGTTAACACATCTACAAAAAATGTATGTAAAGATAAGAAATTTTTCTCACACTCATACAAAATAAATCGTTCGCCATTTTTATAGTCAAATCTCAGTTTGTTTTTTATTTGGAGTTTAGCTTTGCTAACGTTCAGGTATTTAGTGGTTTTATATGGTGTTAAAATATATAAAAAATATCTAAATACTGGTCATTGCCAATCTTAAAATAGAGTTCAAGGATATTCTCACCACAGTTTCTTTTGAAATCAGGCGCTCAACTATCGCCAGTAACTAGTCAAATTCGTTCACAGTCATACAAGTATAATTATAAAATAATTTTGGATCTTGCCGCAACTCTTTAAAAATACAATTGTATCGCCCGGTTCGATCCCGCTCTTAATAATAAAGGCGTACCCAACATTTTAGTTTCTTTTTTGGCATATTTTGGCCATTATTCAGATCCATAATGTTTGATGGTTTGGTTATATTAATAAAAATTATAAATGATTTACGAATTACAACTTTTATGAAAATTTTAGGTTATGGAAAAATGTAATTGTGAAAATTAAACCATACAATTTTGCTATAAAAATGAAATAAAAGATATTTCTTTTCTTTGTTACTCTAAAAGAATTTTAAGATTTTTTTTGTTTTCGTTTTTTCAGTAAAAAAATACTGTCAGTAAATATATAAAATAATAGCTTGCATACACCAACTACCAAATGCTTGCAATTGGTCGTACACAGGTACGAGTATATAAGGTATATGTAATACACCAAGACTGGTAGGTTATTATACCAATCGCTATGTAAAGATAATGATGAGCAGCCGTGCCCTTGTGTGTGTACGATTATCAAAACCATTTGCCGCACAACAGTGATGGTAATTATACGTAAACACACTTTCAATTACACAGACGGATAGACCATCAATTGTATTACAACCTACTACGCTCGTTTGTATTTTAAGTATTCGCATCTTACCATATTAAATCATCCGATTATTAACGCATTGCCTGTCGATGCTTAACGTATATCGACATCATTTGTTACACTCATACATATTTAACATCTATGAAAAGTCTTGGATTACCCGCAGCTACACTACAAGTAAAAATCTAGGGACGCAGTATAAAATAAATTTGCGTGTCTAAAATAAAGATTCAATCAATTCAAAGTGGTAACTCTTTAACAGCCGAATTTTTAAACAAAGCCAGTAATGTTGCTTGCTCGAGGCTACAACAAAAATATTTTTTCCTAAGAGTTTCTGGTCTGCTAGAGGCAATGTAGTGCTAAATAAAAACACTAACGCTCCTTTAAAAATCTAGAAAGAAGTGTTAACGGAAAATTTAACTCTGGAAGGTCTCTATATTATCTTATTCAAACGTCACCTTGTTCGAAAAAGATACTACTAAAAACACTTACTGCTCAGGCATTACTTCCTTTTTCGTTACTTTTGACCTGAATGTCTTTTCAACGTTGACTTTAAAATGTTGTCGTTTAATGCACGTTGTTGTAAAAAGAGGCTCGCTAGATGATCATTTTGCTGATTTTTGAGAAGTGTGTCACCAGTGCTTAAGTGCATAGGGGATAATAGTGAGGCCTGTTGCTTTTATGCACAGCATTTACTGACTGTAAAGAATGTATTATTTTGTATTAATACAAATTTCCCAAGCTTTGGTTGTCCTCTTCAACCACAAAGAATCGTATAGGAATTCTATATCGAATCGAAGTATGACTTTAGAACATTTTATTTTATATCATAATCTTTCATTCGAATTATTATTGTCATTTAATAAATTAAAACGAAACCAAAATGAATTTATATCTATAAAAGTAATAAAATAAAAAATTAAAAATAATAAATCAAAACATATATATTATTTTACTTCTTCTTTATAAAACAATATAAAATTCTTTTATTTTTTAAAACATAAAATCCAATAAAATAAAAATGTTTAAAATCAACAAATCAACTTGTTCGTTTCTCATAGCCCAAAGTGAATTCCATTAAAATTGAAAATGAAAATCTATACAAAAAAAAATCTTACTTAATTTATGTATATTAAGAAAAATAAATATATAATACATAATACAGTGGATTGGGTAACTGGTAAGGTGTGCTAACGCTCACATTGCCACGGTCGAACATGTATCGGATAAATTCCCGAAAAGCACTTGTTTAGGCAGCTGTATAATAAAAAATAAATAAATATACTGAAATTGATAAATAAAATCATGGGGACACCGGTTTTCCGAATTATTGGAAAAATATACATACAACATATTTTCATAAACATAAATTCTTGCATGATTCTTTTGTCTAGTATTTTTTTTATGGACTTGAGCTTCTTTTTCGAAGTTTCTCATCTACTCACTAAATACAACAAAAAAAGTCTACTTTATAAACAAACAAGATGACCTTCATGCACTTTGATCGCGATTTGCGATGTATAGATCTCTTTATAGTTTTCTTCTTCATTAAATGTTTCTTTTATGTAAATAATATATGTTTTGTACATATAAACATACATGTGTAGCGTGCATTTATTATAAATAGGAGATCTTCGGGAATATAATAATAGTAATAATAATCACAATAATTTGTTTAATTACATTTGATTGATTATTTTGATTAGTGCCTCACTACTCGTCATATATGGGATAATATATATGGACTCAAGTAAGTAAATAAACATACGTTTGCAAATAGCTTTATACACAAGTAATTAGTTGTAATTATTTTTTATACTGACGATAACCTTTCAATGGAATGATGATGTATGATTGACTGGTTTGATCGAGCGAGGTTTATTGCATTTTACTTGTTTTGCATCTGTTCATATCGCATATATATAGTAAAGGGATTGATCGCATTCTTTTTATTTTTGCAACGCAAGGCAAAAGTACACGCAAAAATATTTTGAAGTGTATTAAGAAATGTTTGCAATTCCGTTAAACTTTCACTCGATAGTGCTTTAAATGGGTAATTGCACTAATTAATTCCTTGAAACCTTACTTTGATAATATAATAATATACCTTTTGTATGGGTAACCTTTCATTATGTGACTTTGTTCAAGAAAATTATTGAAAGCATTGCAACATTTTGCTAATGACTATATAATTTCGCCAATTAAGACAATAAATAAATTTATTAAAATCTACCTATTAAATTATTGATAGGTTTGTGTTTTATGAGTAAAGCACATACTCGTGTAAAAACACAATCAAATTTGGCTCGGTCATTTATATAATGGCAACAATATTGGAAAGTCGAATAATTGTTTTAATTCAAAGCAATTTCCAGGTGTTCAAAATAAATGTGATTATTTTCAATCCTGCAATATTGTACAAACGGTTAAGTTTGCAGAAATAGAGAACAGTAAATGTGTTTAGTGTACTAGCTACAGGAAGGCGAGGGACCTATACGAGTAGTTTTAAACATTACTATATGCAATTATGCCCCTTTCTTGATTCGAACCAGCCGTTTAACCAGCCGTTTGGTCGTAGATTACCACTTAATCACCCAAGAATTGTATCAACCTGAGAGACGATTCGGTATCCTGATCCTACGAGGTTCTTTAATTCTACAGGTTAAGAATATTTTGTATTCAACGTACCCCAGTTCGATTTTTTCTTCTATATTTACCATTTGCAAATTTTCTAATTCCCGTTAAGTTGTTGATCATTCGTGGTCTGTGAAAAGCAATTAGTTTGTTAGTAAGCATAAGTAACTTTCTTGTTTGGTTTTCTTTTCTCACCATGAAGATGAAGAAGACTTCAGAAATTTCGTTTGTTTAATACATCATTTTAATCACCTTAAAGATGAGGACGACTGGATGGCAAACGTCGTAGCACGAACAAAATAAACTGTTTCTGGATACTCTTAATCCTCTCAGAATAGCAGTGGTAAGAGGGTGACCAAACAGGAGATGCATACTCCGAACAAAGCATAGGTATAATGATGTCAAAGTTAACGGGTCACGAAATTCTTTGCAGTTTCGTTTCATTAAACGCCAAGCATAATGTACGACTTTGAAATAATGGCATTAACATGTCTGGTAAATGTAGCATTCAAAGATCACACCAAGATCCGAAATGAACTCAACCCGATCAATAGTTTCGTTGTACAGTTGATATTGATAAAAAAACAGGTGAGCGGATACGGAAGAAAGAAATAGTTTTGCATTTACTCACGTTTAGAGCCAGTAAGTTGTTAATTGAGCAGCTGCAAAAGTGGTTTAAGCCGTCTTGTAACATTTCGCAGTCTAATCTTCATGTCATCTGCGAAGAGGAGGCAGTTGGCAAACTTAAAACATTTTACAACGTCGTTAATAAATAATAAAAATAACAGTGGGCCGATACGGCTACCTTGAGGCACGCCGGATGGCGCCCGAAATAATGGGAGAGAAAATTCAGAATCCTAACAGATTGCCAACGATCTGACAGAAAAGTGCGCAACCAGTCGATGGGAATGAAATCCCAGTCGAGACTCTCCAACTTGCAAATAAGAATGGAGTGATCAGTCACATCGAAAGCTTTTGCGAAGTTTGTGTAGACAACGTCAAGCTGCTGCTTGGAGCTTAGACTGTCAAATAGATGACCACAAAATGAGGACAAGTTAGACCCGGTAGACCAACCGGGATAAAATCCATGCTGAAAAGGAAAAATACGTCTCTTGGTACGGAACTGCAATACTCAGTGAACCATGGACTCAAAACAGTTTGGGTAAGACAGAGAGAATGGGAATCCCACGATAATTACTTACCTCACTTCTATTACCCGCTTTGAAAATTGGATGAATGCACGATATTTTCCAGGGATCTGGAAAAAAAACCACGACGAAGGCTTTCGTTAAACAAGAAGGTAACTGCAGGGGCCAGACTTACGGCACAACGTTTGAATAGGATCGACGAAAGACCGTCATAACCCGCTCCCTTGCTAACGTCGAGAAGGAGCAATTGAGCTGTTTAAAAAAGAATGTAAATTCTTTCCTCACAATTGGTGTCCTAGGCATGCACAGCACGCTCCTTGAGGAAGCGTAATCCAATATCAAAAGCAAACTTGAAAAACGAATCGCATTTCAGAACTAAGTAGGCCCAGGTTTCGCCCGCATCCGCACATCATAGGTAATACAAGGATAGGACTAGTTAATCACAGACACAAATAGGGCGCCACGCAGCAGTCACTATCCAACTATTTTGTTTGTAAATCCGATTAGTTAACTATCCACACATACACACGCCGTCAATGGATAAGACACGTTAATTTACCAATTTGTCAGCTGCGACCAGGAATAAGACACCAGAGCTCCAGTCGCAAATTACCGGAATAACTAATAAACTGCATCCAGGAGCCACCTCATACCAACATCCACCCCTACACCAACCAACCCGAGAGATAACATATACACACATATTATATGACTTTCAAATTCCCAGTCTATCGTTAAATATTAAATTATAATTCAGCACTGCTATATATTTAGTCGCCCCACCAACTACCAATCATTAAAAACACTCGGACCCACAACACAACATTCATGACTTTTTAATAACAGACACAAACCTCTGAATTCAACTAGAAAGAATATCTAAAGCAATATTCCATTACAAAAGGCCTCTGAAATGAGTTCACCTAATTAATAAAAAACCTCTCGATTAAAAATTTTGCCACCACGATCCTCCCCAATACAATCATGAGTAATAAAAATAAAAGTTTGGTTTATAATAAATATAAACCCAACTTTCAATCAATCGCCTTCCACTGTTCACATTAAAGCGACTTAAAACGATAAAAATCTGGCAAACAAACAATTAAAAGTAAGTCACTAAATTAAAAAATCATCACACTCCGGGACCGTACCCCTTGCAAATACAAAAAAGGTGTAGCGAGCAAAGTCCTGCCTTCCCTGGTCCTAGGTCACAACCAATTACCCATTCATATGGTCAATTGTATTTCAGAGAAGAAAACACAACAAAATTTCTAAATAATCAGAAAAGAGACGCCCATACCACAACAAAGGAAAAGTCGCGTACAAAAAATCAATCAACAAACCTGGCTCAAACAATCCAAACCCGAGACGCAAATTCTGTAAAAATAAATAAACATTTCCATTTACTCACAATTCTGGATAATGCATATCTCCGCCCAACATAAAGTAGATCGACACTCCTCTTATAGTAATCGCACTTGAGTTATGCAAGTAATAGCGTTATTCCATTCAAAATCACAAGATTTTGTTCAAAATTAAAAAGAGACGAAAATAAACCATTTCCATTTGCGAGAATGGTATTTCCGACTTTTTTTTTTGCTTTTGTTGAGTTGCTATAATTTTTCCTTGAAAAATATCAAGCTGAGTATTTTTTATGGCAGCAAATATAAAAATCAAAAATAGAAATCCCCCACTCTCTCTTTAATTTATTTTTTGTAAATTTTTATGGTGTACAGACATACGACGACCTGACTTTAGAAGTTCAATTTTTTATGATACCGTGATTTTAAAGAAGAAATTAATAAATAGACTCGTGTGCTGGTAAATTGTACTGTAACTGATAAAATTTCAAAATCATCAAATGATGGCTTCCACCGGTGCAGCGGAAGCGATTTACAAAAATAGGCTGCTAATGATTTAATCTCGGCCAAGGATACTTTAACACGCCATAAAATGTTGGATATCAATTAAGGATATTTACCCGAAATATTATGACGGAGATTACGAACTATTTTATAGCATGTCTTTGGTCGGCTGATTAATGAATTCAATCTAAGAAAAAAATAATGGAAAATTTAATTAGTAGGAATAGGCAGGAACTAGGAAGTAATTTAATTTTATACCTCAAATATCTAATTAAAATCTAATCTAATTAAATTTCAGGAAAATTCCAGATGCATGTGAAATAATAATATTTTTTCTTAGGTTGCCGTTTTAAAGAAGCATTTGTTGAAGACCAATACCATCGTTATCCATTAACCTATTAAGCCTTTATCCTTCATCTAGTAGATTAGAATTGTGTTGTCTTTGTGTTACTAACTATCGGCTATACCTAGGTGTCTGTAACCGGGCCGATTCTGTCCCACTTAACTAACCTATCCAATCCTTCGGTTTTGTTATGTGTAAAAAAGGGTGTACGGTGGACCCGGCGTCATCCGGGAACTCAAGCCTAAGAACTTGGTCGTACATTCAAAATCAATCAATCAATCAATCAATCAAATATCTTTAGTCTTACAGTCCTTATGAATTCCCAATCAGACTGTACTCTCGATAAAATCATATTACAAAATGTTTCCATCAAATAAAATACATAAGTCATCGGCTGCAAATTTAAGTTGTAAAATCATTGAACTTGTCTACAAAAATTTCATTATTGATTTGGTTCGGTAACTCTTCATAGTTTAAATAGAGAAAATTGGCAGGAAAACCGACCGTCAAGCAATAGCATGAAATACATAATGTGCGCTTATCTAAAGTTGAGCATGGTAAATCGACTAAACATTGCCTTGTACCAAGCCGTCGCGAATTGTACATACAGTGGCAAGTTCGTAATATAAACGAGTTATATTCAATTTGAATTCGATATACGAGTTCCACATCATTCGTCTTATTCGGTTGGTGTCTGAAAATAAACAAAATTAATATTTTATTTGAATGCCAAACCAAAATGAATTAGAGACACTTACGTGAATAATTCGCGGGTATCGGCTACGTATAAAACAACATGACGAACTAATCGCCCTAAACGTTTTGCAAATTGATAGTATCTTTGTGTGTCGTAGGTCATTTTAACTAAACTCATTGAAAATGCAAATAACTTTAATAAGTAACTTATGGTGAAAAGTTTTTCTTCGATATAATAGACAGAATCAATAATGGTTAAAACGTCATCTTTCACATGGTCAATAACATTTTCCAGCTTTAGCTGTTTCAAAAATTCATTACGCTGTTTAATTGGTAAGAGAATTTCTTTTAATATTGTTATGCAATGATCTACGCGATTGCTCGAAAAAGGTGTTCTAACGTCTGCAAATAAATCTGAAACTTGATTCGTAGATGCCATCCAGGTAGGTGTTTCGCTCGGAGATCTAAGTATATGAAACAGCGAAAAATATATGATCTAATTAATTTCTCAAGCCAATTCTTTAAATTTTTCCAAAATGTATTGTTCGGTATAGGGCCTCTTAAAAATAGAAAGTACTGAAATCGAGCAACACAATTCAAAGGCGTATTCAACAAACACATTGAAATAGAAATTTAATCAGGATTATAACTCTGGGAACTTACGAGTATTTATGACTTGCATTAAACCATGCACCACAACTACAGGAGGTCGATCCAGTGGCGATATGATATTTTACTTTCCACAATGACTTTTCATTCAGCTTAATGTTATTGCGCAAAGTTTCCAAATCAGCTAATAAATTCATAATCATTACTCGACTTTTTGAATATTTCTTAAGAAATTCAAATAAAACATGATTTGACGTTGTATAGGGTGTTTTTTTAAGAGGTTGCCGATTTTTTTTTTGAATAAAACACATATAAAATTATGAAATGACCAAAATTTTTTTTTATTTGGTAGATAATTTTTTGGCATTTAACATTTAAACACAATTTCTGGCATATGGCTACCACGACTATTTTTCACAAATGTCATTCTGGAGGTCCAATTTTCCAGCACTTTTTCAAGCATTTGAGGGCGTATGTCAGCAATGACACGTTGAATATTGGTTTCCAAAGCGTCAATCGATTGAGGTTTATCCACATAAACCAATGACTTCACGTATCCCCACAAAAAGTAATCGAGTGGCGTCAAATCGCACGAACGCGGAGGCCAATTCACCGGACCATTTCTCGAAATAATGTTGTCGTTGAAAGTTTCTTTCAATAAGTCGATTGTTTCACGTGCTGTATGGCAAGTGGCACCATCTTGTTGAAACCACATTTCATTCATATCCATATCTTCAAGATTTGACAACAAAAACTCATTTAACATGGTTCTGTATCGATTTCCATTCACGGTAACGCGTCGTCCTTCCTCATTTTTAAAGAAATATGGACCGATGATCCCACCAGCCCATAGACCGCACCAAACAGTACATTTATCAGGATGCATTGGTAATTCTAGAACGGCGTGTGGATTATCTTTGCTCCAAATGCGACAATTTTGTTTGTTGACGTATCCATTTAACCAAAAATGCGCCTCATCACTGAAGAGAATTTTACGGTAAAAAAATGGATCTTCGTTCAATTGATTTAACGACCAATCACTGAATTCACGGCGCAAACGATGGTCGTGTGGCTTTAATTCTTGCACCAATTGAATTTTGTATGGCACCAAACCCAAATCTTTACGTAAAATTTTCCATAAAGTCGATGGACAAAGTCCAATTTGCTGAGCACGACGACGAATCGATAAATTGTCGTTTTCTTCGACACTGGCCTCAACGACAGCAATATTTTCTTCTGTACGAACTCTTCTCATTCTTGTCGGTGGCTTGGCATCCAAAAGAGTGAATGTAGACCGAAATTTGGTAATTACGTTCTTTATGGTGGTCTCTGACGGACGATTATGTGCACCATAAAATTCACGAAGTGCTCTATAAACATTTTTAATTGAACACTGATTTTGAAAATAAATTTCCACGATTTGAAAACGTTGTTCTGGAGTTAACCTATTCATAATGATTTGCCAAACAATACTGAGTAGAAATGCCACTTTGAGCTGTCAAAACAACTGTCATAAAATAAAACGACATCTATCGGAAAAACAAACCTCCTAAAAAAACACCCGTTATATGGCGTGTTCAGTTCTGTATCAATAAATTGTTCTTCGAAGGCTGTGGCCAGCTGGATTTCAGGATTGTTATTAATTTGATTTAATTCTAGATCGTTGAAAGGATTTATGTTTAATTTAACATGATCAGCCAAATTATTGTACGTCTGTTCGGTTGCATGCGATATTCAATTGCTTCCATTGATTTTAAATCGAGAAACATAACCTTGGGTGTCAAAACAGCATGCGACGATGTTGTACCTTCTAATATGGGAGCAGTGGGCTTAAAATGCATTTCATTTACTTTTGGCATATTAGTGGGAGCGAAAGTTACATCTGGAACAGGTACATTTGTCACAGAATTAATGCAACGCGGACTTTCAACCTCCCCACTTTTAGTAACCGGTTCAACTACTTCATCAGCATCCATTGGGATAGGACATGGGTTGCGGTAGCACATTCCAGCTTTCTATTGAAACTGCAAACGACGAAGTCGGCTGAAAAATTGACGCTGCTTAAAGATTCGACAATCGAATCGATTTCTTGCTGGGGCTTAATTTTTTCCTTCTTCTGTAAATAAATCGTTGTTGATTTTACTTTATTGAATAAACACAAAGAACATTCTTATCACCAAATGGCACAGTGGTTAAAGCTTTGGCGTTTAGTTCGGGAGGTACAGGATTCGAATCCCGATAAGGACAGGATGCAAAAGAAAATTTTCACCAACAGATTACGATTTGTGATTAAAAGGAACACCACCACGACCCATTTTCCATATCCAATACTATAGGCTGGCATGGAGCTATGCAATGCGCAGATGGTAACTTAAACTAGGACTGGTTAGCCGTACGTCTTCGATTTGGCAGTAATTGCGTAAGGTAACACGGGAAAAGAGCGCGAAAGAGTTGGGAATGATTCGGACCTAGAACAGATTGCATTCGTGGTTGTTTTTTATCGCCATACGCTGACGCTCTTATTCTGTCAGCTAGAGAGAGAGAGATTACGCTATTCGCCGAAAGTGGCAGCACTATCACAAAAGAGAACTTATTTTGTTATATAATTATCAGCGGACATTTTTTATTCATTTTGTATCTCATTTTTCACTAATAAAACATCCCAGCGGAATAAATTATTAAAAGTGATCCTTAAAATGACAAATTGGTTGATCTCCGAAGTAAAAGGACTCGGTAAATGAAATCTGGAAATTTAACAATATTCCGTCTCCGACATTTCTAAAAGAATTACGATGAAATTTGGATAGTAGTATTGATCAGGGAATTTAAAGTAAGTTTTGGACAAAATTCTAGAATCTGTTCATGCTGGACACTTGGCCATTTCATAACCAACCCTTTGGTATTTATTTATTATATTAAAAATTGTATTTATTTATTATCAGTTTTTGGCCAATATATCAAAAACTTCCACTAGTAACCCATACTTTCGCTTGTTTTTCTAATAGCTTAGGTTATACTGAAAATACATGGAAAATTTGGGGAAAATTTATGGATTTCTTTGGTCTCAGTATGAGCTAGGCTATTAGAAAAGAACCGAAAGTATTGGTTACTAGTGGAAGTTTCTGATATGTACGAGGGCGGAGTGAGAAGTCTGGTAAAAATGAAACAAGAAATAATATTTTCGGCCAAAAAAAAATTATTTCTCAACGTAGTCGCCTTTTAGCTCGATACACTTAGTCCAACGTTTTTCTAATTTTTCGATCCCTTCCGAATAATACGATTTATCCAACCCTTTCAAAATAGGCGTTTTTTGCATCGATGATCTCCTCATTAGAATCGAATCTCTTTCTCCCAAGCCATTTCTTCAAATGCGGAAACAGGAAATAGTCGCAGGGGGCTAAGTCTGGAGAATATGGCGAATGTGGAAGCAATTCGAAGTGTAATTCATGGATTTTGGCCATGGTAATTACACACGTAATGTCTTGATGGAAGAGAATTTTTTTCTTCGCCAATTGCGGTCGTTTTTTTACAAAGCGTCGTTGAAAGAGCCCAATAAGTTGCAGTAATATTCGCCGTTAAATATTCTCCCCTTTTGAAGGAAATCGATGTGAATTATGCTGTGTGCATCCCAAAAAACTTTGGTCTCCGGTGTATAGTGATGGATCCATATTTCATACACGGTTATGAAACGACGCAAAAACTCCTTTTTATTTTGCTTGAACATCGCCAAACCTATGTATGTGAAGTTAGCCCAGAAAGTCATCCCAGAAAAAATAATTTTTTGCATCAGGCAACACTAAAGTTGTATGTTTTTTATACAAGCCCAGGATTTCACTAAAATTATTTAAATTGACTCTAATTCAGCCCAAGAAAAATTAAAACCTCGTAATAAAATATATTGCATGGAAAGAAAAAAATATGTTCAGAACCCAGACATATTTAATCGAAAAAAATCCCCGTCAAATGTATTGGCCCATTCAATTATGAGCCTGTAGCGCCAATCACAACGGTAGGATTATCTTGAAATTTTCAAGGTTAGTAACGGACATGATTAGTAGTACTCACCTACTAGATTTGGTTTCCGGAACTTGCGGTTTCTGGGAACCATGATCTAAAACAATTCATTCTTTGGGCCAAACACGTGTGCGCCTGTAGTGCCAATCATAACGTTACGATTTTCTTGAAATTCGTATGGTACGTATGCAGTATAATGACAAGTTGTTACTATTATGTTTGGTTTCCGGAACTCTTTGCTTCCAAGAGTTATTGAAGCAAATCCTCGTTAAATGTATTATATACTTATAATCATGTCCGTTACTGACCTTGACAATTTCAAGATAATCCTACCGTTGTGGTTGGCGCTAAAAGCTCATAATTGAATGGGCCAATACATTTGACGGGGATTTGTTTCAATAACTCCTGGAAGCAAAGAGTTCCGGAAACCAAACCTAATAGTAACAACTTGTCATTATACTCATCATTATTAAACCTGTTTTTAACCGCTTGTCTTTATGTCTTTTACAAACCATACAAATTGCAAGCCAATACTACCGTTGTGACTAGCACTAATAACTGACATGTATATTTAGTTTAATGTAATTAAATTTGAAAAATTCTCGTTTAACTATGGCTGGGTTCTGAACATAATTTTTTCTTTCCATGCAAAATATTTTATTACGAGGTTTTAATTTTTCTTGGGTTGAATTAGAGTCAATTTAAATAATTTTAGTGAAATCCTGGGCTTGTATAAACATACAATTTTAGTGTTGCCTGATGCAAAAAATTATTTTTTCTGGGATGACTTTCTGGGCTAACTTCACATACATGCCAAACCTGCCTCTTTAAGTTGTTACACGTATGCGTTTTTAGTCGATTGTAAGCAAACGTGGCACCCAACGTGCGGGTAGCTTTTTCATATTCAAATGTTCGTGTAACACAAACGCACACGTTCATCTGAGATGCCTACTATCTCAGCTATCTCACTGAGATAGTAATACCGTGTCAAGAATTTTGTCAACCATTTTTAGTGTGGTGACTTCATTTGGGCATCCTGAACGTTCGCCATCAGTTGTGCTTGTACGACCACAACGGAAATCAGTAAACCACTTGTGAATCATTTTAATCGATGGCGAAGAGTCCCCATAATATTTATCAAGCTTTGTTTTGGTTTGCGTAATGTTTTTTCCACGCAAAAAATAATGTTCAATTAACACACGAAATTCATTTTTTTCCATGTTTGCAAAAAACAATGGGTTGTCTGTTTTCAATGGCTGTCAAAACTGAACTAAATGACAGATCTGTCTGAAAATTTTAATTTCGTCTAGTGACAGATGGTATTGACACGTGCCATCTGGGATTTGTGATTGTGGCGCCCTCTGTTGCACTTTTTCCAGACTTCTCACTACGCCCTCGGATTTCATTTACCGAGTTTCTGTAATTTGAAGATCAACCAATTTGTCATTTTAAGGATTACTTTTAATATTTTATTGGGAATAAATATTAAATGGGGTTTTGGGATGTTTTATTTAGTGAAAAAAGAGAAACAAAAGAAATTTCCTTTTGTGATAGCGCTGCCACTTGCGGCGAGCAGCGTAATCTCTTATTTTCCGCTATCTTATACAGCATCTGATTTACCCAGGGCTAATTAGTAAAGCTAGTATGTGCCGCTTAACGCAACACAGACCCGTTACATTATAATTTACTTCCCTTTCTATATTAGCGAGTTGATGCTTTGATAAAATTTAAAATTGTTGCATCCCATGTCAAACATTTGTAGTATGCACAAGGAAACGTCTTAATCTCAACCACAAATAATTCACTGTGTGAGGTAAACAAGTTAAATTCTGTTCAATATTCTCTTTGAAAATTGGAAATGTTACGAAACCGTTTTTTATAGTCTGTTTGCATGAAATGTTGAAATGCTTTTGTAAATAATAGTAGTAATAATAATATTCAATAATATTTTCTTGTTAACAACTAAACAACATCAACAAAAAATTCTATGAAAATGATGAAACTTTTCATGAAAACATAAAACTTAGAATATATATTGTACGATTATTTCCTATTGTACATAAGAAATACACAATATCTTTTTTATTTTAAATTGATATTTCATGATAAAATTATTCAAAGCGTACAGTAAACACAAATCTTAGATGTCAATTTATAAAAGGTACTTAAAAAACGTGCCTGAATAAACACCTCTATATTTCACCACCTTTCTATATTATGTTTGTAGTTAGTTTTTCCTCGCCAAAACAATTATTGCATAATCATGTACAACAGAAACATAATGCTGTGTGCCTATACACAAGAAAAATCTGATTACGATAAAAACTATAAACAAAAAGAAAATTAAAAATTATCTTTATATATTCCAAGATATTGTAAATTCATATAGGTACAGAAAATATCACTTCCATAAAAAAAAATTCTCGCTTATAGGATAAAATACATATATTACCGAGCGAGGTACAACCATATAATATTATGACCTATGGGGCCATAATTTATGTCGGGTTATAAATTTATTCCAATATCGCTATTATTATTATTATTATTATTACTTGTATTTTAAATAACTTTATGTAAATACACATAACTAAAGAGTATTACAATAATAATATCACTTAAACATACAGATTGCATTAATAATATTAGCAAGAAAAATATTACACGGCAACAGCATCTTATTTTATGCAGTAGAAAATTTATTTTCCGATTAGATAAAATATGAAATTTTGTGTTAGTTCTCACATCTCGATACGACGATAAATTATGCGCTCGTATATTCATCATATTATGTTGTATCAATTACTAAATTACATCATCATCTTGTTGGACGAGAATTTACAGCTGTACGGCACTTAGATATTATTGCTAAAAATCAAGGCTAGTTGAATATTTCGTGGGAACCAAAAATTCTTGTATTTAGATTTAAGGTTTGATTTAGGATTTTGGTTAATTTATTATTAATTTAAAATATTCAATAACGGGGTTTGCATGATTAATATCAGTCGCGCCAGGTAATACGGAAGATTCCTTTCTCTCTATTGAAAAGAATTATTAAATTTGATTTATGTGAAATTTTTGGAACATTATACGTGTTGGTACATATTTTAAATTTTTTCTAAGTAAAATGCAAATTATTTTTTCCAGCTAAAGTTGTTTTTATCTTTGATCCATATATCTAGGAACTTTTCTTATCCTTGGCATGCATATTATGCATATTATTGTATGCATATTATGTCGTGTAGTTTTTGGATATCTTCCTAACTCCACCATTTTCTCTAATATTAGTGACCATAATTTTATCTTTACGTCATCCTGTCTTCAAGGAAAATTCTTCCGACGAAAATAGCAAAATAAATTATTAACTTTCATAAGTTGATTCATGTTTTGTCGATTTTCTCGAAGGGCCGCATTTTGATATTAATAGCTGTATTTTGTTGAGAATTAATTATTTCGAATTATTTTGGAATTATTTAATTCTCAACAAAACAGCAAAATTTTTTTTTTCTGTTGGGAGTATAATCAAAGTGTTTATCTTAATTATAACACAAAATATAATATATAAATTTTAAGAAAATATCGACCACAATACCAATAAAAATGTCGCTTGTCAGAAATGTCATTAAATTTACAACACCAACTTAAAAACAATAAAAAACAAAAAAATGTTTTCTGGTGGCAAATACGATAAGTAACTTTTGGAATTAGAATTAGATAATTCCAAAAAAAATTTGGAATTAGTTTATTCTGCTGGGAATTATCAAATGCAATTGTTGTTGTAAATTCTCAACAAAATACAGCTATTAATGATTCAGAAACAACTTTTAAACTGATTGATAAATTTACAGTGAGTAAAGTGTTGTTGCTAAATTACAGAACAATTCTTGTCCCTGGATGGCACACAATTTCTGGAAATTCATTGGGAAACGCAACAGAATATTAAAGAAACACAAATTAGACTCCAATAGCATGGTAGTTCGTGAACAATTATGTAATTTAAATAAAAAGATATCATCTGAGAAATATTATGCAAAAAAAACAGTTTTATGAAATTATGTTTAGTAATGTGAACCAAAAACACATATGGAAAAATATCAACCAGTTTTTAAATAAAAATACTTATCACTCCGATATTCAAACTATTCGTCACGTGAATATTTAAGTGTCCTATACGCCATTTGAAAAAGTTTTAGGAAATTGAATTTTTAATTTTGAATGAAAATGTGTTTATATGCCAAGTAACATTTGACGATGTTGTCAATTTTTATCGATAGTCTAAATGGTTCTTTTGTTCAAAACATCTTAATTCATGCCTTCCTAACCGTTAGAACTATAAATTAATTTAACCGAAAAGTGACAAAATTGGATATGGGACACTTGCCATATATTTGTAACATCTACATTTTTTTAATTTTGCTATCATTTGGGTTTGGTTGGTTGGTTTTTTTATAACGGGTTATCCAATTCGAGGTTGATAAAGTAGAAATCTGTATACCGACATCTGTCAAAGATAAACGTCAAGTACGCTGTCATTTATTTAGTTGACATTCTGCCATTTAAGAATATGGAGCATTTAACAATCGACCAACGCGTTAAAATTATTAAATCTTATTATAAAAATAGTGATTCTGCCGTATCCACATTTCGCGCTTTACGAGCAGATTATGGTCGTCATAATCGTCCTACAAAGCAAACCATATTGAATACAGTGAATAAATTTGAACAAACTGGATCTGTTACTGATATTGTAAGGTCTGTGCATCATCGAAACATTCGCAATGCTGAAAATATCGCTTCTGTAGCTGAAAGTGTGGAAGAAGATCCAAATTTGTCAATTCCTCGTCGAGCTCAACATTTAGGCCTATCTTATGGCTCATTATGGCGCATTTTGCATCTGGATTTGCATCTTCATCCGTATAAAGTCCATTTGACACAAGAGCTAAAGCCTGCTGACCATGGGCAACGAAGAACATACGCAAATCGGGTGTTGGAAAAACAGGCCGTCGATGCTGATTTTTCGAACAAAGTTTTCTTCAGTGATGAAGCTCATTTTTCGCTTGGTGGATACGTTAATAAGCAAAACTGTAGAATTTGGGGCTCAGAAAATCCACAATTGATTGTAGAGAAGCCATTACACCCGGAAAAAGTCACTGTTTGGTGCGCATTGTGGTCTGGTGGTGTGATTGGGCCGTATTTTTTTGAGAACAACCATGGACGAACCGTTACCGTCAATTCTGAGCGCTATGGCCGCATGTTAACCGATTATTTTTTTACGAAAATCGAAGATTATGATCTTGACGATATGTGGTTCCAGCAGGATGGAGCAACCAGTCACGTAACACGAGCAAATCGAGATCTTTTGCAAGAGAAATTTCCTGGACGTTTGATTTCGCGATTGGCTGATGTCAATTGGCCTCCAAGATCCTGTGATTTAACGCCTTTGGATTTCTTTTTGTGGGGCTACGCGAAAGATCGTGTTTACGCAAACAATCCTCAAACTCTTGACGAATTGAAAACTAATATTCGTAAGGTAATGGCCGAGATACCGCCCGAAATGTGCCGAAAAGTCATTGAAAATTACCGCAAAAGAATCAAGGCCTGTAAGAAGTCCCGTGGAGGACATTTGAATGATATCTTGTTTAACTAAAAATGGCAAGGATCAATCTGTAAAATGAAATAAAAATTACAATACATTCCGAATATTTTGTGTGTTTTTTTTAAGTTTACTTTATCAAGCTTGAATTAGATAACCTTGTACTTTAGCTACATTTAATTAATTAAACATATTTTCAATATGATTCTTATTATCTAACTAAAAAATAAAATACTTCATTATAAAAACGTAAGATATATTTAATATTTCGGAACATTAATTTATTGAGGGGTTAAAATCAGTCTCCTAAGAATCAGTAAACACGGTGGTGTTCTGTGGTAAGATGTGAACTTGGTTAGATGTGAACTTTTTACCCTTCGAGTTCCCTGGACCATCAGTGGTATCGATTGGTATTGTTCACTTTCGTTATATATTTTTTTATATTTTACCACCAAAGTGTCGATCTTTTCATAAAACATAAAATCCGACGATTTCATCTGCAACAATTTTAGTTTAACATTATCGTAACTCATTGCCACAAGATGTCGATCTATATGTTTCAAATGACGCTCGATTACGCTATGCACTGCGTCCACCTCTTGCACTCGTGAGTGTCCAAGAACGGAAAATCGTTGAGTGATGCTGCTTACTACATTTTCCTCACAAAACTTCAGTAATGCCAAGGATGTAATTCTATTTCGGTTTTGTGGAACACAAGAATCCGACCACAATATTATTTTTGTTACGTTAGCATTATCTCTCAATACCGACTTTAGAATTTGAACCAATGCACTGGCAATGTTGTTACCCGTTCGGCCACTTTGGCTCTCGTACCATATTGCACAATATGTAATGCCATTGTTACGACAATAACGAGTGAGGTTATATAAATTTAGTTTTCTTTTGTAGAAACAATTAGAAGCATTTCCTTTTGGTAACGTAAAAACGTTTTGTAAATCGTAAGATACGAGCGCTACAGATGCATCTTGCTTCGCGATTTCTTTGTCTGCTTTCTTGCGTTCCTTTACACCTTTATTTAATGCTTTGTGGCATTGATCGGTCGGTTTGTGTGGTGGTTGTATTTGAAACGCTTGCATATTTACAGCAATTATCGCAAACATCTTTTTTGGGGATAAAAAACGACAGATTGTATTCATTGTTGAAATTTTTTTTGTACGTATGATATTTAGGTTCATTAAGCCCTGTTGCATCTTTGTTCATCTTAAATATTTTATTAATTGCTTGTAAATAATGCGAATCCACACACGGGAAGGATTCTATGTGCTTTCGTACGTTCTAAAGTAGATCCTCGTATTTGGTTTTGGTACTCCAGTATCCGGGTCGATATTATTTTAAAAAAAAATAATAAACACTTCCTTGTGATACAGACAATGTCGCCAAAAAAAGATCGACATACGCGAAGCTTCTGCTTACCTTGTTGAAAATGGTAATGAAACGTGTTTAGCTTTCTGGATATTTCCATTTTTGTTCGTTTTCTTTTTGGCTGGGCTCGTATCACATAATGGGCATAGAACATTTTCTGTTCCGAATCTTCCAATACCCTAAAATCACTATGTATTTGCCTACGATGACTTTCCGATAAAAGTGATGTGCAAGAATTGAGACATGAATTATCACATTTAGAAGGGTTTACTGTTTTGGCAGGAATTATTTTACCACTTGAATTGATATATTCCTTTCCCGTTTGCCGTTTTCGCGATAAAATTATGTTTTTACATTTTTCCTTATTCAGTTTTCGTTTCCGAGATGGTGTGTCTAGATCTTGGACTTTTCTTGGCTGAAGTAATGTCCTCTGATTATCAACGTTACATACTACTTCGTACATTTTTGGTTCCGACGAATTAATATCACATTCATCAAGTATAAAATTGGGATCGAGTATCGAATCATCACCATACATACTTAATCCCGAGCAATCACTACTACTATCGCCATTGTCAGTTGAGTCGAGCACATTAGCAAGTATACTAAAAATATTTAAAATTTTGTTATATTACTTCCCTAAAGCAAAAACGTTTGTAATTTTTTTACCGTTCTACACTAGAATCCATAGAACGAACTGGCGACGATAATTCTTGAGAATCTGCTTCTTCGCTATAAAGTTAGTTTATTTAAAAAAAAAATAGTTTAAAGGTGAATAAAATAAGCAACAATTTTTTTACCTCAAATGTTTACTGGTACTCATTTTTGAACGATTTGATTGTTAACTCGTCGTGTTATTCGTAACAAAAGGTTTATTCCTTTATATTTCCATACGAGTATATAATTTTACCGTTTTTTTAAGTCTATGTGCTTCCCCAAATTATATAAATACCAAACTTAAAAAAAAGTAATAGAATGATGTTTACTCGTCGAGCAGTGATTGTAAACTGAAAAATTGAACCTACCAACCAAATGGCATAGTGGTTAAAGCTTTGGCGTTTGGATCGAGAGGTACCGGGTTCGAATCCCGATAGGGGCAGGATGCAAAGGGAATTTTCATCAACAAATTACGATTTGGGATTAGAAGGAACACATCTATGACCCCCTGTCGGAGCGCCGGGCTCACGGGCCGACCCATCTTCCATGCCAGTATAGGCTGGCATGGAGCTATGCAATGTGCAGATGGTAATAAAAAATCGGACCTATATTCGTACGTCCTCGAATTGGCCAATACAGGCGTAAAGGTAAGCGTAAATAAGCGAACCGCGAAAGAGTAGGGAGAGCTTCGGCCCCAGAACAAATCAGGGAAAATAAAAAAATAAAATAAAAAAAAAAAAAAAAATTGAACCTCGTGCAAAAATAAAATTCAAGTAAATTTACCAAATTAATATTTTAACAATTTGTGTCCTATATCCATATTTTTGTAGGATATGCGACACTTAAGAATAATACTCACAGAAATGTTTCCTCTTTGGTAATTTTGTTCTATATCAGAAATAAGTAGATATAGGACACTTAAAAATAAAATACAAATTATCGGGAAATATCATATTAAAATGTCCTATTTCATGAACATTTTATTTATATGACAATTAAGCATTACACAAATGTTTTAAAATCTCATTTTTATGGGTTTTAGGACTCGAAAAGAATTAGAGATAGGACAATTTTGATTAAAGATTCTGAAAGAGCGTAGTCGAATTAGTAGGAATGCATTCACAACTCATTTTCAAAAAAATGGTTTATAGGACACTTAAGTATTCACGTGGCGTATTGTTGATTACTTTGTACGTATAGGCAATTCACTGGGAGAAGCAATTGGAAGTGATATTATGGGATATTAATAAATTTAACACATTGCGTTCTAACCGTAAACCAATATTTCTATCGCCCACTACTCCTGCGGAGATCTGTAATATTATTTGTCTTCTGGATAGTGGTAAAGGTGGTGGACCAGATAATATTCGTAATCATGTTCTGCAGCGTAATGTATCCTTCTTCTTATTCTTGTATTCCTTTATTTATTTATTTATTTTATTTAAAGAAATCTGTTCTGTGATTTACAAGTATGATTTCAGGATTTAATTTAAAACAAAAATTTAAAAAAATCAAATAAAAAAAATTAAAACACAAAAATAAAAATCTTGATTTAACAATTAAAAATTTAAAACATAATTCTTAAGTATATTTTTGAAGTTGTTCTTTGATAAATTAAAGTCAAATAGGTCGTCGACGATGTTGAACGATTTAGACGACCTATTAGTGGGGTTATTTTTTCCATAGTTTGTTTAATGGTGTTCTAGTGCTAAAAACTCATGGTTTCGAAATGCTCTACATGGCACATGAATTGATATGTTTTCCAAAATGTATGCTGAATCAATGTGACTAAGCAAAACGTTACCAATGAAAGCCGCGCCTAAAAGAAGTCGTCTATTTTCAAGCGTGCATATTTTGTAATCCGTGCATCTTGTTGAGTACGGAGGTAACCGAACCACATTTTCATGGAATGGTAAATTGTGGTCGTAATTCCAGTCACTTTTCTTTAACAAGAAAATCAGAAACATCTTTTGAATGCTTTCAATTCTTTTAATGTGTACAGCATAGTATGGATTCCAGACCTGTACAGCGTATTCCAGTTGAGATCGAACGTAAGCGAAATAGAGTGAACATATGGTTTGAATATCTTTAAATTCGTTTGTCCACCGTTTAACAAATCCAAACATGGCATTAGCTCTCGCAATACAATTTTCTATATGCCTATTGAAACTGGAATTTTCGACAAATGTAACACCTAGATCTATGATCTCATTAACTCTTTGCAATACTTCGTTGTTGACTTTGTAGGAAGTAATTGCGGATTTCTCTTACAATGGAAAGACATGATTTTGCATTTCTTAATATTTAAGTAAAGCGAGTTTCGATCACACCACTCACTTAATCTATCGATGTCCTCTTGAAGTTTCTTCGTATCTAGCATTCCATTAACAGTTCGAAAAATTTTCACGTCATCAGCAAATATGAGCACGTTTGAGTATTTGGTTATCTCGGTTATTTGATCTATGAAAACAATAAATATCCACGGCCCGATGTGAGATTTTTGGGGAACACCAGACGTAACTTTAATAACGTTTGATTTCTCATTTCCCATTATTACAAATTGTCACCGGTTTGATAGATAAGACTTGAACCAATTTATGTAATCGAGTGACAACCCAAATGCGAATAAACTCCGG
The DNA here is from genome assembly GCA_963691935.1 of Nephrotoma guestfalica. Lineage (NCBI taxonomy): Eukaryota > Metazoa > Arthropoda > Insecta > Diptera > Tipulidae > Nephrotoma > Nephrotoma guestfalica. Next base: position 223,547,160 of record OY829913.1, on the reverse strand, counting down.
AGTGCGTTTTGATGGCAAATGGAATCAAATGCTTTACTGAAATCTGCCGCTGTGGATCCGCCAGGCATAAACCCATGCTGATTTATTAATATATGACGTGCAATTGTGGATTTAAAGTTGTTGCATAAAACTAATCCAAACAATTTTGGAATTGATGATGTAGTTGATATTTCTCTGTAGCATGTAACGTCGTCTCGTTTGTCCGATTTAAAAATTGGTGTAATTTTTAAAATTTTATATTTTTCGGGAAACACCCCGGTGCTTAAGGAGTGGTTGAATAGGTAACATAATGGAATTGCTAAAATTTCAACGTACTCCTTCAGAATAGAAGAGTGTATATTGTTAAGACTACAACCGTCTCCAAATCTCTTTAGACCCGATAAAATGTTATTCTCATATATAACAGGAGGAGTTATTGCTGGGTTGTTTGCACAACCCACTAGTAACGATTGGTTTATAGACTGATTGGAAAAACTTCGCGAACATGTCAGCTATATCTTTGGAGTTTGAGGAGCTGGTGTTGTTATAGGTCATATTTGCAGGGTATCCGTCAATTTCGCATTTATTCCTAAAGTATTTCCAAAATTGTTTTGGATTTACTTTGATTTTTCCTTGAATTTGATCGAGATACGACCTGTATTTTGATTTGAAGTAAATTTCAAACTCGTTACTACGAGTATGTTGTAGAAATATTGTTTTGTCGGCTTCTAACCCGCTTTTCAACATTTTGGCATACGCTTTCGACTTTCGATTTTCCAAGTTAACTAGTCTATCATCGAACCACTGAGGATGAGCATTTTGTGGTTTTCAGCACATAGGTACATAAAATTCGAAACCTTGCTGCATAATGTCATTAAATTTATCAACATTTTCTTTTATATGTAACTTTGTAGCCCCGCACGGTTAGTTTTTTTGAAATGATACAATATCTAACGACTTCTGATTGATATCGTTAATTACAAAAGGTAACACGGATTCTGAAATTTTGAAAGTGTCAATGTCGTTGCTGAAGGCAAGATCCAGTAATTTATCACGATTATTAGAAATTGTGTTTATCCGATTCAAATTATAACCAAGCATGGCGTCCACAAATAAAGATTCGGCATCTGTTGCTATATTGTTTGGAAAAATAGAATTTAGTTCCGGGTCCAGATTCCATATTATATTTGGAAGGTTAAAATCACCAAGCACACGAACTAAATCTGACGAGTTTGCTGTATTAATAACTTCATCAATCGCATCGATGCAAGTTGCGTAATGATCACTATTTGATTGAGGTGGTATGCTGCGTAGATGAATAGATTGGTTTGGTTAATTTTGGTTTTTACACCAATTTGTTCAACTCTTGATGGGGCTAAAGTTACTGGAGCGATTTTCTTTGAGCTAGTTTCGTGAGACCGATCGCATCTGTAGACAACGTAACCATGGCCAAAAAATTTACCGATGCCGGTTTTTAATGATGTTTCACAAATTACATAAATTTGGTAGTTTGATTTTAAAACGAAGTTATAAAACTTAGATGCTTTTGATGCCATTTTGTTGACGTTTTGATAGTAAATTGCCTATTTCTCATAAAGCAAATTTTTCTTGGATTTTATGGGTTGATTTACTTTTAGAGTAGTGGTGTAGGTTCGAGCTCTCATTAAAAGGGAGTGTAGTCTATCATTAGCCACTGGTGAAAAATATCTAAATGATTGGGTGTGTCTTGAAATTGCAACTATGGCATGGGGTACACTATCGAAAAGCTCTAGTGGTTGAGAATTGATTCTTATAGAGATCACATTTGGTGAGGTTAATCCTTGTGCTTCGTGGATCATCATGACTTTACTAGATTCTGGTAACTTAAGCTGGGAGATTAATTGTTTTACAGCTTCGGTAAAGGTTAGATAGAATGTGTTATCCAACAGAGGTATCGACATTAAAGTTGACGGCAGGTTTATTAATTTGGCTGAAATTTGCACGGTATTCTTACTACTGATGTGAGGATAGTATTCCGTTAGAGCAAATTTAACTTTAATAGCGAAATTAATAAATACAATTTTTCAAACCAATTGCCAAAGTTGTCCCAGGATTTAAAAGTGGTGAGAAAAATCTAATTTCTAACTACAGACCTACTTCTACTCTATCTGTATTCGATAAAATCATTGAAAGAGTTATAAATTCTCGATTCAGGAGTTTCTTAAAGGAATCGAACTTTTTCTGATGCATATCAGTATGAATTTAGAGAAGGTACTTTAGATCGGAAGGAGTATGTTGCAGCCTTCTTTCGTAATCTAAAAAAAATTTTTCATAACATTGATCACAATCTGCTTCTCGATAAATTATACGTTTATGGATTTAATGGAGTAACCTGTAAATTGATTGATAGTTACTTAATTAATCGTCAACAATATGGTATGATTAATGAAACGAGCAGTAATATTTTAACTGCTAAATGTGGGGTTCCTCAAGGCAGTGTGCTGGGACCATTACTGTTCCTGATATTTATCAATGACATCTCGAATTTGCCTTTGATGGGCAAAATTCAAATTTTTGGAGATGATACTGCAATATTTTATGAAACTAATGTCCCTTCTACCGATATGAACATCTTACTGGAATACTTCAAATCCAACGTGATCTCATTGAATTTAAATAAAACAAAATGTATGATCTTGTATTCACCACAAAAAGTCCAATTGATTTGCCATGTCTTAATATAAATTACATTGAAGTTGATACAGTTGAATATATCAAGTACATACTTAGGAATAACTTTTGATACGCATATGTCTTGGGTTGAACACATTAAATCCGTCTGTAGTAAAATCCAGTGAATATTGTAGTCAGTGAATATTGTATTTTTGATATACTTTTTTTATTTTTTATTGAAAATGAATAATTTTGATTACAAAAGATAATTTTAATCATGAAGAGTTTTAAAAAAATTTAAATTTTAAAAATAATATCTGTTAGATGCCTGCCATCAGTCTCTTCATCAGCCCAAGCTGCTACTCTTTGCTGTACGTAGTCCATAACTGAAGCCAAAACTGGTTGATCAATAGCAATAAATTCATATAGTTATTATGTTGTCTTGTATAGTTATTGCAGTCCATGCGGTTTATTTGCGTATGCACGTTCTTTCAAAAATCGCTACAAAAAAATCTGGTGGTGTTAAGTCGGGTGATCGTGATGGCCAATTAACATCTCCAAATCGTGAAACGATACGGGTATCAAAAACCGTTCACAGCAAATTCATTGTTTCCCTTGCAGTATGGGAAGTCCGTCCTGTTGAAACCACATTTCTTGAGTATTATCAAGTTCAGGAAACAAGAAATTTTCTAACATAGCGCTGTAACGCTCACCATTTACAGTCAATGCCGCCAATGATATTTCGCGCCAAACTGTGACTCTAAGTGGTTGCAACGGACGCTGTTAAATCAGTCTTGGGTTTTCAGTGCCCCAGATTCTAAAATTTTGCTTATTAACATAACCACTTTAATGGAAATGCGGAAATGGAAATCAGGATTATCCGTTAATAATTCGGTCAAATTTCTTGACCGTCAGTTTTATTTGCCGTCTTGCCACAAAATTTCATGTACCATTTGTATCTTGTACGGAAACAGCAATATTTTTTATTCATTATTCTACGCAGTGAAGTTCTGGACATTTGAAGCTGAGTGGCACGTTTACGAGTCGATGTTTCAGGATTCTCATTACGCTCTCCCAAACTCGATGGCTGAAAACGAGCGACTTCATTGCGTACTTGATTTCGTGATGGTGCATTTCTGGTGTTAAAAAAATTTCAATATTTTCTTTGGTTTGAATTATTGAATTTTGACTAGCAAAATAAAACTCAACAATTTTTGCTCGTTCCTCAATCGTATACATGGCTACTGAATCTCCCAAATAATACTGCTAATACTGAAAAATAAAAAGAGCAAAAAATACAAAATAAAAAAATTATATCAAAAATAGAATGTTCAGTGACATATGGCCCACCCTCTAGTTATGTATTGGGATCGATGTTTTATTTCTTCATTGGAGAATTCTTTATGGATTTATTGTTTATGGAACGGCAAGCCGGAGAAAATTAAAACCTCTCCAAATCATATAAAACAAAAGTGTGAAAGCTATCTTGAAGCTGATTTTCGTGTTTGGAATTATATGAACAAGAAATACTTGCTACTAGGGTGTTAACTTTCGTTGTAGATCAGTTTTACCCAAACTAATGATGCCATATTTCTTATTAATCTTTTGTTTTTTTGTGTACCTAAAACCAGATTCGTATCTCATAACTGTAAAACGCAGTAGACCTTCCCGCAAGACAATAGCAAAAATAAAGTGAAAAATAAAAAAAATTGAATATTGTAAATTGAATTTTGAGTAAATTAGGTTATTTTTTTCAAAATTAATTTGTTTCCAAGTATAAATTGTGGGAAAATCATTTTTTTTTCAATAAATCAACAAAATGGCACGAATTAGGATTCATCTAACAGCTGCGGAGGTTACAAGAGTGACAACACTGATCCAAGAGGGAAAAAGTTTACGTTTTGTAGCGAAATTAATGAGAGTAACCCATTGTTCGGTACGTAACGTTTGGTTACGTTTTCGTGAGACAGGATCATATGAAAGAACACTTAGAACGGGCAAAAAAGCATCACAACTTCAAATGACCTACGCATAGTGCTGACTTCTCTAAGAGACAGGAAAAGGACAGCCAACCCCATTCAAAATTAATTCCATACGCTGTTGAACCGCCCGATCTCAGATCAAACTATTCGCAATGGGTTAAAAAAAGCAGGGATTAGGTCAAGAAAAGTAGCCATACGCCTCATTTTGCGCCCTAGACTTCGTGCAACTTCTTACTCTTCTCGGATGAATCGCGATTTTGTTTGAGTACCAGTGGTAGACGGAATCAGGTATATAGGCGCATTGGAAAGCGATATATTAACTGCTATATACAAGAAACCGATCCGGTTTGGAGTGGCATCAGTTTGGGGGGAAAGACAGAGCTCGTAGTCATTGATGGAGGATCGGATTCTCAGACCCCAAGTCAAGGTTCATTGTGGCAATGAACTGGCCAGCAAATAGCCAAGACCTAAATCCCATCGAGCAAATGTGGGATATTTCCTGTGTGAGTAAACCCTCCATTAACCATACCTGCGCTGGTTAATGCTGTTAAGGTTGAATGGTGTAAAATAACCCAAGAAACCATCAAAAGGCTGATAATGAGCACGAACCAACAATATTTCAAGTGTATTAGGGCCAGAGAAGGTCAAATAAGATATTGAATTCGGTTCTATTGTACTTGTACAAGGTACTTGTGGAAGGTCTACTGCGTTTTACAGTTATGAGATACGAATCTGGTTGAGGGTACACAAAAAAAAACAAAAGATTAATGAAAAATATGGCATCATTAGATTGGGTAAAACTGATCTACAACGAAAGTTAACACCCTAGTAGCAAATACTTCTTATTTTGTTTTGAGTAGTATATATGTGCAGGACATTAAATGTTTCTTCTACCCTATCTAATTTAGAATTTAGTAATTGTAACCATAAATATGGAACCAGATTTACTAATAACATATAATGCGGATCTATTACAAATGAATTTGAACGCAGATCAATCCGATTTTACGATTTACAATAAATTACCTGAATCATTGAAAACCGTAATGAATATTCATCAATTCAAGAAGCAATTAAAGATCTACTAAAGAGAATTTGTAAATAATTACATTTCTTAAATTTTATAACTTCGACATGCTTATTTATTTCTGACGCATGTCAAACAAACTATCCAATCACGTTGGCGAGATTTCGTCAACACCTCTTATCAACACCTCTTATCTTATTATCTTGAAGTTATTACGCAAAGTCCATACAGGATTCGTTGGCTGTGCTATGCGATCATATAGCTGAAACCTTGATCCTTGAACTTAAATAGTGAAATGTTAGCGATGTCTACCATGCCTGTACCTCAGTTCGTTAGAAAATTTTCTTCAAAAAAAAATTTAAAACTTTCTAATTAAAGTACGAATTCAAATTTTATTTTGGTTTTAAATAAATATTTTTAGTCAAATTGGCCTTAGAAATAGCGTAATCGTAATTCATTTTTAGATGCTTTCCATTAGGGTTGCCAGATAAAACTTATTTCAAATACGTACACCTCACCAGGGGTAGGATCATTAACTTAGCCCGGAGTTTTCAGACAGTATAGATTTTTATTTTGGAGAGGTAAAAACAATTCGACTTGCTTTATTCTGTTATTTAACGAAACAATTTAAGGCTTCGCACACCACACGCTCTACTCTTATTATTTGCTGTTTAATGATTTTTCCTGACTTCTTGGACATTTTACTCTTCAATTCGTACAGTAAGCTATATTCACATTTTACACTATGTTGTTTGCATACAATATTTGTTGTACTGTATTTTTCCTGATTGGGAATTTTGACATATTTCAACGCATTAGCATATATCCAAAAACCACTTGGCATGACAATATTTATCAAAAACAAGTAGACCAAGCTTTCCAATGAGAAAATATATTGCATGGCATAGTGTAACGGCCGTTTAAGTACGCCAAAATTTCTGATTAGAAAAACTATTCTACAACAAATACCGCATGGTTCAGGCAAATCGCGTGATGTGGAAGAACCTTTAGAAATTCGTCCCATCCCTATATTTGGATTTTGTTATGAAACCGGTGTTTCCCCATACAAATTTTACTACCGTTTAAAATTGTCGTGGGGTTATTGTGATTCGGTCCCAAACCTTACTTACAATCTTGCAGCTTCGTGTTAAAACTGTATCCGAAAACTAGATTTAATTTCTTCTGATGATTAACATGCGTGTTTTATATATTTTAGATCGACGGACATGCTTTAACTACAAATCTTTGAAAAATTCTGTTGCGTGATTACATTTTACGATTTGCGTGCCTTTTGGTCGATTTAAATATGTATAAAGCCTAAAAATTCTAAAAGTTTCGAATTACAATGCACCTGAGCTCTGCAGCTATTTACCACTTAAAGCAAGGGTCTGACATCTAATGAATTTTATCGCCCTAAGAAAAGGGTAACATGGCCGAAATCATATTTTAGTTTATATCAACCATACGCCCCATCCTCACTCGGCATAGGTACTGCCTTATTTCACACTGCGAAATGATCGACTCTGTTCATATCTCTGCGAAACAGGTACTAACGGGTGCATACTTACCTAAGTGAGGTAGCCAGATCAATTAATCTACCATTAGAAATTTAAAACGATGGACCTCAAGGAATTTTAAATCAGGCGAGGACAACATCAAGATTTTATCATTTTACAACCACCATTAATGAATAGATTTGGAAGCTTTCTGATTGAAAGCAAAAATGAGCGGTTGGTGGTCAGTGAAGAACGTGATTTTATTACCTTCGACCATGTGTTTGAATTTTTTAACCGCTATTTAAATGGCATACATATGATGAACATACGTGCTATATTTGTGCTGCTCTAGTGATAAGTTACCGAGGAAAAAATTGATAAGGTTGCCATGCGTTAGTGCGATTGTACCATCAACAACAAAACTGCTCCAATCGGATGCATTAACCATTATAGCCAAACAGCCGCCACTGATGGGTACATCAAAAGAGTCACTTCTTTTTGCTGGTGTACATTCGATCACTCTAGTGTCATTCGCATCCCTATGTAAATAATCATGTAGTATCACTTGGGAACGAAAATCCTATCAAAATCAATCTGCCCTAAGAAATAGCAAGGATGACTAACGGTTTTGGGAAGCGAAATTTGTGGTACTTTGTACATGCTCTGAGATCGGTTATATTCCTGCGTTTGAGATTTGGTGTTCGAGAAAATTGATCCGCGATTCCAGGTGTTCCATGTGCTCCGTCCGAGATTTGGAAGCAACCAGAACACCATCTATAGAAATAAAACACAAATTTAGCCCCTGCAATTGCAATGCATAAGTTGCTGCAAGATATTTCTGGCGTTGCGTCATCCCAATGAACTAATAGAGACCGAATGACCTTGCTTTTGCGAGTGTTCTTAGTATATTCTACCTCAAACGAGAACTGATGATCTGGTACGATTACATTTTTTAGCGCTAGGTAATCTTCGCAGGCACACCACGCTGCATTCTTTTTGGGACCAAGTGCAAATGATTATTACGACCGGGCAACAGTGGCACGACAAATACATCTGCTAATTTATTTTTAAACTTTGAAGCAACAATCTTCAATCTGTGGCACGTAGAAGTGTATTTTCGGGTTTCATCACAATAACGCCCAGTGAATTCCCAGAGATGGGCTTCGAGAACTAGATTAGATCATCGTCGCTTTCGAGGTGGGTTTGCTTGATGAAATTCGATTTGATCCAAGCTCTGGATGTTGCCATTGATTTCCAACATTATGGCATCGTTATTAGGTACTAGGAGACGGTGTTACAGCAAAAGCACTCGACTAGTTCGTTGTTGTCACCCCTTACCTCAATACCCTGCAGCAGTCGATGGATTTGCGTTTGCTAAGACTCACTCAACCGATCTGAAACGGCTCGTTTAAGATCCGCGTATCGAGTTTGTAATCTTGGATCAGTCATGATATCAGTTAAGTTAATGGTTTTTGGCGGTTTCCTTGGTCACCTTACTCATTTTAAATTGTGATTCGACTTTTTGGAACCACAAACGCTCAATTGGTTCCGTTGAATTTGATTTGAATGATGCCCATGTGGTTGACCCATTTGAGTCGTACAACTTGGTCGGTCTTTACTCTAGAATCATGGCAAATAGCTTCTTGGCTGCTTCTGCGAATACCACAGGTTTTTTGATAGCTCCTATTGATCATCAGCACTTGTTGTGCTGAGATGTGGCATCTCGATTCATTAAATTAATTTAAATGTTTACGTTTCGCGATCGAAAATAAATTTTAGAAACGAACGAATTTAAATTTTTAGTAACGTGCTGCTTTCTTCTAATGGTTCTAGAACTAAGTTAACAGAGTGTCTAGCAAATACTAATTCTACTTCACTTGGTTGGTTTAATTAAAATTTAAAGACAGATAGAAGCTCACATTAGCAGTTCGGTTGAGCCAAATAGGCTATCCCTACAAACATATTGCAAAGGGAAATCTGTGGAAACTGCTCCTCACTCCATCATTGCTCCTATTGAGTAATCCCTTGAACGTAAGGAATACTCCATAATAATATTTCTGGATATAGAGGCCAGTGGCAATCACTCAGGAACTCTGCTTTTTGTGCGTGGACCATTTACTCAGAGACTCTAAAGATGAAGCACATAACAGCAGGGTCGTGGCGGCTAGCCTGGGTGGGTGGGCAAATTTATGAGTAGAGGCACACCGCAAAGTGGGTATTATCTTCTCTTTTTTGGAACTTGGTCTCATAAATGACCTGTTAATAAACCTAGAAGAGTGCGACTTTAAGCTTGTTGCTTATGCCGATGATGTTGCGACTGGTGTCTTCGGTAAATAGACTTGCACCTTCAGAGAACGCATGCAAAGTGTGCTCGGTATTATCTCCGAGTTGCGGTTTAAATGTGAATCGACACCCAAATTGAGTTGGTCCTTTTTTGCAAGAAATACAAACATCCTCAGATCGACCCCCCTATCTAACTGATATTGGATTGACCTTCAATGACAAAATGAAGGGTCTGGGTCCCATTCTCGACACCAAACTAAGCTGAAAACCTTATTTATTAGAAAGAGTAAAGAAAGCTACAATAGTGCTTTACTCCTGTAAAAATGTCATTGGAATAAGATGGAGTTTGTTGCCCCACATTGTGCATTGGCTCTATATTCTACTAACCTAAAATCCTTAGCGAAAGTACAGCGCACAGCTGCTGTTTATTTTGGTTCTTAGGAGCACATCCACATAAGCACTGGAGATTCTCTTTTATCTCACACCTCTAGATTTCGTAGAATAAACCTGTGTTGTCCTTTGTTGTCTATTCACTCGTCTATTCTAAGAAAAAGAAACATCCCAAATACTACCGACTATACCATCCCGTCATTATATTTTGATTAGAGGTTTAGGACTAATATTCACATAAGAGAGGAATTAATTGTAAACTTCTCTTTTCGTCTCCCGGACTACTGTAACGTTTTTCAAGCTGAACTAATCACGATAAGAGAATCCGTTGACTGGTTTACGTATAATGTAATATGCGTAAGGGATGTTCGCATTTTTACGAATATTCAAGCTTCAATTAAGAAGCTCAAATCATATTTCCTTACGTCGAAAGTAGCCTAGAAATGTCTGTCAGCTCTTTACGAAATGGAAGATCAGTTCAACATCCATCTGCTGTGAGTGCAACTGCGCTCGAGAGAGCACAACCTGCCTCACTTCACGAAGCAGGGCGGATGTTGAGATACTGCAAGGGGAATATTATTGCAAGGGGAAGCTAGAAGAACAACGAACGATGGTACAGTAGTATCTCATTCGTAATAAATATGCAGATCTGGGGAAAACTAGTCCTGTTAAGATTTAGACAACTGGTATCGCTGCAGTAGCGGAATGCCCTCTGAAGGTGTTCTCGATTGCTTTGCACCAGTCTCCGTCTAGTGGTTAGCAGGCTGTAATTTCTGCGAGCTCCCTTCCTAATAAACTTGACGGATCTCAGTAAGATAGACGTTAAGGATATCTTACTTTTCGTTGGGAGCTCAAGATGATTCGATGAGTAGGTGAGGGGGAAAATAATATTGCGCGGCTACGCACCTGTTTATGTCTATGTCAGTCCTTGAGGACAACCACCATAACCTAACCTAACTGTCCTCAAAATATTCTTTTCGACTTCATCCAATTTATATTGATTTTCCGAACTCATGATATTTAGTATTTGTTGTTCTCTTATAAATGAACTTTCATTGAATCTGATCCAACTTGAAGGAAATACCAAAATTAGCACAGTCTTACATTGTATTTTAATTAACAGAATTCACGTTGCAATTTACTTCCCATTTTTCTATTAAGTCAAATACCAGTTTGTTTTATCTAAAATCCAATCGAAAAAACGGGTTAAGTGCCTAAGCACAATTGTTTTTATTCCATGGGCACATGGATTATAAATAATGTTGCCATTTTAAAACTAAATAGTAGAATTTGTATAGTATATAGCTCGATCAGACTCGCATTGGTTTAGTAAAACCTGTTTAGCAAAATTTGGTGAAGTATCCTATGAAACAACACCCGTGTAAATGTTTAAATTGGTCGAAGTGTGCCAAATTAGATTGAATTTTATTTATTAGAGTGGTTGATCGAGTTTTGCTAAATCGATTTCACCAATCCATAGCCCGTCCCGGTACAATATTATGTTATTAAAACCATTTTCCAAAATTAACAATCACTTGTTCCAGGAAGTGTTCTCACTCATTTTGAAGCCACAATCCTCGAAAGCTTAGTGATGATCTCATCGTTTATCTAGGCAAAATCAGTTAGGGTTTAACTACTTAAAAATTAATTTCTTTAATAATAAACTAAATTCCCAAACTTTCTACTTAACCTAAATAAAGTGAGAATAATACTAGAAATGCACAAGCAGATAAAATCTTTAATTGTTACAGAAGTTTTTGTCGTTACGTTCAATTTGTTAATGCATAATTTTAAACAATGGTTATTAATTTTTCTAATCTATTTCTTTTGTTTTCTAATTTTTGTCGACATAAATGGGCAATAATTTATAATAATACGAACAAGACAAAACTCAAATTAGTAAAAAAATGTTGCGATCTCTGTAGCAGATAAAAACAATATTCCCTTGGAATATAATTAGCCAACCTCAATTATTTCATGTTATTACGGTGCGTGTGAGTTGGTGGATTTGTTAAAAACGTGGCCAATTAATTTTAAGCAAATTCTTTAATATATTTATGATCGGACGAAATTAATCCAAGGTGTATGCAGTCTTGAGCATTTTCACCACTGGATATACAAATTAAGTTCAAGCTAATGTACAGCCAAATCGAAAGATAAATTAATTCGAATGTAAATCATTTGAATAAAATAATTGCACTAAAATCGTAGTGTAGGAAATTTATATAGAAACATTTAACCTTCTATAACTCAATAAAACAAGCTTATTATTAATGGTTTGCTGGTTGGGTACTATTGTACTGAACTAACCATAGACATTTTTTTTATTACTACAAAATGATGTAATTAATCATATTTCGCTTAATTCACACATACAGACACACAGCAATTTGATATTTTTAGCTACGCGTTTTTAACTGGGGCAGTACGCAGTACGTACGTGGGTCGAGACACGCTAACCAGAAAGGTGTGTAGTAGCCGAGATGAAAACTTCGCGAATTTACTTTAATAAGATCGCAAATCTCAGATTTAGAATCGCTTTGATATTCACAGTGCGCATTATATGCAAATTTTATTTGTATTATTTTATTACTATAATAAATAAAGCAATAATACAAGTTATTCTAAAATATTTTGTTATATTTTGATAAATAAATATAAAAAGAGCCGATTTGTTTAGGTCACTACGTATGATTGTCTGTGTTTGATTGCGCATATTTTGAGTTAGCTTGTCTATAGTCGCGTAACAAACGTATTTATTTTTAGTTAACTTGAAATTAGTACATTATTCAAATTGATTGTTTAAATATTGAAATTGAAATGGGCACACAGATTATAGTGAGTTAAGTACACATTTACGAGAATAAGTTAATTATTCACCAAAATTGTTGACGATTATATCATTGCTATAATAGCATTGCATTTTCAGCAGCGTTATTGAAAGATCAATTAGGAATGTTACAACACCATCAAACAATTTTATGACTGCAACAAACTTAACGCTACTGTTAATCTGGCCCAGTGCATACTGAATTATCGTACTCATTACTTTAAAAGAACATCAACACGCAGGAATTGTGTGCAAAAGTAGTAAGTAATTGCAATAGAAACGAAATCTTTTAGGGTTGTAGTACTACTTGAAGACAGTATTTTAGAAAAAAAACACCTCTAGAGGTTGAGCGAACCCTACAATCAGGGTTGAAATAACCAATTTTAGGTGTTAAGAAAAATGAAAATAACTTCTGACAGGTATACAGTACAAACTCGAATCACAGGCTCAAATCACTATAGGACACATATTGTGTAACATTATTTTATCGCCATTAAGTTGGTCAAATGTTAAAAGCATGTACATTGTTGGAGTTTAACTGTAAAAATAGAACAATTAGCAGGGCTTATTTAAAAATAGTATTCCATAACATTATGCGAGATTGAATTTGTCGTCGTTTGAGCTTATTTGCAGGCTTGGGTGATAAACCGTTTACGAAATAACTTAATTTTATTAATTTTAATATTGACATTAAAAATAATAAAATTAATTTTATTGCTTCAAACTATTATTTATTCTTAGTATAATACATCAGTTTTCTATTTTTTATTTCAATTTATTTGTTAATTATAAGGACATTTAAATGTTAAAATTGTAGCTTTAAATACTCAGCTACAATATCATTGAGATCTTCTTCGCTTGTAGTGTTGTTGCATGATATACCTTGGCAGGTCCCACACATTGCTGAGCACAGTATTCCTGACCAGTATTCCTGAATGTAAGAACATTCGCATCGTGTTGTGCATTGCGTACGACAATTGCAAGATATCAACTTGAGCAGGTGTTCTAGAGCCGGTGGCAGGTCAGATGGAATGGGCAGCAAACTGCTTTTCACAGATTTCCATTCCCAATCTGTTGGTAAAAAAATCATTTCCCAGCCATGCTTGAACTTGATGGTATACTCGAAATGAATGCTGATCTGCAGCTGTTTTTGTTGTTGGGAGACAAGCGAAATCGAATTTAGAATGTAACTTGAAGCACACAGGCTTATCATTTATTTTCAGTACAATTTTTTGTCACATATAATATTAAAATACAAAATGAAAATAAATGAGTAGGGTAATCATCACCGATTTAACGGCAGTATTGATCTACCCTTTAACAAAGAACAATTTACGATAAAAGGTTATGATAACATACGGAAAAAAACAACAATAAAATATAAAATATAAAAAAATAAATAGAATTAAAACTAAAATTAAACTTCATCAGACTAAAACTCTAAATATAAAATTGATATTAGGGTGCTCAAAAAGCCAAACTTTCAGTGCCTGTAGAAATGATTTTGAATTTATTTGTTGTCGAGAATTTTTAAAGTTGAATGATAGTAACCACCCCAACACGATAACGCATATTTAAGCCTAGAGTTAATGCAAGCATAGAGAATTTTAACAATACCGATTTAGGTGCTACTGGTCTTAATAGATATAAAGTTCGTAACGCATTGCTAAGAGACTTTTTTATTTTATCGGCATGTTGCTTCCAATTCAGATTACAATCAACAATAACTCCAAGGTACTTGAAGCTTTCAACAGTTTCAATGGAAATGCACGAGCTGGAGCAATTAACAGCATTACAAAAACTGGAATGATATGTTAACGGTGAATGTAAACTGCTGCTACCCAAACTAAAATGCATAAACTTAGTTTTGTCACTTAAAATTAGGAAATGGTGGTCAAACCATTTCCTTAAAACTAAAAGATCAGAAGTAGCCCCAAGACAGAACCTTGAGGAACACCAATGTTTAAGACATAAGGGCTGCCCATAGTTCCATTCACCTTAACAACATGATTACGATTTGCAAGATACGATTTAAACCAATTATTAATGTTTCCTCTGAAACCAATTTTAGAAAGCTTATGCAAAAGGAGGTTATGATCAACCATGTCAAAGGCTTTTTTATGTCAACAAAAAGCCCAGCGTAAGATTCAGAATTATTTAGCGATGCATGCACGCTATTTAAAAATTCAATTAATGCAGACTCCGTGGAAAACCCATTGCGAAAACCGTGCTGACAACAACTTATAACACTATGCTTCTCTAGGAATACAACCATTCTACATTTAATAATTTTTTTCATTATTTTTAACAGGACTGGCTAAAAGCAATAGGCCGGTAATTATTTAAGTCGCATCTGGAACCATTTTTATGAAGAGGTAGCACAATTGCTAATTTCAAAATTTCAGGAACAATACCAGTTCTAAAACAACAATTAAAAGTATGACATAAAGGAGCACATATAAGGCCAGCGGAACTTTTAATTAAGTAATTGCTACAACCGAATATTTCGTAAGAGTTTCTTGATTTTAGAGAAGCAATGGCTTTAGAAACTTCAAGATCGTCAATTGAATGAAAAACAGATTGCTCAACATAATCGCCGTCAGACTCCGTAGAATTCCTATTATTTAATGGAAGACTAGATTTCAAATTTGACGCAATACTTCCAAAATAGTTGCTGAACTCATCGGCAATATCAGACGCATCAGTTAAAAGATCATTATTAGATGAGTTAATAGAATTAATGAGCTTAATCTTTGACGAATTATTAGTTAAAATGTCATTGATAGTACGCCACATAAGTTTGGAGTCACCGGAACAGTTATCAAATCTATTTTTATAATAAGCTACGCGAGCAGCAATGGTTTTCTTTTTTACTTTCTGACAATAGGTGAATTTCTGATTCAACTGCAGATTACCAATTACTCTGTTGTAAGCAAGATATCTTGCTTCTTCTAGTGGAGTCTCTTTGGTGATGTTATATAGTCCACATATTAAACGCGCTCAGCTGGCTGCAATATTCTCCTTCGTGACACTCGTTTGCAAGAACACTTACCCGCCGGCCCTCAGTTTTTCACTGGTCTGCAAAAACTTGAATACTTTTAGTTTTTCTGTCCTGTATAATGCTGAGGTTGTATCGAATCCGGTAAAAGCATGAAGAATTCGTAAGCAGCGTGTCCTCTCTACTGCTGTATCATACACAGTCCTCGATTTGGGGCAAAGAAGCCAAATTGTTTGACGTGATGGTTAACATAAAAATACAACCAGCATGAACATGTCCGAGTCCTCTGCACCAACCAGCATCTGATCCCCACGATTTGTAAAGCTCACAGCTATATTTGCGATAGAGGTATCTGCGTTATCTTCCGCCTCAGTTTGCCGATGAATTTCGATTTATTATGGGTGTTTGCGAGAAATTCGCTTTGAGAAATGGTGCACGTCGTATTGCTCTCTACTGCGATGTTAAATGAAATTTTGACAATGGGTCTTCTCTTTTGTTCTTCTTCTTTCATGGTCGCGTAGTCCGAATAACCATCCAACACTACCATTGTGTTTCTGCCATAATGTTTTAAAACAGGTATAAAGTAAATACATCAGCATTGTCAAATATAAATTGCATAAATCCATTTTTTTCCCACGTGTACGTCTGCAAACTCTGTTGCGCATTTGATGTAATTGGCAGCCTCATTGTATGATGCAGTTATCCCTATTGAATCCTATAGGTCGATTATATGCCTCGAACCAACTTTACGATGAAGATAAACTGATATCATACATTGATTGCGAAACTGCATCTTTTTATTTGTTTTGGGTGCAGAGCATGCGTTTCGTTTTTAATAAAGAGTATCCGTAAGTATCTTTAAGGTCGCTGGTACAAACTCTTCACCACCATTTTTGATATCATCGAATGTTGGATATTATGTGGTATCATAACTTTTGGACTGGGTGTCTTCTTTGATAATTGCTGCTTCTGCTTTAACAGTTCTAACGCGCTTTTCTTCAATAGAACTGCATTTGTATGAGTCCCAATTCTTCACTAACAACTTTACGGGTAACATGTCCTTTAAAGTTAAAATGATGGTTTTGCCAAATAAGTTGGTTGCTACCAAATTTGGTTTAAAATGATTTATAAGCAGGTCCCTCAAGTAGTAGTCACCGTACAAATCTACATCATTGCCACTGAATTCCCTTAGTTTTTCCTTCAGATCGCGTAATACAAATTCACATTCATTACTTTATTTTAAGACACACAAAGCTTCAAAACCTGCACGACATCTGTCATTTGTGGATTTTCCTCTGGACGGATTAGCGGTCACTTCTCTAAATTTGCAGTAACATTTCAGATGATATCGCGCATTTTGTGTCCACAAATTAATTGACCCACCAATCTGGGTATTGACGGTACTGCCCCATACGTCATTGCGTTTACAACAAAGATCCAGGATAGTTTGTTGCATTTCGGTTGATTTCACAACACTAACTTGCTTGTACCGACTTACATTCTTGGAGTCAATCTCTTGAATCACTTCGCCACAAAATAAACTGGCTGTCTGCAAGCGATGATGATGGTCCTGTTATGGGAAATTACCATAAGTATGTGATATATTCATTTATATTAATTAATTAGTCTTACCTTGCTCACGCGCTCTTTTACAAGCAACAATACTACTTTTCCTCGTGTAGTTTTTCCGACATTCTCTATGCAATAAAATTTCTTCGGCGTTCTCTAACTTTTCGCACAAATCATCATTTCTTGATTTTGAAGCTTCGATTAAGCTACCAATTCCTTTTTTCACCACTGTAGAGTCCTTTTCTGCATACACTTATTACAAATAATACAAATATTTTTATTTTCCCGCATTTTACACTTTTACAATTTACACTTTTTCTGACCACTTTACTCTTTGATATTCAAAATTAATCCATACCTCTATATAGTATTCAACAATATTGTTCGGTTTATACTCGTAATACTGTGGGCAAAAAATAGTAAGACTTTGTTCATAATTTAAATTTTATTTATTTATTTCTCCAAATCTATTTCGTCCCCCTCAAAGTAATCCCACCCGGCCTCAATACACTTGTGCCAACGTTTTTTCCAATCCTCGAAACAGTTGTTAAAGTCAATTTCCGGATTAGCCTCCAATGCGCGTAGCGATTCACGTTTAATGTCTTCAATTGACTCAAAACGGTTTCCCCGGAGCGGTCGTTTGAGTTTGCTGAACAGCCAGAAGTCCCACGGAGCTAAATCATGCGAATACAGTGGTTGCGGAACGATATGGGTGGAATTTTTTGGCGAAAAAATCACGTAAAACCAATGCGGTAGGAGAAGGTGCATTATCGTGGTGCAAAAACCAAGAGTTGTCGACCCATAATTCCGGCCTCTTTTTACGAATAGCTTCGCGCAAACGACGCATAACACTCAAATAGTATTCCTTGTTGACAGTTTGGCTGGTTGCACCACACCTCGATGATCGAAAAAAACTGTCAACATCACCTTGATTTTTGACTTGCTTTGACGTGGTTTTTTCGGCTTCGGCTCACCTTTGGCACGATATTCGTAAGCATAGATCCAAGACTCATCGCCAGTTATAATACGTTTCATGACATCCTGCTAGTCGGAATGCATTCTGCCCTGTTTTTGTTTCCTGGACTATAAGACAAATTATTCTTATAATGTGTATCTCTGTTATAATATCTTTTTGTTCTTAATCGCCTTTCCGTAAATATTCAAACTTTCCAAAATATTTGCAAAAACTAGAAAAAGCTTCCTCTTTCCTCGCCAAACAACAGATCGAACTTTAATTACCGACGCAGATCAAGGTCGAGATTGCCATTTAGATCCAGACTCCGCTAACATCGCCGTTGTTTCGGCTCACACGCACGCAACTGCAATAAGCCGTGGATTTTCCGACCGATAGCTCAAAAGCTATACTTCCAGAACTTTGAAGTCTGCGGAAAACCACTAAATCCTACTGTCTCTACGACAATCAGTTGGACTGGTTTGTCTCGCCATCTTTTCCTTCACGATCCTTAAAATCACTTACACTTTCAGACCTTCGAGGGCTGATGAAGTGTCTATGATACCCGTGAACAAGTTTCCCCGCAGCATTCAGATCCCCAATTTCAACTTACGGTACGAAACGTGTTCGTTCGCACACATGCCTTCATCGTCACGGTAGTAAGCAGGCCCATTATAGGTCACGACTTTTGGTCTATGTAGCCGCTTATTTCCTTAAATACAAGAAATACCGCACAATGACAAACGGACAATTGTCCGCATAAATATTTATTTCAAAAATAACGTACAACAACAACATCTTGTACATACAATGTGATTTTAAGTTAAATACAATCGAACCAGAAGACTTTCTGATTCATTTACTACGCTCACTGTAAACCCAGCCGTCGCTCAAGTTGATACGCCTTCCCAAAAACATTTCAACGTCAACAACGAATATGGCGTTCTTTTGAAAAAATACGCCGCGGTAGCTGAGGCACCTAATTACAATCTACCAGTGAAGCATAACGTAGTTCAATACGTCATCACGTAAGATAGGTTGTTCAAAATCTGAATCCCAGTTTATGACAAACATCAGAATATGCCGCCCCCGATTATCACCGCAGTCCCCTTACCACTACATAGATACAAAAGATACATTTTACAACTAAGTGTGTAAAATAATTGGATTTCGTGTTCTCTTAAATCGTCGATATCCAAAGGTATCCCCGCATTTGAAATGAATATCAGTCACTCGACTTTTTGATCGTCGGTATGGTCAACTATTGCCACCCTTTTATACTATGTTTAGCCAAACTGTTATCGCGTATTCACAGGTACTTGGCCAAGGTACTTAAAAGAGGCTAAAACTTTCGGGTAACCATTAGCGTTCTTTTTAAAGAAGACCTTCCGTACGAAAATTAAATATTATCCTTGCGATAAAGACCTTGCTATGTATTTTGCAATCAAACACCTTGCCATGTCTTTGAAGGTCGAAATTTCTTTATATTTATCGACCATAACCTCCCTCTTATCAACAACCACAAAAACCGTAATGCAGAATTTATACAATGAGTATATCTGTAGATACGGCCTCTTTCTTTTTATACCGACATACCAAGGAAGTGAATACGAATCAACGCTGTTC
Organism: Nephrotoma guestfalica; assembly: GCA_963691935.1. NCBI lineage: Eukaryota > Metazoa > Arthropoda > Insecta > Diptera > Tipulidae > Nephrotoma > Nephrotoma guestfalica. Next base: position 223,527,376 of record OY829913.1, on the reverse strand, counting down.
ACCGAGCTCATAAAGCTTCTAGGTTCTCTTCGTATTCGAACAACTGCATACATCCTAAAAGCGAATGATCTTGTCGAACGGTTCCACAGGTAACTAAAAGCTGCATTAACTGGTGAAGTTTCGTCACGTTGAAATTTACTAACTAATTAAAATACAATTTATAATTTATTCCGTATAGAACTTGATTTTTGAAAATCGAATTTGAAATATAATTTCATCATCAGTTCAAATTAGAACCCGAAGTTAAAATTTGAACTGATGGTAAACAAACAAATATTGTTACCTCAGTATTATTACCCGTATTTTATGAATTCGCTTTATGATTAAAGGGTTAACAGTTTTGTGGGCTTTCCTTCCTTAATGGCACTATTTGCAAAGATACCTTTACAACGAACGGGATAACCGAAGACCACAAACTAATCAGAAAAATGGATGTTCGTTTTTTTATGGAAGCTTCGATTTTTGAACTGACACTCTTACAGTGTAAAGACGAATGTCACCTAATAACTCTCAATTCAGATTCGTTTGTCATTGCCAAAAAATGTCTGATTAATTATATTTTTATTTCACGTACAGCTCTAAAATCGATATACACGTTTTGAATCGATACCACATACGTATACGTTTTCGGAATATTTAATATTCGTTGCACCATATCTGACAACAAAATATTTAGTTTTTTGCATTTCGTAAAAAGTTATCGATTAAACTACTCAACCATCCCCAAGGTTAAACCTCAAATGCAACCTTAAACGGTGCCTCGAAATAAATTTTTCTAGGAGGTCTAATAAATTTAGATTTGGTTGAATTTTTGTAACAACACGAGGAGCTTATAAAGGGTGTTTTTTTAGGAGGTTTGTTTTTCCGATAGATGTCGTTTTATTTTATGACAGTTGTTTTGACAGCTCAAAGTGGCATTTCTACTCAGTATTGTTTGGCAAATCATTATGAATAGGTTAACTCCAGAACAACGTTTTCAAATCGTGGAAATTTATTTTCAAAATCAGTGTTCAATTAAAAATGTTTATAGAGCACTTCGTGAATTTTATGGTGCACATAATCGTCCGTCAGAGACCACCATAAAGAACGTAATTACCAAATTTCGGTCTACATTCACTCTTTTGGATGCCAAGCCACCGACAAGAATGAGAAGAGTTCGTACAGAAGAAAATATTGCTGTCGTTGAGGCCAGTGTCGAAGAAAACGACAATTTATCGATTCGTCGTCGTGCTCAGCAAATTGGACTTTGTCCATCGACTTTATGGAAAATTTTACGTAAAGATTTGGGTTTGGTGCCATACAAAATTCAATTGGTGCAAGAATTAAAGCCACACGACCATCGTTTGCGCCGTGAATTCAGTGATTGGTCGTTAAATCAATTGAACGAAGATCCATTTTTTTACCGTAAAATTCTCTTCAGTGGTGAGGCGCATTTTTGGTTAAATGGATACGTCAACAAACAAAATTGTCGCATTTGGAGCAAAGATAATCCACACGCCGTTCAAGAATTACCAATGCATCCTGATAAATGTACTGTTTGGTGCGGTCTATGGGCTGGTGGGATCATCGGTCCATATTTCTTTAAAAATGAGGAAGGACGACGCGTTACCGTGAATGGAAATCGATACAGAACCATGTTAAATGAGTTTTTGTTGTCAAATCTTGAAGATATGGATATGGATGAAATGTGGTTTCAACAAGATGGTGCCACTTGCCATACAGCACGTGAAACAATCGACTTATTGAAAGAAACTTTCAACGACAACATTATTTCGAGAAATGGTCCGGTGAATTGGCCTCCGCGTTCGTGCGATTTGACGCCACTCGATTACTTTTTGTGGGGATACGTGAAGTCATTGGTTTATGTGGATAAACCTCAATCGATTGACGCTTTCGAAACCAATATTCAACGTGTCATTGCTGACATACGCCCTCAAATGCTTGAAAAAGTGCTGGAAAATTGGACCTCCAGAATGACATTTGTGAAAAATAGTCGTGGTAGCCATATGCCAGAAATTGTGTTTAAATGTTAAATGCCAAAAAATTATCTACCAAATAAAAAAAAATTTTGGTCATTTCATAATTTTATATGTGTTTTATTCAAAAAAAAAATCGGCAACCTCTTAAAAAAACACCCTTTATAATTTGTGTAAAAGCCTTTCTATGGAATTATAGTCTGTCTGGATCAAGCCAATGTAAAATACTAAATTTCTTACAAATTAGATTTCATATTTAGAAAATATATAACTAAAATTCATTTCAGAATCCGTTAAAATGGTATAGTGCAGTTCAGCAAGCCCATTTTCCAGAAATGCACCCATATTTCGCTTTAGAATCCTTGATAAATTAAATACGATCCTAATTCTTTCAAAATAGTTTAGTTACATATCAAAACGGTAGAACTCCGGTCCCAAACCCGTCAAACAAATCGATCTTGATCTTTGTCGGTTGATACATGCCGAATTCTCATTCGGCAATGGCTGTTCAAGACATTGTTCCAAAAGTTTTGTTTAATTCAAAATCCATTATAAACCCGATAATTATCATAATGGATTAAGAAACAACAAAGCTCCTCGAGCAACATGGCTATATCACAAAACTGCGCACCAAATTCAAATTTATTAAATCCAGTTTATACGTTGAGTTTGATTATAACTAGTTAAAAAATGACATAGCTCTTGGTAGCACCAACTTGTTCTAGAATTTCAATCAAATCCCATTCAAGCGGAAGGTTATGCGTTTTTTACTTTATTTTTTCCAGTTTTTTCTACTTTTTGTTTCTCTGTTCCGTTCTCGCGTCATATTCGAGGGAATCTTGTTTTGTTTCGGCCATCCTCAATTGTAAAAGATCCCAAATATTAAATACTGACGACGAAGATGGTATATTAACAATTCTAATCAAGAATAATTATTTACAATAAATATTGATAAACCATTCCGATGTAAAGGAAGTACGTAAAATTATAAAACATTTCAAGTGCGAACTAAACACATCGGCAAAACGAGATTTATTTCTTTGTTGTTTGTTGTCGAATACGCATCATGAATTTAAAGTGTCTTTTACGGATGCCACCACGCCAAAGTTCATACAAAACGATAATCGCTTGTTTTATTAATTTCTATACGCACAAAACGACTCAATTTAAGGCATTACCATAATTTTGGGACTGTACACGAAAGGAAACACAATCCTTGGAACAGTAGGCGAACGAGCTACGAAAAATTAGTCGTGATAGTGATTTTAGTAATCTGATCGGTAGTTACGTGATCGTTTTGCAACGGACATTCACCATTAATATGAAGAAATTGAATTGACGCAACGCTGGCCAGATCTGAAAACAGATACCATGAGCGGAGTGACTTTCAAAGAAGTGTTTGAAGCGATGCAAGCACGCGAATTAGCAGAAAACGATTTATTAAAAAACAATCCAACAATCAGTGAACAAAAAAAATCATCGAAACGAGGCCACGCACTCACTTCACAACCACAAAAGTTATATGCCGACCAATGCAAACGTTGAGGATACGAGAAACACACAATGACCCTTACGTAATGGCCGGGAAGTAAGGTAACATGCAATTCATGTGTGTTGCAGAGCACAAATCTGGAAAAAACGAAATAGTGCAACCACAAAAGATAACTCATGTAACACGAGCAACATTCGAAAAGTGTTTATGACATCCGCATCTTACGACTGCATTGACATATACTTCAATGGAATCAAAACGATACATAATTGATAAACAACTGTGGTAACAAAATGGTAAACCAGCTCTAATACAGGCACATAATCTTATGGCATAAGGAATTCATAAGTTACCAACGTTAGATCAAGCAGACGTACACGTAACCCCACACTCAAATTACCAGTTATTGTCACGAAACATGCAAAGCCATTATGGTTTGGTTTACCATGATGTGAATCATTTAAAATGCCATTTCCGGCACATGTTTATTCGGTTACAAAATCCCAACCAGGGATACAATGAGATACAAGTCTCATGCTGTCAAATAAGCTTGTGAATTTCAACAAGTTGAAATGATGCACAACCTAAACGCTCTAAATGTTAAATTTGGGATCCAAAATAATGTCGAAAAAGAAATCAACAGATTTGTTAGTGAGGGCGTTTTAACACCAGTTGAACCAAGCGAAACACTTGTTGATTCGGCCACACCGAACTGTAAACGAATTTGTGATAATTACAGCGTCACAGTAAATCCCCGTCTATTCGAGTCCAACAACAAAGAAATTACTTTTGCCTACTTTACCAGCTCTTCGACAAAGTGCACGCCAATGTAGAGCGTTTTACGGTGGGCCTTGTAATACCAGCACTCAATTGTAGTGGAGAGGAATATAGTGAAAACTAGCTTTACTAATCGCGATATTTCAAAACGCGATATTTCGAAACGCGATATGGTACAAAATGTACATTGCGAAGGGCCGCGACCCGCCTAATATAACCCGATCCTATACTCCTGCTCCAATAGATTATAAATTTCTATAAACTGAAAAAAAATTGTAACAGAGGGCGAAGCGACGGAAGCGAAGCGACGGATATATTCTCTCGCTTCTATCGATTTTTAAATTCCTATAAACTGAAATTAAATTTCCCCTTCACCACCCGCCTGATATAAGCCGATCCTAAACTCCCGCTCCTCTCGATTTTTAAATTCCTTTGAATTGAAATTAAATTTCCTGTTTTTCAGAATGAACATTGCGAAGCGACGGGGGCGCAACGACCCGCCTGATATAACCGGATCCTATACTCCCGCTCTTAAAACGCGCATTATTCGCGTTTCAAATTGGGTCCACTCATTTTATATGTCAGATTGTCAATAAATAAGTTCTCTCTGTATTGCCAAACATGCATTTGATACGTAATATTTAAATTAAATTAAATACACCGAGATCATTTTGAGATATAAATGACGGAAAAAAGAAAATATCTAATTAATTTATCTAGTTAATTTATCTAAAAGTGTTCTTGAAATCACAGTTTTTGAAATCATCTTTTAATCTTTTAAAATACAAGATGGCGGATCCAAGATGGCCGCCAAAAATGTTCAAATTTTCGACGTTCACGAGGAGTATTACAGGGCCGCCGATCTCGAATTGGAAGTCAGAATTTGAAAAATTTTAAATGGCAGACCCAAAATGACGAATCGAATATGGCCGATAAAAGGACTAACGTCGATAAAGTTCGTATAAATCAATAAAAACATGTCTAAGCAGTTTTCGGGCTCGCTGATCATGAATTTGAGATTAGAATTGAAAAAATTCTATCAATAATGTAACGAAATTTTCCATAAAAATGATATTTTTCAGATTTATTGTTCAGAAACAAAGGGTGCCAAAAACCGCCCTACAATTGGATGGGAAAACAACTAAGTGAACTTGAATATTGAATAAAACCGTTTCTAGGATCGGCGATAATCGTTTAACCCCGAATCCTTCAACTGGTAGATAAAAAGAGACCAACTGTACCAATTTTAACGAGCCATATATTCCCAATAGGCGAGGTCGCCAATATTATTAACGATGAAACTTAAAATAATTTTGCGATTAAAAAATGGAGACACTTAACGAGTTCCATTTGCATGCCGTTTAGAAAGTTTTGCATTATAAAACTGTTCAAGTGGCTCATTTCTGTTGACCTTTTTAAATTATAATCCTGATAAATTAGAACTGGACGTGTTCTATATTTTAAATTTAAACGTAAGTCGTTGGATCAAAATAAAAGTGACAGATGTAAATAAATTCGAAATATGCAAAAATCAAGTAATTCAATTCTAGCGTCGTCTGTAAATTTCAAAACAAGGCTAACGTGAAACTAGTAAATCAAGACGTCGATTTGTTTAACAAATATCTAAATTCAATATGCAGATTTATTTTATTCAGTTTGTTTGCTTTTTAATTATTCTAAAAACGAGGCATTGATGCGGAATTGTAATTGTAAAATTACCATATGTAGAAATTAATTATGTATTGATATATGTATTATGTTTTTTTGTATATGAATTGAACATATGTCACTACCGCTATACCTACTTCAATTATATCTACTCGCATAATAAAATTGTTCTGCTATTTATACTACTCTACTCGTACATAAATTATCTAATCGAGTATCGAGATCACATGAAACATAATACCTTGAATAGGTCGTATATGCTTTTACAGTTTTGGCGCCATTTTCCCTGTTGTTAAAGTGGGATGAGTACCTAATTTAAACAGATGTTAAACCCAGTGGTAATCAATTTATTACATGGTTAGTCATTCGATCGGAAAACAATAAAAATGAGATAAATTTATAAATTCTCATGTCTTGGGTGACCAGATTTCTGCTTTGTTTACTGATTATAAAAAATATACACAATACATAAATAAATACACGTAGGACGAACATTAACGATTATTTAATGATTGTTTAAACAAACATTTTATGTGACCACTGAATTTTTAAAATTTAAGTAAATATATCATAACTATGAAATTGATACTCGACGAGGCAGAATATTTCTCGTTCTCGAGTCGAATAATGCGCGTCTGAAGTGCGGGCAAATACAAATGGCTCGAAATGCAAATTATATTCCTCCCAGAGCGCCCTGATCTAGATTATAAAATTGGAGCGTACGCTTTTCGGTTGTGGGATTAAAAAATAAATTTTATCGTATCTGCATATCCGCCAAACCATAGCATAATACCATCAAGCACTGTGATGTATCGCTTTTTCTTAAAATAAAAAAAATTTAATTCCCTTGAACATATATTGCATGATTTAAATTAAGCAAAGAAAATATTTAATTATTAAGTATACAATAAAAAAAATAAGACAAATTATATTTTAAATTAAAATAAAACAAAATACACAAACATTTAATTCTGTTATCTTTAAAAAACAATCTTTTAATATTTTTCGTCGCCTTATTTTTAAATAATTTCTGTATGTACTGGATCTGTTACACACACACACAGTCAGTTTATTTATAAGATATTTGTCTTTCGGATTGTTTTGTATTTATTTATTTATTTTTTGTATAATTTATGGTGGCTAATTGATTTCAACGTAAATTTTTATTTTTATTTTTTTTTATTAATGTGTTACAAGAAGTGAATTAAACTGAAAGAACAGCAGTGTGTGATAATTGGTGTTCTCAATTCGGGATAATTAATATCCGAATTGACGATGCCAACTTGTGTGTGAATTTAATATTTAGGTTTTTAAATTTTTGCTCGCTTTGCGGAATTGCTTGTTTCAATGCACAATACTCGTGATAAAAAATAACAATTTTATCGCACAAAACAAATATGTACATGAAGTAAAATCGCAAATTGGACGTACATAAATATTTGCATATATGGGTTTGGTCTAATGGGTGTATGGTAATAATTGTTAACTTAATTGAAAAAACATACAACGGGGCAATTTATATAAATTTCATATATATTTTAATTGACTGGTATGGAATTTGTATGTATAATTTGTTGTTATTATTCCGGATATTTTTTACAAAAAATATCAAATTGCATTAATTATAATTTAGTTACCATATCGCCAATTATTAAAGCAGTAATTGATTGCTTAACGAGATTCCGCAGTTTTGATTAACAAAAATGTGATATGGGATACCAAAGAAAGACATTTCAGAATTTTTGAATGCAAAATATAAACTCACCAATCATTTAGATATACAGGATGTCCCAGAATTGGACGATCAAACGAAGCAGGGTGATAGGGAAGCTCATTTCCAGCAAAAGAAGCCACCAAAAGTTTTTTTCAAAATGTTGATGGTGCAAAAGTTATTCCACTTAAACAAAACAAGAGTTCTATTGTTTATAACTTTCTTTTTTAATAAGATCTGGAAGAGTGTGCCTTTCCAATAAAATCAGTTTTATAAGCTGTATTAACTTCTGTCAAATAAAAACCTTGGTTTTATAAAGTCTCTTTGTTTCTCAATTTTTTTTGTTGATATTTAAGTGACGGTAGCGGGAAAATATTGTGCTACAGTAAGTTGACCCACTATCAGAAAAATATGCGGCACTAATGCAAATTTTAAAATGGTATCACACACCGGGCTGGTCACAACAGAATGTTTTTTATCAATTTTTTTTCATAAAGCATGCAGCGTTTATTAAAAAATGCACTTAACAAATTTATAAAATCGATGCTTTGTCAGAAATAAAACAAAATTAATAAAATAATTTTTTTTATTAATTTTAAATATTATAATAGGTGTTTGAAGTGTTCAATATTTGCCAAAATACAGAATCGGCATCGCCGTATAAAATTTTGCTTAACCCGTCGAAACTCACATTCGTTTCTTTTAATAATATTCGATGCTTTAATTATACGTTGCCGCGGGTGTGTAACGAAATCTCTTTTCAAAATTCCGGTTTTTAATAAATTCCGGTTTTCAAAATTCCGGTTTTCAAAATCCCGGTGTTCAAAATTCCGGTTTTGTATAAAAAAAATCTCGATTTTTAGGAAATCTCGGTTTGAATTCTTAAAATTTTGGTTTCTGAAATAATTATTTTGATTATTTTATAATGAAATAGTGAATATTTAGTGAAATAGTTTTACTGTTGCATTAACAAAATATTGCTTTTTTATTAATCTTGCATCTACAAAATGTTTTAATTACAAAATCTTGCATAGCAAAATGGTGCAATCATTTTTCTTTTTAGTAGGTGTCATTAATAGATTCTATATAATCTGCTCCTACGTGCAACATGTTTGCTGACCCCGGCTCCTACGTCGTTCAAATCTAAAGCCCCTCCTTCGGAGGGCTAAGCGGGGGGAAGCGCAGCGACTTCCCGCGTTCCCATGAGAGTTATCGAAACCGTCAGCCTCTACAATTATTGCATTTCAAAATGTTGCTTATTATTAACAAAATATTGCTTTAAACATAATATAATACAACATTTTAAAATATTAAAGTCGAAATTCGACCATTCGATTAAGAGGAAGTCGATGTTTTTTCTTTCGACTATATTTTTTCCGACTAAATTTTTTTCGACATTTTTATTTTAGATCAATAATTTTTCGATATTTTATCATTCGATAATTTTGTTTCGATGTTTTCGGAAACGGTCAAATAACCCTAACCCTCCTTTGACACTTTCGGCCCTTCGACACATTCGGCAATTCGGCTACATTAGGCCCTTCGGTCTTTGTCATATTTGGCTCTTGGACACATTCGGCCCTTCGTACCCACTCCCTGCTAGTCAACTGTGTGAGAGTTTCTGAAGCCGTTAGCCCCTACAATCCAAAATGTTTAAACAATACCGCATATTTTCTAGTGAAATTTTGAGCAAGATATCTGAATTTTTTTGTACAAAATATTATTAGTCCTAGTAAAGTTAATAAAAATGTGTATTAAAACTAAGATTTTGAAAACTAAGATTGCGTACCTAACCCCTCCAAAGCCACCGACCGATTAATAAAAAATATTTTTTTCAAAATCAAAACTTTAGAGATTTGAAAACCGGGATTTCGTAGTTGCCGCATCTCCTCATCAATCGCTTTACTCCACAGATAAAAGGGTATAGGATTTAGATCAGAAAACCGCGGTGGCCATGCAATGGACCCTCCTCTTCCAATCTAGCAGCTTAAATAATTTACGTTCAGGTGTTGTCTCACTACTTGTGCATAGTGGCCGGGAACTCTAGCATGCTGCAGCCACATATTTCCACTGTTTGTACAGAAACGTCATCAAGTAATTCATCCAAGTCATTTTGTAGAAAACTTAAATAGACTTCCCCGTTGATCCGACTTGGAAGTTCAAATGGCCCAATCAATTTTCCGTCGACTATTCTCGCCCAAATATTCACTCAAAATTGGTGTTGAAACCGACTACGCCGCACTTTTTTGGATTTACACGGGCCCAATAGTGCAAATTACTGATGTTGAATATATCCCCCTTTTAAAACATGTTTCGGCACTCCATAAAATATTGTTAAAAACTGCGAATTTTTTTGGAAAATTGCATGTTGCACATGGTACGGGTGCAACTGTTTTCTTTTTGAAATACAATGCAACGTGGACCGTGGCGCTCCCGAACGCTTGATAAACAATGAACGCTTATAGATGGGTCGTCTATCACCATTCCAATTACTTTATCTTCTTCTATATCAAGTTGACCGGCTGTTTCATATCTTCTAGGACGACCAGGGACTTCTCCTTCACTGTGCCTTCGGTTTACGTTTTGAAATACTCTGTAATCGGGAAAGCATTCCCCATTTTTATATCGTCTCTGGTATCCTCTTGCTACTGCTCGGGCGTTGCCATTACATAAGCCATAAATGAAACGCATTTCTGCATATTCGACGAGGGAATAAGCCACATGTATCACCATAAAATGTTTTACTTTTTTACCACAAATTTTGTTTAATTCGGGCTACTACTAGTGTCACATATTTTTCTGATAATGGGTCAACTTTCTGTAGTACATTGTTTTCCCGCTGGCGTCATTAATATTTTTGGTGTTGTACATTCGATTTCCCTAAGAAACGCTAAAAGTGGAATAACTTTTGCACCATCAATAATTCGAAAATCTTTATTTGGCTGTTTTTGTTGGAAATGAGCACACTATCATCCTGCTTCTTTTGATTGTCCAATTCTGGGACAGCCTGTATTATTAGAAAGGATGTAAGTTGGGGTTAAATAAAAATTGCGACAGCACAATATCGTATACAAAATACAGTAAACTAGAATCTGAAGTAGCTGTCATTATCATTTCAAATGTAATCCTTGGTTGTAGATTGCTTATAAAATCTGTGATTGTTGACCAAGAAAGAGAAAGGTCAGTTAACGAGCACTTACATATTATTCAAGCTGTATTAAATATGGCACCAGGCATATGACCACTTAGTCAATCTACCCACTATTCTTACTTACTTAAGCTGGTAGTCACTAAAATTTAGAAGGAATAAGCATGTTATATTCATTTATTTATTTTGTACACATAAAAGCATAATGCTTAAAAGTAATATATCTAAGTAAGTGACTTTCAAGGGTCACAATTCAAGCCTGGGGGATTTGTTACACAAATCTCACTCTCCTATGTTCAATACCTATATTAATCCTTCGTGATGATTGTGAAGAATCTCTTTCTGATGTTTGCAACTCACAAATTTCCCTTCTGTCCATTGGCGGTTTTCGTACAAATACGCCAGCACTTGGCAGACTTCAATCGCCAATCTGGTGAACCATCCGAATCCCCAACTCGCATTGGCAGGTATCTCTTCCAGATACTTTTCAATATCCTAGCCAAAGGGCCCCCATCCAATCCAAAGTGAACCACCTCACCAGTATCAATTTGTGTTGGTCGGTATTCAGTCATGTTATCAGTCATGACTTACTGTCCCCTTACCTCCCCATACTGCTACATTGCAATGCAATCCAGCACTAAAATCATAGCACACAAACAATTCCAGCACCAAAATCATAGCATACATCTTTACTAGGTGGTTTACAGACATCGTTCATTCAACATGGAGATTAACCTTCCCGTCTCCCATTTCCACTCGACCACACAAGGTCTAATGGTTTGTAGCAGCTATAATATTGCAATCAAAATATTCTAAGATCGAACGAACAAATTTAATTAATAAAAATAAATTCCTTAAAAATAAATTTCGCTAACACCAAAACTTCCTCAATTATTTATTTATTCACTTAACACCATTTACAATTATTATTAATCACACCACTAATTTCACTCTAGCTCCACTTACTTACTTTGCTTTTAAACTTTCGCGTATCGTGTCTCAAATAAGACTCATCAAAGATTAACGTAAGACTCACTCATTGTGTTCATGGCACCCGTATTAATCTACCGCGATGAATATTCCAGATTGAACACGAACATCCTGATGTAGCAGACTAAACTGCTATAGAACATCTAATGCTTGACTATAGTCACCAATTTCACAAATGTAATTAATTTCATATCTCTTAACTGGCTAAACTACGTTGAATTAACACCCCGCCCAAGCAACCAATTCACGCGGAATTGATGCCCACCAAACTAATATGGGATAACGTAACAGAATCAACTTTGTCAAATGTCAAATTTATGCAATAAAGTCACTAATACATCTAAAAGGTAGACATTTAGCCTTATATACGGCCTGAAATTTTCATTTTCTGTTTAAAAATACTTTGGGGTCTTAAAGATTTAAATAAATTTTCTAAATTTCAGAAGGAAATTTTTTTTGTGATAGTATCATCCTTTGGACTCTGGATCTCCCCAAGAGGAAGTGTTAATGACTTATATACTGGCAATATAATATGCCAGTTTTTAAGGCATGGGTTGCCATTCAAGCTACATACTTCAACCTGAGACCCTTTTTGATTTTAATTCACTGTCACTCAAGTCACACTCGGATACGGTTAATTCTTATAGTTCTCGGGCATTAATTTTTAATTGTTTTAGCAGTTCAAACAATTGATAACTACTAAAATAGTTGTTAAAAAACAATTAACGCTCAATAGGTGGAATTATTTCTGCCAAATGTAGTACAGCTGCGGGACTAGACCCAAATTTGATTTCATTTTCTTCTGAACTTTCCGTCTTCGATCCTTGTCAAATAAAAGTCATATGGAAATCCACTTTTACCACTGAATGCGAACACCTTAATACCCATGGATATGGCTTCCCTTTCATGTGTTGTCTTACATCAAGACGTCCTTTAATTTGAATTATCTGTTCGTCTATTGATTCTGTCTCGGATAATTTAGGACTCTCGACATCTTGATAAAACACTGTCAATTAGGGGACGAAGCAATTTACATTTGTCATTTCTTTGTGGAATTTTCTTTTTTGCATTTTGTTGCGAATTTACTCTCAATTGATAGATAAGCGACTCAAATCGCTGTATTTGTTACGAAGTCAAATCCAAAGCATTTACCACAGTATGTTGATAACCGGCACGGTTTAAAATTCCCCATTAATATTAAAATTTCAAAATAGTTAACTCGCTCATCCGGGCTGCTTTTTAAATTTTGACTTGAATGTTTTGCATATAAATTGGTGTACTTGGTCAGTTCAAGAAACATTTGTTTTGGAATATGACGAAAAAATATTTGACTTGTGAAAAATCAGTGATAAAACTTCCTCCTCAGCGCCAAGTCACGTAAATGGAATTTTTTGCCTTTCAAACATACGTCTTCGCCATCTAATATCAGATTTGGTTGTATAGTTTGGTACTTTATCGAATCCGATAAAATCAATATCGATCAATATTCTATAATACGTTCAATCCTAACGGATCTCCGGTAACAAAACCGTTTGCAGTTTCAATATTTGAATCACATAAATCGTCAAGGTCATCTAACTTCAAAATGGTTTTTAGTTCGATGTGGTTTTAGATAAAGCGAGTATTTCAATTACATTCTCATCGTAATCGGATGTACTTCCAGCAATGGCGAACTCAGAATTTTTCTCGTTTAATATTCGTGCTCTTTCAAAAATTTCCCGAGTATAAATTATTTCCAATATACATGAAAATTGTCTCCTCAGTAGGGCGGAAAAAAATATTTCAACAAAATTTACCTATCAGATTCAGAATAGTGATCAGTGGCACATAACAAAATTTGAAAAATCACAGCGAAAACTAATGCCTCAAATGAGTTCAAATCTACTGAAAGGGTTAATCGTAATTAGCTTAATATTTAAATGAATCTTTTTAAATTATGTACCAACCAATTCAAAAGGGTCAGAGCAATTTACACCAACTTCCATTTCAATAATGAATTCCATTATACACGGCACTAAAATATGATGTTAAAAAATACGAATTTAATAGCCGGAGCCAAGCGCATAAAATGCTTATAATTACTATTATTACGTACATATTTGCAAATATAACAAATAACAGCAAAACCTAAACATGAAATGCTGCTGCTACATAAAACAAGAAAATTTTTTGTTTCATTTTAATGATGATGGATTAATAATAATCTGCTGCGGATGGTGGACCATAAGTGAATTTATACAGGGTGTCCCAGATTTGGGCGATCAAACGAAGCAGAGTGATAGGGGAGCTCATTTCCAACAAAAACAGCCAAATAAAGTTTTTTTCGAATTGTTGATGGTGCAAAAGTTATTCGACTTTTAGTGTATTTTAGAGAAATCGCATGCGCACTCACCACAAAATTAATTTAAAAACCACGATTTTTTTTGTTTAACTCTTCTTTTTAATAAGATCTAGAAGAGTGTGCCTTTCCAATAAAATCATTTTTATAAGCTGTAGTATATTCTGCCAAATAAAAACAATGGTTATGTAAATATGGTTATTTTTGTTGATGTTTAAGTGACGCCAGCGGGAAAACAATGTACTACATGAAGTTGACCCATTATCAGAAAAATTTGCGATACTAATCACAAACGTTCGAGTATGGAAATACTAACATGAATTACAAAATGTTTTTCTTTTTATACCACAAATTTTGTTTAATTCGGGCAACTAGATTTGCTTAAAAAATTGTTACACTTTAGTTTACTATTGAGTTCAACATTTTGTTTTATTTCGATTTTAGAAATCGACATTTTGTTAAGGCAATTTTTTATTAAATACGACTTACTTTGTGAAAAAATTTATAAAAAACTCTTCTGTGACTAGCCCGGTGTGTGATGCCATTTTAAAATCTGCACTAGTGTCGCATGTTTTTCTGATAATGGGGCAACTTTCTGTAGTACATTATTTTCCCGCTGGCGTCACTAAAACATAAACAAATTTTTTTTTGAGAAAGAAGACTTTACAAAACCACTGTTTTTATTTGACAGAAGATAATACAGCTTATAAAATTGAATTTATTGGAAAGACACACTCTTCTAGATCTTGTTGAAAAGGAAAGTTAAACAAAAGAACTCGTGTTGTTTTTTAAATAAATTGTTTGGTGGGTGTGCACACGATTTCACTAAAAACATTAAATTGGAATAACTTTTGCACCATCAACAATTCTAAAAAAAACTGGCTGTTTTTGTTGGAAATGAGCTCCCTATCATCACCCTACTTCGCTTGATCGTTGAATTCTGGGCCACCCTGTATTTCATTTCGTTTTTGTATAACAAATTATTTTGGGTTAGATCCTGCGGATATACTATAAAAATACAAACTTATAGTTGTAATTATTTTAAATAATATTTAACAATTAACATTTTGTAATCTCGCTCGTTTTAAAATGGTAAGATTAATGGTGATTAACTGTATGGAATCAAAAAAATACAATCTTATTATGTGATCGTTTTTGACGGATGTGTTGCCATAACAGATTCTAAACTATTTTGTTTTCTGCGGTCGACCGATGATTAAAAATGTAGTTAGTGGTATAGATTTAATCAAATAGATTTAGAATTTTTGAAAGGTATTAATTATATTTAATTCTTTTTTTTTCAGGTAAGTGACAATTTGGGAATTTCTAATCTGTGTCTACGGATCGCGGTCTGTGCAGTTAAGTAGAAATGTTTATGATATATTTTGGAATCGCTGTTTTTTTAATGGATATGTAGCTATAAATATAAATTAAAAAGTAATCTGTGTCTATGAAACGACAACAAAAAAAACACTAAAATTATGAATAAATTAATAATCAAAAAAATTTGAATTTATAATTTTTAGTTTTTTGTTTGTTTGTTTTAAAAAATATATTAATTGTGTTATTACGAATGCTATTTCGAAAATTAATTTGTAACGTTGTCAGGTTTTATAAAAATGCTTCTGGGTTTCCACATAAAATTAGTAGATTTATCACTATTAGTTGTGTATTCAATATGGAGTTTTGAAAAGGCAGATTCTAACGGTATTTGATTTATAATTAATTATTTGCTATTAAATATTTGAAGACATATGATTTTATTTATTAGTATGCTGAAGAGGTTGTCGATTCGAAGAAAATAAATAATTTCTCATCTTGATCAAGATCGATGAAAGATTATCTTCAGCTAATATAAAAAATAAATGTCTATGAAGCTGACCCAAAAATTTAGCACGTAAAACACTGAAGCCACGTTAATGGTTCTGGAAGAAACAAATTAATGTATCATATATTATTTAAAAAGTTAACACGAACTCTTTTTTATTTAAACAGAATAGTTAGTTAAATTTTTTGTTCTATAAATACAAATTATGTTTTATAAATAATGAATAAAAAAGTGCATTATGAGACATGAAAAATTAAAAATGCGTCAACATTTTTAAAAATTTGTCGGACATGAAATTTATTTTATATTGTAATAGGACCAATTTCGAAATTATTCAGAAAGTTACAAAATTTTCGTGCTTGTGAACTATATCGATTTGTGTTGGGCATTTCCAAACATTTGTTGGTTCTGCAATTGATTGAGCAATATCGATTCGTGCTGGGCTTTATCAAATATTTGTCGGACACGAAATTGATTTTATATTGAAGTAGACTCAATTACGAAATTAATCAGAAAGTTTCAGAATTTTCTTATGATTTGGTTGTACTCAATACCGATTCATGCTTGCAATTTCAAGAAATTGGTCGGATATCAAATTAATTGAGCAATATCGATTCGCGGCTATCGAAAATTTATAGGTCATGAAATTGAAGTAGAACAATTTACGAAATTATTACGTAAACAATGTTAGCCTAGACTTTCATCCCTGAGAATTCAAAGATACACCGTAGGCAACACTCAAATAACTATCGTTATATAATTATTCTGTCATGATATAACATGCATCATGTGTCATGATATATATATATATATATATATATATATATATATATATATATATATATATATATATATATATATATATATATATATATATATATAACTTAGTATTGTGAAACTTGATTGGCAAACTGAGCGTAAAAATTCAACCAACAAAAAGCTATAATAACCAGTTGCTTCCACAGAACTATCATAACATGTACAAATCATGACTAGTGAAATAAAATATGGTTTGACAAGATACAACAACTTTATTTTTTGAAACTTCTTATCTATAGGCACCAATAGGCACCAAAAAATCAATAATCACTCAAAAATCATTAATCGCTTCTACAGTCCTAACTTCTTCAAACTAGTCCGAGCGGCAAAACTAATTGAGCTTTAAACTCAAAATATCGTTAAATTACTCAATCTATCGATACTTGATCGCTTGTACAGTCCATAAAATAAAAAGTTCGGGTTAGAGCAGTGTTTTTAAATGTGGTGTAAATGTATGACAACTCTGCGAAACAATTCACTAATAACTTTTTTTCTACAATATTAAATGAGAAATATATTCAACCTATATAGTGGGGCCTTGTCTAAATCTATAATAATGGTTTATATTGGCCCAGGTTGAAAAATCATTCATATTTGCAGTGAAAAATTGCTAATAACAAACTTTAGTGAAGTGTGGTATTCAAATACCAGGCTCACACGATTTTATAGAAATTGGTGGGGAAATGATTTCGAGTAGCAGAAACCGATTGCGATGAGTCCTGATTTCGGAAAAATTTAGTTATGTATTGGGTGTACAAATGTATTATCGACATTTTTATAGAGGATCCATTTGCACATTTGCATATTATTCAATCGGGCAATACATGTTTTTTGGAGGTTAGATGTCAAGCTTGAAGAATTGAATATTACCTAACAATGTGTTTCGAAACGTATACATGCAAAGGGATTGGTTCAGAAGCTGGGAAATTCACAAATTGAAAGAACTGGACATGGAACGTCAGAAAACCATGTGTGAATTGTTGCTTCAACGACAACAAAGGAAGGGGTTTTTGCATCGGATCATCACTGGGGATGAAAAGTGGATCCATTATGACAAGCAAAAGCGCAAATCAGCTTGGGTCAAGCCAGGTTAACCAGGGCCGTCGACGCCAAAAGCAAATATCCATGGTTCGAAGGTGATGCTTTGTATTTGGTGATATATGAAATGTATCGTTTATTATGAGCTGCTGAACAAGCGTGATACCATTACGGGACAAGTTTATCGACGACAACTGATGGATTTAAAGCACGCTCTAGCTGCAAAACGAACGGAATGGGACAAACGGCACGATAAGATTATTTTGCAACATGACAACGGTAGGCCACATGTTGCCATACTTGTCAAAAACTACTTGGACAGACAGAACTGGGAAATTGTACCCCACCCGCCGTATCCACCAGACATTGCTCCCTCTGATTACCACTTGTTCCGGTCGATGCAATCAGTCGTGGCACTACAGCACTTCACTTCATACGAAAACGCCAAAATGGGTCGATGACTGGATCGCCTCGAAACAACCAGACTTCTTCCTTCGGAGAATCCGTTTATTGCCTGAACGATGGGCGAAGGTTATAGCTTCCGAAGGAGCATACTTTGAATAAAACATTCTTTCATTTTCTCCACAAACTAATGTCTTTTATTTCACTTAAAAAGGTTGGAAATACATTTGTACACCCAATATATTTTGACTTAATTGTGTTGCTTGGACGCATAGAAGTCTCATTAAATTAACCCAATTTGAACATGTTGGTATGCCACATAACACTCGCTCTTATCCGAACCTTTTATATTAGAGGCTGTAGAAGCGATCAAGTATCGATCAGGGTTGGGCGAAGTAAATTACGCAATATAATTAAGCACAACATTTCTTCGTTAGTTTTTTTATTTTTATGTTAGGCGATCTGATGAAGTTGCTGTCTGGCTAGCAGATAATTGCCTTCCTAAGGGACAAATAAATTTAAATTTTGATACTAGATCATATAAACTGTTTTTTAGTTTATGAGCCGAATCATACGCTGATCCAAACTAATTTTTATTTGGTGAAAGAGAACAAACCATTTGGCGATGAAAATGAATTCATGTATTTTCCATCTGACCCATATGGCTCTACATTAAATCGGACCCACTTCCATCATCCAATACGGACTTTCGGACTTTTAATTAAAATTTATACATGATGAACAAAACATTTATAGTTAAGTTCAACTCCATCCTTTTTAGTTTGTCAAATGTCAGTAGATGGCAGCAAAATATATCTGGTTAGATTTTTTTTACCATTTTTATAGAGATGGAACTATGAATTCTTAATTATGGTATTCAAGCGAACATTTATTTTGTATGTTATGCGGCTATGTTTAGAAAAAATTTATATTATAAGTCTAAAATTAACGTTTTGACTGACTAACTTAATTGTTGGTTAGTTCATACCAGCTGTTTGTAAATGCAAACGGCGCCTGATTTTTAATTAAAATTTAAAATATTTATAAATCTCCAAAATATTTCTAGTTTTGAGCTGAATATCAAATTAGTTTGATTTATGAATATTAAAGACATCTATCTCTGAACTTATCAGCAATTTAGTTAATTGGGAATTTAAACAAAACCAATTACTTTATGCCTGATAACGATTTTTTAGACTAAATTACTGACTAATTTAATTTGGAGTTTAATCGATTGTCGAAGTATTTAGTATCGATGTTGGATAATTAACAGTAGTATAGTATACTATTTAGGACTAAATATTAGGCCCAGTACTTTTATGGATACAGTAACAACTATAAATCAACCCCTTCAAATAAAATTGCGAGGTCCGCTTTAATGATACAAAAACGAATCATTAGCGAATCGCGTATTCTTATTAGACACAGATAAGTTTTTAATTTTTTATCGTCCTTTCGTATGTCTGTATGTATATTTTGACATTTGGTTTCGTTACAAAACTTATTAGTTTACGATTACGATATATTTAACAGTATGTATAAAGAAACTGTATATCTTTTGCAAAATTTTTATAGTTTTGTTTTACTTTCAAATTACAAATATCACAACAACAATCTTATACGAAATTTTTCCTAAAATAAATCTTTTTATGAGTAATAAAATTATAAATGTTTTTATTTCATTTTGAAGTTGATATTATTCAATTCTTTAAAAATGCTATAACAAAAAACATTCGCCATTGTTTTGATTGTATTTTATTTTAAACGCATAATTGTTTTACATCGGTTTCGCTAGAGTTTCGCTTTTAAAGAGAGAGAAAAATAAAAGCGAACTCCAAACTTACGCATTACATCGCGCTCATTTTAATTTTCATACGCCAAACCAAAAGTGATTCGTGTGTACTTCACGCAGGTATTTCGTGTGCGAGTGCTTTCATATAAGCAACTCTTCGCTTGCGGTTCGTTTACGTTTCGCCAAGTTTTGAGAGTAGTACAAACTAACGGATATTTAGTTTAGTCAGTAATTTAGACTACTTGCCGATTTAACTATTTTTACCCCACTTTACGTTGGGAAGTTGGTGAAAGTTACAAAAATTCATCCACAGACAGAAAAAGAGAGTGTAATGCAAGTATGTAAAATGGTGTAAGGCACACAGTATAAATTGCATCTCCAGAAACAGAAGTTAAAAATATATGTATAGATCATTAAATCACTACTGGCGGAATTACAAGTTGTTGTTGACCAGTAGTCTACTTTGTCGCCTATGGTATCATCTATGTTGTCAACTAGTTTGCGTAGACACTCACGTAAAAATATGTAGATAACGCGTAAACTGAGACGGATTTTGTTCGAAAAATGAGATTTGAGAGTTGGGAGTTTTGCTACTGTTTTACAAACTCACTAGATGTACAAAACGAATTTTATTTTTGTTTGATGTAATTAATTATAATACTCCCAACTCTCAAGCCTCGGTTTTCGAACAAAATACGTATGGTGGTATCGATACTTTGAGAAATTTAACAAATATTTTGAGTTTAAAGCTTAATTGTGTCTCTTAGATGCATAGAAGTTTCATGAAATTAACCAAATTTAAAGATGTTGGTACGCCATATTTAAAACATATTCGCCCTAATCCGAGCCTTTTATACCACCACTCTGCCGAAAATCGTGAGATGATAGATAACACTGTAGTTTTTTCTGGGATGATATAGTCTGGGATGAGATAAATTCTGGGTTGACAGTGTTTGCCTAGGATGAAAAATATTTCGCGATCGTTTAGTATTGTCACAACGTTTTTCTGGAATGAATCCTGGGCTAACTGGGAATTTCCAAAAATTTGTTCGAAATGAAATTGATTCAGCAATATCGAATCATGTTGGGCTGTACCAAACATTTGTCGGACATGAAATTGATTTTATATTGAAGTAGGACTAATTACGAAATTATTCACAAAGATTCAGAATTTTCTTATGATTTGGTTGTGAGTAATACCGATTCGTGCTGGCCATATCCAAATATTTTTAGGACACGAAATTGTTTTTATATTGAAGTAGAATTAAATCCAATTACGAAATTATTCGAAAAGTTTCAGCTTTCTTTATGATATGATTGTGAAGAATGTCGATTCGTGCTGGAGATTTTCATAAATTAGTCAGATATCAAATTGACTGGACAATATCGATCGTGGTTTTGCAATAATTTTTCGAACATGAAATTGATTTTATATTAAAGTAGGACCAATTATGAAATTATTCAGAAAGTTTCAGAATGTTCTTAAGATTTGGTTGTGATTACTGTTGGGCGCGTAAATTACACGGTTATTTACATGTAAATTACATAAGTGTGTTGTCCCAGAAATCACAATATCTTCGTTTCTAAATGCAATTAAAACATTCTGTAAAGTGCTGTGAACTTCGCCGTGTACAATGGGAACTAAAAACTTTGATCCAGGGCAACTGTAATTTTCTGTAAAACTTGCAAAAAAACTCGCACAAAATGATTGACTCAGAGAGCATTCTTGCCCAGCCGTAAACAACACATCAATCTCCAGAACGTATTAGTCCCTCCTTGTACGAATAAGTAGAAAATCTGACTGAAAAATTGGATGCGGATAAATAGGTGCTCGATACATGTTATTTTCAACAGCCTGTATATTGTCCTGGATGAAGTATACCCAAAAAGGAACTAGAGTGAACAAACAGAACTTCACCATACTTAAACTCTGGAGGCGCCGCATTTTTTCCCGGTTTTCGTTTATAGTTTTTAATTTTCGAACACAATATATTCTTCACAAAGATCAACTAAAATTATTTTACCATCCCGACCGGTCAGACCTCATAAAGAGCACATCTCCACCATCAGACGCAATTCTTTCCAGCTTTGGAATAAAACACCTTCCCCACAGCGGTAATACAGAATGAGGTTAAATTGAGTGAATTTTAATTGCCCATTCGATTTTTTTTTAATTGGTGGACGGTGGAATGCTCTCAATTGCATGGGTTTCATGGGTGTTGGAATAAACGGGACTCGCTTTTCAACTACCGGAGTTGAATGTTGAATTAAATCTACTCCTCCGACTTTTTAGTCTCACGGTGGTTTATTTTAAAACAGACATTGATGAGGTTTTTCAACATTTCTGCCATATATTTCAGAGTATTAAATGTATTTATAATTTTAGCCACTGACCAATTCTCTGGTAACAAAGTTAGGAGGAACATTCGATTTGCGTATGATGTCTCTTGCTGGTTGTATCCTTCCATAATATTGTTCATGAGCTCATGTTCGTCATCTGGCTCATCTATTGGTGATATTTTTGGAACCGGTATTCGTAGCACATTTTCAGAAGCGAGTTTTACTACTTTTTCTAGTTATTTTTTGTTATAACCTGGATCGTATACATATTTCAGAGAACTCTCTCATTTAACCTTCTCGGAACATTTCCGTTGGTGGCTGTCATATCGGCTCCGATTGATTTGAAGAAGACCCAGATGATGATGGAAGTTGACTTGCAATGTCGGAAACTGGGTTTGGTATAATTGGCACATCGTTGAATTTGTATAATTTTATGCTGCATTTTCCACAAATTCTCTGTTTGGATAAATCGCGGTTTAAATACTTTTTGGCTTTTTCAACTAATTCTTCGCTAACGGCGCTAGATTGTTGTTTTATATTTTTATGATTTTCCAATGCAAATGGATTACAACACTGTGGATTTACCATTTTTTACTTTACGAGAAATACCTCACTTAAAAAGTTACAAGAGCACTACTACGTTGTTTACTGTTAAGTATTAACTAGGTAAAGTAAACATTTATTCATCTATTTATATTGAGAACTGTAATAGCCAAATGCCGATTTCAACTTTATTAATACTCAAATCTTTTCCAATTCAATAGTTGTAAATAAAAGTTGTTTATGAGGAACAATTCTTTCTGTAATATTTAAATGTGTTTCTTAATTTGTGCTTGTTGACTCATTTCAAGTATTGTATTATTCTGTTTTAAAATCATAAAATTAGTGCAGTACCGAGAAATTCTCTTTTCTTCTAACTTTAAACAAACTTGTAATGAATAATAAAACTAAACAAAAAAATAACGTTTTAATATTTAAAATCCTTTGGTTCTCAAATTATGTAACATAAAGTTTTGCTCATTTGAAGCTCTACTTAATTGTGATCAAAGTTATTCTTAGGAATAGCATATATGTCGTCCTTTTCCCTAAATTTGATTGACATTCACAACGAAAAAAATGAAAATTTTGTAATTTTTCAACTTTACAAAAGTCAGTCATGTACCAGCCAAACTAGATGCAGTGCAAATATGACTTATAGCTTGTTTAAAAGGCTGAACCTCTATCTTTCAAACCCTGTATAAATAGTATTAAGATTTTGGTAGCTGCGCCCTCTAGCGGCAAAAAGCCGTGCGCACATATATCTTGCTATAACTTCGAAAATAACGGTACTTTGAAATTTTAATTTATTTATTTGTTAACCATAAGTATTCACCTTTCTAACGTAGTAAAAACGAAACCAATATCTTTTACAGAACGGAAAGTACAACATTTTATGTATAGACACAATATTAAAAGTGCGAAAGATGTCAAAACTGACATATCGAATAACGGGAATTTCGAATGTCAAAATGAAAAATAAAAATACACGTGTCTTCTTTTTTTATCAGAGCAACATTAAAAAGGAACAAACATTTTAATTTAAGAAGGTCATTTTGGGCGGTTCCCTGAAATATAATGGTATAATGGAATGACCCATGTACTCGTATATATGCGAACTATGAACGAATCATTTTTTTGCTTTCTTCTATTTTAAAGGGGTTAAACTGAAAAATAGTCACTATGGAAATAAAATATAAATTATAAATTTAATATTTCGTTTGTATTCCCAACATTATTTTAAGCTTCGATAAAATTATTGAAAATCATATGCAAACCAGTTGCGCTAGTGAATCTCAAAAGTGTAACGTTTGCGTATCATTAAAAGAGCACATTATGCGAGCGAATACTTCGCTAAAAAGTCTAATTATCTTGGGTTGGGAATACCGTAAGCGGCTCGTTTTTGAGCTGCAAAATTGAAGTGTAGTCTTCGTTTACGGTTCGTAAACGGTTCAACTTATTTAGCCGGTATCATTTTAAATATGTGGTGTTTACACCAAATCTAAGAATAGTGCGTACATAAGTACATATATACAACAAAATTGTGCCGAACGAATTATAAATTTTTATTGGGTTCATTCTACGCAAAGTAATTAAAAATAATTTATTAACTAATATGTAGTGCGTTTGATAAAATCATCACATCATGTGTGACCATTACGATGATGTCATTTGTTAAACATTTTTTTTTATTATGGTCGTACTATACACAATAATTATGTTTCATTAACGCAAGTCGACTAAACTGCTACCACAACACAACAACAAGCTGTTAATAAAAAAAAATACATCACATTAGATAATTGTATATGGTATAATATATATATTATGTTACAGGCGTAATATTTAATTTCCCACACCAACCATCCATTGTCTTGTGTGAAAGATAATAATTTTTATTTTAATTAAGTGTAAGAAAATTTTATTTTTTAACTTATCACTTTCGATGTGATAAATATAAAAGAAAACGATTTGTTAAAAAAAATTAAGATCGTGTTAAAATATAATTATCCGAAACACGGAAATTTCTTTATAGTGAAAAATTATTTAAATTAAATTTAGAAATGTAATTGAAAAATTATTTTTATTTTTAAAATTAAATAATTATTCATGTTTTTATTGTAGAATAAATATATTAATGGCTTATAATTTTTCAAAACATTTTTTTTTTCATGTTTTGCAAAAGGTACTACTCGTACAACACGCTGGTGATTTTTTAATTAAGATTTTAACATTTGTATAAAAAAGATGTATGGATGGAGAAATTTTTTGATGTTTACTTATGGTTTTAAATTAATAGATTATTATTATTACTGTATCAACATCAACGGAATTGGAAAGAAAGATGTTTACAAAAATGTAATTTAATATTTTTTTCTTAAATTAACCTATTTGGTTAGAATGCATAATCCAGTGTTTTATGTGTTTAGTTTTATTTGGGAGAAACTTTCCTCTGATTGCAGGTTAATTGTATGATGTATTAACTCGTTACGTAGTGTAACGGAATTTTGCATATTTTCATATCTTAATTTAGTATTTTATTTGGCTAGTTAATTTAAAAAGATGTTGTAAATTGCAATAAGAAGACAGCACTTTTTTTAATTTATTGTAAAATTTGTTGGATGGCTAATCAAATGCCCTATTCAAAAATTTGTTTGTTTCACTTGTTTCTGATATAACGCAGGCTTTTCAATTTTAAAGCTAGCAGAACCCAAATAAAACGGTGAGTCTGAGATCTATTACCCTATTATTACCTTTAAAAGTTTTGGGTCCTTCTCGTTCTTGACGAAGCATTCAGTTTTTTCATATATTACTAGCACCAATTCAGAAATTGGACCAAGACCGAAATTACAACTCTAAACATAATCTAGTAGGTTTTAATAATCAAATGAGTCAAACAAACTTTTTAGAGAGTCTTTAATTATTCGCATGACACTGCATTATATTGTGAATTATTATTTGGTTTTGATCCCAAAATCCAAAATAATAGTTCGTAGCTAGTTAGTTTGTAATGACAGTTTTGACGGTGGTGTTTTTCCAGAGCCTTGGAGGAGATTGATTTCGCCTAATGTCACTAACCTTGTGTCGTTTTAAAACTCCATGTGGAATGTACAGAATTGCTGGCGATTGATAGCGTTAATCATTCAATCCTCATTGGTAAGCTCGAGTAATTAAATTGTGCTTTCAGCCAATTAAATCACTTTCGGATATAATCGGTAGTATGGTAAAATCTATAACAATACATCCATTTTCTAACTGCCGCTCGAATAAAAGTGAAAACGTTACGAAGCAATTTGGCTGTAGACCATGTTGTTTACCATCAGCTGGACCTAACAATTAAGTCCTCACGCCATACCGCAACCGCCGCAAATATTTTGGGTTACTGCTTTTAAATCTACGTCGTAAACTGACCTCTGTAATATTTGTTCGCGATATTTGACTAAATCGCATTAATTGTGCCGAATTACTGGATTGTCGTAATATTTGGAGTCGTTGTGACGGTATCTTGCTAGAAGCCAGCATTGTGCAGGTCGTGACTTTTTAACTTTTCGTTTGTCTTTTTTGTGCTAAGCACGGACAAGTAGCTGTAGGTAATAATAATAAATGATTAGACCTTCATGTATGCCAATTGCCAATAGGACTTGGTTTTCGTTCAAAACGGATTTTTGATCTGCAGGTTGAACTGGCTTTCCCTAGGAAAAAGGAATTAGGAAAAATATTTACATAGCATTTTTGTTAAAATGATCATTTTCTGGCCTACTGAAAAACCATGTTTGATCTAAATTTCTATAATTTAGGAAATATTTTTTCGAAATATCGAAATTGGATAGGAAAAGTATTCCCAATTAAATTTTTTTTTTTTTAAAATATACATCAACTGTTTATTTTGCGACAAAACTGCTTAGTAAATATTTTTCCTAATCGCTTTTTCCTAGGGAAAGCCAGAATCAACCTGCTGTTGAAAAAAACAATTTGCAAGCGGAAAAAAGAGATTACGCTACTCATCACAAGTGGCAGCACTCTCACAAAATAGAATTTCTGTGGAAATTTTTATCAGCGGATTAGATCTTAACAGTATTATTGACAAATTGATTGACCTTCGAAGTAAAGGAACTCGGCATAAGGAATTTTGACATTTTAACAATCTTCCATCTATCTCCGCCATTTCTTAACGAATTATAATGAAATTTGGTTATTAGTATTAGATATGGTTTCGAAAGAAAGTTTTGTACAAAATTATGGACTTGCTCATGCTGGAGTAAACTGTTTCTTTTCGTTTTAGGATTCATGTTGGATTGCGATTTTGGATTTGACTTAAACTTTAGATGAAGTTCTGGTATTCGGCCCAGATCTCCGTCAATTCTTAATCAATAATTGTGAAGTTTGCATCTCAGGTCTATATGGTAATTCTAATATGTATTTTGAGCAAGATTCTGAAATGAGCCAATGATGCGGGCGCTTCTTATCTTCTTTACAAGTAAATAAAAAAATTGTGCAAGGTTACGTTTGAATTTTGGATTGAGTGAATTTAATTTGTTTGCACCCAAATATTCAAATTTCAGACTATGACCAACTTTTCAAAAACTCCATGTAATCAATACGTAAGGTTGTAAAGGGTCTTTCAAATGCCACGCCTAGATGTTAGTAATAAATAATTTCTTAACGCAACCTTTTTTTATGTCGTCTTTGCCAAATGAGTCAACAATTCAAAGTTTAGTGAAAAATTTGAAGAGACTGGTTTTGTCGAGGATCGAAAAAGGTGTGGCAGACCAAAAAGTGGACATTCGTTACTGATGTGGCCGGAAGTGTCGCAGGAAACTTCAACATCGATATCCATGTATACACGTATAGACGATAAGTACTGTGTATACCATGTATACACGATATGTACTGTTTGGTGTGGTTTTTGGGCTACCGGAATCATTGGTCCACCTACCTTCGAAGATGTAAATGAAAGAGCTGTTAATGGAGAGCACTATAAACAAATGATTGAAGATTTTTTGAGGCCTCAACTTGAACAAATATACACAGAATATCGTTGAATGATTGATTGATTAGTATTGAACTAATAACTCATAATATTTACATAATCGATCCCCTTGATTAGTGAGTGACAGTTTTATTTTGGCAGAAATTAGTGATACTGTTAATATAATCATATTTATGCTT
The DNA here is from genome assembly GCA_963691935.1 of Nephrotoma guestfalica. Lineage (NCBI taxonomy): Eukaryota > Metazoa > Arthropoda > Insecta > Diptera > Tipulidae > Nephrotoma > Nephrotoma guestfalica. The sequence continues at coordinate 223,499,351 of OY829913.1, read as the reverse complement.
TAAATTTGTTAGTTAATTTGTAGCAGAATTTCGATTTTTATTAATGGCTGATTTTCGATTATCTGAAAAATCACGGCACAAAATAAACGTCAAAATTGTTCTTAAATGAAATTATATTTTCACGTTGAACAAAATCCAAAAGAATTAGAAATAAAAAATGTTCAACTGCTAAATAATCGTCAAAAATTACAAATTCCCTTCAAAACCCAGATTAGAAGAGGCACAGTGGGGGAATATTTATTTAAGTGACAAGAGGGTTGTAATGTAACTTGATAAGGTTCTTTACATGAAGTCAGAAGTATCAAGTGCTCACAAGTTAAATAGATAAACGATCATAAATCAGTGTGATGGATTTGCTATAAATCTTGAGCGTATAAATCTTAGACTATAAATTAAATGTATATAAGAAGTTTTAATAATCGTTCGTGATATCAATTTATTTAAGATTTTAGTTTCGGCTTTTCGGACAAAATATTAGTTTTAATGGCATTCATACAATGCTTACGACTTTTTTAGTCATAGAAAAGAAAGAGGCCATTTACTCCACAATATATCTACCACGAAAAATACAAAACAATTTTTTCTACGTTTTTCTGTCAAATTTTAGTGGGATAAATGCTGAACACTTAATACATGCTACTCGATAATATTGTTTTAAAAATTTATTATTTCTAAAAAGAGAAGCTCCGTTGGTAGAGCAATGTATAAGTGTAAACTTGAATTATAAGATTTTTTGTATTATTATACATTTAGAACATATGGTTTATGAAATTCGATTGAAAAGTTTAGTTGGACAATCCCAATATACCATGCCAACGGAATTCCGTTTTCATTCAAGTGCGAAAACCACTCTCTCTATGGAAAGAAGCATACTCGTTATACGGAAATCCACACTACTCATACCAAAGAAAAGCATCATAAAAATTCCGGTGTAGATTGGAATCTCCATAAAAAAAGAAACTTGGGTTTTCCATACACTTTTTATACCAAATTCAAACAATTTTCTATATTGCAATAAAGCTAATTTCCGTCGATTTTGTTTTCATTTATTTTGTAAAATTAATTATTTAATATACATATTTACATTTAATGTATATGTTTATGGCTACGCCATTACAAAATAGAGAAACTGTTATCACGATGTTTCCAAAAGCTAAAGATCTTAACGGATGAAACGATCAAAAAATATTTCAAATATAAATTAGAGACATCTTTTATTAAATAGCACAAGTTTAAAAATATATTAATGGGCTTCTTTCAAGGCCTACCATATCAAATTGTTCCGGATATAAATTTGTATTTAAGTTTGGAATGCAGTTAGGCTGTGTTCACCTCATCAAACCGAAGAAGAAGAAATTTTACTAGCTATCTTAAACGGAAGCTCTCCAAATTATTTACATACTTGTTTTTACAAGTATGCAAATAATTTGAAGAGCTTAAAATCTAAATAAATTGAAAAAAAATTAAATAAATTTTTGTTAATTTTGACTCATATTCATTTTATATTGTTAAATTTGTACAAAGTTACAAACATAGCCTCAGATGTCCATTAGCACCTTGAGCTCTTCGACTGTTGAGACCCTTGATTCGAAATTAATCAAACGCATGGTGGAATGCATTCTAGATTCCACGAATAGAATAGACAGACACTCAACTGGTTAGTGCAATGAAGTTCTGGCAAAAACAGTTCTTTTTAATTTAAACGCAACAATTTAAATTAAGTCCAAACCCCTTGGCCAGATGTATATGAAAATAGCCCAAATTACATCCCCGAAAAATGCGATGGCAACTCTAATTATTGCTATCATGACATTTTTTACTCTCAGTCCAAAAACTATCCACATTTTTACTCTCAGCTTCGAAAATATTTGCTATCACGATAGTTTAAAACTGTCATGATAGTTTAAATTTTCGGGGCTGAGAGTGAAAGACATGAAGTAAGCCCAATTTTATGTAAATGAAAATAGCCCAATTTTCACTCCAGAAAAATGAGGTGACTATCAGCCCCGAAAAATGCCACATTTTTACTATCAGCCCCGAAAATATTTACTATCATGACAACTAAAACTAGACAGACGTTTTTCGAGACTGAGAGTAAAAATATTGCATTTTCATGATAATATGACGACAGAAAAATTTACGGGGCTGGAACAAATAAATGATATTAATTATTTGCCCATCCCCGATAATTTTTTTTTTTTTAGAAATATTACGTGATATATTTTATGGACGACCTATCGGGCGATGGGTTCTTAGAATTTCTTAGAACTTTTCTATGGGGTAGAGTTTAGATATAGCCCTCAAACAGAAAGCCCTCATGAAATATTCGTTGGCCAGACTATCGGCTTATGTCTAGTGATAGAGGAAGATTTAATGTAATTTTTGTGAATTTTTTAGAATTTTTCTATGGGGTATAACTAGGCATGAGCCGATAGTCTGGCCAACAGATGTTTGCTGAGTTTAACAGACTATAGCTCAAGCTCAACTCTCATAGAAAAATTCTAAATAATTTACAAAAATTATGGAGAGACGAGGCTATAGTAAGCGCGGGGTAAAAATAAAATCACTCAAGAATTTCTCTAATTACCGGGATTATAGAAACAAAACAATAGAGCAAAGAGCGAAGGCGGCGAGCGAAATCGCTTGTCATATTACAAAACACCGAAAACATGCAATACAAACACGTTTCGTCGAAACAAATTTAGAGTCTATTTCTATTTTTATCGCTGGCGAAACAATGTTGCCAACTGTGTTTTATATTATTTAAGTTGGTAATCCTATAACTGTCATATTATTAACCATTTTTTTTTCAATAGATTTCCATTTATTTCATTTCTATGCTTCGTGGAAAAAATCTGTTATGGTTTTTTATAAGTTTAGTGGTCACACACTAACGTCATGTGCTAAAAACACAAAAGATAAACAATTTTTATAATTTGTCGTGGTTATGTCGTTTGTGGTTGTTTTTCATCGCCATACGCTGACGCTATTGTTTTGTTAGCTACAGCGATATTTTTATTTATTCGTCGACGCTCGTCGTGTTCGCTCTTGTTCTGTTCTGAGCTTTTATGCTACAAAAAATGTACGCCGGAAATCAGTCGCTCTATTGTTTTAGACACAAATGGTTGTTTTTTGTGAACAAAAGTAAATTTTTTCATATTTCGGAAAGGATCGTTTGTAAATTGTAAAGCTGAAAATGTGAGTATATTTTAATTACAATTTAATTGTTGTTGTATTTATGTTATTAAGAATGTACTAGATTTTCCATAGTTTTATTAATCTTATATTTTTTACATTTATATTGAAAAAATGATGGGCTATTTTAAGCATGCCATATGGGGCACAATTAGCGAGCTTACTTTAGCCCCAAATCATTTAGTTTCTTCATGTTTATACTATTTCATATTATTTGTCGATTTTAGAATGGTTCGAAATTACAAAAAAAGAAAGACAGCGTTAATGAGAACTCTATGGCCGCAGTCATTAAAGAGGTTCTTAAACAACAAAAAATCGATTAGAGAGGCACCGCGATAATATACCAAAATTAACCATAACACGCTTTACTAAAGAGTTAAATTTGTTAGACTTAACAAGTCAATATTACGTGAAGGGGCTTCTGGCAATGAAAGCGAACATGAAATTAGAACGTGTGCGGATCTTCTACGTCGAAAGCATAGACAAGTTTTCACAAACGATGAAGAGAAAGAGTTACAACTTTATTTGTTACGTTTTTTCAAATATAAACTACCGTTTAACTTACGTTTGCTTAAAAAAACTTACCCTGAGAATTGGGATGTCAACAAAGTGGCCGGTAAAGACTGGATGTCTGGTTTCATGAAAAGAAAACCGGAAAATACTATATAGTTTAGCTCGAGCTACTGCTTTTAAAGAAACTCACGTAAAATATTTTTTTAATAACTATATTGAGGTATTTACTCGTTACTTTTTGTGGCATTATTAGTGCTGCTGGTAATTCAATTGCGCCGGTATTTTTATATTCACACTCGTACACTACAAAGACCGGGGTTTGAATGGCGCGCCAAGTGAAAGTTTGAACCTCGCATCTAAATCAGGATGGATAAACTTTTCCTGGAGGTTTCAAAGCACATAGATAGCGAACAAAGATTGCTTTTAATAATTTTATAGTGGATCATCCGGGAAAAATAATTACAATTTACGATACACCAAAACTTGCAAACCGCGCATTTGGAGCATCTTTTACGCCACGAAATATAACATTGTCGTTTCAAAAACGTGGCACTTGGCCGGTTAATCTACTGGCCTTCATAGAAGCTGATTTTGCTGCGGCATTTGTAACCGACCACAACAATATATATTCAAACATACATTTCTCAATACACCAACAATAAGTCAAATAATGTCGCATCGGCAGCAGATATAAAGGGTGGTTAAATTTTAAGGGCCGACGTTGAATGTGAACAACATCTAAACGTCAAGTTTTTTTCTGCATTCAATTTGACATTTCTCAATTTCAGACTAACTCAATTTGTACAACAAACGTCGTCAATGGTCAGAATGGTGGCAAGAAATGGCAACAGTGGATGATCAATTTTCGAAGAAAATCATCTTCAGTGATGAGGCACATTTTCACCTCAGTGGATTCGTCAATAAGCAGAATTGCCGCATTTGGGCGAATCATAATCCAAGAGTGATTGTCAAAAAACCAATGCACCCACAAAGAGTGACTGTTTGGTGCGGTTTATGGGCTGGTGGCATCATCGGGCCGTATTTTTTCCAAAATGAGGCCGGTCAGGCAGTTACTGTGAATGGTGTTCGCTATCGTGAGATGATAACGAACTTTTTATGACCCGAATTGGAAGATATGGATGTGGACGATATGTGGTTTCAACAGGACGGTGCCACTTGCCACACAGCTAACGAAACAATGGCTCTTTTGCGCGACAAATTCAATGGCCGTGTTATCTCACGTGGTGGCGATGTCAATTGGCCGCCAAGATCATGTGATTTGACACCGTTGGACTTCTTCCTTTGGGGTTATTTGAAAGAAAAGATGTACGTCGATAAGCCAGCAACAATTCAAGAGCAAAAGGATGAGATAATTCGGCACATTAACGGCATAGAACCTCAATTATGCCTAAACGTCATAGAAAATTTGGACCATCGGGTGGAGGTGTGCCGCCGAAGTCACGGAGGCCATTTGGCCGATATTTTGTTCCATACATAATTGAACCGTACCATATTATCATAATAAAAAGAATTGACAATAATCTCCTAAATAATTTGTGTCTTATTCAAAATCAACATCGGCCCTTAAAATTTAACCATCCTTTACAACCAATTGGCCAGAATCAGTCACATCTACCATCCACTTCAAGTCAAGCTAATGCATATTATGTTACTCCGGAACAAATAACACCTTTTCCAAAGGCTGCACCTCGAAATGAAACATTAGACGTGAAAGAGGGAAATCCCGGTACCGATACACCGGTGAAAAATGGAATCGTTTCTTTGAATGAAGCCAAGAATGACAAACGGATGTATAAAAGAAAACGTGCTTACTAAGCCTAAGCAGCCCGATCAGTGGAACTATTCTGGTAATTCCCCAGGAATAGGGAACTGGGGAAATAATTTATATGTAATTATTATTTAAAAAAAAATTTCTAGCGTACAATATGAGTTAAAAAGTTAGTGTTAATTTTTTTGAAAACAACATTAATTCGGGAATAATTTTCCCTGCCAATTTAGGTATGGACAAATTATTCCCAATTTATAAATATTTACATCAAACCTTTCTCCTCAGTAGGCCGGAAAAAAATATTTGAACAGAAATTACTTATAAATTCTTTCCGCAGTTCCCTATTCCCGGGGAATTACCAGAATAGTACCACAGGTACCGTATTGATTTCAAATCATCACATTGCATAAAAATGTAAACATTTTTGTCTTATATATTATAGAAATATCTGAATCTGAAGTTTCTCTTGACCTGATCCAGATGACTGCTTTCCTATCCTATGAAAATAAAATATCATATCCTATGAAAATAAAAATTTACCAAGTCTTTTAGTGGATGATGATGAATGATCTAAACGACGGCAACTTCGGCAAAATTCAAACGGTTTATGTAACAACTGATTATGATATAACATTTTTAAGAAAGCATAATCAATATTATGTATTTCCAATACTTAATCTTACTGTAATAGCCGGAACTTTGCGTACTAAGGACTATTACCGATTTGAAGTCGATTTAAGTGACTTTGACTATGAGATGAACTTTAATTAATTAAGGGCTAATATTTCTTATTATTTTACTTAAAAAGCTGACTGAAATTCTCTAAGATACTGTTTGATTATTTAAAATGTTGTGTGAAATGTGTTTTATTTTTGGTTTTGAAATAAATAAATATATTTAAAATAGTTTTCCACTTGGTTTTATTAAACTTTATTAAGCTCCTTGCCATAGGGGCACTAATTTTTTTCTTTGGTTTTTTAAAGGTACTTGAAGTGAATTTTTGTACGTTTAAGTCATTTATTTTAAGATATTTGGGAAATAATAAACACATTAAAATACTACAAAGTTTAAATTATTAAATAATTTATTAAGGAAAATTTAAAAATGCTTGCGTTTGCCCCACCTCCCCCTACATTAAATCTTCCTTCATCGCCAGGCACAAGCCGATAGTCCAGCCAACGAATATTAACTGAGTTTAACGGACTATCTCTCAACTTCACCTCATAGAACAATTCTGAAAAATCCCTGAAATCACTTTAAATCTTCCCCCATCGCCAGGCGCAAGCCGATAGTCCGACCGACAAATTTTTTCTGAGTTTGAAGAACTGTACGAGGGCGGATTGAAAATGAAACTACCTAGCGCTAGATGGCAGCACAAACACAAAAAATTTAGTTTTTTAGAAATTGCGATCTGTCAAACGTCAGCTGTTAAAATTTCACCCAAATTCAGCGATTAGCTTATTTGTTGTAGTCGTTTGAAGTAAGCAACTTTTGTGTTTCTTGAAAAATGGAAAAAAACGAATTTCGTGCAGTGATTAAACACTATTATTTGAAAGGGAAAATCTCGATAAACATTACAGTGAGTCTGCAACCATTGCAAGCACTGCAACAATACCATCAACAGGAAGGCCAAAAGAGGTGGTTACTGAAGAAAATATCAAGAAACTCCTCGATATCGTTATGAATGATCGCCGAGTCAAGTTGCGTGAGATTGTTGAAATGGTAAAAATATCATATGAACGTGTGTTCAACATTTTGCATGCACATTTGCATATGAAAAAGCTATCGGCAAGATGGGTGCCGCGTTTGCTCAGTGTTGAACAAAAACGAGTTCGACAGACCACTTCACACAGCATTAGATACGATGCTAAAATTACGTGAAATACACTTCGAATTGATTGATCATCCACCTTATAGTCCAGATTTAGCTCCTAGTGACTTTTTCCTGTTTCCAAACTTGAAAAAAAGGCTCGCAGGACAAAGATTCATCTCAGACGAAGAAGTGATTATCGAAGCTAACGCGTATTTTGAGGGGTTCCCGAAATCGTATTATTCAGGTGGTATAAAACAGTTGGAATATCGTCTTACTAAGTGTGTCGAACTAAATGGAGACTATGTTGAGAAATAAATGGTTTTTGGCAAAAAAAAATTTTGTTTTCCTACTGGGTAGCTTCATTTTCAATCCGCCCTCATATCCCAATTCTACCCCACAGAAAAAGCCTAAAAAAATCACTGAAATTACTTTAAATCTTTCTCCATGGCCAGGCACAAAGCCGAAGGTCCGGCCAACGAATAGTTGCTGAGTTTGAAGGACTATATCTCAACTTTACCCCAAAGAAAATTTCTGAAAAAAATCCGATAGTCCGGCCAACGAATATTGGACTATATCTCAATTCTACTCCATAAAAAAATTCTAAAAAATAGACAAACATTACATTAAATCTTCCACCATTGCCAGACAAAAGCCGATAGTCCGGCCAACAAATATTTGGTGAGTTTAACAGACTATAGCTCAACTCCTGCCCACAGAAAAATTCTGAAAAAATAACTGAAATTACTTTAAATCTTCCACTGTCACCAAGCACAAGCCAATAGTCCGTCCAATGAATATTTGCTGAGTTTAACGGACTATATCTCAACTCCACCCGATAGAAAATTCCTGTCCGGCCAACAAATATTTTCTGAGTTTGAAGGACTATATCTCAACTGTACTTCATAGAAAAATTCTGAAAAATCACTGAAATTACTTTACATCTTCCTTCATCACTAGACATAAGCCGATAGTCCGGCCAACGAATAGTTTCTGTTTTCGAAGAACTATATTTCACTTAGCTTCCTCTAATAAATTTTTTTTTAAGCCACTTAGTATTTGTGGGGCTGTCATATCGATGCTGTCAAAATATTTATCTTGATTTGATGATTTTCGATGTCAGTATATATGGTTTGGAGAGTAGAACATTTTTTAATTTTTTTTAAATTTATTTACACCTTCTATCACAACTTGTTCTTGTTTTTATTAAACTCAAAATATTTTTATTTATTATTTAGCTATTATTCGGAAATATGTATACTCTAATTTAGATTTATTGCTATAATTGTTAATTAAATGTCGCAATAGTATACATAAACTTGTACAGTATTGCTATAAGCAACTTTTACAATTTTCGGAGAAAGAAATTTGGACCATCTTCACGAAGGTCTTGGCCGGCGGTAGGAAACCAATGTGGTTATAAAAAATATAATGTCCATTTAATGACAACAACAGTATACCGCTTTAACATTCCTCTGCAAAGACACATAATTTTTATTCTAACATGGATACATTTTTAAAACAATTATTTATGCAAGAAACAGCCACAAACGAACAGTATCACACGATTTTCGTAAATAAATATTCTGTATTTACCATGTAAATATTACCATAAACCATTCCTTTGCCATTGTCCTCGTTCAACATTTCATGCAGACAAGAATTTTAAAATTTATTTCTCTTATAACTAAATCAATAACTAGAGTGTTTTTTTTATTTTATTGAAACTAAATTAATAATAACAAAACAAATTTTTTTTTCTAAAAGTAAAACATAAAAAATTCGTTTTGAAAACATTATTTTTCACTTAAAAAATTCTAAAAGCTCAAATTACTATAACATGGTACAAGTAAAAAATTTATATTTTAATTTAATTTTGTTTTATTTATTTATACGAATATGTATTTATATTTATTTATATATAATGTGTGTGTACACACACTACATATAGTAAACAATCATTAATTCTAACATTATTTATCGTACCATCGTCTCCTAAACGAAATAATTTTGTTTGGTCTCGTTATTATGGCGGAATTTAATGGAACAGACTTTTCAGCATACACCCCTACTGTGTGTGTGTGTGTGTGTACCTAAGCGCTGCTTTTCCCGTCTATGAATTATCTCTCTGGGATAATTGCATGATAAAACGATAAAACAATTTGTGTTTTAATAATTTTTCATCACTATTTTTTCATAAAATAAATACAAGAGTTGTGAATTAAATGAGCAATTTATTATAAATATGTACGTATTGTATACTTATAACACAGGAGGGTGATGCGGAAATGCTATTTTAAATTTTATAAATAATTTAATTTAGTTTTAAGTAGAAAAAAAAAATTAAATCGAAAACCGCGATCTGAACATTAAAACTGTTATATATGTTTCAAGATCTTGTGTGCAGATTACATATGCATGCCCACAAAAATACTCTACAATTTAATTCTTAATTTGTTATGTTCGGCTGTGTTGTACATTTAATACTGTTGTCATGTAAGGAATTGGTTTGGAAGCGTTACATATTCGATCGATCGCACAGTAATCATTATACGCCGTGATAGTAACTGGCGATCGTTTTGTATTTTAATTCACATAACGTAATATAAACGAGTGCACGTAGTACGTATGTACGTAAGTAAATCGAGGAGCGACAGACACATGGGAAACAAAAGATAAATTCATTTTTAATGCGATCAATTTATGAGATCATGATTTATGAAATTGTATTTAAAGATCACGATATATTTTAAAATAATTGAAAAGTGATTTTTTCTTTCTTCTTCTCTTCTCTTGTTGTGTGTTGTGTTTCTTCGTTGTTTGTCGGAAGTTTTATAAACATTTTTTTTTGTTTTCGTTATAATTTTCTTTTCTTCTGATTAAAATCTAGATTTTTTTTTGTATTATGTTTTTATATAATTTCTTGGGTGAGCAATGGGTTTTCAATTGGGAAGTGTTGAAATAGAGAATTGATAATGCCAGAATGGATTAGGAATTATAATGTGTGACAGGCGCCTAACATATAAAGTTTATTCAATTTAATGGATAGTTTGATTATATTCTAGCTGCATGTGATTTCGCCCACATTAATACTAATCTCCAGAATTGTGCTTTTCTAGAGGTTTAGGGTCATCAGCGCTGTTAATACCAGGTAATATAGACGGATTATTTCTTCCATATCTAAAAATAATATACCATGTTTAATTCGGTATAATACATGATTATACTTAATATGTTTCTTTTGTGGCTTAAATTACGACTTCAGAAAAACACATTACACGCCACTTATATCTGTCATAATCGATTTCCGGATTTTTCCCGGACTCAATAAACATATGCAGCTGAAATTTGGTACAATTATAAAACTTATTACCATCATACTGTTCTAATTTTTCGACTATCTAAACTAATATCTACTTCATACCTATCTGACGTTATAGATGACATTAAACAAACTGAATCTTATGTTTAATTAAAATTCTCTTAATAAATCCAGTTTTTTCGGTCGATAATCTATATTTAATCAGCGATTGATAATAATCCTTTTACTAGTTTATTTTTTTAATTAACCCACATTTTTGTGAATAATAGTGACATCTATCAGTGACTAGTCTAACGCTCGTAATTAAAGGGAGATAATTAGGAATTAAAAACAGTCGAAATATCGAGAAAATTGTTGTTACGAGAGGTGAACATAATTTTTAAGTTTTCTATTCCTATAGCTTTCGAATTATCTTTTTTATAAAATGACCCTGTAAATAATAATTTAAATTTTATAATGACATCTTTTAACAAATAACACAACTAGAAATTAATGAAACAATTTTTCAAAGCTTACATATCAAATTACTTTATTTCGGAACCTTCTAATGAACTATTCGTCAGCGTTATTTAAAAATTCCTTCATTGGCCTTCAAAGTAATTGTTTGGATTACGTTTCTCAGTAAAAAAAATAAAAATTTTATTTTTTTAAAACATTCAACGACAATTTTATATCGATAAAATAATCGGGTTATTTAGACTTACCATATTGGTTTTCAAATTTGGCTTTTATAAACCCCTTGAGGATTATGATTATGCGGAATCGTCTGCAAAAATTTTATATCGACACAAAAAAATTAAGAATATTCTTACAAATTTATCCTGTCAAACTCGGTTCATATCACTGGATTGTGAATACCGTTATAAATTTGGCAGGTTACTACAATACTCATAATTTACACCGCTTCCGGAATATTGCTGAAAATAATCTTAGAATGGACAATTTCGCTATTATTTAGTATTAATTCACTTTCCACAATTTACAATAAATCAAACAATTTTATTTCACTTAAACACCAATTTAATCTTTCGCGTACCACATCTTCTGAATAACTCACATACATTGTGTTCGTTGAACATTCCAGACTCTACTGAATTTATGTAGAAGAACTTTTCTCGGCGGTTCTGTTCTAGACTACTATAAGCTGTCGCAAAACCACCTCTAATGCTACTAGTTAAACATAGATGTCACTAATCTCACAGAAAATATTACTAATTTTCTAAACCTTAAATGCTATTTTCTTTGAATAAATGTCTCGTCCACAAAGAAGTGTTTGCCCATCAAACCAATACGCGAGATCGTAATATTACCTTCACCTAAGCCTGTTCGTCCCGAACAGAATCCAAAACTACCACCTCTATGTAGTGCTAACCGTTCCAAATTTTAGGTTTTCTTCGCTACCCTTTCTTTATTCTGTAAACTACGTCGTTTATCTTTGTGATGACAGTATATGGCCCCTCCCATGTCGTGATAACCCTTTTATTTGTTATGGATTGTAGAGTCAAACCAGTTGTCCTTCGAAAGTTTTATTATTTGCACGTATGCCATACCTGGCCTTCATTCTTCTTCTTACATTTTATCACCGCAATCTTGATCATACAATGCTGATGATGAAACAGCACCAAACTTAGTATCTGCAAGTAATCGTATATTATTTCCGAAAACTATTTTGGCTGGTGCAACCCCGGTCGAGCCATGTACTACTGACCGATAAGCCATCAAGAACAATCGTATAGATATGTCGATCCTTTTACTAAATATTTCTCCAGTGTACTATTAAATCATTCCACAATATCATCTGACTGAGGATGTAAAGGTGTCTTGCCTTATTTATGCCGGACAACCGACCAACTTCCTGGAATATCATCGATTGAAAATTGTTGGCATCACTCTACTACCGACTACCTACATTGGGACCAATAAAATCGTTAAAGAATATTTGTGAGTGTTTTCAACCATTCTCTAAACGAAGGCTTTCCCACCGTGCCTAATAGGCATTCACTTAGAGTGTCTTATCTAAAATTTCACTCCATGTTGTTCGACGTTCCTCTTCCTTATAACACAATATCATTGATAAATCCACGTCTAGTAACTGCTTCTATCGGGTTGATTCATCCGTCCAGTCCTGATCAGGTAGCGCTTTCATAAGCCGCCATTCTAATTCTTCCTTCCGTTCAAACGGCGTGTTCTTCCTCGTTAATTCGTACAAACATTTTGCAACATTAGTGAATCCTGGCACGAACCACCTATAATTGGTACACAATCCAAGGAAGAATTTATAATTCATGTAAATGTTTGGGTCTTGGCCATTCTTTTACCATTGATATTTTTGCTTTATCTGTACGAATTCCATTAGCAGCTATTTTGTGGCCCAAATACCTTAGCTCTGTTGTGAAGAGTGAATACTTCTTAGGACTTAACTTTAACCTGGTGGATTATATTCGTTCGAAGAGTTCAGCTAGGTCCCTCACGTAAATTGCCATAACCCTTTGCCTATACTAAATACGATTTTCTCACGATCTTCCTCTTGAACTACTATACATTTCCGTGGCCTCTTTTCAAACAAATGTGTAGAACATTCTAGCACTTGAAAATGTGTCTAATGTGTCATCGATTCCTGGTAATGGATAGCTCTCCTTTTTCGACGAGCACCTCCACGCACTGCTCGATGACTCGATAACTCCTACCGCTTGCTAACTCCTGCCGGTCCCTAGTCCTTCGATCCACTTCATTTTGTTTTGGAAAGGGCAATCTTCTAGGTACTTGGTGAATCGATGTCTCTGTTTCGGTGTCAAGTAAGTGTCTTCCATTAGTTTCTGGTGTATTACAGAAAAGAGCTGAAATCTTCTGTCCAGTTCGGCATAAGTTCTCCTGTTATTTCGTTTTATTCTGTTGTGGTGACTTTTCTCATCGGATTTTTTCTGTTCGCGTTTTAACGATAGTAAATACTTACCTCTTTATATTTTCCAATGATTGTCCCTTTCTTCAATGTTTTTGACTTATTCGAGAGATTTATAGCTCTAATTGGAACTATCGTCGTTATTTGATATTGCTATGGTATTTTATAGCTACGAGATTTTTTTCGCTACTTCCTTCAACTTGGGTGACATAGGTTCTCCCTCAAATCTTCTTCAAATAATTGTTTCTATATTTGGTGGCAGTTTTTCTCGATGGTCGATTATTACTCGCTTGATAGTTGTTACTTTTGAACCGCTGAGCAAAAGCTATATCTCGACATTACCGTAGCTCAGGACCTCCCATTCGTTCTCATAAAGTTCATAACTGGAATAACCTTATCGACAATATCGGCGACCAATACTTCGTATTGAAAACTCGTATCCCGAATTCTAATTTTTTTCTTTTTCCTTACCTAGGATGAATGCACTATTGCCAGTCGCTGTTTGCATTTGCATCCGTTGGCTGGTTGTGTTCTTCCACTGATGAGATCCTTGCGAACAATAATGTGCTCCACTGATGAGATCCTTGCGAACAATTTGCTCCTAAGTCTTAAGTAATCACACAACTTTTCCCATCAATATAACCTCTTGTTGTTAAGCAGTTACCACTTCTTCCTAATCTGGAAATAGGGGTTGATGTTAAGGAACAATCAGTTGTGAGAGCCAGCTCCTGCCCCTTTAAGCTGACTCATTGGAATTTAACGATCCTTTACTTGAGTCCTCGTCCGTTATCAAAGCTTTGTCTTCCGCTTGATTTTCGCTGTCACATGCATGTCCAACAAGTAATTCTATTGCTGGACATTTTTCTCGGTTTTTATTTCAACCCTCCGTACATTAAGTGATGGCTTGATAATAGCCTGTGCAGTCTTATTAATTAAAGCACAAGCACTGGTTTCACTTAAAGTTGGTTTCGATGACTAAACCACTGCTCTGCATGTCTGGATCCCGAATGCCACCAATGAAAGTATCCATTTTGGATGAAATCTCTCCATATAATCAACAACAAAATCATTAAAACAAATGGGCTTCATGATCGTATTCCTGATGCGTCCATTTGTATTCCTGGATATAATGTTTTACGGCTAGATCGTAAACTAGATAATGCTAAAAGAGGCGGTGGAATCTGTATGTATCTTAAATCTTACATTAATTTCAAAATTATTAACCAACACTGTGCTCACAACTTTGAAATTTTGAAAAGAAAGATTGAGATGAAAGAGAAAAATTGCAAAATTTATTAAATAAGTTTTGCCTCAAAACTATTAACTGCCAACCTACATGTTTTCCAAAAATTCTTCCGCTTTATTGGACTGGATAATATCAAATACGGATAAAGTGTTGTTTTTGAATCAAATATCTGTGGGATTTACCGACCATGATTTTTTATTTTTCTCGTAACAGCAGTTTTAGTTTTCGCGAGTTCAAGAATATAGATGTATCACCCACGTACAGCAAATGCGACAACTTAGATTGGAATTTGCTTTATTCTATTCCTGATCCCAATGGAAAATTTAAGTGCTTAACGAAATTTATTAGAGCCTTGTTTGAGGAATCCGTTCCACTGAGAACTATAAACTTAGGACCCTATCGTCCACCATGGTTTAATATTGATAAATCTGAGAGACTTTGTTTTACGTCGATGGAAGTACACAAACAATGAGTGCTTATATCGAGAATATAGGGTCATGAGAAACCGAATTAATAACGTCATTAAGCCAAAGCAAAATATTTTTCAGTGGTTTTAAATCTATCATTACCCTCGAAAGTTTTTTGCACAAATATCAGATATTCGGTGCATTTTCTGTTATAAAAAGCAAAGAAACTGACCAGTTATCTGCGGACCATTTTAACAATTATTTTTCGTTAAATAGCGTCGACCCAGCACTGTCTGATTCCAATGTTATGAATGATCGTATTAATTCTCCTGATGCTGAACGAATCTTCAGCTTTAGAAATATTGATTTTGCTGAGTTTATGGATGCTTTTAACTCGATTAAATCCAATGCAACTGGTATCGATGAAATACCTATAAACTTCCTTAAGTTGCGCTTGCACCGCATTGGCTGCGATGAATTTCGCGTATATGCGATGTATATAGTCTAATAACGTTTTTCATTTTTCCATCTGAGTGGAAACATTCAATTATTGTATTTACTTATTCCTAAAAAGAAGATGCAGACCAGATTATGTGATTACTTTGTTGCCGGTGTTGTCTAAGATATTTGAAATAATACTCACAAATTTTGTTATTTATTGAATCCAGCAAACTATTTTCAAAATTTGAATCAGCCTACAGACTTAACCACAGTACTAGTACTGCTTTACTTCATATCAATGATGATATTCGCTGAGCTATTGACAAAGGTATGATTTCCGTCCTTGTTGATTTCAGCAAAGCATTCGACTAAATTAATCATTCAATTTTGGTTAAGAAACTGCATTCTTCTTGCGAATTCACGGTGTCGGCTTGTAGATTAATTTTGTCTTATGTGCTGGATCGCTTTCAATCAGTTAGGACACTTTCTGATATTTCAGATATTTGTAGTGCGAACCGGAGTGTGCTTCAAGGAGTCTTAGAGAATTTCTATTTATGATGTACATAAACGACCTGCCATCTATAATTTCCAGCAGTACGTATCACTTATTTGCTGACGTCTTTCAAATCTACAAATATTGTCGCCCTACGGAGATATCGAATTCCATCTCTACGGTCAATTTAGATATTGAACTGATAACACAGTGGACAATAAAAAGTAAATTTTATTTAAACAGTGGTAAAACGCAAAGTATCATTATATCTTCTACAAATCCAATGCTGTTTGCAATTTGGGCTTAATTTTTGATAAAACCAAGTGTTGGAAGTATCATATTGAAGCTGTAGAGTTGTGTTATTATGGAGAATGTTGTGGCAATCTATAGCTCTTCTAAAACAAGACTCAAAATTATAAAATCGTATGTGCTTCCACATCTTAAATATGGTAACATTGTTTTGTTTGAATGAAAAAAAGTATTTCATTGAACTTCAGTCTAGATATATCTTTGGCTTAAGAAAATATGACCACATTTCCCATCTCACTAATTCGTTACTGGGCTGTTCTTAGGAGCAGTTTTACCAATTCAGAGTTTGTTTGTACATTTCATTCATTCGTCGTAGTCAACATTTCCGGAAAAATTTACGTCAATTCTTATACCTAGGTATAACCTTAAACTAAGAATTATTCAAATTTGTATCGGTTTACTTAGCCAATTTTCATGTAAATCAATTAGCGCAGTCAACCGATACCAGTGTTTGTACATTTCAGCCGTTATAATTCAAAAATTATACCGTTACCGTCCCTAGTCACGGGGAGACATGTACATTCCGTTTTACCGGTCTACTATTGTACACTTAACACTTAACTCGTTCTTTTAAGACGTTGATCAGTTCAGTACAATATGGCTGAAACTTCGGGAGTAGGTCGTTGCTTAGTAATACAGGCAGTGGTAATTCATGTATGTTCGTGTTATCAAGCCACTTATGTGTTAGTGACATAACCGTCACCTCGTTACATTCGAAAACTAGGTGCTTAACGTCTTCTACTTCCGATCCGCATAAACATTGACACTGGTTCGTTATCTTAAATCTCTGCAGGTATGCTTTAAACTTACCATGTCCAGAGATAACTTGGCACATCGAGCTCGTCAGTGGTAATTTCATTTCTAGTCTTTCTGTAATATCAGGACTGAAGCCAAAGGTATGCCTTCCATTGGCTGATTCATTCCACCTTCGTTGCCAGAAGTCAATCGCCATCGCTTCTATATCATTTTTACTATTATATTGATCCTGCCTACTATCAGCAGCTTGTACATATTCATCTATATTATTTTGGCCACGCCTTCTTTTTTCCAGACAAGAGGACCCAAAATAGAGCCCTGAGGAGACCCTTTTGTAATTTTCTTTGAAACAGAACCATACATGTCTCTGATTATTGCGTATCGATTACTGAAGTAGCTCCTAAAAACATTCATCGTGTTTCTAGGGAGATTGTAGACCGATATACTTGCAATGACACTAGGCCACGTAAGATTATCAAATGCTCCGGCAATGTCCAAGAATATACCCATAACATATTTAGAACTTAGGGTTTTGACAGTGTTGGTTAGGCGGACTATCGCATCCTCAGTAGGCATGCTACGTCGAAATCCGAATTGCTTGTCCGAGAACAGTCCGCTTTGTTCAACTCGCGGTATAGTGCGAGTGGCAAGCAGCCTTTCTAAGAGCTTCCCCATAACTGGTAGTAACCAGGGGACTTGTTACGCTTGAAGCAAGTTAAGGCACTGGTGACCTCCTCCCATGTAAATGGAAGGTCTTCCGCATCGTTCCAACTATTGTCGGTAGTGATCTCGCGCATTTCTGCTTGAGGCCCAGTCTAGCGTTTCGTCCGGAAGAAGTAAGTTGAGTAACTCCAAGCGTGTGTCATGCTACGTATCAGTGATGACTCCATTTGCCTTCCTGATGGTGTTAAAGACTTCTGGGGATCTTGCTTTGCCAGCGGCAAATTTATATACAAGTCCCCATGGGTCTTTATTACCATGTTCCGTGGCGTACCGTTGGATGCCACTGATTTGACCATTAACCGAGTGTGGTTCTTGCATACATAGTATATCTATGTCGTGAGTGGAGATGCGTTCACATATCTCTGACCCGACTATTTTAGCGCCCTGCATGTTGAGGTGGGCGATGCGTAGGTTGCTGTTACAATGTCTTTGATTATGACTAATCATCATGTTTAGTTCTTAATTTCAAACGTTGCACAGCACTTTTGTATGCGTTACACGAAACGCGACCTACTTGGTGGTCATGAGGTTTTTGCAATTCCTTGCAGCTTGCGCAACTGGCTGGTTTGTCTTTGTTGGGACAGACCTTGTAGCCATGACCATGATGTGCACAGTGAGAGCAGGTCTCTGCGCGTGCCCAATTCTTTGCAATATGACCATATCGCTGGCACCTAAAGCACCTAGTTGGAGTCACAAACTTTCTCACACGGAATCGTACCCAGTCCACGTGCAGTCTTCCACACTTTAGCAACATGTTTTTGGTTGCTGGTTCGACTTCTACCACCCAGTGAGCGGTCTCTTTATTTCTCGCACCGGTTCTATATAGAACTTTAAAATCTTTTTGATCTTGGCAGTGTTGGTTTATTAGGCAGTTTTTAACCATGTCGCCATCAAGCTCAGAGCTTACTTCAAAGATAATCACTTTAGGTAATATCTTAACAGGTTCTGGTTCGGTGGCTTTTAGACCCACGCCTTCCAACTTGGTGTTCTCCGTGAAAACCTTCAAATCCGAGGAAGAATCAACAGTAACTGCAACACCATTAGTTCCAGCGTTAGTTACATAGTGAATCTTTATGTTAGATTCACTAGGACGTATGATTTCCTTGATTTTCTTGGTAATCTCGGTAGTCGAAAGGCTGGAATCATTATCTCTAGCTGAGATAATAATCCGTTTTGTTTTCGTCTTATTCTGCCAACGCTTTCTGTTTCTCCGTTTCTTGCGTTTCTTACCGACCGTTTGCCATTCATTTTCTTTTTGGTTTGTTACTACTTTTCTTGTGTTATCTGGGTAGGCACTTGGAACTGAATCCTGTGCAGCCATCTCTGGTGTCTTTTCCACAGTACCCAATAGATTTGGTTTCTGGCTACAAGTCCACCTATGGTTGCGTGCTTCCTCCAGTTTTCCAACAACCAGATTAGTTTCCGCAACCACCTCTAGAATCTGAATCTTGATATTCTTAATGTGGTTCTTTAATTCTCGAAACTTAGGCTCTGTAAGTTTCGTGTTTTTAGTAAGCCCGATCATCGTTTCAAGAGAAACGATTTCCATCATAAGGCTTTCATGGGGTCTTTCGCACGTTGGTGCTAACTGACCACTGCTTGGCAAAGTAGTTTCAACTTCAGCCGTGTTCTCATCATTGCCGACAAGCTCGGCATCCGAGTTAGAATCATTAAGATTCACGTCAAGCTTCACCTTTTTAGGTGCTCGCTGACCGTCAGCTTCTTGCGAAGACTAATCCGGTTCGCGCCTGGAACCCTTACCCATATCTCTGGGCAATTCACTAAAAACAATTTTTTAGCGTATGCTTGTTGAAATATTTAATATATTAAATATTTAAAATCGCACGGATTCCCCTCCCAACACTATTTGTGTCACTGCACTATGTTTAGCCGTGCAATGGATTTTTTTATTACACCCTAGGCGATGGCACCACTTTTTCGTTGCCTTGTATGTTTGTACAGTTTGAAGTTTCCGAAATGTCAACAACCTTGATAAATTAACAACCTCTTCCAATCACCGCATTCATCTCTTAGTGCCTGCTATTAACAGGCGTAGGCTTACGAATCCTCATTTTTTTGTTAGAGGAGTATGCATATGGAACTCCTTGAATTGTGTAATTAAAAATTCTAAACCACCATTTATGTTTCGTAAAAAGTATTTATCATCATTCAATTAAAAACTTTATTTTCCTTTTTTAGAGTTATTTATCATGTTTGTTGGTATTAAATTGATTGAAATAAGTATTCACAATACATACGTAAAAATGTAAAAATCTGATGGAATAAGTTAGTAAGAATTTAAAACATGAATAAAATAAATAAATAAATATAATCGGCGGACATATTTTAGTAGGCTAATTGCGCAAGTCGCTCGATATCTGACGCGTACTCTTGAATTGTTGCTCCTACCATCTGGTAGCATTCCTTCATTTAGATGAGATATAGTTCTCACTTGTGCCTTCGGTATTATCGGAAATACCGTTGCTCCACCTTTAAGGTCTACTATTAATTTTTGGACACGACCCACTTGATCCCATGCATTTCTGTTGGCAGCCTTTTCATATTGGAATTTCAAAATCCCAAACGAAGTTGTTCCATCAAATGTCGGTGGTTTGAGTTTATTGCCTTGACTCTTGCGATGTTGTTTCATTCCTTTCTTTGCACCTGCTGAACTTCGTTCTGTACTTTCTTCACTTCGACGTGCATCTCCTGAAATCTTTCGTTGCCTATTTCGATTTCAATTAATTTCTTGTTTCATTCCTCTCAATCTTGCATTGTTTATTGCGTCTCTTTACATTGTTGTTCAAATTGTTGGTCCATTTGTCGACACTTTATTTTGACAATAATCGTCAGTACCGGTTAAATTTTTAAAAAATTTACTGGGTCGATATTAGTTCAAATTTAATTTAGAATCTCTTAGTTCACAAACGTTTTTCTCGTAAATGTTCTACTTTTCAAAATATTTGAAAAAAATTAAAAAGCTTCCATGGACGCTGCCACTTCCAGTGGACCGATTTCGGCCAAAAATCACTGGGATAAAAAAACTTATGTACATATGTAGTTTCATCCCGATCAGTCAAGTCTGCACGACACCACGCCCTCGCACAGACCCACACAGAAATGTTTTAAAAACTGTTTTTTTTTTACTTCAACGATGGAGTGAATGGTAAATTTGCAAAAAAGTCGAGGTCAAAATTGTTCATGATTACTACGATATTACACACTACTACGTTACTATTACACACTACTAAACGGACGTCCATAATACATTTTTCAAATTATCCACTGTTGTCCAAAATTGTTCTTCTTCGGAAATAGAATCGCAATAAATAATTGAATATATTAGATCAACGACCTAAAAAGATATGAGTAATGTTGGTCGTAATTTACAGTCTTCGTCTAAGGTTTTGGGTGAGTGAACCACAAGGGTTTGCAAATTAAACTTATATGTTAAATTTTAAATCAACTTTTTCCATAACATAATTATTCATCCTAAATGTTGATTTATACTTATGCATTTAAACTTGTTTTTGTCGGTGAATCTACGGTCAGATTGCTTCGATGGTTTTATTTGTGTTTAATTATTTGGATAAAACCGTACAGGTGTCAATAAAGCAGTTTGTTACCCTTTATCAGTCGTTTAAACGTACCTAACGGATTAATGATGTTAAAGACATATCTCACCTTGTAAGAGTATAATAAATTGATTTTGGTTAATGATTAATGGTACTTCTATGGCATTTTTCTAACAACGCCAGGTAACAAAATGTGATTATTTCAATGAACTTAATATTTAGGTTACCTATTTCTTTGGATTGGCTGAACATAAACAATTTGATTGGTTGGGTAGTGGGTACTCCATTTCCATATTGCACATTACAATTCATACTAATCTCCTGCATATCGCTGTAATAAATCTCAATTTTTCAAAATTATTTATTACTAACATATGTAGAGAAACTTCTTGATTTGGAAATATTATATAAATTAATTATTCAAAATCGAGAAGAAACGAATCTGTCGGAAGTTTTTGTTATATATGCGCGTTGTGAATTTCTACTTAAAGCTATTTTATAATCAATCACTCGTTACTTAAGCGCACCATTATCATTGAAAGATGCTGTATAATTTTCTAACTGCTTATATTTTGTTTTTCGTATATAAATTTAAAATGAAAACAGAATCATTAATATAACTTAAGATTAAAAAGAAAAACTCCATTGTCTTTTGACTCTTGTTGGTAGGTACGTTGAAGCAACACGTATACAATAAACGTGACGAGTCCATATTATCATCATCATATCGACAGCGAGTCATTTATATCCGCGCACCATATGTGCACACACGAAATATATGATTAATTATTAATAATTTATTTGTATATTAATTGAAGACATTTAAATGGTTAAATTAGCAATTATAAATTGATTTTTTTAATACACGATTTTTGGGTGGCATCGACATTTTAGTGTACGTTCGATTTTTTGCGGTAATAAATCGTTTTTATGTACTCGTACATTTGCCGTATTTAAAAAAAATTAATTTAATTGAATTATAGCTTTTTTATTTTATTTGTTTGCCATTTCAAATTATTTTTATTTATTGATTTTGATTGGAATTTTATTTATCGAATAGGAAGATTTTAAATCAATCATCTATAAAATCATTCATTGAACTTTTCTCTTTTAATGTTAAGCCCACGATTAGTGTGTATACGTATATCGATCTATAGAGGAATACCACCTACATACATTTAAGTTTTAGTGCATGCATAATATTAAAATAAAATGTATCTTCTACCCAAACGAACTACCAACATTTCTTGAAATGTTAGAAATTCGTATAATTTTATGGCTCAATTAAAAATTAAACAAATTCTTAAAAATGATCTGTGTTGTGTGCCTTTTACACTTTTGCGAAGTTCGCGCATTTGAACTTTAAACGGTTGTTAATTTATGGTTTTAGCTGAAATGACTTTTAAATTGTTTGCAATAAAATATTATTTTACAAATTTCTCTTGGAAATTTTTATGATTGCATCATGCATGCCAACACACTCCGTGTCATTAATAATAATGAAATAATTTCCAAATATGTATCCAAATCCCCGTCACTATATGACAAAAAAAAATATCGTCACTCATTTTAAACAGAAATTTGACATAATTCCGAATAATCTGTGTACTTTTAAAACAAAAAACCTGTATTTCAACACGAACTTTATAAATTCGTATAAAAATTGTACTTATAGTTAATAATTGTGTGATTGACGTACAATGTGTTTCATTTTGATAGTCTTAAATATACAAACAATTTTTCTAAATTAAAATCACAACATGAAACCATCATCATCATTAAATAAAGTCAAAAAGAACAACAACCATAATAATTATAATCATACAAGAGACTGAAATGAATGAAACATTCAAAACAACAATCCACCTCCACACAATTATCAAATTGTATAGAAGTTGTCGTTTAGAAAATGATTTCATATCCACATGAGAATTTAAAAAAATTGCTTTGTTCACTAGTCATCTAGTGTGCTTGCATTAGCTGTTCGATTATGTATATTAGAGAGTATCAGTTAGATTTCGTAATCAAATTTATTTTTATATGTGCAAGAACGGAAACTGTTTCCAAATTACATCTTCAAGTCTTCGACTCATTATGCGTGGTTTATAAATAAAACTGATGCATTGTGTATAGTTTTGAGATTCGAACGATTGACTTTAACGATTTAGTTTTCCAAAAATGAAGACTGTCGTGAACATTTTCTGATACGATTTATAATTGATCGGTTGGCGTTGAATTTAATGTCAAACTCATTTGTAATCTTTCATGTTCACGATTATAGTTGGTTTTATGAGTTGACCCTGTCCAACCCGGTAGTAAAACCACGAAAGTTTGTACTTGAAATGCAACCAACGGCCACCACTTGATCTCAACGGCAGCCATAAAAATTATTTTGCTGTCAGCAACTGTAATTATAATTAACTGCCATTAAAATTATTCTCAATAACGCACGCTGGCTATTCAACAAAATACACAACAAGGTTGTTAACCCACTCTGAACCTATAAATTTTTGTATTCTCTTTAATGATATATATACGGGGTATCTGGGTTTGGGAAGTTAATCCGTTAAGGGGTGATTCCTTGGTTCATTCTGTGGAAAAATTGTATGGGGAGGGGTCAATTATTAATGTCGTTTGAGATACAGGGTATTTAAAAAATATGGTTTAGAAAAAAGTACACACAAATATTAACTGTAACTTTCACAATATTATATCAGAGAGCGACCAACTAAGTGTTATTTGACTGGTAATGTATAGGCTTATTTAAGATCTAAGTGGTTACCTTGCATTTGCATCCGTTTGACAGAAGTAAACAATTTTTTTTTGTAAAATTCAGTTTTTCATTAAAAACCGTTATAATATTTTTTGTAAATTAATTTTAATTCTCCATGATCTTCCCTACAATCCCCCAATACAAAGTTCTGCTAGGGAGTAAAAGTACTAGATGGCTACAAAAGTTATTCAAAATATCCTCCTCGTGATTGAATGACCCATTGCGATGAAAATTTAAAAAAAACATAGAAAACGAATTTCAATTAACTTCATGTTAATGTTAATGAATGTTCACTTGATATCTAACCTCAATCTTCACTTGTCACATCAAAATAATTTCTAGTGTGGTTTTGCAATTCGAAGGAGGTGGGTAATTGTTTTAGAAAGTGTCTGGGTCATTTTGTCCCACGTTAGTAAATAATTAATAAGTATTTATTTAGATAACTTTAGATAATGGATGATTATGAGCGTCAGCAAAATCGGCTACGTGCTATCTTAGCCGAGTTAGACAGCGAGGAGGAGGGCCCTGTCGATGGGTCAGATGTTAGTGAAACAGAAGACTTAGAGCTATTTAGCAATCATGATTCCGAAACAGAGCAGGAACTTGATCCAAATAACGACGAATATGATGACCCAGATGGTGATTTAGTGGGTAAAGATGGCTCAATATGGAGAAAATACGCTTTTAAATCTACACGGGCAGTTACCGAAAACATTTTCCGTTCGTCTAAGGTTTGACCTTAGAGATTTTTCCAAATTTGTTAAAACACCCTTAGAAAGTTTCCAATTATTCTTTACTTTCGTCAATTATATTGTGGAACACACAAATCTATTTATAAAAAAACAAAATATAAGGACGTGAAACATGCTGCAACCACAGATTATACAGAAATTAATGCTTTATTTGGATTGTTGTATCTAACGGGGTTGCATAAATAATCGCATGTGCATGTACGAGATTTGTGGGCTACTGACGCCACAGGTTTTGAAATATTTGCTGCAACCATGAGCTACAGTCGCTTCCAATTTCTTATGCGGGACGTCGTTTGGTTGATAAACTCGCCCCAATTCGTGGAATCTTCGGGAAATTCAAGGAAAATTGCCAGCAAAATTATAGTGTGGGTTGTTTTATTACAGTAGACGAGAAATTAGAAAGCTTTCTTGGAAGATGCTCATTTAGGCAATATATACCCAGTAAGCCAGCGAAATATAGAATAAAAATTTTCTCTGTTGTTGATTCCGTATCATTTTACACAATTTGAGTAATAAGCCTGACCAAATCGTATTACGTTTAACCAGACATTTGCAAAACGTTGCACGTACTGTCACAGTAGATAATTGGTTTACGAGCTACCCTTTGGCACTAGAGCTGCTTGAAAAAAACACGACTTGAGTTGGCACAATGGAAAAAAAAATAAACGAGTGTTGCCACCGTCGTTTACCATTACAAAAAATCGTGCGATTAAATCTACAATTTTTGGTTCCAGAAGAAAGCCACTATATTGTGATACGTGCCAAAAAAACAAATGTATGATATTACTATCTATGATGCACAGAACAGGCGAAATATCAGAAGGGCCAACATCTTTACCGGCCAGCTTTCCGGTACACACAATGTTGCAAGAACTGCAATACGATGATGAATGGTAGTTTTCTTCAGCTTATTAAATTTGGCAAGTATAAATAGCCGAATAGTTCTATTATTGACGGAGTAAAATCCAACAATTGCGTACAAACCTCAAATTTAGTTGTAACAAATTTGCGCAAAATCCATCGTTCGAGCCTTCGCCAAAAAAGACCCAAATTGAATAAGCGCGGTAGATGCCAACTCTGTCAACCGACTCAAGATCGTAAGACAAACACAACTTGCTCCAGATGCAATAGACTTATCTGTGGAAGCCATTTGATTGGAATCTGCACTCTTTAATAAATCTTAATTAGGTAATTCAGAAGTTTAGATTTAGCCATATTTCAAAGGTAATTATTGGAAAAAAATACTTTATACACCAAAAAATTGTTAATTAATATTTATTCGCTCACAATTTCAGCTTTTCAACCTTTTGAAATTCTGACTGATAGAAAAATGAAATCTTTTACATTTTGTGATATATATTTTTATTTTCTAAAGACTGAAATAAAATTTTAAATATAATTTATTTTTTATGTATAATTCTCAGCGTTTAATTTAAATTGGTGGAATATATTAACCGTTGCAGAACATTGGGCTTTTTAAAGATGGGTCAATTTGACCCATTGTTAGTAACGTTGTAAGTTAAATTAACGTTAGTAACGGAGGGGCTAAACTATGGTCCAATTCGGGACTTATTTTGTGGAGACTCACTTATTTGAAAGTCTACAATAAGCCTTCTGTCGGCTGGACATATTGTAGACTTGTTTGACTTTTATGGGAAGTTTGCGCCCAAACTGATAACTCATCAAAAGATTCCAATAAGTCAATTCGACAGGTGATTTATTGTAGACTTTCAAACAAGACAGTCTCCATAAAAATAAATCACGAATTGGACCGCAGTCTAAGTATGTCTTTGATTATTTCAATTATTGATTATTCTTCCCTTATCTGTTGAGTTGCTGTGTGCATTCGTTGTATTAGTTCTAATGAATTTTTTTTTTGTTTTTTTTTAAATATCAATTAGAGTAACTTTCTAACGATTGATTTTTAACTTGTCCAGAGACATTTTTACGTTCCATTTTCACAACAACACACTATTGTTTAAAATACGCTGGACAAGTTACAAATCATTATACCTAAATCTTGTTCACCACACATGTGAGGTTTGGCTTAGCGATTCAGCCATATAGGTGAGACCCCGTGAACATCTCTAGATTCGGAGATATAAAAGTAGAAACATTGTCTAAAATAACCTTCTTTAGAATTAAAAAAACTTTTAATTCAGTGACACTATTAGGGATTGAGGGACTTCTCTAGTATAAATGGAATATGTTTGAATTTAACAGTGTATATTTGTGGTATGTATTTCACAATCATGTTTCCGATTCTAATTGATGTATTTTCGGGTGAAGTTATTTGTTTCACTTGGTAGGGACCTGGCCAATA
Organism: Nephrotoma guestfalica; assembly: GCA_963691935.1. Lineage (NCBI taxonomy): Eukaryota > Metazoa > Arthropoda > Insecta > Diptera > Tipulidae > Nephrotoma > Nephrotoma guestfalica. The sequence continues at coordinate 223,472,025 of OY829913.1, read as the reverse complement.
TTGTGACAATTTAGATTGTCTAGCTTCATATTTCAAACAAACCAAGTCTTCTATCTTGAATGTAACGGCCTTAGAGTTTTTATCGTGGTAGGTTTTGGACTTTTCTTTAGATTCAATTAAATTCTGTTTAGCAGTTTCGAAAGATTGTTGTTATTTTGATCTAAGATCATAATAATAGTCGTCATAATTATAAATAATTTCTCGGGAATGAGTAAGGGAACTAGGAATTTGTGCTTTACAACCGAAAACTACTTCAAACGGCATACATTTGGTGGACGAATGAAGAGTAGTATTATAACTAAATGTAGCAAAAGGAACCCATAAATAGGATGCATGGATCCCAATTTAGTGAATGATTCTTGCTAAAATTTCGAAGATATTCTATAAGCGTTCTATGCGGTCTTTCCAGAGATCCACTGGACTGCAGATGATATTTAATTTCTTTATTTTGAACATTTTGGCGATTCCTTTAAATAACTCACTATGGAAGTTAGAACCTTGGTCAGTGAGAGTTAGAGTTGATATACCGGAAACTGGTCGAGCAACTGTCTCAGTCTCTTGAATTGGAATAGGCTGTCTGTTATCTGAGTAGGACCAACGATATCCAGAAAGAGTCTTTCAAATGGACGCGAAGGCGTGTCAGTAATTTTCATAGGCATTTTATTGGGTAGGCCAGATTTATTCAGTTGACAAGATTTGCAATTTTTTATCATTTTAGTAACTTGTGCATATTTGGGAAACTAAGAATTTACGTAAGCTGTTGTAAGTTCGATAAATTCCTTGATGACCTGTTGAGGCACTATTATGATATTCGCCAATTACAGTTTCTATTTCAAATTGGTCTTTTTATTCAACGATATCTTTGTTAGCGGTACACTTTTGGTCACTAACAAGTGACTTTCATTAGCAACAGAAGTTTGACGTAATTTTTGCGCTCTAGTTAGTACATGTTAGTATTTTCATCGGTTGGTTCTAATCGAGTTCGACTCAAGCAATCAGCATTGATATTAACTTTTCCAGCGTTATCTACGATTTTAAATTGATATTCGTTTAGTTTAATGCTCCAACGAATGAGTTTTTAGAAGGATTCGCTCAATTACATACTACTTCCATAAAGATAAGGTCGAAAGTTAACGGCCCAAACCACAGAAAGCAGTAGTTCTGTTCTACCTCTTGTGATAATACGGAACCTATGGCAACATCGCTAACATCACAGGTAACCGGGAATTTCTTAGCAAAAGGTATCCCACTTGAAGACAACGGCTTTTTTACAAGCTGAGTCAAGGGTTTTGCAATGTCAGAAAAATGTGATATGAAATGGCGATAGTAACTGGCGAAACCTAAGAACGATTTTATTTCAGGGGTAGTTTTCGGAGTTGGGTAGTTTGTGATGGTGGTTATTTTTTTAAGGATCAGGTTTAACTCAATCGGGCGTTATAACGTGTTCTAGATAGGTTATTTTGTTATAGGAATTATAGGATTCAGTTGGATTAACTTTCAAATTACGTAGGCGAAAGCAATTAAAGATTTCCCTTATTTTGTTATTATGATCAGTTAAATTACAGCCGCAGGCAACTACATCGTCGAGGTAAACAAAACATTTGATACCATTGAGACTACTTAATACCGACTTAACCGAATGGCATTCTTCTGAAATGATAGTGTTGTCCTAAAGGTGTACTAAAAGCGGTTTTATTTCGGACTGTTGCAACTAATCGAGTTGATTCAGGATATCTGTAATATTCGTGATATCGTTTAACTTTCGATAATCAACCACGAGGTGCGCCCTTTTCTCTCTTTCGTATTTGTTTTGGAATTACTAGAAGGGGAAAATTCCCACGAGATTTGCTAGGCTCAATTACGTGATTTTGGAGCATTCTAGAAACTTGCAAATTAATCCTATTTTTTTGCGATTGGAGTAACTGATATTAGCGAACGTTGATGGGACTACCTTTAGGAAGAGTTAGAATTTTGTGTGTAGTAGTATCAGTAACCGTTAACTTAAGGGGGGGGAGGGACGTTATCGCAACATGCTAACTGGGTGGTTAGTACTAGGTGGTTAGTAACAAATCAATTGAAAAGTTAATTATATTCTGAAATCGATTTAAAATATTCCCCAGAATAATTTTGAATATAAATTACTACTGAATGGAATAAAAATTAATTAGACAATTATATACGTGGGCAAACATCCTTAGTCTCATAACTAATGCCATTAACTTCAAAATTTGTATTTTTATTTTCTTTGTACAAAATTCTGCTTTTCTTAGAGATAAAATATGAACAGCAACGAAACGATATGCATATTCTAATCATGTCAAATTGAAACCGAACACAAAATTAAAATATTACTTCATAAAAGAAACGTTTAAAAGTAAATTGAAAATTTACGTATTTTTTATTCTAAATATCTTCACGATTAGTTAGAGTTAATCATGTTAACTTGAGGAATTTTAGTTTATGAAATGCAAATCAACTAACTAACTTTATACATTTTTAAACATGTAAGGAACGCATTCTACTCGTATACTTTTATACCTGGAAAGTTTATTTTATGTCACATTTGTAATACATGACTCTTTCAAACAATGGCTTTTTCTTCTAAATTTAATTTTTATTCTAATTTTCATCGTGTCTTATAATTTAGAAGTAAAAATATAAACGTAAGTAGAGATATTATATTGTCTAATCGTGATGTGATAATGTTTAAATAACCGCACATTTGACGAAGAGCTTCGTGCTTCTTCACTTCATCTAATAGTTTTATAAATACGTGCGCGTACACAGCAAGATTGAAAATTTCTGTTAACATACATAAATTTAAAATTAAGTAATTAATTTAAAAAATAATAATAATTAAACGTAATCCAATTTAAAAGCAAGATATGCAAATATTAAATTTCAACAATTTGTGTATTTAAAAGATATTCCACCAAAGTACTTATCTTATATACATAATATGTATATGACACCTTCTTGTGTGGGTTCCAAACAGCAACAAACAATTTTAATTGATTTTAACCGACCGTTACCGTGACAATTTAATTCTCAATATTTTATAATTCCGCGTTTAATATTTAAAAAAAAATCAAAATCGATATCATTCGATTATCTATATATAAGAAAATTGTAAAGGTAAGTATAAGAAAAATGCCACACATGATGTGTGGCTGCGCTCTCTGCGCGCGAAATGAAAGTTGTATTTTTCATAAAATCTTAAAATAAAAAATGAAATTTATAATTGTCTTATTTCTCTTAATTTCGTATGTACACATTTATCTTTGGTAACATGTTATTTTTTTTTTATTTATATGTTGCATCTGCATAAATATACATAAAATTATTTATCTCGTACACCTTGCACTTAATTCAGCTGTTTTATTTACATTTTTATATTTTATTTTATAATCATTAAATCTTAATGTATTGTGATTTTTATTATATAATTTTTTCTAATATTTAATTAAAATGTTTTTTTTTCTATTTTATGATTGAAATGTTAGAGATTGTTGTTGTATGATTCATTTTTATGACATATGATCGATAATTTATTATAGTGACGTACATAAGTTTTGAGTTTACCCAATAAATTTATCGGTTCGTGATGAAGTTTAACATTTTTAGACATAATTTGTAATTATTAAATTACACAATAGGCAATCGAAGTTTTGTTGTTTAGCATTGAGTTCCATTTCTGTACTATATTCGAAAATCGATGTAATTCTTTTCAATAAGCGTGGAATTAAGTTGATTGAACTTGCCTTGTATGTTGAATTTACATACAAGTTCAGTTGGATTTATACGTTTGTAAATTTAAAAAAGGCAGCAACTACATCGTGCTCTATACAAGGATAGTGAAGTGAAGAATATATTTAATTATCGAACAGAACAAAGAGTGCCAAACCAAATGCAGGAGTACGGGAAATTCAACTATACCTGTGGTCAGCACTTCCAGCAATCTGGTGGAAAATGTAAATCTCGAGAGGAAAATTCGAAATAGTAGTCCTAGACCAAGGAATTATTGCTCTGAAATGTAATAATAGTGTAAACCACTTAAACCTGTGCTATAAATGCAGCCAGTGTGCACAATATACGTTGAGAAAAATATCAAAAAATCTGCATCACAGTATGCATAAAATTAGAACAGACGTTGTATTTGGTGCCGTTAGGAACTAGCCACCAACGACCAAATTAAAGTATAAACTGGAAAGGACCGGGTTTCTGAATGAAAATATATGATAACACACACGTGTAGTTGATACGGTCATACTAGTGGAGACCTAGGATTATCCGTAATGATGCATGTTATTATCATAAAAAATCATGCCTTCCTCTGGTAGAATTCGAACGATTTTAAGAAACTAACAATAGATCGAATTGCTATACTAATTTACCAAATTCATACAAATATCTAAGTTTTCTTCACAAAAACACCATAGTAAAGAGGAAACCTAGTCCTATCTAAACATTACCATATAAATGGTTAGGCACTTCTGATTAAATTCGAAAATTGTTAGGAATCTCAATGTGAATTGAATTACCAGATGTATGCCAAATTCCCCAAATTGCAGAGTTTTCTACATGATGTTACTACATAATTTGTTGAAATATGAACTACATAATTGTTGTACCAAGTACTCTCAAATATACATTTTAAAAAATTAGTTATGTTTAAAAATTACCCATATTATGTCTATATATGTTGCCTACCAAATTATAGGTTTTGCCCACTACCCTACATGAATAAAAAAATTTAGTGCAAACTTTTGAGTTAAAGTTTAATAAAGTTCGTAAAGTAGTATTAATTGTCAATTTATGTTTTACAATTGTCCATCTGATGGTAAATTTTTCCCACCCAATAAATGACCCATCCCACTATCTATATGGGATTTTAAATAGGGGTTTTATATAATTTAAATTTTAACTTAAACCTTTGAGTTAAATTATAAGGATGTTCATTAATCACTACATATTTTCAATTCGAATACATCAGTTATTACAATTGTCCACCTGTTATGAATTTTGTCCACCTATTAATTAGTTTTGCTCCTATAAACATAATTTTTGGGTGAACAAATTTTATCAACACGATAAACCAACATTCTTAATTCTACTCGTAAAATTAACAGAAATTTCATTATTAGGGTGCATAAATTTATGGGAATGAGCAAAACTAATTTTGGATGGGTAAAATTCATAATTTACTAATTTAATTTTAATTGTTAATTAATATAGATTTACGAACATTAATACAATTAAACTCAAAGTGCAAGGGGATTTTTAAATTCCGTAAATAGTAAATATGTTTTGTAAACACTTACATTATGGGGCTGGGGAAAACTAATTATTAGGTAGGAACAAGTTGGGGGCAAATATCATAATTGGGTGGACAAATATAGCCAACAGATAGGCAATTTTGAATTATACCTATATAGTTGACTTATTTAAATCAATAACTCGTGCTTTACGAACATATTACGAACAAATTAGATTATTCCATACGTATAAGTTTAAGCGGATGGGAAAAACTAATTTTTGAGTGTGCAAAATTCATAAACAGTTACTTCAACTCATAATACGTAAAGTTTTATTTTTCGCGATAAAACAAGTTATTTGGTGAGCAAGATTAGTCTGGTTGGTTTGCACAGTATTCAACCCAAACCACCAAACACCAAAATCTAAGCGTTTTCAGAGGGGGATATAATGGAGCAGAACTATAACTTCACACACCTAAGAATATTTCAAATTTGCTTTGATCCTCAACCTCGACTTTTCAGAGAACAAATTATTTACACATCGGCTTTCGGGGGCTAGGAGACAGAAAATAAATCGAAATAATTGTTGGCTATTGGCGGAAATTTTAAATGACGCTCGTCAGAGTTTAGTGTTTTCTATATAAAATTTTTAGTGATATCTATACAAAATTATTTGAATCCAACTTTCAATAGATTATGTAATGAATTTAATTTAGAAGTATTTAGAAGTAAAACAGAGTAAGTATAATAATCATGAAAAGTTTTCGTCACCTCGAGATTTTGGCACATTTACCTTTACCATACGCTATACCGCCGAAGTATAAAAAATTGGTTTTTAAAAAAATCTGTGTCTGTGAATGCGATGTCGAGTAGACTAAATATTGTGCCTTATCTACAGCCCAAACGAATTTACTGATCAGAAGGTCGATTCTGGCTTTTCTCAAAATGCTTTGTCAAAAATATCATTTTCTGGCCTACTGATAAATTTGTCTAGGAAGTATTTTTTCCGTATCGATATTGGATAGAAAATATTCGCAATTTGATTTTGTTTTTGAAAAAATTTACACCAACTGTTTACCATAGTGTCCGAAAAAAAATTTTGCGACAAAAATACTATGAAAATATTTTTCCTAATTTCTTTTCCCTATAGGAAAGCCAGAATCGACCTGCTGAGCGAAACTTCATACTTAAACGTTTTCCATAAATTGGAAGATCCCAGTGAGTTTCCATACGATATCTTAAAGCTTCCATAGGAGCTTTTTCGTTTGTTGCAAATATTTTGAAATGTTATTTTGGCCGAAATTGGGGGATTTCAGTGAATTTTGGCCGAAATCGGTACAGAGGAAGTGACATATTACATGGGAGCTTTTGCCACGGAAGTAGCAGCTTTCATAAGAGCTTTTCGTAAATATTTTTAAAATTATAGCGTTTATGAGAAAAACGATTATAAACTAAAAGATTATAAATTAAATTTGCAATAATATCGGCCCAGAACAATTTTTCAAAATTTAACCGGAAATGATGAATTCCAACATAAAACTGTTTTGCAATAAAAATTTGACCCTATACAGCCCAGACGGATTGATTGATCGAGATGAAACGGCATACTTAAGTTTTTCCGCAATTCTGGATTCTCGATTTTTGGCCGAGATCAGTAAACCGGAAGTAACAGCTTTCGTTTACGAGTAAAACGATTATGAAGTTAGAGATTGTAAATATAATTTGCAACAATAGCGGTCTATATCAGTTTTCCAAAATTTAAGCGGAAATGGCAATTATTGTTAAAAATAATTTTTCATTAAAAATTTGGTCCCTGAACGTATATGTCCAATTTGTCGCTTTCTAAATTAAGTGTGAGTGTATTTGAGATCTATGCACATTTATCGGAAAAGAATTTCGGATGTAGGCCACAACAATTACACCGTTCCCTTTATTAGAAGCAATAACATCGAAAAAGTATCGTTGTGCTTTCAAAAAAGCACAAATGGTTACTTAATGTTTTTGGATAGATCGAACTTTGTTAGAGCCGAATTATTTTTATTTTAATAGAAATTACCAAATCTATAAGGCTAAGTCCTTACTTTTTCATATACTATAATTGGATCCATTGTTATTTCTAATTCTGAGGCGTTAGATTCAACGACTATAATATAACCGTTGGAACGTTCTTCTGCGGCGAATTGAGAAAAATGCGGCCTTTTCGAAAAATCGTTTAGGACGACGCAGAATGTTCACGAAATATATAAATATTATGAGCAACAAAATGAGAAAGGAAGTTAAATTTTTATCGGGTATGAAGTGGTCAAGGACAAACGCAAACATTGATGCTCTTAACGAAAAACAAGAAACAAATGCTTTACGCTTTAAGATTGAAGTGAGTAATTTAGCCAGATAAAAGGAGGCAGTTTAGAGGAGCTATGTTATATTCTATGGGGTGAACGTATTTTGACACCAATATTTGAAAATTGTATACCGTTTTGGTTAATGTGTCAGCTGCTGTGTATAGAATATTAATTTCAGTTGTTAGGTCGTTGGTCGTTGTCCAAATCTGCCCATGAACTATGTAGTTTTTAATAATAAAATAATATTTAGCAACAGATTATTTTGACGTATTTGGTCAGTTAGTCGGGAGCAACTCTAGCATGAAGATTAAGTTTTATTAACGAAGTCATACTTCTATATTTGATGATCCTGCGTTATCAGCATCCTGAGGTTCTTTAGCAAAACATTCGAAACGGCTTATATGGGCTTATTAAATGTTACATTTCTATCATACATACGGTTCTACCAATAAAGTTTCAATAATTCTGGATTGAGTTTAGGTCAGGGCTTGTTGAGTGATAATGTAATAAATTAAGATGTGGTTTCTAAATAACACATTGACTTTATGTACTATTCGTTTCGAAATATATGAACTTTTTGATGGAACTTTTCCATGTGCCTACTGCCTACCTACTGAATAATATTAAAATTTTAAAAATATATTTTAATTATAGCAAATAGTTAAAAATATTCAAACAGCTGATATGAAATTCAAACCAGCGTACTAAAGTGAGCTGTTATCTATGTTTTTATTTCTATGTATTTACGCGTTATCACTTGAAAGTCATATATCATTTGTAATTTAAACTAATGACGTGATATCTCATTTTCTCAGTGAGATGTTAGTTCACACATTTGCCGCATTTCCTTTGCGAAGGAAGCTTTGTAAAGATAGCCCAAAATTTCCTGCCCCGAAAATAAAAAATGGTGTGTATGGCAATACTATTTAATTTTATTTATACTATTACAACTTTTCTTAATAATTATAGCTTTCTCTTCTATATGGAGAAAGGGTTGAATTGCATAGCAAAGCATAATAATTCGCTAAGGCATTGTGATTATACTTTGTATGTAAGTTCAAAGTATTTTGAATAGACGACCGAATTTTTTAATTTAAAGAATTCAATGTTTCATTAATTCGAAATTAAACTTCCAAAGTCTTGGTAACCTCACCCTGATGTAAAAAAAAAAACAATATCTGGATATCACCCAGAATAACCAAAATGTTTATATATTATAGTATTTTGAAAAAACTTAATAAATAAAAATTTTAAGAACCCTTTCAAACAATTTCAGAGAATGTGATAAAACTATATGTACGCAATTCTACAAATAAAACTAGACACATCATTCAAAACCTGTACTAAATTCTGGGCTCCTATATGAATTATTGTAAACAAAAAATTTATTGTCAACTATCGTAACATAGTATATAACTTTCGCATTTAAAACATAAAAGTGTCGGAAATTATTAGTTTATAATTGCTGTGCTATCCACAGAAAAATTCTGAAAACAAAACAAAGATTCACCTATCAAACGATTTTCACCGCTTGTTGGGCCAACGGATATTTTCATATAAAAATTTGTGAGATAGTGTTGGTGAGAGACACATTTAAAATAAGTTAAGTATTATTTAATTATTACTTTTACTCTCAACTCCGAAAATTTCGATTGTCATGACAGTTTTTAACTGTCATGATAGCAAGAGTTTTCGGGGCTCAGATGTGGTGTTTTCTATGCTGAGAGTAAAAAATATCATGATAGCAATAACTATTGTTGCCATCGCATTTTTCTGAGACTGAATTCAGGCTATCTTCACATACATATCCAAAATTGGGCAGAGGCACTCACAAAAACAACGAAAATAAAAAAGTCACGGAAATGTGTAATTCCTCTTTATTCTTTTTCAATGAGTAAGCTAAACGTCAAACGGTTGAAATTTGATAACAAACAAGGAAAATTAATTGAATAATTTTGTTCTTGTAATTAAGAAAAGGTGGGGACAACAATTGACATTACAAAAGACAAGGAATTTTATTACAAAAAAAAATTAAATATTAGACAGTTAAAATCCGGACAAGGCTCTTCATTTTTGAATGCGTGCGTCACTTCATTTATCAGTTGCGAAACACAAAGGAATGAATGAGTCAACAATACGAACTATAAAGCAAACAGAAGATTCTATTAGAAAAAGTGTGGTTGAACTGCGGTGATTGCAAAGCTCTCTACTTATAAAAGAGATCATCTAATTTTTTCGATAGTAGAAAAGGCTCTTCCAAAGGCCAATCCAAATAGGCGATAATGGCAAAAGGCAAATAAAAATAGATACAAACGTTATTGTTTGTTGTTCGCTATTAATAACTTGTTGCCTGAAGCGTGGAAAATTTTTACAATTTTTAAATGTGTAAAATAGCGCATTCTATTAATACACATCACATTTAAGAGCTGTTCGAGGAAAACGAAATTTCGAATATTGATCTGATAGACATGGTATAAGTCAAGCGCCCGTTGAAATGGTCAAAAATAATCCCGCAAGAGATAATGCATCAGATCCATTCACCGCTAATGTGGTACGTGAGGGGCTTCGAATAAGTAGAGAATTGCAAACTTATTTTTTAAATAGAGATCCTGATAATGAAAGGGCTTTGAACTTTCATAGATCTATAAGATCTGCTCTTTGCCAATATGAAGAAATGTTCAAAGATCTAAGCCAATAGATAGTGATGGTATAAAAGTGTCAAAGAAAAATCAAAAACGGATCGTAAACTTTGAAAGCTTTAATGAAGAGCTGTAATACCCTGACTGTTTTTTTATTGTTTATTATTTTATTTACTTGTTAATTAACGTTATATTTTTTGTTTTAATAAATGAATTGAAACTCTCTAAAAATATATTTCTTTAAAATTAAAAATATATAATTCGTAATATATGAATTTCGGCAATCAACATTTATTGGGACCAAACCCCCAGTTTTGCATGAAATCTTTGCTTCATATTACACGATGTGTAGGGACATATGCACGATATCTACCGTGTAAATCGAGGCATAAGTATACTTAGATGATCAGTCACTGGTTCAAACTTTACATGGAAAATTTGATCCAAATTGTTTTAGATCAAAAATATATATTTTTTCCTTTTATTAATTACAACTGTGCTCATCTAGCAATTTATCTTTCAAATTTTTACAAATTTTACATTTCTTAAACAATTCTGATTTGTTGGAGTGAAACCCAATTAGTCTCAAAATTAATTAAACCTATTTAAAATACTAATTTTAATTTGGTATGTTTTCTTTCAACGACAGGGTTATCTAGCATATGGCGAATATAGGGGTTTCCATGTTTCTGGAGCCTTATTTCGTGTTTGGCGGTATGCTTTTTTATTTCATCTTTGATGTATTCCATCTGAAAGTCTCTGTAAAGGTCTTCATTTCTTGAGTACCACAGAGCATTTTCGGTGCTACGGAGAACCGTGTTTTGAAACGTCTGTATCATTTTGGCGTTTGTTTGCTTAGTACTTCCCCAGAATTGAATACCGTAGGTCCATATCGGCTTCAGTATTTGACGATATAGCAGCAGATTGTTGTGTATTGTAAGTTTTTTCTGAACTTAATATTAAGTTCTTCTTTTTTCTTTTTGACATGCTCTCGCCACTTGAGCTTGGCATCGAGTGTCATGCCAAGATATTTAGCTTTGTTTGCATATGGCACCGTAAGTTAATTTCTATCGGTAGATGGGAAGCCTTTTGATATGTAAAGTTAATATGCGTGGATTTCGTCTCATTTAACTTGATTATCCAGCGCTTAGTCCAGTTACAAACCGCATTGGGAATCTTCTGGAGTTTGTTCGTTGCATCAGCGACATTACTTTCAATCGCCATGATTGCTGTGCCATCTGCAAAGATGGCTATGGTTCCTTCATCTGTTGTGGAATATCTCTTGTATATAATAAATACAGGATTGGTCCTACGACACTCCTCTGCGTGACAGCGGCAGATATTTTCTTTAGTTTGGAGTATTCATCCTCATATTTCACACGAAAATGTTTATTGGAAAAATAATATCTTAGTATGGCATAGAATTGCCTCGGCAGATCTCTCTGCATCTTGAATTCCAGTCTACTTCGCCAGACTTTATCGTATGCGTGGGCGACGTCCAGAAATATGCTGGAGCATACTTGTTTACGTTCTAAAGTTTTTTCAATAATGTTGATGATTCTATGCACCTGTTCAATTGTGTAGGGGTTTTCACTGACTCCAAATTGATGAGGAGTAATTAGTTGTCGGTCCTCAATTATTAGTTTAAGCCTTCTTAGTAATAATTTTTCAAAGAGTTTTGTCATAAATGGCAGCAATGAAATTGGCGTGTATGATTTTTTATCCTTAGGTGGTTTATCATATAACAGAACATATTTTAACCGAAAGCTTGCATTGATCATGTGTACTAGTTTGTCTTGGTAGTGGTTGGAAGGTATCCTCGAGATACACCGCAAACAGATCAGCCTTCTCTTTAGGACCTCTTGCCCAGGTTCTATCCTCCTTTTTAAGTGGAGGCACTTGCATTTTGGGTCTTTTGAGTCCCTTCCTCGCCTTCCACAGTGAATAATCAGTATTTTGTCATCGGTTACGCTAACTAGATATCTGTTGATTGACGCATTTTTAACTTTTTTTTAAGAGATTTGAGTCTGTTACCTAAATTATTAAAAATTGTTTTGTTCTCCGGTTTTCTAGTTATTTGCTATGATTTACTTGCCCGTCGTTTTTCTCTTACCAACTCTCTAACTTCCACTGGGTAGAATATGTTAAGCTTCTTCTTATTTTATATAATGAGCGTACTTGCCAAAGCAGCATAGTGAATTATTTCATTGAGTTGTTCTAATTCATCTTCCAGCTAGTGAGAATTTCTAATTGATTTTTTCCTCAATTACTTCACGAAAGAGATCCCAGTTTGTTTTTGAATTTGTTAATCTGGGTGTACTTACCCTTTGAATTACCATTTCACTGACTGTCATGATAGCCGGGGAATGATCCGATACTAGCGAATTGTGAATGTTTTCAATGTGAATGTAGTTCTGGGATATACCTCTTGCTACATAAAAGTCTATTAGGTCAGGTATCCTCGTTCCGTCACTGCATCAGTATGTTGGAGAACCACCAGCAATTTTGAAGCAATTCTTTATCTTTTGACGTCGTAAGCCTGGATCCCCAATAGGTCTTTTTCACATTAAAGTGACCTCTAATAATAAAATCACGTCCGAGCGATTTAAATAGTTTAAGGTAGTCCTCCTTTTTCAACTTATAACGGGGAGGACAATATATTGCAGAGACAGTAAGCTGTCTGTTTAATTTGGCTCCTTACAGTAGTGACTTGCATTGCTTTTTCTTCGATATTTGATTCTAAATGGAGTTTTATATTTTCTTTTATTAGTAATGCCGAACCATCTCTTGCTCTTTCCGCTGGATGAATGGAGTGATATACGTTATAACCCCCTTATTTTATCAAACGAAGATTTAACTAGATGGCTTTCAGATATTAAGAAAATAATGTTTTTTTCTGAATTTAAAAATATTTCTATTTCTGGAATATGTTGCATAATGCCATTCGCATTCCAGATTGCTATTTTGAAAGTTGTGTTCTTACTTAACAGTTGGATTGTGTTGAACGAGTTGCATTTTCTTCAGTTGATCAAATATCATGTTGTTCAGATTACTTTGGACATCTAGCCGCTTTGTAATAGCTGCAATGCTGTTCATAATGTTTTACATAGTTTGGTTATTTTCGGAGTCTATATGTTTGGTTGAACCCAAACCTTTCACTACCTAGGCAAGTGAACTTCTTTGCCCTGTGTTGCTTAGTTGTGGGTTTTGATTCATCTGATTTGATCTTTGAACCCTTCGATTTTCGCGATTTTGCGATTGATTTCTTGTTTTATCTCTCAATTTTTATAGTTGTTTAGCAACCTCACAGCCTCGATAATTAGCCGGATGTCGGCCCTTCCAATTTGTACAGTTAGTCGGCACATCTCTACCTATTGTACATGCCTGGGTAATATGATTACCTGAGCATTTTACACATCTTGAATTCTGGCCGCAATATCTTTGGGTGTGATTAAATGCCTGATATTTCTTGCATTGGGGTATGCATGTTGTGGTTCTCCTCATTGGTTCGATTTTCACCTTCATGTGAAAAACTCCTTTTATTCCATAAATGTTTTGAACATTCTCTTTGTTGTCAAATACAAAGAGGGAGCCCCCTTTTACTGGTAATTTGGTTTCCTTTCTCGATTGCTGTCCTCTCTTTTTTAACAATATTCACAGCATCTAGTATTTTAAGACTTTTATTTTGCAAGTTTTCCATTATTTCTTTGCTTGAGCAAGTGTGATGCAAAACTTTTGCCATGTCTTTTATAGGTCGGGCCTGTTTGTTCTCGTAAGTGAACCACTGATACTTTTCAGCACTCAATTTCATAGATAAGGCTCTATAAGTATCTGAGTCGAGAGTATTAATTGTCCAAACGTCATTGTTTAGCTCTGTTACCTTATAGTGTTTGTCAGTAACTGATTTCATCAGTGGCTGAATTTCTGGGTAACTGGTTGCAACCAACCATCCCTCCACCCATTTTTCTTTCGGTTGCATTAAATTTGGTGTTATATTCTTGGTAGATTTACTACCTTTCGGTTGATTGGCTTTGGGTAGAACATCTTTTGAGTTTGGACTAGATTGTCCCCTACCATTTAATTGCTCAGCCTCAGGTGACCAATTAGCTTTTCTTTTCTTACTCTTCCTGGACTGTTCCTACTTAAGAAATAGATTAAGGAATAGGTGAGTTTGTCTGGTTCAATGCTTCCTATATCGCAGTTTTCTTTTGAATCCCGATTTTTAGGTTTTCATTTTCTCGCTTTAAATACTCAATTTCTTCGCTTAACTTGGCAAATAATTGCTCCATATGCTCCATATGCTCCATATGCTCCAGTCTCGTCAAGAGATCCATATTCTCCTTTTCTAGGTCAATAGTTGTTTTGGCTATTTTCAAAGTAAAATTTCCGGCGGCATCATTTATTTCGTGTAATGTTTGTCCAGAACATCTAGTTGCTTCTATTTTACTTTATCGGTGATCTTTGTAAATTTGATCTTCACTGAAACGGATTTGATGTTCCCTGATAATGCAATAGATGACCCTTCCCAAAATCTGTAGGGCCGGTCTCCACAGAGCGTGAATTTACCAATGATGTTATTGGTGTACCACCTGGGGTATTATTTCCTTTTGTTAGTATTGCATTGTTTTGATTGACTAATTAGCTATTCTGCTTCACTACTACGAAGGGATTGGGTACCAGTACCGTTTGTTCTACAGAACATTGCCCAGAGCACGCCCGTATCCGTTTATTCATAATAAATGAAAAAATATTGAGTTGAAATATAGTGAGCGCCTTTGTGAAGAAGAGAAAATGAATGTACAATAGAATTTTTGAAAGTGCTAAAATTAGTGGTAAAAGTGCTCGAATAGTGCTAGATTGCACTTGGATGCAAAATTTATTTTTATGGTGCTAAAAATAATCTGGAAGTACTAGATCTAGTACCAAAAGTGCTAACGTGGCAACACTGATGTATGTACTTACATGTATCATTTTTTACGTAAATTATAAATGTATTATGTATTTATTTTACAGTTGTATATGTTTTTAAATTTATGAAATAAATTTTAATATGACATATTAATTTTTTTCCATACATAGGTCACTTTAGAGAAGTTTCACTGATAACGTTCATGTAGTATTTTGAAATATTACACAGATCAACTGAGATGTGTTGTCAAACTCGCTACAAAACAGAAAGGTGTTTGTTAAGGCGATTTTCGACAATCATCGTGTACTGGTAGACTAAACTTTGCCACAACTACACTCAAACTGGTATTCTTGGTTTTTCTAAAAATTCTGGTATGAAAAAGGGTTATTCCATTATGCAACTTGTCCATTTAAGTAAGAAAGAGTTATGTAATTTATTTTGTTGTTTTTAAATATTTCTCCACAATTTTTATACAACTAAAAAGCACTGAACTATTAGATTGACCCATTTAATTCTCTCTAAATTGTACATACATTTTATTATTGTTTTTAAGTTTCTAATAACTACTTTTTCTCGTTAATAATAATAATATTTATCTATATAAGTAAATAATAATTTTAAAAACATTTTTTTACATATATTTTATTATTCATGTTTAGTTCTTGATAACATTTTCTTGTTTTCAAAATTTATGGTATTTTTGATAACGAAAATTGTTTATTAGAGTTTTTTTTATTATTTATATATAAAGTTATTTGTTGTTTCATTCGTAAGAAACGAAACAAGTTGTACTAGGAAATTCTTCAGTTTTGTATCGGTTAATTAACAAAAAATACATAATTTACATAGTTAAGTTATAATTTATATTCATTTTTGTATGTTATATAGATTATACAGAGACTTGTTTTAGATAAATTGGATCTGTATAAGAAAAAGAAAAATACTAATAGCATTCAATGAATTTTCAAACTTGAGGTACAACAATTTTCGTAGCATAGTGCCACGTTAAACTGTACTAGGTACACATTATGCAAAATGCCAATAATTAATTAATTAATACTTAAAAACAAATTATATACAATATTATAATAAAGTCGATGAAAATTACTCAGCATAATTAATGGAAACATACAATTTAATAAATGTTGTACCCGTACGTATTGTAAATTTAAATGTGTAGCAAAAAACTAATAACAATCTTATATGAAGAAAGAAACACTCTAATTTCCTTTTATCTAGATTCAACAGTGTTTCAATTAGCATATAAGATAGTAATCACATGAAATAAATTAGTTTCAATTCTTTTTTTGTTGTTGTTGTCTTTTATTAAGTACAATATTCTTATGTACCACCGCGCGCGCACCATTCATTACTTTCTGCGCTTGTTTCTCGCGCTCGCTCGTTTGCTCCATATTAAGATCTAATATGTCGATTTTGCGCAAAAAACATTCTTCTTACCTACATTTGCGGTATAATTGTAATGGTATTCTTTTCTTTATTCGTTATATTTGCTTATTTCATTTGCCTCAATCTATTTGAAATTTGAACAAACAACAAAATTGAATGATTGATTTGTTTGTTATATTTGGGATGATATGTGATACAGATCAGAGCGAAGCTTAGAACTATAGTTAGGTTTGTGATTCAAAATATTTGGTTTAACACGTTTTGAAAATATACCTGGGTCAATGAAGATAAATTTGTTTGTAAATATCTGATATAAGATATTTTTACATTACCCCGCACCACTACACCTGACACGTTTTACTATTGAGTAATGAAATTATTTCATATGGCCTCTGGTGAAATAAACCTACTTTAAATGTGATAGCCTGCGTTTATTTGATGAAAATAAGAAAAACTATACAATGCCGAATGGTGGATATTATTACGTATGGTTGCAGTTACCAAACAATTCCAAATTAATGATAGTACTTGATGGTGGATACTTTCTACTTGTACACCCAAAACTGAGAGATGCTATTGAATGAATTTGAATGGATGAATGCCTATTAATATTGGATTAAGAGGAGTTGAACTTGTGTCATCCACCGAGAAGTGACAGCCTCCAAAGGACTTATTCGTTTTTTGCAAATATTTTGAAAAGTCTGACATCTATAAATAGGCAACACTGTTCTGTTTGACAACCGATTTGACTATTCTTAATGAATAGACTCAACCCAGAACAACGCTTACAAATTGTTGAATTTTTTTTTATCAAAATAATAGTTTTGTTTGCCAAACTCATCGTGCATTACGTCCATTTTACTCTAAATGATAATACGCATCCAGTAAGATGTCAAGCAGTGCATGCCGAACAAGCGATAGACCCTGTGCAGCGTAGCATTGACGAAGACTCAAATTAATCAATTCGACGTCGTTCTCAGCAACTGAAGTTGTGTCCATCCACTTTATGGAAAATTTTATCAAAAGATCTCAGTTTATGTGCTTAAAAAATTCAACTTGTGCAGGAATTAAAGCCATCCGACCATCGCCTACGCCGACAAATCGGCCAATGGGCTGCAGCACAAATTGATATTGATGTTGATTTTCCAAACAAATTTTTTTTCAGCCATGAAGCTCACTTTTGGTTGATTGAGTACGTTAGTAAACAGAATTGTCGGATTTGGAGTGAAGATAATCCACAAGCCTTTGCCGAAAGAACACTACATCCAGAGAACATCACTGTTTGGTGCGCTTTATGGACCGGCGGAATCATTGTTCCATATATCTTCAAAAACGATGATGGACGGAATGTTACAGTCAACGGTGAACGGTATAGAGACATGATTTGTAACTTTTTTGTGTCCCAGAAACAGAATAAAACATTTGATGAAAGACTAATTTTACGTAATGGTCCTGTTAATTGGCCACCGGGATCGGTGTGATCTAATTTCATTAGATTATTTTCTTTGGGGATATGTTAAGTCACTTGTCTACGCCGATAAACCAGAGATGATCGAACACTTGGAACACAACATTCGGCGGATTATTAGTGGATTATACGGCCGCAATTGCTGCGAAGAGTGATCGAAAATTGGACCTCCAGATTATGTCATGCACGCCACAGCCGCGGTGGCCAACTTATTTAGTTTCACTGATATTAAAAATCTTTTTCTTTGTTCTATTTTAATTTAAAATTGTTAACCAAAACAAAAAGATTGTCGATCATTTAATCACATATCATGATATCAGGATTAAAATTTTATTGAATTTAGATTTTTCCAAAACCCCATGTTTTAATTTTGCATAAAAGTTGCAGAAGCTTGTCGGCAAGAAACCCTATTTTTAAGTTTTGCAGTTTTGGTTCTTCAATTTTTTACCATTACTTAATTTAGTTGAATAATTTCTTCTGATGTTTTGTAGGCGAAATCATACCGAGACGCTAGTTGATAGAATTTGATTAAGCTTGCGCGACGAAGTCGAACAAGATCTGCGAATAATTGGATATCGAAACGGATAATAATAAATGCTGAACCGAAGCGAAATTCACAAGGTGCCAAAGGTAGAAAGAGATAGAGAGCACGTTTTCTAAACACCTCAAGCCATAGTTGTAGGCTTTTCCCCATAAAATATTTTTAATAATATTTTTATTTTTAATATTCTTGACAATCAAAAGAAATGCTTAAATTTGAAATATGGAAAGAGAAGTGGGCTCTGGCATTCAGAATATGCAAGAATAAATTGTCTCTATAGAAACATTTTGTTTGACATTAGTTCAACGGGAGGGAGAGCAGCTTTCGCTAGTTTGAGCACCTGCTCAAGCAAACATTCACAATTCGTTACAAAATAGGCATCTGTGAAACGTGTGAAAATTTCTTACGTTCCTTGTATGGGTATATTTTTTAGAAGGGGAGGGGGGAGGAAGGGGCTGACAGATGAATTTAATGATTTGTTACATATAACGTTAAACTCTCTAAGATGTCGCATTATCTAAGATTAGTATATATAATACTAAATGTGACGGAAGTCTAACCTACGTCATTGTAGTGCCACCATTATTTTAAATTATTACAACAGCAATGGTACTGTGGGTGTTAGGGGTTAGAATAAAATTGTTTGGATGTTCGAATTGCTGATGGCTATATCGGGATGAAACTTCATACGTAAGCTTTTTTCATAAATTGGGAGATCCCAGTGATTTATGGCTAAAAATCGGTCCACTGGAAGTGGCAGTCTCCATAGTAGCTTTCTCGTTGTTTGCAAATATTTTGAAAAGTATATCATTTACAAGAAAAACAATTAAGAAGTAAATATTCTAAATAGATTTGTTAACAATACCAGTGCAGATCAGTTTTCTAAAATTTGAGCGGAAATGACGATTTTTGTCAAAAAACTGTTTTCAACTAAAAATTCGGCTCCGATGGATTAATTGATCAATGCTTAAACTTTTTCCACAAATTGGGAGATCCTAGTATTCGATTTTATTCGAAATTGGTCTTCGGGAAGTAACAACTTCGATTTTAGCTTTTTCGATTTTGAAAATATTTTGAAAAGTATCTCATTAACAAAAAAACCAACTAGGAACTAAAAAATACTAAATTAAATTTGCAACAATACCGGTCCAGATGTTTTTTTAATCTATGCAATCTGTTCTGGGGCCCCGAAGCTTTTCTAACTCTTTCGCGGTTCGCTTTTCACGTCCTACCTTACGCATTGCTTGCGAAATCGAGGACGTAGATCTGATTTACGTAGAACCATCTGCACATTGCATAGCTCCATGCCAGCCTATAGTACTGGACATGCGGCCCATGAGTTATGCACTCCGACAGGGGGTCATAGTTGTGTTAATTTCCATCACCGATCGTAATCTGATGATGAAAAATCCCTTTTGCATCCTATCGAGATTCGAACCCGGTACCTCCAAACGCCGAAGCTTTGACCACTGTGCCGTTAGTCCAGATGTTTTCCAAAATTTAAGTGGAAATGACGATTTTTCACAAACAATCGGTTTCCAACTAAAATGCGGCCTCTGTAAAGCAATACCCATACGGATTGATTGATCGGGATGAACCTTCAGTTTCTTCCCAGTGAGTTTTGGCCGACATCGGTCCACCGAAAAGGCAACTTCCATAGGAACTTTTCCGTTTTTTGCAAATATTTTTAAAAGTCTTACAGCATTTACGAAAAAATATTTAAAACAAAAAGATTGGTAATTAAATTTCAAATAAAATTAGGCCAGATAACTTTTTAAATTTTACCGGAAATGGCGAGGTTAAACTTTTTCTATTAAATGGGAGATCCTTGCGGAATTTTGTGGAAATCTGTGTACTGGAAGTTGCAGATTGAATGGGACCATTTTCAATTTTTGCAATGATTTTGATAAGATCAGATTTAAATATTAAATTGTCATCTAACAAGGGTTGATTTTTGTTGCGTTTCTGAAATTTAAGCAAGGATTATGTTTTTTGATTATACATGACAGTTTTACCAAAAATTCTGTAAGTTTAAGTTTTCGCTTTTCGTGGTAAAAGAAGTAAGGTGTTGGCCACAAGTTATTGTGTAACTTAAATATATTTCTTAAATATATTTTATATTTCTCATAAATCCCCTAAACATTGGATTTCTCAAAGACATTTTTGCAACAAATTCAATTTACTCCTACTGTTTCCTTCTACATTACTCCAAAACATAACATCCATAGACGATACATGAACCTCCACGCAAAATAAGTCATCACCAACATTATTCAATTAGTTAAACTGGTATTTTTTGTTTATGCACCACACAGGGAGTTTATTGACTTCGGACAATAGCTTGAGCAAAGTTCTTCGCCTATTCGAAAATTATAAACAACCAATTAGTCAACAAACTAATTTAATTGAATGAGTACTAAGGCATCTTTGAAAATCAATCGTGCCATCAATATTTCTCACGCAATATATCTCACGCACACGGTTTCTGTAATACAGTGTCACAGAAGATCCGCCCAGGGGTTCTACATGTTAACAAGGTACATATTGTGTTTCAAAATCGGTGTAACCTCGATCTAAATGCCAACAGTCAGCCTACTTACGGTTGGCAATATGTTTGTTTGATAACAATATCAGAACAATCCGAAAGTATAAATGAGCTCGCCTCTAGACTAAGTACACCAATAAAAAATAGTTGGGTGTGTATGTTGTGGCCAACTCTCTACTTTCTCATATCGCGAATGTCCGTAAACCACAAATACTCCGGTTAATTAGTATGACCCGTTATATTTCCAGTTCCGAAATCGACATTGCCGTAATAATATCGTCAACAAATCTGTAGAAGAAAATAGGTCCAACGGAAGTTGCTTTACACTTCGGTTTCAACATTCGCCATGGTTGGACTTTCTGGAGAACCCATTGGAGAACACTCGTATAAAACACCAACCAATGAAACTAAATTCAGTATGATCTATAATACAAATGTTAAGGCTTCTAAAAAATTGGTTAAATGCAATTTCCAAGACTGTTTTACCAAATTAATCATTAAAGAGGA
Organism: Nephrotoma guestfalica; assembly: GCA_963691935.1. Taxonomy (NCBI): domain Eukaryota; kingdom Metazoa; phylum Arthropoda; class Insecta; order Diptera; family Tipulidae; genus Nephrotoma; species Nephrotoma guestfalica. The sequence continues at coordinate 223,450,412 of OY829913.1, read as the reverse complement.
GTCGAATACGTAATCTGTTGGTAGAATTATCGGTAGATTATCGATGAACCATTTTAAAATTTTGTATAAATGAGTTAAAGAGAACCTAAATGACTTACGATTGGTCTCAACGGAATTACAATTTGTGCACTTTTTTTAAGGTAGGCCAGGCCATATACAATCGTGGTGCCGTACCATTGTAATTTTTAAATGTTGCCTCTTTATTGGTTCTGTTTTATATTTTCAGAAACAGAATTGTGTCGGAATTCGGCGTTTTAAAAAAAACTTCATAAATGATCACAGGAAATTTGGTTTTTATTGTATTTTTTAGCATGTTAATCTCTTTATTTAAATTATGAATCCTTCTAAATGCTTCACGGATTTCTTTATTTATTATATCGTAAATAATCTTTTCTTCTATCATTTTAAAGATCCAGCCGTTAATTTTGAAACTATTCTTGATTTTTCGGTTATTTGGTTACGCTTGAAATTTGAAACATCTCACTAAAAATGATTTCTAATTTATGGCTTAGGCTAGAGCCAAATTTTTTGTGATACTCTGGACATACTGCCAAAAACTCTTCTTAAAATTTGCAAAAAAAAACTTTTCCGTTACTATCCATTTTCACCAATTCGATAATTATTTATTTTAATTTAAAAAGTTTTTGCCTATTAAAGTATTATTTTGTTTTACAGGTTTAAAGCTTGGCGACGTTTTGTCGAAGTTTTGTTGCTAAAACCCCTAATCTCTTGAGAGTGCCGAAATATATCGTCGAAACATCGATGTTTTATTAATAAAATTTTGATAGAGCGTTGGTGGGCTTTGGCCCAGTAAAATAAAAAACTACTTTCATAATGTCATACACCGAGTTTCTTTAATTCAGAGGTCCACCAATAAAAACTATCTTTTGTGATAGTGATGCCACTTGTGACGAGTAGCATAATCTCTTATTTTCCGCTGGCAAAGTGACGCTATCTTATACAGCATAGTTGCTTTTAGCGAAACTTTCAGACATTTTTAACGGGTTATTTTTACTGAACCGGTGTGAAGTTCTTAATAAGTTTACGTTAATTTAAAATGTACGCAAGACTTACACAGGTCACACATTTTTTAAGTAATTTTTTCACATTCATAGGTGTTCCATTGTCCGAAATTATACTTGGTAATTAATCAAATATTCTTTAAGGCATTTTTTTGCGAAATAAGCAAAATTTATTTGAAATATCCAATCCGGTAGTTAATCTGGCATTGAATAACATTAATAGTTTTCTAGGAACCATTGCCTTTGGGATGCCTTACTATATTTTGCAAATTTTGAAAGATTTTTTTATGTTATTTTTTATTTTTTGCTATTTTGTGGGTTGCCCAATTCAAGGGTTAAATACTAATGGATTTTAGAGTAATTTTTAATATAATTCAAATTTCTATATGGTTTCAGGAAATTCTATTGTAAGTTGTGGAGTTGCAGAGGATGAAATTAATAAATGTTTATACTATTTAGGAAGTCGGAAAATATTAATTTAGAATTAAATTTCAGGAAATCTACAAATGCTTGTGAAATAATAATATTTCTTTGAAAATATTAGTTGGTAATTGTGTAGACTAGAATTGTGTTATTATTGTGTTACTAACTATTGACTTTACCTAGGTGTCTGTAACCGGGTCGATTCAATCAATCAATTTTGTTTAGGAAGCCGAAAAGTATTAATGCAGAATTTTATTTTAGAAAATTTTCAGATGCACGTGAAATAATAATATTTTTTTCCCCAGGTTGCTATACAATCGTTATCCATTAAACCTATTAAGCCTTTATCCTTCCTCTAGTAGATTAGAAGTAGATTAGAATTGTGTTGTGCCGTACGATCGCTAGGTGTCTGAAACCGGATCGTTCCGTCCCAAAAAAAATATACCTTTCCTATCCTTCCTATTGTTATGTGTAAATAGGCTGTAGGAATAGGGCCGGCGTTATCCGGGACACTTGTCCAGTACTTGGTTCTATAGTCCAATCAATCAATCAATTACTTAATTTGCTCTAGAATTCTCACCTAGGCCCTTAGTTTTTTTTTATGGAAACCGGCGCACGATACTGATATTTTAAATACTATGTAGTGACGTTGATTGAAATTAAAGTTTTCTTGAATATTCTAACATAACGACCAAACTTGTATGGCGGAAACCAACCCTCACTTAGTCATCTTTTTACTGTGAGCTTAATTGGTCGAAAGGAAAATTTTACGCTTTTCTGGTTGATAGCTGGTTATTTGTTTTACGTCAAGGTGATAATACCAAGAGATGTGGTTTCCAATAACTTAATCAGAATAGGGATTTGATGGATTCACGCATTGCACCAAACTCCAAAAATAGTGTAAATTTGAACACAAAATAAAGTTATAAGCACAATAATTAAGCGAATTATTATAATTTCGCTAAATACTTGATGACTCCTTTTAACTACGAATTTTATTGTATTATTTGTATGTATGCGTCACCAATGAAAGGAGTCAAATTCCAACGCATACGACCATAATTTATTTGTTGAAACTGCTGTTTTTACTATAGTTCGTACATATGTTGTGAAAGTTTTCCTGAACTTTTTGATGATATTTTGGAAAATAATCAAATGGCCATCCTGATTAGAACTGGTTGTTTTTTTACCAGTTACGGTTTAATTTAGTTTGTAAATTAAATTTGAAAGAAAGTTTAACTGGACGTTTAATCCTTGTGTCGTGTTTTGATCTTTTAAATGCTATTTTTTTGTTTGAGTGTTTGTCTAAAATCCTTCGGTAACATCTTAGAATAGCTAAAGTCGCTTGTATTTAGAAACAAAAATTTAAAATTATCTTCAAAATAAGTGAGTTTTTTTATCGAATACAAGCGTTAGCTCATGCATGTGAAGTTAGACCTAACCAGTACAGAACTAACTTTAGGATTAGTTTAGCACAAACTTCACACGCTTGTATACGCGCGTGAAGTTAGACCTAACTTAATCCTAACCAACAAAAACAAACGAAAATTTGTATGTATTGGTTAAAATGTAAAACAAGAATGCCATTTAGGCGAAATATTGAATTTATAAACTAATTCCAAATGCAATTTATAATAAATAGTTAGGTTTAACATGTATTAGGATGGGATATAAGAATTTAATATTTTCTTAAGAAATTTAGTATTTGAATATTTCGAGACCTAATATGTTTATCAAGCATGTTGTTATGTTTTTCTGATAGGTCTAGGTTAGGACCATCTATATTCGAAGCCATTTGAAAAGCTAATAATTTTTGCGCGATCAAATTAATTTTTTGTTAGACTTTACTAACCTGAGAAGTTAGGATTTTCTTAAGAAATTGAATATCTCGAGACCTAATATGTTTATCAAGAATGTTGTTATGTTTTTCTGATAGGTCTAGGTTAATCTGAGAAGTTAAGATTTTCTTATCATTATTGATAAACATATTAGGTCTCGAGATATTCAATTTCTTAAGAAAATCCTAACTTTTCAGGTTAGTAAAGCACAACTAAAAATTAATTTGATCGCGCAAAAATTATTAGCTTTTCAAATGGCTTCGAATATAGATGGTCCTAACCTAGACCTATCAGAAAAACATAATAATATTCTTGATAAACATATTAGGTCTCGAGATATTCAATTTCTTAAGAAAATCTTAACTTCTCAGGTTAGTGAAGCACAGCTAAAAATTAATTTGATCGCGCAAAAATTATTAGCTTTTCAAATGGCTTCGAATATAGATAGTCCTAACCTAGACCTATCAGAAAAACATAACAACATTCTTGATAAACATATTAGGTCTCGAGATATTCAATTTCTTAAGAAAATCCTAACTTCTCAGGTTAGTAAAGCACAGCTAAAAATTAATTTGATCGCGCGAAAATTATTAGCTTTTCAAATGGCTTCGAATATAGATAGTCCTAACCTAGACCTATCAGAAAAACATAATAACATTTTTGATAAACATATTAGGTCTCGAGATATTCAATTTCTTAAGAAAATCCTAACTTCTCAGGTTAGTAAAGCACAGCTAAAAATTAATTTGATCGCGCAAAAATTATTAGCTTTTCAAATGGCTTCGAATATAGATGGTCCTAACCTAGACCTATCAGAAAAACTTAATAACATTCTTAATAAACATATTAGGTCTCGAGATATTCAATTTCTTAAGAAAATCCTAACTTCTCAGGTTAGTAAAGTCAAACAAAAAATTAATTTGATTGCGCAAAAATTATTAGCTTTTCAAATGGCTTCGAATATAGATAGTCCTAACCTAGACCTATCAGAAAAACATAATAATATTCTTGATAAACATATTAGGTCTCGAGATATTCAATTTCTTAAGAAAATCTTAACTTCTCAGGTTAGTGAAGCACAGCTAAAAATTAATTTGATCGCGCAAAAATTATTAGCTTTTCAAATGGCTTCGAATATAGATAGTCCTAACCTAGACCTATCAGAAAAACATAACGACATTTTTGATAAACATATTAGGTTTCGAAATATTCAAATACTAAATTTCTTAAGAAAATATTAAGTTCTTATATTCAATCCTAGTAAATGTTGAATTTAATTATTTATTATAAATTTCAATTGGAATTAATTCATAAATTCAATATTTCGCCTAAATGACATTCTTGTTTTACTTTTAACCAATACATACAAATTTTCGTTTGTTTTTGTTGGTTAGGATTAAGTTAGGTCTAACTTCAAACGCGTCGTTAGCTCTTTAGTTTCATGAAGATTTAGTAAAATTTACAAAACACGGTAAATAGCAACAAAATTCAATATATATTTCAGTGGAAGTGATAATTGAAGTCCTAAATCCTGCAAGAACTCTCGTCTTACATGTGTTTTCTTTGACCCAACTGGATTATTCGAAATATAACTTTTAAAAGCAACAAGACATGCTACGTCGACAAAATTATAAAAAAGCCACTGGCCATCGCTGTGTCCGTCGTTTAGAGGTATAATGACTTACCAACTTATCCATATTATCAACTCCGCTTTTTGTGCTGTTATAATACTGGATTATCTCCGGCTTTTTCTTTTCACCTGATACGTTATCAGAATAATGTTGTGTTGACAGCATTATTACATTTTTACTTTTTTGGTATCCAAAAAAAATTTTTTTGGTATCCACTTAATCCAAAAAGTGTTGAAAAAACTTCTCTTGATTTTGATGGTAGCATTTCGTGTGGTACATAGGCTTTGTTTTTTTAATGTTCCGAGTTTAGACAAAATCCATGACTTTGACAATCGAGCAAGCGGCAGGTAAGTTAAAAAGTTATCCATAACAATGTTTCGACCTGAGTTCTTAAATCGTTGACAGAAGTATTTGACGACGCGCTCACCTTGATTAGTTTCTCTGCCAGTTTCTTGTTTTGTAGTGTAAATTTGGCCGGTTATGAGGTAACAATTCAAGGCGTCACAAATCCACCATATACCTTAATTCCATATTTGGCCGGTTTTACTGGAATGTATTTGGTGAAACGAGTTCTACTTCTAAATGGAAAAAGCTGCTCGTCTACAATCACGCATTCCGATTGCCGCGGCTTTATCTACTTTCAACCATTTGTTTCTTGTAATTGGATTGTCGAATCGTAAGAATCTCGAAATTTCCCAAAATCGATTAATACCCTTACTGGCTCGGTACAATGGATTTGAAGTTGTTCGCCATAACACTTTAGCGTGTTCATTTTTGAATGGTATGCGCCGGCTGTAATCAGTATACCAAGATACGCGTTAAATTCGTATGATGTAATTAATTTCCGTTCTTTTGGTGGGTTGTTTAGTTTTTAAGGTTATGATCCGCATAATCTTTTTTATAATTATGTTACACATTACGTCAGTGAAAAAACATTTAAATGTTTCACTAACGGACAACATTCTAGCAGATCGTGCGGGTCCAGCTTTTTGTCTGAGTACATTATGTGTTAAAGTTTGACGATTTACACATTTTCGGCGCCAGATAGTTCCACCTTTACCAGTCATATAACCTACTTCAGGAACCTTCTCCTGACTATCCAATCTTCGCCAAAATCTTCAGAAACAAAATTTTTCTCATCATCTTCTGATTCGTCAATCATACTTCTCAAGTATTCCTGTTGTTCTTCAGAAGACGTAAGAATAAAATGACAAATAATTATACAAATATTTTACCGTTTGAATGTTGCGTTGTAGCCGCCATTTAATATTGTAATAGTTTATATAAAAGAAAATAATCGTACATATTTATTTATTTTTGTTATGCGAATATTACACAAAACTCATAAAACATTTTTTCTTTTCCTTCGTATGATCATTCGCTTAAATTAAACGAGGTCACGCGGGTGACCCGTTATAGAGTAGTGTATGTAATTTTTCTTATAGACACAGGGGTTAAGCAATTAGAAACGGGTCATTTCTTTTCTGGCTTTGAGCTAGATTGGATTATATTCATAAATTAAAATCTGACTTGATGTTCTTCTGGATTCATGGCAACATGTTGCTGTTCTTTTTGCGGTACACGAATAACGTCGTCCTCATAACACAATGTCTTTAACGGAATTTCTGTAAGTTGTTTTTCAGGATTATTTACTGGTTTTTTGTTGGTTGTTTAAGAATCAATTAATATTCTTGTAAAATAGGTTTTTCCAATTCTTTTGTTAAATGAGAAAAATCTAATTTTCTAGCCGCCTTCATCTTTTTCCCGCCTTTCTCTTTTTTCTGGGACATAAAACATTTTCATCAAAATTATATTCAAAAATTTCGCATTTGATTGCTTTCATTCATACAAGATTATATAACGGACAACAACTTTCAGAACTTACCTGAATGTTCACTACAATTTAATTTATCTAACGTCATTTGCAATATTTTATTAGCTCTGCTATTATGTTCCATATTGGCCATTATAACGTTTATTTCGAGAACTAAATCACTTATTGAATATTTATTACAGATTGAACAAAGCACGTTTGGTTTTGTCAAAAATCAAATCACACCTGCATTTGAGATGTTTTTTGCTGAGTGAAACGGAATAAGTCTGACTTGTTCCGTTTTACTCGGCAATAAATAAAGCCAATTATACATAATGCATTTTTCGCACGGTTGTGAAGTTTGTCACAAAAAACAAACCCAATAAGAAATTTTTAATACAAAAAATATATTAGTAATTACACTGTTAAACCAAAATTTTAGCGAAATAACTATATCATAATAGAAAGAGACGAAAATAGGCACCAAATTTTTTATTTTGCAGAAACGGCAGCAAAAGAAAGAGTAAGAAATAATCTTGAGAAATCAAAATAAAACACATTAAGTCATTTAATTGAGTTCAATAAATTTAGTTAAAACTATATAGAATTTAAACATTATATTTAATACTGTGAGCAGTATTTCGTCCCCCTCAAAGTAATCCCTCCGGCCTCAATACACTTGTGACAACGTTTTTTCCAATCCTCGAAACAGTTGTTAAAGTCAATTTCCGGAATAGCCTCCAATGCGCGTAATGATTCACGTTTAATGTCTTCAATTGACTCAAAACGGTTTCCCCGGAGCGGTCGTTTGAGTTTGCTGAACAGCCAAAAGTCACACGGAGCTAAATCAAGCAAACACGGTGGTTGCGGAACGATATTGGTGGGATTTTTGGCGAAAAAATTACGTAAAACCAATGCAGTATGAGAAGATGCATCTTTTTACGAATAGCTTCGCGCAAACGACGCATAACACTCAAATAGTATTCCTTGTTGACAGTTTGGCCGGTCGGAAGGAATTCGGAGTGCACTACACCTCGATAATCGAAGAAAACTGTCAACATCACCTTGATTTTTGACTTGCTTTGACGTGGTTTTTTCGGTTTCGGCTCACCTTTGGCACGATATTCGGCCGATTGATCGTCTGTTTCCGGGTTAAAATATTTCGACGAATAGTAGTAAACTAAACATAATTTACTATGTAGATATTTTTTTTTTTTTTAAATGAACTAAAAATGAAACATCAAAAAGTAAATAAAATGAATTCTTGTAAGAATACAAAGTATAACTCAGAACAGGGGTTGAGTGGCTCTAGTGGATTTTATTGGAATAAATAATTTAGAAAATAAATCGTAGTTTGGCGGAAAATTCGAGTACGTTGAAATGATAGCTTTAGGATAACAGTCAAGCGCCCTTTCTAAACGGAAAGTAGTGATATTATTTTCGGTCTTGTAATTCAAATTGTTTTTATTGGTTTGAGTAAATGCAAATGTTAGCTTTAGGTTGACACAATCAAATAAATCAAGAGCCATTTCCATATCTAGGGGATAGGTATCAGTTTTCGTTCTCGCAAATCAAATTGATTTTATGGTTTTGAGTAGTTTTAAATTAGTTCAATTCTGGATATCGTAGAGCTTGTAGGAAAATTCGCTAAGTGCAAATGGCTGCTTCAGGTATCAACATTTGCATTTAGTGAAATTATCCGACAAACTCTACGATATCCAGAATTTATCGACATTAAAACTACTCAAACCCGAAAAATCGATTTAATTTGCGAGAACGAAAAATGATACCCATCCCCTAGATATGAAAATGGCTTTTGATTTATTTGGTTATGTAAACTTAAGCTAACATTTACATATAGTGGAATTTTCCGACAAACTCTTAGATATCCAGAATTAATTAAAACAAATTTTATTCAAATCAATAAATTCGTCTTCATTTACCACGACTAAATAGAATATCCCAACTCTCTGTGGGAAATGACAGTTAACTAAGGCTATTCATAGGTGTATTTTCCGACAAAGTTTACAATATCTAGAATTTATTTTAACTAAAATTACGCAAACTAATAAACTTGATTTAGCAGAACTATATAGGATATCCCTCTCTCAATTTGGAAACTTTATTCATTTGATTGTGTTACCTTTTAGGTATATTCCGAAAAGCTGCACGATTTTCGTAATTTATTTAAACTAAAACTACTCATACCGAACGAATTGACACAATTTACCAGAAAAAAATTCTGTAGTATCCCATTTTTATGGAAAGGTTCGTTGGCTCACTTGATTGACATACGTCTTCTGGATGTCGTCTGTGTTATGTTATCTTCTGTAAAACATGTAAAAGAAGTTGGCCCGATATTTCCATTCCGAAAAGGTTTTTTTTTCATAAATTGCGAGTCTTAGCTAAATCACATAAAATAATTCCATCCTGAAAATTTTATTTTAAATTTGTATTTTATTTATATTCACCATTAATCCTCGTGATTTTCGAACGGGCATCTGAATATATATTCTAAGCAGATTGGCACATCTAACTTCATATGCCAAGGGAGAGTCATCTCTGAGTTTGCCACAAGGAAATTTGGTAATGAACAAATTTTCATTGAAAGAATGTATAGAAAATTGTTTACGGAATTGATCAATATTCACCATTAATCCTCGTAATCTTCGAACAGGCATCTGAATATATATATTCTATGCAGATTGGCACATCTAACTTCATATGTCAAGGGAGAGAGTCATCTCTGAGTTCGCCACAAGGAAATTTGGTAATGAACATATTTTCAACGGAAGAATGTATAGAAAATTGTTTACGAAATTCATCAATATTCACCATCAATCCTCATGATTATCGAACGGGCATCTGAATATATGTTCTATGCAGATTGGCACATCTAACTTCATATGCTAAGGGAGAGAGTCATCTCTGAGTTCGCCACAAGGAAATTTGATAATGAACATATTTTCACCGGAAGGATGTATAGAAAATTGTTTACGGGATTGATCAATATTCACCATTAATCCTCGTGATTTTCGAACAGGCATCTGAATATGTGTTCTATGCAGATTGGCCCATCTAGCTTCATATGCCAAGGGAGGGGGTCATATCATAGTTCGCCACAAGGAAATTTGGTAATGAACACATTTTCAACGGAAGAATGTATAGAAAATTGTTTGTGATCTTCGAACAGGCATCTGAATATATGTTCTATGCAGATTGGCCCATCTAACTTCATATGCTAAGGGAGAGAGTCATGTCTGAGTTCGCCACAAGGAAATTTGATAATGAACATATTTTCACCGGAAGGATGTATAGAAAATTGTTTACGGGATTTATCAATATTCACCATTAATCCTCGTGATTTTCTAACAGGCATCTGAATATATGTTCTATGCAGATTGGCACATCTAACTTCATATACCAAGGGAGGGGGTCATCTCTGAGTTCGCCACAAGGAAATTTGGTAATCAACATACTTTAACCAGAAGTATGTATAGAAAATTGTTTACGGGATTGATCAATTTTCACCATTAATCTTCGTGATTTTCGAACGGGCATCTGAATATGTGTTCTATGCAGATTGGCCCATCTAGCTTCATATGCCAAGGGAGGGGGTCATATCATAGTTCGCCACAAGGAAATTTGGTAATGAACACATTTTCAACGAAAGAATGTATAGAAAATTGTTTACGGGACTGATCAACATTCACCAATATTGATCAATATTCACCAATATTAATCCTCGTGATTTTCGAACGGGCATCTGAATATATGTTCTATGCATAATAGAACAACTAACTTCATATGCCAAGGGAGGAGGTCATCTCTGAGATCGCCACAAGGAAATTTAGTAATGGACATGTTTTGAACGGAAGAATGTATAGAAAATTGTTTACGGGATTGATCAATATTCACCATTAATCCTCGTGATTTTCGAACAGTCATCTGAATATATGTTCTATGCAGATTGGCCCATCGAGCTTCATATGCCAAGGGAGGGGGTCATATCCGAGTTCGCCACAAGGAAATTTGGTAATGAACACATTTTCACCGGAAGAATGTATAGAAAATTGTTTTCGGGATGATTAATAAAGTATCTTTTATTTTTCATTAATATTTCATGTAGATTAAATTTATTAAAATATTAAAGTGAATCTTTTTTAATGCAAACCGTTGTATAATTTTATAATTTTCTCGGGCTGATTTTTTTCTTTAATTTAACATTAAAATTTTCGGGATGGAATTATTTTATGTGATTTAGCTAAGACACACACTTTATGAAAAAAACCTTTTCGGGATGGAAATTTCGGGTCAACTTCTTATACATCTGTAAAACTACTTAAAAATGAGAATTTTCCGGGCTATTATGAAGAATATAACATACACTTTTTTGAGTTTATTTTCTAATTTTCACTCAAAATTCTTATAAGAATTTTTTTAACAGTGTATTTACTAATACTTGTTTATTTTTGTTATTTGGGACATACTTCACTTTTTAAGGCATACGGAATGACATTTGACTAAAACTCTTTTATCCAGTTGTAAATAATGAAAAATACTACTTATAGGCCAAAAAAATCTGATTTTGATTAAGAAAAAGTAGAAGGTAGTACTGTATATGAATTTAGTACAATTTAATGGGTGGGTTTAGAGAGATTAATTTTTCCATTGTGATTAGATAGAAAAAATATTTTGTTCACTTTGGAGGCGACTTTAGGTTTATATATATTTGCGAACAATCCCGAAGTGAACAACCTTGACACATTGTCAAGGTTAAATGATTTTTAATGGTTTATAAACCTTTCTATTGTCATCATAATTTCCATCTTGATATTGCGTAACAATTTATTAAATAATTAACACAAAACGTTATTGATAAAAGTGCAATTACTTGTTTCCACTTTGCATGCCATCATCGAATATAATAATATGTGAAAGTACGTACATACGAGTATGTGCTGCAAGATAAAAGAAATATTTGAACCGTAGAAAGATTAATTTTATACCGACAAGGTCGAAAAACATTTGTCTTTTGTTGAAAACATAACCTGATCTTTTTATAATTTATTTTCTTACAAAACAATTATTTTTATTCGATATACGAGTAATAATATTGTTGTTACATTATTAAATAATCAAAAATAAATAATTAAATAAAGCGAACCGATCACTCAGTCTTCGCGAATTAATAAAATAAAAAAAGGAAAAACAAATTAAAAGATTTCGAATTTTTTGCATTGCATAAAAAATGGAAATTAATTTTTAAACAACGCAGGGTGGTCTCAGATGATCTCTTATGTGTGTATACGAGTACTTACATTTTTTTTATATAATTTATTTATTTTTTATTTTTTTTTGCTTTAATCTTTGATGATATCTATCGTACTCGTATCAAGTTTGTTTTATAATTCACTTATTCCGACTTGTCGTACACAATTAAAAAAATATTTAATAAAAGAGCAAATTTGTTTTTTTAAAGATATCATTTATGCAGCATATTAGAAAAACACATTTGAATGTCTTCTGTCATTTGTATCATTCATTTGGTTCAAGGATTTCTTCTCGCTAAATGTTAATTTTGCATCATTGACAATGAATGATGACTATTTGAAATAATTTGTCGGTTGTAATTTAATAGTGGTTCTTAATTCCAAAAATGTTAAACTTTTAACCTTCAAAATATATTTAAGAATGATTAATAATGTATATCGTATATCGAACCATTTAGCAATACAACATTTAAAATAATTAACTATTGTTAACTACGTTAACTTTTGCAATACCTTTTTTTATGTGAATTCTCATCCTAAATTTTGTATTACATAGTCCCACAAGGACAAAAAATTCATTAATGTTGCACAAAATCAAATTTGTGTTGTCCAATTAAAATTCCAACAATCTGCGGATTAGTATAATTCAATTAAGAGAACATAATAAATGCTACTTAATTAAGTTAAAACCAAAATTATTGGTCTGGAGGTTTTAAACTGTGTTTTATTTAAATTTAGAAATTGTGTAGCGTGTTATTCGAAATTTATTCATGAGCTTTTTGATTAAATTTATACTACAGAATTTTACGATGCTAGGCAAGGTAAGGTATGTGAATTAAAAACTAATTTATATAATTTAACAGGATCGATTAACGAAGTGCTTTGTTTTATTGGGAACGATGCTTTTTTGTACTTAAAAAGTTTTACAGGCCCCCTACAATTTTCTAACCGCTTTCTCCAGAATATTAATTGAGTTTAGTTGAGGAAATATTTTGATGTATTCTTTCATTTGAGAGGCATGTGGACAATGCTTCTGCATTGCTGAAATTGCTATATTAACCTTTTTCATCGGTTTTTGGCATCCCTGGTTTCCCTCTGGATACAACTTTTCCATTCGTACTGCAAATGTCCACTTTCTCCACTCGTCATATAATATACAATACTTCGACTTACAATAACTACTTAAAAAATTGTATTTAAATTTCAGTTTTACCTATTTTCAAAAATAAGAGACTAATAATATCTAAACGTTAAAACTATTTTGTAAATTCGTCTTACTAAGTACTTTGTCGTACATTACCTGTAGTGTAAAGTTTTACTTAATTTAAAATTCGTGTACGAAATGCTAATTTCTACCCTGAAATTGCAGAAAAACATAATTATGTTTTTGATGCAATTTTATTATATAGAGTTGGACTTAGGACCCTCTCTCCCCGTTCACCACCCTAAATCTTAATCGAAAAAGATCTGTTTTACAGGTACAAATTTATAATTTTGGTTATTGGCGTTGGACAATTTCGAATGATTTTTTAACATCCAGTGTATTAATAGTAAGTGTAGCCACCGTGGGGTTCTTCTTTTGGTTGTGTAATGTGTACCATATCCATGTTGTCTACTCCACTTTTTGTACTGTTATAGCAAACATTATGACCAAATTGTGATATTGCTGTCACTAGGCCCAAATACAGAAGAGTAGGTTTCGCGAGATCTTAACTTCAGCATCTCGTTCGGGCCATATGGCTTATTTCTTTAATAGACCAACAATTGATAAGTTCCAGTGCAGAATGCTTTATCTTTTGAGGGTATCCATGAATCAGCCTTATTTTTGGTATATTCATAAAATGTGAACTGCTGCTCAGACAGGCCATGCATCATCGATCGAAACAAGTGGTAAAATGATGGGGCAATTTCTGGTGAATACGGCTGGTGGGATAAAATTGCCCAATTGAATGTTTCCAAATAGGTTTTGACCGGCGCCGCAACATGTGGACGAGCATTATCATGCAGGAGAACAATTTTATCGAGTCTCGAGTAGTAGTGGGCGCATTTTTCCTAGAGTGCACTTTTCGGTTATCGTAGTGGATCTATTTTTCATCACCAGTGAATATGCGATACAAAAAACCCTTTCGTTGAACCCTGGCAATCAGAATTTGTTGAGTCACTTCTAATGTAGGTTTCAGTGGTTGCTTACTGCACACTTAGGCCAATTTTTAGGCCCATTGTGATACCACTCATTCACTCCACATCATTAACCCACCTACTTCACCTACTCACACAACTACAGTATACCACCTGCACATTGCAAGCTCCATATCAACCTGTACATTGACATGGAAGGTGGGTCGGCGCGTGACACGGAATTCTGCACTCCATCAGAGGGTCTTAGTTGTATTTATTAGCGTCACCGATCGTAATCGATGATGAAAATTCGATTTGCATCTAGCCTCTGATGAGATTCGAACCCAGCACCTCCCGGTCCAAGTGCCGAAGCTTTAACCACTGCACCACTTGTCCGGTACACTTCTAATTTCTATGTTCTTCTTGTGTTTACCACGAATCTTCATCCAATTTCGGCCTTCTGCTACATTCTTTGTTTGTGACATCAAATTCATCGTTCTTAAACTTTTGAAACCACTCTCGACAACTTATCTCACTTAAGGCGGCCTCACTTAATCCCTGCAATCTGTTCTGGGGCCGAAGCACTCCTAACTCTTTCGCGGTTTGTTTTTCTCGTCCTACCTTACGCAGTTATGCCAAATCGAAGACGTACGGCTATAGGGTCGATTTACATTACCATCTACGCATTGCATAGCTCCATGCCAGAATATAGTACTGGACATGGAAGATGGGCCGACCCATGAGGTTTGCACGCCGATAGAGGGTCGTAGTTGTGTTCCTTTTTATCACAGATCGTAATCTGCTGATGGAAATTTTCTTTTGCATCCTGTCACTATCGGGATTCGAACCCGATACCTCTCGATCCAAAAGCCAGCTTTAACCACTGTGCCATTTGGTCGGTATGGTCGGTAAAAATTTGGTTTGAATGTTCTGTTGGAGAACATTCATGTTGGTTTCTACTGCAATTTTTTCCAACAACTCATTTAAAAAATTATTAAAGCAGGAATATGGTGTTTTGAGATTGTTAATACTCGCTGGAACTTTCGAGTTTCCTCTGTTTCGATCCGATGATGAACAAGACGCTTTCTTTGCAAGTGATCTTTGAGAATTCGATTGACGTTTAAGTCAATACCCACTGTATTGCCAATAAACCCATTATTATTTGGCTGAGAGGGTAGACAGCATTGTCCAATCATAGGTGAAGGAGCGCGTGGCCTTTTTACAGGTTTCGTTTTTTGCTGTACTATGGTCGTTGATTGAATCGATGACGGTTGAGTCTCTGATCTTTGTTCTATATGAATATTCGATGCCTCTGGCTGTGGATCAACTTCTGCGGATTGTACACGTTGTTCTAGTTGGTTTTGTTCCATTATTGCTATTTGCGAAAAGGGTTCAGTGAAAGGTAGATTTAGATTCATATTTATGTCATTGCTAATTCAGGGATCAGCAATCCCAATAACAACAAATCATTAACATCCGGTACGCTACCACTTGATGTACTGCTTATTGAGTTCCACTTATTTTGAATGTCCTTACTGTCATAGATATAGCTGCTGCGGATGTCCCTAAAGCTAGTAAAACCCATTCAGCAGAACATTACAAAATAGTATGGATAATTATAAGCTACTAATAGACTAATTAAATGCCCTATTAACATTGTTTGATCCTGCTCGTTATAGAAAAAGCATTAAGGTTTATCACTTGAAACCTAGCAGAACCCAAATCAAAAATCGGACCAAAACTGAAATTAGAACGCTTAACAAGAGCAATTGACATCCAAATAATTTTAGGCTGATAAAATCAAATGGGTTATTCCAAAATGTTGGGCTCCACTCATTTTTGACCAAAGTTCAGGTCATTTAATTTAAAACTAGAAAATCCCAAAACAAAAATCGGAGCAAAACCGGAATTAGAGTGCAAACCAAGATCCAAGCTAATTGATCTTGTGCGTTCCAAAATCCGTTAATTGATCTAGTTGTGCGATTTCCGATTTGAGTTCTGCTAGTTTTAAATTAAATAACCTGACGTTTGGTTAAGAACGAAGGGAGTCCAAAAACAAATAATGGGTCATTTTATTAGGCCATAATGAGCCTAAAATTATTTGTATTTTGATTGATCTTGTTATGCGTTCTAATTTTAGTTTCGGTTCGATTTTCGAGATCTTGTTTTGAGTTATAATTTCGGTTTTGGTCCGACTTTTGATTTAGGTTCTGCTAGCTTTTGAGCGATAAAGCTTAATGTTTTTTCTAGAACGTTTTTCTTCTAATTAGCCTTTAATTTTCCAATTGTTTTTAAATTATTTTCTGTCTTTTGTTTGAAAAAATAGAAAAACAAAACAACAAAAAGTAGCCCAATACACTTGAAATATTTTAAATATCAACACAAATAACGGGTGATTTTTTAAGAGCTTGAGAACTTTTTTTAAAAAAAAACGCATAAAATTTGCAAAATCTCATCGGTTCTTTATTTGAAACGTTAGATTGGTCCATGACATTTACTTTTTGAAGATAATTTCATTTAAATGTTGACCGCGGCTGCGTCTTAGGTGGTCCATTCGGAAAGTCCAATTTTGGGCAACTTTTTCGAGCATTTCGGCCGGAATAGCCCGAATTTCTTCGGAAATGTTGTCTTCCAAAACTGGAATAGTTGCTGGCTTATTTCTGTAGACTTTAGACTTGACGTAGCCCCACAAAAAATAGTCTAAAGGCGTCAAATCGCATGATCTTGGTGCCCAACTTACCGGGCCATTTCTTGAGATGAATTGTTCTCCGAAGTTTTCCCTCAAAATGGCCATAGAATCGCGAGCTGTGTGGCATGTAGCGCCATCTTGTTGAAACCACATGTCAACTAAGTTCAGTTCTTCCATTTTTGGCAACAAAAAGTTTGTTAGCATCGAACGATAGCGATCGCCATTCACCGTAACGTTGCGTCCAACAGCATCTTTGAAAAAATACGGTCCAATGATTCCACCAGCGTACAAACCACACCAAACAGTGCATTTTTCGGGATGCATGGGCAGTTCTTGAACGGCTTCTGGTTGCTCTTCACTCCAAATGCGGCAATTTTGCTTATTTACGTAGCCATTCAACCAGAAATGAGCCTCATCGCTGAACAAAATTTGTCGATAAAAAAGCGGATTTTCTGCCAACTTTTCTAGGGCCCATTCACTGAAAATTCGACGTTGTGGCAGATCGTTCGGCTTCAGTTCTTGCAGGAGCTGTATTTTATACGGTTTTACACCAAGATCTTTGCGTAAAATCTTCCATGTCGTCGAATAACACAAACCCAATTGCTGCGAACGGCGACGAATCGACATTTCACGGTCTTCAGCAACACTCTCAGAAACAGACGCAATATTCTCTTCTGTACGCACTGTACGCATTCGTGTGGTTGGTTTAATGTCCAATAAAGTAAACTGAGTGCGAAACTTGGTCACAATCGCATTAATTGTTTGCTCACTTGGTCGATTATGTAGACCATAAATCGGACGTAAATCGCGAAACACTTTTCGAACCGAACACTGATTTTTGTAATATAATTCAATTATTTGCAAGCGTTGCTCGTTAGTAAGTCTATTCATTATGAAATGTCAAAGCATACTGAGCATCTTTCTCTTTGACACCTTGTCTGAAATCCCGCGTGATCTGTCAAATACTAATGCATGAAAATCCTAACCACAAAAAAATCACCCTTTATGTATAAAAACAGCCAACAATGCGATAAGCCCCCATTTGGGCGTTGCATAAACAATGGGGCACATATAGACATGCTAATATTTTTGAAACACTAGACAAACTTTACTGTCACCAAATATATATAATTTCCAACTTACCAATAATTTTTTGAACAAAATAACCCGACTCCAGATATTTTTTTATTTTTAATCTGAAAAATGCTACCCTTACTCAACGTTGGCACCTTTGCTTGCTCTATTGATGTTTAGGGTTTCACAAATGCCTCGATAATGAATTATAAACGCTTAATCCAGAGAAGACTGTTTTTCTTTGTTTACATTCCATCAGCTCTATATCATTGTCGAAATCTATTACTACAGTATGTTCCACAAGAAAGTATCTTAAAGAAAACAATAAATAAACTAATTGATATTTATTTCTCATAATAGACATTAAAACTAATTTCGCAATTATCTTAGTATGTAGTCTACTCGTCATTGTTGTCTATTATAGACTGACATCTCCTAGTGCAACTTTTACTTAATTTGGCCCTATATTCTGGAGTAAAGTCTTTCCAAATATTTTTGAGAACGCGGACAATCTGCTGTATGGTTGTTATTCTTTTTCCTCTAAGCTTTGTCTTCATAAGACTCCAGACGTTTTCGATCGGATTAGCATCTGGACACTGTGACAGCCAATCCAAAATTTTAATACCATTTTGCTCTTTCCACTGGATGCAAAGGCGCGAGTACGATGTTTATAGTCATTATCCTCTTGGTTTCTCCAAATAGTTTCGCAGCGGACTTTAGCAAACCATTTTGGTATAATCTCACAAAAATTGAGCATCCAGGTTTCTTGTGAACATGACTAGTCTTCCAAATCCTTTGGAGGAGACGCAATTGTATGCATGGACCTTTGTGGGTACGTAATGGTTCGTTGGACAAATCTGTGACTTTTAGTTGTCCACGGTTTGCGCCAATAAGTGTATACCACAAAATATGATTCGGCTGTTAACATCACATTGATCCCATCACGGTCCAAATTTTCGTTTGCTCAAGTCAGTCTTTTTTCGATGTGCTTCTCTCAAATTTTTATACTGTGTGCTCTTATTTATTGGCAGTTCAACACCTTTCTGACTTAGTTTTTGTTTTACTTGCCATAGGTTTATTGTCGGATTTTTCTCGAACAACTTCAAAATAATCTTATCGTCATTCTCTGAAGTGAAGAAGTGATCTAAACCTCTTCCCAGTAAATCATCCACATTTCCAGTTACTTTACCGCTTAATCAACTTCTTCATAAATGACACAGATGTTTTGGTATATTTTGCTACCTGCTTCACACTCATTGTGGGTACTTTGGTATGGGTAACGAAGAACACCACTTCAAAACGCTTTTTATACACGGAACTCATTTTAGCGGAGAGAATAATTTTACTTGCTAAATTATGGTGGGGGTTAAACAGAAAGAATAAATTGGTATACTTTCTTGTGGAACATACTGTATTGCAGCAAGTTAAAAATTGTTGCTCTACTTGTCGAAACTACATCTTCTCAGTATGCGTACTGATACTGTCCTAGAAACTAACTTTTTTGATATGCTGATTTATTCTTCATAGATTTTGTATCCATTCTAGTACCTTACAGTTTTCTCAAGGCCCGTGGAGTTCTTCGTCAACGATACTCCAGTAAAGCAGAGGTACTGCAGACGTGATAATCACATAGGTCCACATACAATAAGCTTTAAAGAAGAGCTTAACTTATCTTAGTGTTTAACGAAAAATAGTTTTCCCGGCAGACATTTTATTCAACTTTTTAACGCCTAAATGTTGATTGAATAATTTTTAAAGAGTGTGTCATTTAGTTTTGTTGGTGGCATTGTATTCTTAAATTCACAATAAACTTTTAGTGTATTATTGACAGTTGTGAAAATAGTATAAGTGCTTCTTGCATTAAACAAGTTAAACAAATAATCTGCAAAATATAACATTTATTTCAAATACTAATTTAATTCTCCAAATTTGAAAACATTCACGCTTTGATAATAAGCGTGTTCAAAATAAATAAATTAAACCAGTGTTTCCCAACGGCGGTCATAGGGCCCCTCTATGAAGGCATACCATATATCTGAGCCACCATATGCTAAATTCATAAATAGGGGCATTGGAT
Organism: Nephrotoma guestfalica; assembly: GCA_963691935.1. NCBI lineage: Eukaryota > Metazoa > Arthropoda > Insecta > Diptera > Tipulidae > Nephrotoma > Nephrotoma guestfalica. Next base: position 223,430,454 of record OY829913.1, on the reverse strand, counting down.
TTAAACAGGCCATGAAAATTTTATTTATTACTAACATAAAAATAAAGTTGGGAAAACCTTATGAACTGAATTAAACGACAAATGTTTGCAGGTTGCTCCGTTTCCCTTTTATCGCCAGGAGGAAAGTGATTATTTTTCAAAAATTTTCATTCAAGTATAAGCTTACATTTTTTCCCACCAGATCTATCACCAGTTAATTTTATTCACGAAACGCTATAATTTGGAACAACGAAAATTTTATTGATTGTTTGTAATGAACACTACACTAATAATTAAAATACTTAGTTTATTTTTTTTATATTTATTTATTACAACTGAGTTACAAATCATCTAGTAATTTATCTTTCATAATTTATATTCTTGTTTTGAGGGTCGTAGCCTTTTGGCTAGTCCCCTCCTTTACCATTTTTTAGTCGATCCTGATTGGATCTAGTAGATCATGCGGTTTCTTCCGTCGCGACGTATCTCAGCATTTTGGTGTAGACTAATACGTTGCATGTGTTTTCTCGCGTGTTTGCTTATTTCTTCACTGACGAAATCCATCTTCAGATCTCTTTGGAGGTTGTCATTTCTTATGTACCACGGTGTATTAACTATTCCACGTTGGACTTTACTTTGGAATGACTGGATTGGCCGGTATAGTAGCAATTAATTATATAGAGTTAGCTCAGAATTTCTTCCTAATAGCCAATCCATCTTTCTGTATTTGATGTTTAACTCTTCTTTTTTCCTCACATGCTCTTTCCATTTTAGTTTCGCGTCTAGAGTCATGCCTAGATATTTTGCCGTGTTTGCATAGGGAATTTGCTGAGAGTTCAGTTCTACTGGTATCCAGTTGACCTTCTTGTTGGTAATGTTTACGTGAACAGATTTTGTTTCATTAAGTTTTATTCGCCATCTCTTGGTCCAGGTACTGACAATATTAGTAGCTCTTTGCAATTTGTTTGTAGATTCTTCTATGATATTAGCCACTGCTAAGATGGCCGTATCCGTTGGTAGGCCCGAGGTGTATAGAACATATAAAGTTGGTCCCAGAACGCTACCTTGTGACTTAGTTTATGAGAAATTTAATTTTGTTTTGGAATTTAAACTAAAATTTATTGTTTATATTAATTAATTTTATTAGAATTTTCTATTTTAAACTAAATCAAAATAAATTTATAGCTTTTCGCTAATTATTTTATTTCCCGGGAAATGCCCCAAACTCAGCTTTCGTATTCGTCAATTTATTTTGCGTGATGGTCAACAGCGAAGTTATTACTACAATTTGGATTACTTAAAAACAAAATATCTAAAAAATCTATCGATGTGCTAACCATTTCACCCACATTGTGTCTTAACAAGTACATACTACATAATTTGAGCGCGCATAAATTAAAATTTGACCAGACACCTAGAAAATTTATTTTTAACACCCACATTGGAAATATATTTGTACACATACATATATTACAAAATTAGTTTAATTAATTATTCCAAATAAATTTCTCAGATTTCAATGAACGGATTAATTTTCAATAATGTTTACATTAAAACTAAAAATAAAATCGATTTTCATTTCTTCGCGCACACAATTGAATTTCAACATTACAGTAGTACATTGTGGTATTTATGAGCATTGTTAGATGAAAAAAAAAACGAAACATGTATTAGGTTGTAAATTAGAAGCGGAAACCATTAAAATTGACTTTTATCTCATAAAATTTTCAATAAAAAAAAAATAATTTTTAGATATAAATAATGAGAAAGATTGTTAAAATATGGTTGTAATAAATACGAAAAAAAATAGTTTAATGGCCCCGGGCATGTCTTTTGAAATGTGCACTAGCGTATTCTACACTCCTCGCGCGATGTGAAGAAAACAATTCTAAATAATATCACACGTTCAAAATAGGTGGTCACTACGAGTACCACAAGTTTTATTAAAACCACAATCTACGTGACCGGCGGGCATATCAGATTTTATAAGCACGTAAAATATTATTGTAACTTGGTCTATAGCAGAAGTGTGGTATTAAATAGTACCTGTATTTGGTGGATCTCGCGAAAGTACAAATCAACTTTAAATTTACTTTAGCTTAAGGTAATTTTGTTGATGTGTGTCTAATTGGGAACAAATTTATTATTCTTTGAAATACTTTTATTTCAAATATAGTTAATTAGGTTTTTATTCGGTTACCAACGAAAGTCATAAAAGTAATCAAAAGCTATAATTTACGTCAACAGCGTCCTTAGTGATTCCTCTTAAAAGTCATCTACTAAAGAGTGGTTAAGGCTTTGGCGTTTAAAGAGAGAGGTACTCTGATCGCAGGATTTTCGACCGAAAAGAGAATTTGGATTTCAAACGGAGTAGACGTGTTTTGTGTGTCTCCTCAATTTAAAATTAAATATTTTTGTGCGTAAACAAAAATTACTTAATTAATAACAAATATGTGTTGGAATGTATATATTATTAAAATAACACACTACATAATATAATTTGAGCATAGGTTTCAGAATTGTGTAGCATGTAAAGCCGACTGCACGAGTGCGAGCGAAAATTTATAATTTTTTATCCGCACTCACAGTCTGAAGTTATATCTAGTAGTTTTTGCTCAATAAAATTCGTCTAAATTTTTTGACGTTTTCTTCATTCGATTGATTCGAATTTTTGTCATTAAGTAAAATTTTCAATTGCTCTAGTTTTACCAAGTTTTGCTTTAACCAAATGGAATTGTTGTTGTATAGGGTTTTTCAATAAGAGCACTTCAACTTTTTTTTTGAATAAAACACAAACTGTTCGACTTTTGAACTAACTTTTTTTTATTAACGAATTTGAACATATACATTTAAGTATGAAACTCGATTTCTTTTGCATGACCACCGCGTGCACGTTTTACGAAGTCCAATCTTTGAACCCAATTTTCGACCACTCTTTCGCATAAATCGGCCGAAATTCCAGCAATTTCACGATCTATATTGGCTCTAAGCTCATGCAACGTCGCCGGCTTATTGGCATAGACCAATGACTTCACATAACCCCAAAGAAAATAATCTAGAGGTGTCAAATCACACGAGCGCGGCGGCCACTGAACGGGCTCATTTCGCGAAATAACACGCTCATCGAACTTAGTCTTCAATAACGCGATTGTATCGTGTGCTGTGTGGCATGTGGCCCCGTCCTGTTGAAACCACATGTCGTCCAAGTCCATTTCATTCAATTGCGGCCAAAAAAATCGTTTATTATATCGCGGTATCGATTTCCATTAACAGTAACGTGGCGATCGTTATCGCCGATGAAAAAATATGGCCCAATGACGCCGCCGGCATGTAATCCGCACCAAACAGTGACTTTTTCGGGATGCAACGGTGCCTCATGAATCACGTGTGGGTTGCTTCCATATTTTGCTTGTTGACAAATCCATTTAGCCAAAAGTAAGCCTCATCGCTGAAGATGATTTTTCGGTGAAAATCTGCATCATTTTCGATTTGCTCTTGAGCCCAATTCACGAATCGGCGTCGCTTCAAATGGTCAAACGGCTTTAGTTGTTGTGTCAGCTTGATCTTATACGGTTGTAGGTAAAGATCTTTACGTAAAATTCGCCACAATGATGTCACAGAAAGGTCCAATTGTTGCGAACGTCGTATGAGCGACACATTCAAGTCTCCTTGAACTGAAGCCCTGGCGGCTGCGATGTTTTCAACACTTCGAGCACTTCTTGCTCTCGAAGGCAACGGAACATTATGTAGCGAAAACGTAGACTCAAATTTTGCCACTATACGGTCGATTGTCGAACGGGCTGGCTTGTTAAATGGACCGTAAAATGGCCGTAATGCTCTTAAAGTAGCAGCAACAGAACGATTATTTTGATAAAAAATTTGCACGATTTGCAATCGCTGTTCACGTGTGTAGCGTTCCATGATAAAATGTATACTAATGAAGTTTCCAAATGACAATAGATTAATAAAAAATATGGCGTCGTTCGCCGTCCCTATCGGAAAAAAGTTGAAGCGCACCTGTTGAAACACCCTATATTTGTGTCAAAAATACGCCAATTGTGTTTTTATTTTCATCGAACGATTTTTTTGCGTATTTTAACAATTATTAGTCAAGCCATATTTTTAAAACATTTTAAACGTGAAAACATTTATTTAAAATTATTTTCTTGTCCCACGATTGATATCGCTGTATTACTCCAGCTGCAGAAATATGAAGATACCAAATTCTGAGATATAAAGGTATGTTCAAAATTTTAACGTTTCCATCGAATTTCGACTTGATTCTAATGCCCTGAATGCTTCAAATACATTTTACAAGAGATGGGCCACAGGAGCTTGGCCAATCGTAAGTAGTAATACATCGATAAATCTAGACAATTTTAACCGGTTTTTAACGTTTTAGCAATTAAATTCAATTCCGTACGTAGAAATTACTGTGATAAATAATTCAAAAATCCTGATATGATTAGAAAATCTGGTCAATATGTCGGCCATGAAAGCGAGATTTAAACACAATAAACATATGCGTGTATTGAGAATACAATTGGCGAAAAATTTGGCATAAAAGCTGCTCGAATCCTTCGAGTTGTTAAACAACAGAAATATGAAAAGACAAAGCTATTAACGTACCGATTATTGACGGAAAACTTCTTGCAAATATTAGAAACGTTGACGGCACCCGAACGGTTTATTCAGCAAACATTTTGATTGCACGTTAACGATTTGTACAGTACCGAAATTGATCTAAACGATCCAATATTTGTATTACAATTATTCCATATTCACGCCATCAATAAATAAGATTTCCAAATCAAATTAGGCATTTTTATTCCCTTCAGTTATGAAAATTTGGCGAACAAAAGCCAAACACAAGAAAAAAATTGAATGACAAATAGTTGTCATAAAATAGCAAAAATGTTGCCCATTTACTTTTTTAAGCAACATTTTTTATATCTGCAGGTTGGTCGTCTGCGGACCAAGTAGCGCAAAGATAAAAATATTTTAACTCGCAGGAGAAATATTTTGAAGCGTTTTTACTGGTTTAGAGTGCGAACTAAAACTTTTTAATTTTCGCTCGCACTCGTGCAGCCGGCTTAAAAACGCTTGAAAATATTTCCCCATCATTTTTTTCCATAAAAAAATTTTCCTGCGAGTTAAAATATTTTTATGTATGCCCTACTTGGTCCGTAGACGACCAACCTACAGATACAAAATATTTTGCTTAAAAAGAAAATGAGCAAGCGTTTTGCTAATTTATGACCAGTATTTGTTAGTCAATTTTTCTTGTGTATTTGGCCGCAAATTTTTATAAAGGAAGGAAATTAAAGTAATTTGCTTTGGAAATCTTATTTATTGATAGCGTGAAAATGAACCAAAATGTAATAAAAACTTGTATCGTCTATAGAGTCTAGACCAACTTCAGTACTGTACAAATTTTTAACACAGTCGAAATTTTTTCAGAATATTCCGTTCGGACGGCGTCTGTGTTTCTAATATCTGCTGATGTATACCCATAGTTCTGCAAAAAGGTCTGCTTCAACAGTTCGGTACGTTAATAGCTTTGCCTCTTTATATTTCTGTTGTTTAACATCTCGAAAGACATGAGCAGCTTTTGCGCCAAATTTTTCATCAATTATATTCGATATGTACTGATGCAGGTTTTCTAATTATATCAGCATTTTTGGATCACACATTAATTTAAAATTAAAGTTAGTAAAAATTATCTAGATTTCTTGCTGTATTATTACCAACGATTTGCCAAGGCCCTGTTGTACATCGTTTGTAAAACCTGTTTGAAATATTAGGCGATTGCTATAGATAGGTCGATAGCTCGATCGCTGTTATCAGAATGGAATCCCGAAACTCTTGATGGAAGCGTTCAAAATTAACATACCAATAGGTTTTAGGAGTACCGAGGGGGAGGGGGAGGCGGGAAGGGAGGAGGTATACGGGCTCGCTTTGGTATCTTGATGTTTCTGCACACAAAATGATAACAATTTCAATCGAATGAAGGAAACGTGAAATAATGTAGATGCATTTTATTGAGCACAACCTATTAGTTAATAACTTCAGACTGTAAGTGCGGGTATAATCTCACAGTCGTGCAGTGGCCTTAAGCGTAATATCACTGCGTATATTCACTGCGCCAAAACAATCGAAACAAAATTTTTTTTTGAAAAAGTACTCAGATTTGAACGCATGTATCTTGTATTTTGGTTAAATAACACAACTTGTCTAAAAGAAAAAAATATGCTGCTGTTTGAGACTGTACACGAACTTGCTCGATATTTTATTCCCAAATCCAATTAGCCATTTTATAGAGAATTGAGAAACCTTGAAAACGATGCTGTGGAGTTTTCTGTACGACGACCCCATGTCGATTTATTGAAGTTTTAGCGAGAAACGCAACCACAAAATGAGACACGCATATCAGGTGCAATGGAATATTGCAACAAAAATTCAGATCTGGGTATTTTTTCGAAAAAATTTATGTTCTGATTTTTTTTTTGGCTCAGTATATGATTAAAGTCTGAAATCAGTAAATGTCCGAAATTTTTATTTTTTAAAATCGTTTACACAATAGAAATCCGGTTCTACAGAGGTCCGAAGTTAACAAAATATTTGTTGACCTTCCGCCTGCATCCTCGTAGTTTTATTTATTTCCCATCTGAGTGCAAAGTGACATGAAAGACGCAATTAGCTCCCGCGAGAATTAGTAAATCCCGTACTACGCACTAATACCATAAAAAGAAGTCCTTGGGACGAAGAGTGAGTCATTTCGGGAATATAGGCCTCTCTTTTGTAGTTTTCGGAGCAATAAATCAGCTTTTCCCAATTTTTATTCGGAAAGTTTGTTTTTCTGCCAGATTTACTGCCAGAATTTGCATAGTGTGAGAGTTTTGTTCGTATTTCCGTTTTAAAGGCCTGTATACACATAGAGTTCATACTCGTGTATTGTGATATGGTGATAAAAATACACAGTGCCTATGCATATTCGCAGTTCATGTGTGTATATATGGCTATATCACAATATATCAATTAATTTTGTTGTGTTGATGTTGTTGGTGTCGCTGTTGATGTTGTTGGTGTCAGTGGTTTTGGTAATGTAGCCATTGTAGGTCGTGGTGTCAAATACGATATTTATATCGAACTACAACTTAATAGAGACCTACTCATTAATAATGAACCATTCTTATCCTGTATTCTTCGGTAAGGCGGCACTTCCATGTTTTAATTATGTACCTATTTAATAGACGCTGCTGCGCAGCGTTTCCCATTTTTTATTTGCCTCTATTTGGGTTGAACCCACTAATGAGGCAATTTCACGCTATTTAGGCACTGTTGCGGTAACTCGCATAGCTCAGCTAATACAAATATTCTCTGCCTACCTTTTGAACTTCTTCGACAATTTTCATATCCAGTTCTCGGTTAGATAACCAATCTATACAGAAAACTATCTATACAGAAGACCAACCAACTATAAAGAAAACTAGTTCAATTCATTTGTTCGAAATATTTAGATGTTTTTTGTTGGAAAATTAGGAAATATTTTGTTATTTTAATAAACCTACTTTACTGCTTGGTTACATTTTCTTCATATGGAATGAAGCTCAAATCAATGAAGCTCACAAATGAACAATTTTTCTCTATTGAGCTATCAAATATATATCAAGAATAAAAATGGCGAATCATGCAATGAGCATTAAATTTAGCTCTATTTGTAGTTTTTGGTTGCTCAAAATAAAAAATATTTCAACTCAAATATGGAACTAGCAGATGGGGTATAAAGCATGCATCTCGACGTCTCAGAATTATTCTTGTCTATATAAATTTTGCCTATATTGGAGAAATCGGCGTTTGAAGTTTAGCTAGAAAGTTAAAGATGTTCCTGAGGGATTAGATTAATAAATTTCGGTTTCCAATTATATTTGTTAGAAGAAAGCTTAATTACAAAGTATAAAGCTTGAAACTCAAAAAATAGCAACTTTTCTTGAAAGGCGTGTCTAGGTCCATAACATTTTGTCTATATCCTCGATTTTTGGAAATACTAATTTTTAGCAAACACCAACTAATGTTTAATAAAATAATATATAAAAAAATTATAAAATCCATTTATTTAAGCAACAATTAAAATGTCACAAATTCATTGCGTACAAAATATAATCACATTATTATTGCCTTAATTGTTTTCGTTTAGTTTTTTAAAACTCGACTCTTATTTTTTATTGATTCTTCACTTTGAGTTGGATGTGAATCAAGCCCGCCATTAGACGATGAAGAATCATTCCGGCTTTCAAATACATTCTTATAAAACACCTGATCCACCGGTGGCATGTAGATAAGCATGTTAGATAAATCTTTTAGTTTCAGTGAAGAGATTTTTCCACTAGTTAAGAGAGGCAGGATTGTGGGTAAACCGGAATCATTTTTTGATTTTTTCTGTGATATTTTCACAGAAATAAAATCGCTATCATAACCATTACCTCGATGCTTTATGTAAGGTGACCCCTTCTCATAAATTAAATGTTTAGCCTTTGTATCTATTGTATTTGACTGTAGTTCAACTTATAGGCTGCGTTATGGTAGTCCTTGTAATCCGAAGATTTCATTTGTTTCGCTTCCCTCTGGTAATCCGACAAATTCTTTTAGCAGGGCAACACGGGAATATATAAATTTATTTTTAAAATTTGTTTTCTAAGCGCTATGCGCGGATGGATATTGCTTGGATATTGCTGTGGCCGGCCTCCGAAAATTTAAAATAGAGCAAAGGTCATAATGCAATTCTTATTTTGCGGCACAGTGCTATCTAACCAAAAAATGACGGTTTGTATTTCCGGATATGAATTAATATATTTTAAATTGCATTTAAAACTGCTTTATCACCATAAACCTTTCCCGTTAAAGTATAAACGCAAAATTTTCGCCTATAAAAGAAGTTGGAACTGCTTTGTTCAGTTGGAAGACATTCTGCATATCAAAGCTGAAAATTTAAACCAGTTTGCTTTGGGTAGATTTTATTACGTCGAAGTCTCGTCCTAGCCGATGCCAAATGCCTTATCTCGCATTTGTCGCACAGATCTTTCTTAGGATTATGGAACCCCAAATTAAATTTTTTATTGAACGTATCTATGTGTTTCCACTTTTTACTTTTAACACTATGCTCCGTTGGTACTTGGCGAAACAACACTTTTTTCCACTTTTTGATGTTGCTCTCAGGATATTTAATTTTAAATAAGTAGAACATCTTGTTTGTTCTCATGTTGAGAGAAGCATCCAAATATTTCCGTAGTTGTACTTCGGCAATAGTGGTATTCAATTACCGGTACAAATTAAATCTATATCCTCATTTGAAACACATTTTTTCTTAGGCACAACAGGGTTTTTGTTATGATTAAAAAAGTAATATATGCGACCGTTATTTATATTTACGGTGTTGAAAATAAAAATCCTGTCAAACTTGAATTTGTTTGTTTGGCTCAGTTTCGAAAAAATATAGAAAACTGTTAACTCTTCTGCTTTGAGGAGCTTCAGTATTGATTCTCGATTTTTTCGTTTTTATTACGAATTTCGAATAGAAATGGTTCTTTTTATCATCATTCAACCGCCAAAATTCTTTATTAATTTGTGTACGATCGTCTTGTGATATAAAATTCATACATCTGTGAATGCAGCTAATTGAGTTCCGGCAGCCAGATAATTGTATGCCTCTAGCTTTTACTGGTTTTCCCGTTGGATTTGTATAGGACATACCACTCCGCATATTCCTTTTACGGATATTTTGCTTCCATTGAGATGTATTACATTTTTTTCTGGTGTTGCTTCGATCACCTAGGTTCCTTACATTGAAAACAGCTTCTTGAATTGGGATTGTCGCATTTTCTTGGAGATCGATTACTTCGACAATAATTTCATCAGTAATTTCACTACAATAATAAAAATTAAAATAGTAGTACTAATATTTCACTATACATAATTGACTACGTAATTACGCACTATACATAATTGACGGGAATACGCAAATTTTATTTCTTTTCCATATTTTTAGGCAAAAGACCACACCATTAAAAAGAGTGAAAATAAAATTAGATATGCTGTTTTGCAGGTTCTTTGATGTCCGAAAAATATGCAGCTCATCCCCGTGCGCTGATTATTGACAAAAATGGAAAAAGCACTTACCATTTGGATGGAAGATAGCTGTCAAAAACGGATTCCATTGGACAGTAATATAATTAAGCAAAAATCGCTTAACATTTATAACTTTATAACCTTAAAGAAAATGGAGAATCATCTGTGTACTCAGATTTTCTAGCAAGTAAAGGCTGATTCGAGAAGTTCAAAAAGCGTTTTTCACTTCATAACATAAAAATTCAAGAAGAAATTGCATCGGCAGATCATGAAGCTGCCTGATTCAACCAGGCTTTGGTGGAAAAAAATACCCAACCGAACATTCTTATCAAAAAATGAAAAAACTGCCTGGATTCAAGGTATCAAAAGAACGTTTAACTTTACTTTTGTGTAGTAATACAATACTTCGGGGGAATGTTTAACAAAACACATGCTAATTTATAGATCTTTGTATCCCCGTGCACTAAAAGGCGTAAATTAAAACACATTACCGGTATATTGGGCAGCGAATTCAAAAGCTTGGGTAACTGCTGATTTATTTAGAAATTGGTTTCTAAATTGTTTTGTGCCATAGGTAGAAACTTTTTTAAAGCAGAAAAATTTGGACTTAGTGTTTCTACCTCCTAACACAACTTCATTGCTCCAGTCATTGGATCAAATAATTATTTATAACTTTAAGACTTATTACATCATTACAATTTTAGACATAACTAAAATCTATTGACGTAACTGTAGCTTGGAAGCAATTTTCAATTAATCACTTTATCGAAATCGTATCCTTATCACTCAAAGACCTGAAAATTACAACATTAAATGTATGTTGGAAAAAGTTATGGCCAGCATCAGATGAAATGGAATCGGGCAAGAATCAGCAGAAAATGAAATTGGTTGCATATTAAAACTAGCTAGATCGATCGGAGAAGAAGGTTTTATGAATATGGCTAATGAGGACGTTCACGATTTACCAGTGGAAAAAGAAGTCGAAGAAGCAGATTTGGTAGAAATGGTATTCCTAACCCATTTAAATCAAATCGATTCTAGCTCTGAAGAAGGTAGTGGTGTTACTAATTGTAATACAGACCCTTCCACAAAGAGAAATCGAAAATTCAAATCGGAACTCCAAAGTGTTTATCACCATACATGAAATTACAACGGCCTTATAAGGACACAGAAACAAAGCAAGATTACAGATTCTTTAAAAATTGCAGGTGTGCAAAATCTAAACGCAAAAAAATGCAAAAAGTGAAAATGAGGTCGATCAACCAATTACACGTTTTAGTATATTTTAGAACCTAACCTAAATATATTGTGAATTGCATTGAACGAATTACTAGACCAATTCTAATCAAATTGCGACTAAAAAAATCATTTGATTTTCATAATAAAAAAGACAAATAGGATAAGAATATACTCATATCTTTTTCGATCAATTACAATCAAACACAATTTTCCGTTGTATTTACGAAAGAGATCAACATAAAATGATCGAGTGATTTGAGTAGGATAACGTTGAGTGGAATATAAACAAAACCGCATCTAACAAAATTAAACCAAAATTTGTATACAGCTTTCTGGAAAATAATTTATGGAAATAGACAAATTTTTAAAAAAATTATCTCAGAAACGATTGAAGTTAGCCAAATTTTGATGGAAAATTTGAATTCTTGAATTCTATTTTTTTGTAGGTCGTAAATGTGTCAAAAAAATAAATTTTCATTCTCCTGGGCGTGAACTTTATTTATTTATTTTTAATTTTAATAAATTGTTTTTCATTTTTACGGTAGTTTTCATTCACAATTTTACCGATTTTCACTATGATTTGATGATCGTCTTACAAATATGGTGCGAATAGTAGCCTACAGCGGCATTATTCTGGTAATTCCGCAGGAATAGGGAATTGGGAAAAGAATTTATATGTAATTTCTGTCAAAAATAATTTTTTTGTGGCCTACTGAGGTAAAAGCTAGTGCTATTTTTTTTTAAACAAAATTAAATTGGGAATATTTTTCCCTGAAAATTTAGATATGGAAAAATTATGTCCGATCTATAAAAATTTGCATGAAACTTTTCACCTCAGTAGGCTGGAAAAAAATATTTAAACATAAATTGCTTGTAAATTCTTTCCCATATTCTCTATTTTCGGGGAATTACCAGAATAGTGCCACTATAGGCTAATATTTGCCCAAAGCGAGCCTTCTATTGAGAAAATTGTATTTTACCTTTCTGAGTATTTTTTCATCTAGACGCAAAGAACTTTCAAGATGGAAAGAATGGGACTCTGTTCACGTATTTGATGTCCTTAGGATGTTCGGTAATCTTCGATGAGGTTTTCTGGCATCTCCTCCAGTATTGCATTTCTGGCTTTTCCAATTATTTTATAATTCACAATTTTTTTAAGTCAATATTGCTTTAACCCTCCATTACTAACCCCTGGTTTTATTACAGCACTACTGACCGTGGGTGTAATTCACCCACAACTTTAAATTCGCATTTTTTGATAAATCTTATCCTCAAAATTATAAAATTTATTATCTTAAGAAAATTCAATAAAAATTCTTTAAGATAAAAAAAAATCAGTTCACTTTATTAATTCCTTATTTTTTTATAAAATTATATAATAAACACTTTATTTCAGTAAAAAAAATTAAAAAGGTAATCCTCGGACCTATCCATCACAGTCCTTTAATTTAAGTATCACATTCCAAGTTCCTATATTTTTGGAAAGCTGAAATAATAAACAAAAATTCGTTAGTCCATCAATTTAATCAACTGGAGCATATTTTGAATTAGATTCGATTGAAATCAAGCGATTTACCATGTTTTTCGGCAGCAAAACCACATTTCGTCACAAGATGAAGGGCTTTCTGAAGCTAATTTGCCCATTATTTTATAGCACACTGGGCAAAGAGTATTTGTGCGGCTAACACAAATGTATTTATTACATCAATCGCAAGTGCTTTTGGTTTTCCGATCTGCTTTATAGCCACATAACTGGCATCACCTACACTTTTCTGTTTCTTTAGTGACGGCTCGGATTTTTCACGGCACGTTTCGAGGTTCCTGGTTCTTGGTGCATTTCATTTGAAGGAAGTTTAGTGGCGAATTTTGTACAAATACCTTTTATATTAGAACTCATTGAACTAGACGTGCTACGCTGATCGATTTGGGGTTGCACGAGAGTCCTTGCCAGATCTTTTACAAATAAAGATCTTTTCTTGTAATGTAGTGGTGGATCATCAGTCAGCAATATTCTTTTGTTTTTTCGGATGGTACCGACTAAGGTTGTTTTCTTTTTCACGTAACATCCAACATTATAGTTTTCTTCACAATTAGTATTGAATATTTCAAAAATTTCTCTAATGGGTGCCAATTTATCAAACTTACGCCGTTCTTCACGAGTTTCTACGGTATCAAAACGAATGCATTGCATGAGAAATTGAAACCGAACGTAGCTCATTGTTGCGGGAAATATTTCTAAACCGGTGCCATCTTGTGCCCATATATCTCGAACACGAGTGTGTGACGATTTATGTAAACCACATAAATATAGCAATCCAAATAAACTAATCATCTCGTAGTATTTGTAAGCCGTGCAGGTTTTACGTGTTTATACTTCTCTTGTTGTTTAGTTATATAGATGTTTGTATTTTCCACAATTAGATCGACAAATAAAAAAAATAGACAGTACTCTGTTTTGGAGATTTCGCATTTTTAGAGCGGTCTGTCAGACTTAGTGCTACTCTAAATAAATTTTCCAGTGCTGTTCGTCTTTGAACAAAAGGTACTTTATTCCAAACTGTATCATCTTTTCCAATATAAGAATCAGCATTTAGGATTTCAGCCTGATTTTCGATATCAGAATTCAATTCCTGCTCAGTCTCTGATTGATGATCACTTCTTATTTCTAAATCGTCTTCATTTTCTTCATCACCACCAACCGACCCCACCTCACTATCCATTTCTGCTAGAATTGGGCGTAGCCTTTCTTGCTCTAGTTCGTAACTGCACATTCTACTCGTTTATGTAATATATGTGTAATGAATACAGTTATCGATAAAATATGGAAAAATAATCACCTGTGTGTGTAAACGTAGACCCACGTAGACCCACCAACCAAAAATTATATATTTAATTTAAAAAAAAAATTCATCGTTATAATCTGGGTGTAAAGCACCCACAAAAATAAATCACGATTACTGACTGGGTGTACAGCACCCAATCAATTTTCAAATTAACTATTCTTCACACTTCGAATGACACGAAACAACTGAATATTACGTCAAAATATAAGGAAATATTTAAAGTTAAAATACATATAGGTATGAAGTTAGTGACAATTCGATTTATAATTCGATTTTACTAACGGAAAAAAAATTGGGTCGATTACACCCAGAGGTCAGTAATGCAGGGTTAAATCCTCGTTGTGTGTGCCACATAATTCCTCTAAGTATTATACAGCTTTCAGGAATGATCTTAGTTTATATGAACCTTCTTCAACGAATGCCCGAATTCCGTTGTTCATTTCAATGTTGGTGCAAGTATTTAATTTAATCTTGCAATTTCACTTGTAGCTCTTGTTGCTGTTGCAACTTTTATTTTATTTATTTTTCGGCACTTGTTAACTTTCACTTTGAATTAATTTTGTGGACATTTGCACCACAAAATTTTATAAAAGTTATTTATTATTAATTGTATTATTTATATTTTATTAAAATTTTGTAGCTAAAGTGTGGTCGTATCTGCGGCAATAACTAAATAAACTGAATTCATTTTTATTCGTTATCACTGACTACTTTCTTTGGAGAGGAATCTTGCCAACCGCGCCAATTTTATTTTAAATTAACATTTTAAACAAGTAATTTATTTAATGGTTATTTAAAAATAGATCGGTCTCTTTGAAGTCGGTTGTAGGAATATCTTACAACCTTAGAAATCTAGATTAAGACAAATATATTATTCCTTTGTTATTTTACATCAAACATGGTTATACACTTTGACCATGTTTAATTTCTTATGTATAATTTTCTCATGAATATGTTATTTGTTGCGAAATTTAGCACAAGTGTTCATGTTTATATTAAAGGTTTTATTACTAGAAAAGCTTTAAAGTTTATTTTAAGAATTATTATTATTTTTTTTAAAGGATCACGTACAAATTAATATCTAACAATGTTTCAATAATTGACAGAGTCATGGACATTGATTTCAGTTATTTCTGTCGAGGAGTAAAATTTCTTTACTGTACGTAAAACATGCATTTTATGCATTAGTTTGAAAAAATTGTATTCCGTTGTTTGCCGTATAGCAGCAATAATATGTATGTGTAACTATATTGTTGTTGTGTAAAGTGCACAAAATAAAAACCAGTTAGGATTCCAACTGATGCATTCCAGAAACATATTTTACAATGACATTAATTCCGTATTTTAATACTAATCATTATTTTTAATTCGTTTTATTTTCAGGTAAGCGAGACATAAACGATGGTACTTAATCGAAAATATAAATTATCTTCCTTCTGTAAGTAAAAATAAAATAAATTTTGTAATAATTTATTGGACACGGTTACATAAAAAATGCAGTAAGTCCATTACTAGAGTTACACAATTATATAGTGATAGAAAATATTACGAGCACGAATTTGTAACATAAAAAATAAAATGTTTAAAACTTTCATTGAATTTTGTAAGACAACATAAAAAAATTTAAAAAGTAAGAGTGATCTCTACGTAGTATGTACAAACCCAAAAAGAAATGTTAGTTTTACTTTTATAAAGTTATTGATTTTAATAAGAACAGCATGATGTAAAACAATAAAATTGGTTTGAAAAAAATATATGTTTAATTAAAGTCCCGGCGATAATAAATAGTTTACAAATAAATAATTATTCCAGTGAATCATGCACGAAGATTCGCTGGAATTGCCGATTAGTAATTATTGTAAAAATCCATACACGTTTCTTAGTAATTCAACCGCATCGCTCAGATTAAACTGTCGATATTAAATAAATGTATTTAACGGCTTCGTCCCAAAAAAATATCGTTTTGTTTGTACGGTGAGCAAGCAATTGGCCAACTAAATGTATTACACTCAAAATAACAATTTAATCTCTTAATTAACTAAAATCGCTACCCATTTTGGGGCTGTCACACGTAATATCATTTTATTAAATCACTGAAATCGGTGCTTTTGTATTTACATATTTACTTGTCTTCTGATTATCCATCTTTCGTTCAATCCATTCATGTAAAAGCAACGAAAAACTTTTGGTCACTACAAAGTATGTGGTTTAATGGATTTAAATCTTAAATACACATTTTAAAGATTGTAATTTCGATTTTTTTTTATATACGTACGTTATTCTTACATAAATGAAAATTGAAACATAGACGCAATAAACAAAGTAAGAATTTCTTATAACCGTACATTTATTATGTAGTAGGTACTCGTACTCGTATTATATAAGAAGGTGATTTATTCAATAAGGAAACACAAGTGATATTATCTATCCAATATTCTTCTTTATAAATTAAGTGCGAGGAATATTTAAAGCGAACGGTTAAAACACTATGATTTTTATTCGTTATTGCGAGGTATTAAAATGGAATTATTTATTAGCTACTGTGGTTGTGGAAAGATAATTTTATGCAAATTAAACGGCTAAATTAAAAATTGTTAATTACTTATTTTGTTTCAATTTGATTTAACGATACGATAATATAAAATACTCAAGTACTTCACCAATATAATATATTATGCAAAGAATAGGATATTAGGAAAGTGAAAAACTTGAAAGATATTTGCAACTTCAGGTGTATTTACTTAACCCTGATATACAGGGTATGAAAAATAAGTCAAATCACAAGGTTTCGGAAGTTTTGTTTGGACAAAATTTGTATGGAACATGGTTTTTTGCTGCTTTTTTTTTGGTGTTGTTGTTAAGGGTACTGGGTGTCATTTTTTTTTATTTCCTTTATTAATTACAACTGAGACTGTACTCAACTAGCAATTTATCTTTCAAATTTTACATTTCTTAAACAATTCTGGTTTGTTGGTTAGTCCCAAAATTAATTAAACCTAATCACATCAGCGTTTCGGCTGATAATTCGATCTTCGAAGACAGTGCGCAAAATATCAATTGAAACGTGTGCTTCGTGGCACGTCTTGTTGAAACCAAATGTTGCCTATGTCCTCCTCTTCAAGTGTCGGGAACAAAAAAATGTTTATCATGGCGCGGTAGCAAAACAAAAACTAGCCAAACAAAAATGGCCCAATGATGCCACCGGACCAAAATCTGCACCAAACAGTCACTCGTTGAGGATGCATCAGCTTCTTTACGATCACGTGCGGGTTTTCCGTGCCCCAATAATTAATGTTTCAATATTTCCCAGCGTTGTTCAAGCAAATACACAACCATTTTCGTTCAGCGGAAGAATAAAACTAGCTTTCTGTCAAACCAGAAGTGACATAACCCTTACCATACTCAAAAAAACCGCTAGTTCAAAAAAAATAATTTGGCCCACCCTGAAAAATGAATATGCGTGGAATTCGTCTCATTAAGCTTGATTCTTCAGCGCTTACTCCAGTTACAAACCGCATTGGTAATCTTCCGAAGTGTTCTCGTTGCATCAACGACATTACTTCCAATCGCCATGATTGCTGTGTCATCTGCAAAAGTGGCTATGGTTCCTTCATCTGTTGTTGGAATATCCCTTGTATATAATAAATACAGGATTGGTCTTAAGGCACTGCCTTGCGGGACATCGGCAACAATTTTCTTTAGTTCGGAGTATTCATCCTCATATTTCACACGATAATGTCTAGTGGATAAATAATATCTTAGTATGACATAGAATTGTCTCGGCAAACCTCTATGCCGCTTGAATTCCACAGAAATATGCTGGAGCATACTTTTTTACGTTCTAACGTTCTTTCAATAAGTTGGTGATTCTATGCACCTGTTCAATTGTAGAGTGCTTTTCTCTGAATCCAAATTGTTGTGGAGGAATCAGTTGTCGGTCCTAAATTATTGGTTTAAATCTTTTTAGTAATAATTTTTCAAAGAGTTGTCACATAATTGGCGGAAATAAAATTGACCTGTATGATTTTTTATCGTTAGGTGGTTTATCAGGTTTTGTTATCATGATTACTTCTACTACTTTCCATTGCCACGGAACATATTTTAACCGGAAACTTGCATTGATTATGTGTACTAGCTCAACCTGGTAGAGTCTTTGATACCCTGGGGCTTTTTTAACATTCATATTGCTTTTTGCTTCTTCTTTTAATTCTTTGAGAGTTACTGGGCGTACATCAAAATCATGTCCGCAAACAGATCAGCCTTCTCTTTAGGACCTATTGCACAGGTTCCATCATCCTTTTTAAGTGAAGGCACTTGCATTTTGGATTTTTTGAGTCCCTTCGTCGCCTTCCACAGTGAACAATCAGTTTTTTTCATCGGTTAGGCTAACTAGATATTTGTTGACTGATGGATTTTTAACTTCTTTAAGAAAAAATTTGTTAAGTATTAAATTGTTAAGAATTGTTATATTCTCCGGCTTTCCAGTTATTTACTAGGATTTACGTGCCCGTTGTTTTTCTCTTACCAACTCTCTAACTTCCATTGGGTAGGATATGATTAGCTTCTTCTTATTTTGTATAATAGGGGTACTTGCCAAAGCAGCATAGTGAATTGTTTCATTGAGTTGTTCTAAGTCATCTTCCCACTGATGAGAATCGGGACCTGAAGATTGATTTTTTCCTCCATTACTTCACGAAAGAGATCGTGTCAAATTTTGTGAAAAATTATGATCATCATGTTGTATATGTTACGGTAAAAGTTCGAAATTAGTAAATTTTCGAAGAAAAATTTTGAAAAAATTGTTTTAGTGCTCCGAAATATAGGAAATTCACCCTTCATCCGACGGACTGTCTTTTATGCGGGCTCACGCAAGTTAATTGCGCCTGCCCATGATGTTTAGTCCTCTGATGGGGAATATATGAAACTCCTAGAATGTAGGAACGAAGGAACAGCCGAAGTAGTAAACGAATTTAAAAAATACAATTTCGGATATTTACCGATTTTATTTTAAAATTGTCTCGATCGACGTTCAATATTTTTTTTATTTTAATTATTCCTTTCATCACGGACCGTCATCAGATTACGATCTGTAATGAAAATAACCACAACTATGACCCCGTGTCGGAGAGCAGAACTCATGGGCCGACCCATCTTCAGCGGAGCTATACAATTTGCAGATGGTTCTTCTAAAATTAGACCTATAGCCGTACGTCCTCGAATAGACCGCAAAAGCGAACCGCAATGGAGTTGGGATGGTTTCTCAATTAATTCTATTAAACAAAGTAAAAAATTAGAGTAGCAAAATTGTTGGTTTTGGTGCAAAATACGTTTTAAGTATGACAATCTACCCATTGTTAAATTCTCAATTGTTTTCTAATTTTGTTACTTTTTTGAAAATTTATATCAATTTTGAATAAAAAACTTTTAAATTTTTTGCAGTTTCCGTCAATTAATTATTTTTTGGCAAATAATATTGATAGGAAAAAAATTTGTTACAAAACAATCTTCACTATTGGAATATGTTTTACATTTTAAATATTCTTTTCTTGAAGGTACAACTGTGTGAAAATCGCGCGTTTCTTTTATTGTTTTTAAAATCTCGAATCTATTGGTCAGTTGGATTTGTTTTAACTTTTATTCAGATCTGAACAAAACGACCATTCTCTTAATAGTACCTATAAGTCGAGTGTATATTTTGACGCCCTTATCAATTTAATTTTAATCACAAAAATGATTTTTTCGCGCGTGTTGTTCACCTGATAACGTGCGTGACATACGTAAGAGTCTAAGAGTATTATTTTATATTTTGACATTTTTATTACAAAAAAATCGAGAAATCAACTTCAATGAATTTTTTCGTCAATGCCAGTGTATGTGGCCAATTCATGAGTGTTGCGCGCTCGTGTGCGGTTGATTATGAAAGTGGATTATTAAATGTCGATTATTAAATATCGCTTAATGTGAATGTGTCTATCATTGTAGCATCAATTATTTTGCGAATAATTGGGTTGCTACAGTACCCCCACCTAGTTTCAAAAACTAGTAAAAGGTAGGAGGGGATTGTTTAGGTTATGATTCCTACGGATTTTCGTATTCTCAATGCAGGAATTCGTTCCGCAGAGTAAAGTATTCCGTAGGCCGGTTTCAATCGATCGTTATTAATCGAGATAGCTTAGTATCCACGTAACCGGCGAATGACTTTATATGGGCCTTCGTATGGGGGTTGTAGTCAAATGCGAATCTTACCCGTTCGTACAAAAACGTAATCGCAATTATTGAGCGATTTTGGGACAAAATTATCATTTCGACTGGTGAACACTTATCTTTTTTAACCGTAGCTCAAATTCCAAGTAATACGATGGTAATTTCGGAGCTCCAATGAATCGTGTTTTCTCGGGCCTTGAGAACAGCTTTGAGCTGTCAATGAAATCGTTCGACCATATAATTCACTTGAGGATGATACGCATTCGTGCGTATTCGATGAGAACCAAGGAATTTCGTTAATTCGGTGAACAATTTTGATTTGAATTGCGTACCTTGGTCGGGTATTATAGTTTGTGGAACGCCGAATCGAGAAATGTAGTTACTTACAATTTTTTTGACAGTGGTGTTTGTAGACATATCGGTCATGCAATAAACTAAGCTTCGGGCCATCGAGTGAACCTTTCGATATAGGTTAAGCGGTAAGTATATCAATTGGACGGAGGAAGCGGACCAACTATATACAAATGGATGTGTTCGGATCGACATGGTGGAATTTCAAATCGTCCAATCAGCGCCCTTGTATGCCATTGGGCTTTCGATCGCTGGCCACATAAACAAGCTTATGCCCATTTACCTACGTCTTTGTTTATGCTTGCCAGAAATATCGAGCGGCAATTAATTTAGAAGTAGCGTTTCCACTGATTGACTGTCGTTTGTTCGTTTGATGTTGCCGTTTCGTTCTCGATCGAGCGGGATAGCATATCCGCGACAATGTTATCTTTACCGTTCACATGTCGAATATCCGTGGTGTATTGATTTATGCAATCCAAATGTCTCGCTTGTCGTGGTTTACGTTCAGTATTAGACTTAACTGCTCTAGTCAGAGGTTTATGGCCTGTGTAAATAGTGAAGTCCCAACCTTCAATGAAATATATAAAATATTTAATTGAGAGAAAGATAGAGAGTAATTCTCTATCCAATGCGGAATATTTTCGTTCGATATTAGTGATTTTTTTTCGAAAAGAACCCTAATGGTTCCCAACAGTAGTTATTGTATTGCTGTAAAACTGCTCCGACATCAGTGTTTTTTTGCATCCGTCGTATTACTGAACTTCGCGTCGTTCAGCGGATGTGTCAATAACGTGACTGTACTCAAATCCGTTTTAATTTCATAAATGCGTCTTAGCATTCGGCAGATCAAAAGAAGTTTTTCGGTGTCTTGCGGTGGATTGCGGCGAGTATTTCAGCTAGTTTCGGTATAAAGCGATGGTAGTAATTTACCATGTCAATAAATTTTTGAATACGTTTGATCGTGGTTGGAGGTTAATATTTCGTAATAAAATTAATTCGTTCTTTGGACGGCAGAATACAATTCGGCGCGATCGTGTGACTAAGGAAATCGAGAGAGTTCGAACCAAAAACGCATTTAGAACTTAATATTGACACCAAACTCATCGAATCGTTTAAAAAGTTGTTTGAGATGTAGTTTCTGTTATTCCTCATTTTTCGATGACATAAGGATGTCGTGGAAGTTCGTGAACACGAAGTCTAATTCGCGTGTGACTTCGTTGATAAACCGTTGAAAAGT
Organism: Nephrotoma guestfalica; assembly: GCA_963691935.1. Classification (NCBI taxonomy): domain Eukaryota; kingdom Metazoa; phylum Arthropoda; class Insecta; order Diptera; family Tipulidae; genus Nephrotoma; species Nephrotoma guestfalica. The sequence continues at coordinate 223,408,476 of OY829913.1, read as the reverse complement.
TTGAGTGGCCAAATGGGGTCGTAACTACCGTGTTATGTACATCCATGGGAATTAAATAGCTCCAACGAGATCGAGTTTGGAGAAGTTAGAGCAACCGTGTAAATTCATCTGATGACATGACAGATGTAAGAGATAGTTTTTATTTTTTTGACATTTTTAGTACCAAAATCGAGAAATCAACTGCAGTGGATTTATTCGTCAATGCCAGTATATGTGGCCAATTTATGAGTATCGCGCGCTCGTGGGTGGTGATTTTGAAAGTTTATTATTAAATGTCCGCTATTAAATATCGCTTATTAATTGAATGTCGCACGGTTAAATGTCGCCTATTAATATGGTGAATGTGTCGATGATTCTAGTATCAATTATTTTGCGAATAATTGAGTTACTACGTCCCGTGTTACTGAATAATAATAATAAATTTATAATAAATTAATAAATTTGAAAAAAGATTCGAAATTTTAGTTTTCAAAAACTGCGACAATTTTTCATTGAACAAATAAACTGCTACAGTGTAATGGTGAAGCCAGTCTGAAGCTGCAGTTGCTGCACTTCTTCTCCTTCATTTTTGTAAATTACAATCCGATGAATAGCAGGGGTGTAAAAACAAAGGGAACATACTCCATTTTTTCAAAATTGAGTTTGATGAGATTGTAACACCATCAAAGGCAAGAAAACTAATAAATGAAGGATCAAAGTGACAACGTAATGTGTGAAAAAAACTCAGGTTTGACAAAACACAATTTCTTAAACTGTACCTGATATATTAGTGAACGTATCATTTAAATAATTTTTTAACTTCGAATTCTTCGAATTTTTTAACTTTATTCTTCGAAAGATTTGATCACCTATCGGCAGTGCGAGCACACATCGGGTTCATATATAAAAACGTAAACCATTAAAGATGCTTGACATCCAAATATTTTATAAACGATTTTACGTAACACCACATAAACTAATCCAGGATTCGTTCAACACTACAAAGTGCACAAAACGAGAAATATGCCCTAAATACAACCCACCTAAAATATTCCGTGCATGATCAGAATTAACTAAATATTCCAATATGTCAAAATAAATTTTTATAAATTTTGTGTATAACTAAACATTGTTTAAATTGGGCGATGAAGAAATTACCAGAATCATTGTCCCCGTTCAAACGAGAGGTGATAATCGTAAGAAGTTAAATTTTCAAGATCAACAAAATGCAGTACAAAATTGAATTATTTAGTTGGACCAAATGCGTTGGTTCGCACTTTTGCCGGTTCGAGAGCTGTTAAGTCATCTTATTTTCGATTACGAATACGAAATGCAACTAATTGTTTTAAGACACCTCGGACTTATGTATAGTCGAAGTATTTAGAACTTAAAGTACACGGCGGATCATTTAGCCAAGAAAAGCAACCGAAAAATCCATAATTTAAAAACAAACACTTTTACAAGAAGAAAAATCTGAAATAGTAACTGCATCGTTCGATGACCAAACAAATCTTGTACTACCAAAAGTAAAGGATCAAACTACGGATTACATCAAGCAACTAAACATGTACAATTTCCTGATTGTGAAAGGTTTGTCTAAATCAATTTTATTAAAAGGAAATATATTTTCGTATTATTGGACCGAAGATGACTTCGACAATGGCTACAACGAGATTGCTTCGGCAGTCGAAGTTGATTGTCTTGATAAAATGCAAATTGAAAACTCAAATAAAATTATCCTTTTTGTCGCATCCGTAATGGTCAAAATAAAAACTCTACGGTCGTCGAAATGTGTTGCAAATGGACCATTGGAAACATACAGTTGGGTTTACCTATTGCCGGCTACTCATTTTTGCCATCTGAAAATATTTGGCCATATAAAAAAAAATAAATACGATGAATGGAGCTTATTTCGGATCCTAAAGAATATATTGATATTTTTACGGAGTCTGCCACTTTAGCTTACCGCATTGAGGGAAAGACTGCAAAAACGCAAATTATTTATTATAAACTTATCCTGAAATGTTCAGTGAACCGTCCACGAAATCAATGAAGACGAACAAATTTTGAATTCTGTACGAAGGAATTAGTAAAAATAAAGTCTGGGGGTACTTCGAAGCAACCAACTACACCCATTCCATTACACTCCAGTGCAAGAATTATTACCGTTCAATTTTCCAAAGAGAAAAAATTTCTGTCGTTTATTCTTTAACAACGTGGAACATAATTCTTCATATTTGCCATCGATTTTATGGACAGACGAATCGACCTTTACGAGGGATAAGAGTAACAAGTTTCCACAATCTTCATGAGTGGCAAACAGGACATTCACATGTTAAGCGATGATCATCATTTCAAAGGCTAATCAGAGTTAATGTGTGGTGTGGTATAATTGGAAATAATTTTATCAGGCCAATTTTACTACCTAAAGATTGAACTCACAAAACTATATTCAATTTTTGAATTCAATAGGTCCCATTGTGCTAGATTCAGATGCTAGATTTCCAATCATCATGAGAAATAGTTTCTTGTATCAACAAGATGGAGCTCCTGTATACTGTGGAACACAAGTATGGGATTGATGCCTAAATCTCGAGATTTTACACCACTAGATTTTTATGTATGGGAATATTTGAAAGGAGAGGTTTCAGACATCATTAAAATCACTAAAATTAAACGGGTCCAACTATGTTTGTTACAAAATCATTTCGAAAGTTGTTTATGATGCTAAAACTTAGCAAATCACACAATAAATGTTTGGCTTATAACAACTTATAATAATTTTTTTTGAACAAGTACTCGTACAACATTAATAAGTGAATTTTTTGTGAAAAAATGAATTAAATGATTTTTTTTATTTTGCCCACAATTTTTTTATTCCACCAATGTTTTCACTGCCGAGAAGAAAGAAGATCTCTGTGCCTTTAAAATTATAGAAAAACAATCGAGTTATGCATAGTAGGCTTTTTCATGACATTGACTCAGCTACACGCCCTACTCGTTTCAATAGGACACTCTGTATAAAATTCTTTTATATATTCCTCGTGTACTAGGAAGCTAGTCCATTTGTGCGTTTTAAACTTTTGAGCTGGTAAAGACTAAATGTTAATTTTTTTATGGGTCGTTCGAAGAAGTTTCCTTTTATGTTACAGTAACAGCAGTAGAATCAAGTTCATTGATTTTGTGGGACTTATAACATTGGAATATTTCGTTAGCTTTTATTTTATATGACAAACATTATTTAGTATCGCGTTATAAAATTGTTTATTAATTTAAATATTAAATTATAATTACTAAGGTAGTGTGTAACATTGTGGTGTGCATGGCAGCAACTTTACTATCCGACTGTTTTGTGTGTTGTTCGGTTGTGGACTTTTGATGTGAACAAATAAAAGTTATTTTAAAAATTAAATTTTGTTTTCGCCATCTTCTTTGTTTGTTACAGCCGTTTCGTTTTTATGTTTGGGGTTATTGTTACAGCCGGGTGGCGATTTGGCGCTGACCCACGGATTGTATTGAGTGACATTAATTTTTTTGGTCGCCACCATGAATGACTTCCTTGAGCTTTAATCCATTCCAAAGCCTCTGTGATTTGGTTAACGCAGTGATACTGTCGATTTTTTGTAGTAGTGATATTGTCGATTTGTATAGATCCATAGAAGTGTCCTAAGATAGTTACATGATTTTCTAACGGAGTTTACAGGATGTTTTCCTCGAGATTAAGAAATATGAATTTTTATTGGGCCTTTACTACATTCCACTGGCGTTCATTGGAACGTATTTTCAAAACTTTTAGCATAAAATATTACTCGATAAGAAAACTTCTAAGGTACAAAATATGTGAATTATTCAGAGGCCATTGAATTCAAAAGGGGTCAAATATGATATTAGCATTGCAAGTCTGATTTTGTTTATGGAAAATGATTAGGTACATGAACCTACAGTGAACGACAATTTGATGTAATGACGCATTTAAATGGCCCTGACTCTCACAGACTTCTTTTTAATTATCTGGGCCATCGTAAATTTCAATCATTTGAACGTTTTATAATTCGTATATGTAACATAAAGGGTTGTCCAAATAAGACGCCGGAAAATAAAAAATATTCGATTGAAGACTCGATTAAAGTTATTCAAGAGCACTACAAAAATTGTGAAAAAAATAAAAAACACGTTACGCGCAATGTGGTGGAGGCAAACTACGAGATAATCCAAAACAATCACTTTATTTGGGTATTTCAAGGATCAGTTTGTTGCGAGCTATGTACATGGAATTTGCCATACTACGCGTGAGAATATCGACGAATTGCAAAGGTTCTTCGAAAACCGCTTAATTTTGTGTAGCGGAAATGTGAATTGGCCTAGAAAATCATACGATTTAACGCCATTACATTACTTTTTATGGGGATTTTTGGAAAGTAAAGTGTACGTTGATAGCCCAGCTACCATCTAAGACCTAAAAAACAACATCATTGCCGGAATAATTGCCATAGAAACGTCCCTATTGGAAAATGTCATCAAAAATGTTGACCATCGAACTGACGTCTGTAAATCCAGCCGTGGTCAACATATGAGTGATATCATTTTTCATACATAAATGGCATCGATAAACATTCAAAATAAAGTACCCAACTTGATTCAAAAATAAATATTTGTAGTTTTAGTTGATTTTCCTGCGTCTCAATTGGACAACCCTTTACGAAAACTGTTTTTGGAAAAAATGAGTCTTACGTTTGTATTTTCATATTGATCAAGAAGTAAAACTCTCATCTACTCCAGATGAATGTTGAGGAAGTGGTTGCTTATATTTACAAAATTATGGTTTTATTAACTTTTTCAGAACGTTTCTTTCCTTTCTTAATAGACGACCTTATAGGGGCAGACACCAGTCTACCTTGTAATGGCGTGGTTCATTAGTGTATATATGTCCATAAACCGCGCTCAACAATTAAAATCCGCAGTAAGAACGACCAACCAAAAATCATTGTTGGTTTACAAACCCATAAAATAAAAATTACGATATAGGTGTTGTAAACTGCCCTATTACATCTTTAATTTTACTCCCCATCATGCACAAGTTCAGTTGTAAGTTAACTATTAAATTGCAAGCAAGAGCAATTTTATGTAATCCATTTTCGTTATTTTATTATATACGGGTGGGTATAGACCATTAATGAATGAAATGTAATCAATTTTTAATTAAAATTTGCTCTAAGCTATTTAACTTTGTGTACTGAGAGATTTTGTTTTGGTTTGTTTCTTTTTTGTTAACATAATTCATCATGGCAATTTAATTTTTAAATTTTTTTCTTAATGTAATTTTTTACATTAACAGTTTTGGTTTTGTTACTTGTACTTTGTACTTTATGTATACCTTTGTTTATTAAAGTTAGCTTTATTAGAAAAGATAAAATTAATGTCTTATTATTATATAAGGTTTTGATACACCTAAATTAATATTATTATAACTTTTACCTCATATTGCAGTTAGATGGGATAAGTATTGTAATTTGTGTGTCATGTGGTTACTCGAACATTTCTAAGTATTTTTATAAGGCGTCATATGAGTATACGATTCTGAAAATTTAATTTTGTTCAAAGGGAACAGAATAATCATTCACGATTTTTTCTGCTTCTGGTTGGCAGACATTAAAGGGCAACAAAGCAGAAGCCGTATCTTTACCGTTATTACTGACCTAGTCTATTCACAGCCTTAACCAACATACATGAAGAATGAAGTGGAAAACAAATCAAAACAACTATTGGAAACTTTTCCTGCCCCCTCTCCAAGTCTGGATCGCACCTAAAGAAGAAGCAGCGTCGTTAGGAAAAAATGTGGAACGAACATTGATAACCGTGAATTAAAACAATGATTATCCCAGATAGGCATCTGGTACTCAAAATCATCATAAACTTAAAATCGGTTTCCGTCAAATACCGTTAAAGATATCAGTTCTTAAAAAAACTGTGTCCTCAGTGAATTAAATATAAGTTTAATCGCCATCGTTCGGCCGTTACCCTCTCTATTTTTCCATGGTATACTTCTGACAACAACCAAATTTCATCGGGAAACGATGATACGTCTATATAGAAGTGTTGTAGTTATATTTCGTACAACTGAAGTCGAGCACTGCGATAAACGAATTTATTAAACAATTTAGATTGTAATGGATGGTTTCTCCGTTGTTTTATTCAAGATTAAATCAAACTTTCAAAACTGCTAGCTTTGCTCAGAGGAAAGGACATGTGTCCAAAACTCTGTAAACAACTAGTAAATCATTAAATCTCTCGTTTCCAATGCGGCCTGATCGTTTCCAACTTCCAAATGAATTTGAACTAACTACAGACACCTTCAATTTCATACTAGGTGCAGTTATACTGTACCACCAAGATAGAAGACCGATTACTTTCCTGACAAGGCCCCGACTAATGAGGTAATCAATTCGAAATCAATCAAAAGCAAATCAGCATACAGTGTCTGAAAAAAATCTGGTCTTAACACCCTTAGATAAACTACTAAACCTCGGTTATAGCTTAAGAATTAAACTTCTCTTTTATCTTTTGAATTTATCGCATTAAAATACAACAATTAATTCATGGACATTTTTCTAAGGTTTCGTGGGATTTAGGATACTAGGACCTGGATGTATTTCCCCGTGCCACAGAGACAAATATACGAGCCATTCAAATTCAAGAAACCTCATTTTATAACGACCACTAAATAAAAAACAGGTTAAATTACCAATTTTTGTTGCTTTCTATGGTTGATTTGTAAAAGTCCAATATAAACCTTCGGACAAAAAAATCTTGTATATTCTTAAGTATGATGTAGGTCTTATATCTATTTGGAATATTTCTGTATAAACTAGGCTTAGCTCCGTATTGGCCTATTGTCGTTTCTACCTCGGAAGTTATCTTTTTTTTTTTTTTTTTTTTTATTTATCCCTGCTATCTGTTCTGGGGCCAAGGCTCTCCCAACTCTTTCACGGTTTGCTTATTTACGTCCTTACTTTTTCACCAGTGTAGGCCAGGAAGTTATCTTAAAAAAGCCTGATAATATTTTTTAGATTTATTCTAGGGCAGTCGATTGTCTGTTCCTAATCATACTTCCCTCAAGTAGTCTAGTCAATGATAAATGTTTACTTGTTTTCACGCGGGTTAATGGTTCATTTTAGTGCTTAGTTTCCACAGTTGTAAAATTACGCAACAACATACTAAATAATTGCATTAAATCAGTTGCCATAAGATGTCATTTTACTCATAGTTCGATTATTATTTTTATATTACGAATGAATATGAAAGTAGTTTCCGGGCATTTCTATATTTACAGGCATTATGCCCTTTTCCAAGCATCACACTTATTCAAATATGTCACACCGCGAATAGAGTTACACCCTGATTGTGACACACAGCTACTGACACAACAAGTGTCTTAGGTAAAACTTTTTGCCTTCGTCCTGAGTTTCGACATTTTTCACATTCTGCCCTTAGTCTTAGGTGGCGTAGGTCTTAAAAATTGTCTTGGGTAATATATAAAAAATTGTTGGCCATGTAGATCACGATATTACATTTTCCTGTAAATCGCATTATGCAGATGCTCAGACATGGAATTGTACTTAAAATTAATTTAATCAAAACTTTGAATTTATTTTAACATATTTATGGTAGTTTTAAATATTTTTTTTTACTCTAACCGCCCAATTTTCAAGTCAGCTGATTTAAAACAAATAATTAAATAATATTAATATTAAATATGTTCATTTTAATGGAATTAATTGTCAAAGCTCTTAGCACTTTGTAAATACTCTTTGACAAGTTCTCACTAGCTTTTGGCCAGTTCAGACTTTACGATTTTAAGATTTTGGTTTTAAAAAAAGTAGCCGTAACAAAAATATCTTAATTAAGACAGTTTTAACGTAGGTTCAAATGTATTATAATAGCGGCCAACACGTCAATAATAAAGTTTTCAAATTGGCAATTTAGAACTTGTACCCTCGTGCTTTCACGCAAATTTCGATATTTTTCGTTTACTACGAAATTCAGTTTAGTTACTATCTAAAGAATTTTCTACAGAAAGTGATCTTGGAAAGTTAAAATTTATTTTTATATCGCATTAAAATTTAAACTCTATAAATGTATTTATAATTATAATTAATATTTAAATTGGGCTGACTTGGCTGACTTATTCAAGATTGCGTTAAATAAGTTAAAAGTTTGAAATAAGTCGGTATTTATAAAACACAGTTAAAAATCGCAAATCCAATAAGATTTATAAAAATTAACACAATATTAAGCATTAACAAATATTTTCGTTGTGAACTTTTAAAATTTGGTTCTACAAATTTGAATGAACTATTCGTGATTTCGTTTTCTACCAACCAAATTGCGAATGTGCAGCTCCACACAGTGCAGTAACACGATGCGTTTTTCTCCGTCGCTTACCTATTCGCCAACGTAGGGCATTTTGCAGTACGTTTGCAGCAATAATTTTATGTGCAGCTGGTGTTGTATACTCACTAACACAAACGAAAAAAATTAGGGTCATTTTTTTTTGTTTTTACGTGTTTAGTATGGAATTGAAATTTGAAACATATAAACGCCTTAGCAAATGTGGAGAATTTTTCATTGTGCTTTACTTAATAACACATCGATCTCAAAGGATCGTGCATAATTAAGGTTGTAATTATTTTACTTAACTCACATCTTGTCCTTAACTCACCCACACCCCCTCCTTGGGATGAACTGTCGCTCATGTAACTGAGAGGACGAGTAATGCTAACTCACATCACTCTATTAAGACAAGTTCTAACAATAGCAAAAGCCCAGCTTTATTTAATTTACTAAGCTATTTGGATGTCGCGAAGATATTAACTGATATTGTTGATGTCTGTTCAGAGGTGCATTCTAATTCTAAAAGCTTTTAGACATCTTGTCCAATTTTCTTCATACAAAGCTTTTAGGTCCGCTGATTTTAAGAGGTTAAGGGAATATATTTGGAGAGTAAAAAATCCGGTTAACCGAGATAATTTTTTAAAGGCACAAAAGGTTTATAACATTCATTCAGATAGTCTCAGATCGTCAATTGACGCTCACTCAGCTTCGAGTTAAATAAAAATAAATGTTGGTAAAGAATGAGAATTGCTGTAATTCTCTGCAATTACCATCCGAAATTTTATATCTTCGGAAAAGAACTTACTTTTTCGTTGGAGTTTATTCTCCCAACAATGGCCTGATATGCACAGGTTTGTGATTTCCGATTAGATACCACAAATGCTACCAGTAGCAACTTTGGCAATCTTACTCCACCCTCTAACGTGAAACACACTGCAATAAGGCTTCTTAAAATTATTAGAAAGATTTATTGTTATCTTAGGGTTTGAGAAACGAACTGTCCAACTATTTTTTCTTCTGTTCATATAGTACAAGACGGAGTTTCAGTGCTAGTTTAGCATTTACTGTTTCATACTTAAGTGTAGGTCGTATCACGGATTTAATTTTTCTTTTCTTCGAGACTATGAAATCGAACGTTCCAGATTCCGATATTATCTTGTGGAATGAGTACAAGGCCATGCTCAATTTGTTATTTAATCCGTTAGACGATTCGAGACTGATCCGGAGTATAAAGATCGCAATTGCACCAAGATTACGTGAGTATTAGTAGTTACCAACCAAATGGCACAGTGGTTAAAGCTTTGGCGTTTGGATCGGGAGGTACCGGGTTCGAATCCCGATAGGGGCAGGATGCAAAGTGAAATTTCATCAACAGATTTCGATCTGTGGTGAAATGTAACACATCTATGACCCCCTGTCGGTGTGCAAAACTCATGGGCCGACCCATCTTCCATGCTGGTATAGGCTGGCATGGAGCTTGCAATGTGCAGATGGTCTTAAAATCGGTCCTATAGCCGTACGTCCTCGAGTTGGCCGCAAGGCGTAAAGTAAGGACGTTAAAAGCATAACCGCGGAAGAGCAGGGTGAGCCTTGAGCCCCAAAACAGATCGCATAGTTACCAATAAAAAAAAAAAAAAAAAAAATAAAAAAAAAAAAAAAAAAAAAAAAAAAAATGGTTTGCCAAGGCACGGGCATACTGGAGAACCCTACTTGTTGCACATTAAAACAAAGCGTTCTTTTGCAAAATACGCGATTACTTAGAAGAAACATTTAAGAATCTTTATGAATATTCTAACAGGCCTGTAAGTAACTTACCTTGCACCCTTTATGGGCGAACCACTTGGAGGAGAATGATGATGGTATGCATTACTTGTATATATAGAATTTTCCTGCATCTGTCGGGGTAAGGTCCCTGATTCATTGCTGTGCACTCCTTGGTTCAGCTCATATAGTTTAGCAAGCAATCTTGGTTGAAAACTAGTACCTAACATTTTAGGATTTTTTTTTACCTTTGCTTCACCAAACAATGTTCGACTTAATGTCGTACATCTAGTACAAAAAAAATTGAACTTTCAGTCTCAATTTTCCACCAGAATCCGTTTCGATCTATCAACCGCGAGAAGCGGTTAGACCAGAAGCTTATAAACCATAAGCTTAAATTACATTGGAAAATACCATCTGGAAATAAAAATTGATTACTGGAAATCTAGATCGGAGCACATAATTTAAGCAACGGCTTTCAAGTCAGCTAGGCACACTCTTAACATATACCAATAGTTATAGGTTCAAACTGATTTTTTTGGTGGGCCTCTTGTATTGCTAACGAACAATAAAATGAGGCTCTTTAAGGAAGTTTAAATCCTATTTTATCCAATTTGTATAGCAAAATGAAATTATGCTCCATAAATACCTATGTTCATGAAACTTTTTTTATGAATTCTGCTTGTGATGATACTTGGTCATATATGACGCAGACTGAGTTCTGTATTAGGATATAATGCAAATTTCTTGGATATATCCCAAATAGGTTGACAGTGATACATTATATTCTGCTATAGTTATGTTGGTTCAAAATTTAGAAGCGAGCCCAAAATATTTTTTTAAATAGGATTATCACTGTAACTTCCAAACCGCGGTTTTGACCAAAACAGGGTTTTCGGTGAAACCGGTCAAAAAATTAAAACCGAATTAACATGTTTTCTAATCGTGTCGGCACTCCCGACCGAGGCTTTTATAGACCGAATATCATAAAGAAGATTCAAATACGGTGATCTTTTTGGGTTTCTAAATTTTTCGCGGTTTTTAAACAACTCTCACCGATTTCGGCATTTTTGACCAAATTTCTGAGACAAATTTATTACAACAAATAGTATTAATTAACGAGCGCCGATGCAAAACACAGGCGGCGATTCAGGCGCAGCCGATAGCGAAAACGACAATTGTTCGTTTGTTGTTTGCTATGAAGACGGTCGTTTGATTGACTCGTCCGTCGAAGAAAAATTCTATCAAATTTTAGTAAAACCGTCATAGTCCTTCAATGAAGTTCGGGTAAAAAATCAAGAAAACATTTATTGAGTATTATACGAGCCGAGGTAAAATATTTTAAAGGCGAAAAAATTCGAGGAAAAGACTTTGCTCTGATTTATATTTAGTTAGTTATAAACAATCCGACCAACGAGTGTAGAAGCAAAGCGGGCATTTTTGCCAGCAACCAGTGATGGATTTACCTATAGGCTATTTAGCCTATATAATTGCATTCAAAAGGACATGCAAAAGAACAAAATTTGTTAAGCAAAATAACTAAAATTGTTAAATTGGTTTACCAAGATTAACGATGCAAATTTGAATTCTAATAAAGTACATTATTAAATGCCGATCTTGCCATTCCTGCCAGAACAATAAAAAACAATCGGAGTGTTTTGTTAATTCTGAGCTGATTAATGTCGAACTTACGAGTAGCATTAGCGATGAGGGATTGCCAGCAGAAATTAATAGTTTATCTATATTCGACAAGGATCCGGCAAAATGGATTAAAACGATACGATTTTAGTAAGTCGAGAAGAGAACATCCTGAAATTTTTTAAGAGTACATTGCACAATGGATAAAAATCTTCTCCAGCGTGGTTAACATATTCTGAAAGCATTAATTGCATTTTTTGTAGACCATGTAAATTATTCGATGTGCATATCCAATTTGGTAGTAGAGGCTTCGACGTAGAGGTAATAAAATAGAAAAATAAATAACAAGCTTTTTGTGCAACTTGATGAAGAAATTTCGTACTGGACGAAAATTCTTAAACGAATAGTGGTCTTGCATCGATGGGCGACCATGAAATTTTAAGATGGTCTAACTTAGCCGAACATAATAGAAGATATGGAAATCCAGGTAGTGAACTTACAAACTATATATCTTCTACAATTTATGAAGAATTTGTTCAATTAATGAGTAAACCGACACAAGAAGTAATAGTAGATGAAGTAAAAATACAGTCAATTATCTTTTGTGATAAGATACGTACAAAAATGTGGGGCACCTGTTGAACGACTTATATTATTTATTTCAAATGTTGGACGCAAATCACATCAATTAATGACAGCTGTTACGGAAATCTTAAGGTTATTGGGAACCGATATTACTAACTGCAGAGGTCAGTCCTATGACTAGGCCCACAACATGTGTGGAATTTATTCAGGTCCTCAAACTAGTATTAAAGAAGTTAATCCTTTTGCAGGCGCTATTTTGTTTTTTCATGGCATCCACGCATCGTTGGGAGATTTTTAAGAACATCTTAAAAGGTAAACTAACCTCAAGGGATGATACTTGTCGTAGTCTCAACAAATCCTGGAGTAAAAAACCAATAACACGTTGTGATACAAAAGGTTTGAAACCCCGTTTGGAAAGATTAGAAACTGCATTTATGGTGGTTTTCTTGAGATCTTATTCTAAAACTTTCAATAAACCGAGCAAAAAGCTACAATGCGTTAATTACGTTATTTGCAATGTTATTGAATTATATTCTACAACAATTAATTATACGCACACAATCAGAATTCAATATGGTGAGTTCGAAGCAAAATCTAAATTAATTTCAGGCTTAGAAAAATTCGAAAAGGAAAATGTCCGCAGTAGAAAAAAAATCGTTCTTCGACGAAACACATGAAGGCGATGGATGTTAGCAATAATTTGGATAACCCTGATGAATTCCGGATAATATTGTAATATTGTTATATTAGAAACGCTATTCTGCAAACAAAAAATTCAACAATACTTTTTCGATTTTGAGTAATTTGCGCGATTTAGAGCCAAGTGACATTAGAAAACATGCTCTTCAGCAATGCAATAGTTATCCAGAGGACAATGAAGAAAAATGTCGAAAATGTCACTAGATAGATAAAATGCGATGGCAATTTTATCTATTGAATCAGATATATTAGAATCAATATTGTATGACGATATAATTAAATCTTTTGCAGAAAATAAGGCAAAATTAAATTTTTTTAAATTAAATATTTGAATTACTTTCGTATGAGTTACTCATTGTGATGAAGTATTATTGTGTCCGTCACGCCAGCCGGAACCATATCAGCTGGAACCAAAAAATTGTGGCACAAGTAGCACGATGCATTGAGCATCATTATGCTCTATGTGCATTTTCAGCCGGAACCTTATAATTTCAGCCAAAACATGATAAAGCCATCTAGAACCATACAATAGCCAAATTAACTATGAACCAAGTAGCACAATGCATTGTACTATATAATTTTTCAGCCGGAACCTTATAAATCCAGAAACATACGGGTTTTCGGAAAAACCTTACAAATTCCGTCGGAACCATACCTTATACAGGCAAACTAACTATGGCAGAAGTAGCACGATGCATTGTGCATCATTGTGCACTATATAATTTTTCAGCCGGAACCTTATAATTACAGCCAGAATCTGATAAAACCAGCCAGAACCATACTACAGCCAAACCATCTATGACACATGTAGCTCGATTCCTCGTGCTACTTTTGTCATAGATGGTATGGTTCTGGCTGAATTTGTAAGGTTTTTCGCGAATACCCGTATGTTTCTGGATTTATAAGATTCCGGCTGAAAAATTATATAGTGCACAATGATGCACAATGCATTGTGCTACTTGTTACATAGTTAATTTGGCTGTTGTATGGTTCTATGTGGATTTATCCGGTTCTAGCTGGAATTATAAGGTTCCGGCTGAAAAAGCATATAGTGTATAATGATACTCAATGCATCGTGCTACTTGTGCCATATTTGTTTGGTTCCGGCTGGCGTGACGGACTCTAAATATCTCGATTTTAAAAAAAATTACTAATTCCACTTTCAAAATAAACGGCTCATTTAAAAACGTTTATAAATTTCCTTATAGAAAATCGTCTAAACCGGTTTTTCCGGTTTTGAAATTTTCAAAAACCGAAACCCAGTTTTTGGAAAGTAGGCTACGGTTTTGAAAGCTTTATCTACAAACATTATTAACCGAGAAAGATTAGAAAGAAAAACTAGAAATATTAAATCAACAAGTTAAAGGTTGAGGGAAAAGTGTTGATCCAGGAGTCGGATAGGCTTAAATTTTTTAATTAGTTTAGAGTGTACTTCTATTGATGTTAAAGTAAATTAGAAAAACTAATTTAGTGTTATACTTTGATTATATCGATTTGTTACTTGTAGTCGAACACTTGCAACTACTCAAGTTAAGGCAAACGTCCTAGTTTTATACCGTTATGTCGATAACAAATTTTAAAATCCACACACCATTAAAGATTAGTTTAACAAACTATTTAAACCACAATTTACTTTCACTAAATTCATGGTAAACTGCATGCAATCCAACATGCATAAAGAGATAAAATACCCAAAACACAAGAAAATATTAAGATTTTTTTTTAATTTATTTTTAAATGAAAGTAAATTTAAATATTTATTTTCTTTTAAGGCGACCAAAAACTACCACTCTATATTAGATAATATTTATTTAGTTATTTATGTTGCACTCAAAAATGAATTTGAATTTAAAACTTGTGTATTATATAATTTAATTTGATTTATAAAGTTTTAAATTTTTCTTATATATGAAAATATAGTTTGTATATTTTTGTAGTGCAATTGACCAAATATAATTTGACAGATCTAATCATACCCTAGATGGCACCTTGAACACTAAATAATCAGGCCAATGTCATTTAACGTTTATATAAGAAATTCGTGTTTTGAGTTTTAAATTTGGTGTTTTCTGTAACATTGAAATTTTATAATACATCGGTTAACGCGTGCAATGACGATGACCCCGCACATTGTGTGTTTCGCTGTATTATTCTAAATTTTGTCAACTGTAACAAAGTTACTATTTATGTATGGTCTTTGAAATTTGTACGTTATTAACCGAGTTATCAAACCAAAAACTTACAAAATGTCTCTTGTAATTTGTTTAATGATATCCGGTTAACAACATATAGAGTGACATATTAAAACTTCTACTGTGAATTAAGCACAGCTGCGAGAATTAGAGGAAATTATAACAATCGTACGTTGTTTGTAACAAAATAAATGAAAAATTAGTTTTTAATTTAATATAATATTATTTCGTTACTATTTATTGTATGTCATATATAGAAAACTAACTTAACTTGATTTTTTTTTTTAAAAGTTATTTCCAAAAAAGAAATTGTCATTTTGTTAACGTCGGATCAATTAAACTACTTAATGATCACGTATTTAATTAATTTTGACAAATTGATCGTAATGATCGAATTTTAAATGCGATATAATTTTAAATACTCGTACATATGTCTTATGCTGCCTACAAAAATTTTTTGTTTTTGTTATTAAATTATAAAGGAAAGTAATGGCTTTACAAATATTTATGCTTATCAAAAAAGTTGAAAACAACGGTTGAATATTTAAATTTGACGATAAATCTGCTGAATTTCGAAATGCAATCTTCATACTTCTTAGTATTTTCTGAGAGTTTAAACAAACTATTTTATCAGGTAAAATAAAGTAAATCATGAACAGGTGCAACCTTGACATTTTCGCTGATTTCATTCGCTATACCACCGAAGTCCGAAATGGTCATTTTCGAGGTGGTGTTTGCCGCCTGATTTGGATACTTTATAAGAATTCCCAGTGGAAAATTTAGCATTCATGAAACTATTTGTAGAACATTTACTGTTTTTATTAAAATTCTGTAGTTTGTTTTCAAATTAATTGGTTTTTTTTGTTTTTGGGTTTTTATGAAAACGATGCATTATTTGAAATAGGGGAACATTAAAATTTTAATATTGGAGAGATCAACTGCGGTATTTTCACAATTTACGTATATTCGTGGTAAAATACCACGCACTCCAAAGTATACAAAATAAATTTCGAAAAATTATTTGTTCCAAAATATTTGAATAAAAAAATTTCGAGAAATGGTCAAAGTTGCCTTGAATATTTTATAAGAAACAAAATAAACAGAGGTTCCACGGTAAAATTTTACCCGACAACTATCAGAGCCACCTATATACAGTCACTCACAAAAATTTGCGTACACCCTGAAAATCGAACAGATTTCATATTAAGATCAAGAAATAATTAACGAATTCTGTTTCTTGTATTTGCTTAGGCATTAATAATAAGAAAGACTGTGTTTGTTTTTGCGTAGATTTAATAATTAAAAACAAAAATTTGATGAAACTCCTTTTGCTTCCAGCTCTCATTCTCGAAGGCATAGGATTCACTAAATTCATGATAGTGGCATGACCTATTTTATTCCATTCTTCTTTTAAAGACAGTTTTAATTGTTCTTTTGTAGTGATCCTATGCTTGTAGACTCTTCTACCTAGTTTTTCCCACAAATGTTCTATAGGGGTCAAATCTGGTGATTGAGATTGGTGATTTAGTTGTTTAGGGACCCGATAGAGCAGCCATTGCTTTAATATTCTCCGTATGCTTTGTACGTTGTCATACTGGAAGTACCACGCAGAAGGAACCCCCAATTTTTCGATGCTAGTCGGGATATTTTTTTTAAATATTTAAATATATCTCAGCAGTCCGTCGATAAACTCTAAATTTCCGACACCATTTGCAGCCATACAGCCCCAAACCATGACAGACCCACACCCATGTTTAAATATTGGTTTTACATTTTTTTCCTCAAACGCCGTATTAGGCTTCCTCCACATTTTCCGATGTTCATCTGATCCATAAATTTTAAACATGCATTTGCCAAAATCCTATATATTTGTCTCGGTACAATTTTGCAATTTGTTTCCTTTTTTCTTATTTACAACAGATATAAATGGTTTTTTGCGCATGGTACGCCCGTTACGGAAAGTTACGTATATCAAACAACACTAGCGGCTCACTTTCTTGGTTTAATAAATACGCCAACTAGAGCTCAATCATGTCTCGATCATGTATTTGTTAAATCGTGGATGCATCTAGTTGGGGGTGGGATTTATTTTTCACATATTAAAGATCTCTATATTGCACAGAAACGGATTGTTAAATTAATTTATAACCGTACTGTAAGGAGCAGCACAGTTCCATTTTTCCGTGAGCTCAGACTTCTACCATTACGATATTTATACGTTTTTAAAGTGTTGAAAATGTTTTTTTATTCGCAGTCATAGTCTTCACCATCGTGCAATACATACTTATAACATGAGGAATCCAAAAAACTTTGCTGGTGTTCGATGCAATAATGAAAAATATAGGCGTATGCACCTTACTGGTTTCATATGTTACCAAAGCATTTAAAACTTCTCACAATAGAGCGCAAATACCAATTCGAAAGTGTATGACGAATTTGGCTGCCTAATATAAATGGTATTGAGCAATATTTTTAACTACAGCTCTGCATATTTTTCTTTTTTTTAAATATTATTTAAGCTTGTAAAGTTCCAATATTATTGTTTTAATAGTTGTCAATAACTCCTTTGCTTTTGTTTAGCAATAGATACTAGAAAATAAGAATTAATTTGTATTACTTGGTTAATTTAATTCTGCTCCAACACAGGTATTTCCTTACCTAGGAATTGTATCCAATTATCATAAGGATACGACGCACATTTTCTGGATGAATAGTAATCCCTAAGGATTCTTCCATTTCATCGGCTATTTTAGAGGTACTTTTGGCTGGACTGATTTTTACCATTCTTACAATTGTCCTTTCGGTACGACAGTTTACCTTCCGAGGACGGTCAATTTGTAGTTTCCTTGCTGCATTTCCACGTTCTTTGAAATTATTAACTACCCTTTGGATTGTAGTATGCGCCCTCTTTAAATAATTTCACTAACACATCTCGTAATTCTACTGACGTTTTGCGTTTTATAAAAGGCATTTTGTTAAAACACATTCAAAATTTGAAAAATCGGCAAAACTGTTGGTTCACGTAGATCAATGAAATACAACTAATTGATGCCTAGGAGTTTTACTCTGTTTTAGTAAAGATGACGGTAATTTAAAAAAAATGTAACAGGATGTACGCGAACTTTTGTGAGTCGTAAGATTTCGCTATTTTTAATCTAAGCTTTAAATAGGGGGGAAGTTTTGTTCTTTCTCATAAGAATCAGCTTACATTAATATTTGTTAAATAAATATTTGTAAATGCAAACTGAAATGAGTAATTTAGTAACATTTTAGTTAGTTCAAAATTCTCATTAGAAATTTTAATTTGATTGATGAACTTACACTTCGCTTCCGCAAGTCGTGTAGTTTGTCGGTTTAAGTGACTACTTTCGCCGTTTTTATGTTTTTTCTAGTCACCTCCAAATATACCGATAACACGACTCAACATTAAAATTTTTATTGTCTCTTTCGTCTCAAGTCACTTATTGATTTACAAATTGGATACTTTTTATACAACAGATTTTTATTATCACTTGGAACGATAACGTCTCAACTGAGGGAATCGAAGTGTTAATAAGGTAATAATTTTTGAGGTTCATAAAACTTTGTGTTAGTGCGTGTTTTTTGTCTAATTTTCTTAGGAGGGTTATAAATATGTCAAAAAATAATCCACAACTGGGGGGCGCAAACCTCGGGATATGGTGGAACAATATCTGAAAATCAACTGAAATGCTAAGAATGTTTGAAGTGTTCTACGCACAGCAGATTTACATGGTAGAAAGAAACCATTCGTTAGTCAAAAAAAATATAAAGATTAGATTGGAGTTCACCCACAACTACGTAACGAAGGATTTTTCATACTGGAAAACGTTTTATTCACGAATGAAAGTAAATATAACATTTTTGGATCTCATGGAAGAGTCAACACGGTAGCGGTTATGTGGTGATTTGGGATGCTCATTCAGCAGCTGGAGTTGGTAAACTACACTTTATTGATGGAAATATGGATAAGCATCAATACTTAAATTTTAAAAGTAAACTTAAAACAAAGTGCTGACAAATTAGGCGTGAAAGGCTCATTTCACTCCTTTCGAGACAACAATTCGAAACACACGGCTGGAATTGTAAAAGAATGGCTGCTGTACAATTGCCAAAATGGAAATCTAATATAGGTAGAAATTGAATTTGAAAAATCTTCTAATAGATAAATCATTACGAGTTCGATCAAACATTTATGTAAATCACATTTACTTATCACCGCTCTTCCACTAAATCTAATTTCAATAGTTTTAATTAAGTTAGTTTGAAAATATTTTTCAACCCGGATGCAATTCCCAGTTTTACTATCCTAATAATAAAGTTACACTAGTAAAATTACTAAATTTTCTAAAGATGTAAGTCGCACCAACAATCAAACGATTGTCACCCTACTGGCAAAGTGGCTTAACTGCACGTTTTATGAGTAAAGGTCAAATTTGGTTTTCACTATATCAAATTCAATTCGAATTTCAAGTCATTTATCAATTTTTGGAAAGCGGACTGTTTATCAAGTCTCGAAACAAGATCCAATTTATTTTATTTACCAAATTTTTAAACGTTATAGTTTTGAAAAATAAAATTCCCTCATAACAGGTAGGGTTTTAAAAAACTCAACAACATTTCATGATTGAGAAATACATACCAAAAGCAATACTGAAAATGTACACTGTTAAATTAAAAAGAAAATTCTATTTGGATTTGTCTTGCAGTAAAATTCAAATATTTTTAGACTATTTCGTTTATAGAAAATCTCCGAATTCGTTTTGGTGTCATTGTAAAGTTCGAAAAAAATGTCTAACTAATTGCGCTGATTACGAGGAAATTGTTATATAATTTACGTAATTGGGTAAAATTCCAATAAATAAAAATAAAATATTAAACTTCTAATTGAGAATAAAATTTAATATTAAGAATTTTTACGAAACCATTTGGAAATTCATCATAAGCACCCCGTTTTCACAACATTGATAAAAATTTCCGTAAAGATTTCAGTGGCAGGCGATATCACCCTAAACGTAAAATTTTCTTTAGACAAGTTGAAATCATCATAATTAGATCCCGTTCACCACACACGCATAGAGTTTTAACTAAACTATCTGGCCGTGTAGGTGAAACCCTGTGAACATCTCTAGTATCGGTGAAATAAAATTCGGACCATTTATTCAAATTCGTCAAATTTCTAAGTCGTGTTTGGTCCAGTAAAATTCAGCATAACCGAACCCAGTTTGGAAATATCAATAGTCGGAACTTTGAACTGTCCAAAAATACAGACGTGACTGAAAAATGTTTAGGATTATTCAGTTTATTATTTTACAATAAATTGGGTTAATAGCTTATTTTGGAATCTGAATTGGGTAAAATCCCAAATGACGAAAATACCAAAATTTCCACATGAGAACAAAATTAAAAATTAAGAATTTTTAAATGTACGAATCCATGGTGAAAATCATCATTCATAACATTGATCGAAAATTCCCTCCGACCTATTCGAGTAAATAATAGAAATCCCGTAAACATTTTTATTTTTTAACAGTAAATGTAAAATTATCTTTAAACAAGTTAAAAACCATCAGAATTAGATTCTGTTCATCATACACATAGGGTTTTGACTAAGCTATCTGACCGTGTAGGTGAAACCCCGTGAATGCCTCAAAATCGTGTGTAAGGTAAATTTAAAAAAGCAGTAGTAAATTGCATAATGCTCTAAGATTTTACCTACGCACCCCCTCCCCGGACAATACCCTTCGCCAGCCATTGCCTCTAAGAAGGAACGAGTGCTAAGAAGTGAGTGCTAAAAAGATAGTTCATCGAAAATTTTCATGATGAGGGCAATGTCCGGTTACGAACGAGTGCATAACAATTTTCTCGTAAGCAGCTCAATTCGTTACAAACAATTTTGATCTTTACCCTGACGCCACTAGGGATTTAGAGAGTCTTCTAAGAGTCTAGTTTAAAAATATTTGAATTTTTACAGTGTAAATTGTTGATATTATTTTTAGTATGTATTTCACGATCACTAACTTTTCTTAGTTTTTTTTTGCATGAGAGTAACACTTGAGTATGAATAAGGAGTTATTATCGATATAATTCTTCTCTCAAATGCGAAACACTAAAATTAATTTGATTTGTTTTCACATCTTCCATATTCCTCATAAATAAACTTGCCTGGCGATATAAACTATTAGTTGGGATACAATGTAAATATATTAGATACAATGAATTTCTATCGATCAGAGCAACCCAAATTTCATATGGAAATCGCATGTATGCGTCAAATACAATAAAATTCGAGGTTACGAAGGGGTTGACAATTGCGTAGCGAAACATAATAATTCACTAAGGCATTGTGATTATACTTTATACGTAAGTGCAAAGTATTTTCAATATTTTTGTAGATTGGTCACTGCAGTCTGATGAGACGACCGAATTATCTGGCAGCAATATCTGGCTATCAACCAGAACAACCCAAATTTCATATTTAAATCGCATAAGTTATTTCGTGGCCGCAGTATCAATCATTCTTCCAGAAACGCAGGGTGCATAATGATACTTTGCAAACACGTACCATATTACGTTAGCTATTCTTTAAAGAAACGAATAACGTTTGCAACTAGTAACTTCCTATAATTAGAATTTAGCACGAGACTTGTCCCTTGGCGTACATATCTCGTATAAATAAATTTTGAACCCAAGAGAATAGATTAAGTATAGAAGAGTAAGATTAAATGGAATTTTACCCCAGCGAAAGTTAACTATCTGATCAATATCAGCCTAGAAATTGGTTAAAAAATTTTATCCCAGGATAACACCCTCCGTCCAGTAGTGTCATTAATATTTTACATAAAAACCAATATATAAAGATCAAAAAATGCAAAATTAACTACAAATTCGTTATTACGAGTTGCGAGTTAAAAATAACAAAATGTTTTTTAGATGTCTTCGTATTGGGTTTCCCTTTTAAAACGACATATTGGTGGGACGTTTTGTAGATGAAGTACAGTCAGAGTTGATTTTAGGTTACTTCATTGCGTACCAGCGGAGTTTTGGATTTTTGAATTGTAAAATATTCCCGCATATCAAGTTTAGAGTAATTCTAAAGACAGTTCCAGATTTTTCTCATCGGTTAGTTTCACACTGTCAAACTGAAGTGAATATTTGTCCAAATTTGAAGATGTAGAATTCATTCGGCCTGCCTGAATAATTATTATCTAATCCGGTAACATCTGTCCAGTTAGGGCGACTCAAGTGATTGAACAAAATGAGGGGTAGATGAAATCCAGATCAAATCGAAGGGTGCAGAATTTATAAGATATTTTTGAAAATGGTTATTCTAAAAGAAGATACTAATATTTGGTTGTATTGGGAATATATGGAACAATTCCTTTAAAATTTTGCGCCTAATATTGTAGAATATTTGATTAGAGCAATACAATCTCTAAATAAGTATCATCGTACGCAAATTATAATTTTTTAAAATCGAAAAATTTCAGATATTGTTTGAATTTTTTTTAAATTTAGGGGACAATTCATGCGTATTATTTGCAATTTTCCATTTCCAATTATTTTTATTTTTATTTATTTACCATCGCTCTTTGCCGAGATCAGGAATGAGCATCTCAGAATTGATGTTACACTGATAATAAAATAAATTTTTATTTTCTTCCTTATCAAAATGATGTCATCAGGAAGTATAATGAGTCTGTATAAGCTGGTTTGGCTCATTTAATAGGCCTATCAGTAGATGTTAGTTTTAGATATAATACTTATATTGTATGAAGATAAAATTTTCATTTTTCAAAAAAAAGGTTCCAAGCTCCTTAGAAAACCAATTTACTCAGCTTATCAGACAAGATTCCGCTATACATTCTGTCAAAAACGTGACGGTCGATGATCATTTAGTACGCCCGCTTAAAGAGATTGTAAATTGTTTTTCTGATTGTTGCTAAATTGGCACAACTATCCTCTATCTTGACGTGAAGTTTGAACGCAATCTATCATTTACTTTATTTACAGTGCTCTATTTGGTCAGTTTATCTCAATTGTGTTTTGTCTCAAATTTTGTATTGCAAATGAAGTTTCGTATACCGAATTACGGAAAATGTTACAGGCTTACGATGAATCGACTTTATCAAAAACACGTGCATATGAGTGGTACAGTGCATTTTAAAGCGATTGAGATGTGGTGGAAGATTTGCCTCGCTCTGGTCGGCCATCAACGTCTTCAACTGAAGTTAACATCAATAAAATAAAGGAAATGGTGAAGGAACGTCATTTTGGTTTTGAGAGAGATAGCCGCTGTACGTTCTGTATATCAACAATTAATTCGTACATCAATTCGTTATATCAATTCGTGAAAGACCTGGATTTTCTTCAAAACTCACTTGCATATAGGTCGCTGGAGATATGCTAGCACAATTCAGTTCTGACCCCAGTCAACAAACTTCTAAATAGCGCCTTCCAACTGAGCCGAAACCAGTTTACTGTTTTCTTTGATTATCGCTGTGTTTCGCACTCGGAACTATAACCAGAAAGGCAGACGATAAACAAAGAATATTATCTGGGCGTTATACGGAGTTCAAGAGAGTAAATTTGTCGTAAAAGGCCAGGTTTGAGGAAAGAAAACTCAACGATTATGCACCACGACAACGCATCATCTCACAAGGCTATCATTGTGAACGGATTGCTGGCCAAAAAACTCGACAAATATCATCGAAAAACCACCCCACCAGTCGATAGAAGACATTAAAAAGGCACAAAAAGATTTTTCATGTTGAACATGTTGCAGAAACATATTTTCTCGCACGGAGTAGGTAATGGTCGAGTAACTTTTCATAGTGAGTTATCTCAATCACCAAACCATTAACTCAAGTTTGTTCAAGTTTCCTCTATATAAGCACGACGAGCCTCCCAATAAGAAACATTTAATCAAAAAACATTGCACCATAATAGGCAGGATAGATCTATCAACTAGCAACATTTTGACAAACAAAAAACTTTTTGAACACGGGATTTGAAAGTTTTTTATTTCACTTCTCGCAGATGTAGTTTTTCAAAATGATGGCCAATAGCAACATTAGCAACAACAGTATCCTATATTATCTACTAATTTTAATTTAATTTACAAATTAAAAATAATTATCAAGCAGCAGGATAAGTAGAGTGCTTGCTCTGTTACTCGATCATTTTGAGAGGTTCGATTCCCGGTGGTGACCAGTCAAAAAGTTGACTGGGTGTTTTTAATCTATCATAGTTGTAGGCATTTCGTCATAAATATTTTTTATAGATATAATTATATAACCAAACGCGTCGAAAATTTCAAAAATTTTGAAAATAACCGCGCCTTGTCCTCAAAACCACCAGACTAAAACATTGTAAAATAAATAAAAAAGTTATCGTCTTTTTTATAACATTAAATTTCAATTTAATGTTAAATTTTTATTTATTCGTTTTATCAAAATCAGATAATAAAATGGCCAACATTTTTTCGCTATATCACCTCAAAATTAATGTCCAGAGCGTCGCCGATGTCGATATAAATATAAAATAAAGAGAAACTGTGTTTTGCCAAAAATGTCAAGAATGACCAAATCCAAAAGTTGTTTAATTAATCAACAACGTCATATGTGAACTGCGCAAGATTTTCTAAATAAGTTCACAAAACATAACACAAAATATGCATGCAAGAAATTAAGCAAAAATACTGTAATAATCACACCTTTGAAACCGCATCTTAAAAACAAAACAAACCAAAAAATTTGCATAAATTATATTATGGGTATGACCTCGACAAAATGAAAACTCTTAACATTGAACTTATTCGGATGTTAATAATTTGCTTAACCAAAAAAAAAAAATAAGATTTTTTTTTTGTTTTGTTTATTTGTTCAATCCACCAAGCCAAATCCGTACAAGCATTTTTACATGAATTTCGAAACCTCATCAATTTTAATGTCTCTGAAGTGTTTCACATTTTTAATATGCGCATTCTGTGGTGGTTTTAGCACACGATTAAAAAATAAAGTATTTGATATGCGCCATATACAGTATACACACAGATGCACACTAAATAACCAGTCAAAAACAAATTTATTTATGCGAATGCATTTGATAATATGAATTTTTTGACAGCTAAATGCGATTTCAAATGTTTAATGATCAATCATTTGTGTCTGCAGGGGCTGACGGTTAAATTTGTTTTATGTGGATTAAATTGTGTAGCTTAATCGAAATAATGAATTATTAAGAATTGGGGTAAGGGATTTCAGGTTTGTGTTTAACTGATAAATCTTGTGCCACAATCTTGGTAGCGCGGAACCAGAGGTTAATCTATAAACGTTATCAAATGGTTCATTCATAATTGCGCTAAAACTTGATCCAACTCCAAAAGTGCAAACCGTTTTGTGGTCTTAATATATATAGACATGCATATCTAAGACATTTCAGCAACCACCAAAATCAATATGTTCCAACTTATTGTTAAACAAAAACAAAAAAAAAATGAACAAATCATCACGACCAACAAACAAATCTTTTTATAGATTTACCATTTGTTTCTCTTTTACTTCTTCATTGCTTTCGTTGAAAAAAATTCAAAATTACGATCGAAAGAAAACAAAACAACAATACACAAATAAACGATGACAACAACAAAAAAACTTATGACATTGACATTGAAACAGATACGAAAATATGTTAATATAAAAAAAATGTCTTTGGGTAAATAAGTAAGAAATGATTGTAAAAAAAAACTCACTGTACATGCAATGGCTCTACAGCATATACACCAGCAAACACGGAATGATACAAACAATAACATAAATAATCCGAACTGAAGAAACATGTCTTGCGCGCAGTTTAAAAATCTTACCTGAAAATCGTAAAACGAAATAAATTAATAAACATTTTTGTTTTTGTACATTATTCAGCTGAAAGTGAAACTATTAATAAATTATTTTATCTAATCACTATAATATTTATTTATTTGTTTATTTATTTATATGTTTATTGTAATTTGTAACAACTCTTGAATTGTTCCGTCTTAGTTCGCATATGTGTAATTATTATTTTCTTTGGTTCTTGTTTTGTGTTTTGTACCTACTCGTACATTTTTATTTGAATCTGATATTTGAAATGCTACTAACCTACAAACCCTGGTTTATAAACAACAACAGCAAAAATAATAAAATTAAAGACTCTAACTAAAGGGTTATCCAATTCGAGATTGATAAAGTAGAAATCTGTATACTGACATCTGTCAAAGATAAACGTCAAGTACGCTGTCATTTATTTAGTTGACATTCTGCCATTTAAGAATATGGAGCATTTAACATACGCAAATTGGGTGTTGGAAAAACAGGCCGTCGATGCTGATTTTTCGAACAAAATTTTCTTCAGTGATGAAGCTCATTTTTCTGATGGCTGATGTCAATTGGCCTCCAAGATCCTGTGATTTAACGCCTTTGGATTTCTTTTTGTGGGGCTTCGCGAAAGATCGTGTTTACGCAAACAATCCTCAAACTCTTGACGAATTGAAAACTAATATTCGTAAGGTAATGGCCGAGATACCGCCCGAAATGTGCCGAAAAGTCATTGAAAATTACCGCAAAAGAATCAAGGCCTGTAAGAAGTCCCGTGGAGGACATTTGAATGATATCTTGTTTAACTAAAAATGGCAAGGATCAATCTGTAAAATGAAATAAAAATTACAATACATTCCGAATATTTTGTGTGTTTTTTCTAAGTTTACTTTATCAAGCTTGAATTGGATAACCCTATATATATTGACATAAATGATTCATACTCGTATGTTTATGTAGAAGCAATATTTTCCAAACAAAACTGTATATTTATGCATCGTGCATGATTAAGAAATTAGAGATACAGAGAAGTGTCTAGTTATTATCAATGACAAGGATCAGTGACAGTGACTGTACCAAAAATGATGTTTGTTTTCATCGAATTTTTTTTATTGCGATGCGATTTAGGTTGTTTATTTGTTGTTATCTCACATTTGGGAGCATATGGCATCTAGCAGACTGGTCTGTCTTACATTATTTGGAGTTATTGATTTTAGTTCCCTGGGAGTTTTGCTTCCGCCAGCTAAGCATCCGTATTTTGATTTATGCGCGCTCTTATCTGCCGCAATTGTTCTTCATTTGTGATTTTGTTTGGCGGTTCCGGCCAGCTAAGCTTTAGACGACTGTGACATAAATACCAGCCGAATTTTGTAATCTTTTGTGTTATGCAATGTTGATTTTGACGTACTTAGATCTTCTGAAGCAATTGTATGCATTCTATGTTGGTGCATTGGATAATTTTCGTTTGCCGCCTATTACCGTTACATTACAACCAATATAATAATTGTATTAATTATTTTTTTTTAATTTTTTTTTTTATATATTTATTTATTACAACTGATTTACAAATCATCTAGTAATTTATCTTTCATAATTTATATTCTTGTTTGGAGGGTTGTAGCCCTTTGGCTAGTCCCCTTTACAATTTTATTATATTTTTAGTCCATCCTGATTGGATCTTGTAGATCATGCGGTTTCTTCCTTCGCAGCCGTCTTACTAGGTTTGAATCATCCAACATACGACGTATTTCAGCATTTTGGTGTAGACTAATACGTTTCATGTGTTTTCTCGCGTGTTTGCTTATTTCTTCACTAACGAAATCCATCTTCAGATCTCTATATGGAGGTTGTCATTTCTTACGTACCATGGTGCATTAACTATTCCACGAAGGACTTTGCTTTGAATGACTGGATGATATTAACATTGGTTTTCTTTGTACAGCCCCAGAGCTGAATACCGTAAGTCCACACAGGTTTTAGGATTTGCCGGTATAGTAGCAATTTATTATGTAGAGTTAGCTCAGAATTTCTTCCTAAGAGCCAATCCATCTTTCTGTATTTGATGTTTAACTCTTCTTTTTTCTTTTTCACATGCTCAGTTTTACTGGTATCCAGTTGACCTTCTTGTTGGTAAAGTTTACGTGAACAGATTTTGTTTCATTAAGTTTTATTCGCCATCTCTTGGTCCAGGTACTGACAATATTAGTAGCTCTTTGCAATTTGCTTGTAGATTCTTCTATGCAATTAGCAACTGCTAAGATGGCCGTATCATCCGCAAACGTCGCTATGTTAGTATTCTCTATCGTTGGCAGGTCCGAGGTGTATAGAACATATAAAGTTGGTCCCAGAACGCTACCTTGGTACCCCTGCTGATATTTTCTTTATTTCTGAGTATTCGCCATCTAATTTAACTCGAAAGTGTCGGTTAGATATGTCAGATTTTAGAATTTCATAAAACTGCTTTGGTAAGTCTCTTTGTAATTTATATTCCAAACCTTTATGCCATACTCTGTCAAAGGCCTGTGCTACATCCAAGAAGACGCTTGCACATACTTTCTTTTTTTCAAGTATACGTCTTCAATTATGTTTGTAATTCGGTGTACTTGTTCTATTGTTGAATGATTTTCTCTGAAGCCAAATTGATGTGGAGGAACAAGATTTCTTTCTGCTATTATTGGTTTTAGTCTCTTTAGGAGTAGTTTCTCGAATAATTTTGAAATTATTTGGAGTAAGGAAATCGGCCTATACGAATTTTTATCATTAAGTGGTTTGTTTGGTTTAGGTATCATAATTACTTCTGCTACTTTCCATTGACTTGGAACGTGTTTAAGTCTGAACACTGCATTAATTATTTGGAGTAGTTTACGTAGACCTTTTTCAGGAAGAGCTTTTACTATTTGTCCTGTAATTAAGTCATATCCTGGAGATTTCTTTGTATTTTGGTTGAGATTGATTTCCTCTTTTAATTCTTGTAATGTGACAGGAGATATATTGCAGTTATCCATTTTATATACTGGTGGTATATTTTCCTCTGCCGTTTGTCTAGGTAGTGGCTGAAACGTGTTCTCGAGGTGGGTTGCAAACAACGAAGCTTTTTGCTTTGCACTTATAGCCCATGTGCCATCTTCATTTTTTACTGGTGGAATTTGTAGTTTAGGTCGTTTTAAACTGTTTGTCGCTTTCCAAAGGGAGTACTCGGTATCTTTTTCCCCAGTAAGGCCACTCAAGTATTTATTAATGGATTCGTTTTTGATTTCTTTAATTAGCAACTTTAGTTTATTGGATAAAAAATTAAGAGTTGTTTTATATTCTGGCGCTCGACTTCTTTGCCAGGCCTTTCTTGCTTTTCGTTTTGCTGCAACCAGTTCCCTAACTTCTAGAGGATAAATAGCATTTCGGCGCATTTCCTTTGAACTTGAGGGGGTACTACTCCACGCCGCTTCTTGTATACTGTTGTTGAGTTGTTCTAGTTCTTCTTCTAGCTCTATCGGGTTTTTAATTGGCACCTGAAGATCAATATTATCCTCAACAAGTTTCTGGAATTTCTCCCAGCAGGTTTTTTTGTTCGTTAGCGAAGGTGGACTAGTTTTTTTCATAATCGTTGCACTGATTGTCATAAAAACAGGCGTATGATCCGACATAATCCCCTCGCTGCTTTCTAGGTATATGTAGTTTTCGTCTATACCTTTGGTGATAAAGAAGTCAATGATATCGGGTATTTTGTTTCTATCCGTAGGCCAATAAGTTGGTTGATCTCCAGAATGAAAATCGTAATTGCATAGTCTTCCTGCTGCAAACAGCTTTCTTCCTTTTTTAGAGGTTACTCTTGATCCCCAGTAGGTGTTTTTTGCATTAAAATCATCTCCGATTATGAAACTTGATCCAAGTGATTTAAATAACGTGCAATAGTCTTCTTTAATTAAATTATATCTTGGGGGGCAATATATTGACGATACACTATATTCTTTGTTGATATTTATAAATACTTTTAAGGTGACTACTTGCATAAATTCCTCTTCAATTTTAAGATCTATAAAGTGTTTGATGTTTTCTTTTATAACCACCGACGATCCTCCCCTTGCCCTTCCTGCTGGATGAATGGCGTGGTAGCAATTGTATCCATATATTTTAAGATATGAAGTTGAAGTAAAATGGGTTTCCGATACTAGGCATATATCTATTTTTTCAGTATTTAGGAAAATTTCTAATTCTGGAATATGTTGCATTAGCCCATTTGCATTCCAGGTTACTATTCTTAATGTTTTATTTGTTGTTGTTTGCATCGTTTTAATAGAGCATGGATTTCATTTCATTTAGAGAGTCTTGCTTATCTAACCTGTTGCTTAGAGCTTGAAGGCATTTCTCTTGTTTAGCTAGACGAATGTTAAAAGCTTCCATACTTTTTAGTATCTTTTGGAGCACTGCTGTACCTTCAGTAGTTTGCTCCGAAATAATTGGTTTTGTCATGACTACTTGCGAGTACAGTTTTGGTTTTGGTTCTCCCGTTTTACTAGCATGAGGTTTAGGTTCCTCTTTGGTGGAAGTTTGATAATTTTTTACCGATACTCCTGGACTTTGTTTTCGCGTTTTATTTCTTATTCGTTGTAGCTCCTTAGCTATTTCACATCCCCGGTAGTTTGCGGGATGTGACTTATTGCAATTGACACATTTTGCAGCAATATTTTTAATAACCGGGCATACCTGGGCATGATGCTTTCCGGCACATTTCACGCATCTAATTTCTCTTTGGCAATATTTCTGCGTATGATTAAAACCTTGACATTTTTTGCACTGCGGTATGAATCCGTTACTCTTTTTCAATGGCTCTATTTTAACTATCATGCTAAGTATTGCCTTGATATTATACACATCTTCCATTTTTTGTTTGTTATTAAAAGTGAGCATAAATAGTGGAAGCCCTCTTTTGTTAACTTGAACTCCTTATTCAGTTTCGATTTTTTCTTTCTTAATAATGTTTACGGCATTTTCTATTTGATAACCCTTTTGCTTGAGATCCTCAATAATTTCCTCTTTTGCACAGGTTGGGTGAAGACCTCTAGCCATAACTTTAATTGGGCGATCATTCTTATCCTCATAGGTAAACCACTGGTACATTGAGAAAGTACTCGTGGAAACTTCCTGTCCATGCAGGATAATGCGCGAGCGCATTCGGCTAGTATAGTATACCAGTACCTTCAAGAGGTGCAGATGTGAACATTCATGGGACGAGCTGAAAACTAATTTGAGCCAGAGATGTTGCTCCAACGAGTCTCAATGAGCTGCAACAAGTGATCTCAGGGGAATGGTAGGCGATACCACAAGATTCGGTGAATGCAAGCTGTCAGCTAGGGGAGGGAATACTTCTTATTAATAAAAATGTTTTTACTGATTTCCAAGTTTTAATTCGATTTTACCATTAATTTTCGTGCTGACAAATTGCTGACACTGGATAGGTGTTGAAATAGGATAGGTGTTGAAATAGATTTTGAATCTGCATTCAAAAAAATTAAACAATCATTTAGATATTTTTGAACTTTTGTTGAAAATTGATCAATTTGCGAATTTTTTGCACCCAAGTGTATATAAAAACTTTCACAGACCACCGTAAAAGTTTTGATTTCTCCAACAATAAATATTAATTATAATTATTTAGTAAATACTTATATTTCCGTATAAATGATGATTTATGCAAATTTTAAGTTTAAATAGACAACTAATAAAATAATTGATTAGTTCCGCTCATAACCATATACGAGGATATACAAACGTGTACGAGTATTGACGTTTTGACATTTTTTCCATTTTCATCATTAAACGCATGATTATAAATGTCATAGCTGTCAATCTATATTGCACATTTAACGTCCTCATTTTTCATTAAAAATCATGTCGAACATTTATTTTTTATTTTTGGAACAGTGTCAACGGTATAATATAAAAAAAACCACCAGACGATTACCTTACAATATCAATAAAAAGCGCGAAAGTTGCGCTAACTCCAAAATTCGCTAATTTATTCTTGCCGCTCTTTACTTCTCAACTTATACGTTTATAATTATTTTATAATTTATTTTTGCTAAATTGATTGTCGATCGAAAGAAGTAAACAATAACAACAGACGTTGAAATTAAATGCAAAAAAAAATTTCCAAGAAAAATACATTTTTTTAAAGAAAATAATAAATATCAAAATAGGGTTACATGAATATTCAATTAATATATTATTCTTATTAAACCATCTTATAAGTTTTACAAATATATGCAACATAACCTTTAAATTGATACATATTTTGCCACTATATAACAATTCGGCGTACGAATAATCGGATCGCGCACAAACATTTGATCAATTTATGAATTTATAGCAATCGATTGTTTACAAATGTCAAACTTTAAAATTTCGAACAATTATAAAATAATTAATTATGTATACAGATTCCAAAATACACGAAGTATTCCACCCAAAAATAAACAAATGAATATTTTAAATAAGTAAATTTCATACGCGCCAATTTTAAGGTAGGGCAGCAGCAGCAGCATGACTGAATAATTTCATATATGGAGTATACGAAGAAAATTAAGTTATACATTTCTTCTTATTCGTTTATTAAATTGTGTTTAAAATAATTATAAAATATATGACAAGTTGTAATTTTAAATTAGATTTGAAATTTATTCAATTTGTCATTTTTGTAAAATACTCAACGAAATGCATCTTTTTGTTGAGGGTATATAATTCTGGAATAATTCATATTTCATCTGTCAAATGAGATAAAATTAATTCTTCTACCAAACTCATAATTTATCCAGAATCAAGATTAAAATTTTCTATATAAACGAATCGTATTCCTGATCGATTGGAAATAAATTTTTAAAAATCATGAATTAATCAACTGTGAATGATCAATTGATCAATCAATAAATATTTTTTTTTATTATTTAATATTAAATAAATAAATATAATAATCATCAGATATAATTTTAATATAAATAAAATTCTGAATGAATTTCGTTTTTTTTTTGGGTTAATTGATTTTTCCCTCGTATGCATGCTGACAGTTAAAATAGATTTTTTTAACACTAAATTGCGTTTGTTTGTTGTGTTTTACTTCATTAGAGGAAACAGAATCGATGATTGAAATTGATTTGATTTTGATTGACAGCTGCATATTAATGTATTCGTTACAAAAATTGGTGGGAATTTTTGTGAACAATTTTAATGTTTAGTATCTATGAGGCACGTTTATAAGTAAATGAGGGGTTATACAATTTGGTACGCTGATACAGTATTTTTAAACACAGACACAAGCAAAGACAAAATCGTTACAGTTTACCTATTTTAAACCGTTGGAATCGGATGTAAAGATCACAAATAATACGTGTTAAGTGTTGAATTCAAAATCATTATGGAATCACTAAAAACCTTTTGAGGCGAAAATTTTCTATACAACACCGGACAACACTCTACACGTATATCTCTATTCACACTTGCCAGTTTTACTTACATAACCTACGTACTGACACCGCACATAATCTATAAGTAAATCATTTAAAAATATAATTTTCTTTTGCTGTTTTTTCATAAAAATTCACCTATTTCACATTTTCCATTAGGGGAAATAGAGGTTGGTTGTATAACAGGGGCATGTAGTAAAAATCATCAAAACAAATGATCTGATAGAGATATAAAGTGTCCGTCACGCCAGCCGGAACCAAACGAATATGGCACAAGTAGCAATATGCATTGACCATCATTGTACAATATATGCTTTTTCAGCCGGAACCTTATGATTCCAGCCAGAACCTTATATAGCGAGCCAGAACCATACTACAGCCAAACCAACTAGGTTGCAAGTAGCACGATGCATTGTGCATTATTGTGCACTATATAATTTTTCAGCCGGAACCTTTTAAATCTAGAAACATACGGTTTTTCTGAAAAAACCTTACAAATTCAGCCGGAACCATACCCTCTACAGCCAAACTAACTATGGCACAAGTAGCACGATGCATTTTGCATTATTGTCACTATGCGATTTTTCAGCCGGAACCTTATAATTCCAACCAGAACCTTATAAAGCGAGCCAGAACTGTTATGTATTTATGATGTTTTGGGATTTCTAATTTTAAACACAGGTACAGGGTGTCCGCCGGGAAGGTATACTACTTTGTTTGTTTATGATTTTTGATTAAATGAAAGAGAATGGATCTTATATTGATAAATGTTTTATTTAATGTCGGCAATTATGTATGGAATACAATATCAGATAAATGTCCGCCTCTGTTAGCCTCACAAATGCGAGCCCTTTTGAGCACATTTTTCATCACATTCTCACACATTTCACGCGGTATTTCATTAATTTCATCACGAATATTTTGTTTGAGTTGCTCAAGCGTTTCTGGCTGGTTTGCATAAGCCTTGCTTTTTAGATATCCCCACAAAAAGAAGTCCGGAGCAGTCAAATCAGGCGACCGTGGAGGCCAATCAACATCACCATTTTTTGAAATAACTTGTTGTGGAAAGAGTTCTCGTAGTAATTCCATACAGTAATCCTAGCTGTATGCGATGTGGCACCGTCTTGTTGATACCACATGTTAATCAAGCCCAAAGTATGCAGTTGTGGCGTTAAAAAGTTTTCAATCATATCACGATATCGCTCCCCATTCACAGTTACCGTTACGCCGTTTTCATTTTCAAAGAAGTAAGGTCCAATGAATCCTCCTGACCAAATTTCACACCAGACTGTCACTTTTAATGGATGTAAAGGGGACTGATGAATAATGTGAGGGTTTTCCATTGCCCAGAACCGATTATTCTGTTTATTCACATATCCATTTAAATGAAAATGTGCCTCGTCACTCATTATGATTTTTTCATGAAAATCGGGGTTGTCATGGGCGAGCTGTAACATCCTATTGGCATATGTACGGCGGCGTAAATGGTCTTGTGGAAGAATTTGCCACGTGTCTACTTCACGACTGTCAAGTATGAACTGTCAATACTAATATCCGCCTAATGGCGGCAAAACAAAGTAGTATACCTTCCCGGCGGACACCCTGTATTTATAGTTATATCTTTCGTTTTAATGTATAATTTATTTTATGATTTTTTTATTCAACAATTTATTTGTTTATTATTTGAAATATTTTTGTACAATTTAACTGGATAGCTAGACACTCTTAACTTTTTTTCAAGATGACCACTAACCCTTTTATACCTTTTTGTATATCAGTATAAGTAACTAATATGACTATGACAATTATGAAAATTCAATACATATGTACGAGTAATAACTCGATTTTAAAGGAATCAATGTATAATGTAGTTACTGAAAATACATTACAGCCTTAATAATTAATTAATTCACAACACCTTCACCCAAAGATCTTAATAATCCTATTGATTATTTACTAGTTAACAAAAACTTATTTCAATAAAATTAGATAATAACAATTACTTGTATACATTATTTTGTTTGTTCCCTATTTCAGTAATTAACATTGAATTTGATTATAATGAGGAATAAAACAAATTCATATTAACTTAAATTAATGTTCAAATAATTTAATAATATCAATTTTTTTTTTAATTTTTTTTATATAATTATTGCTGAAATATTTTGATTCGATTGTTATGCACAGTTTTTAATTTGTTGTTTATTAGTAATGTTGAATTAACCGGAGAAAGAATTTCTTTAATTTCAAAGGGCCCGATCCATAAAGGGGAAAATTTATTTTCACGCACTTTATTTTTTAATAAAACAAGATCACCAACATTTAATTGTTTTGTTTGAGTGTTGGCATCATAATAATCCTTCGATTTGTGTTTCTGCGTAATAAGATTATTTCTCGCTAATTTGAAAGAATTCTGCATTCTAGATCTTAATTCGAATAGATAATCGTCGTAATTATAAACTATCTCTGGCTCGCGATTTAGAGAATTTGGTATAAGCGGTTTGTGTCCGAAAAGTAATTCACAAGGCATAAATTTAGTTGTGCTATGAGGTGTAGTATTGAAAGTAAATATGGCAAAAGGAAGCCATGTATCCCAATTTTGCTCGTCAGATTGCGTGAAAATTCTTAAATATTCTGACCAAGTTCAGTGAGAACGCTCCAGAGCTCCATTTGTTTCAGGGTGATACGCTGTCGAATTTAGCTTTCTTATTTTTAACAGCTTACACACATTAGAAAAAAGGACACTCATGAAATTTGCTCCTTGGTCCGACATATTTGTTGAGGTACTCCGAAAATACATATTATTTTTTCGACAAAAACCTAACGACAATTTTGTTAAATCATCTTGGATTGTTAAAATATATTTATTTTCCAAGTAAGATATAGGAAGGCGACCGACTATATCCAAGAAAATTTTTTCAAATGGTTGCGATGATCTAGATGTTATTTGCATTGGAACTTTATTTAATTTATTGCATTTGTTTTTATGGCACAGTCCACACGATTGAATAAATTTTCTAATTCGGGAATATAACTTCTTAAACTGGCAATATGATTTTAATCTTGCTGCTTTACGAAATGCACCTTGATAACCTCCTAAAGGAGTCGTATGGAAATCTTCAATAATTTTAGAGATTTCTGTATCATCAGTTAGTTGTATGATTGGTGAATTACGATTAGCAATTGTTCGGTGTTCAGAATTTGATTGATTGTTTAGATCATTTTGTATTATTTGTTGTTTGGTCTGTGATCGTGTCATTACGTTCACTTCATTTTAGACATGCGTATCTGTCTCTAACTTAATTCTACTTAAGGCATCCGCGTTAAGATTTAAATTTCCAGGTTTATGAACAACCTTATAATCGAAATCGTGTAATCTTATTCGCCACCTCATCAAGCGAGACGATGGATTTTTTTAAGTTGCACAGCCAGATTAACGGTTTATGATCCGTGACAATTGTAAAATGACGACCGTATACATATGGACGGAAATGTTCACAGCCCATACCATCGCTAATAACTCTTTCTCAATTGTCGGATAATTTACTTCGGCTTTGTTTAACACATGACTAGCAAATGCTATTGGCAAGTCGAAATCATTTTTGCGTTGAGATAAAACGGCCCCGATAGCAATGTCACTTGCATCCGTTGTTAATGTAAATGGTGTGGAAAAATCAGCATACTGAAGGATTGGCGGGTTAACTAAAGCACTTCTTAATTTTGAAAAAGATGAATCGCAAAAAGCATCCCATTAAAAGGTTGGCCCTTCTTTAATTAAGTAGTTAAGGGTTTTGCGATTTCAGAATATCTACTTATGAAACGTCTGTAGTATCCAGATAGTCCCAAAAATGATTTGACTTGTTTTTGATTT
The DNA here is from genome assembly GCA_963691935.1 of Nephrotoma guestfalica. Classification (NCBI taxonomy): domain Eukaryota; kingdom Metazoa; phylum Arthropoda; class Insecta; order Diptera; family Tipulidae; genus Nephrotoma; species Nephrotoma guestfalica. The sequence continues at coordinate 223,371,032 of OY829913.1, read as the reverse complement.
GTTGGTTGGGGGTAAATTTTTATGTCATTTATTTTAGTTTGATCTGGTTTAATTCCGTCTTCTGTCACAATGTGTCCTAGATAGGCGATTTCTTTCGATAAAAATTCACATTTTTCTAAATTGACTTTTAAATTGTTTGTTCTGAAACAATCAAAAACTGATGTTAGTTTTGAGTTATGGTCCTTTAGATTATGTCCGGTGACAATAATATCGTCTAAATATACTAAACATTTAATTCCTTGTAGACCGCTAAGAACATGGTTCATCAGACGTTGGAAAGTCGACGGCGCTTCCTTCAACCCGAAAGGCATTCTTTTAAAATGATAATGTCCTAGAGAAGTACTAAACGCTGTCTTTTCTGTATCAGATTCATTTAAACGTATTTGTTGATAACCATTCGCGAGGTCTAAAGTAGTAAAATACTTTGATTTACCCAGATGATCTAATATATCAGCTATATTTGGTAACGGAAATACATCGTTAGTAGTAATATTATTTAATTTCCGAAAGTCTACGACAATTCTCCACTTCCTATTTCCGTTGTTAGATTTTTTTGGAACTACAATAAGAGGAAAATTCCACGGACTTTTGCTCGATTCGATTATTTCGTCTTCCAACATTTGTGAGACTTGTTTGTCAATTTTCAGTTTCGTTGACTCTGCTAATCGATATTGCTTAATATATATTGGGTTTGAGTTTGGTTCAGTTGGAATTTTATGATAAGTGATGTCAGTTGCACTAAGTTTATCGCCAGACAAATAAAATATATCGTTATAAGTTTTGCATAAATCCAAATAGATTTTGCTTCTTCATTAGATGATCTAGTTTAAGTGATGATTGAATAGTTTCTAATCGACTAACAATATTATTGTCCCACGAGTTTAAATTAAGGACTTCAAAATCATCTAATTGTTGTAAAGGTAGTTCTAAATTTTCTATGTGACATCATAATCATTGGTATTCACAAGACTTATTGTTGTTAAATTGTTCTGGGATTTTATAAGTGAGTTGGCCGTATATACTCCTCGTTGAATTTCACGAGATTGGCATATATAATCCACATTATTCGGAATTTGTAAAAATGAAGAAAATGTTTTTTCTGTTCGAGCAGGAATGGAAATGCAATTGTTTGTTGTTAAATTAAATTCAATCGAACTATTATTGAATGGAATTTCCAAATTATAGCTAGAAAAATCTATTTTACATTTGTGTTTGAACAAGAAATCTTTGCCAATAATACCTGCGCACGAAATGGGAAAAGTACTAGTAACGATTTGAAAAGAATGTGACATTGTTAGAGAGTTAGTAATTTTAATATTTGCTTCACAACTTGCTATTGTTTGTATTATTTCTGAAGTGATACCCTTCACCGTACATTTTCTATCAGGATAACACAAAGTATCGTTCTTAACAAAATTTCGTGTAAGTATGCTTATGTCGGCCCCATAGTATCGATTAGAAAAAACGATTTACATTTTAAAATATCTAATACAAGTTCAATGTATTTTCTGTCATGATTTTCGGTTGTTAAATGAATTGAATATTGCTTTGAATTTAAATGATGTGACGATCCAATTGACTCTAAAGAAGAATTATAAGGTTTAGTAAACGAATTGAAGGTAAGATCTAAATTAGAATCAAAAGGAACAACCAAGTTTGGTTGATTTGTAGGTATATTGAAATAAGCGATATCTAGATTTGATTGTGGGTTTGAACACTCTATTTTGAGATATCTTGGATCCGAACTGGAGTGCTCGGTGTAATTGTTGGAACGGACCCCGAATTGTTTCCCGGAATAGTAGAGTTTTCATTTTGAGAAGCATCGCTAGTGGATTTGGTTTTTGAATTGACATACTGGCGTTTCCCGCAGGAACTAATGTGATGTCCTAGTATCTTACAATAAGCACAGACCACGGTTCCTTGGACAACGCGTACGTTTGAAGATGGTCGAAAGTTACTTGGTCTCTGAGTAAATGAATTAGTATACGATGGTATTTTACTTGAATAGTTAAAACTTGTTGCCGTATTTCGATTGTAACATTTTTCTGCAGAATGTCCATTTCGTTTACATATTTGACATTTCATTAGGTTACTCGTTGGAGCAAAGTTCGAATTATTTCGGCTACTGATGATTAGTTCCTCTTCGCATGCTTGGTTTACAGCATCTCGAAGGTCGGAAAATCTACGCGCTTTAATTATTGTTTTAATTGAATCACGAAGGCCTTCTTGAAAAGCTTTAAGAGCTGTTTTAGAATTCAAATGCACGATAATATTTGCAGAATTAGCTCCTTCAGTTTCGATTCACACTTCATTTAGCTCTGATAACAGCTTTTCTATTCTACCTGCATAAGTTATGACACTTTCGTTTCGTTGCTGACGAATATTAATCAGTTGAATTTGTAATTGCTCTAATGATCGTCAATACTGGAATTTATGTTTTAATTCGGTTTTTAAACCACCCCACGAATCGAATTTTTTATATTTTACTATGTCGTAAGCTTTACCTGATTGTTTAGTTTTTAACAAATTTAGAAAATTTCCACTTTCCGTATTTAACAAACTGTCATTCACTACATCACAACACGAAAGAAATTTATGCAAATTACCCGAATTTCCGTCAAAGTCCGCAATTAGTTTTAACGCTATTTCAACATTTAATTTAGACATTTTGAGATTAGTTTTTACGGGTATACCTATAATCGATCTAACATCTATATTTTCATCAAAATTTAACTGATCAACGGAATTTACGGATAACGAACGTCTTGTTTTATCAATGAATGTTGAAATTTATATTGATCATTTACCACGATCCAATTATATTGCCATATTCCATATTTTTGAAATTATTCTCGTTTTTTATGCGTAATATAAATTCAATACATATGTACGAGTAATAACTCGATTTTAAAGGAATCAATGTATAATGTAGTTACTGAAAATACATTACAGCCTTAATAATTAATTAATTCACAACAGAACCATACTACAGCCAAACCAACTATGTCGCAAGTAGCACGATGCATCGTGCATCATTGAGCACTATGCACTTTTTCGGTCGGAACCTTATAATTCCAGCCGGAATATGATAAAGCCAGCTAGAACCATACTACAGCCAAACCAACTATTGCGCAAGTAGCATGATGCATTTATACAATTTTTCAACCGGAACCTTATAAATCCAGAAACATACGATTTTCCGAGAAAAAAACTAACATATTCAGCCGGAACCATACCCTATACAGCCAAACTAACTATGGTACAAGTGGCACGATGCATTGTGTATAATTGTGCACTTTATGATTTTGTAGCCGAACCATGTAATGCTATGCTGAACCATACAAATCCAGTCGAAACAAAATGTTTACAAAAATAATTTTGACGCTTGCACTATGGTCGCAGTGTAATTTGGACGATAGTGCAACATATGAGGATTCCGGAATGATCAAAACGTTATGCACTACAATGCCAACACAACTAGAACTCGCAAAGCTAGCCGGAACCATATGAAGTCGGTGAGAACTATTCGGAGCAATAAACGATAAGCATGGTTGATGGTCATTGGGAACTAGCTAAAATTCCAACTGGAATTATTTGGGTACATTATAATTCCTGATCTGCTAAAAGTGTTAATTAAATAAAAAGTTTAAACAAAAAAAAAAAAATATAACTAAAGCCGTAAATTTCACGGAAATAATATTTTATTTTCTAATAATTTATTGACTATGTTTTGTATTTCATCGTTTAGAGAAGAGCTTTGTTTGGTTTGGTTTCTTGTAAATAGAACAACATGTAGGCAAGCATTTTTCTAGAAGTGTTGATGCTGGTCTCGGCCTTTTGCAAATCATCGTACGTTTTCCATATGCCACTGGTTCTTAGTGCAGGTACAGTTAAATGTTCGTTTAAATTATCGTACTCAATTACACCGCCCAAATTGAATAATTTATCACCTAAATTCAGCCATCTCGTGATGTGACTTAAAGCAACCTTTTGCTATTTTTCTAGTGGATCTAGCGGCTCGACCTCCAGTGTTATTACACTACTATATACTTTATTTACATTATGTAAACTGTCACAGCTACTGTAAGATTCCCGAATATTTATCTTTATTGAGTTACTCACATTTTTCAAATCCAGTTCATTAATATCTGTTGAAAGCAATGGCAACTTTCTTTCGAGTTTAGTTCCACATTTCCACAATCCTCCAATTGATGAGCTACACTTACAATCAATGAAAGTGACACGTTCGTTTGAGTTATAGTTGCCCGATTTTATAAAACGTTCTCGGCAAAAAAATTCATTTAGTAATTTATTACGATTGTTATAAATCTCCGCAGATAATTTGTCTATGTTTGACGAGAAATTTTAAAAAATTTCCAAAAATCCGGCTAATTTGCTAGTTAGTCGAAGTTGCCTGTCATCAAAACATAACGCGGCAAAGATAGCAAAAATGCTATCAAACGGGCACGTGTTAATGGTTATGCCGCTTTTGTCAGTACTGATATGTCCATTTTTTAAAATTGGAATTATTTTCCCTGTAGCTTTTATCTTGCGGTTGCAATATGGAAGTTTTGCTTCTACGGTTTTTTTATTTCCAACACGCTTTGTGATTTTCAAACACGCTCTGATTCGATTAGCGACACTTCTGACTCATTGATGCCTGTACATCCAAGATGTCTTATTCGCATTATTTCCTCGGTTTTTTTTTTGGAAAGCAAGAGCCATTTTAGCCGTTCAACGTCTCCACGTGGTTTTTGTCCAAATCTAAACAAAAAATAATTAAAGTACATTATTAAATTAAACATTATTAATTTATTATTACATTATTAATTTTATCCAATTTTAATAAATATACAACGCCTCCAGGAACGGAATCTGGATAGGATTCAGAATATGTTGGTGGCGGAGAAAATTAAATTAAATTGATAGATTTCAATAAAACACTTATGTAGAATAGGATTCAATTTTTATTTTAAGGATGCTTACGTGATAAAGATTAAAAATTTTTAAAGGTGCTCTCAACTCTGCACTATGTTGGGGCATAATTGGTTGACCCAAAACTTTTCATCATTAAATTATCCCATAAAGGTATCCGAGAGAGAATAAAAATTATTTTTTTCTGAGATTCTGGCGCGTAATACAGATTTTCCACACAGGACGTGTTATCATCAATTTCAGCTGAGTCCGCAAGGCTCATAATCCATCTAAAAATACATTAATAGACAATATGAACTGTACGAGTATATAATCGTAGGTATTGTTTGCTTACCGGTAGCTTGATGTATTTGTGTAAGAATCATTTGCATTTATTGTCGAGTCAGAAATCCCGATATCACTTTTATTATTGTAAATGAATTAACAATGACATTCTCACATGTCTTAAGACCGTCACAAACAATTAGATAACCAAATACAGCTTTGAACAGTATTTTTTTGCGTGGATCTTGCGTTTTAATTTCAGGTCGTCGATGCAACATCTAAAAAATTAAATTCTTGTAATAAAATTAGCAAAAATATTCGTATGAAAACCGCAACGGCATCACGTACTTTGACAAAATACGAACGATTTAGTGTTAAATAAGCTTGCGGAAGGAAGCCGCCTGTTAGAAGAGCATCCATACAAGCTATGATGTACTTGTTCGTCGAGCTAAATTGAGCAAATTCCTGTGCACAAGCACTCAGCAGTGCCCCCGAATCATCAAGTAGTATTTCATCAGGTCGTTTCTAAATATTTGCCTAATCAGACTGATAGATGCTTTTCCCTACCACTAACCACAGTACAATAAAAATAAATAGCCTTGTGTTTCGTTTGGTCGCCGGTATTTGAGAAGCTACTCCAGAACGGCGCTCTCACACCTATTCCAGTTGCGTCGATTGCTGAAAGTAAATATATCTCTCTTAATAAAGTTCGTTCTAAACGTATATTTAAATTATAAATTACCTATAACAACTCTTCTTTTTTGTGATTCTATTTGACACTATTTCTGTTGGAAGGGCGTACAATAGGTTACGCTAAATGGATTAAGTGTAATGTCGCCAATAACGTTTTTTTAAATTCCTCTTTTTAATAATGCAAGGGAATATGCTGGATCTACATGTGGCAGGTCTTTTACTGATAATTTGTGCTTTATTTGGCGTAATGCTCCTTTCGACGGTAAATGTGCGGGCTCTGGATCATTTTCTTGCATTAAATCATTAGCTAGGTCGACTTGCACCTTATAGGCTGATGTATATTTAAATTTTTTTGCGTATTTTTTAGTTTCCTCCAATCCCATTCATCTCTTATTTTTATAATGAATTATGTTTTCATCAAAGTTTTTAATCTTAATACGCATTAGTTTAAGTTCTTAAGTGTCCGCTGTAAGCATTGCTTGACACACGCTGAATGTACAATGGCCATTTATAAAAATATCACCAGATATGGCATCCGCCCGTTTAATGCATCGTGCTACTTGTGTCATAGTTGGTTTGGCTGTAGTATGGTTCTGGCTGGCATTATCAGGTTCTGGCTGGAATTATAAGGTTCCGGCAGAATAGCGCATAGTGCACAATGATACACAATGCATCGTGCTACGTGTGCCATAGTTAGTTTGGCTGTAGAGGGTATGGTTCCGGCTGAATTTGTAAGGTTTTTTCAGAAAAAGCCGTATGTTTCTGAATTTATAAGGTTCCGGTTCAAAAATTATATAGTGTACAATGATGCACAATGCATTGTTCTACTTGTGCCATATTTGTTTGGCTCCGGCTTATATAGTTCCGGCTGGCGTGTTCCGGCTCGCTTATTGTTAAACGTATTTGTTGATATTCTAAACATTTCTATTTTTTATTAAATCTCGAATGTTCGAATTTGGTGTAGGGATAAAAGTAACATGTGTACCAGGTAGGTCTTAACATATTACAGCTTACCCCTCACACATAAATATTGCAACAATGTACTAATTTATATTTTCTTGCTAGAATGCGAACGAACAAGCGAAAACCGAGCGTGAAAAAACTCGAAAGAAATCTTCGAAAGAACTGCGATAATCTTACAAGAAGCCAATAATGGAACAATCCGTGGTGTTGCAAATGATTTAGTGCCATATCACACTTTATCGATATTTAAAGAAAATAAAGAATAACAATAATAGTGACACAACTATCGAAGTTGGATATAAATCTAACTGTCAGGTGTTTAATACAAAGCAAGAAGGTATTTTAGTAGATTACCTTATTAAATGACTGACGCCAAAAGATATAAGAAAGTTAGCATATGGGCGAAAATAAGGAAGCTGGAGTAGACTGGATTATCTTTACTAATGATAAAACATAGTTTTAGTCCATCCCGCGTATGTAACTACGACGAGGCAGGTATTAGTACAGTACAAAAACCAAGGAATCTTAGCTAAAAAAGTTTTAAAGCAGGTGGGAACTGACGTCTGCGGAAAGAGGTACTCTTGTCTGGAAACTCAATTCCGTGCATGTTAAATTAAAATTAAATATAAAAACTTCTTCATTCGCGATGAACCTTCTGAGTCTATATAGGAGTTGGAAATGCGTCCGAATGGATGACTAACATTGAATTTATTAAATTTATGGATCACTTTATTAAACACGTAAAGCCATCCAAATCTGATCCAGTACTTTTATTGGTCGACAATCATATTTCACATTTTGATATCGGTGTAATTGATAAAAGAAAATCAAATGGGGTAGTGATGTTGTCATTTCCACCGCATTGCTCCCACAAACTACAGCCGTTGGATGTGGGGGTTATTTCCCCTTCAAAGCGTACTGCGCTAATCAGCATGACGCCTGGCTACGAAATAATCCTGGAAAAACTATGTCAATATATGATATTCCGTCCATCGTTAAAACTGCTGTTCATATGGCACTGAGCACCGTAAATGTCATCAACGGGTTTAAAAAACTGGTTTGTTCTATTTGGAAGAGAATAATGCGATTTTCTCTATTCATTCGCCACAGATAGACTTTTACATGCTACTGAACGCAGCAATAAGCCTGGAGATATACATCCTGAGGGGCCAATCGTTACCGGTGGAAATGCCTTCATTTCAAGAGAATAAAACGGCCAGCTCATTACAACCAGGCCCATCTAATTTCAACGCGAATATTTGTTTTTCTCCAGAAAGAATAGGATCTTTCCCGAAAGCCGCACCAAGGATAAAGAAATACACTCGGAGGACTAAAAAGACTGCTATTTTAATAGATACCTCTGAAAAAAGTACCTGCGAAGGAACAAGCTAAAACGAGTCGAAATACAGGAAAAAACCATGATAAAGCTAAGGAACTAATTTGCTGCGGATCTTTCAAGGAAAGTCAGCATTCTGTCATAAAACAGGCCTTTCACTGTTTTATTGTCACTCTGATGCTAAAAATAAGATATTTTTATTGAAATGTTAAATGAAATGTAAATTTTATTTATATAGACTGGATAAATTAAAAAATATAATTTTGAACTATTTCGTAGAAGATTTTGTTAATATTTACCCCGGACGTTGTTACTTTTAACTCCTAGGTTCGGAGTAAAAATTAACTTCTACCGAATTTATAAAAACGAATATTGGCTATCACTTTTTTACGTTAATTGTTTGTCATTGAATTATTTTCAATAGATAAAATGCAAAAATTTGTATTTTCACAATTTTTGCAAACCACGATTTTTTGCGAATGTTGTTTGCAAATATTGCGGTCACACATACTGGAGATCTGTATTGTAACTCTACTAATACTATCTCTACACACGTAGCAGCGATGGCAACCGGAGTTTGATGAGAGCCCGATGTGCCAGTCTCGGAAGTAGGCATATTCCCCAATAGGTTATCCGTTATAGCAGCAACAGCTTTTGGAAATTTATTAACGCTACGTCTTTGTATTTGCGGAATGACGAGTTCCTGTTCCAGCTGCGTCAATAATAATTTTCGACAACGATTCATTTTTGGTTTGTTCCAGTCCGAGCACAAGTTGAATCAAATCACCATTGCTGCTTCTCTACTGACATCAATTAGGTTGTAGAGTTGTACCATCGGCCATCTGTTAGACTTTCGCTTCGGGTGTCGGTTGTTTTATCGTAAACAATTTATAGTGTTTCAATTTAAAACAGATTATCTTGGACACAATTTATCGTGTTCACAATTTACCATATGTCAGTTTATCGCAGTTTGTAAAATTGATCGTATAACAAATTTATGTCTAAATAAAAATTTAAAGTGTCTTCGGTTTATAAAATTATATTGAATTCGGCCTTTATTAATCGATTAAAATGGGATTGTTGAGTGGAATTTTCTGATTCTTAAATGATTTTGGAAGAAGCTCTAAAATATGGCTACATGAGACGGAACTCGGCCATTTCTTAACTGATATTGATGGGATTTTGTATTTTGAATGGAAATGGGATTCTACAACAGTTTTTGGACCAAGTTCATGAATGTGGTCATCTGAGAGGGAGCTCGGTAATTTATTAGCTGATAATGATGGGATTGAGTATGTTGGATGTAAATGAAATTCTTAAATGGTTTTTGGAAGGGTTCTGGAATATAGCCACTTGGGACGGAACTCGGTTATTTCTTAACCGATATTGATGTGATTGCATATGTTGGATGGAAATAGGATTCGTAAATGATTTTTGGAAGAAGTTCTGGAATATGACCACATGGGAAGGAACTTGGCCATTTCTTAATCGATCATGATGATATTGGGTATGTTGAATGGAAATGGAATTGTAGAATGATTTTTGGAAAGAGTTCCAGAATATGGTCACCTGGGACGGAACTCGTTAGTTTCTTAGCCAATTATGATGGGATTGAGTATGTTGGATGGAAATGGGATCCTCAATTGATTTATGGCAGAAGTTCTGGAATATGGCCACCTGGGACGGAATTCGGTAACTTTTTAACCGAGGTTATGTTTCCTTCAATTAAAAGTAAAATTATTTTTTGAAACGTTTTTTTCACTAAGATACAAGAAATTTCTGTATCGTTTTTTTTGGCGCAGTGTACTATAAATAAGTCAATCCAGTTGACACATTCTGTATATTTGTAAACAGTGGTAAATGCATTTAACCTTTCGGTGACACAGCAATTAATATAGCAATGAACTTTTTAATACTGTTGGGTTCGAATCACACCAGTAATTGTGACAAATAACAGATGTGTCAGTATTTCTTAATCTGATCGAACGTGAGTCTCTTGCCTGCAGATGAATGAATAATTATTTTAATCAGGGGTAAACTTTCGCCAAATTTCTAAGTTAAATTATTGATTCGAAATTTTACAACAAAAATGTGGTTTAAGGACTAAAGGTGGAATTTTAGTAAAAAAAAGTATATGCCATAAATTAGAAGACCCCAGTAAAACGTGGTGAGAAATGGTCTACCGGAAACAGAAGCTTCTACTTGCTAACTGGTCGCCACTAACTTACTTTACGAAATATGCAATGCCGAGAAACAAATCATGTAGGCGTTTAAATATTGGTACCAAAATTTCATTTTTTTAGTGCCTGACCCAAACAGTTGTAACCAATAAAAGCAGTTTCTAGTTTGGACCGAGTAGCATCTTGTTTTGGGTATGTCGTGTTTAATAATGTTAGCTTAAACTATTTTTTGTGTACATAATATAATCTTAGCACAAATTCTTGGTATATTTTTGTTAAGCAGCAGGCATATACCGTTATGTGCTATATTAAACCTACCTTTAAAGTTCTTTCAATTAAAGAGGTGTTTATACAAAACAAAAGAGACTAATGATTTAGAGAGCTCTCTTGAACACGATTTTTTGCTGCGCCCCTCTCTAGGAAACCTTTCGAAACGCTTTTTATTTAAACCCCCGGGAGCATGGAATCAGGATCTTTAAACATGTTGGTGCTATTACCAATATCATGAGCGATATAAAATTATGGCCAATTAACAAATTTGAAGTGTTTTAAGCAGCGGAAAGATTCAATACAGCTTTTATATTTATCAGCATAGGCGCGAGCGCATCTCCCTCTGGGATGTTATCTCGAAGGGATAATAGGTAGATTCTGACAGTCCCTTGCACTATAATTCTACAGAGGGAGCCGGTTGTTGTTAGCTTACAGAGAGAAACAAGGTTCTCTGTAATTCCGAGACATATGCCCGTTGAAAGTCTATATGCAGAGCTGGTGACCGGTAATGTTGTACTTCCAACATTTTCCAGGATCACTTTAAAGTGAAATCGGTCGGTTGGAGAACACCACATTAACAGTCGCTGATGATACTTTCGGCAAAGAGGATGATTCGGTACAACATAAGCAAACACTTTGTAGGAGGTGTTTAACAGAGCTATGCCACAGTAATTTTCGTATTTGAGACAACCGATGCAGTGGGCGCACGATTGTGGTCTTCTATTCCTCTGGATCTCATATCGCTTCGATAGGTTCATATAGATTAATTGTAAGAGTAGTTTCTCCGTGTTTTAATAATTGCTCGAGTTTCCGTCAAGACCGGTTGCCTTTCCATTTTTGAATATACTAATAGCTGCATCTACATCATCTGCCATGGCATACGGAACGAGTACCTCCTCGCCCGGTGGTGCCATATCTCTAAAATTGGTCACTTCGTCATTCCGATTTACAGTTTGGAAGTTGGATTGGCATACTGAGAGAACATCAGCCACGTATGTTCACAACTCTCCATCCATGCCTTTGATGGCCGTGGATCTTAGTGGTCCTTAGTAAGGTTTCTGGCACTGGTAAAACAGACTCAAACAGAGTTTCCGTTTTCCGCTTGGAGTCTGTACTTTCTCCTGAGTGCTTCCATCTGATACAAGCTAACAATTTTTTATGCAGGATTCGTTTATTTTCGGCAATTTTATGGCGATCGTCCAACCAGTCATTGCGGCATCTCGTTGTTCTTTAGATAGTATTTTTTTGCTGCATGATGGACTAGATAGCTAGCCGGTACTGCTGCATATTTGGTGGAGGGTCGTAATTATCGTTCTGCCGGTTTAGATGCTCATTGATAGCTGATTGGTATCTTCATTTTTTTGAGCATCGATATGCCAGCGTACGGTTTTCCTTGCTTGTCCGTTAAATGTGGATGATAATTTGCATTTATGTTTCAACAAAACAAGCATATGATCACTGTTCTTACAGGCGTCTCTATACGGTCTAACGTAAGTTATGCTGGTGGGATGTCTTCGAAATCATGACATAGCCAGTTCCGTGGCGCGTTGGCCATTGTTGTTACTCAGCTGATGCAAGGTATACGGATCTTTTTAACGATAATTTTTAATATCATGGTGCAAGATGTTACTCATGATGTCTTGCATTTCAACAAAGAATTAATCTTCGGAAACATCTGATTTGTCTTTCATGAACGCATGAGCAATGACAATAGTGATATTGAATTTATTTGTGCGGAGTTTAACCGTGCAAATCGGCATGAGAAAGCCAGTGACCCAAAATTGTTCTTCTTTCTGATGGAGGCTGTAGTGGAAATTATAATCATTTTTGGTATTATGGATGCTACCTCCAGACTAAGCTTTTGTATTACATGATTGTTTTTGCGTGGCAATTTCGACCTGGCTCGAAAGGTTCTGGAGATCTCCAGGTCTTGAAAGATTTACCACGCTCCATGTTCCCATTTTTATAGCGTTGTTCATGTACATTTTCCGAGGTCGTTGTTGTGATTAATCCGAAGCGTTACTGTGAGGTTCATAGCTTTATGTTTTTTGTGAGAGTTGGATGTTGACCCGTTGCGTAACCTACCTATTACGTGTGTGGGTCACGTACTGGTGATTGATCTTAAGGCATCCAGTCCTACCTGAAACATTATTATATAGCGAGCCGCTTGCTACAATAGAGATGCCCCTAACCTGGATAACTGTATTGGTTTCGCGATGCCAAAAGCTCGTCGTGACGTGTAGTGCCCATGAATATAAACAGAGTTTCCTCTGCATCAGCTCCACTAAACCGCTTGATTAATTTAGTGTTACCCAGAGAGCACCGCTAGGAGCCATGAATATAGGACTTTGGTCTTCAACCATTGCTTCTATGGCATCGAGTATTAAAATAACAAGCCTCGAAGGAATGTTTACTGTAAGAGCTACCTAAGCTGTTAGATCCTGCAATTCCACAAGGACTTCTCTTTATTTTAAGCAATTTGCAATTACAAGAACTTTTCCTGTGTATTAAACGGTATTATTCGAAAACCTGATTTTACATCCGTTTCCGGAACTTTACTTTCCATTCACTAATACCAACCACCAGTATCATTCAGCTACTAGTAACGGATTGTATTTCACAATTTTTCTTGTCAGTATTTTGGTTGACATTTTGTAAAACATTTTTCTTGGTTTTTTAGGATATTATAGTTTCATTTTTTCATTACGACCCTTGAATGTGCCAAATTGTATTCATTATCTCTAAGGTTGGACTGCGTAGTCTAGGTGTACCCACACAAAATTTAGTGAACAATTTGCTGTTTCTAGTCTTTTCCAACAAAGTACTGTACATTATATACTGCTGGTATTCTAGAGTTCAATTAACAGGTGTGATAAAAATTGTATATCCTAAATTTATAGATGTTAATTAATGATGCTCAAAGCTAAATAGTGGTTGGCCTCTGACAGTAGATGAACTTCGAGATCATAGGATCTCTATCCATAATTATGCATTTTCATTATTGCCTCGTTCTTTTCAATAGCAAACCAAATTTGTGATGAAAAATTAAATTTGATATTTTCCATCAATGCCTGAAACTGATGTATCAAAATATCAAAACCACTTTATAAACCTAGCACACTGGCCAACAGACAATAAAAATAATAAAGTTCCCTGTAATATTTTAAAAATATTTTTGATTTTTATTTGACATTTGTAGCTTTGAAATTCTACGTAATCTATACTCGTTATATGCAAATATGATTTAGTATTGGTTTCTGACTTTTATTTAATTTATACACCTTGTTAAATTTAGTGTTGGTGTTCTTTTTCTTAAACAAAATGTGTTGATCATCGATATAACATGATGTCGTTAATTCTAAGAAAATCAAACAAAATAAACTAATTCGAGAAATTGCCGCGTACTTTACATTTTGCCCAATAGGAAATTATGGAAAGAATTTACATGTAACTTCTGTTAAAATAACTGTTGTCGGAAATTGTTAACCTTGTTTTGAAAAAAGTTAGCACTGGCTTTTTATCAACGTAGAGCAGAACAAAATGTATAAGCAGTAATTACATTCATTCTCCAATTCTCTATTCCCTAGATAGGGAGTGCCTGAGTAAATTTACTTTATTTTTTAATAATAACGATTTACGTATTAGAAAATATTTCAAATTCAATTTCTACTGGTAATATGCATTTCCGAACAAAAATGCTCGATAATCAAATATTGGCCGGGAAACATAATTTTGTGTTTTAAACCATGCCATCTTTTCTGGGGCCGAAGCACACCCTACCATTTCGCGGCTCATTTTCCCGTCTTACTTTACGCATTACTGCCAACTCGTAGACGTTCGGCTATAGGATCGATTTAAGTTACCCTATCTGCACATTGTATAGCTCCATGCCAACCTATACTACTGAACATGGAAGATGGGTCGGGAAAAGGTTACCATGAAATTTTGATAGTAATGATAGTCTCTCCTGACGTATATATTTCAAAACATATAAATACAATTATTTCTTGTTACTTTTTGTAAATTTATTATCAAGCAATTGAATTTGACATAAATTTATAAATCTGCAAATAAAATATTTCTGTATCTAGGGTGTAACTATATGACATTTTAAAATTTGACATTTTTTTTTCTAAAAATAATTCTTACAATTTTTCATTTTACCTCTATTCGTGTCTATATAGTTAACAAATATAGTTTAAGTGAAACTAATTTAATATTTATTATGTACAAAGTATGTATACGAGTACCTATAATGTGTGTAGGAGAGATTTATATATGGTACGTACATATTTTTAACTTTTACTTGTACGTCGCGCTATTATTACGATTATTAATTTTAACTTTTTCTTACATTACTCATGATATATACAAATGTATAAAGGATGTGGGTGACATTCTCATTAGGATGTAATTTCCTATTATTTATTTTTATTAAAATTTAATTTTTAATTTATTAGTTAAAGGTTAATTCAACATGTGATGGTAAAAATGGTAACGTTTGTGGAAGATTTGTGTTTTATATTTTAGTGTAGATTCTACAAATAACTATAAATAACATAGTTATTTTAAGAACAATTCTGTCTTTGGAAAATATTTTCAGTGTGTTGTCTTTTTATGGTTGTCGATCGGTTTTAAAAACTAAAATTTTTGTAAAAGAAATTTTTAATATATGTATGGTGTATCACACGGATTATCCGTAGAAATCATGCGCCCAATGCGGTATGCAAAATGACCACCTAAGGTAGAATTATTATTATTATTATTTATATCATTGTGAAATACGCCAAACAATACGTACAAAATTACAAAGTCGTTTAGAAATGCTACATTCTTAATTTGGTTTTATTACACATATTTCGAGAATCACAAATTGCATTACATTTATTATAGTTTATGTGTAATCATTGTACGACTATGAATATAACTAGACAATTTACCTTTGCGAATATGTTTAACATTTCTTTCGATTTCAAATCAAGAAAAAAAATTTAATTGAGGAAAATAAATTTTTCCATTTGTACGATTAAGCATCTAGCGGCTTACATACATTTAACAGACTAGAGACATTCACGAAACCAAAGAAAAGAAATTATCACAAAAAATATAAAAAAAATCCCCAATTTCAAGTCTGGATATGCAAAATAACAAACAAAAAATATCAAATATTACAGTTATTTCCATATATCACACCTATGAATTCAATGTCATCATGTAGCATTTATATAAACGTTTTTTTCATTTTAATAATCAAAACATCAGAACATTTTTAAAACCGTTTATTTTATTTTAGCTTTAAAAAAAACAACAAAAATTCCAATAAATAAAAATAAAAATCGCGAGTGTCAGTTTCTTAACGAAAAATCTCTAACATGAAAATAAAAAATTCAAAAACAGCACCGTCGAGTGTCTTTTTTCCGCTTATTTCTAAGAATATTAAGTCTTTTTGTAAGTTCAGCTATTTTCGTTATATACATTAGATAAACACATACAATATGATCAAAATATTTGTTTGATTTGTTAGTCATGACTTTGAATATTTTTTTTTCTATACAAAAAAAAAAATAATTCAACAAAAATTGGTAAAACATTTATGTACTTTAGTTAACACAATATAATATTCAATGACAGTAATATTTGAATTTCAAATTTACTACCAACATATGAAATGCAAATCGGCTGATTTGTGTTTTAATTTTGTGAGGAATAGCAATGAAAGATCAATTTTTAAGATTAATGCGCAGTAGCAACAATTTGATGAAATCATAATGTCAAATTAAATCATTTAGGCTCCTAGTAATAAAATTAGGCTTCTAATTTAAATTTGTTTTCTAAAGCATCATTTATTGTTACAGCAAGATGACTAGCAACATTCTCTGACGAATCTGTCCTAAAATGTGAAAAACTTATAAAAATCAATATCTATACACAGGGTGTCCCAGAATTGGACGATTAATCGAAGCTGGGGATAGGGGAGCTCTTTTCCGACCAAAACAGCCAAATAAAATTTTTGATGGTGTAAAAGTTATTCCACTTTTAGTGTTTGTTAGAGAAATCGCATCCACCAAAAAATTAATTTAAAAAAAAAAAACAAGAGTTCTTTTGTTTAACTTTCACTTTTATTACGATCGAGAAGAGTGTGCCTTTCCAATAACATCATTTTTTGCAACCTATATTATCTTCTGTCAAATACAAACAATGGTTGTGTTTGTGTTGATGTTTAAGTGACACCAGCGAGAAAATAATGTACTACAGAAAGTTGACCCACTATCAAAAAATATAAGGGTCGTAATGCCGATTATAAAATGGTATCACACACCGGGCTAGTCACAACAGAATATTTTCCTAAACCAGATATTTATAATAATCCGAGAGAACAAGGTCTAAAGGTTTTAGATCAGGAGACCACAGTGGCCATGTCTGTGAAGTTAGCTCAGAATTTCACCCGAGAAAAAAAAATGTCATCAGACAACACTAAAACTGCATTATCATCCCAGCCCAGGATTTGTTTATAATTTATGTTAAATATGGTAAACTATGTACGTCATCCCGAAAAGTAAAATAACGTGAATGCTTATCCAAGAGAACATAGAAATAACAGAAAATGATAGATTAAAAAAATAATTTATGAAAACCATTAATATACTCGTACACGTAGTTACTACGTAAAAAGTAAAAATTTTAAAACTTTATAATATTCGTACCGCTACAAGGGTAGCGACAATCTCGGCATACGGATCGACATGGGATTAGTGGTCACTATTACCAGTAGATACGGTGTAACCTGAAGTAAGCCGTATTGACTGGTAATGATGACCACTAATTACAATAAAAATTCCAAGTTGATCCGAATGTTGAGATTGGCGCTATAGGCTCTTATTTGCCAGGCCCAAGTATGACCGAATTTAATTTATGGTTCCCAGGAACCACGAGTTCCGGAACCTGAAGTATGCCATATCGACTAGTAATGATGACCACTAATCACAATAAAAATGCCAAGTCGATCCGTATGTTGAGGTTGGCGCCTATATATGCATATATGTGTGTGGCCCAGTACATGAGAACCAGTTTTTTTATTATTTTTTTTTAAAACCACGAGTTTCAGAAATCGAACCAGCTCGAATCGAGTTGCCATAATGATTGTTGCTTACCCTAAAAATCTCAAGTCGGTCCGATAGATTCGTATCTGTATGGTCCAAGTATGACCGAAATTAATTTATGGTTCCCAGGAACCACGAGTTTCGGGAACTGAAGTATGCCTTATCGACTGGTAATGATGACCACTAATCACAATAAAAATCACATGTCGATCCGTATGTTGAGGTTGGTGCTATAGGCCTATATGTGTATGGCCCAGTATATGAGAGCCAGTTGTTTATTAATGGTTCCCAGGAACCACGAGTTCCGCAAACAGAAGAAAGCCGTATCGACTGATAATAATGACCACTAATCACAATAAAAATCCCAAATTGATCCGCTTGTTGAGATTGGTGCTATATGCCTATATGTGTGTCTCATGTCTGTCAGTACATGAGAACCAGTTTTTTATTAATGGTTCCCAGGAACCATGAGTTTCAGATATCGAACCAGTTCGTATCGAGTTACCATAATGATTGTTGCATACCCTTAAATTCTCAAGTCGATACGCATGTTGAGGTTGGCGCTAAGGCTCTTATCTGTACTGCCAAAGTGTGACGGAATTTAATTTATGGTTCCCAGGAACCACGACTTCCGGAAATTGAAGTAATCCCTATCGATTGGTAATGATGACCACTAATCACAATAAAAATCACATGTCTATCCGTATGTTGAGATTGGCGCTATATGCCTATATGTGTGTGGCCCAGTAGATGAGAACTAATTTGTTAATAATGGTCCTCATTAAGAGGTCTCAGTAATAAGCCGGGCATATTATTTTAGAATTAAGTTTTAAGGTCCTTAATTTGGTACACTCCCATAGATTTCCCAGTTTTATCAGCTAATTCAAAAGCTACTGAACCAACAGGTTTGATAATTTTTGCTGCTATAAATTTTGGCGCGAATTTTGCATTAAATTTATGTGCCTTATCGCTTTGTGCGAAATTCCGAGCATATACTGTTTGATCAATTTGAAATTTACGATTGCGACTGCGAAGGTTATAAGTATGCGAACTTTTATTGTACGAGTCTTCAAGATTGTTAAGGGCTATCTTTTGAGCTAACGATAAACGGTCAATATTTGAAATGGCAATCTCCCTTCCCGATAATTCATTCAAAGTTCTAAGGAGGTCGTAATAAGATCCGTGTCCAAGGTGATGTTGTCGAAAGACCAGATAATGTGTTGTTAACTGGGTACTTTGATGCTTGACGTTTCGTAAAGCAGAGCCAATCGCATGGATATGAGAGTGCCAGTTTCGATGCTCTTGTTTGATAAGAATTAGGTGACGATGTTATGGTTGTCGCTTGGCTCCCAAGAGAGTTAGCTCTGGGTCCGTGTTGGATGCTGCGTCTGCAGATTGCACTAGAGTTCGAATGGAATTTGTGGCAACCCTCATTTTGGGAGGCAGAACATTGCCAGTCCTCTGCTCCCTCCATTCGTTTCCCCCTTGACTTCGACAGCGCGCGCAATTTTATTGCATAACTCCGGGTTCTCCACATCCAGAACAGTAAGGACGTGAACCAGGGTTTTTATAAGCAGACGACTGAATTGGTTTGCTGAATTGATTTACAGAGCTTGTATTTCGATGCATACTCCGATTTAGCTCGAATAGTTCGTTTTAATAATTTCCGTAATTTGGCAAAATATTGGGATTCCTTACATTATTTTCGCCATGATTAACAAGTTCGTAAACGAATTTACGATTTGCACACAACATTTCGGGAACAAACCCGGTTCTCAACCATGTATCTTCGTAAGCAACACATTTACGGACCATATCCTCGATATAGGTAAATTCATGGTCAACTAATTTATCTTGGAGACCAGGTCTCATGTTGCGTAGCATAATATTAATAAGTTTCCTATCATTCAGGGGTGTTCCACATTGTAAAGCTATTTTTAGAATGTCACTATAAAATTCATTAAATGATTCGCGGGGCTTTTGCTTTCGTGCTTCCAACACCCATCTAATTTCGTCATCAGAACACCGGTCTTGAAATCGTTTAAGCAATGCAATTTTGAGCTGATACCACGTAACATCGGGATCTCTCTCAATAAGAGTCCAGTAAAAATCCAGAATTACTCGGAGTAGGTAATTCTGCTGATGCTAGCACATTGAGAGGCGCTTCTCGCTCCTGATTAACTGTTTCTGGTTTAACAAGATCATTCGTAAATATCACCCGGGCGCCATTCTCATCATCAGATAACGATTGGGAACTTCCTAAATCTTCCACACAGATATCGGTTAGGGCGTTCCTAGAATCATCTAACGGAGTTTGTTCATTAATAATATGTTCAAGAATGTCGATTATTTTATTTCTTTTAATTTTCAGTTCTTTGACATCACGTCACGATTTCGGAATAATTTAATCTATTTAAGCAGCTCTGAATATGTATCAACCGACTGAGTAAACGACTGCGTTGCACAACCCCATCCTTATTGTCAGGATTAAGTGCATCGTGTAAAAGGATATGAAAGTCTTCGATTTTGGTTTTAATACGTGTAACCTCCCTCTTAGGGTTTTTGCTCGCACTAGAACGTGGTCGGACTGGAATTAGAACGGAATGTTCTTTTTCAATCATCGCTCCTTCAATTGACCTAATATATCGAACGGATTACCTTTCAGATCGCGAACGTCACATTCAGTTTGAAATTCGTCAAACTTTAAGCACTCGACATCCATTATGATAAGAATTTTTTTTTTAATTTAATTCAAAATAAATCAAACCTACCCGTGGTTCCCAGGAACCACGAGTTCCGGCAACAGAAGCAAGCCGAATTGACTGATAATAATCACCACTAATCACAATAAAAATCCCAAATTGATCCGCTTGTTGAAATTAGCGTTATAGGCTCTTAACTGTATGGTCCAAGTATGACCGAATTTAACCTGAAGTAAGCGATGTCGACTAGTGATGATGACCACTAATCACAATAAAAATCCCATGTCGATCTGTATGTTGAGATTGGCACTACAAGGGTACGAATATTATAAAGTTTTAAAATGTTTACTTTTATTTATTTACCACGTATATTAATGTGTTTTGTAAATTATAATTTTTAATCTAAATTTTTTTGTTATTTTTTCACGTTATCTTATTTTTTGGGATGATGCACATAGTTTACCATATTTAACATAAATTATAAACAAATCCTGGGCTGGGATGATAATGCATAACTTTTTTTCTTGGATGAAATCGTGGCCTAACTTCACAGGCATGTGGTGGCGATGCAATGGACCGTCCCCTTTCAATCCAACGACTTTGATAATTTACGTTCAAGTGCTGTCTCACTACTTGTACATAGTGAGACCTCGACTTAGACGCTAGAAAAATTCGATAGACTTCCTGTTGATCCGACATGGGAGTTCAAATGGGCCAATCAATTTTCCGTCGACTATTCCTGTGCACAGGTTCACTCCAAATTGGGGTTGAAACCGACTACGCCGCATTTTTTTTGGATTTATGTAGGCCCAATAGAGCAAATATCCATATTGAATATCTCCTCCCTTGAAAAAATTGCACGCTTTTGACATGATCAGCAGGTGAAAGGTTTTGTATACGTTGCACATGATAAGGGTGCAACTGATTTATTTTTAAAATACAATGCAACGTGGAGTGTAGCACTCCCGAACGTCTTGATAAACAACGAACATTTATGGATGTGTCGTCTGTCATTATTCCAATTACTCTGACTTCGTCATTATCAAGTTGACCGGCTGTTTCAATTCTTCTCGGACGACCAGGGACTTCGCCTTCCATGTACATTTGATGTACGTTTTGAAATAATCTGTAATTGGAAAAGCGTTCGCCATTTGGATATCGTCTCTGGTGTTCTCTTGCTGCTGCTCGGGTGTTGCCATATTCACAAGTTAATTATAAATGTTCGAGTATGTGTGTATGGAACTACTAACATGAATAATTACAAAATGTTTTTCTTTTTATACCACAAATTTTGTTTACTACGGGCTACTAGATTTACTTAAAAAATTGTTATACTTTAGTTTATCATTGCGTTCATCATTTTGTTTTATTTCTGACAAAGCATAGATTTTAGAAATCGAGATTTTTTTAAGTGCATTTTTTAATAAACCCGACTTACTTTGTGAAAAAAATTGATAAACAACATTATGTTGGGCTGTTGGGTCAACTGTCTGTAGTACATTGTTTTCCCGCTGGCGTCGACTTTACACAACCATTGTTTTTATTTGACAGAAGATAACACAGCTTTTAAAAATGATGTTATTGGAAAGGCCCACTCCTCTAGATTTTATTAAAATGAAAGTTAAACAGAGGAACTCAACATTTCCTCAAATTATTGATTTGTGGTTATTTTTTTTTGTTTGTGCCCTATTAATAAAATAAAATTGTTATTAAACTTCTAAAAATTTATGTATTTTATAATTATTCAACACTTACATTGTAGATTGTTTTAAATAAAAAAATTAGGAACGCTTATTATGCAATATTTAACTAACATTCGTGAATAAATTTAAATGTGATAGACGATCGAAAAATATGATGGTCGAAAATGTTACAACATACCAAACTATCGAAAATGTGATATTTCATCAAACATCGAAATTTTCGATGTCGCAACATGTCATCCCAGGTCTTACTGTTGGTATCTGTTTTGTCGTTTTCTCAATGAGCGACAATGCACCCTGAAAGGCATGTATAGAGTAATATTCTCGTTTCACAAATATGGTAGTTATTGACATTTGAAATCAAATATAATAGGTGGTCGTAATTAAGTGAAGCGGAGTGTATTTCCATGCAAGTGCGATGCGCCAAAATATTTGGTGGTAATTTTGATGGAAACATTTAAAAATTTTATAATTTTTATTTGGTCTTTTATTTTTATTGGTAATATTGATGACACGAGTAGATAGAGTATTGACGGTGGTAGCAAAATACCTATCTGCAAAAAATCATCACCAAACTGGGATAATTATGATACGGATTTTCGATGTTGAAAAGGTGACAGGTGATTAGCACTTATTCCCGTGATTCAGAATACTTTATTGGTAATAATATAATTAACTTAATTGTAGTTTTTTATAATATAGGAGTAACCTATGCGTTTTTATGATTGTGATAGTAATGAATTTTGCACTGATTATAAAATAAAGTTTAGCAATTAAGCTTTATGTGGTAATCGCATGTGCATTGAAAGGCAGAATAAAGTTATATAACTATAACTAACTTAAAACTAAAATAACATATGACAAATATTTACAAAATGTACTAAATGTAAGCTGAGCAAGCCAAGCATTGCATTCAAATTAGAAATTATGAGCGATTTTTTAGACAGTAGTTTGAAGAGATTATTTGATAAAAGTTTTGATACAAATTCGTTTATCGTAAGAATGTTTGACGTTTTGTCCAGAACCTTTATGGATGTATGTTTAAAATCTAGTGGACGAGGCCAAGCGTTTAAAGCAAATCTTAGAGGCAGGGGTCTCATAGGTAATGTATATCATGAGTTTAATTTTATAGTCTAAGCCGCTGTTGTAAGAAAATAAAGGATATAGAATATTAAATGCAATGGATGATCTGTGTCTCAAATCTTTTATGTGTTTGGAAAAACTCAGTAGTTATAAAGATTGACACCTAAGTATTTTGCCTCATCGACAATTTCAATAACTTGGCTGTTAAGAGTAATTGGTACAGCTTTATTCAGTTTATTTTGGTACGTACGAGTGAGGAGCAGAAAAGTTTAGATGGGACTGAATTCTTATAGAACATTGATATTCACATAGCTGGAACAAAAAATAGCAGTATCATCCGCAAATACCTGGATACCAGTGCCTTTTGAATCCGGGAGCGGTATATCGTATATGAATATGACGTACAGCAAGAGGCCAACTGATCTTTGTGGGACTTCGGCTTCAATTTTTTTTTTTGATTTCCGACTTACTTTCATTCAAGATAACAAAAAACTTGCGGTTTTTGAGATACGGCTTGATTATTGTTACTATATGGAGGAACTTCTGCTTTAATTAGTTTGAACAACCATCCGTTATGCCACACTGAGTCAAAAGACTTCTGAATATCCAGAAAGGCGAGAGCGGAGAGTCATTTTGCAAAATTATGATTGTTGATCAGACGCATTATCGCATCAGATGTGGATCTATGATGCATAACACCAAATTGAAAGTCGTTATCTTGTTGAGATAACCCTTTCCACTATTTTACTCAGCCCACTTAATGGACTAATAGGTCTAGTGTTTTCCGGTTTGCTAGACTTGCCAGGTTTTGGGAGAACAATAATTTTAGATAGTTTCCAGGGTTCTGGGAAATATGGGCGATTTACTATAGCATTAGTAATGGAAGCAATGTGTTGAAAGCCACTTAATGGAAGGTTTTTATAGCACGGTTTGAGTTGGCGTTTTACGCTGCAGACAGATATGCATTTACTGAATCGGTTACTTCATTAACGAGTATACGAGTATGTTCCCTGTTACTAAATTGTACACTTTCATAAAAATCAGCAATTTTGTTTAAAACCGCAACCGGATCGATTATGGGGCTATATTGGTCTTTATGAACAAAATTTTCTAATTTAGCTGGCCTGATACGCTTTATGCAGTCAAAAATGTTGTTTCGGTTAGGTACTGTTTCCGACGGTCTGTTACGGAAGGTTTCTTGTTTGAAGTGTTTTAGTTCTTCATGAATTTCTTTGGTGGTGCGGTTTATTAAGGTTGGACTAAATAGACTGGGAAATTTCCTGTTTTTATTTCGGAAGTAATTTCTGATTTTGATCAGGCGAGTAATATGCTCAGGAAATCTTGTTGATTTGGAGGCTCTGATTGGTACAAATTTGTTAACAGCATCATTAATTAGTTGTGAAAACCGAGATACCTTAAGATCAATATCTAGTTTATAGTGAATGAAGTGCCTAAAACCCGGCCAGTCGGCGTTTCCAAAGTTGTACTTTATTGACTACTGAATGTGAGAATCTATTTTGAAAAACTTATTTGATACATGAAACACAATACGAAAATGATCAGAGCAAAACTCGTAGAGCACCGACACTGTATATACAATTTGAACGTTCTTAGTAATGGCAAAATCCAGGATTGCATCACCACAGGTGCTGAATGTTGGGGAACAAATTTGCACGTCACTGACTTCACAGAATTTGAAAAGTAAATATGGTTGTCAAATCGGACGGAATAATTTTTCTAAAGTAAATTGGAAAAAGGGTCGTCTCTAATAATTAAAGATGTTGCTATGAAATGCTCCCTGGTTATTGGCTATGTACACATTGTAATTTTTAACGATGAGAGAATGTGTGACAGAGAGTTTTGTTTCGTTTAGGCAAATTATATAAGGTTTAAGTCTCTGAATTAAGTCAGAAAGTTCCTGGCCACGAGCCAGACTAATAAGGCTATTACAATTTCTGGAAATAATTTTCATTTTAAAAATTGGCTGATAAAGTTCATATACATTGACTTTTCGGAAGTTAAGCCTTCGATCTTATTCAGTTTGGACATGAAATCTGAAATTTGGTTTGTTAGTGAAAGGAAATCCATTCCAAACAACTCCTTAGAGGTGGAAAAAAAAATCTTGTAACTGTTTATTAGGGGGAGGGGGGGTTGGAGGTTAGATGTACCTTTAGGATATTTCAGACGATTTGAAATATCAGCGCACTTGGGTTTGGAGTTTGATTTAATTGAATTTTGCTTGACTTGTTCAACTTACCTAGATATGTTTGTCGTGCGGTGCATCCGGTGAAGCCGGCGGCATGTCACTCTCCGCAATTTGCACATTTGATGTTTTACATATTCTTGCTGTCTAAATCGCACCGACATTTTCCTGATTCGTGGGTTCCCGAACACTTTACGCACTGGTAATTCATGTTACACCCAGATGAAACGTGTCCAAAGGCCTGGCATTTTCGACATTGAGCTATCGGTTGTTTACGTTTTGTCTCCCAGGTGATTTTGTATCCACAACATCCCATTGGCCAAGTAAATATCCGAATATTTTGTTGAGTTTTCGAAGATGACTGTGAAGCATGGCAACATTATTGTATTTCCATTTTCCTTACCATCTTTGATCGTCTTTTTTATTGGGTACACGTTGTTCTCTTTTCAGAGAAGATCGTTTTTAATATGCTCACATGGCGTGTCATGATGGATTCCCCGTACAATCATAACTTTAGGTTTTTGGCCCCGGATGATGTAGATGTAGAATCGATAGTCCTGTTTTTTGAATATTTCTGCAATTTAGTTGTGGTTATTGACATTCTTAGTTTAATAACTGGTTATTATTTTAGGAAAAAGTTGGAAAGACAAAAAACCCTTGTAGCCTGGACAGGATTTTGTAAAATCAGCCATAAAGCAGCTAAATTTTAAATGCAATCTCAAGTATTACTCACTATACCAATACACAATATGCATTACGATCTGGTTGTAATGTCATTCACGTGCATAGAAATATCGTTAAGTTCATTTTGGGTTGGCGCAGCATACGGTATTATTATATCGGATTTGATTTAAAACGACAAAATACTTGACAGTCAAATTAATATTGTGTCACAAAAGCATTGTGCATTCTACTTTTATATTTCTGAAAATGTAATTTTATCTTGTACAAAATAAATCAATAAAATTTTTAATATGCGATTAGAACTAAACAAAGTTGTTGTTCTATACTAATTTTAAATTCTACCGGAAATTGGTAATTAGGAAATTAATGAAAATAAATTAGAGGCGCTATTTTTCAATTCACCGTTGGGTCAACATTTAGTTTGAATATTAATCGAATTTCTTTTTCTTATATTTTCAGGTATGTTGCACAACAGGAAGTGAATACAGCGCGCTGTCCATCAAAAGGTTTTATTTTCTGGTTCTTAAAGAATATATATTACGTTTATGTAAATTTATATGTTCAATAATGTTAGATTTGTTTGTTTTTTTTTTAAATTTATTTATTTATTTTATTCTTTTCAACATACAGTATATTTATATGAAAATATTTCGTTATAAATGTTTAATTTTTGTATTTTAATAATAGTTTTCTCTAATTTGATTACGCACCGTTGTCCATGTAATCGAAATATCGTGGCAAAATGTAGCGATTATTATCGTTACTCGAATCCATGGTATCTAGACCACCGTCATTATTGGTGTCTGCATTAATTAATTTTATAATCGGCTGCTGCTGCTGTTGTTGTGGTTGCGTCATGATTTGTTGATCATGTCGTGTCATTGGCTTCTCGTCGCCACCAGTCATACCGTACATGGTCGGAATTTGTTTTATAAAATAGAATGATTTTACCCGGCTGTCGTCAATAATGCCATAGTCATTGTTGAAATTTTTTTTAGTTGATTTCTGAAATTTTGCACAGAGTACACAAGAAAATTAATTGATCTTTTATCAGTTTTTTTTTTTTGTAAATTTAATAAAATAAATAAATATATTTTTTGTTATTATATCGACGTAAACTTCAATAAAATAAATAAAACAACAAAAGAATTTTATATGAAGAAAAAATTTGGAACTTGTTCTTGTGTCTTCAATTTATATTATATTTTGTTAACTGTAGTTCAGTTCATTTTAAATTCACATACGTGATGAGATTTTAAAAAACATAAATATAATTTTTTTTTCTGTTTTGATGGTAGATACAGAAAATGAAGAAATGGCAAGAACAATAATATTCAAGAAAGCCGCAAGAATAAAACAAAGAAATACAATTATTTTTAAGGTGACAACTTTTAGCCTTTAAATTTTAACAATTTTAAAATCACGTAAAATAATACAAACAGTTAGAAAAATCAAAGTATGTTCTAAGGCTATACGGTTGGCCAATAGTCTTGTTTTTTCACCTTGGGTAGGTTAAGTGGTGGACGAACAATCCTCAATTCAACTTTTTCGAATCAGTAATCCAGTTTCTTTTCAATTTTTATTCCACAGTCACTGATTTTGCATTTTAATCGTAACATCTGCAACCGACATTCGGGTTCAGAAATTCCCATAATATATACCGACTAGCTCGGTACTTTGCCTAAAATTTATACTTTATATGATTCTTTAGTGATACCTGTCATTGGCCGGCAAAACTACCTACAGTGTTTCCTGTTGTGCAGAAAAGTCTTATCGATAAACTACCTCTGTTTAATGCGCACAAATTTGTTAACTTTTTCGTAATTATTGATTTTCTAGTAAAATATAATTGTGGTTTCCATTGCAATGGTTTCCATTGCTTAGAATTTTTTCAAGAATAATCTTATACATATACTGTATTGAGGTCTTGAACGAAATTCCAGAACGTAGTCCGTTCTTCCGGTAGCTTGGTTCATTCAATAAATGGAAACGAGTACAAACATAACTTTTGAAAAATAATTCTGTCGAAGTTTTCTTAGTGGCGCACTGTATCGTGTTTCTATAAACAAAAAATATTTTATCTACTGCCGCGTGAATATCTTCCAATTTTAAAACATTACATGCCTTCAAAGGTTTTTTGAAAGTTTTAATAAAAATGTATGCGGCTCCATTGGTAGCGGGATATCCAGGAACAGTGAGAGAAAATTTAACTTAACGAGCAAATATTTCACGTTACCTTGACATTGCAAAACTTGATGTAATATATTTGGGATGAATATCTCGGGTTTTTTCGAATACGAATAAATAACGATAAAATAATATAAACCGTAAGGCGGACCTACAAAATCTGCGTGTATTGAATTCAACGGAGCATGCTCCGTGGTGAAGATGTTGGTTTCCAATGTCATTATTAAATTTGGCAAGCATAATTATGGCAGTGCATTGCAAGAGCCTTACATTTTATGATGCCAAAATGATTCGAATGTAGGCTTTTTAAAGTTTCCAAACTCATTGTTTTTGTGAGTTTAACCCTTCATCCACGTGTTATAAACTTTCAAATTGGAATACTTCACGAACATTGTTTTCGTTTATTTTGTAGACTTTCATCCAAATCTTTTTTATTAACCAAGAATTGACATTTTTTTTTTTTTAATTGATTTATCCTTTGAAGATTCCTGAATAATAGTGTTAAAATTTGTCTCATGGAATTGTACTTGTTTTCCACAAAACTCTTGAGTTCTCCAAATATAGAAAGTTATGGACGATGATATATGATGATCCGTTAATAATATAAATTCACGGCCAGCTAAATATTAGTAAATTTTTTTATACCGTATACTGATGCTAACGATTTTGTCTTCAATATACTATATTTCTGCTCAGCAGGCCTTAGAGTGAGGGAAGGTTACACTATCTTCCTCTAGCAGATGCATTACACGTTAAAATTGCCTCACGTTTAGGATGAGAATCCACCAACCAGAAGCTATTCGATTATTAATGTGCACAAACCATCGTTCTGCTGCCCCATCCCAATTTAATGGATAATACTTTTTAGCACAATTTGATCAGCCTTCAATTCAGCCTTAATTCTTTTATATTTGTAGGTCGAGGCACTCCTACTATGGCGTCAATGTTATTTTCCATTTTAGTTAAATTATTGGCCGAAATTTTGAATCCTAACTATAAATGATTTTATCACGAAAAGCAACACTTTCCTTTAGGTTATCTTAGACCGGCATTATTCTATTGAGGTATCTATTGAGGTTTCTATTGAGCCTATCTGATAGAAATTTGTTTGTATCATGCTTGTAATAGTTTCACTGTTCTCATTGGAAGATTCCGCTGGCTGATTTATTCCAAATGGCAACCGTGTAATCAAAAATATTCCCATTTGAGTACTCCAAGCACACAAACGACTTGATTAGTCGTCTAACACCAACGATTATAAGAATAGTCCAATTTGTTAAATTTTTCACCACTCAATCCGTGAAATTGGTATTTATCGTCATTTTGAAACCTCCACATATTCGAACATGGCCATCGGGCCGCTCTACATAGTGCGGCAACACGAAGCGCGTTTCTTCGTCTCAGACCTCTTCGCCTTTAAACAAAATTTTAAAATGGGGGTTTTGTAGCCATAATTTTATGTGTGGCTCGTGTTGTGTACTTAATAGCACAAACGAAAAAAAATTTAGGGCCAGAATATTTTGTTTTACGCGATTAATTTGGTAATTGGTTAATTGGTAAAAAATAAACGCCTGAGCAAATGTGAAAAATTTTACATGTTGTTTCAGTAGCTTCGAGATTTTTAAATTTTATTTTTCGTTTTTTCTATCTGCTTCGCTCAATCATCCAGTATAAAATGAAAATAATTTTTAGTATACATAGGCACGTGACACACTTGAGTTTTGCGTGGAAAGGCAACTTCAGTTTTTTGCAAAACGCACAATGCGTGGAAAGGCTGGTCGAGCCTTAAAATTGGAACTAAATGAAATTCCCCAATCAGTTGTCGTAGCCGATATTAAAATGCCTTTTTCCTACATTTTCAACAATTCAGCTTCCACCATGACTTTGTAGTTTGTACGCAAATGGTGTGGCATCGTGAGCAAAAGCAACCTTTTGAACCCAAAAGAACCAAAAGAATTCTTTTGTAAAGAGTGAACTGTACTCTTTCATTAAGATATTAATATTTACTGGCATATCAATTAAATTGACTGAGAAAGATATATAAAACAATTGGATAAAATTTCTAACTAACAGTGTGGGCTCTCCGCCATCCACTACAATAAGTTCAACCAAGTTCGTCGTATTATTACATTTAAGAAATAATTTAACGTGACCTATTCCCATTAAACGACTACCATCATACTTTTTAATTGCGGCAAACTTCCAAGGTGTGTTAAATGTGCCGGATACCACCTAACTGGAGAATACAATAATCCGCAAGTACATTTAAAGTGTGTACACTGTGGACAAGGCCATCTTGCTAATTATCGAGGATGTATTGTTGCAAAGAAAATTCAGAAAATTAAAATCCAAAGGATGAATAAAACTGAAATGTATGGTCAGGAAAATCAATACGAGAGGCAGGCATAACAAGACAACAGGCAACCATTTAGTTTTCGGATGATATGGCTATCTTTGCAGTTGCTGATGGCATAGAAAAATCTCCAAGCAAATTGCAAAGATCTACTAATATTATCAGTACCTGGACGAAGAGATGACGAATAAAACTCTATGATAGAAAATCTGTTCACGTAAACTTTACCAACAAAAAGGTCAACTGGATGCCAGTAGAACTGAACTCTTAGCAAAATCCCCTAGACGCGAAACTAAAATAGAAAAAGCATATGGCCGTTTGAACGGATTTTAGTCATGATTAAGGAAATTGAGAAAGTTTTTCCAATTCCATCTGGAGCGTCCAAAAAGTACAATCCACCGGATTGGTTGGCCAAAGCTTGAATGATCATAACAAATGCATGCTGTATAAGATAGCGGAAATTTCTCAGCGGAAAATAAGAAATTTCGCTATTCGCCGCAAGTGGCAGCACAATCACAAAAGAGATCTTATTTTATTATATAATTACCAGCGGAAATTTTTTATTCATTTTGTATCTCATTTTTCACTAAATAAAACATCCCAGCGGAATAAAATATTAAAAGTGATCCTTAAAATGACAAATTGATTGATCTCCGATGTGAAGGAACTGGGTAAATAAAATCTTGAAATTTAGCAATATTCCGTCTTTTCGCAATTCTAAAAGAATGGCGATGATATTTGGATAAAAGTATTGATCAGGGGTCCAAAACTTAGGACAACATTTTAGGATCTGTTCATGCTGGACTAAACTAGGCCATTTCATTACCAATACTTTTGAAAATTTAAAAATGTTAATTAATTTATTTTGAGTTTGTGGCCAATATCTCAAAAGCTTTCACTAGCAACCAATACTTTCGATTGTTTTTCTAATAGCTTAGGTCGTACTGAGGCTGCCAGGAAAATTTGGGGAAAATTGATGGATTAGAATTTTCACAATATTTTTTTAATTTTCTGCGGCCATATAAGTTATTTTCAGTTTTTGGCCGATATCTCAAAAACTTTCACTAGTAACCAATACTTTCGGTTGTTTTTCTAATAGTTTAGGTCATACTGAGATTACCAGGAAAATTTGGGGAAAATTCTAATCCATCAATTTTCCCAAAATTTTTCTCGTAGTCTCAGTATGACCTAAGCTATTAGAAAAACAATCGAAAGTATTGGTTACTAGTGGAAGTTTTCGAGATATCGACCAAAAAATGAAAATATCTTATTTGGCCGCAGAAAATCAAAAAATTATAGTGAAAATTATAATTCTCGTTTGTGATTGTGCTGCCACTTGCGGCGAGTAGCGAAATCTCTTATTTTCCGCTATCTTATACAGCATAACAAATGCTATCTTTTGTTCTTGAAGGAGTTTCGTATTTTCTTGGGCGAACAGCTGTAAGTCATTTCTGTTGTATGACTGCTCTCTTATCAGTTCTTTCTCGAATGTTTCATGATGCGCCTGTTCGATACTGTCACTCTCAATTGTGCCAACAACATGACATGAAGATTAGCGCTTCATTGTATATTTCTTCCGTGAAATCCAAGCCATGATTAATTGTTTCTTGGCGCATTCTGTGCAGAATATTTTTGGCGATGTATAGTTTTGTATTTCTCCCAAAATTGTACTGGTTGTGACGGGAAACATGTAGAAAACACATCAGGTGTGCAGGTAGAAACCTGGCTCTGAAGTTGGTTGCATTAAAATATAATTGAACGCATTCAAATCGCCCGCCATTTTGGATAAATGTAGCTTATTGATTGCTTTTGTTGTGACATATTTCACTCATTTAAAAGCTGTCGTTCTGTGTGCATCAATTTTAAGAGATGGATGTCGATAAGCAACATTTACGTCATTGCATTATATTTCGTTTTCAAATGAAAAAAATAAATGCTGCTCAAACTATGGAAATGATTAATTCGACTTTGAGTGAACATTCTGTGACTCATTCAATAGTAAAAAAAGAGGTTTGCAAGATTTCGTGATGGCAATTTTAGTTTTGAGGGCGATCCATGTCCAGGTTCAGTAAAACAATTTGAAGATGAAGAACTTAAAGTTTTACTGAATGAAAATCCGTGTCAAACACAAAAAGCGCTTGCAGAATAGTTAGGAGTTACTTACCAAACAATACCAATTCAATTGCGGCAAAAATACAGAAGAAAGGAAAACGGGTTACTCATAAACTGACCGAAGAAGTCAAAACCCGTTTTGTTTACATCTACACGAATTTGCTTTCTCGGTACAAAAGGAAGCCTTTTTTGCACAAAATCATTAGGGAGATGAAATGTGGATTTTGGACTAATGATAAACACAAAAAGCCATAAGTTGATTCAGGCCAGTCATCGTGATGTCAGTTGCAAAACTTATTATTCTTGTATAGAAAGTGTTACTGTGTGTCTGGTGGGATTGGAAAGGAGTAATTTACTACGAGCTTCTGAAACCTGGTGAAACTGGTACAGCTGAACGTTACCAGGTCCAATTGATCAAATTAAGTATGCTCTGGAGGAAAAAATGCCATTTATGGACCAAGAAAGGGGGAAGATGATATTGCTGAGAATGAAAGTTGAAGATGTGCAAAAATGACTCGATGACTATTTTGCTTCGAAACCATCAAGTTTCTATCGCGAAGGCATTTATCGCATCTACCTGATAAATGGTAAAGACCAAAAATAAATGGATTTGACCAAAAGTTTCTACTTGCACACCTAATAAATGCGAAAAGCGTACGTATTTGAAATAGATTAGAAGTAGTGGATGAATCTCCCAGTAGCTTATCCCAATGATTGTCGTTTTCCAGCAAATTAAGTGTTACGCACGCACGCCGATACGTATTATGTACTATTCCATCCACTGTTCACAAGTGACTAAATGATGTTGGA
Source organism: Nephrotoma guestfalica (assembly GCA_963691935.1). Lineage (NCBI taxonomy): Eukaryota > Metazoa > Arthropoda > Insecta > Diptera > Tipulidae > Nephrotoma > Nephrotoma guestfalica. The sequence continues at coordinate 223,337,454 of OY829913.1, read as the reverse complement.
TCACGAACGGTAATCAGAAGCAAACATAAACAAATGCAATCTGCGTTGTTCGGATGTACAGTCTTTCTAAAGCATTTGATGAAAATATTCCAGGTTCACCAACACTGATTTGCCTCTCTTCGTTCTTTCAAAATTCTTTCGTGTTGCATTGTATAATTATTCGGAATGTTTGCGTACATCATAGTTATTGTAAAATCATTTACTCGACATAATTGAAAAAACACTGTAAATCTTGTGTTCGGTGAATTTGTTGGTCTGTTCTGTATGTTTTGTTCCGTGAAATACACTCTTTATCCGTTTTTAAGATGAACAGCAAGGTGAACGGCAGTTGAATTCCTCCTCGTGGATTTGAAATCATAAAATACGCCAGACAGCTTCATTGCTGCTAATATATCATCTATCGATTTGGTATTGTGAGATTTCATCTAAATTACTTCTTGTTGATACTCCAAACAGGGCCATATCATTTACAAATGTATTTTATGGATTTGATTAAATTGCGATACTCAACGTTGATATGTGTTTTAAAAATTTTCGAATATGAAGTGGCGAATATGGAACTACCCAACGATTATCAACTTCAATGGTATTTTATCTCACTTTTAAAGTAATTATGCTTTTCCATTGTCGTCTGTACTTCTTCGTTGATATATAGTGAGTAACCATCATTTTCAGTAATTGTGTCTTTTACCAACTCTCGAAGTTACCGTTTCGATCATTTTCGATCGATTATGCACGATGATTTTGTATTGATTGCTCCACATGATCCGTGTATCATGTTCTTGGTCACAACTTCAAACAACTCATTATCAGTTGTGAGATCTGGTATTTCGGCAGATATTAGTTTATCGATTTCATTTGGAATTTCATCTTCACAGTAAGTGATCCTCTTTTTTGCCACTCCATAGAGTGCATCAAACACTGTGTTTCTCCGAAAACATGTAGTGAAGTGATGAAATTAATTAATGTTTTTAGTTTTTGTTTGAAAACACGTGCGCCATATCATGGTGATCAGTAGGAGATTGTCTTGGAAGTAGTAACCCTTTAATGTCATCATATGCTGGATAACATGTAAATGTATCGCGAGGATGAAATTCTTCTCCAATTATACACGACAAATATTATCTCATAAATTGTTATCGCGTTATATCGTCTGACATGCTAACTCAGATCAATCGTATTTTTGAACATCCGTATTAAATTGTTTTTGTCTTGTAACATTTTTTACACCGACTCACCAACATGCCCTCTGACTCCAGTATCGATTTGACATTGGTAGTTTTGATATCCCATGAAATAGATTTGGTGAAATTTATGGTCATTTCCGATGTTTTAAATCATCAGTAATTCCATTTAACAAACTTTTCAGTGGTTCTTTTGGCTGCTCAAGTTCAGTTAGCTTCACTTTTCCTTTCGCGCACAATCCGGGGCTTCTTCTTTAAATTTCATTGCTTTTCATGAAAAGCAATTCGAGGATATGAAGCTCGATCATTTAGTTATTGCATTTGCATACGTCTTCGCCGTTGATCTACGTCTTCTTGGCGTTTTTGAGACGAATGTGCTGCGCTCTTCTTGTTTTCGCTTCTAGTCGTAAAACTTCAAATCTTTCTTCCCCCTGATCTGCCATTTATTATATGCTGGTTCAGTTATGTTATTTATGTAAAATTGTTATTTTCTTAATTTTATCGCTAGATAGCAGCCCAATCAGTTAAGAAACTCTTAGTGGGAAATCGACATCCCTTCGATATACAGATGTTTTTATTTAAACCGTCCATTAAGGGACTTGTCAATATACAAATAAGTTTCATGAATTCTAGCCCAGTTTTCAGATGTGTGGATAGTAGTCTAATCCGGGAATGCCAGATTGACAAACATTTTATAATTTACATCTTTATCCAGCTACTGTAGAAACTAAATGGTTCAAATAAAATAAAATATTGAGTGTAAAGTAAAACAAAATTTATGTCAATTAGAATAGTTTACGGTTATTGAAAAATTAACGTGTTTTATTATCGAATGGGTTGGTCATACTCGTATACACAAAAAAACTGTAAACCATAAAACTATTAAAATTAGTTAGCGAGTAGTTTAAAACAAACAAATAATTCTGTTATACACCTCTAGTATTTAAATATATCGAATCATTGTTAATTTAACATAAAAATTCGAAGCGGTGCCTGCTCATTGCGGGCGCGATAAAAACTACCATTCACAATTATCATGTACTATGAATACTAATTTGTTTGTTAAAATATTTTAAATTATTATCATGCGCACCGCGAACATACAAATAATATTGTCAAATTAACTTTTTGGATATTACAAATTTCACGTACTTTGTCTGCCACATTTTAATGTTCGTCTATACGAACATCCGGAATTTAATGATAGCAAAAAGGCTTTCAACTTCGACTATTTTGATTTAAATCTCAGAATTTTGTTTATTTTACTCAGTATTTTAATAAGTCAACACAAATTTTGTAAATTTTTATAGAACGGGTTTCCCGCTTACTGCAATTCCTATATAATTTGCTTAAAATGGAATTGAAGTCTTTTGAATTTATGTACGTAGTTATACAATTAACCGTAATTACTTTATTTCAGCAAATAAAAACTAATTTATTTAAAATTTTATCCATTAAGTTTTATTGTTACGATTTTATTATATTTCCATATAGAACATTTTCTCAATCACTTCTTTTATATCAAATTCATGTAGAAGTAATTAATGCAATGCTCTCGTATTTACCTAGCATACATATGGTACAAGTCGCGGTGCAATAAAAATTAACCTACAAAAATAATTTTACTGCAATCAATAAAATAGTTTATATAGAGAGATCGACATAACATACCTACATAATAATTATGTATGGGTAATATTCTTGAAATTGAAAGAGTGTTCAATTTCTTCACTGTTAAATGTACATAACGAAACGTAAACGAATGCGCGTACTGTAATTTGTATCATAAATAAAAGATTTAAAGTGAAATTTTATACAATTAAGTTTATTGGCGCCAAAAGGGCTGATTCGGTTATTTGCGCGCAAATTCATTTTATGTACGATTTTATTCCTTAGAACAAATTCTGCACCAACACTTTTCTTAACAATATAATGTTACTTTTATAAAACATTAAAAGCGCATGCCGATATTGTTTCATGCAAGTAGGTATTTGATTAAATATAAGTGATGTTCCACCAAAATACGGTTCCGTAATTGCCACCTTATCAATTAGAGCAGCCTGTTTCTGGAAAAGTATATAATTTCTAGTTAATAGAAATTAAGCTAAATAGAACAGAAGTTATACCAGCCTGCAGGCACTTAATAGTGAGCAGTCTAAATTGTTAACTGTTAGAAACACGTTACATATGTTCAAATTAAAATTGTACACTAAACCACAAATAAATTTATTGCGGATAAAATTGCATTTTATTGCCAGCAATAAAATTTAATATGATCTAAATACGTAGTTAAGCAGACATAAAATATAAATAGTTATTTTAAGTACTTTCTTTGTTGAAACCAATTCCTTATCTGGAATTAAAACAACAAAATTTAACAGCGACATGTAAATGTTGTAAAATTTAGTGTTTTGTAAAAATTCTTGTTATTTTGAAATTTTGTGTTGGTTAGCATTTCGGTGAATAAACGTGTGAACTAAAAACGCAGAAACTACATAGAAGAAAATCAAATAGAAGATTTGTCAGGAAGTGAGGTTGGTTAATTCGTTTGGTTCTATAGAGAATTGTGGAAATTGTTTAGCCTTAGGTTGATGGGGACGGCTTAATTAATGATCGATTTAATGCGGGATGATTAACAAAATTACAGAATGTATTGTTGCAATTACTCATTGTTTGGAGGATTTAAACAGGGTTTAACGCAAATTGCAATCGTATCTTCAACATGGAGAAGAAATTGAGCTTATTGTGCTCCAGTTTTGATGACATTTTGAGTTCTTTTGAACGCATCGATTGCACTCAGTAACTTTGGTAATAACAAATATTTTACAAACATTTTAAAATTTATTGCCAATTTTGACAAATTTAATCCAATATTTTCTGATGGTAATACAAATGTGTCACAAATTAAACAACACAACATTCAACATACAACTGAATACATGTACCGTAGCCAGCTTTCCTGTAAATTCGATGATTTTAGCAGCACTGTTAGTGATGGCTTTAAGAAGCACAATATCAACATCTCCTTCACTTAAAACTACGAGGGACTCCTGTAACGAGTTTATACATTTCAAGTTAACTAACCAACCCACAACAGCAGAAGCACTTCCAAATACCATCTCTCTTCAACGCGAACTATTATCCACGAACATTCAATCAAGAAACACTTATTGCACACCTACAACACCAGTAATTCATGTATCGGATATTAATTCCGGTAACCCAGAATATGTCAGCAACATCAAATCTCCCGGCTGGTTTAGAGCAGCACTTAAACATAATAATATTTTCGTTTCCAGGTTCAATATCTCTACGACAACCCAAAAACTGATATATTTGTCCCTTTATTACTATACTGTAAGGAGACTACGAACAAAATGTTGATGGTTCAGTTTCCGATTGTGTATTGAACGGTAGATGCGTTGTTAATGCGGTGCATATTAACTTTGATTGCTCAGTGGTGGTAATCCCGAATACCTAATAGTCATGCTGACACATACCAGCTCCTCGTAGATGCTATCGATTTCGTTTTTAATAACACGGATATTTAGATGACCGTTCTGTCGACCATAACCTTTCGCATCTTATATATGGGACACAATCTGTGGATAATACCCATATATATTGCTGAAAATGCACGATCTGCAGAAGAAACTTTGATACTGATAATTTTTCAAGTTCTGACTGCAGATCAGTAACGTCAAGAACAATCTAACCAGGCAGCTTAACTTAGTGTTCTCCTCTGATTAACTTTGAGTTAACGTTAACTGTGAAACTTTACCTAATTCTAATTTTCTTAAGGCAGGTTTTAAGAAGTTTATAAACATCCAAAGAAAGAAAAATTGTAAAAAAGTACTTAAAGACGAGGTTGGACTAGGGTTACTTAAATTATCAGAACATTTACAATGAATTTTCGAACTTATCCCATGAACTATACAATGATTCCATCCAATCCCATTCCAAAGTGTTTTTGACAATTCATAAACTCTAAGAAGAAATGGAAAAGGTGGATGTGTCAGTGAGCAATGCTCAGGTGATCCCAAAACCATTTCTGACATGATCGTAATTTTTTTAGCGCCCGATGCAGACTACTTCAGTTACATGAATAAAAGCGCTCAAACATCTCTGGTCTCTATTCAACTTGATTACGATACTGTGGCTAGGATTATCAAGGTAAAATATGATATTTCCGCTGGCCCCGGTGGTTTGTATTGAATCGTTTTAAAAAATTTTGTTGATAACTTTGCTCAACCACCTACAACTCTGTTCCCAAACTCAATCTCGCACAGACTATTTCCATCAATATGGAACTCTTTTATAGTTCCGTTCTATAAGAAAAATGTAAATCGGATGTCTCCAATTATAGGCCAATTGCGTAACTATTCAGTATCCGTAAGTTATTTGTATTGCAAACGATTCTCTTTACCTTCCATGTAAAACATTGTTTACAGACAATCAGCATCGCTTTCTCAGAGGACGATCTACAACAACGAATTTAGTCGAATTAGCATCTCGTACTTTGAACGTTATGGAGAATCAAAGCGAGATTGATGTTATTAGCACGGATGTCAGTAAAGCATTTGACAGGGTTCCTTATAAGATAAGTTTAAACTCAGGGCTCTGGGTCTCGCACCTCAACTCGTACTATGGGTGGACTTTTATCTGAAGGAATGTACCAAGTGATCTTTAGGTCGTCAATATCTTCTTCTTCTTTAGCTACTTCCGGGTTACCGAAGGGCATCATCTTGGGTCTAGTTTTTTTGCTTTGTTCATCAACGATGTCGATTTCGTGCTTAAAAATACGCCAATGTCAAGTTCTACCGATGTTAACCTATTATACAGAATGATTTATGAATGAGTTATGATAACTTCATAACTTGGTGTGCTAAAAATAATCTTGATTTGAATGTAAGTAAATGTCAATAAATTACATACTCTAGAAAACATGCAAATTCCATTCGTCGCGATGTTATTGCCAGCCCTACGGGATTTAGGGGTAATTTGTGATTGCTACCTGATCTTTAGAGACCACATCGATTTTATTGTCAATAGAGCAAACCCTGTGCTTGGCTTTGTCAAACGCTAGCCTTAAGAATTTTTTTAAACCCCTATGTTACGAGGGCTATTTATAAGACATTTGTTCAGCCTTTGCTCGAATATGCTAGTTAAGGTTTCTGCGCCTTGCTTTGCGTGAATTTCCATGGGTGGACATTTACAACTTGCTTCCTTATCTTGACGTCTTATTAAATTACAGCCACTCAACAAGCGACAATTTGTTGCAGACATCGTTTTCATTCATCAACTTTTATCTGTTGGGAAAGATTCTTCAGCTCTACTTGAAAAGATAATTCTTAATTTTTCAAGTTGATTTGCTGCTAGAGGTTTCATGACCATGTCATTTATTATTACTTCGGTTGAACAATATTTGAAAACGACTTCTTTCCTCTCTACCTGATCTTTGGCATGTCTCTTCTGGCATCATTGTGTTTTAATCGGCTCGAAAGTTTTTCATTTTCGATCAACTTAGCTGTGATTGCCTTGGTTAATAGCTGTCTAATCCAAATTACTTCCTTGCCTGCTTCTAACAAAGAAACAAGCTCGGCCTCAGTTGATGAAAGACCCCAAAACTACTATCACTAATTTTAATATTTAAGAACGCGCTTTAGCTCTATCCAGCTGGGTTCTGTAAACCGCCAGGTTTATTTGGATGTCCCAATCCCTTGTATATCTCGAGTAATTTCCTGTTCAAGATAGTGCCCCAAATTTATAATTTTTTATTTCAACTTTAAAACTTCTGCGACGTATTTCATCTAATGTTTATATTTACCGGCTACAATCAAGTCGTCAACATATAAACCATAACATATCTTTTCGCCTTGATTCAATACGTACGAGCATTGATCATTTCTGCTCTGTTTCAACTTTCCATCTTTAGTTGATTTAGTAAGGAGTCACTAACCCTTGCATAATGCTTTAAGTTTTATAGACTCCTTTTGAGAAAACACATAGTCTTCCTTCCCATCAATAACAAATCCTGGTGGCTGGATGGATCGTTGCCGAATTTTTGCAAGATTCCCTGTGCAACCAGTCTCGCTTTATATCTGCTAATCCACCATTTGTATTGGTTTTCAATTTGGAATTATTGCTACCAACAGTTGTACTTTCATTGACACTGGTACTTTCTACACAGTTTTCACTTTCACTTTGGATTGTTTCCGCCACGTTCTTTAGATTTTTTTCATCAAAAAACCAGTTGCTGGGTTTTCGACAAAAACTACATCACGCCTGATAACACCCAAACCTTTCGATTGATTGATTATAACATCTGAGCGCTTTCGGTTCCTCGTCATACCAATCTGAAACTCCGCTTCTCTTCTACCCGTAACACGGGTATAATTTATTTTAGAACTAATTTTATGAATTGTAATTATTTTTTATCTATTTTCGACATATTAAATAGCGAAATGGCAAGCAGTAGACGCCAGATCCAAAAGTTCTATATTTCAACGGTTCATTTCACCATAGAAAATATTATTTCTGCTTCGACGCTATGTGGCGATAGACTAGCACACAAAGCAAACAAATTGATAATCATTCACTAGGTTGTAAGACAGTATAGAGGAGCTTCTAAAAAGAACTTGCTGCTGTTATAATCGTAACTTGCTAAACTTGTGTTTATCACTCATTTTGGCGCATTTTGGCCGTGATCAGTTTCGTAAACAGTTGGTCGGAAAGCAAATACTGCAGACTCGAACCCGCCAGTCAATAATTGGTGAATAAATATAATATCTGCTACAGCACGGCGTCATTTGGGTGTTCCAATTTCATTTAGATTTAAACAGGCTAGGTGGTGGATTGCAATGATCAGATCATGGGATGACCCTGAAGAGCAAAGCGGAGTATTCAATTTAGCTTATATGTGTAACTTATATAGGGACCACACTTGAGTGGCACACTCCAGCAGAGGCATAACGAAGGTTGAGTAAAGTTTCTTTGTAACGCAAGGATGAAACAACTTTTTAGACCAACGATTGACAAAACTAAGCACTGAATCATCCTTTTTGATGATATTTGTGAAATTTAGTCTAAAAGTCAACTCACTGTCGCACATTACACGAAAATCACGTAGTGATGTGTAATCCGCATGTAATCCGCATATACTCGTAAATACCTGAATTTTTGATTATATAATCGGCATCGATAATATTCCTAAATGGCTGTTTTAATAAGTGCTCTAAACCTGCACCGACCAAATTAGCCCGCCTCAATGAAACCTGTACTATAATTTGTTACCCATTTATTACAACAAATCCCGATTTTATTACAGTTACCGTTTTCGAGAAACGAGTGGTCGGTTTAGCTTACAATTAAACCTGCACTTTATTACAAGTTAGTTCAAGACCACTCCTACAACTTGCCTAAGGGACAATTTCACCCCAAAACGATTATATATTTCAAAAACGTCAATTTAACCAAATTTAATAAAATTTTTTACACCAGACTGCCACCAGATTTTGGGAAAACCGTGGCAAGAAGTCTTTTTGAGAGTAGGTCAGCCTTATCCAGGTGTGTAATGTGTCAGGATGCGCGGAATTGACTCCAAATGGTATAGGCTTCAAATATGTAATTTAAGGGTCGATTTTACCACCTTAAATAATTTATTACACCAGACCGCCACCAGATATTGAGTCAAATGTTACTCCGTGGTCGTTGTGAAGGGCAGGTCTACCTTGGTACAGGTGTGTAATAAATTATTTTTGAGTCAAGATACACCGTTTGCTCCGAACGGTAAAGGTTTGAAATTTTTAATCGACCTTCAAGATTTTGCAAAATTTATTAATTTATTACACCAAACCGCCACCAAATATGGAGTCTAAAGTTATTCCGTGGTCGTTGTGTCGGGCAGGTCAACTTTATTCCGTTGTGTAATAAATTATTTGTGTGTCAGGTTAGACGGAATTGGCTCCGAACTTTAAAGGCTTAACATTTTTAATTTAGAGGTCGATTTTGCAAAATTTAATAATTTATTTCACCAGACCGCAACCAGATATTGAGTCAAATGTTACTCCTTTGACCTGCTCACCACAATGTTCAAGGAGTAACATTTAACTCAATATCTGGTAGCGGTCTGGTGTAATAAATTATTAATGGTGGTAAAATGAACCCTTAAATTACATATTTGAAACCTATACCGTTGGGAGCTAATTCCGCGTATCCTGACACAAAAATAATTTATTACACACCTGGATAAGGCTGACCTACTCTCGACAAGACTTCTTGCAACATTTTCCCAAAATCTGGTGGCAGTCTGGTGTAAAAAAAATATTAAAGTTGGCTTGACGTTTTTGAAATATATAAGCGTTTTGGAGTAAAATTCACCCTTATGCAAGTTATAGGGGTAGTCTTGAACTAACGTATTCAATGCAATTAATTTGTACTCAATTTTGGTCCAAGAACCATCCCGATATCATAGCTGCATCAAAAGGCGCAGGTTTAATTGTAAGCTCATCATCGGTAAAAAAGCGGAATTGAAAAAATTTGAAAACTGCACCTTAGGGTTATTGGATGAATTGTCATCGCACTTAATCGTTGATGAGTAGCCATCAGATGAGGTTTATTAAACCTTATAAATGGTTTTCGTGTAATTTCGGCATACTAAACTTGGGACTGTATTTGGGACCTCTAAAACCTGTATTTCGGTATTAAACAAATCGTCCGGTATTTGGTATATCTATATTGGAAGCTGTATCTTTAATGGAGAACTCATTATGATTTTACCGGATTTAACTCACCTTTCCTTATAATTGGTGATGACAAATGAAAGTTAATCAGTCATTTTGTTATTTAAATTTTGATTTAGTATTTTAGTAATCGGTAAATCGATTCGGTAAATTTCAGGAAAACCGATATTGGAATAAAATAATTACTGAAAGCCGATAAATCCAATATAGGCATTAGACAAAGTATTGGAAAGTTTAATGTTGGTATTACCTTCAACAGTTGAATCGTTTGTGTAATGAAGGTTGAATTAAAGTTCAAATGAGTGTTTTACATTTTTAGCGCTACATCTGCAAACATCGCTCTAAACCAACTGGATTCAAAAATATGCTCTCGTTTTTATTAGAATAGAAGGGTATATGTATACCAATAGTCGCAGCTCTTTTCCGAACTCTTCTGAAATTCTATAACATATACCGTAAGTTGTTACTTTCTGCATCGTTTCGAGCCAATTAACGCTTTTAGGTAAAATTGTAACAATCGGAACAACACATGGTTAAAACTGTCACGAGTGGCGCGATATTTCGAAGAAGAGATAAAGAAATGGTTTAATATCATGAACACAAAACTTTTATAGTTCGGATGATTTAGCGAACCATTGTGAAACATTCGAATAATTTTTTATGGTCGGATCGATGAAACAATTTCAAAAATTGGTTCACCGTCGTACTCCAAACTCAGGAATTTTGATAACGCACAGAAAAACAATTTCGAACAAAACAATCTCCTGGTATTTTTTCTCTTTCACTTTCTTAGATACCGCCGACCCGGGCTAGGTATGAAGATTATACAATTTTCAAATATTTATAATTAAAAGGCATGAAGGTATTTTTTGATTATTTAAATACATTTGAATTTGAAATCAATTCATATGTATTCTGGTAAAGAATCTGTTAAAATTAAATTTAGGTAGTACTTTGGATGCTGTAAAAGCTTTCGAAATTACATGCCAAGTTACACAGCTGGTGTAACAAACCTAGACTGTGCAGAGCTCAAATTTATATTTGGATTTTGTCCTTTTGATATATCGAAGACAAAACGATTCCAAAAAATGTTAATTTTTAGTGATCGGCACAAATATTGATGGCCAATATCACTGTTAGAATAAATTAACACAAACAATCTTAAAAGATATAGAAACAACAAAAGAAGGTTATCAAAAAAATCTTACCTTTAAAATTTCATTGCTCGCATAAAATTTATCATCGAGAACATTTTTATTATTTTCTTCCGTAAACTTTTCATTTAAATTGTTATTGTTGTTGTTGTTATTATTATTATCATTATTTCTTTCACCATTATTATTAATACTATTATTATTTTTATTACTGTTCCTTCTACCACGTGCTGAATAAAATGTATCTTTTTCTTTTGATAAATTATCTAAGAGATCACGTTTGTAACGATCACCTCCATTATCATTATTATTGTTGTTGTTGCTATTACTATTATTATTAATATTATTCGTTGGTGTTGCCGTTGTTGTTCTCGATGCCATAATTTTATTACCTGATTTTTTATGATTCAATAAAATTTCGCGTTTATTAATTAGTAAATTTCTTTTGCCACGATTCGGTACAAATAAATCCAGATCGCCAAGATCACCACCAGTGTATGCGGCTCTATTTTTTTTCCCACGATTTGGATAAAAGAAATCATTTGGTTTTAGTATGTTGCCCACTTGGTCTTTTTTACCACGGTTGGGGTAGAAAAAATCATCGGTCCCCAGTAATTGTGCCATCGAACTGGCACTCGGCGCAGATAATTTTGACCGTGCATCAAATAATTTTTTGCCACGATTTGGAAAAAATAAATCATCGCCCAACAATAGATCGTTGTATTTGGCACGTTTGTATTGATCGGTTGGATCCATTTTTTTGCCCCGATTAGGCATAAATAAATCAGAATTTTGTGCATTAAATAAATTATTTAGGTTACTCTTTTTCGTAATGGCGTTCGACTTGCGGCCACGTGGCGGGATAAACGGCTCGTTTTGGACACCTGCTTTATAAAAATTAAATACACGGTAGGTAAAACATATATAAAAGGTTATATAAAATATTTACCGATCAGATCTGGGTACTCGGCCTCCCGTCTCACCAAAATATATGGTGGTTCATCGACATAAAATGGCCTTTCACGCCGTCCTGATAGATTAACGCTGTTCCAAATTTGCATGCCGGAAAACTCTTCAGATAATGGTGCACCACCGATTAGTCCTCGCCGATTTCTATACAACAAGGCATTCTCCCAGTCGGTCATTGAAATTCCATTATTATTAAGTCGTTCGGTAATTTGTGGCAGAAAATTCCTGTAACAAAAATTGCTATGATTGAATTCAGTGTAGTACAAAATCGATACAAATATTGTCAATTCAAAATAGAAAGCCATTAAATACTTTCACACAAAGAGACAATAAAAAACAAACACATGGAAAGTGAAAATTGCTTATTTTCTGTTTGCTTAGTTTTTGGTTTAAGCCAGTCTACCGTGTTCGTGAATGGAGAGATGATAAAAATTTGTTTTCTGTTAAATTATCATTTTTTATTGTTTTATATCCACATTTTTAATTTTGTTATTTTGGAAAATCAGATAAAATTCTTATATACGATTTATAAACCTATAATTGATGGTCGGTGTTAAAAATTTCGGTTTGGTGTTAAGTCAATTTATGGTTTTCTCAATTTTCATTGAGCTCCATTGCGTATATGTGATTTGACGTATTTTATTTTAGCCAATAAATTTAATGGGTTCTGATCATATAAAAGTTTTATATGCGCTTAAATGTTTAGGTTAACTGTAAGTCGAAATGCTATTTCCGGATTTGGCTTTGAATTAGCATCGACCTGACAAGCATTTTATGGTCGACATATTTAATAAAAAAATTTCATTGTTTATTGATTTATGACAGTATGACGATGTGAATATGTGTCTATTTCTTGTAGTATCACACAATTTGGTCTGCTGGTTTCGCAGAGCAATCAATACAAATGTTTTTGAAAGACCCTCGTCGTACACGGTAGATTCGTTCTACGGATAATCGTGTAAATCGAAATCGATTTAAATGAGACAAAGGGTTCATACTAAAAAGGTAGATAGGTTCCACTACACTTCGAACTATGAATAATGAAGTTAAAGAACCTAAGAAAAATACATATGCATAAAGGATGAAACACATCAATATGCAGCGTGTACCAAGCGATCCACCCTAAAGGCTGCGTGTATGGGAGTGCACGCACCAAGCAGCGCAGCAGTTTGTTTTGTTTTAGTAGTAAAATCGGATTATGTCAGTTTTATCGAGATTATGAGTGACAGCAAAGAGTAGCAAATTGATGCTTCTGAATGTGGAACCTATTGATGCCGCCACAGATGCCGCTTCATTTAATATAATTTCCTTAATTTTACATGTTACTATTAAAATTACAAAATATTTGATTTGTTTTATTTAAAAATTTCTATATTTATTCTCAAATTGTGATTTTGCATCATTACGCAAGCGAATAAGCTAATATTTAAATTTGCTACTCGCTGTTGTGTTTGATCCTTAAATGTGTTCTCTCGAACTATGTAACCAAGCTTGTTTGATTATTAAGAAAGACAAAAATGCTATAGAATAGTCTAAATTTGATTTTATTCAAAAATAATCTAAATTTTATTTAATTAAATTAATAAATTTACTAAAACAATTAAAATTAATTTAAATTAAATCCTCATCCGAGCTTTTCAAATCCAGGACTCGAATTTTCTTTGACACATTTATTAGATCACTATCGGAATCACTGATAAACTTTTCATTAATGGTGGAGATTTGAGTTGTCCGCATACTTTATCGGGTGTAATGGAATTATCGGCTTCAAAATGGGACATTGATTGAAAAATTCGTAATCAACATTTGTTTGCCTTCGCGCATTTTTTTATAAATTTGTTCATATTGAATGAGTGCAATTTGAATTGTTCTTTGACATTTTAGTACTCGGTCTGCATCTATATCCAAAAATAACGTTTGCAAACTTATTCCTAACTGCCGACCCTCCTTAATTATTTTTTGTGCTCGGCATTCGACATTTCCTTATCTTTAAACAATTGCTCTACTTCTGGAATACCAAAATCGTCGAATCTGTCTTTCCCGAGAAAATGATCCAGGTAGTGAATTTCTTCGAAATTCGAAGACTTAGTGAATTATCTAAAGCACTTTAAATTGAATATTTTTTTTTCTAAAGCTTTTTACTTAGGGAACGAAGTACTGGTGAATCCAACCTTCAAATAAAGTGCAAGGCATCCAACCATTTTTCTTTGCCCGCCAATGAACTGGTAAATTATTCAAAATAACGCCTTTCATTGCTGTAACATTCAAATAGCAACGTGACTACCTTTCGCTGCCTTAAATCCACTGGCAGATCTTTCATTTTTGGATATATACATTCGTTTCGGCATTTTCTTCCAAAACAGTACGGCTTCCTCGGCATTAAATACTTGATGAGGCTCGTAACAATTATCTTGAATAGTTTTGGCCAATTTTGACGGATATTCCCTTACTGATTTTTGACCGAACGCAACTTAGTCAGTTGAAGATTATGTAAATTATGCCGTTTTTGTAATTTTTCGAACCATCCATTACTCACCAAAAATTTGGTTGTCGATGAAGTGGGTGTCCTTTCTTTTATTTGGTTAACAAGTTGAAGCGCTTTTTGTTTAATAGAATTATTATCTATCGATATTCTCTGTTTACCGTTATCCTCTATTCAAAACATTAAAGCTTTTCAACGGCTTCCATAACCCGCTTATAAAAATTAGAACAAAAAATACTGCATATGTCTACGCGGATCGTAAAGGTGTCCCATTTGTGTCTGTTCAATGTAATGATGTCCCATCTGTGTCTGTCATAATCATAACAGAAAATTCCGCAAATGGAAACTCTGTGGAGCAAATTGTGGAGGTTTTGGCACATAGCCACTTACGTACTGCAAAGATTAAAGCTGCCCAACTTCGCAAAAATAAGTGAGATGTCTATTCGAATCGCCAGGTTACCATATTTTATCCCGTCCATTTTATCATAATTAGAACGAAAAAGTCCGCAAATGGAAGTTCTGTTCTAGATTCGCTCCACAGAATTTCAATTTTCGAACTTTGTTGTATAGATTTCGTTATAATTAAGATAAATTAAATTGGCCAAAATGGGGACCCGGCGATCCGCATAAACATGGAGCATATTTGTGCGAAAATTGACAGCTTTAATCAATTGGATTACGTATGTGGCTATACGTACCATAACCTGCAGGATTCACTTCACAGAATCCATTTTTCGACTTTTCCGCTATAATTATGAAAAAAGAAAGGGCCAAAATGAGGTATCGTTACAATCCGCATAGACATGTGGCGTATTTTTGCAAAATTGGACAACATTAATCTATTGTAATATGTAAGTGGCTATGTGAATAAATCTCCAGGATTCACTCCTCAAAATTTCTAATTTCGGACATTTTCGGTTTTATTTTGATAAATTGAATGGTCCAAAATGGGTCACCCTGTCGATCCACATAGAAATGTAACGTAATTTTTCAAAATTTAAATGCTCTTATCAAATGCACTATGTAGGTGGCTATGTGCCAAAATCTCCAGGATTCGCTCCACAGAATCTACATTTGCGGGGTTTTTCGTTCTAATTATGATAAAATGATGGGGCCAAAATGGAGCACTCTGACGATCCACATAAACATGTGGCGTATTTTTGCGAAGTTGGCAAATTTTATCTATTGCGCTATGTAAGTTCTGAAATCTTCAGGATTCGCGGATCAGTCGATCTGAAATGACATACGACGTATTTTTGTAGCGTAATAGAACAGCTATTTTCTACTGCACTATGTAAGGCTGCACAACATTTTTATGTTAGGGCTTTTTCGTTATAATTATGATAAAATGAACGGATCAATGGCGTATACTTGCGAAGTAGGACAGCTTTCACTGATTGCAATATGTAGGTGGCTATGTGCCAAAATCTCCCTGATTCGCTCCACATGATTTTTATTTAAGAATTTTTGTGACGGTAAATGATGGCAGAACTGTCCTCTACCTTGACATGAAGTTTAAGTACGATCTATCATTTATTTTGTTTACAGATCTCTATTTTGTCAGTTTATCTCCTCAAGTATGTGTTTTTCGATTTTTATAATGAATAAAAATATCCAACAAATAATTTGTCTCAAATTTTGTATTGCAAATGGAATTTCGTGTGTCTAATTGCTGAAAATGCTACAGGAGGCTTACGGTAAATCGACTTTATCAAAAACACGTGAATAGGAGTGGTAGAGTATATTCAAAAGCGGCCGAGATGTGGTGGAAGATTTTTCTCGCTCTGGCCAGCCATCAACGTCTTCAAGTGAAGCTAAAATCAATAAAATTAAGGAAATGGTGACTGAAAATCGGACGGAAATAGCCGCTAAACTTGCTGTGCCTCACGAATCAACTTGTACCATTGTACGCGATTGTTTGAATTGAATTGAATTAAATTTTCTTCAAAAACTCAATCGCAATCGCTAGAACCAGTCAATTCCGATCCCACATTCACAAAATGCATTATAGCTGATGGTGAGACATGGGTTTACGAGTTTGACATGCAAACCAGTCAACAAGCTTCGGAATGGCGCCTTCCAACTGAGCCGACAAAATGTTGACTGTTTTCTTTGATTATCGTGATGTTGTGCACTCAGAATTGTTGTCAGATGGCCAGACGGTAAATTAAGAATATTTTCTGGGCGATATGCGGCATTTGAGAGAGCAAATTCGTCGAAAAAGGCCAGGTTTGTGGAGAGAAAACTCATGAGTTTTGCACCACAATAACGCACCAACTAATTTCTGCCCAAAAACTCAACAAATATCTGTGAATTGTATTCAACTGATATGGCTCTGGCTGACTTTTCTCTTTCCAAAACGCAAATTACTACCACGAGGCGCCCGATTTCAGCCGATAGAAGACATAAAAGAGAATTCGCAGCAAAAACTGAAGTCGATTCCGGAAAATGCGTTTGAAAAATGGTGAATGAACCTTGAAGGCGATACAATAAATTTGAATGAATAATATATATTTTATATTTTATTGGCCAATTCTCGTTACCTTTTTGACATAATGTAATTATGAGAAATGATCAGACCCAATCGAGACACCCTGACGAGCCGCATATAGGTGGCTATATACCAAAACCTCCAGGAATTGTAATTTTGTTTTATTCAAAGTGTAAATATTTGCACTGTTAGATGGTTTGTTGGCACATTTCTAAGATTTGTTAAACGGAAGTTTTGATGGCTTTTAGTACAGCGTAACGGAAATGAAAATAAGGTGTCTCCATATTTTATATGTCAACAGCCAAAGCAAAGAAGGCACTAGTGGAATAGAAAATCAGTTAAAATAGCAGAATAATCGTAGATTCGTAACGCAAGATTCCGTTCACAAACACGAAAAACAACCGAAACACACAAATACGAAACACATATCACCACAAGTGATACGTCCAACAAAAGACTCAGCTGAAACAACCGAGGATGAGCGTGTTTGTTCTATGACAATACAAGAAGTCACAATAGACAGGCATAAGGGACACATAAATGGTCAAGATTAAAAGTACAAGGAGATTTCAATGCATAAATTGGAAGGAAGATATATGCAATATATGACAACCCCTTCATATCAAATGGTTACTACCCATTTGAGCAACAAGCATTATATAGAGTGTTGAGCCCATTACTGACTGACTGACTCTGTGCGTAATAATTAATGGAGAACGACTCGAGCTTATGTATATGAGACAGTAAGAATCCACAAAAAACATTCAACACAAAAAAAAATATAAACCAGTGACCAAATAGATCATGTAATTGATCAACAAGTTTCTCACGTCATTGCAAGATGTTCAGAGCAATGAGAATGGTGCAGAGATTTAAAGTGAACTACCTAACTGGTTGGTAAATAATCACAATGAATAATCATAATCAAGCCTCCAAACCAATGAAGAAAAACGAAGAGCAACAGTAGCAACAAATCGAAGAACCCTAAATCGATATAGCTGCAAACCCTGGAGGATCAGCAATAAAAATTGAATGAAAATTTGAGAACGCGAAAAACCCAAGTTGCAAATGTGCCACCGAATACGTGGGAGCTGAAACGTTAATACGAAGATACGTCACGAGAAATCACAACCATCACTAACGAACGATACATAACATAAATCTTCTGACGCTAATATCGAAACTGTTAACACCCTCCACCAACGGAGAGGGAAGTTCAGCAAAGCGGGAAGGAATTAAGGTCATTACTAAAATGAAAAATAAGAAGACACAAAACGAAGATTATCCAAGCTAAGATATTCAAAGGAGACAGATATATCGTCAACTGCACCTCTCTAACATCAGTAATATCAAGAAAAAAAGGTGATTTAAGAGAAAGCAAAAATTCGCAGAATATACATCCTTCCTCAACATAACCATAAAGATATTACCAATAGTCCTAGATAAAATTTCACCGATAGTCAACCGACGAAAGGAACAAACTGGCTTCAGACCAGGGGACGAAGTTGTACCGATGATATAGATATTAACACAACAAGCATCAAGGTAAAAAAAGTTATCCCAGACTTTCATCCCACAAAAATCAAATATACGCTTCAGGAAATGCTACAAAAACTATCACGATATTTTGTATATTATTCTATCACGATATAACAATCGAAATCTAAAGTACAGAAATATTTTAATTTAATTATTTCAGCAAAAGTTTGTTGGCCTAAGTGACGTAATTAAATAAAAATGTCTGAAGATCATTAAATTACTCAATTGCTTCCATAGCCCATTCTATAAAAGTGTCGGATTAGGACGAATGCTTTTTGGACGCAGAACACTAACTTCATCATACAAGATCAATTTCATGAAATTTATATGCGTCCAAGTGGCGCAATTGAATTTTAAATTCTTCAAATCATTAAATTGCTCAATCTTTTGATGCTCAATCGCTTCTACAGCACATTCTATAAAAGTGTCGGATTAGAACGAATGTTTTTTAGATGAGGCACACTAACATCATCATACAGGATCAGTTTCATGAAACTTCTATGCGTCCAAGTGGCGCAATTGAATTTTAAATTCTTAATATCATTAAATTGCTCAATCTTTTTAGCCCATTTTATAAAAGTGTCGGAATAGGACGAATGCTTTTTGGACGCGGAACACTAACTTCATCATACAGGATCGATTTCATGAAACTTATATGATCGCTTTAAATTACTCAATCTTTTGATGCTCAATCGCTTCCACAACCCATTCTATAAAAGTGTCGGATTAGGACGAATGTGTTTTAGATGAGGCACACTAACATCATAGCTATGTAAGCTACGAGTATGTTAGCTGTATAACTTTATTTTCTGGGATGATAGTTTCCTCTCATTATAGTTTTCCTTGGATGAAATATTCTGGGATGGTAAAATTTCTGGGCTGATAGTAATATCCTGGGATGATAAACTGTCGTGATAGTTTGTGTTACCATCGTCGTTTCTTGGGATGAATCCTGGGCTAACTTTAGATACGTCAAGCATCACATCATTCAGCAGTCAAAGGAAATGAAATTCACCGCTGTCCTACTCTTCTTGGACTTCGAACATAATACACACACAGGAACGCAATACGGAAAGAAAGCAGTTTGTGAAGAAATTAATCGAGCAGTTAAATCGAGTTCAATACAAAAAAGCAAGCCAAGCGAACCATACTCTGTAGCAAGCAAGCATAGTGTTAATACAAAATGATACTTACTCTGGCCACACTTCTGTCCCTAGTTATAATATTAGAAGATAGTGGCATGGGGAAATTAGATAGCGCGTACTCCAACGGTATGCCGTTCGGACTAACGAAGAAACTGAATGTTCTGGATTACGCAGATATGGATAGACATATGCCTATATCCAGTGAGCCTTCTGAGGAACTGGTATGATCGTCATTTTATTACGTAGTGATTGTTGAACATTGTAGTAGGTAAAATAACATTCTGATAGCTCCTGGTTTGGATTAAAAATTTAATTGTATAAAATGCTCTACTTTTTATCGAAGGATTCTTTATATTTTTTCTGAAATTGAACTGAACCAACTAAAGCATACATACAAAAGAACATCAATTTTTCCGACTCACACCATTTTCCGAGCTTTCTAACATACGCGTATACTAATTAAATATGTTACGTTTAAAGTGACTATTTGGTAAAGTTTTACTACCTGGTAAACTATACTGGCTAACGGCCGACATAATTGGCAGACAAGGATCAGCAAACATGTCGATAGCATATAGGAATTACTTTACAACCGATTTTTAATTGTGTAAACGATTTTAAAAATCTTTAATCTCACACATTTACCGATTTCGAAGAAGTCATAGAATTCTACATTGTCTACATTGTCGAAGCCAGTTTTTTAATTCTCTACATATTTATTTATTTATTTACATTGAAATAACTCTACAAATTTGACTTAAAAAAATACAAAATATAATAAATCCGCGTTCTATTTGAAAATTTGAAATAACTAACAAAAAAAGTCACTGAGGGGAAGAGAATTGCCTTAATCTACTCTACTGCCTTAATTATCTCTAGTTACACAACGTCGCCATAGTTGGTTCTATGTGGGTCTAAGTAGAGGAAGTCATGATCTTTTAGCTGTCTACCAGGAACCTTTATTTTAATTGACTTTAGCACACCCGGTTCGTCGATTAAGCCTAGTAGGAGATTTCCAATAAATGTTCTTTTTAGTAATTCGCGTCTATTTTCTAGAGTTGTTAAGTTGTATGTCTTGCACCAGGTTAAATATGGTGGTTGTTGTTGTATGTTTACGTGGTGTGGTAGATCATGATCATAAACCCATCTGTCTTTCCAGGTCAAGTATCGTACAAACTTCTTTTGAATTTTCTCAATACTTTGGATATGATCTTCGTAGAACGGACACCATACATTTACAGCATATTCCAGCTGGGATCGAACGTAAGCACAATACAGGATCATAATTGTTTCCACATCAAAAATATCACCCGTCCAACGTTTGACAAAACCGAGAATTTAGTTCGCTCGAAACCCTAGGTATTTTTCTTGTAGCCTTGTGTAACAGGGTTGGCTTTACGGTGAAATGATAGAGATTTGCACTTTCCAATATTGAGACTAAGAGAGTTAAACTCGCACCATAATGCTAGGTTGCCAATATCTTCCTGTAGTTTTTTGGAATCGTCGACTGACTCAATGGCTTAGTAGATTTTGAGGTCATCTGCGAACATTAGGATATTGTAATGCTTTATTACTTCAGTAATACCATTAATGAAGATTGTAAAAATCCATGGGCCAACGTGAGGGCCTTGTGGTACTCCAGAGGTTGCTTGTAATCTATTCGACGTTTTACCTCCTACTTCAATGTATTGTATTCGATTACCCAAATAAGATTTGAACCAGGCTACAAACTGACTGGAAAATCCAAACTTGAAAAACTGTTCCAAAGTTTTGCAATGGCTAATGGAGTCGAAAGATTTTGCAAAGTCGGTGTATATTACGTCAACTTGTTTATTATTCTCAATTTCTTTAATAGAATAACTAGTAAATTCTATGAGATTTATTTATACTGATCTTTTAGGCATCAAACCATGTTGATATTGTGATAAATACCGCGGAAGCACTGCTTTGAATGAGTTACATATTACTAGTTCAAATAATTTAGGTATAGCAGATATAGATGTAATACCTCTGTAGCAAGAAACATCATTTCTAGATCCAGTTTTGAAAATAGGCGTTACCCTAGTTATTTTCCACGCTTGTGGAAAAGTTACCAATTTTAATGACTGATTAAACAAAATACTTAGAGGGATTGCCAAATTTTTAGAATTGTTTAAAAATGAAGCCGGAGTACCATCAGGACCACATCCTTTTCCGAATCCTACCAATGCTCATACATTGTCTCCACGTATAGAATATTAATTATCTACGCAATGTAGACAATACGGCGCAATACTGATCATCATCGTTATTTATGATATCTGTATACGAATTTCGTACCAGGTGTAAATATTAAATTTTACAATTATTTACAACAAGCAATAATAAAAATAGTTTTGTACAGCTAGTATAGGTTTACGAGATACCAGCAAAAATCTCAACTCTCAAGTCGCGGTTTCCGAAAAAAATTCGTGCTCTGCAGTTATAACAATAGTTTTGCCCAATTTCCGAGGAATGTTATAACGCAGATAATATGACCTCAGCTAGAGTAGCGTGTGATAGTCTTTAAAAAACATAAAATCATAAAAATATTATGATCTTGGCCTAATTATAACTTACACGAAGGTTCACATTCCGTTCGAGTTGTGACCCCATTATACCCGTAAAATTAATTTATGCGACCACTAAAAATAATCAAAGTTCTCGTTATATAAAACTATTTGATTAATTCAATGTACGCTCAACATATGCACATATTTTTTATACCGCAGTCTAATTGTATGTTATGCGTTTCTACTATAGAAAATAAATGACTTTAAAGTTATTTCCAGATCATTTATAATAACAATAATAATAACGAAAACTAGTTACAAAAATATATTTCCACCTGAAGAAAACTAAATTCTTAAACTCGGCCGCGTGTGTAAAGAGAGATACATTTTGATTATTAAGTTTATATTAACAATAAATTAAATCACACAAAAAATAGTAAAATGCCTAGCCCGTATGAATAATTAGATTTCATTCAAGTAACGTATAATTTTTTTTTTTTTTTCAAATTTAATTATAACACTATTAACACTTTCTCGTATTTAATTTTATCTTGTGTACGCCCACATGTGTGATAATTTGGAATATAAAATTTTTTGTTGCTTTTGTTGTTAAAGAGGTGATATATTTATTTACTTAAGGTTTTTATTTTTTGATTTATATTCAAAATTATTATTTATTACTTATTCTTGTTATTATGAGTGTGTACCTTGCCTATAAAGAGAAAAGCCATAAATAATTAATTTTCTTGTTCAAATGAAATTTTTAAAATATGTATTGTAATACCCAACGATATTATGTATATGTAGATTAATGTAATGATTGACGAATATATATAATATTCTGTTATTTCTTTAAATTATGCTCAGATTAAGTTGTAAGACAATAATTTAAATATATTTTAAAATTTTCTTGTTGTTGATTTGTTTGGGTTGAAATCGGCGGGAGTGTGTGATTTTGGAACCGTGGAGTGCTATTGACTTGACGATAGCTGGATAATTAATGTAACACGTAGTGTAAGGTAGGTGGTCTTCGAAACTGTAAATAGTATAAACCTATAGCGCCTACATGCAGAACAGCAGCTGTATTACAACTCTAAATTATGTAGCTAATTCCCATTATTGGTCATTACACGAAAAATGAATATGTAATGCACGAGATAGCATAATTGGAAAATAACACGGTATCACCTTGAACATAAAGTAAACAATAAACCATACAATTTGGATGAAACGCAGAGTGAACCCCGCGGATCATTTCGCCGAATCTCCCTTATATACCCATAAAACATTTCAAAACCTTAAATTTCGCAAATATTGTATACAACATATAACATTCCAATTAAAACCGATAAAATATTGTATTTCCATACAAAAAAATTTGTTACTTTTTCGCAACAAGCAAAAAAAAAAATGTTGGTTATGGAACACAAACATAAAAAAAATTATTTTGCATAATATAAAATATAAATCAAATTTAATAATTCAATACAAAATGTAAGAAAATTAACAAAAGAATCATTTACCAACAACAAAAAAAAATAAAAATAAAAAATTAAGAAATCGAAACTTACCAAAAGAACTTAACAAGCAACAACCAGCAACAATATTTAAGTTAAATTTCCCTTCTGGACAATTATTTGTATTAAATAAATAATTTCTTGTGTGTGTCTCTCAAATTTTCGAAAGTTACATATCCGCACATAAAATTTATATTTATATGTATTTTGTATAACAAAACATAAGAAGAAGACAACAACAATAAAATTAACATAATAAACTCACATTGTTTATTAAATTTGCATATTACATAAATATAATTTATATATTGGAAACGAAATACAGCAACAGCCAAAACCAAATCAAACGAATCGACTTATGTGAGATTTATACTCGTATACCATACATTCTATACGTATATAAGGCAGCAGATAACAGATCTTTAAGTAAATATACGCGATTGTTAATTTTCGTTTTTGTGAAATGCGCCGCGATGAAAAAGGTTAATGGCCAACCAATTTGTGCTTCTATAATATTCAATCAACCAACAAAAAAAATTATTTATGAAATGCCAAATTCCGTTGCATAATAGATTTTGTCATAACAAATTCGCTAACAAAATTGAGGAGTACCAAAAATTTGCTGAGGCCAAAAATTATATAAACTTAATTTTTTTTTTAAATATGTTGGATTGACAGCTGAGCGCAAAATGATCTTCTCGTGCGATTACTTTTAGTTTTTGCTTAATTAAATATAATTATAGTTAGACGGTTGATTGAGTTTAGGGTAATTAAACAAACAAATCGGGATTTTCCGGCAGAAATTGTAATTGCCATTTCGTATGCCTCTCGGTTGTCTTAAAAAACTATATAATTTATTTGTGGACGTTTCACTTATTTTTTATCTATAGCATCTTATTTAAATAAGCAAGCATAAATTAGCAACTGTACATTAAATCGTGATTTAGTCAAGATTTAGATCTTTTTACATTTATTTCTGTGGGTCACTAAGATTAGAAAGGCGCCCAAATTACAAAGATGTGAAGTTTTTTATATAAGAAGTAAAGTGTATAACATGCTCAGCATAAGACATTGTTGCGAAGTACAGCTCAAAACTTCTTAAAGTTTTTGGTTTTGGAATTAATTTTCTTCTTGGTGTATTTTTATATTGAGATTATTGACGAGATTAGTTCACCAAAAACCCCTTAGCTATAGGATAAAATTAACACCGCAATCACAGTCACAAACTTTGAAATATCGATTAGGATAATTTCTGGAGTTTACTACTTACGAATCGATTTTCATACGTATATAGCCCGCGGTACACAAATTAGATGGGGAACGAAATCAAATGTTAAACAAACGGTGAAATCGTTATGTTTACCCTCCGCGCAACATATTCGCTCATCGTACTTTTTTTGAAGTAACCTTAGTTTCGAGTTTATTTTTGCATGTTTTGATTTTTAGTTTTGTGCTGTGTTTGTGAAGCTCCTTTCTTATGACCCTTTCTTTTTCGCGATCAGTTCCACACCCGAGTATTTCGTCATTAGCAAATGTTTCGTTAGATGAACTCAATATTCTCAAGTTATACGCATAGACTGAATTTTTATTCTCCTGCCGCATAACTTCGGTCAATTCATAAAAAAACAATTCCAACAATGCGCTGTAGTTTTTACTTCCAAATGTGGAACCTCTAACCGGTGGCAACTGACTCAAACCACCAGTAAAAATAATGGGCAACTCACCAAAAGCGGCATCATACTCGTAGATTCTCGTTATTTCTTTCAGTCTCAAATCTAGTCGCTCTATCATTTCCTCCCAATCATACTGACTTCGTCGATGAGTATCACCTTGACATACTTGAATAAAGATCTAAAATAAAAATTTGACCTCGTTCGATAGTTGCGTTTGGAAACTCGAAAAGGTGATTTTAAACGCAGTATGAACAGTCGTGCCTTCCATAGCAGCCGCGGCTTTCCTTGCGGATGCACATGCAATATAGGATTTACAATAATCATCCGTTTCTGTGAATCGACCACAAACTTCCATGATGAGTTTCATGAGAAAAGTCTTCCGACATTCATCAGGACCAGTCAAGAACAGTTATAACAGGAGTGGACCAATGACTCAAATTGCTTTGCGTTTGCTTTCATCACGAGCTTATTTATTGTCGCTGCTACTAGATCATCGTTTACCAGGTGTGTAAATATAAAACAGGAATTTTTTAATAAAAAGTACACGTTCATCGAATGATAATGATTAAGAGTATTTTATTCAAAGTATATATATTGTCCATTATTAGTTATACATTTTTGCCATCTTTCTGGCAATGCGGGGATGCCACGCCAAAACACCGTTCTTGTTTTGTCGCAATCCAGTCATCGAGACATTTTCGTACATTTTCGTAGGAAGTGAAGTGCTCTTCAGCAAGCCCGTGCTCCATCGACACAAATAAGTGATAATCGGACGGAGCCAAGTCTGGCGAGTAAGACGCATGTGAAAGTATTTCCGAATTAAGTCTTTCCAACGTTTCCATGACCGGTTTTGCTATGTGTGATGGTGCATTATGATGAAGCAAAATCACTTTATGCTGCCTTTTATCATATTCTCGTCGTTTTTCACACAAAGCTCGATTCAAAATGATCATTTGTTTTTGTTGGTAGCGTTCAGTATTTTCGGATTCACCAAGTTTTACATAGCTCAAAATAAAGCTCACTCTTATGAGTGCGTTTGAGCGTCATCCATTTACACATCTGGTATTCCTGAATTCGGATTTTGAAGAAGCTGTTGATACGAATCAAGAATTTCATGAACATTAACCTGAGTCTGGTCATTATTATCTAACTGTGATTCGTTGAGCAAATTTCCATCGTTTTAGCGATATCTAAATTGGATTCGAATTCTTTCCTCCGCTCAGTACCTATTAAAAATACGCAGAAATTTCGTATCTGTCAGAACATCAGTTTCTTCAATCCTAAAAGGGATATGTAAAGTAACCATTTTCCTTTTATATTCCGTCAACTTTTTTCCCAGATTATAATTTGTGTATCTTATAATTTTTGGAATTTTCCTTTCTTTCATCCGAGAAACATCGAGAAATAAATTGGGCTAGAGTGTCGTCATCAAGCGCAATGGGACTTTGTTCATACTTGTCGAATCAATTCTCCTTCCATAAACATGTATCATCATCAGCCAGTTGTTCCAGTTCTTTAAATGTTTTTCTGATTCGTTCTCGCTGTTGTGGCGAGTATGTAGGTATATAAACAACAATCACCGACGCCTTGGACATGGGTTCACGCAATGAAACCAAGCCGTTTCTTGACTTGACATTTCAACCGTATTGAGTACGTTAATACTTAGTTTCTTTGTAGCAGCGACAATATCGAAGTCTGACGCCTCATTCATAATCTCGTCGAGTATCTGGTGTTAATTGCCGATTCTTCTGTTCGTCTTATTGGTGTAATCGACGACGTAATGGGCGCATGAAAATTCTTCAGTGATGAATTGGAAGTCCATGTTGGACCCAATCACGTTTAATATAAAAGGACCCAATTGTGTCAATTCTCCTAAGGTTGCGATTATCCGATATTATAGTTTTTGCTTTGATAAAAGTGCTTCGTTGTAGTCATTATCTTCTAGATTTTTCGTACATCTTTGTATCGTAATTTGAGTGTTTTTAACTCTAGCTTTTTCTCCTCTACTGGTAAGAGAATAGCAATTTTACAGAAAAATTACACAAGTAATTTTTCACAAATTACACAAAAAAATAAGATTCGTTTAGGACGAACTTCACGGTTCTGTACAAATGCGTGAAGTTTATCCTAAATCCTAAAAATTGTATATGTATAAGTGAATATAATATACTTCTTTCGTATAAACGAATAAAAGGAATGGTTTACCATTTAAACCGAATTTTATTAAATACGAAAATGAAGTATCTGGCCACTTTTTAATAAATCTTATAATTCCTATTAAACTGCTAAGAAACGTTATAATTTTAAATTATTTGTAATTAAAGCCACGTGGCCGCTTCCCTTCATTATATTTCCAGAACCTAAAGTATTTGTTTGTTTGCTAGACTCTTAGGTTAATTTGTGTATGATGGCCATTTGTGCAAGCTTTCCTAAATGGCATTTTAACAGTACACGCTTAGCTTTATTTAATTACAGATCTACTCTAAATTAATTATAACTATTGGATTGTACATGTGGCAATTTGCCTTTGTTTAGTCTGTTTTATTAGGTTTGACAGAAAGTTGCCAAATATTTATTGCTCGTTATTAAATTTGTAATTATTTTCAAAGATTTTTATCAATTTTTTGACATTGACACGACAAACCTATTTCGCAAACAAACTGGTATTGAAAAACTGACTCTAAAAAAAAGTTTCTAACCTCCTATCCTGGCCGGTCATGGTAGGAAAAAATAGTTGTCTCATTATTCATAAAAACGATTACATTAAAATTACATGTCAAATTTATTACATTAATGTATTACATTTAAACATTTTTCAAACATCCACAACAATCTGACACGATAGCAACCTATATGGTTAGGTGCTATACTAACCAAGATATCCAGAAAGTACCAACTCTTGAGAAAAAAGACCCTTGCCGGGGGTTAGGGCAAGCCTTCGAATATTTGCCTCATTCAATGCTTCATTTTGCCTCACATATAAAGACGATTATTACATTTAAAAAAATTTCAAACATCTACAACAATCGGACACGATAGTCTTTATATGATTAATGAGGAAAATTTTTGAAAATGGTTTGTCGTAACCCGAGGCAAGGCTCTTTTTTCTCAAGAGTTGATACTTTTTGGATATCTTGGTTAGTATAGCACCTAACCATATAGGTTGCTTTTGTGTCAGATTGTTGTGGATATTTGAAAAAAATTTAAATGTGATAATCGTCTTTATATGAGTAATGAGGAAAATTCTCGAAAATGGCTTGTCCTAACCCCCGGCAAGGCTCTTTTTTCTCAAGAGTTGGTAATTTTTGGATAGCTTGGTTAATATAGCACCTAACCATATAGGTCGTTATCGTGTCAGATTGTTGTGGATATTTGAAAAAAATTTAAATGTGATAATCGTCTTTATATGAGTAATGAGGAAAATTTTCGAAAATGGCTTGTCCTAACCCCCGGCAAGGCTCTTTTTTCTCAAGAGTTGGTAATTTTTAGATAGCTTGGTTAATATAACACCTAACCATATAGGTCGTTATCGTGTCAGATTGTTGTGGATATTTGAAAAAAATGTAAACGTGATAATCGTCTTTATATGAGTAATGAGGAAAATTTTCGAAAATGGCTTGTCCTAACCCCCGGCAAGGCTCTTTTTTCTCAAGAGTTGGTAATTTTTGGATAGCTTGGTTAATATAACACCTAACGATTTAGGTCGCTATCGTGTCAGATTGTTGTGGATATTTGAAAAAAATTTAAATGTGATAATCGTCTTTATATGAGTAATGAGGGAAATTTTCGAAAATGGCTTGTCCTAACCCCCGGCAAGGCTCTTTTTTCTCAAGAGTTGGTAATTTTTGGATAGCTTGGTTAATATAACACCTAACCATATAGGTCGCTATCGTGTCAGATTGTTGTGGATATTTGAAAAAAATGTAAACGTGATAATCGTCTTTATATGAGTAATGAGGAAAATTTTCGAAAATGGCTTGTCCTAACCCCCGCCAAGACTCTTTTTTCTCAAGAGTTGGTAATTTTCGGATAGCTTGGTTAATATAGCACCTAACCATATAGGTCGCTATCGTGTCAGATTGTTGTGGATATTTGAAAAAAATTTAAATGTGATAATCGTCTTTATATGAGTAATGAGGAAAATTTTCGAAAATGGCTTGTCCTAACCCCCGGCAAGGCTCTTTTTTCTCAAGAGTTGGTAATTTTTGGATAGCTTGGTTAATATAACACCTAACGATTTAGGTCGCTATCGTGTCAGATTGTTGTGGATATTTGAAAAAAATTTAAATGTGATAATCGTCTTTATATGAGTAATGAGGAAAATTTTCGAAAATGGCTTGTCCTAACCCCCGGCAAGGCTCTTTTTTCTCAAGAGTTGGTAATTTTTGGATAGCTTGGTTAATATAACACCTAACCATATAGGTCGCTATCGTGTCAGATTGTTGTGGATATTTGAAAAAAATGTAAACGTGATAATCGTCTTTATATGAGTAATGAGGAAAATTTTCGAAAATGGCTTGTCCTAACCCCCGCCAAGACTCTTTTTTCTCAAGAGTTGGTAATTTTCGGATAGCTTGGTTAATATAGCACCTAACCATATAGGTCGCTATCGTGTCAGATTGTTGTGGATATTTGAAAAAAATTTAAATGTGATAATCGTCTTTATATGAGTAATGAGGAAAATTTTCGAAAATGGCTTGTCCTAACCCCCGGCAAGGCTCTTTTTTGTCAAGAGTTGGTAATTTTTGGATAGCTTGGTTAATATAACACCTAACGATTTAGGTCGCTATCGTGTCAGATTGTTGTGGATATTTGAAAATTGTAAACGTGATAATCGTCTTTATATGAGTAATGAGGAAAATTTTCGAAAATGGCTTGTCCTAACCCCCGGCAAGGCTCTTTTTTCTCAAGAGTTGGTAATTTTTGGATAGCTTGGTTAATATAACACCTAACGATTTAGGTCGCTATCGTGTCAGATTGTTGTGGATATTTGAAAAAAATGTAAACGTGATAATCGTCTTTATATGAGTAATGAGGAAAATTTTCGAAAATGGCTTGTCCTAACCCCCGGCAAGACTCTTTTTTCTCAAGAGTTGGTAATTTTTGGATAGCTTGGTTAATATAACACCTAACGATTTAGGTCGCTATCGTGTCAGATTGTTGTGGATATTTGAAAAAAATGTAAACGTGATAATCGTCTTTATATGAGTAATGAGGAAAATTTTCGAAAATGGCTTGTCCTAACCCCCGGCAAGGCTCATTTTTCTCAAGAGTTGATACTTTTTGGATAGCTTGGTTAATATAACACCTAACGATTTAGGTCGCTATCGTGTCAGATTGTTGTGGATATTTGAAAAACATTTAAATGTGATAATCGTCTTTATATGAGTAATGAGGAAAATTTTCGAAAATGGCTTGTCCTAACCCCCGGCAAGGCTCTTTTTTCTCAAGAGTTGGTAATTTTTGGATAGCTTGGTTAATATAACACCTAACGATTTAGGTCGCTATCGTGTCAGATTGTTGTGGATATTTGAAAAAAATTTAAATGTGATAATCGTCTTTATATGAGTAATGAGGAAAATTTTCGAAAATGGCTTGTCCTAACCCCCGGCAAGGCTCTTTTTTCTCGAGAGTTGGTAATTTTTGGATAGCTTGGTTAATATAACACCTAACGATTTAGGTCGCTATCGTGTCAGATTGTTGTGGATATTTGAAAAAAATGTAAACGTGATAATCGTCTTTATATGAGTAATGAGGAAAATTTTCGAAAATGGCTTGTCCTAACCCCCGGCAAGGCTCTTTTTTCTCAAGAGTTGGTAATTTTTGGATAGCTTGGTTAATATAACACCTAACGATTTAGGTCGCTATCGTGTCAGATTGTTGTGGATATTTGAAAAAAATTTAAATGTGATAATCGTCTTTATATGAGTAATGAGGAAAATTTTCGAAAATGGCTTGTCCTAACCCCCGGCAAGGCTCTTTTTTCTCAAGAGTTGGTAATTTTTGGATAGCTTGGTTAATATAACACCTAACGATTTAGGTCGCTATCGTGTCAGATTGTTGTGGATATTTGAAAAAAATGTAAACGTGATAATCGTCTTTATATGAGTAATGAGGAAAATTTTCGAAAATGGCTTGTCCTAACCCCCGCCAAGACTCTTTTTTCTCAAGAGTTGGTAATTTTCGGATAGCTTGGTTAATATAGCACCTAACCATATAGGTCGCTATCGTGTCAGATTGTTGTGGATATTTGAAAAAAATTTAAATGTGATAATCGTCTTTATATGAGTAATGAGGAAAATTTTCGAAAATGGCTTGTCCTAACCCCCGGCAAGGCTCTTTTTTCTCAAGAGTTGGTAATTTTTGGATAGCTTGGTTAATATAACACCTAACGATTTAGGTCGCTATCGTGTCAGATTGTTGTGGATATTTGAAAAAAATGTAAACGTGATAATCGTCTTTATATGAGTAATGAGGAAAATTTTCGAAAATGGCTTGTCCTAACCCCCGGCAAGGCTCTTTTTTCTCAAGAGTTGGTAATTTTTGGATAGCTTGGTTAATATAACACCTAACGATTTAGGTCGCTATCGTGTCAGATTGTTGTGGATATTTGAAAAAAATGTAAACGTGATAATCGTCTTTATATGAGTAATGAGGAAAATTTTCGAAAATGGCTTGTCCTAACCCCCGGCAAGACTCTTTTTTCTCAAGAGTTGGTAATTTTTGGATAGCTTGGTTAATATAACACCTAACGATTTAGGTCGCTATCGTGTCAGATTGTTGTGGATATTTGAAAAAAATGTAAACGTGATAATCGTCTTTATATGAGTAATGAGGAAAATTTTCGAAAATGGCTTGTCCTAACCCCCGGCAAGGCTCATTTTTCTCAAGAGTTGATACTTTTTGGATAGCTTGGTTAATATAACACCTAACCATATAGGTCGCTATCGTGTCAGATTGTTGTGGATATTTGAAAAAAATTTAAATGTGATAATCGTCTTTATATGAGTAATGAGGAAAATTTTCGAAAATGGCTTGTCCTAACCCCCGGCAAGGCTCTTTTTTCTCAAGAGTTGGTAATTTTTGGATAGCTTGGTTAATATAACACCTAACGATTTAGGTCGCTATCGTGTCAGATTGTTGTGGATATTTGAAAAAAATGTAAACGTGATAATCGTCTTTATATGAGTAATGAGGAAAATTTTCGAAAATGGCTTGTCCTAACCCCCGGCAAGGCTCTTTTTTCTCAAGAGTTGGTAATTTTTGGATAGCTTGGTTAATATAACACCTAACGATTTAGGTCGCTATCGTGTCAGATTGTTGTGGATATTTGAAAAAAATTTAAATGTGATAATCGTCTTTATATGAGTAATGAGGAAAATTTTCGAAAATGGCTTGTCCTAACCCCCGGCAAGGCTCTTTTTTCTCAAGAGTTGGTAATTTTTGGATAGCTTGGTTAATATAACACCTAACCATATAGGTCGCTATCGTGTCAGATTGTTGTGGATATTTGAAAAAAATGTAAACGTGATAATCGTCTTTATATGAGTAATGAGGAAAATTTTCGAAAATGGCTTGTCCTAACCCCCGCCAAGACTCTTCTTTCTCAAGAGTTGGTAATTTTCGGATAGCTTGGTTAATATAGCACCTAACCATATAGGTCGCTATCGTGTCAGATTGTTGTGGATATTTGAAAAAAATTTAAATGTGATAATCGTCTTTATATGAGTAATGAGGAAAATTTTCGAAAATGGCTTGTCCTAACCCCCGGCAAGGCTCTTTTTTCTCAAGAGTTGGTAATTTTTGGATAGCTTGGTTAATATAACACCTAACGATTTAGGTCGCTATCGTGTCAGATTGTTGTGGATATTTGAAAAAAATGTAAACGTGATAATCGTCTTTATATGAGTAATGAGGAAAATTTTCGAAAATGGCTTGTCGTAACCCCCGGCAAGACTCTTTTTTCTCAAGAGTTGGTAATTTTTGGATAGCTTGGCTAATATAACACCTAACCATATAGGTCGCGGTTGTGGATATTTGAAATTTTTTAAATGTAATAAACGTCTTTATATGAGTAATGAGGAAAATTCTCGAAAATGGCTTGTCCTAACCCCCGGCAAGGCTCTTTTTTCTCAAGAGTTGGTAATTTTTGGATAGCTTGGTTAATATAACACCTAACGATTTAGGTCGCTATCGTGTCAGATTGTTGTGGATATTTGAAAAAAATTTAAATGTGATAATCGTCTTTATATGAGTAATGAGGAAAATTTTCGAAAATGGCTTGTCCTAACCCCCGGCAAGGCTCTTTTTTCTCAAGAGTTGGTAATTTTTGGATAGCTTGGTTAATATAACACCTAACCATATAGGTCGCTATCGTGTCAGATTGTTGTGGATATTTGAAAAAAATGTAAACGTGATAATCGTCTTTATATGAGTAATGAGGAAAATTTTCGAAAATGGCTTGTCCTAACCCCCGCCAAGACTCTTCTTTCTCAAGAGTTGGTAATTTTCGGATAGCTTGGTTAATATAGCACCTAACCATATAGGTCGCTATCGTGTCAGATTGTTGTGGATATTTGAAAAAAATTTAAATGTGATAATCGTCTTTATATGAGTAATGAGGAAAATTTTCGAAAATGGCTTGTCCTAACCCCCGGCAAGGCTCTTTTTTCTCAAGAGTTGGTAATTTTTGGATAGCTTGGTTAATATAACACCTAACGATTTAGGTCGCTATCGTGTCAGATTGTTGTGGATATTTGAAAAAAATGTAAACGTGATAATCGTCTTTATATGAGTAATGAGGAAAATTTTCGAAAATGGCTTGTCCTAACCCCCGGCAAGGCTCTTTTTTCTCAAGAGTTGGTAATTTTTGGATAGCTTGGTTAATATAACACCTAACGATTTAGGTCGCTATCGTGTCAGATTGTTGTGGATATTTGAAAAAAATGTAAACGTGATAATCGTCTTTATATGAGTAATGAGGAAAATTTTCGAAAATGGCTTGTCCTAACCCCCGGCAAGACTCTTTTTTCTCAAGAGTTGGTAATTTTTGGATAGCTTGGTTAATATAACACCTAACGATTTAGGTCGCTATCGTGTCAGATTGTTGTGGATATTTGAAAAAAATGTAAACGTGATAATCGTCTTTATATGAGTAATGAGGAAAAGTTTCGAAAATGGCTTGTCCTAACCCCCGGCAAGGCTCTTTTTTCTCAAGAGTTGGTAATTTTTGGATAGCTTGGTTAATATAACACCTAACGATTTAGGTCGCTATCGTGTCAGATTGTTGTGGATATTTGAAAAAAATGTAAACGTGATAATCGTCTTTATATGAGTAATGAGGAAAATTTTCGAAAATGGCTTGTCGTAACCCCCGGCAAGACTCTTTTTTCTCAAGAGTTGGTAATTTTTGGATAGCTTGGCTAATATAACACCTAACCATATAGGTCGCGGTTGTGGATATTTGAAATTTTTTAAATGTAATAAACGTCTTTATATGAGTAATGAGGAAAATTCTCGAAAATGGCTTGTCCTAACCCCCGGCAAGGCTCTTTTTTCTCAAGAGTTGGTAATTTTTGGATAGCTTGGTTAATATAGCACCTAACCATATAGGTCGTTATCGTGTCAGATTGTTGTGGATATTTGAAAAAAATTTAAATTTGATAATCGTCTTTATGTGAGTAATGAGGAAAATTTTCGAAAATGGCTTGTCCTAACCCCTGGCTTGTCCTTCTCTGATGAATGAGGAAACTTGATGTGTTTTTTTACTTTTAATTTGTTTAATAATATTTAATTTATAATTGACTTTTATAAATTGAATACTCGTATTGAAATTGTAAATTTTTTTTATTTTATTTGGTTTTCATTTTTTTTAAACTGATAATTTTTATTTTTTCCTATTACAATATTATAAATTTTGTTCTAATCGAAACGAGACTTTGCAGTTGTTATACTAATACATGCATGAAAATAGTGTTGTTTTTATTTTAGGACACATTTAGGACACGTTTCACCAACGTGTCACGTGGCATAAAGTGTGCGACTAAACGAACAGGGGTGATAAAAATTTAAAAGTTTTATTAAAAGGTCCAATTTGGGATCCACTTCTTTAGTTTAAAGGAACCGAAATCACAGTCGTTGAATTAAACTTATTAATTTACAATAAGCTATAATTTGTTTGTTTCGACTAACTATGTAATTTACACTTTTTCCGATTTTCATTAAAGGAGACTTATACACATAGTCAAAAAAGTATTCGATCAGTCTGAAATTTTAATTGTTTATGATTATTAGAAAAACAACTGAATTCCAAATAGAAAAATTGTGTGCAGGGCTTTATCACTTAAACATATCCTTTTCATCCACATAAACAAAATGTAAGTATTTCCAATTAAATTTAAAAAAAAGTTAATTAATACACACAGTAATAAATTACGTCAAAAAAGTATTCGATCATATGATCTAGTGTTCATCTGTTTCAACCTTTTGTTTAATATTAATACTGCTAATAAAAAAATTAAGCAAAATCGAACATTCAGTCTCAGTTTAGTTTTACACAATGGGTCGTGGGTAGGAATTATCGGTTGATTTAAAAAAAGTGATAATACAACACTTTCAAGACAAAATGTATATAAGAAATATTTCAAAATTTTTAAAAAAGCCTTATTCTACCGTTCATTATATAATTTCCAAATACAAAAGTGATAAAACTGTGGTTAATAAAAAAAGAAGTGGCTGGCCAAGAGTGTTTAACATTAGAGAAGAACGAAAAATAATATGCCAAGTTAAGAAAAACCCTATGCTAAGTGCTCCAAAAATCCAAGGTCGAATGAAGGTTGAAATTCAAAAGACTTGTTCTACACAGACCATAAGAAACGGGTTATAATGTTGGCACGGCTCGGAAACGACCGAAAATTTCACCGGCCAATAGGAAAAAGCGCATCGCGTATGCCAGAGAATATGTTGGTAAACCAGATGAGTTCTGGAACTCGGTTTTGTTTTCAGATGAAAGCAAATATAATATTTATGGTTCTGATGGTCGAATTAAAGTATGGCGAAAAGTAAATGAAGCTTATGAACACTGTAATATAAAAGAAACAGTTAAGTTTAATGGGGGTGATGTGATGGTATGGGGTTGTATGGCAGCATCGGGCGTGGGAGAGATTGTTTTTATTGACTCCACAATGGATCGGTACGTAAAAGGTGTTAGTGCTTTGCAACACATTTTATTCAATTTATTTATTACAGGTTTGTCTACTTAGATATCGACAAAAATAATTTGAAAAAAAGCGCGGAGAAGTTGGGAATAGAGCGGGATTTCATTTTTCAACAGGACAATGATCTTGGATCGATCAAGGATCGGATATTCATCAAGGATAGTAAGAGAATACTTGTTGTATAACGTAAATACAGTTTTGCCACATCCTCCACAATCTTCAGACCTCAATCCTATTGAGCATTTGTGGGATGAATTAGAGCGCCGTATTCGCACACAAGAAATTGCAACTAAAGAACAACTAAAAGCCATTATCTTGGCAGAATGGAATAAAATTACGAATGTGACTACTGGCAAGCTTGTCAAATCAATGAGAAGTCATAAATCAATGAGAAATACGTGTTATTAATTTACCTATGATCGAATACTTTTCTGTCATACAATTAACGGTATTTTTACTATTTCCATTTTTTCTTATTAGGTTGAATTTATTGTACAAATCGATACTTGGAATAAACTGACAATATAATAAGGATTATTTTTTAAAAAGTAACATTTGTTTACAATTATTTTATTTGTACTGAATACAGCAATATTTCCGTCATAGTCAAATGTTCGAATACTTTTTTGACTATGTGTATCATATTTTACAGCATAATGATTTCAGTTCTACTTTAGAATGTTACTGTACATGGGTTCTATAAATTTGATTTGGGATTATTATGCGATTTCAAATTGAGGTGATAAATTTTTCAAGATCGTTAGTGAATCAGTTAAACAAATTTAAATGTTGCCAGAAAGCGTAAATTTTGTTTTATCCGTCGTTTCGAAATCGATTTTCTTTCACAATGTTTATTTTTAACAAATTTTTTAACTGGTCCACTATCGATCTAATAATTGAAGTTGCACAGTACTTTTATTTCTAATTTAATATTCTAAACGAAATTGGGGTAAAAAATTTAAAATTCGTGGTGTGATCACATATTAAGTGCTAAGTGCTAACTTTCACACCGTCACGATCACGTCATGTCGCGTCATCCCATCAATAATATTGCTTCGGTGATTTTTTTTACATAAATTAAACATTTTTGATTAGTTACGGTTCGGTCTCTTTAATACGATTTATACATGGCTAGTTTTATGTTAACTCCCTATAATTAATTTCTCACTGAACGCACATGTCTGACCTGTTTTAACGGTTCAGCAGTTCATTAAAATATATAAACAAAAATTTATTTTAATTTAAGAAAAGAAAAAAAAACATAAACCATATGTAACTTTCAAAAGCTACACATAAAGTCATTAAACGCATATATTCCGATATTTTTTTTAACGACTTAATAATAAAGTTCTCAAACTTAATATTTTATTTTTAAAAATCATAATAATTTTACATCATTAAACTCATCATGTTTACGTCGAGAGAGGGGGTACATAATATATGTACATACATAAAATTCACGCTTTTTAAAAATCGATTTAGTTTTGTCGACAGGTAGACATAATCGAAACGAGGAATTTTTATTTAAAATTAATGATATGTAATTCCATTCAAAGACCGATTCGATCGTTAATAAAATTGTTAAAAATATTTATATTAATTTTAATAATTGGAACAAATCACTATACATATGTACGCGTATATACACTAAACACAAACGCTTTGGCTTTATAAAAAATCATTTACAAACCTTTCATCATCAACCAGTACGTTATAATTTGGATCATATGCCGTTTTTGCCATTAAGTCAATAACATTGCGTCGATACCTGTTGCTCGCTGGTGCTGGGGTCTTTAAATTTTTATTTTTATTAATAATTAATTTGGAATCGGAGTCCTGCAATATGGTATGCGTTGTATCAACCGCCGATGGTAATGATGATGGAGTGAAATCCTGCTGTTTACTATTATTAGTATTTATGATTAATAAACTAGAATTATTAATTTTATTTAATGCCAGAGATGTTGTGACATGAAATATTGATGGCATTAGCAAAAATATTAATATAACAAACATTTTTTTTTTAAATAAATTTATTGTTGTTTTTATTTGAAATTTATTTACAAATATTTCACTTTTTTATTAATCGAACAATTTTATTGTAAGCATTAAATTAAAAATAATAAATAAAAATCTGAATAAATAAAAAAAAATTATTCCTGCAGCACTAGCACTGATTTACGATTGTGGGAACTTGTTAAGATAAACTGAAATTATTGCAAATAAAAATTTCGTTTAAATACTCGGTATTTAGTTGAATCAATTTTGTTGTTGCAATACCTATTGTTTATAAGACGTATGTCCTTTCTATTTATTTATTTTATATACTTAAAAAATACACACATCTTATTATTTATATACATACATATAAGGCGAGTGCCGTAAGCTTTTTGTTGTCCTGTGCACTACCCCACTTAGAAATTTTATATTTTATTTTGTTATTTGTTTAAATCCATTTGGGGATTAAATTTTAGTCCCATCGAAGAAAAATCATATTAAGTTCCTTTTTTTCTTACACTATTACGTTCCACCATTACCTTATTATAAGCGAAACAAGTTAGAATTTGGAAAATTGTATTATACATTTTAGTTGTGCGCCTGCATCAGTCATTTTGAACATATATAATTAGATATGTGTAATCCCACATCCTTAGAATGAAATAAGATAGGACGACACGTATGTTTTAACGTATATTATTTGAACTTTAGACTTTTATTGTATTATCTATTGAATGTTGTGAGCCCCATTAACCCGTAATATGATAAAAGCTCGTTGACATTTACACCTTCATTAATATTATTGTTTTGTGCGCCAAAGGTTACTAGACCGAAAACCGAAATCCCAAAATCTAAATCCCGAAAATAAAATCTGAAAAAATACCGAAAATATTGAAATTCAACCGCGGCAGTTGAAAATACAACTAAATTTTTAAAACTGTTTTTTTTAACAATATTATTTATTTGTTGAGTCTTTCAAACATGAAAATAACAATAAGTTGTCAAATCTTAATCACTAAGCTAATTATGTAAATTTGCGGGAGTAGAATGTACTTCTTATCAATAAGTAAACAATATAATTTTATAATCTACGTTGTTACAGCCATCGTTTTCTTCTTTAATCGTGAAGACATTGGTATATCTTTTAGATTTAGGTGCCAGCAAATTCGGATGAGATGCTAGTTCCCTGCATAGCCGAGGATGCTAATCGTTATGTATATTTTTGTTTTTTACGAACCAATAATCATTCTGAGAATTTTTGACAGTGTTCGTTGGAGATTGTAAATATTCGAATTTGAGGTTGATTGCCGTAATTGACACTCATACCACCAAAATGGTTTAATCATTTTGTAATACAGGAGAAGTTTGTATTCTAGCTCAATCGTTCAATATTTCCCCATCTACCAGTGCATTTCATCGACTTTTAATTTGATATGGTCTCGTTTCATTTCAATATGGTTTCGCCAAGTTAACCGTCGTTCTAGATAGACGCCTAGGTATTTTGCTCCATTTGATTGAGGGATTTGTATTCGGTTCATTGTGACCGGCGGACATGTAAACATCATTGACCTTATCTTCCACTTCTTTAACTATATTTCGATATCATAAACATGTTGTTGCAGAGTTTCCGACGCCGTTTGTGGGTTTTTATGGCTACATACGACTTACGGCAGTCACCTGCGAAATTGGACGTCATAATTTGTGAAGAACTAGGTAGTTCTGAAGTGAAAATTAAATATAACGTGGGGCCTAGCGCACAACCTTGTGGTACTCCAGCCAGAATGTTTTTCTCGCCAGATTTAGAGGTATTGTATTTGACATAATACCTGCGATTTGACAAATATGACTTCATAAGTTGGTAAATTTCTGGCAATTAAAAATTAATTTTATGAAACTTTGTGCTGAACTTTATTGAATGCTTGGGCAACATCCAAGAAGACGGCGGAGCAGTATTTTTTCTCTTTGTATGCTGACCTTATTTCTGCAGCTAGTTCCGTGCTCGGCTCTGAAACAAAATGGATGATTAGGGATGATATTTCATAGTTCCGAATATTTTCGATAATAGTTTTTTCGAATACTATGAATATATGACGAGACTGTAGAATCCTTGCCAGGCTTCGGGATCAATTTTATAGTTGACAATTTTCAGCACTCAGGGATATATCCTGATTCGTAAATTGAATTGAATATTTGAGCCAGTCATCCAAAGGCACGATCATATTCAAGGACGGTTTTTAATTGCATTTGATGTGCAATAATAAACTTTTGTAGTGGTTAAATTTTCCTTATTAATCTTAAATTTCCTCACAGGTCTGTTTGCTACATTTTCTGTTTGAACCACGGGCAATCCAAGGTTTGGAGTGAATATACTCAGCAAAGGCTTTAGAAAGACGAATTGGTGGGTTTGGTTACTGAGGCCGTTTAAGATATTTAGTGGCCTTCCATAATGAATAGTTTGTGTCCGAATGGGGAGATAATTTCTTAAGACAGTTTTGCAAATAATCCTTGTTTTTTTGTAGTAGGCTTTGTAGTTTTCTTTTTGTCTGACTAAAGTTATGGTTAGCATCTGGCGATCGATTAATTTGTCAGATGCGTCTTAAGCGACGTTTCTCTGTTAACATTTTTTCTATTTCAGCGGATGTTATGGTGTGTCTTGTACTCGTATGTTTGCTCTTTGGTTTAGGCGAGGCTGAAACAGTTGCGTTGACCATGCGACATCGTCCTGGTTTTCTTGAATAACATTCATTAATTGACGACCCCTTGGAGTAGTCAATGTTTAACCCCAGTAGGTATGTTTGGCATTAAAGTTACCAGCGACCGTAAAATGTTGACCTAGGGTTGTAAACATTTTTTTTAAATATCGGACGAAATTTTATTATTATTGCCCTCGGAGGACAATATATTAAAGCGATGACTAAGCTTTCTCTGTCGAGGTCTACACATACAGAGGTTGCTTGAATTTCCTCAGCGCTATACTCATTTAGAACATAATGGCCAATCCGGGTTTTTATAATAATAGTAGTTCCTCCTCACCTTCTGCCCAAGGGATGTTTTGTGTCATAAACTTCGTAACCATTTATTCTGAAAATGTGTTCATCGGTTAAGTGGGTTTCAGAAACTAACATAAGATCAATTTCGTGTTTTGCTAGGAAATGTTTTAATTCGAGTTTGCGCTTCAGTGGCATATCTTCAGATAATTTATCGAAGACATTCTAGTTTTTGGGTGATAATGGTTTGATTTTGTAGCATTGCTTCTAGAATATTTTGTATTATTGTCATTAACTGCATCATCAGTGGCATGGATTTATTCAGAGTAGGTTCAGCATTTGGGGATTCACCTTGGAAAACTCTTCGGTATGTTGGTTCGCTATTGATGTTCTGGACGAACAAGAGTTATTTGGCGTATGCGAAGGTATATTATTCTGCTCATCTGGTGTAGTTTTATACTACCTCCTAGGACGTCCACGTGAAAATTGATTAATATTCCTGTAGTTGGTTTCCACCAACTACAATGCAATTTCTGCAGACGACGCACACTAATCAGTTTAAACACTGTATTGGTCCTGTCCTTTTCTTTGGTTCTTCAACAGGTATGCGTCTGTGTATGAGGTACTTTAGTTTATATATTGGATAAACTTCTCACTTTTTCAAATTGCTTCCGGATGGATCCAGTTCAACTTTTGCGGCATCTTGGATTTCAGTTGTTTCAACATGGACATCGATGCCTTTAATAACGACAGAAAGACCCTTTAAAGACTTCAATCGGTAAGTATAATAATTTCTGTTGTGACCATCGTAATAATTAATGACTTCTCTTTAGTTGTTCACCTCATGTGTTTGAATTTTTTCGTGTATTTTGCCTCGAAGCAAATTTATTACGTAAACTGTTTGTCCATTCGTTAACATGCTGGATTTGAGTTCGTGCACCACCTTGTGTTTATTTTTTGGAATTTTTTGAATTTGAATTTTTCGAAGTTCAATTTCTTTCTTATCAGTAGTTTTTCCGTTTTTGGGCTATTTTTTCCGTTTTACAGTAACATATAGCTATAGCGATCGATACCAGTTTGTGTCATATGTACATTACGTTTAGTGATTTTCGACGAGTTTATTTATCGGGTCATCTACCACTTTTGTTTTCATATTTAACATTGAAGTTGAAATTGATCGTTTGACAGTACTTGCTGCGGACGGTTTTATAGGCGACCTTGTCACTGTACCTCTGTTTAAGAAAGGATTGTTCAATTCCGTAAAGGTGTTTGTACTTCCGAAAGCCGTACTGGATGAACCACCCACCAGACTCACAACTTAAGAGGTATTGTTTGTAGCTGTATATGGTATAGTAACCAATCGTTGAATCACTACATCTCTGCGGTCGCTAGATATTAACGACTTGGAGCCCGCTTGCTCACTCCTGAGAGCCGCCGGAACTGGGCATCCGATTTCCTGCACTGTAACGTTGTTTTCAATGGTTACTCCATTGAGTATTTAGATCCTGGGCTCCTTTCATTAGAATTTTATACCTACTGCCAGGTTTTTACAGCCGCCCCTATCATGAAAAACAGACGCTGGGAAAAGCCGCCCTTAATATGAAGAACAGGCGCTTCAGGACTTGCCGTGGGTAATTCCGCCTCAAGGCAAGTAGCTAGCTTTTCACCGCGCCCGTACTCGCGGGGTTATACTTTTAGCGTTACCCAGGGTGCAGCGCGAGGAGCTTGTATAACCAGCACACCCCTAACACTCACCATTTTCAAAATTACAAGTCAAATGTTTACACTATTTGAATATCGACGTTTTATATACGTTTAATTATCCTGGTCTTCTAATCCTAATACTAAAATAACGAAGTACCAAGTATTGGATTTGCAGAAAAATGGTAGGAAAAATTCTGGTAGGAATAATTTTCTATTATTTTATTTTACTGTACGATCATCTATAGTTTGACAATTTTTAAACCATGTTTACGTACGAATACTATGCGTTGCATTAGTATTGGTCCACATGAAAAAATTATTTCAGTTAATTTTACTAGGTTGTAAAATTAAGTTTTAAATATTTTTTTTCAAATTTCTTTTAAATTTTAACAAGTTTCAGTTTCACTGAATTTATAAAAAATTCCCAAACATAAAAATCAATTTACTCTGTTGCAAAAGTATTTCTGTTTGCAACATTTAAAAGATAATCAACAAATGGTGCATTGAAATAATAATAGCATAAATCGCGACAATATGTTAAAACGAACTGAGTGTTGAAATCCGATTTGCAATTGTGGCTGAATATAATTTGGGAATTCCAGTCGAAGAACTTTCGAAAAAGTACAAGTGCAAAAATTAAAATACTATTTGGTATCAAGTAGTCGGAGTATAGGATCACTAGCAATGGTCTCTGGGAAACTGAACCAAATGAATTATTTGGAACTGCTGAATATTGTAGCATTGGTAGCTGGTTCAAAAATGATTGGACTTGACTTCGTACTTCAGCAGGACAACGCCCCCTGCTATTAAAGGTTTAGTAGTAGAGTTTTATGGAATGAGATTGTTGAGGTATGGAGCAAAATACCCACAGAATTGATTTCTAATTTATTTGACAGCATCACCAGAAGACTAAATCAGGCCATATTAAATAAATCCGGCCAAACTAAATATTAAATTTGAATAAATTAAAAAATGGATAAATGTTAGTAACGGTTTTTATTAATACTGACCCAATACAAATGCAATGCTAATACATTTTATAACCTAGTAAAACTAACTAAAATAATATTTTTATGACCACAAATATTAATTCAACGCATTTCGCCTAACTAGGGCGATCCCTATGAATATAAATGTTACGGTTAATCGCAATCGTACACTGAAAAGGGATCGTATGTAACGTGCCTTCACAATGTTTAGAACGACGGTGGCTTATGTGGACAATTTTCCAGCCTACTATGATTTATTTGTGCGCTAGTCTACCAGCACGTTATTGTCACAGCAAGCTCGTGTGAGCATTATGATAAGGGTGAAATGCAAAATCAGTATTCGATCGTAGAAATC
This sequence comes from Nephrotoma guestfalica, assembly GCA_963691935.1. Taxonomy (NCBI): domain Eukaryota; kingdom Metazoa; phylum Arthropoda; class Insecta; order Diptera; family Tipulidae; genus Nephrotoma; species Nephrotoma guestfalica. Next base: position 223,292,779 of record OY829913.1, on the reverse strand, counting down.
AATGGTCACTACAATATTTGGCGTTGCAAAGCAACACGGTGTGGCTTTACCGCCAAAACGATCACGGATAAGAGAAGGAGGAAAAATAAGGAGAGGAAATCCTGAAGACCTGAGTTTATCATTTGAATAAAAAAAAATTTCGAATGAAAAGCAAAAAACAATTAAGTCTTGACCCGCAACTTTTTAGCACCTCACGTCTTTTTCATTTGATTTTAATATTTTTTTTTATGTATGGTATTTCCACTTACTTGTAGATTTAAAACGGAGGAATTCAGTTGTTTTGGTTTTACGAAATGTGGTGCATACAGCCAGTTGTAAAATTAAAAGGCGATTTTCATCATTATTATTTTCGCACAACGTTATAAATTTTACTTTCTATTTGTTTCCACAAAATAAATTTAACTTTTTTTTAATTTACAACCAAAAAAAAAACTTTCAAAAAAAAATCTATATAATTTTTAATTTATTTCTTCAGAACCTGGTCAGCAAAATTTCGCCCTCTTTGCATTGCCATCTACTGTGTGCCACCACGACACCCTTGTACCAACAATTTTTAGTTGTGTTTTTTCGGCCATAATTTATGGAATATAACATCGATCAAATGTCCGCCACGGCTTCACACGGTGGTACGGATCCGAGTGGCCCAATTTTCAATGACTCGTCTGCATAGATCTGGTTGAATTAGAGCGATGATTTTGGTTACGTTAGCTTTAAAGGCATCGGTCAATTGCGGCTTATTGGCATAGACCTGCGACTTGAGGAAACCTCACAAGAAAAAGTCTAGCGCTCAAATCTCCCGATCTTGGTGGCCAAACCCTACTCTCAAATCATTCATGCAGAATGTCCATCATTGCATCTGCTATGCGGCACGTAGCCCCGTCCTGCTGAAAATACATTTCGTTTACCTACATATCGTTCAATTTGGGCCAAAAGAAATCGGTTAGCATCGTTTTGTAGCGCTCGCCGTTGATGGCCTCACCAATGTCATTTTCAAAAAGTGCGGACCAATGACGTCGCCGGCCGAAAATTCGCACCAAACAGTAACTTTTTGTGGATGCATTGCCACCTGGTGAAGCTCGAGAGTTAGCGACGTTCCATATACGGCATGATTGTTAACATAACCATAGGCGAAAACTGGAGTCCTCTTCCAAATGCTCCAGTCAGCGAACAAACGAAGTTGTCTATGGTCATTAACTTTGAATTCCTGGGTCAGTTGGAACTTGTACGGATACAGGCCCAAGTCCAGACACAATAGTCGCCAAGTTGAGGGCTGTGAAAGGCCGAGTTCGGCCGTGCACGGCGAGGAATTGCCTGCCTCGGGTTCTCCCGTACACTTTCATGGATCGCGGCAATTTTCTCACTCGATCTGGCGTTTCTTTGACGTACGGGTGTTAGCTTATTGTTTACCGAATCGGTTGTCCCGAATTTGGCCACCAAACGTCGGAGAGTCAACTTTGAAGGACCACCACGTCTGCCATAAAATGGGCACAACCTTTGTAGTAATGAACACTCATTTTGATAATAAAATTTTATCGTTTGTACGTGCTGCTCAATCGTGTAGCTTATCATGGTGATTTGGCACAACATGGTTGCCACAGGCTACCAGCCCCTTTAAAAATACTGAAAAGAAAAATGTATTTCCGTCATGTTAATAGATCCTCGCTCCTACCTACGCCCATCGCGTTTGAAATAAAAAGTCCCTCTGCTGGCTAAACGGAGGGAGCGCAGCGACTTACCGTGTGATTGTGACAGCTATCTAAGCCGCTAGCTCTACAATTCCACACAAACTCATTTTTAGTTTAAGCGGATTTCAATTTCAAAAACTATATCAAATTTTCTCTGGTGTATTGAATGATATTTTTCAGCTTAGTCGAAATATAAACTGTTCTTATCTATTATATTATCCGTGCAAGTATAAACTCTGCCTTTTTGCCAAATTCAACTTTATTGAAAATATAATTGTTACAAAGATTAATTATCGAAGTATTCGCCATTACTATCTATGGTCATTTGGCATTTATCAGGCAGATGAATGATGGTCTTCGTGAAAGAAATTTCCTGGTTTCGAAGCAAAATAGGCAATGAGCCATTTTTGCACTACTTCAACTTTCTTCATTGATATGAATAAGTGATAATCAGAAAGAACCAAGCCTGGAGAATACGCTGCATGCTGTAAACCTTCCCAGCCTAAAAAGAAGATGAGTTCCTGGCATGATTTTGCTATTTGCGAATGAGCGTTGTCATGCAGTAATATCACCTTCCGCCTTCCTTGGCCCAAAGATGGTCTTTTTTCCACCAGAGATCACTTAATAGTAAGCCAAAGCTGTAATAGTTTGACCAGGTTCCAGATGCTCATAGTAAAAAACTCCTTTCCAATCCCACCAGACACACAGCAACACTTTCTTGGCATGAATATTTATTTTTGAAACTGATATTTAGGAATATCGTACAAAATTCATATCTCATACCCGTAATGATTTTGTACAAAATTCTTTCTTTTGTGCCGAAAAACCAAATTCTTGCAGATGTCAATTCTTCGGTTTTTTTTCTTCGGTCAATTTATTAGGAACCCATTTTTCTTCCTATTTTCTCCATTGCATGCAATCGAAGTGATATTGCTTGGTGAGTAACTCCTAACTGTTCTGCAAGATCTTTTTGAGTTTGACACGGATCTTAAGATTTTAAGGTTTTAAGATTTTAAGATTTTAAGATTTTAAGATTTTAAGATTTTAAGGTTTTAAGATTTTAAGATTTTTTAGATTTTAAGATTTTAAGATTTTTATATTTTTCAGATTTTAAGATTTTAAGATTTTACGATTTTAAGATTTTAAGATTTTAAGATTTTAAGATTTTAAGATTTTAAGATTTTAAGATTTTAAGATTTTAAGATTTTAAGGTTTTAAGATTTTAAGATTTTAAGATTTTAAGATTTTAAAATTTTAAGATTTTAAAATTTTAAGAATTTTAAGGTTTTATAATTTTAAGATTTTGAAATTTTAAGATTTTAAGATTTTAAGATTTTAAAATTTTAAGATTTTCAGATTTTAAGGTTCTAAGATTTTATGATTTTAATTGTTGAATCAATTGTTTGCCGTTTATTCGCATAGACCTTCGATTGAAGATAGCTCCAAAGAAGGAACTCTAAAGGCTTTAAATCGCACGATCTCTATGACCAGTTTACGTCGCCACCTCGTGAGTTAACCGTGTCCTCAAATAGATCGTGCAGAATGTCCATCGTGGCATGCACTAGGTAGCTGTGTAGCTCCGTCCTATTGGAACCACGTTTCGTCGGTATTCATCCAGTTTAGGCCACTAGAAATGGCTTATCATCGATCTGTAGCCCCACCGTTAACGGTTCCAGTTTCGTTTTGGAGAAGTACGAACCGAAAATAGCCGGTTTTCTTATAAACATACCGAAAACACGTGAATTACCAATTGCAGAACATGCAGCAATTATTACATTACATAAAGAAGGATATGTAACTAGAGAAATTTCGAATTAACTTGAAATTCCACAAACAACATTGTCATTTACTATACGTCGGTTTCGTACCACTGGGAGTGTGGGGTCTAAGCATCGAATAGGGCGGCCTAGATCCACTAAAATAAAGGATGAATGTTATATTCAAACACTAAGCAAATGGAATAGACGTTTTACAACCGCTGATATACTTGCTAGTGTAAACAAATCTCTTCCAAAAACAATTAATAAAACCACCGTAAGAGATCGATTGAAGCAAGCTGGCCTTCGAGGGTGCGTGGCGGTCAGAAAACCATTGCTTAGAAAAATAAATAAGCAAAAACGTTTACAATGGGCCAGGCAACATATAAAATGGTCGGGACTGGGAAAAGACACTTTGGTCTGATGAATCAAAATTAGACGGCCCGGAGAAAAGTTAATGGATGATTGTCTGACAGCATCTGCGAAACATGGGGAAGGTTCGATAATGGTGTGGGTGTTTTGGTGGCAATAATGTTGGTGATCTGATTCAAATTAAGGGAAAAATGGACAAATTTCAATATAAAGATATTCTGCAAAATCATGCAATTCCACCCGGCATACGACTCATTGGTCTTGGGTTCATTTTCCAACATGATAATGATCCCAAACACACTTGCAAACTATGTACGAGCTTTTTAGATGAACAGCACAGGCGAGGAAAACTTAACTTAATGAAATGACCACCATAATCCCCGAACCTTAATCCGATCGAGTTTTTGTGGGATCACCTTGACCTTTAACTGAGGAAAACTTTTCCAACTTCGCCCAAAAATTTGTTTGAGAACTTTCAAAATATTTGGAAAAATATTGAAACCGAAACTCGGGATAAACTAATAAATCGAATGCCAAAGCTCTCAAAAAAGCGGTCATATTGATGAATCCGCAATTTAATGAATTTTTGAATTTATAATTTTTTTTTAGAATTGAATTATTTTGTAAATGTGTTTTATTTTAGCTATTTTGACAAAAAAATGTTTGAGCAAATACTTTAGGCACCCAGTATACGTAAATCTGTAATTTATTTTAACAAAACAATTTTACGAAATCTTTATCTACCACCGTGTTCCGAAAATGTTCTGACCTCAGCTAGACTAATTGTCCTTAGCACGGTTGCTTCGGGCTACCAGACACTAAATGTTGATGCAAATCTGCATTATGATAGATGTAAGACTCACGTTCGTTACAAAATAAAATTGTTTCCTATTTACCTATAAAAAAAATCCGTTGTAGGTCACTGGTAACATGTTTGAAAAGCCTTTAATCATATATTAAAAATTTACCATCTGGCTATGATCATTATTCTTCCCAGAATAGTATTCTAAAAACAATTTATAATATTATAAAATTTAGAATTTACAGATAAAATTACACATTTAACAGTTCCGTTCAATTACAAATAAATTTCTCTACATGTATTACAAATTATAGCCATATATTTTCTACTCAACATGCTCGAGTACTTGCTGGAAAAACCACTGAAAATACATTATATGGATTTGTGTATAATAAAATGTTAATGTATGAGGAATAATAAATAAAATAAATTTTTACAAACAAAATATACAATTTTTAGTTTCCCACCAAACTACTGTTGAGATATTATGATGATGCTTGAGTTTCGAACGCTTAAATTTGCAAATTAAACATTTAATTTATTTATTGATTTTAAATTATCTTTAACATGTTTTTATTTTATATATTATACGTTTTGTTATGCTGTGTGCAATGTGCAGTGCATATTATGTGTATTAATTTTAGGCACATTAATGGTCTGAATCAGACTCGATATGTAATTCAAAAACTAGTTATGAAGATGAAATTTTATACAGCTGATATAATTTTTTTAATCGATTAACTTCCTTGTTCAGGACTAAAAGATTGTGTGAGAAAGAGAATTTTGGTTGAATTAAATTTATCGCACCAATAAACTTAAATTGTTGAACCAAAAAATGCTGGGAATCTGGGTTGTTGTAAACTACATTCATAAATTGTTATGCATTTACCTCGTTATCACCCCGCATATCAGAGTTAAATTACAGCGCTCGCTCGAATTTGATCGGATTATTTGTATACAGAGTTATTTCATTTCGAAAACCTAATCCCAATTAATGAATTTCGAGTTAATATTATTAATAATAAAGATATGCAGTTACATACATAGCTTTCTAATCATCATCTATTCAATTATTATTTTTTTTTTTTTATTACTATTAGTTAAAATATTTTCTAAAGCATTCATCAATCATAGCCAATATAATAATTTCAATTGAAAAAATTTATCACAATTTGACTGGTCAGTATTTTATTAACATATTACATACGCGTACGATACATATCTTCAAAAATAATAATTTCAAATTAAAATTAAATTTTAATTTAGATTTCCTAAAAATTATTATTTATTATTCTTCTTTTAATTTAATTTTCTTAGTGTGTGATCCAATTTTAATATCAATTTCAATATGATTTATTAGTTTTGTGTTTATAGTTATGTCTGCGTTATTATGATTATTATCATTATTATTATAACTCATTGAACGTACGAGTGTATGCATTACACAAAGAACAAAATCATAGACATGATTAACAATCAATTTGAAAACTAACGAATATTGTTCAAATTAACAACAACAACAACAATATCGATAAAAGTAATAAATCTCTAAGATTCTTAAATCGTCTCGAGATCATGTCTTATATGTTTATATACAAAAGAAGATACATTGCCTGTGAAATTGAGCTTAACGTAATACGTACGATACGGTGGAAACATAAATTGTTTTTGTATATTTTTATTTGATACAGTGAGACTGGTAAACAATTTTAATATTTTAGCTACTCACATGAATTAAAAAACCAAAGATTTGGTTTTTTTTAATTTACCGACTGTGTCGAAATTGAGTGGAAAAAAATCTTAAAACTTTTAAACTTCTGAAAATTAATTTGGTTTATAAAAATCTTTCTTGTGAAATTAATACGCACCATGATAGTAAATAAATAATCGTTTTTGTGTTTTAAGAAACCGCTCGCCAACACCAGCGCGACCTGTTGTATGTATATCTTGTACAAAAATAATACTTTGTGTTTTTATGTATGGTTTACAAGTGGAAGTCGTCTTCTATATTATCTATAGACTTTTTTAAGCCGAAATTTGAAAATTAAAACATAAATTTTATAGACATTTCGCGTTTTTTTTTGTCTGATTAATAAATTATGTTCCGCGAGGTAATCCCCCAATCATAAAATTTATTATTTTTGTGTTTATGTTTGTGATTTTATTTATATCTATATGATATATGCCAACGGAAAGCGCAAGTGGTGTCTATAAGTTTACACGCACAGTTTGACCACATTTTAAAAATTTTACGATGATCACCTGTTGGGTTATGCAAAAAATAAGATCAAGAAGGTATATAAGATTTAACCTTTTTCTTCTAATTTTATTTGGGTTTTGCCAACATTAATATTGATTGTCATCCAAAATTACCGACTAACAAAAATTTAATTTAATCTGATTGCAATATTAATTCTGATTTTTTTTCTTTAATTTCAGGTAAAATTGCTTCAACCAAATAAGATCTATGGCTAATTTAATATACGGTAACGTTAGTATTAAGGATTAAGCATTTAGCTAAAGTGAACGTCTGTACAGGTTAAGACCTCGGTTCAAGTTTATTGCGGAAACACCACTTTTTTAATTTTAATTAAAATTGTATTGGAAAATTGACGGTGGTTTTGTCCAATTTTTCCTCTAGATTTTCCGGTTTGTCATTTCAAAATGTGCAGGGTTCGAAAAAATCGCCAACGTTTTCAAAAAACTGCGATTATCTAACTTGGCTTAACTTAGCTATTTTTCTGTAGATATCGTTAGCTACTAGAAAAAATATATCTTTTATTTTAGCTAGGCAATAAATTTCGTATCTACAGAAAAAACACTTTATAAAATAAAATTTGACGGAAATGTGTAAAAGCAAAAAATCAAATTATAAAAATAGATCGTATGAATTGCCAATATAAGCGTAATCGTTAATTTTGTTAACAGAATTTGAACAGGATTTTATATGTAGCATTTCCAACATAGATCTTTTCCTGAAATTTGGTTGTTTTTCTAAAATGTTTACATCTTCCAAAATAATGTTATGGCTGGTATTTCTAATATGTTCCGAAAGTGCACTTATTTGACTCGAACTTTCCACGGCATCACGTATATGTTGAAAAAATCGTTCTCGTAAAAACTGTTATGTTTGTCCCGTGTAAATTACAATCATTACATTTTATTTCATAGACCAAATTGGACTCTTTCTTTAATGGGATCAGATCTTTTAATTAATATCATTAGATAACAAAATATCATTTAAATTGGTAGCTGAACGACCAATAATTTTGAAATTATAATTTTTAAATAAATTTTTTAATTTTTCGAAACGATTTTTTATGTAAGGTAATTTCAGGATTTATTCTATAATTTGGTAATAATTTCTCTGTTTCAAAATCATGTTATTTATTAATTTTTTAGGATAATGATTATTTATCAAAGTGTTTTCCAAAAGTTTAAAATTATTGTAATGAAATTTACCGGTGTGCAGTTTCTAACAAAAAATAACAAAAAAAACAAATTATATATGTGTTGGTACCACTCAATATTAAATTCTTATTAGAATAAATTGAGTGACATTTATTACACTGTAAAATTATTTTCCGAATGAAGATATTTTAAAATTAAAATTTTTTAAATATAATTTATTCAAAAATACAAAATATCAATGAAATGCAATGATTATTAAAACAGATAAGAAAAAACAAATTAAAATCAAGTGAGAATTAGTTAACAAATAAATAAAAATAAAAGCTATAACAGAAAAAATATCAGAATTGTTTATTGAAATTTCTCGTTCAAAATACTGTGTATTTTATCAATCTGGGCCAATAACAAGCCACTTCCAAAGAATAGGGCAAGATGTCACTGTAAAGGACGAATTGGCCTATCTCTAAAGAACATTTTCCGGTATAAGGTTTTGCCAAGCGGAGAAAATGCAACCTTGTTAATAGCAATTTTCCACCGTAAATTTTGAGTATTTATCAATCTGGGCCAATAACAAGCCACTTCCAGAGATTAGGGCAAGTAACTACTATATAGGTTAAATAGGCCTATCAATAGAGAAGATTCTCCGGTATAAGGCTTTCCCAAGCGGAGAAAATGTAACCTTGTTAAAGGCAATTTTCCATCGTAAATTTTGAGTATTTATCAATATGGGCCAACAATAAGCCACTTCCAGAGATTAGGGCAAGACACCACTATATAGGTTGAATTGCCCTATCTCTAAAGAACATATTCCGGTATAAGGTTTTCCCAAGCGGAGAAAAAGCAACCTTGTTAATAGCAATGTTCCACCGTTAATTTTGAGTATTTGTCAATCTGGGCCAATAACAAGCCACTTCCAGAGATTAGGGCAAGACACCACTATATAGGTTGAATTGGCCTATCTCTAAAGAACATTTTCCGGTATAAGGTTTTCCCAAGCGGAGAAAATGCAACCTTGTTAATAGCAATTTTCCACCGTAAATTTTGAGTATTTATCAATATGGGCCAACAATAAGCCACTTCCAGAGATTAGGGCAAGACACCACTATATAGGTTGAATTGGCCTATCTCTAAAGAACATTTTCCGGTATAAGGTTTTCCTTAGCGGAGAAAATGCAACCTTGTTAATAGCAATTTTCCACCGTTAATTTTGAGTATTTATCAATATGGGCCAACAACAAGCCACTTCCAGAGATTAGGGCAAGACACCACTATATAGGTTGAATTGGCCTATCTCTAAAGAACATTTTCCGGTATAAGGTTTTGCCAAGCGGAGAAAAAGCAACCTTGTTAATAGCAATTTTCCACCTTAAATTTTGAGTATTTGTCAATATGGGACAATAACAAGCCACTTCCAGAGATTAGGGCAAGATACCACTGTATAGGTCGAATTGGCCTATCTCTAAAGAACATTTTCCGGTATAAGGTTTTGCCAAGCGGAGAAAATGCAACCTTGTTAATAGCAATTTTCCACCGTAAATTTTGAGTATTTATCAATATGGGCCAACAATAAGCCACTTCCAGAGATTAGGGCAAGACACCACTATATAGGTTGAATTGGCCTATCTCTAAAGAACATTTTCCGGTATAAGGTTTTCCTTAGCGGAGAAAATGCAACCTTGTTAATAGCAATTTTCCACCGTTAATTTTGAGTATTTGTCAATCTGGGCCAATAACAAGCCACTTCCAGAGATTAGGGCAAGACACCACTATATAGGTTGAATTGGCCTATCTCTAAAGAACATTTTCCGGTATAAGGTTTTCCTTAGCGGAGAAAATGCAACCTTGTTAATAGCAATTTTCCACCGTTAATTTTGAGTATTTATCAATATGGGCCAACAACAAGCCACTTCCAGAGATTAGGGCAAGATACCACTGTATAGGTCGAATTGGCCTATCTCTAAAGAACATTTTCCGGTATAAGGTTTTGCCAAGCGGAGAAAATGCAACCTTGTTAATAGCAATTTTCCACCGTAAATTTTGAGTATTTATCAATCTGGGCCAATAACAAGCCACTTCCAGAGATTAGGGCAAGTAACTACTATATAGGTTAAATAGGCCTATCAATAGAGAAGATTCTCCGGTATAAGGCTTTCCCAAGCGGAGAAAAAGCAACCTTGTTAATAGCAATGTTCCACCGTTAATTTTGAGTATTTGTCAATCTGGGCCAATAACAAGCCACTTCCAGAGATTAGGGCAAGACACCACTATATAGGTTGAATTGGCCTATCTCTAAAGAACATTTTCCGGTATAAGGTTTTCCCAAGCGGAGAAAATGCAACCTTGTTAATAGCAATTTTCCACCGTAAATTTTGAGTATTTATCAATATGGGCCAACAATAAGCCACTTCCAGAGATTAGGGCAAGACACCACTATATAGGTTGAATTGGCCTATCTCTAAAGAACATTTTCCGGTATAAGGTTTTCCTTAGCGGAGAAAATGCAACCTTGTTAATAGCAATTTTCCACCGTTAATTTTGAGTATTTATCAATATGGGCCAACAACAAGCCACTTCCAGAGATTAGGGCAAGACACCACTATATAGGTTGAATTGGCCTATCTCTAAAGAACATTTTCCGGTATAAGGTTTTGCCAAGCGGAGAAAAAGCAACCTTGTTAATAGCAATTTTCCACCTTAAATTTTGAGTATTTGTCAATATGGGACAATAACAAGCCACTTCCAGAGATTAGGGCAAGATACCACTGTATAGGTCGAATTGGCCTATCTCTAAAGAACATTTTCCGGTATAAGGTTTTGCCAAGCGGAGAAAATGCAACCTTGTTAATAGCAATTTTCCACCGTAAATTTTGAGTATTTATCAATATGGGCCAACAATAAGCCACTTCCAGAGATTAGGGCAAGACACCACTATATAGGTTGAATTGGCCTATCTCTAAAGAACATTTTCCGGTATAAGGTTTTCCTTAGCGGAGAAAATGCAACCTTGTTAATAGCAATTTTCCACCGTTAATTTTGAGTATTTATCAATATGGGCCAACAACAAGCCACTTCCAGAGATTAGGGCAAGACACCACTATATAGGTTGAATTGGCCTATCTCTAAAGAACATTTTCCGGTATAAGGTTTTGCCAAGCGGAGAAAAAGCAACCTTGTTAATAGCAATTTTCCACCTTAAATTTTGAGTATTTGTCAATCTGGGCCAATAACAAGCCACTTCCAGAGATTAGGGCAAGACACCACTATATAGGTTGAATTGGCCTATCTCTAAAGAACATTTTCCGGTATAAGGTTTTCCTTAGCGGAGAAAATGCAACCTTGTTAATAGCAATTTTCCACCGTTAATTTTGAGTATTTATCAATATGGGCCAACAACAAGCCACTTCCAGAGATTAGGGCAAGACACCACTATATAGGTTGAATTGGCCTATCTCTAAAGAACATTTTCCGGTATAAGGTTTTGCCAAGCGGAGAAAAAGCAACCTTGTTAATAGCAATTTTCCACCTTAAATTTTGAGTATTTGTCAATATGGGCCAATAACAAGCCACTTCCAGAGATTAGGGCAAGATACCACTGTATAGGTCGAATTGGCCTATCTCTAAAGAACATTTTCCGGTATAAGGTTTTGCCAAGCGGAGAAAATGCAACCTTGTTAATAGCAATTTTCCACCGTAAATTTTGAGTATTTATCAATATGGGCCAACAATAAGCCACTTCCAGAGATTAGGGCAAGACACCACTATATAGGTTGAATTGGCCTATCTCTAAAGAACATTTTCCGGTATAAGGTTTTGCCAAGCGGAGAAAATGCAACCTTGTTAATAGCAATTTTCCACCGTAAATTTTGAGTATTTATCAATATGGGCCAACAATAAGCCACTTCCAGAGATTAGGGCAAGACACCACTATATAGGTTGAATTGGCCTATCTCTAAAGAACATTTTCCGGTATAAGGTTTTCCTTAGCGGAGAAAATGCAACCTTGTTAATAGCAATTTTCCACCGTTAATTTTGAGTATTTATCAATATGGGCCAACAACAAGCCACTTCCAGAGATTAGGGCAAGACACCACTATATAGGTTGAATTGGCCTATCTCTAAAGAACATTTTCCGGTATAAGGTTTTCCTAAGTGGAGAAAATGCAACCTTGATAATAGCAATTTTCCACCTTAAATTTTGAGTATTTGTCAATCTGGGCCAATAACAAGCCACTTCCAGAGATTAGGGCAAGATACCACTGTATAAATCGAATTGGCCTATCTGTAAAGAACATTTTCCGGTATAAGGTTTTGCCAAGCGGAGAAAATGCAACCTTGTTAATAGCAATTTTCCATCGTAAATTTTGATATAGAGGTGTCTTGCCCTAATCTCTGGAAGTGGCTTGTTATTGGCCCTTAGAAAACCTTATACCGGAAAATGTTCTTTAGAGATAAGCCAATTCGTCCTTTACAGTGGTATCTTGCCCTAATCTCTGGAAGTGACTTGTTATTGGCCCAGATTGATAAATAGTCAAAATTTACGTTGGAAAATTGCTATTAACAAGGTTGCATTTTCGTCCCCATAAAATTTGTTTTGTTTGCACGTGTAGGTATCGGATCTTTTAATTTTTAAAACAAAATATCATTTAAACTCCTATTAGTCCTTTATTTTCCAATTATTTCATCGGAATTAGCTATCACGGGGCTACTGGAGAACCAAAAGTTTGCTTATAATCTTTATTGCCGAAATAAAAATCAGAATTAGAAGCATGTGAAATATCCCAGGATTTCTTTTTATTATTTACACGAAAATATTCTATTCCATCCCAGTTTTTTCCTTTTATACCTCTATAAGACGATTAAATTATTAACACAACAACAAAATATCCCAATCCAGTTTTTATTCGTTTATTAGTTGTCATGTAGATCAAATACCTGGAAATAATGTATTGTCTTTTGGTATGCCACAGTATGCAGAACAGACAGCCGTATGTTCAAATTTGAGTAAATGGCCAAGTTCCAAAATTTCAGATTCCAACGAAATCCTCGTCAAAGTGCCAATCAATTAGCCGCACGTCTACATGTTTCACGATACAGCATTCAAACCATATTGAAAAATGAACTACACTTGAAGCCCAACAAGATACAGAAAGTTCAAGATCTTACTGAGGCACAAAAAAAAAGGTAGGCTTGAAAGAACACGAGCATTGAAGGCCTTGGCCGAACGTGATGAGATTCCAAAAATTGTCTTTTCTGATGAAAAAATGTTCACCATTCAACAGTATGTGAATAAACAAAATGATCGTGTTTGGTTAGAGCACAAGTCCAACGATAATTTGGACACAAGAGTTGCCATGCGCAAGCAATCACCAGCTTATGTTATGGTTTGGGCTGCAGTGACTGCAGATGGACGCACTCCTCTGTTTTTCATCGAACATGGAGTCAAGGTAAACCAAGAAGTGTACCGCCAAAAGATCCTAAACGATGCTTTGCTACCTTGGGCACGTAAATACTTTGGTACGAACCGTTGGACATTCCAACAGGACTCGGCACCGTCACACAAAGCTCGAGCGACACAGCAATTTTTACAAAATTGCGTTCCGCGGCTGATTTCGTCGAAAGAATGGCCACCATATTCACCAGACTTGAATCCCATGGATTTCTCCATATGGTCCATTTTGGAGAGTAAGGTGTCCACTAAAAATACGAAAGTGTTGATGCATTGAAGTCAGCTCTTGTTCGAGAATGGAATAAAATTCCGCAAGCTCACGTTCGGTCAGCATGCAATGCTTTCTATGGAAGACTGAATTAAATAATCAGAGCCAAAGGAGGTCATATCGAGCAGTAACATGTTTTTCATAAAATGTAATATGTTTTCAACGAAATTTCAATAAAAAATATTCAAAATTAAAAAAATTACAGCGTTTTCATTTGGTAACACTTGGTCTCAGCCACCCTGTAAAATCTCAGGTTAAGCTTAATTAAAATTTGTATCTCTTACGAATTTTCCAAGCCGGAACTCCCCAGTGCCAGCCGTTTATTAAAATTGGCACAGTCTTTTAGCTTCGATATGGCCCCATATAAATTTATATGAAAATCGTCTGTAACTTACAAAGTCTTACTGGGTGGTTCGTAATATAATGATTGCTGACCAAGTGGCCAGCACCAGCCGTATGTTCAAATTTGAGTAAATGACCAAGATCAGGAATCTTAGGTTAAGTTAAATAAAAATTTGTTTAAGACCAAAAAAGATCTTAAGAGAAACAAATGTTTATTTAACCTAACCTGAGATTTTGGAACTTAACTTAACTTACTTACACTTAATTACGTGTTTTCTCAAAACATCAATCGCTATTTCCGGCCCAGTAAGAGTTTGGAAGTTATAGACGATTTTCATATAAATTTACATGGTGCCATATTCAATAGACCAAGTTATAGTTTGCCCTTATAATTACCATCTAAAAACATAAAGAACCATTTCCGGCCTAGAAAGTTCTTAAGATATATAAACTTTTATTTAATTTAACCTAAGATTCCTGATCTTGGTCATTTACTCAAATTTGTACTTACAGCTGGTGTTGGCCACTTGGTCAGCAATCACTTAATTACGTACCGTCTGAAAACATCAGTTTCTATTTCCGGGCCAGTAAGGGTTTGGAAGTTATAGAAGATTATCATATAAATTAATATCCTAACATACGACTGGCACTGGGAGCTCATCATAGTTTGCCCTTATCATTACCAACTCAAAACATAAAGAACCATTGCCGGCAGAGATGGGCATTTACGCGTCATCTACTAATTTTTACTTGATCGTGTCGATAACTCGTCAACAACGTCATATTATCGTAGACAACGTCGATAACCATAGACAACGTCGCCTACTCGTAGAAGATATTGAATACTCGCAGACAATGTCGACAACTACTTGTAATTCATGCCAGCCGTGATTGCGTAATCCTCGTATTTTGAACTTCTGTGTCCGCAGATTTTAGTTAATGGAAGTTTCCATGTAACTTATCCTGTACTGGTTAAACTGAATTTCCGTTTGTTTGTTCTAGTGATTGACTGTTGTGACTGTCTTCATAAAATGTACATAAACATTTCGACAATTGATGAAACTTTAAATTAAATTTTCAAATAAGAATAAAATTTTAGTGTATGTGTTTAACGCCATCTCTTAATTACTGGTACAAGCTAAGTTTAAATTAGTTTAGTCAGTGTTAATTCACATAATTATATTATATAATATTATTATATCCAAATTTCCAACTAACTAAATTGATGGTTATTTCATACCAGTCGTTCATAGGAGCCACAAAACACCACGTCAGATGTTTAATTAAAATGTCATAAATAAATTAGAACTTATCAATTAAATGTCAGGCTAATTTTGGTTTACGAACATTAAAGACATTCATTAATAACTGGTATAGGAACTATAATCATCAATTTAGTTAGTCGAAAATTTAGACAAATACAGCGGCGCAAGGCAAACTTCATTAAACGTTAATTTATGACTTATACTGCCTGACATATTTTTTTTTTAATTTTCGACTAACTAAATTCATGGATAGTTCACAGAAGTTATTAATAGATGTCGCTAATGACCTTGCAAATTTAGTTCAGATTTCTGAAAAGCTGATTAGCTGGTATTGTGTGAGTACGAAAATTTTTAATTTATTTGGCAATTTTTATTGCCGAAAATTAAAACAAACAAATATGTGTCCGGCACACAGTATGTATGTACAGACAATTTTTTCTATACAAAGTCGCATAACATGGAAATAAAATTTTCTTTTGAAAATCATAACTTAGAATTCACAGTGTCATTTGTCTCTATAAAAATAGTAATAAAATTTCGAATCATATATATTTTGCTGACATCTTCTGATATTTGGTCAAACTAAAAAAAATTTGAACTTGAATTGAACTACAAGAATTTTTTTTCCTTCTTTCCGTTTTTATTTGTGGTGAAGTGTGTTCATTTACTAACCGTGCAGAATGAGGATGTTGTCCAGGTTGGGCATGTGCTCACTATAATTATGCGTTTAACGGGATTGTGTTTAAATCGCGTTCTCTTATACCCAATGAGAATTTAATTTGGTACAATTGAACACCGCCGTTTTAGTGCAGGTCTATTATCATTTCGTTGCGTGGTGCGGATTACCAAACACCTCCAGAGTTCGTAACCAGGAAAATTGTTTTAACTTAAAGAGATAAATACAGTATAACTCATCTAACGGTAATATATTATTGTCGTTACATCTTTTTACAGGTTAATCTAACAAATGAACTTTAAAGTCTGCTAGTTACTCGATTTAGTCTGTAATTTTGCTTTTGAACACCGTGTCTTAGAAATCAGTTTTTTTTTCTCCTAATTGGATGGTCTCTGTGTCGTTAGAGTGGTTGCTGTAAGCTCGTTTGCCCAAATGGATGTGTGTATGCCAGGCAATTGAAATTCCTGTTCACTAATAGCAATGAGGAGAACAAAGTACGTCAGATCCTGCACGCCAAATGAATTAATATAGTTTCCCAGGGTGTACACGTTGATTTGCAATAAACTGATTGTTTGGCATGATGTGATGTGGAAATTGTTCTTAGTTACAACAGATATGATACTAGAGTCGAGACGAAATTTTAATATATGAATATGTTTCACTACACTCACACACTTCGTATTTTTAATACCAGTTTATACATTTGCATCACGCTATTTAAACTTTTGTAATTGAAAATTGAATGCGACAGTTAACCGATGCAAGAAAACAAAATTAAAATTGTACACTCTCATGGTCATTTTAATAGTGTGCAACTTACTTTATTATGACTCCACTTAGTTAAGGTCAGTCTATCGGTCGGTCCTAATAGCCAAACAGTAACTTTAGCAGAGCGACTATAACATAAAATAAAGAAAAAATTGAGTTTCTAATACCATTTCCTCGGTTGTTAACGTCAAGAACACAAAAACTCGCTAAGTAATCTACGTAATAGATTATGAGTCAGAAAACGCGTAGATTATATTACGTAATCTATCTCGTCCATCCCTGATTTCCGGCCTAGAAAGTTCTTAAGAGATATACATTTTTATGTAACTTAACCTGAATTTTTGGAACTTGACCTTTTACTCAAATTTGAACATACGGCTGGTGCTGGCCACCTGGTCAGCAATCACTTAATTACGTACTATCTCGAAACATCATTCGCTGTTTCCGGCTCAGTAAGGGTTTGGAAGTTATAGACGATTTTCATACAAATCTATATGGGGTCATATTGAAGCTGAAAGATTGTGCCGATCCTTACATATGGCTGGCATTGGGTAGATCACCATAGTTTTCCCTTATCATTACCAATATAAAACATAAAGAACCATTTCCAGGAAGTTCTTAAGAGATATACATGTTTATGTAACTTAACATGAGATTTTGGATGTCGGCCATTTACTCAAATTTGAACATACTTCTGGTGGTGGCCACTTGGTCAGCAATCACTTAGTTACGTACCATCTCAAAACATTAATCGTTATATCCGGCCCAGTATTGGTTTTGAAGTTATAGACGATTTTCATATAAATTTATATGGGGCCATATCGAAGCTGGAAGATTGTGACAATCCTAGCATACGGCTGGCACTGGGGAGCTATAACCATACCAAAAGACAATACATTATTTCCAAGTTTTTGTTTTGACAACAAATAAACGAAAAAAAACTGGGTTGGTATAGTTTGTGGTTGTGTTAATAATTTTAATCTTCTTATAGAGGTATAAAAGGAAAAACTGGTATGGAATAGAATAGTTTCGTGAAAAAAATAAAAATACTTCCTGGGATGAAAAACTGGGATAACTTCACATGCTTAGAATTAGTCAAAACTATTTCCAACGCTGACAAAAATTAAACATTAAATTTAGAATTTCGTTTTACACTCGCCCTGTTCCCTTTAATAATGTTGGTGACAAGCCTATTATCAACATTAGTGAACAAGGACGTACCATTCACAGTAACTAAACGTAATTTTGTGGTACAGAATATTTGGACTAGTATTACCTACACTAAAATTTAAAATATTGCCCAGAATGCAAGTGGCATGTTTATGAATTTTTGGTAATCCGTATAATATAGGAATCATAAATGTATTTATTGACTTCTGAATCGGAAGTGAATTATCTTTCGGCAATTCGACATATGTGGTATTAACCTTAAATAGGCCTTCTATCTTAGCTACATCTTCACTTCGTGATGTTAAAACGGTTACATTACCCTTGTCTGCACGAGTTACCACAATATCTGGATTATCTTTTAAAAAAATATTTTACATGTTGACTTTTACCTAATTGGTCTTTGTTTCAAACACAACTGGTAAAAGTGGTATCCCTGATTTTGGAAAATCGCGCTGTTTTAGAGCTGCAGTTAGAGCGTATAGATCGCAGAGCGTATAGATCGCTTGTAATGCCATAGTTTGCGAGGAGGACGATTCTAAAACTTTCGAGATGGTTTTAATTCTAGTTTTACAAAAACAATTCTGTTAGAATCAAAAAATGATCTTTTAATAAAATCCTATTTGATCAGTTTTGGTCGGATTATCAAGGCGATTACAACGAATTTCGTATAGTCGGTGAAATTTCTTTCTGTACATGCATTGTATCTAATATTGCTAAATTCGAAAATTCTACACATCGTTTTCGGGATTCTTTCCGATTTAGGTTTTCTCTTCGTAGCCTGTGTTAGAGTTACTAGACAGTTAAATTTTGGCAAACATATTCCATCACTCGCCGGATATATGATATTCGAGTTCATGCTGCATATTTCAAAGTCAATTTAGATTATATTTTTCTGTATATCCAAACCGGATTTATACAATTAGACAATAACTATTATTAATGCCACTGCAATTAATTAGTTCCAATCAAACTGTATGTGACAAAAAAACTTCCCATCCAAATCAACATACAATATGTTAAAGACATGAGCCATGTTCCCACCGAAGTGTATTTGCAAATAGAGTTGTAGATTAGTTTTTATTTCAAATCTAATTCATCATATTCATTCTCTGGCGTATTATCGTATACTACCATACCACAAATTGCATGAGAAGTATCTGTGAAAATTGACGCAATTATGTTAGCGTTAAATTATTTTGTATGAGAAAATAAGAAAATTACAAATTATTTTGTTAAATTATATCTAGAAATATGTATGTAAGTATGTACAATTTGCACATGATGAACAGTATATTCGGTTTCATGAGGGTACTCATCTTGTCTATATAAGATCATCGCTTAATATATAAGACAAGAATTTTTGTTGCTGACTTATAATCATAATCACAATAAATGTAGTAATAATAATAATACAAATTATTTATTATTTTCGATTAAAAAATGTTTCGATGAAATCGTTATGACTTTATTATTTTTAAAGCTGTATACTCATATAGTTATGATCTTATACAGATGGTCTATAAACAACACTTATGTTAATTGGTGGATTACGAATTGATCTGTGGAAGATACAATATTTTAATACGTCTTTCATTGTGGTGCAGGTTTAAGTCAAGGTTGCAGAAAAATATGATTTTACGTTTACATTTATGTACTGCAAAGAGAAGGTGGTGCAAAATTAATTCTTACTGATTTAAGGATACAAATTTGTTGTTTTAAGCGGAAAATTTCATCTCGCCTATTCTCTATAGCCCCAGATCTCAATACTTCCGCACATATTAGTCAATCCTTCAAACCATAACATTTTAAGTTAATCCATATATTGCGGTTGGTGCTATACGGCCTTATCTATATGACACAAGTGCGACTTCCAAAAACCGAACCAAGCGGAATCGATCGATAAGGATAACCACTAGTCACTAATGGAGCTATATGTTTATGACTTAGTGTATTGGCACAACTAACGGATTTTAATTTATGGTTACCGTGGGCCACGAGTCCCACCAACCCATTCGGTATCGATATCATAAAAAACCCAAATCGATTCGTATGTAGTTAGAGTATTAAGTATGTTTGGGTAAATTGTGAACTTTTAAATTGTTTTAGGCTTTCAAATAGGTCAACAAAATCAATCATGCACTGGATTTAATTTTTTAAAAGTTTATGCAAAAAAATTAATCTTTTATTTGATTGTACTGTCATCTATAGTCAAAGACTGGAACCGTCGACATAGAACGACGTCATATTGCAAAATTTTTAAAGAGGCCATTTACAATGCCCCTAGAGTACCAGTCACTACTGCTTGATACGTACGATGGCAGTAATATCCGTAAAAAGTAATTGATATTTAGAGGTTTAACGAAATGTTTAATGCATATTTTAATAATATAATAATAAATTAATTCTTACCTATAGTCCGTAATATAATTTTTAATTGATATTATAGTAGAATTTTTTTGTATTTTCGCCGCGACTAACGTTTCCGGAAAAAATATTCTATCATACTGCCATCTTTAGTCAAAAATTGGAACCGTCGACATAAAATGATATCTTATAATAAAACGTTTAGAGCAATGAGGCCATTAGTATTCTAGGTGTATTGGTCTATTATATCCAGTACGGAGCAACACTGTTATATAAGAAAATAAAAACAACATAAAATATTAATATATTTATGTAAAAAAGCCTACAACTAGGGCTGAGGATATTTAGAAACATATACATATAACGCGTGACACATTAAAAGCATCAGATGAGAGAACCGGTAGGTTTGGTCAAATTAAATAAAAAATGAAAATAAGTTTTGACATCTCAGTTCAGGCATCTTCGAAAAAACAGAAAAATAAAAGCAAAATAAAGTGAAAATAATTCTTCATTTTTGATTGCGACGGAACAAACGTTGTTATAAATTTGCAGTTATTTTTATTAAATAAAAATTTACATTAACAAATAATAAATAAATAAAAACTTTATTAAAAAATAAAAATCGCAAATGAAATTTTATTAAGTGTGGTGAAGGAAAAGAAAATAAATTTGGAGGCTACAGGAGATTTATAGACCTCATCGCCGCCACAAAAATGGTGACCCCGACGTCTAAATGAATTAAAAATCTCCAAGTAAAAATTCCACGTGTTCGTCACATAAATTATTTATTACCACGTAAATTTAAGTGACCGTAAAATGGTTGGTGGAAACGAAAACAAGAACGACGAGGAAAAAGGAAGTGTTTTGGATCACAGCTCTGCACCAAGTGATCGATTAATATCGTTGCGGTAAGAATTCCGCCATTTTGGAAGGCGAATCCACCACTCTGTTTTTGCCAATTGGAATCACAATTCGAAACCAGTGGTACAACAGCCGACGAAACAAACGTGTTATAACACGGTAGTGTGCCGCGATCGAAATCAATATTCTTTCTCTGGTGGATGAAGTAGTATTAAACCCGCCAAAAACAAACAAATACTTAACGCTAAAAAACCCCTTGACCGAGTACTTTACGGAATCGGAAAAAAGTTATTACACGACAAATATTTGGGTGATCAACAACCGTTGCATTTTTTGAGAGAAATGCGGCAGCTCGCAGGACCAAAAATCGGTGGCGAGTTCCTTAAATCACTTTGGATTCAGCGATTACCTACACAAATGCAGACCATTTTATCAGTTAGCGGTGACGATTTGGACAAGCTAGCTACGATCCGGATCTATGAATCCGGATCAAATTCCGAAAACTATTATATCAACATTGGAAGCGAAAATCGACGCGCTGACTAAGAAAATGGCTGAAATGGGGCGTAACCGTCCTCGTACACCGGGTAGAGTAAAAAAGGACGGCAGTTCGCGGTCAACCTCTTGCAAGCGTAATGAGTACAAAACTTGCTGGTACCATTACAGGTTCGGAAGTGGGACTACTAAATGCCGCCCACCTTGTGAATTCGCATATAACTCGGACAACTAGACTTAGAGATTAAATAGTCGCATTATTTTATTTGCCAACTCCACAAATTGTCATTTTTTAATTGATACGGGAGCCGACGTTTGTGTCATCCCACCAGTAAATAATGTTAAGATGAAAAATTAGAGACGTTCCCGATAGAATTACACACAGCTAACCAAACTAAAATTAACGTTTTCGAAAACAAGACAATCACAGTCGATTTGGGTTTCCGGCGAAGTTTTACATGGATGTCAATAGAGATATCATGTTCACCGATTTCTTAAGCCACTTTGAATTACTCGTGGATTTAAAACGGAAAAAACTAATTAACAGCACAACGAATCTTAGTTCAATCGGAAGAGTAGTGAATGGCCAAACAACGAGTACAACTACACTATGGGCGGTTGATGCTCCATACTCTGAATTACTCACGAAATATAAGGACCTGTTCATGGGTCCGATGAAACAACGTAACCCACGTTATTGAAACAAAATGTACTCCATTATATTGAAAGTATCGTCGGCTAACAGCCGAAAAACTCATTATCACAAAACGTGAGTTCGACAACATGATGAAACTGGGAATTTTGAGGCCATCTAAAAGTCCGTGGGTCAGCCCTCTGTACTTGGTTAAGAAGGAAAACGGGGAATGGCGACCATACGGGGATTACCGCCGACTTAATCATGCTACAGTTGCGGACCGATATCCATTACCGCACATTCAGGATTTAGCATACGGATTGCATGGCAAAGTCATATTTTCCACAATCGATCTGGTAAAGGCATACCATCAGATACCCATTGAGCCAGCGGACATAGAGAAAAAAGCGATAATAACGCCATTCGGATTATTTGAGTTGCCGCGGATGGCCTTTGGATTGTTCAACGCTGCTCAAACCTTTCAAAGGTTCAAATCTGTTTTTGGCAAGAGTACGGTGAAGTTTCTAGGTCATTTGATATCCAAATCGGGTACGAAACTACTGCTGGATAAGGGTGCTGCCATTGCGGAATATAAAGAACCAACCGATGTTAGAGGTTTGCGACGATTTCTAGAAATGGGTAATTTTTATCGTCGATTTTTACGCGACGCTGCAAAAATTCAGATGCCATTGGTAGAGTACATGAAGGGCCATAAGAAGAATGATAAAACAAAGATCAACTGGACCGCCGAAGCAAGAATAGCGTTCGAAAAATGCAAGGCAGAGCTAGTGAATGCAGCGATGCTAGCCCACCCATCGTCAACAGAACCACTATCGTTAATGGCCGGCGCGTCCGACTATGATATGGGAGCTGTAGTCCAGCAAATGTCAGGTAGTTTTTTTCGAGAAAGCTAACGGCGACACAACAAAAATATAGCGCCTACGACCGCGAATTGTTGGCTGCATATTCGGCAGTAAAACATTTTCAATTTATGCTGGAAGGACGGATTTTAATAATATACACGAATGATAAGCCGTTAACCTTTGCCTTTCGCAAAAACCGGAGAAAGCATCACCACGACAACTCCGCTAATTGGACTATATAGGACAATTTTCGACGGATATTTGACATATCGTGGAAAAAGATAATGTCGTAGCGGATGCTCTATCCCAGATCGAAACATTTTCAACTCCAAAGCTTGTGGACCTGGATGAAGTTTGAAATTAACACCAATAATGCTGCCCGTTAGTGATAGAAACGTATTTTGTGAAATAAAGGAAAACAGAATACGACCGTATCTACCGAAGGGCTTACGACTGGAGATGTTCCACAATTTTCACAATAAAATCCATCCAGGGGTAAAGGCTTCTACTACCTGATGAATACGAAATATATGTGGCCCGCCATGAATAAAGGTTGCGCAAATTTGGCAAGAGGCTGTGTGAAATGACAAAAGGCAAACATATTGAGACATACGAAAAATCCTCTAGGAAGATATGTTCTGCCGGAAAGTCGCTTTCAACACATCAACATAGATATAGTAGGTCCACTACTTAGATCGAAAGGTAACAGTTACTTGCTAACAGGTATCGATCGATTCTCGCGATGGATAGAGGCAACACCAATCACGGATATAACATCGGAAAGTGTACCACGAGCAATTTATGAAAATTGGCTTTGTCGATTTGGAGTGCCGCAAAAAATTACTACGGAACTAGGACGCCAGTTCGAATCCTCGCTCTTTAAGGAACTGGGAAGGCTATTCGAATACAAACGAATAAGTACAACGGCATATCACCCAGGAGCGAACGGGATATTAAAGAGATGGCATCGCGATTTAAAAGCAGCGTTAAAATATTATCTAGCTGAAAAATGGGTGGAAGTTATACCCGCCATTTTCTTGGGTATGAGAGCAGCTTTGAAACCTGATATAGGCGGAATAATTTCGGAAATGGTAACAATGTCTCCGAGCACGAATTCATTTCCAGTCTGCGGTAAACGATGCAGAAATTACAACCGGTGCAAACTGCAAGGCGTGCAAGGGAAACAGGAAAAGACAATAAATTTGGGGGCTACAGGAGATTTATAAACCTCACCGCCGCCACACCACCGAGAATCGAATCCGAGACCCTTGAATAACATAGCAAGCGCCCTACTTCTTACTCTACAATCGAGGGCAACATTAACTTTCAATAAACCAAATTCAAAGCACTTAAAAACTACAGTTCAAATAATTCGTAGTAAATTCTTAATAAAACTATCAAAACTATTAAATTTGACAAGTTGTACTATTGGATGTGTGAATATAATTCCGCCCTTTCCTAATAGATGTGGTTACTAGTACTGCTTACGTGTACTATATAAATTGGCAATACTGGGGTGGGATGGGGTTGTAACCTGGGGTTGTAACATCACTTTTTACGATATTTAACATATTCGATATTTCGCTTTTCAATTTTGCGATCGTACGCTAGAAGAATAAACTGTTTATCTCTTTTTTATTTTTCGATAAAGTATCACTCTTAAGATAAATGGGTGATGGAATAAAAGTAGAATGACATAATGTTTTATTCGAATAGATAGAGATAGCAATAGAACCAACGTAATTGTAAAAGGAAAAAACGTTAAATCGTATCGTGATGAAAGACATGTAAATTTCGATAGTATCGAAAAAAGTGATGTTACAATATTCCACCCCTGGTATTATATAGTAGTTGTTGTCCGCTGACCAGCCCAAAATTTAGGTACTCTTAAAATAAGGTTTTATTTTCAAAATTAATCCAAAAATTGGCTAAAAATTGGTTCTTTCTTTTATAGGGTTACCCAAATGGATTGACTTATTTTAATGAAACTCATACTTGGGCCTTTTCATGTGTTGAGATTCAAGTGGGGTTTTGGCGGAGGTCGGCCTACCGGATGTGGCAGATTATCTTATCTTGGAAGGTAGCATCTGCGACGGACTCGTTTGAGAGCGATAAGAATTTAGATTGGATGTGTAATAGGGCTGGTCAGGATCATTTTCCAAAATTTAGACGAAAATGACGATTTTGGTAGTAAATTATTAATTCGCCATAGTTCAGCCGCTCTACATCCCAGTAAGTGGGTTGTCTGCTCAGGATAGAACTTAATACTTGGAGGTTTTTGTAAGATTGGGGAAGGTCACAACTTCCTTTGGAGCTTTTTCGTTTTTGGCAGTATTTTGCAACAGCATTTGCGAGGGAGTCAGTTAGGAATGGGTCGATTCCAGATTGAAGTTATAGCAAGGCTGGATCTGATCATTTTCCGCAAATTAATAATTTTGATAGAAACCGTTTTTTGTGGGAGCTTTTTCTTGTTTGCATACGTTTTGGGAGATGCAGGATTTGCAAAAGGCAGGTGCGGAAATATTCTGGATTGAATTTGGAAGAGGAATGGTTTCTGTTGAGTTTCTGCTGGTTAGGAGAGGTGCCGGTTTTTGTTGTGATACTTTTGCGTAGGAACTTTCTTGTTTTTGCTAGTGTTTTGTATTCTATGGGATTTACGAAGAGGCCAGGCGGACTCTAAATTGACTTGGCATCTTAATTGGTCAAGTTTATTTTTCTGGAATTTGATCGGAAGTGAAGAATTTTTATAAAAAACTGGTTTTCACCAAAATTAATCTAAGTTCTCGTTTTATTTTTGGGACGAATTGTTTTCGAAATAAACTTTTTTTGTTTTTTTGTTATTTTGGAGACGGGCCGACGATTACGGTTGAATGCACTGCATGCACACACAAACACAACACATGACGATTTCTCTTTATCTGGAGAGAACAGGGAAATCAAAGCGATATCAGGAGTGAGAAGGTCGGTATTAAAATGTTGTACAGGGTTTTCACATATGAGCTTCATGAGAGTCAGATGCTGAGAATCTTAAAATTATTTGGTTTCCTTTAACCGCCGTAGTGTTCAAGTGTTGTGATTAGCATATATTCGAGGTCGGATGTTGGCTAGAACATCAAAGACAATTATTTTTACTAAGCGACAAAAGATACGTTTTGTCTTGTTGGACATTTTATACTGCCATTCATTAGCTAGAAGCAATGTCAAGCATAAGTCATAACATTACGTAACAAATCTTTGTATTGCGGATATGAAAGTGGCAGATTTCAAAAATGTATTTATTGTCACATATCGTTGGGAGTGGCCAAGAGAACTGATTGAACATTTTTAAATGCTTCGTAAATTTAAATGTATAAAAGCATAAAAATGTAAATAATGATCGTTTTGGGGTATTTTTCCGTACCCATTTCATATTTTTGAATTAGGGTATTTTGCAAATTGGTTGTGAGAAAAGGGGTGTAATACCCCAGAAAGAGGTACGTCTGGCCACCCTATGTGAAACACAGTATGCGACATTTGGTTAAAGGTTAAATAACTAGTAATTTAATTCCTTGAAAATGTTGAATTTTATTCCACATAGACATCATTTGCGGGAAGTTTTATTACATCATTTTATTGCAAAAAAGAGTGCAACGGAAACTTACCAGTATTTTTCTCAAACACAAGCAGAATTGGCTGAAGCATGAAATATTGATCGATCAACTATTGCAAAACGTTTACAAAAGACCGGAATGGTTGAAAATGCTAGTAACTGTGTTCCACATGAATTAAAAGAAAGAGGCCTGGATCGTCGAAAACCCATTTGTGAAATACTGCTTCAAAGACAAAAAGAAATGGTTGTTTGCATCGAATAGTTACTGGAGTAGAAAAATGGATTTACTATGAGAATCCCAAACGCAAAAAATCTTGGTCTGGTGAAGCTGGTCCATCGCATCCAAAGCGATATATTCAATGTAATATGGTTACGCTCTGTATCTAGTGGGATCAGAATTATGAACTGCTGTAATAAGTGTTCATCGAGCTATAGAGGAACAACAACCAGAATGGGCGAATAGACACAATAAAATAATTTTTCAGCGCGACAATGCCAAACCACATGTTGTAAACGTTGTGAAAAATTATTTAAAAGGATAAATCCAGTCGTCTCTTTCTAAACAGCGGTTCAGTTCTCGCACAGAGATTAACAATTGGCTTATTGATTGAATCGTTTTCAAATACCAGGATTTCTTCAGGGAAATACGTTTATAATAGTTTGTAGTGCTAATAGCCCTTCGTGTAACTTAATATCGTTTTTTAAGATTGTTGTTGTTTGTGTGCTGCCCAGTTTATATTTTCAATCAATCGACCAGTAGGTCAACATCGAATTTTAAAATTGTAATTAGACTGCACGAACACTTAGCTTAGCTGTACCCAAAATTTAGTTTTGTTTTATTCCAACCGTATTCTTATTTTAACCATGAAATTATAAACAATGTAACAATTTGTTATTTTGATTGATCAAAACAAACTATAATATAATTACAAAAATTCAAAGAAATAGTAAAAAAAAATTATAATATGTTACATTCTAGATAACTGACAAATTAAAAAATTAAAGAAAATTACTTACAATCTAAAATCGTGAGTTAATTTTTTTTATTTTTTGCTCGCATGTACTCAGCTGAAGCTACACAAAGAAACGAAAAAATTAGTTAAAAACAAAATGTTTTTCTTTATTATTTTCCAACACACATTCTTTCTTCTAACCATATATACCTACTCGTACTTACAAATTAGATAACAAAGAAAATTATAGCTATCACTTTTAATTTAAAATTAAACGGAGGGAAAAGTGGCCAAATAACATACTACCTTACCGTTGTTTAAAATACTGTGGTACATGTACGTACGAGTATGTTAGATATGTTATGAGTCTTGTAATAAAACAATTGTTTTAAACGAGTATCACGATAGTTTCGGTATAGGCCTTATTTATAGCGTGACATGTTTTTTACAGAGGTTTAAGTCGGCGTTCTTCATTGATGTACCAATACTTAATGTCTATGGTGGGTTGACACGTTAACGTCTAATTGACCTTAGTTAGGGCAATTCACTATAACATGAGCACTTCAGATAAACAGTTCTGAAAGCTCTGTGATGAAGGTTATACTTGAAATTTAAATCTGAAAAAATTGTTTGTGTAGATATAGATTTATAGATTTTTTACAACATAACCTTACAATTTATTACTCTTTTTGCTAGGAATCACTTATTTATTTTATTTAATTATTTTTTATAATTTGTTGTACTTATATCACGTTTTTTGCTTATTATTTACAGAATGAAATTACCGAAGTATTTGAAAAATTGCAAATAAACGAAAAACAATTAAATGAGGAAAAGTCATCTTCAGAAATAATAAAAACGACCTCAACAACGAAGAATCATAATAGCATAATAATACCACCAGTACCACCTCGATCATCACCGCAGATGGTACAACCGTTGCAGAGATCATCATCAGTAACAAATAATTGTAATGGAAATATCGAGGCAAGTGATAATAGCAGATCGTTATCAATGGCTGAAAACAAATCGTTGTTACCTCAATTTAATTTAAGTAATAGTAATAGTAATAATAGATTAAATCAAATAGGATATAAAAATAAAAAGAATAATAGTAATCGAAGTTATAATAATAATAATAATGAATGGGAAGCTATCGATATTATGGATGAATTAAACAATTTGGTTCAAAGTGAATTGCAAAATTTATCTAAAGTCAATACTAGTAATAATAGTAATAACAAAAAATATAATAATAGTGCTGAAAAAACGAATAAACATAATAACAATAATAATAGTCAAGAAAATCTCAACGAGAAATCAATCAAGCAGCATCAGTTTACAGTAAGTACACAACAGACTTAAAAATATCTATAAGAAAATGACAAATTGGAAATGCTAACATTTAATATGATATTTTAGATGTTTAGACTTTCGACATATTGTTGGTTGCGTAAATAATTCCTAATCTACAATAGAATTATGAGAGTTTTAGTGTTAATTAGTAAAGTTCTCGTAACAACCCAGAACGTAATAAAATATGCGCCAAAATCGTTTAAAAATGCAAATGTAGTTTATCCAACCTTGATTTTTAATGGGCAGGTCCGAAGTCATTTTACATATTTTCCACGATTTATGCATCAAATTTAGTGGTACTACTGAACTGCTTAAGTCTCAAATAGTGTTAAAAGGAAATTTCACAATTTTCTAATTGCCAAGAAACCCATCTGGCAAGAAATTAAAGAAACTTCATTTTTTAATTAGGCCGTAGGTACATTTTCAAAATAATTTTAGTATTTTCCAGATCTTTGACATCAACATACACTAAAGCCTTGAGTTGCGTCATTATGCGCTCCGTGAGAACGCAACACAATTCAAAATAACGCAACTCAGAAGTTCATTTGTTATTTCAATTCTCAAATATTGTATTTCCCAGTAATCTGGAAGTAAACCATGTAGTCTAAATTAAACAAACATATTATTTTAATCATTTGTAATGCTTTATTTTATTGAAACATTGGAAACGTATAAAATAATTAGTCGAATTTCCTTTTTAAAAACAAAAAGGTAAAAATTTAAAATATTTCAAAACTACATAAAAATAAATAAATATCAGTCAATTTCAATATAATGAACTTTTTCAGCGACCAAGGTTTCAAAATCGAAATTCAGTCAGACTCAAAACCCTCGATTTCAGTTGCTGGCGCCGTTTCTT
Organism: Nephrotoma guestfalica; assembly: GCA_963691935.1. NCBI lineage: Eukaryota > Metazoa > Arthropoda > Insecta > Diptera > Tipulidae > Nephrotoma > Nephrotoma guestfalica. Next base: position 223,262,843 of record OY829913.1, on the reverse strand, counting down.
TAGGTTGCCTCTCAAAGAAGCTGTCTAAAGTACTCTGTCTCGGCTAGCAGACTGCTAGCTTTTTTTCTCAATCAATTTTTTTATAGCAGCTGATGTTTGTTTGTGCTTCTTGTGTAACCCTTGAACTTTGTTGTTCGTCTGAATCTACATTAATAAAGATTTCTGGGTGGGGATACTAGCGTCTGTCATGTTAATTATTTCATCCATTCCATAGAAGTTGGCCTCTTGCGCTAAATTAACTATGTCTGCCCTAACCTGAGGGACTTCGTCCACTTTTACATTAGATGTAACACATTCAGGCAAAAGTTTGCGCCAGACCTCATCCATGCAAGACCTTTTCGCTTCTTCCCACGAATTAGCGATGTTCTTAACGTAAACGTTCTTCGAAGGTAGTATGACTTGAAATTAGAAATAACTCCTTGAGCCATGGGTTAAAGGATTGACGTTATGTTTGGTGGCATAAAAAGAAACTTAACATTTTCATTTATATCTTTTAAATACTCGTATGTTGGATGCCCTGTTTCGTTATCGATTAACACTAATATTTTAAAATTTAAATTTTGACTTTAACAATACTTTTTAAAATCCGGTATTGCACAATTTCTCACCAATTCCGAAAACATAACTCCGGTGATCCAAGCCTTTTTGTTGGCGCGCCAGTATACGGGAAGTTTTTTTCTATCCATACCCTTGAAAGCTCTCGGAGTTTCGGAGAGATAAACCAAAAGTGGCTTTAGCTTGCAATCACCATTAGCATTGCTTCCTAAAAGTAGCGCGTAAGAGGATCATTGCCTGCTGTACATCCTGTAGCAGCGGATTCTTCTTTCGAAATTTACGTTCTTTTTGGAAGACGTTTTCAGAATAGGCCAGTTTCATCGACGTTAAAGATCTGTTTCGAGGTGTATCCGCCTTCTAACACCACAGCTTGGAAAATATTGCAGAGTTCTTTGGCAGCCGTATGATCTGTACTGATTGTGTAGGTTACCCCGAGCTTTGAAGCGTTCGAATCCCCACTAGCATTGAACTCCTCTTTGAAAGCTTCACTTTGGCATTGATTCTTCAAAATCGTCAAAAAAAATTTAGCTCTCACCTGTATAATCAGTTCACTTAGTGGCATGCTTTTTTGCGTCTGCTGCTCAATCCACAGTAAAAGAAGAGATTCCATTTTAACTAAAAGTGAACTTCTTGTTATAACGGCCAGTTTAATTTGTGCCTCTGTTACCACTGCAGAGAATTCTTTTTTTTTTGCATCCCGATTGCAAATACTACACACGGTTGAAGAGGTTAAATTTAACGTTCCCGCAATTTGTGCCGGTTTCTCTCCTGCATGGTAATGTTGCAATACATCTACTCTAAATCCCAGGGATAACACCTTTTTATTTTTGTATGTAAATTTTTCGGAATGTGCGCCACGCCCGACTTAAGTTGCGTCGGTGATTGATGGTATTAAAACTTTTAGTGACGCAAGTTGAACTGTCACAAGTCGAATCGACGAAACCCGATACTTTAGTGTGTATGGATTCCTCTGATTACGTAGTCAAAAGGAATTTCAAACATTACTTTGCAATGGGTTTAATGTTTCAAGAGACTGAACAACATCTCCAGTGATATTGTTGTACTATGTAGGTCACCAGATAATTCTATATATTCTAAAATCATTTTAAATCAACGTTAGTGGTATAAATAAAATATTGAATTACGTAGATCTGAGTTAGGTTAGGTTAGGATGGTGTCCTAACGAGCTAGGGTATACATAGTGAGGTCCGTAGCCGTGCAGGGTTCTTAGGTCTCAAATAAAGGGTTGTGTAATTAGAGTGTCCTAACTTAAAATTAAATACAACCAAAAGTAAATATGATATCAATGAAAATTTATTTTTATTTGAAGGCTTAATTCATGACATTAATGATTTAGTATAATCTCTTTTAAATGTTGCCCACGATTACGTCTAACATAGTGCATTCTTTCAACCCAATCTTGGACCACTTTTTCGCATAAATCTCTACACGAATCTCACCAATAACACGAATAATGTTTGTTTGTTTATAATTCAATTGGTTGAGGTCAATTGTTATCGGTTTACTAGCATAAACAAGTGAGTTATATCCCGACAAGAAATAATTCAATGGAGTAATGTCGCAAGATCTAAGAGGCCAATTCACCGTTCCATTTCTTGAGATTATTTTTTCGTTAAATTTTGTTTTTAATAAATCGATGGTAGTGCTCGTTTGATGACCTAGTCGTTTAACCAGAAATAAGCCTCATCAATGTTCATAATTCTCTTATGATGGTCCAATGGCTTCAGTTCTTGGACTAGTTGGATCTTATATGCCTTAAAACCCAAGTGTTTACGTAACGCCATGTTGTGCCATATGACAGTCCTAATTGAAAAATTTCGATCCTCTCGTGAGAAGAGTGTATCTGTACTTCTCGTGAGAAGAGTGTTGTTCTTTGTCTTATTCGTACTCTTACATCATTCGACGAATAGCACGAAGGGCGATTATATACATCATAAATAACACGAAGTGCATGATAAGTTTGGCGATCAGAACACTGATTTTGATAATAAGTTTTAATAATCTCAAAACGTTGTTGCAATGTATATTACTCCATTTTACAAAATGTCTTACCTTACTGAACAGAAATGACAATTTCAGCTGTCAAAAAAATATTCAATATGGCCGTAATTTCTGTCGAAAATTAGGACACTATTATTGGATAACCCTTTAGTAATTAATTTTTTGTAGATATGACAGGGAAATGCATCGATGTCAGAGTTATGAGAGTATCGTCTTTTAAAACTGGTGTTAATTGCACTTGTTGCTATTTTTTTATTTGTTTTTTAATCATTTTTGTGGTATCATATATGTAGACCTTCTTGATTTATGCTTGATTCATACTTAATCGAGTAACTTCATGTTTCCAATCAACAATAAACCAAAGCAGCCTATCGCACATCATTAGCCGTATTTTGCTGAGAATTAAAATATTAAAGGACAGTTTTCGAATTAGAAGTGTGAATATGGCTTGCCCTCTGTATTGTACACCGAGCACAAATTGTGCAGTGCCAAATGATCCAGTGTGGATAGAGTAATAATTTATTTTTTTACTTTGCATTCTCTTCGTACACTGTTATTATGTTCAGAGTAAAATATCAAGAACCGAGTATGCACGGTGTAAGTACAGTTCACAAACACAGTGCGCAGAGTAAAATTACTCAGATTGAATATAAAAACACAGACTAGTATTTGATAGCGCACTACTTGCTCGGGTTGAATTAAAAAATAAGCCCAAAGTTGGCTTCTTCATCATTGGTAATTATGATTCAAATTCGATTTATATAAACCTTCAATTTTTTTATTTAATTTTTTCATAAAGCAAACTCGAATTTTATTACTAATGAGAATTACAATACAAACATTCCTTATTCGAAAACTGCCCTTTAATATTTTAATTCTCAAAAAATACGTCTATTGTATTTCATCTGCAATCTCTTATATAATCTCCCATTTTTATTGGTGTACCGTGCACTATTTAGAAAATTATGTGTGTATTCAGTGTGTACTTTAAAATTTCTTCTAAGATAAGTTAGATCCGGAAGAGGGAGTGACTCTAAGATATGTTTTCGAAATGTACGCAACTTCTGCCTTCGTAATTGCAACGGTGCTGCTCCTGGCTCCGCCTTTTTAGCACCCTATCTTTTGACAAAAAATGATCATTAAATTCGTTTGGTCATCGTAAGGAATGGTCTTTAGTTTTTGTCGTTTGGTCTCTTACCATTAAACGGTAAATAAATAATGAAAAATTAAAAAAAAATCCCGGTTAGCACCTCTTTAAAGAAAATCATACCATTTTTATCAAATTTCGTAGGTAATCCATTGGAAAATGAGAGTTGAGAACTTTCTCAATAAATCGTTTCGCAAGGATGACCAAACGGAAACAACTAGTTAATCGTTCTCAACGACAGCCGACCAAATAATTTCGACCGATTTTATAAAATTGTTAGCATCGGCCATTTTTCCCGCCATTACACCTGAACACATTGTGCGGAAAGATGAGTTTTTACTGAATTTTCGAAATAAAGAGTTTCGTAGGGATGACCAAACGAAATCAACCAGTAACCAATCCTAAATGGCACTTGACCAAACGATTCCGATCGTTGATTTATAAAGTTACTAGTATTGGTCAAGTTTCCAGACCCGATTTGGAATTTTGTTTTTTCGCAATAAAAAATTTCCCATTTGTGACCAAACGCCAAAATGTGGTGACCAATCCTGAAATTTGATAAAAACGGTATGATTTTCTTGCAATGAGGTGCTACCCGGGAAATTTTCTTTTTGAATTTTTCATTATTTATTTACCGTTTTATGGTAAATGACCAAACGATAAAAACTAGTGACCTATCCTGACCAAACGAATTCAATCATCATTTTTGTCAAAATCTCTAGATGGAGTGATAAAAAGCCGAAGCCGCTGCTTCTATAGATCTCAAAGCTAATGATTTTAACCATTACCTAATTAACTCTAGTTCCACCCATATTTCTAATATTGATTTGATGTCCGTAGAATCTCTAAATTCTTTTTCGTTTACCAACAGACCTCACAGGCGTGAGGGAATTTTTGTGATTAATTACAAACAGAACGTTTAAAATATTTCAACGTTTTGGAAAAAATTCTATGGTAGGGGCTCGCCCCTTTAAAAATATTTTGAAAACGTGCTCATCAACCTCTCTTTGCAAAATTTGAGTTCTATTAGATGAATGGTGTGGAAACATATAATGTGGGTTCTCTTGATCCAGGGAATGGACTCATTAGACTCGAGCTTACCATATAATCTCTTTCTTTAACTCATTCCCGTGAAAATATTAAAAAAAAAAAAATTTAATTTTACAGAAAAAAAATTGTACCGGGGTTTCTTGACCTCGGGCGGATAATCCCTTTAAAAATATCGTAAGGTTACATATGTACAAATGTACATGTCACATATGTATAGTAAAAAGTTCATGGCGGTTAGTTGAGGTGCAATAGAAACAGACAAGAATTCATTTTTATATAATATACAGCCTTAACCAAAAGTATTGAGCACACATGATATCTTACAATTGTTTTGGGAGTATGAATTTGAAATAAATTGAAACAATTTTTATAGGTTCACATTACTATGTATTTATATTAAAAACTAATATTTTGTGGGTCCACCCTTTGCCTTAATTACGGCAGACATTCTTTTCGGTAGAGAGCTTACTAGTTTTTTACATTCTGCAAGATGTAAGGCGCTCCATTCTTGGTGCAGACTGCGTTTTAGGTCTTCTTTGTTATTTATTGTGTGGCGCTTGACTCTGTATTTTGATAAACTCCATAAATGTTGTATGGGGTTCAGATCCGGGGACGGGCAGGCGACTCCAGAACCTCAATGCCATTTTCTCAAAACCATGCCATTGTGCGGGCAGATTTATGATATGGCGCGTTGTCCTGCTGGAATTTAACGCCATCATGTTTGTATCACCAAAAAGTATTAAAAATGAGAACAGCAATGCAGATTCTAGAACGTTTATGTATGTGGCCCTCACACACGGACATTTCGCCAACTCCAGAATTAGTCATGCAACCCCAGACCATTATGCTGCCTCCACCGTGTTTTACGGTTGGTACCACACACTCTGGACTAAATTATTCGCCTACCCGGCGACGCACAACAGGCACACCAGGTGCACCAAAAATCTGAAATAAAGAAAATGTAGCGACTTCGGAAAACTAAAATATTTGTATCAATGAATTTTATTTTAAAATCATATTATTTAATATTACTAGGGCATATAATTGTCAACTTACTTCAAGGTTTGATTCGTCTGGACCACACGATATTTGACCAATCTTCTTCAAAGATCGCTTGTGCGAGCAGAGATGGGTTTCTTAATGTCTAATGACAACTCAGCAGCGAGGTCTGAAGAAGTTTTTTTCCTATTTTGTAAAGCTGCTCTCTCTAACTTTCGGTCCTCACGGTATGTGGTGATGCGTCTGCACCCGGTTTTGTACCTATTACTATGTGATCCACTAGCGGAGAATGACTGAATAGTATATTGTGATTTCTCTTGCTCATGCAGAAGCTGTATCTGCACACATTGTTCTAAACTTAACTCTTTTTGTTTCGGCATATTGCAATAATATCACTAAATTTAACAAATAAAACACCAAAAGCGCACTAGATATGTAAACAATGAGCGAATGTAGCCAACTGATGAATAAATACAAAATGGAAAAAACACAAATTGTATTGCACCAGATGGTTTATCGTTACACCTGCGGTGTGAGTCATTGTTTTTAACCCTTAAAAAATCAAAAAATAATAGGGGTTGTTTTCTGCTATAATTATCGTGTACGCCCGAAATTTATAGGGTGCTCAAAAATGTTGACCAAGGCTGTAGATACATTTCATCCCAAATAAAACGTACCGAAGAGAATTGTTTATGGTATTACCGACATTTCGTTTAAATTTTGACATTTAAGCATTTTATCGCAATAGGGTGAGTTATTTCGGTTAAATGTTTTTTTCAAATTTTATTAAATTTAGAAAAATGAATTTAACAGGAAATTCATAGTAATTCTTAATAAGATGTAGAAACTCATCTACTTTAGCCCCCAAGGAGTAAAATTCATCTTTATTGACTGACAGTTTGTATTCCAATTTCAGGTTAACTTTTAAATTTTCCGCCGTTGATATTTTTTACTATAAAGTGACATATTATGTAATTTGACAGATGTCAAGTAGAAACATTCCTGCAAAAAAAATTAATACAACAAAAAAATTCAGTGTTGTGTAACTACGCGTAATTCGGAATTGTCGGAATACTCGTAAGTAGTAGATTATTTCTTTTTTTTTTTGTTTTCCCCGTTGTTTTTCAGTACGAGGTTGACACGTCCCAGTTTTCCAGTTCAAATTGTTAATTTCCAGTATTGTGAAAGTAGTTTATTAAATTTTACAAAACAAATGTGTGGCATTAGTTTATGGTTAAAATAAGTCAAGGTATTATAATTCATTTTCAAAGTTTTTATTTGCCATGTCATGTGTTTTTTCATTAACAAACTGCAGCGCCGTTTTTCTCTTACCAGAGAAATTTAATTTTTTTACCAGGTCATTTATTTTGGATAAAATACACGAACTAAACTAAACTGTTAAACAATTTATCTGAAATTGTGAAAATTACAACTGCATCCGCAAAAAACTGAAATATTGGCAGACCAAAAACCACCAGCTTCGCCTGCCTTCGGTAATTCAAATCAAAACACAAATATTCAATTTTTGCAGTAAAATTTAACTGTTCGGCTAAGGTCTGCCATTTTCTTACTCACCTAATCTTCTAAAAGGCCTTGGTATTATATGTGCATTGCTTAAGTGTATAAGTTGAATGCAATAGTAAATAACCTATATCGTTTGTCAGGTTCTGTCTATCGTCTCGACCGGCACAACTGACGCTTTTAATATTGCGATTCCATTCCACCAGGATGTTTTTTTAGAGGCGAAAAGCTTTAAATTGGCAACACTATTTTCTGTGACAGCCTATTTCACAGTTCTAGGTTGTTTTGAGGTTACTTTTGTTTCTCAATCCGCCATGAATAGACTCATGCCGGAGCACCGTTTGCAAATTGTTCAAATTTATTTTGAAAAACATGGTTTAATTCGAAAAACTCATCGGACATTACGTGCATTTTATAGTGCTCATGTGTGTACAGCGTATTGTTGATGATTCATCCAAATGTGTCAATTCGTCATTGCACTCACCAATTAAACTTGTGTTCATCCATTTTATGGAAAATTTTGTGTAAAGATCATCGTTCGCTATATTGATTCACAATTTCATTTGAAAATTTTGTTCAGTGATGAAGCACGCTTTTGTTCAAATGACTTGACTATGTCACTAAACAGAATTGCCGCATTTGGAGTGATGATAATCCACAAACCATTGTCGAAACACCATTACATCCAGAAAAAATCGCCGCTTGGTGCACTTTATGGGCCAGTTTAATCAATGGTCCATACGTCTTCAAAATCGTAAGAACCTTACACTCACCGGTGAGCGGTACAGAAACACGATTACTAACTTACTCGTGCCTCAATTGGAAGACATTAATGTTGCAGGCATGTGGTTTCCGCAGGACGGTGCCACATGCCACAGTGCGCGATACAATAAATTTACTGAAAGAAACATTTGACGAACGATTAAGGTATATGTACCAAATTCCGGACTATTAAGGGTTTTGAAATTTTAAGTTGATTTTTTAGTTTGTGGAAAATATCCGTGAGAAGCCAATGTTAATAAAAAATGTAAAGCGATAACTTTCAAACTAACATATAATTTATTTACAATAAATTAATTTTTATAATATTTATTGATTAATTAGTCAGCACTGATTTATCTGTAATTCCGTGTTAAAATTTTGTCATTTCAACTAATTCCGTGCTAGTATGTACCTTATTCCGTGTGTTGTATATTACTTGTGAACACGTGTACCTATCTCAGTACTAAGATGAAAATGGAATAAAAAATTAGTGCCCAAATAAATTTAGCCTTTATTAATGAGTAATAAATATTTAAATAATTCAAGTAAAACGTTTCCGTTATTTAGCAATATTTTTTATTTTTTTTATTTATCTGTGGCATCGTACATTAACATATCATCTTGATCAGGCCAATGCCAATTAATAACGCTCATAGTCATTGTTTTCACTTCATATTTATTTGGTTCTTCATTAACCACGTTCGTAAAAATTCCGGGAAAATTTTGTTCCTCATATGTAATGACTACTCCCCCACTAATATAGAAAGCGTGGTTTCACCAGATGTTTTAGGGGATATCTTATTTCCTTTCTGGTTGATATTTCCTTTAGCCTCTTTGGTTTTCTTTTTCAATTCAATTTTTTCCAGTTTTGACCGTTTTTCTTCGATACGCCTTTGATATTCGATGTATTCATTGGCTGTTGTCGGATTTAATTTTCTTTTAACTCGTTTCTTTACATTATCTGTAAAGTAGGAAATTCTGATGCTTTTGAACCACCCGCTTGTATTTTCCTTAGCTATTTGACTGGATATGGATACAACTGTGGTTTGGTTTTCATATCTCCTGGAAAAGAAGGTGCAGCTCTTGGACTGTTTTCAACAATCATTGACTTTTTCCTGTTCATTTTATCCTCATTGTTTTCTAGAAGATCTGGTGTGTCGTTTTCGCCTAATAATTCATCTACCATTATACAGTTTTCTATTGTGGAACCGTTATTCGATTCGAGTGTGGTTTTGTTTGCTTTTGGAGTTGAAATGACTAGATTTCCATTCCGTAACTGTGACATGTTCTGACCAATCGTTACTATTCGTAAATGTTTCGGAACAAAAGTTTGCCTCCAATGTAGAATTACCAAAGTCGATTGATTTTGTTCTTATGTTCTCGGTATTTCAGAAGTAATATAAATTCTTATCTTTTATATCTCCTACCCATTCATCATCACAATTCAAAAATGTATTCTATTTGATATTTCTTATAACCTTTTATCTAATAATGGTAGTCGCCCATAGAAATCTGCATTAGCGAAGGAGTTAGCACCCGAACCATCGTTTGTCGTAGTCTTTAACATTATTTCAAAATCTAGCGCGTTTGCGTCAAACGAAAATAATGAACGAAACCCATTTTGAATTATATCCGGTTTGAGTGGTGATTTAATGCAATCTTCAAGTAGTGGGCGAAACTCTTCACGTTTTAAACGACGTCCATCGTTTTCCATTCCCCAAGAATATACTATTTTTCTCCAAGAACTCTTGAGACTGCGGAACACAGCTACATCCATGGGCTGCAATAGGTGGGTCGAATTTGATAATAAAGTTGTTAAAATGGTTCCGTTATCTCAACAAAATTCACTCAAACGTAAAGATAAATGAGACTACTGGCCGTCCAAAAATAAAACTATGGTTTTCTTGATATTGTATTTTATCAAAAATGGGTGAAAAACATTCGTAAGACGTTTGACATGTCATCCATCCACTATCGGATCTACCGATTGCCCAATTTTTTGGATTTTTTGCAGGTATATGTTATGGGATCCTTTTATCGGAATTAATGTAAATATAGGCATTAATTTGCCATCAGCAGACGCTCCGAGGCATAGCGTGAGACATTCTTTCTCATCGTTGCCTGACGTGCTATATACTTGCTTAGCACCATTCCTTACTAAAACATCTTGACCTTTTGGACAAAAGAAAAATGTTGATTCATCGCAGTTAAAAAATCGGGAAGGCTCTTGGAGTACTTCGAGGAGATTTTTTTTCTATGTAGCTATGGGCTCTTTCAAACCATGCTCTAGTCTTTCCTTCACTAACAGAAAGTCATGTCGTAGGCAAGGTCTGTGTGACTCTTTAATATATGGTAATATTTTTATTTAAAAATACTTCGTACCAACGTCTACCTTATAGATTATAGACCAAAGTCAAATACATATATTTCCTTAGGAATTAAGCAAGTTGCATTTAATGTTTTCTTATTTTATCGTTTTATTTCCAGTAGTCCGCAATTATGTTCTAGACCGTAATTTGGTACACCTTACGTTCACGAAATGAACCTGTTAACTCGCCACCTCGTTCGTGCGATTTGACGCCATTAGATTATTTTCCCTGGGGATATGTAAAGTCGCATATCTACGCCGATAAACCAGAAACAATTCAGCATTTTTCCGCCTCAAAAAAACGCCCTTTATTATTAAATGTTTGGACTAATATAAGTTTCCGCGGATTTGTTGAATTTGATTCTAAAATTATTTCTCTCTCGGCTTGCGTGGTTTGCGTATCGGTAAATAAGCATACACCGGTAGCTGCCTTAACTTTAACCCCAAGTGTTTAACACCTAGCTTATTATGGATACTACACAGTTGTCGATGTAATTCACTTTAAATAATTAGTCAAGAAAATCGGAACATCTTCAAAGTGTCTGCATCCAGCGAGAAATTAGAAGTTCCAATTCTAGTCGGAATCGAGTTCAAATATGGTTACGTCCGAGGCTAAATTCGCGGGTATGAAAGAAATTTTCTGTGCAATGATACTGAATCGAACTGCATTACCCAAATTTAACATCCACCTCTTATGCAAAAGGATGGCATATAAATGAAATTCGAATATTTTTAAAATTGTCGCTAAGAATATGCAAGATATGTCATTTTTTTCTCATCATCAAATTTGGGTTTTAATTTTTCAAATGTGATATAAAAAAGAAGCTCGATGGAGTCGAAATGGCTGCATTGAGAAAGAAATCATAGAATTTCGCTGATTTATAACAGAAACACTAATTTTCGACATTGTTTAGACAATGCGGCACAACACTGCATTCTTTACATTTATACATTTTTCTTTTGATTTTGGAGCAAATAAAGCATTGCTTTTGGCCGAAAGAGTTGATAAAATTTATATGTATGTAAATCAAAAATAAATTTGATTTTTGGCTACAATATAAAATTGAGAATTAAAATAATTTTTTTAAATAATAATAATGTCAGCCAGTTTTTAAGAGAAATCGTTTTTTAATTTAAAAGAACCATTTTAGTTGCAACTTGAATACTTGATCCAACTGAATTTGCTATTAAATATTTGCATTTCGGTGCGTCCTCTCACCTTAAGTGTGCATTCCTTTCCAAATATGTGTGCCAAAAACAAAAGTTTTACATCTTAGAAACAATTCACATTGAAAATCTTTATGACATAAGCAACTCAAAAAAAATCAAAATTTACCAAACCCCTTTCTAAGTTTTTAAAAGGCAGTTAAGAATTAAAACGCCTTATAAATAATAATCTTAATGAAATGTTATATTTTTAATTATTGCGTACAGTAAAGTAATACATTATGATCAAATTCCCCATTGGCCTTTTATAAATGCAAATTTCAACACTTTAAGTTCGCATATATTTCGCATATAATTATGATGTCGTTACACTTAGTAAATTATAAACGAGAGTGCGCATTCACATAAAATTATTTATATTTTAATTAAATTTATTATTTATATGTAACACAAATAAAATAGAAATTTCAAATAAAACTTTTACAATTATTTTCATTTTGAATAAAATTCTATGTTACGCCAAAGATGTCGCTCTAGGATTATTTAGATTAAGTTATATCTGTAAGATGTGATTTATATTCAAGTCGAACCAGGGACTTTAATTTAATTTATTTTTACGTGCAACACCACAGAATTCCGGTATTGACCAATGACTTGAGCATGCTTATATAAATTATAAAAACAAAACGCAGAAGATAATTTTTAATTTAATATTTTATGTCTCGTTTTTGGTTAAATTTCCTAAAGGGTGAAATCTTGTTTAGTTTTTCACTGGCTGTTTATGGACGCACAAATCGTGTTTTTCATTTCATATTAAATATAAAAATGATATTGAATTTAAATTCAACGTGGGCAAAACAATTTATACTTTTGGTACACACGACGTATATGTTTCATGAATTTCAATGTGGTCCAGTATTATATTTTCGTGGACAGTTATAAAAATCTCCATTATTTTTCTGCGTATATCAGCGATCGAGTTTTAAAATAAATTTATTTTTTCCCTTCAGTTAATTTTAAGCGACGCTTATTGAATACAATTGTTTGTTGGGACTGCGGATACCATCTGGATATTTTATAAAATATAAACGTGTTTGCGACTTTTCCAATGAAACAATAACGATTATGTTTTCAATTTTTATTTTTTTGCAATTATTGAGTTCAATGATACCATTTTAGGTATACAGCTTTACGGTTGGGAAAATTCATGTTAAGGAACAAAATTTCCAGGAAATCAAATTGATTATGAATTATATATGAATTTTATGAATGACTTTTTGTTTGTCATTTCATTGATACGATGATATTTTAAATAAGATAAAATATGTATACGCGTGACATGAATACCACATAAATTTAAAATGTAAAAATATGTCGTAACGAGTTATTGGAAATAATGCCATAAGCAACTGGACATGATGAGAGGAGTATTGTACATTATTTCATTGTGTTTTTTGTGAATTTTTTGTGGGGTTTAATGTGCTTACATTAAATGTAATGCATGTCAATTGAAAATTCAATAGCTTAAATTTTTTATTTTAAGACCCTCTGTTAAAATTCAGTTTGGAAGCGACGTACCAATTCTTGAATGATAATATTGCTTTTGATTTAAAGTGCTAGAAATATTTTAAAGATAACGTAATGGTTATAGTCCGCTCTTACCACGTGAGAGTTAACCATGTTAGAATTAGAATCATAAATCATTTTTTAAAAGTTCTCGATTAAAATTATTAAAACTAATTTAACGGACGAATAATATTTTGTGGCCAACAAACGACGCTCTTTAACCAAAAATATATGTAAATCCTGAACTCGGAACACTTCATTTTTAAAGAGAAGGCATAATGGTGAAAATTGTCTTATTTAATCTGTATTGAAAATTGAATCTATAAATTATTAGAATCTTTTAAATCTTTGTCGGTTTTTCGTGACTTTTTCATCATTACAAAACCACTTCCGGCACACTGATTTCCGTTTAATTTCACTATCATCCAATTTATGGAAGAAAACTTTCTTACGTGTCAACCCATTCCATCTAAGCTGTAGAGATAAAAATTTTGGTGAAATATAATTTTTTATCAAAAAACTGTTCCGCTTAAATTTTGAAACAGTTTTGTAGCAAATTCAATTTTAAATATTGCTGTTTGAAATCGTTTTTTGGTAAATGTTATAAGAATCTCGACCATATACCGAACGGTAAATAGATGGATTACTAAACTTTTATATATTTTACTACGTAAAATAGTAAAACTTAGTTAAAATTAGTTTTTTTCCACATATATAGGGCTCGCAGCAATTTTTAAAATCATTTTTAAATTGTCCAGTAAGGCTGTATGGTTCTCAAATTTTTAAAAACGATGTCTACAAAAAACAATTTTTAAACACAACAAATTACCAATTGACTTAATTCGTTCTTTAGGATAAATTTAAATGTATAATTGAGGGATTAATACCCGATTATCCAAATAAAACATTTAGTTTGTCTAAGATTAGGTTTCAAAGTTTATCGTTTATTTAAATGTCCGTATCAATTCTGGACTTTAACCAGACACGTGGTGCAATGGTTAAAGCTTCGGCTGTTGGACCGGTAGATATTTGGGTTCGAATCCCACCAGAGGCTGAATGCAAAGCGTGTTTTCGTTATCAATTATGAGGGTAGAATTCAGCGCCGACCCACCGTCCCTGTTAGTGTTCAGGTCGACAAGGAGCTTGCTATGTGAATGAAAAGGGGGTATTAATTGACCTTTATAGGACACTGGACAATTAATACTTTCTTTAAAAAAATCTCAATAGTTTACATCTAAATCGTGCAAATTTTTTGTATCAAAGTATTAAATCGAAGTATTAAATGACGTACAAAATGTATAATTTAGTTTAAAAATGTTAAAAACTTCGATTGCTAGCGATCGAAAAACTACGTCAAAGAATGAGTTTATTTTTTTACGCCCCAATGACGAAATTTTTGGTAATTTTAATTGTTCCTAGATGGCAAATCGCGAAATAGAAAGTGTGTCCAAAATAAGTGGTTATTAATTTATTATAATATGCAAGGTTTAGATCAACAATAATGTAAAATAAAAAATGTGTTAATTAATTTTACAATATATGTATAAACAATTTAACTAAAGTTTAGTAAGCAAATTATACAAGTTTGTGGTACTCAAATTTATTAGAGAAACAAACCAGTTGACTACATTTTAGGGGCATTTAAATATCGATACAAAAAAAAAGAAATTTGTTTTCTCAGTACCATACAGCCTTAAGAGAAAATCAATTGATTTGCTGGGGAATTTATCTCAAGTTATATGAACACTTCAAATTATTTGTTGACAATTCAAAATCAATTGAAGTGAAGTAGACGTTTTGTTTTGAATTTGTTCATGCGACACTCTGTTACCTGTTTATATGTTATTTGTGTATTCGACATTTTTACATTATTATTTTATTTTCTCTCTCTTGTTTTTTGATGCATCAGTCTTTCTGATCTCTCGCACGACAAAAGTATTTTGGTTGTTTTATTTTTATTCGATTACGGTCGTTTGCTTTGATCCATGTTTTAAGTACTCTGTTTGGCTAAGTGGATGCACATAAGGACTTTCGTGTATTCAACAGGTTATGGGCCCAGTTATTGAACAAGCGATATTAAGTTTCAAAATAAAAGAAGTACTACTGCGGGCAAAAAGTAGTAAGACTTTTTAATTTAAACTCCACGCGGAAAACCATTAGTTTAAATATTCGTTTTTTTATGTTGGTGTGACTGTCAGTGACATCTGTGCCAAATGTCACAGCAAAATGATCATTAGTGTTTAGAATACGCTTGTCTTTCTGATCAACATTAACTGATGATCAACACGTTAATAAAATCAAGGAATTGGTGCTCGAGAATCGACGGTTAATAGTCAGAGACCTTACTGGCATCGTTAAAATATCGGAAGAATCAGTGAAAATCATTTTGAAAGATCATTTGGGCATAAGAAAAGTGGAAAAACTGCGTCGCGTTGACGTCTGTGAAACAATGCTTTCCGACTACCAGGATGTCATGAAACGTATTATAACTGGCGATGAGTCTTGGATCTATGCTTATGACCCTTAAACAGATGATCAATCGGCCGAATATCGTGCCACGAGTGAGCCGAAGCCGAAAAAACCACGTCAAAGAAGTCAAAAATCAGGGTGGTGTTGAATGTTTTCTTCGATTATCGAGGTGTGGTGCACTCCGAATTCCTTCCGACCGGCCAAACTGTCAATAAGGAATACTATTTGAGTATTATGCGTCGTTTGCGGGAATCTATTCATAAAAATATCCCGGAATTATGGGTCAACAACTCATAGTTTTTACACCACGATAATGCACCTTCTTATACTGCATTGGTTTTATGTGATTTTTTCGCCAAAAATTTCACCCATATCGTTCCGCAACCACCGTATTCTCTTGATTTAGCTCCGTGTGACTTCTAGCTGTTCAGCAAACTCAAACGACCGCTCCGGGAAAACCGTTTTGAGTCAATTGAAGACATTAAACGTGAATCGCTACGCGCATTGGAGGCTATTCCGGAAATTGGCTTTAACAACTGTTTCGAGGATTGAAAAAAACGTTGGCACAAGTGTATTGTGGCCGGGGGGATTACTTTGAGGGGGACGAAATAGAATTCGAGAAATGTATTAGAAACGTCAAAGTAAATGTGATAGAACAATGGCGGACTCAAATTCAGCGTTTATAACAAAATTGAACAACGACAATTATTTTATGTGGAAGTACAAAATACAGCTATTGCTTATGAAAGAAAAATTGTGGAGTCTTTTAAATAAACAAAACCAGAACCAACGGAAGATAATGGCAATGCTGAAGCAATCAACAATTAACAAATTCGCGATGATCAGGCTCGTGCGTGGATTGGTTTGTCGGTTGAAGACAACCAATTGCGCTACATTCAAAATAAAACCACGGCGAAAGATGCATGGACGGCATTAAAAACATTTCATTAGAAAACACAATGACAAATAAAATGAGCATAATTCGACAAATGTGTTTAAAAATGAGTGAAGGTGGAAACGTCGAAGAGCATTTGAATAAACCCACGAATTTGTTCCAGAAGTTAAGCGATTTGGGCGAAAATCAATTGTCAAATAGTGGGTTTTCCGATAGGAATGATATGATTTTTAAGTGACGTTTCAGCCATTTGTAATATGTCATGATCTGTCATGTTTTGTTTCATTATATTCAGTAATGTTTACAAGTTCATCATGGTGAGATTATACGCAAGAACAACGTTTACAAATTATTCAGTTTTATTATCAAAATGATCGTTCTCCAATTGCAACTTTTCTTACGCTTTTGCCATTTAAAGTCTTAATAATCGTCCAAGTGTGCTCGCTATTCGTTGAATTGTTGAAAATTTTGAGCGTGCATTTTCTTTACATAATGTTGAAGTGCCAATAAGACAAAGTTTCGCTCGAAGTAATGCAAATATTGCTGCCGTTCAGGCAAGTGTTGCTGAAGACCGCACTTAGTCGATTCCAAGACATTCTCAAGAATTGAGACTGTCTCAAACCACAACCTGGCGGATTTTGAGAAAGGATTTGGGTTTGCATCCATATAAAATTGTTCTCACTCAAAAACTGAAGCCATTGGATCACCGTAAACGTCGTGAATTTGCTGATTTTGCCTTGGAACAACTTGAAAACGATAACGATTTTTTTAAGCAAATCATCTTCTCCGACGAGGCTCACTTTCACCTAAGTGGTGCGGTAAATAAACAAAACTGTCGATTCTGGTGCGAAGAAAATCCACAAATTATTCATGAAAAACCATTACAATCACCTAAATTGACAGTTTGGTGTGGCTTTTGGTCTGGTGGAATCATCGGTCCGTGTTTTTTTCGAAATGAAGCTGGTAACACCGTTACTGTCAATGGAGATCGGTATAGATCGATCATAACCAATTTTTTATGGCCGAAATTGGAAGAAGTTGATCTTGACAACATTTGGTTCCAACAAGACGGGGCTACGTGCCACACAGCAAGTGCAACAATTGAATTATTGCGAATCATATCACTCTTATTGGAAAACCCTATACATGACATGTTGGTGTTATCGTAAGCAGTTTACCGCGCAGTTACGATAATTTAATTGTTGCACTCGAGGCACGACCCGAGGCAGATGTCATATTGTCTTTGGTTTAATCGAATTTATTTACTGAGTATCAACGTTGAAAAAAGGCGGTCGGCAACGAAAATACAGATTCGTCATTAAAAACTACGGCAAAATTTAAAGACAAAATTAAGTGTTTCTGTTGCAAACAATCTGGTCATGTAAAGAGTGTCTGTGGTCAATATAAATCGTGGAAAGGATAGTTTTTATAGGTGGTTTTATCGAAAAAAAATTGTGATGGATGGATTCTCGATTCGGGTGCTACGAAACAAATTTGAAGCATCAACGATTTTATCGTTTAACTAGATCAAGCGGAATGCAAGAGTTCAAACCTCGCAAACGGTGAAAGCGTACATGTCAAAGGAAAAGGCGTATGCCAATGCAAATGGTGTATCGACCGGGACAACGGTAACAGATGTTTTGTACGTGCCGAATATTCAAGGAAATTTGCTGTCGATGAAAAAGTTGCTGGAAAAGGACTATGTAGTGAATGTCATCGAATTCTGGAATGTGTGAAATTAAAATCGGAGACAAGTGGCACTAGCACACACACAATCAAATTTGCTTAAATTACGTCAGCCGAACAAAGTGTATGCGGTACGTGAACATAAAGAAAATTTCATTCATAACTGGCATCGCAATTTTGGCCATCGCGATCCAGATGCAATCAAGCAAATGTATTCGGAAGGATTAGTTGACGGTATGAAAATTGTCGATTAAGGCATCAAGATTAAATGTGAAGTGTGTCTCAAAGAACGTCAAATACAAACTCGTTTGCCGTTTCCAAAGCATCCATTGACCAAATTTACAGCTCCACTTGATCTAATACACACTGACGTATGCGGATCAATAATCAGAAGTCGACGAGAAAATAAAGGAGTATTGGTAAAGGAGTACTGGATCGAGGGTGAGAGTACACCGGAAAGTACGTCGTCGATTTTTTGAAACATGAAGGAATTCAAATTCAGTACACAACACCATACATGCCGCAGCAGAATGGTGTTGCTGAGAGAAAAAATCGTGCTTTTATTATTGGTTTGTGTCACTTTGGGGTAGTTTCTCGAATATTTTTGAAATTATTGGAAATAAGGATATGAATTTTCGTCATTTAGTGGTTTGTTGGGCTTAGGTATCCTGATTACTTCTGCGACTTTCCATTGATTTGCAACGTGTTTAAGTCTGAATACTGCGTTAATTATCTGGAGGGATTCCGTAGTTATTTTTCAGTAAAAGGTTTTACCATTTAGACCACTTAAATATTTATTAATGGATTTGTTCTTGATTTCTTTAATTAGCAACTTTAGTTTGTTGGTCAACTAATGTAGAGTTGTTTTATATACTGGCGCTCCACATCTTTACCAGACCTATATTAAGTTTCATTTTGCCACAATCAGTTTCCATACTTCCAGTGGAAAATAACATGTCCGCGCATTTCCTTTGAGCTTGAAGGGGTACTGCTCCACGCCGCTCCTTGTATACTGTTGATGAGTTGTTCTAGTTATTATTTTAGCTGATAATCCTCAACTAATTTCTGGAATTTCTCCCAGCAGGTTTTGGTATAAGTTAGTCAAGATGGACTAGTTCTAATGGCAGCTGTGTGATCCCAAATAATCCCCTCGCTTCTTTCTAGGTGATAAAGATTTCTATGATATCGGGTATTTTGTTTCTATCCGTAGGCCAATAAGTTGGATGATGTCCAGAATGAAAATCGTAACTGCATAGTCGTGCTGCTGCAGCAGCTTTCTTTCATTTTTAGAGGTTACACTTGATCCCCATAGTAGGTATGTTTTGTATTAAATTCACCTCAGATTATGAAACTTGAACCATGTGATTTTAATAATATGCAATAGTCTTCCTCCTTTAAATTAAATGTTGGGAGGCAATATATTGACGATACACTGTATTCTTTGTTGTTAATAAATACTTTTAAGAATGGCGTGGTAACAGCTGTTTCCATATATTTTAAGATATGCGGTTGAAGTAAAATGGGTTTCCAATACTAGGCATATATCCATTCTTTCTGTATTTAGGAAAATTTCTAATTCTGTAATCATTTATAATTCTAGAATATGCTGCATTAGCCCATTTGCATTCCAGGTTATTATTCTTAATGTTTTATTTGTTATTGTTTGCATAATTTTAATAGAGCATGGATTTTATTTCATTTAGAGAGTCTTGCTTATCTAACCTGTTGCTTAAAGCTTGAAGGCATTTTTCTTGTTTAGCTAACTGAATGTTAAGAGCTTCCATGCTACTTAGTATCTTTTGGAGCACTGCTGTACCTTCAGTAGTGTCCTTCGAAATAGCTGGTTTTGTCATTACCACTTTCGAGTTTATATTTGGTCCTCTGATT
Organism: Nephrotoma guestfalica; assembly: GCA_963691935.1. Classification (NCBI taxonomy): domain Eukaryota; kingdom Metazoa; phylum Arthropoda; class Insecta; order Diptera; family Tipulidae; genus Nephrotoma; species Nephrotoma guestfalica. The sequence continues at coordinate 223,242,749 of OY829913.1, read as the reverse complement.
TTACTTGCATGAGGTTTTGGTTCCTCTTTCGTGTAAATTTTGTTAATTTTTTTGTGGTTTTCCTAAATTTTGTATTCACTTTTTTTCTTAAAATTGGTAGCTCCTTATAGCCATTTCACATCCCCTGCAGTTTGCGAGATGTGGCTTCTTGCAGTACACATTTTGCAGCAATATATTTACTAGCCGAGCATAATTATGCGTGATGCTTTCGGGCACATTTCATGCATTTAGTCTCTCTTTGGCAATATTTCTGCGTATGATTAAAACTTTGACTCTATTTTAACTCTCATGTTAAGTATTGCTTCGATATTAGAGACATCTTCCACTCTTTGTTCATTTGTTAAAAGTGAGCATAAATAGTGGAAACCCTCTTTTATTAATTTGAACTTCTTGTTCAGTTTCGATTTTTCTTTCTTAATGATGTTTACAGTATTTCTTATTTGATAACTCTTTTGGTTGAGATACTCAATAATTTCTTCTTTTGTGCAGTTTGGGTGAAGACCTCTAGTCACAACTTTGATTGGACGGTCATTCTTATCATCGCAGGTAAATCATTGATGCCTCCGAAATTAAGCTTTGTAGTTAAACCTCTATAGGTTTCAGAATGTGCAACATGAATTTTACAGACGGCGTTGTTTAGAGATACGAATTTGTACTCAGCTGTTGTAACCAATTTGATAATCGATTGTATAGTGGAATAATTTGATATTCCAACGACATTTATTGGTAGAGGTGATTTCTTTTTCCGTTTAACTGATTGTTGTTCTAGAACTAGTTGTTTGTTGATGATTAACTGGCTTCCAGAAACCCCTTTTTGATGGTAATGTTTCTGTTTTTGTCTTTTATTCCGGTTCTAGGCCAATTTGTTTCTCTTTCTAATTCTTGTTCATCCGATTGCAGGGTTACCTGTAGTTCGAAGTACTGCAGTACGTGTTTGAACTGTTTTTTTGAATTCTTCATTCTCTTTCTTTAAATTTGTAAATTGTTCTTTCAATTTAGTTGTAAATTCCTTTATTTCCCTTAATTGTTCACGGAGGTCAGCTTTTTCCTTCTCATACTGAAAGATATTTTGAGTTGAAATTCTTGATTTTCATCCAAATGGGTTAAACACTGATGGACCCACCCTAAAAATAAAATTAAGCCAACCTAACCTTTTACCACGTTGCGTATTACATGCCGTATTTATTGCACTCTTTGCATGGGTTTTCCAAGCTCTATCACTGGCATTTGGTTTATGAAAAATAATACATTTCGATTTATCGTGAATCAGTTGAGCGCAACCAGGCTATTGCTGTATTTGCCAATACATTTGTATTGATGTTGCGGTAGCAATTGATTTCATTCCAAGGTCAATCAGTATGTGACTGGAATATCAATTTCCCCAAAAACCATGGAGCCACTCACCGAACTGGATTTTAAATTTCGGTATAAATATCGTTGAACAAAGCAATTGGAACTATTGATAGATGGATGCCAAACATATACGATATTGATCGCTTCCAACAACGTTAAATCGTCCAATAAATTATGTGGAAGAAATCCCAATTAGCGTATAGTTGATCCGGAGAATCTTGCCAAGTAATAAACTGAAAACGTTGATGGTCTTGATAAACTTGAGTTGCCAGGTATTTGGTAATAAACTATTGAGTGCACTTTTTAAGCTGACGGTAAATTAGAATGAAGAAGAAAGCTAGATCTTTCAAGTTTTCTCAATTTGGTTGACGAGCGTTTGTACATCTTCCCTAGTCAAATAGGAATATCTGATAATTTTCTGCCCTCAGTGTCGTGAAATCGATATTTCTCAACTTAATTGATAAAAATTTTGCTCACTTGCGCCTTTGTTCTCTCGCCAAATACAATTACTGTTTCCATAACAGCGAAAATAGTACTAAACCGATTATTTGGTAACATTATGTAAGGAGCCAGATAGTCGAATTCAACGATGCGTGGTCTTTAATGATGATTGCTTTGAAAATACAAAATCAAGAGTTATGCAACCAGACCAAAGGTAGTATCACCAAAGTGACAGGGAATGGTCGAGCAATAGCTTCTTCGAGTAAAATTTATTGAACGATAAATGATACTAGCGCCTAATTTTTACACACTACGTCGTTTCAAGCGCAACTGCTAATTTATTCCGAATTAGAAATATTAAAAACAACCTGGACAGGCAGCTTGATGTGGTTTTTTCATCGGATGCCGATAATAATATAGCTACGATAATAAACCTGGCTTTTCATTATTGCCTCCTACCACTCACCGAGTTGGGAATCCCGTACCGTTTCAATTTTCGCAAAGCGCACTGTGAAGCCCAATGGTTTATTAACTAATATCGATTTTGGCTCTGGTTTAATTCATAACAGCCACATTGATATTTTAACCGTACATTTCTATGCTGATATTTTTTGTATTTAGCAGAAATTGTACCCTATATCTCTCCAAGTTATCATCGCCGCCAGCTGGTACAATGGTAAAGTACGCACTCTCCGTAAATCCGAAACAAACAATCGATCAATAAACGGTATATGCAAGCTGACCTCATTGCTAACCCTAAACGCTATTGAAAATTTTAATCTTAAAAGAAGTACGACGATTAGCCAAAGTATGCTGGTCAATACTCCAATAACCCGAAAATTAGTGATACTAAGAACGCTCAGTTTCCTAATCTTACTTTTTCTAGTAAAATAACCAGACCTAAGCTATTTTAAATATTTGGAAGGTTGCACTCAAACATCCCTTGAATCTATTGACATCGATTATAGTACGGTGATTCGGAAAAAAAACAACTTAAGCGACGATCTCTCTATCTATTGCCCTGTATTGGTAGTTTTACTCAACCGATTATATTTCTTTTTAAAAACACCTCCCTCATCTGAAATTTTTCGAAATATGTGGAAAGATTCACAATAAGACTATCCAACATGGCTTTCTACGTCGTCGATCCACGGCCACTAATCTAATAGAATGCACATGCCTTATTCTGAACACCATGGAGACAAGAAACAAGGTTGGTGTTGTCATGAAACCCAAGTATTTGTTAAGGTTTCCCACAACATCATTATGTTTAAAATTAAGGCACTCGACTTCCGACCACATTTACTTTTCTGGATGGACCCTTATATATAACAGAAATCGTAGATATAGAGTAGTTTTCGCGACATACGGTGGGCTCCTGAGTGGTCATTTGAGACCAATATTTTTTATTCTGTCCATTATATATGTTGGGTACATTATCAAAACCTCGAATATCGCTGTATACGCCGATATCTATAAAAAATTCAAACATAAATCACCTCACATTCGAAATTATTTTATCAATGTTGACGTCATTACCAGTGTTACGTCCATCAGAGATCTTGGTGTTACCTGCGATGGAGAATTGAACTTTAGTATCATACTGGAAGAATTATCAACAAATTCAGCACTTGTCTTCGTTAAACGCTGATGCTGTTCTAAAGAATTTCTAGACCTATCTGTTACTAAAGCGCTTTATACGACATTCGTTCGCCCACTACTCGAATATACCAGGCAAGTATGGTTTTCATATTATAGTATTCTCAAAAATCGAATTGACTCAATGCACACTTGGATTGGATGGACAGCTTTAATTTATCTTCCTACCATGATCATTTACAGCTTATTAATATCGAAACTCTTAGTAAGTGTCGAGATGTTGCGGATAACATTTTTCTTAATAAATAAATTTAAATCCTCGTACCGTGACGACGGTGGCCGCATTTAGGATTGCACCTCACTGAACTGTGTACGGTCAAAATGAGGCCATTACTACATCAACAAGATTACCTTAAATGCACTTTTATATGCAAAGTTATAAATAATAAATTTTTATTTTATTTTACTTTTAATTTTGATATTTATCTCTTAAAATCAGACTTTTTTATGATTTACCAACTTTGGTTTTCGATTTTTCGAATTTAATCTGTTTTTGAATTAAGCAGCTCCAACTGCCAGAGTTCCTATTTCCTACGGTGGAGTAGATACTCCTTCTGAACTATCTTAACTGTAACTTCATAATTATACATTACTATTGGTTTCTATCGTTTATAATACTTGTATATGATTTTCTTTACGTTTAACGCGGATGCTCTCAAACCAAAGCTTCAGTGTCCTCCGAAAGATAAATTTTTAGTTTCTAAGAGACTATGATGTACGGCAACTTTAATTCTTGATGTAAAGATATGTCCAAGATACCCACAGATCTCACGAAATACTCTGATGATATTCGAAAAATATTTGATTCAATGATCCTACATTGGAATTTTAGCTTTGTGCATGATGGTATATTTTACAGCATACAAAATGAGGCACAGTTACATCCCGGGAAACTGCAAAAGTATTCGATTTCTCACACCAAATTATGCTGTTGGTGTATCACAATATAAATATAATCGTAATATTGTAATTTAATTTTTGTGGCCTTCGCTTTGACACACTTATGTTCTCATTAATGTTTCCCATTATGGCTGTATGGTACTGAGAAAACCAAATTTATTTTTTAGTATCGATATTTAAATGCCCCTAAATGTATGTACTGGTTTGTTTCTTTAACACGTTTGAGTACCATAATTTCGCATAATTTGCTTACTAAACTTTACTTATATTGTTTGTATGGATTTGTAAAATTAATTAATAAATTTATTATTTAAACTTTGCATAATAGAATAAATTAATAATCACTTATCTTGGACACACTTTTTATTTCGTAATTTGCCATCTAGTGACAGTAAATTTTCCAAAAATAATCGCCATTGCGGCGTAAAAACAAATAAACTTATCGTTTGACCAAAAAATCGAAATTTTTAATATTTTTAAACTAAATTTTACATTTTCTACGTCATTTCAAGACTAATCTTGATAATCATGTATTAATCCCTCATTTATACATCTAAGTTCATCCTAAAGAAATAATTGGGTCAATTGGTAATATTTTATGGTCAAAAACTGATTGTTACTAAACATTGTTTTTGACCATACAATCATAAGTCCACATAATTTCTTTCGAATGGTTTTTGTGGGGTTAACTGTGCTATAGTTGAGCTCATCTATTCTACGAGATAACTTACAAAAAAGAAATTATAAATCGATTGAAAGTAAATTTAAACCGATAAAAGCAAAAATTCTCCTTTATAGCATAAATTGTCATACAAATCATTAAAGAACCAGTCGCTTGTCTAACCAAATATGGTAACCAATCTTTGAATGCATCATTCAAGGAGTGTCTGTCATGTATTGCACCAAAATGACAAAATTTTTTTGTTGCAATGCAATATGGTTGAAACGATTTTATTTATTTTGTATCCAATTCATTGTTAAGCTACGCACAATGTTATAAATTATTAATTTCTTATATTATAAAACTACTTGGTAATCTTAAGATGATACCAATCATTACAAAAACAATACAAAAACGTCTTATGAAATAAAATGCTTGTCGAACTAAGAATTATTAAAATTTACGATTGTTAAATTTTTATATGTAGTAATAATGGGATATAGGATTCCGATCAATTCTTTTCAATATTGATGTTGTTCGATTTTTCAATTATAAATTTTATTATATTTCGCAATGAAATGAAAAATCAATTTTTCTTGAAATTATAAATTTCAAGTCCGAGCCAAACGAGCAAACGGTTGAATGAATTATTTATTTATTTATTTTCATTAATGCAATGAAAAAAACCTTTATTCAATACAGCACATAATTAATTCTTATATACAATGTATAAGAATTTTATTTTATAGATAGTGAACATACAACCTTGGGGCGATCAGATTCTGTGTGTAGACTTAGTTATTGATTGATGTCGATACTATTGAAAGACTTGTACATTGTATGCAAAGAAGTTAAAAGAATTTTATCAAGTAGCTGCAACGATTTTTTGCCTAATTTGGTAAAACAATTTTACTTAAAGTTGTTGCCAAATGTGAATTTATTTTATACGAGTAGTTTTTGTATTTGAAATGTATGCGTCCTGCTTGTCCCATCTCCGGGACGCTATAAAATCAGTATGTACACATCCTTATTTTGTGCAACTTTTTTTATTGTGTAGGTTGGAGTTTCCGTTGCGAAATTTTTCAATGATTTTCGCGCCTTTTTTGTGAATAAGTGTTGCATTAGCTGCGTTGGAAGCACAATCAGCTTGAGTTCGCGATAGCTTTTCAAATTTGTCCAATTTGAAATTAAAAATTTAATTTTCTTAAAACTAAATAACTTAGATTTAACAGCAATCTAGGTATAACAAAAAAAATCCATCGGAAAAGTTGTCTAGTTTTCTTGGAATATCGTTGTTCCGTATAGTTCTGAACAGTTCGTTATTATACAGAACCAAACAGAACTTCCATATTACAAGAAAACTATAGAACTTTTATGATGGATTTGTTTTTGTTATACTTAGATTACTGTTAAATCTAAGTTATTTAATTAAAATAAATTTAAATTTTAAATTTTAAATTGGACAAATTTGAAAAAAGCTTTCGCGAACTCAACCCGATTGTTTTTCAGAAAAACGCAGCTAAGGTTATGTTTTAAAGCTGGAATTGTCTCAGGATTATCCGTATAGCATCTATCCTTCATTGTCACTTGCTTTCAACTGCTGAGTTATCCGAACATTGTAGAGGAATAATCCGAGGTCTTTGTGCAGTATTCTCCTCAGGTTGTTGCGACTAATGGCCAGTTGCTGCGATCGGCGTCGAGTTGAGATCGATGGAGTTTTTCTTTCACTATGGACCACAGCCGCAATATTATTGGGCATGCGCACTGTTCGGCTCAGAAACCACTTCTGTCATCCACTAGTAAGCCTCTCTCACGAACTTTCTTCACCAATTTCACTACAGCGGTTCCGCTTGGCGCTCTTACAAGACCCATATTTATTTTCAAAACCCGCACGGTTTCGGCTACACAACACTGACTCTGAAAATACATTTTCAATATTTCAAAACGCTCCTTAAGCGAAAACATGATTTTTTCTTAACGCGGAATATCAGACTGACGACCTTTAAACATTTCAAGTAAATTGCTGAAAAAAGTGTTGCCATAGCCTATGATTTAAAACCAAACCAATAGATGGCCCACCCTGTATTTATATATCTCTTACAACTGATTAAGAAAATTAAAATATTTTAATGGCAAAAATTAGATAAGTTTAAAATTCAACAAAACATAAAGAAACTTGCCAGATTCAATTCAAAACTTTCTTTGTTTCACAATGTATCCACTTTTTTAAAAATTTCGAAAATGAGTCAAATAAGTAAAAAAAATGTATATGCGGTTCGTCCTCCTTTGTTTTCTGCTATTACAAAAAGCCTATTAGGCATACTTCTAACTAATGAATTGATGATTTCGGGTGATATTTCCTCCCAGGCTTGTAGAATGGCTAATTTACATTTATTGCATTTATTACATTTGCATAATAGTCCCCAAAGATTTTCAATAGAATTTTTGTCTGGCGAACAGGCGGGCCAGTCTAATAGTGGTATGTAATGTTCTGCAAACCATGATTTTGCACTTCGGCTCGCGTGTACTGGAGCGTTATCTAGCTGGTAAATCCAGCGTTCTCCTTGATTTTTGTACAAAAAAGGTATGATGGTTTTCTACAACGCCAATATACTTCCCGCTGTTCATTTTAGTGGATGGAAAGGATAAGGCAAGGGTGTCAACTGAAGAGAAACATCCCTACCATTAAACTACCACCACCTAAATTCCGCTTAGAAAAGTACTTTGGCTCTTTTCTGAAATTCCTCCAATAATATTGAATACCTCCTGGTTCATCTAAATTAATTTGTTTTCATCGGAAAATTTCATCTTTTTTTCGTCCTCTTGTTTTGGTGGTGACATAATTAACTAAATCGTTTAAAAAATTAGCAACGATATAATTGTGGCGGTTTATCTTCTCCCGATTTGTGTAAAAGATAGATCTTCTTCGAAAAAGGCTTGAATTTTGCCTCTTCCTTCTCTGATAAGTACTTTCCACGTGGTAATGCTTTTCTACAACACTTATTATTCGGAAGATTAATAATCGAAGTAGTTAATGCTAAATTTTTTTCAAATGTTTAAACCTGAGCGAGATCAATAATCAAAAGGCTACTGTGGCTATATAGTTATGAAACAAACTAGTTTTGAAAAATCTGTTTTTTTCGATAAATAATTAAAGTAACTGACGGTTTTTGCTTCATAAATCAGTATGCACGAGCTTAGAATTTTGACAATTAAAAAACGGTTTGATATATAATTATGAAACATACTGTACATAATAGAATACATACTAACAGTCGGGTAAAGAATAATTTTAAGTATTTTTGTCGGTCAACTCAATTATTTTTCAAAAACTCTATGGCAAACTGATCAAGCAACTGTAGTAAAATTCATTTCGTTCTCAAAATTTTTCAACCTCGTAGCGTAAAGATTTTTAACTGATGGAGGGGAAACATAATTAATTCACTCGTTTAAATTAATGTCCTCCTTTCAGACGCTGGCATCAAAAAGAAAGTAATTCTTCCTTCGGCACTATGTACGATAGAAAGTATAGTCGACTACTTTCATAACTGGGGTAGTTTTGGTCAAAATTTGTATTTTTGTCTGAAAAAGTGTTTATGTAAACTACACAGTCGCACAATCCATGGTGGACAATCCACCACATGCTGGTAAGGCATTACCTAATGTATATTAAACACAATCTAAATGTCCCACTCAAGCACGAATCGATAAAGTAGAGAACATATAGGCGAACAAAAACTAACACGTCTCATACAATGCGATTTAAAATAAAAGCTGTTTTAGCAACATGCATGATGCTAATACATGCTAACTACGTACCAACATTGTTTTTAAATTCGCCTATGAATTAAGTAGCAATTATGGTAATTATAGGGCTTTCTACAAGAGCAAAACAAAATTTTAATGAAATGAAAATAACATCTCTCTAGCTAACCAATAGCATTATAGTTTTTATTTGACTTCGGTCTGAAACATCTCACGTGGAAACCACGATAGAAGTAGTATTTATGACAAAAGGTAAAGGGCCAGGCCAGCAGCGAGGTGGAAGTAATACAGAAATCATAGCCATGTCTTGGTCCTAGTTACGTTATTACAAGTTGGGATCAAGGAGTTTCTTCAAAACAGTAGAAAAATGAGAAAGTGACAGATGAAAGAAATCACATTGATTGCAAAGCACACGAATAAACCTTGTTGCTTTCAGTCTTGAATAGGGGTCTAGATAAGTTCCTGTTGGAATAAACTAAATGTTGATAAGGATACGTTCAAGGTTCAATTTTATACCTGTGTCTACCTGTAATACAGTATATACAACTCTGGGGGTATGCGGAATGATCTCCAATATATAAAACGGAGCTGCTTCAAACCCGTCATGATTAACTCTACGAAAATAGTATTAGGAAGAAACTTTCATTTGCATGAAGAGCTGCAAGTAGTTCGGTTTCGCAGCTCATATCGGCCTATTGAAATGATATCTTCCCTTTTATTTTAAATCAGATAATGCTATTCTTACCTCTTACCTGCTAGGATAGATTAGATAGATTAGATAGATTAGATAGATTAGATAGATTAGATAGATTAGATAGACTAGATAGATTAGATAGATTAGATAAATTAGATAGATTAGATAGATTAGATAGATTAGACAGATTAGATAGATTAGATAGATTAGATAGATTAGATAGATTAGATAGATTAGACAGATTAGATAGATTAGATAGATTAGATAGATTAGATAGATTAGATAGATTACATAGATTACATAGATTACATAGATTAGATAGATTAGATAGAGTAGATAGATTAGATAGATTAGATAGATTAGATAGATTAGATAGATTAGATAGATTAGATAGATTAGATAGATTAGATAGATTAGTTAGATTAGGTAGATTAGATAGATTAGATAGATTAGATAGATTAGATAGATTAGATAGATTAGATAGATTAGATATAGTAGATAGATTAGATAGATTAGATAGATTAGATAGATTAGATAGATTAGATAGATTAGATAGATTAGGTAGATTAGATAGATTAGACAGATTAGATAGATTAGATACGAGGGTTGTCTGAAAAATTTTCCACCTCAGCATGAAGATGGCAGCACTCATCAATAAAAATGAAAAAGTGTGTGTGCGCATGCATTGATAGGTACTCACGGAAGTATCAGCCTTTTTTCCAGACGTGCAGTTGTTTAACAATCGTTTATGTGAGTTGATGTGAGTATTTTTGTGAAAATGGAAAAAATCGAGTGCGAGCTGTCATAAATATTTATTTTTGAAAGGCAATATGCCTATGTAAATCAAAGACGACTACGGGGACTCTGCACCATCATTTGCCACCGTGAAATTGTCTGCAACTGCATTTAAACCGTACCAGCTTGGATAACGATGAACGTTCGAAACGTCCAGAAACTGCAACGAGGTGATGGTAATATCGCTCAAGTTCAGAATTAAAGTTAGAGAGATAGATTAGACTATGAATATGTCCAAAGAACATGTTGGCAGACATGCAAAAGCTGCCCGCACATTGGGTGTCGCGTTTGCTCACTTTGGACCAGAAACGTGTTCGAATGAATATTCGCAACGCTCTGTTGATGTAGTTTAAGCGCAATAAATCACAGTTTTGTTGATAAAACTTGGATATATCATTACACTCCAGAATCAAAAATACAGTCCAAACAGTGGACTGCCAAGGGGAAATGGGCTTCAAAAAAGGCAAAGGTTGTTTCTTGGTTAGGAAAGTGATAGCGGCTGTTTTGTGGGACAGTCACGGAGAACCATTACAGAAGCATACTATGCATCATTACTTGACCAAGTGTAACGCATGGCCCGGGTCGCTCCGACGCCACACCCACATACACAAACTAGCGGATAGTCTCCAGTGGCTTGGGAGGGTTGGACATAGTGTGCGAGGTCGGAGGCCATGTCACAATGAATCATACTAACGCTCTTAGAAAAACTTGCTAAGGTTAAACTAAATCATCCTACAGTGCTACAGTCATTCCACTATCACGTATTCTCCTCCTAGCACATTCTAACTGGTTGACTTAACTGTCTTAAAAAAAAATATACAAAAAAACGAAAAAAGGAAGCATGCGTTTGGTTTGACAACGACTATACTTGCAACCCGCATGAAATAAAACCCAATAAATGAAACTACCAATTACAATGGCAAGACACTAATCCTACTATACTAGTACGCGCTTGAAATAACAAAAAAAATATAATACGGTATGTACGGTCCAATTTCCCGATAATGAATCATAAAGTTGTTTAATAATATAACAATTTAGAATCGCTAATAAAATTATCAAAAAAAAAAGACAAGAAAATTCTTAGGTGGTACTCTTACCAAACAACCGCTGCCATGATGGTGTCCAATCCGAATTAGAGGCCTTCTTCCAAATAATTACGACCAATGAATAGCCGTGCAACTATGCCGCAACCTTACTCCGAACGTATGTTTCGCGGCCAGACCCCTTTACCTCTCCAGATTAGCCAACCCGAATGTGGTTACCGTGGTATAATTTTATTCCTGATTCCGTTGTCTGTGCTTCTCGTTCCGTAAAATTGAGATTTCTTCGTTTCAGTATCCGTATCCGAAATATCGCTATTAATATCAATTTAAATCGCTATTCGATACTGCGCATTCCGAGCCGTAATGTCCCAAACTTTTCGCCTTGCACTGTCCTTGTATTTAAATATGGTGGACCGAAGAAGAACACAAAATTTTTCTCCAACACATCAATAATCAAAACACTTTAATTATAATATTTATATGGTTTTGTTTTTTTATTTTTATTTTTATTTTGGACTTATATTTTCGTCTTTAATTATATATTTATATTATTACTATTCGTAAATTAATGTAGCTGTACATATTACAATATTATACTTGGTTTACATTTTTTTGTTTCTGTACATACAATTTTCGTTGCACAATATATTTAACAAAAGACACAACAACAATATCTTCAATTTGAGTATACAATTTTTCACGTATAATAATTACTTTACTTTGGTTTTTTCTTCTATTCCGTTTTATTTTTTTTTTCTTGATCTCGTGTCACAACACAAACCATTCTCCCCAAATCAAACAGAATCCCCTCATGCCATCCTTCTTTCCCTTATATAGGTTTACTCATGCGCCATTAACGGCAATTTAAGTTGCTTTTTATATTTGTCCCTCTCTAAATATTCTCTCCCTCTTCGATCATAACCAACCCAACAGGCATGAACATAAAAAAATTGAGCAATTTTAGGGCTGTCCCCCTTTATAATTTGTTTATCACTACTTTCAATTTTTCCCACGCATATCCCGAGGAGAAACAAAAATGTTATTGGCGTTTTTCATATATTTTGAACTTTGAATTTAGTTACAGGACAGGTTGAAAATGGGGCGAAATCTTCTAGAGGCTCATTTTAAAACTGAGAAGAGAAATTTATAAATCAAAGTTGCCAGCTTTTAGCATGTTATTTACCCTTAATATCCATGAGATGATAGTTTCCTAACAACTTCCCTTCCTTATCTACCAACACGTAATTAGAGCTACCTAATTTTTCTTTTACAGTTGCTTCAATATAAGGGAAAGCAAATTTTGCTACAAATCTTTTCGATGCGTCGCTAGCTGGGTGCTGTTTAACATACACTTGTTGACCAATTTCAAGTGTTCGTTCCCTAGTTCGAAGATTGTATCGTCTGGAATACTTTTGATAAGCCGAGTCAATATTTCGTTTTACCTCTTCATGAACGATGCGTAGTTTGTCAGGCAATTCTGTCCAATCAAGATCCCCTTCGCCGATTAGATTAAGTTCCTTTAGAAGTTTATAGTCATATCCGTTTAACATTTTGTGGTAACCAAATAAGAGGAAATGCGGCGAATATTTCGTGGATTCGTGGACTGAATTTCTCAAAGAACTCGCGATTTGTGGTAGGTATTGATCCCAATTCGAATGTTTCTCCCCGATATACGCTCGGATTGCAGCTATAATTGAACGGTTAACCCGCTCCGAGGCATTACTCTGTGGCGAATAATAGGCATTACGAATATGCGTTATGCCATGTATTTTTGCCATATTAGAAAATTCCTTCGCAACGAACTGAACACCGTTATCCGAATGAATAACCTCCGGCACATTAAATAAGGTAAATATCTCGTTTTCTAAACAATCAATCACGTTCCTAGCAGTAGATTTCGACAGAGTTTTTAGATACACAAATTTTGTTAAATGATCTAATATAATAAGAATGGAAGTTTTTCCACGAGATGTTCGTGGGTAAGGACCCAACAAATCAATGAAAATCTTTTGCCAAGGGCGCTCTGGAATCTTAAGCTTACCCAACGGAGGTCGTAAACAGACATTTGTGGCTTTAGATTGCTTACATATTTGACATTTCGTGATATAGTTATGAACATCCACTGCCATTTTGGGCCAGTAGTAAAACCTGCGTATTCGTTCCAATGTCTTCTTGATTCCCCCGTGGGCTCGGTCTGGTGGACAATGTTCATTCTGCATGATTGTATTGGTTAGTTTAGTAGGTATCCATAACTTCCAGGTAGGAATATCTGTTATAGGAATACTTCGTTTTGGATCTATTCGTATGAAGATTCGTTCATCTTTAACTACCAAGTTCGAATATCTGCCTGGATCGGATGTTATATTAAACCTTAAACGTTTATAGTCTTCGTCGGTATTTTCGCGTGTGTCAAACAAATGCTCTCTATGCTGCTCCATATCGCTGTTAATTTCTCCAATGCTATCACAATATACCCGAGACAAAGTATCAGCTACAATATTATCTTTCCCCTTTAAATGCATAATGACAAAGTCAAACGCTTGGAGTTTCAGACTCCACCTAGCCAGCCGTCCTGATAAGTCTCGTTGACTCATAAGCCACTTCAGACTGGCATGATCGGTGATGATGGTAAACCTATAGCCCTCGATGTACGGTCGGAATTGTTTAACGCTTATAATAGCTGCCAAACACTCCAATTCCGTTACCGTATAATTTCGTTGGGCTTTGTTTAATTTCTGAGACATGAAGGCTATAGGTTTCTCATCACCAACGTCATCCAGCTGATATAGAACTCCCCCAACGCCTTGAGTGCTCGCGTCGCATTTTATAAAAAAGGGTTTTTCAAAATTTGGGGTTTGTAAAACGGGAGCATTACACAATAAATCTTTTAATCGTTGAAAAGCTGCATCTGCGTCCTCATTCCACTTGAATTTTACTCCTTTGCGTAGCAAGTTGGTGATTGGTGCTGTAACATCTGCGAAGTTGGGGATAAACCGCCGATACCATCCCGCCATTCCGAGTAGCCGTCGCGTTTGTTTTACTGAGCTAGGAGATGGAAAATTTCGAATTGCTTCTACCTTGGATGGGTCTGTTCTAAGTCCACTTTCCCCGATTATGTAGCCTAAATATTTCGTTTCTCTGAGAACAAAATTACTTTTATCAATATTGATCGTCAGGCCGGCCCTAGACAATAATTCCGCTACCGTAGTCAACAGTTCCAGGTGCTCGTCGTACCCAGCCGAGATTATCAAGAGATCATCAAGATAGACAAATACTCTTTCTCGGAGCTGATGTGGTATAACTCGATCCATCAATCTGCACATGGTTTGGGGTGCATTACACAGCCCAAACGGCATGACACAGAATTGATAGAGAGGACGGCCTGGAACTGTAAACGCTGTTATTTCTTTCGAATGTTTGGATAACGGAATCTGCCAAAAGGCGTCCTTCAGATCAAGACTGGTAATGAATTTTGTCTCAGTTATCCGGCCCAGAAGTCCATGAATTATTGGGAGTGGATAGGCATCTTTTTTGGTTACCAAATTAATTTTTCGGGAGTCTAAGCACAAACGCGATTTCCCCGAGGCTTTCTTGACCAGTACAACCGGAGAACTCCAAGGACTGCAGCTTTCTTCGATAACCCCTAAGGATAGCATACGATCAATTTCGTCATTAATTTGTTTCTGAACAACTGGCGATACGGGGTAATATCTTTGTTTAATTGGGGTGGCTTGACCAACATCGATAGTGTGTTCTATTAATCGGGTTTTTCCTAATCCTTGCGAAGCAAAAGAAGGAAATTTTTTTATAACTCTCTGCAAGCGGGCTTGTTGTACTTCGTCTAGTTCTTGCCGTTTTAACCCCTCAATGCTAGCTTCCATTGTACAGTCTCTAATTTCCGATATTATGTGAGGAGCGATATTGAACTCCTTCCAAAAGTCTACACCCAGATAAACTTCCGCTTGCAACGAGGGTACGACACAGAATTTAATTATTTTGGTTGTATTAGAATAAGTGACTGGGAGGTTTACATAACCCAATACGTTTTTAATAGACCCATCCGCGGTTTGAATGTGAGTGTTAAGGCTCTTAACTTGTGATCCGAGAATTTGAATAAAATTTTCTGAGCCTCTTCCCAAGATGCTAACACTCGCTCCACTGTCCAAAAGACCATAAATTGGATGTCCTTGAATAGATATTTTTATATATGGACGAGGGTCGTAGTCACCACCGTTTTTAATGGTTGAAATAATACAGGCTTTAACATAATTTTTCCGATCTCTCCAATATTTGTTTATGCGTTGTAACTTATTGCTAACAGATGAAATATGAGACGTATAATTACCTAACTTTTCGAATTTGGTCGAATAGACGGTTTCGGGTTCGATTGAGAACTCGCGCTCTGAGTTTTGGGGAGTTGAAATCTTACCGAACGTGACGTGGCTCCCCTGGCTTTATCACGCTCGTTTGCGCATTTCCCGATATCTTATTTTGACAGCGCACACAATCGTCTGTCATAAATCCGGCTAAACCGCACGTATAACAAAACTCGTGCGTCTTTTCCAAAGTGCATTTTGAAAATCGATGCCCAAGTTCTTTACAGTTCCAGCATACGATGAACATCTGGGGATGCAATGCATTCACTTCTGGCACGGATTCCCCATCTGGTCCCTCTTCAGCATCCTCACTATAATATTCAGTTTCTTCTAGATGTTCGTATTTAACTCGCTGGGGTGGTGGATTTGGTTTAGAAATCTGCTCAACTATCGGTATGCGTTTTGCCCGTGACTCTGCAAATCGGCGCGGATCATATCCCGACGTGGACCATACTTTCTCAAAGTTGTCGCACACTTTTCGAAGATGCTCAATCGATTTAAAACGCATATTACAAGTCACATTGCGTAAAGCTGGATTCATATTCTCTACTAGCGCCTCCAATAGTTCTTCATCCGGCAAAGGTTTCTGTAGTCGTCCGTTTAAATTTTCAATATCCAATACGAAGTCATTGATCGCTTCTTTTGGTCCTTGCGTTCGATGCCTTATTTGCCGTCGCATCGCCCGTTCGTTTTCCAAATTACTAAACCTATTCAGGAACGCTTGTTTTAACTGTTTCCAGGTTGAATCTGGGTTTTTGCGCAAGAATATATAATAAAATTTTTCTGCCTTATCTTTCACGTAGTTACGCACCAAAAAAACCAATTCTCGTCTATGGATTCTGTCTTGTTTGGCATGTTCTTCCAATCTCATCAGGAAGTCATGCACATTATCATTCTCCATTTTTTTATCCGATCTCCCTGAAAAGGAGATTTTCCATTTTGTAGGGTCGGGAAATTTCCGAGTCCATGACCTTTTATGATTTATCGAACGCCGAGTCGTATTTGTTTGACTACGTCCAGTATCCCCACTCGTGTAGTTACTAGGCTCACTATCATCTGATGAATCAGTAGTTGATTGTCCGCCCTTGGACTGATTGTTAGTTTTGTTCGTTCGGGATGTCCTAGGAACTGTTTTAAGCTTCTCGAAGAAATCATGAGAAAGATCGTCCAACTTTTTTGCAAATTTCTTTTCAATATCCGTTTCGTTATCCGTAGATATGGATGATGTACTATTTTGATTCTTACCTTTGCGGTGAAAAGTTTTTTCCATGTTAGATTTCGCCGCGGTCGACGTCGATGGCTGTTTTGGAATTTTTGCAGCTTCTAGTTCACTTCTTCGTATGTCTCTGCCAGTATTCCTTGCGATTCGTTTTAATGTACTGACTGTAAAAACTACAGCATTTAACAAAGGAAAAGAAAGTGCCAGCCGCTCTGCCCGTCCCTTCCAATGATTAATTTTTATTAGTACTTTTTGTTTATCTTTTATTGAAGCATTACTATCTAGACCTTCTAGTTGTTCATCAATAACAGAAAGTTGTTGATGAATCAGGTTTAACTCCGCTTCAGGATTTTCTTTTACGTGTGATTTGGTGGGTATTAGCAATGGATTTTTGCTTTCTTTCTGGATCGCGTCCATTAGGTTATGCCCAGATTCTGGTTGGTCTCCCGGAATCCCCCGAACTAGCAACTCAACCTGAATTTCCTCTAACGTTAATGCTTCAAAAGCCAGTGCGAAATCCATTCTACTGGACTATAAAGCGATAAGAGAAGTAATTGTAGGGATAAATCAATTATATGGTTCAACTATCTGTTGTAGTAAGAGAACGGTTTAGGAATATCGCTGTATCGATTTTTATGTTTTTATTTTCCCCCGTATCCGCAGACGAATTGAATTAATAATGATAAACAACTTAATAAATTAAAAATAACAAAAATAATGAATATGAGGTTATTATTTAGTAAATAACTAGAATAAATTGAATAAATGCTTGCTTAGAGATCGAAACAGAAGACGAGAAACCAATATAACAAGCAATAATGCAATAATCAATATAAATTCAAATTTAGATTTTTTTTTCTTTTAATTTTTTATTTTCTACTTTCATAATGGAATGACTGCACACTACACAATAATTTGTTTAAGTGCTCGACAGACTTTATTATGATTCATAATATAAGCTCTGTCTCTCGTTAACTTGGGTAAATTTAACCTCAGCAAACTCTTCTTTTACTACTAAAACCGATAAATATTCGTAATTAAAATTATCACAACCAAATTTACTCTCAAACAAAAAAAAATAAAATAAAATACGCCTTGATATTTGATTCTTGAGGAGTAGTACTGTTTATTTCAATCAAGGAACTTGAACTCTTCAAGTCATCAATAGGTTGAAGAATAAACTCCCCATCGACCGTCAAGAACCAAATTGAACCGCTGAATCTAACCTATAAACCAATAAAATTTGAAATTTAAATTGAAAACAGGTATAAATTATATGATTAATACATGAGAAATTATCTTAAAAGAAAATTAGGAGAACTAACTCTCGGGACATCCACTAAAATTCTACATGATTAATTATCGATCATGATTTTGAACTGGTTCTATTGTAAATTTAAATTAATCAAATAATGAGAGCAACCAATAACCAATACAGGTCTGAAAAAAAAATATAAATCTAAACTGTGAGAAAAAAAACCTGAAGGGCCAATACTCCACGAAAGAGTAATCAACCGCAACGCAAACGTAAGCGGAAATAACCCTTGTTCTATACTAGTTGCATGGTGAAGCCATGTGGATGCCCTTTTAAGGCTACCATTTTTTCCTCTCTAATTAATAACACTACTTAATCGCAAGATCAATTGCACCAATTTGCTAAAAGAAAATAACACAACGGGAAAAAAAATTTTTAATGACCCTGTTAACGGTCCCTGTTTCGGCGCCAATTGTAACGCATGGCCCGGGTCGCTCCGACGCCACACCCACATACACAAACTAGCGGATAGTCTCCAGTGGCTTGGGAGGGTTGGACATAGTGTGCGAGGTCGGAGGCCATGTCACAATGAATCATACTAACGCTCTTAGAAAAACTTGCTAAGGTTAAACTAAATCATCCTACAGTGCTACAGTCATTCCACTATCACGTATTCTCCTCCTAGCACATTCTAACTGGTTGACTTAACTGTCTTAAAAAAAAATATACAAAAAAACGAAAAAAGGAAGCATGCGTTTGGTTTGACAACGACTATACTTGCAACCCGCATGAAATAAAACCCAATAAATGAAACTACCAATTACAATGGCAAGACACTAATCCTACTATACTAGTACGCGCTTGAAATAACAAAAAAAATATAATACGGTATGTACGGTCCAATTTCCCGATAATGAATCATAAAGTTGTTTAATAATATAACAATTTAGAATCGCTAATAAAATTATCAAAAAAAAAGACAAGAAAATTCTTAGGTGGTACTCTTACCAAACAACCGCTGCCATGATGGTGTCCAATCCGAATTAGAGGCCTTCTTCCAAATAATTACGACCAATGAATAGCCGTGCAACTATGCCGCAACCTTACTCCGAACGTATGTTTCGCGGCCAGACCCCTTTACCTCTCCAGATTAGCCAACCCGAATGTGGTTACCGTGGTATAATTTTATTCCTGATTCCGTTGTCTGTGCTTCTCGTTCCGTAAAATTGAGATTTCTTCGTTTCAGTATCCGTATCCGAAATATCGCTATTAATATCAATTTAAATCGCTATTCGATACTGCGCATTCCGAGCCGTAATGTCCCAAACTTTTCGCCTTGCACTGTCCTTGTATTTAAATATGGTGGACCGAAGAAGAACACAAAATTTTTCTCCAACACATCAATAATCAAAACACTTTAATTATAATATTTATATGGTTTTGTTTTTTTATTTTTATTTTTATTTTGGACTTATATTTTCGTCTTTAATTATATATTTATATTATTACTATTCGTAAATTAATGTAGCTGTACATATTACAATATTATACTTGGTTTACATTTTTTTGTTTCTGTACATACAATTTTCGTTGCACAATATATTTAACAAAAGACACAACAACAATATCTTCAATTTGAGTATACAATTTTTCACGTATAATAATTACTTTACTTTGGTTTTTTCTTCTATTCCGTTTTATTTTTTTTTTCTTGATCTCGTGTCACAACACAAACCATTCTCCCCAAATCAAACAGAATCCCCTCATGCCATCCTTCTTTCCCTTATATAGGTTTACTCATGCGCCATTAACGGCAATTTAAGTTGCTTTTTATATTTGTCCCTCTCTAAATATTCTCTCCCTCTTCGATCATAACCAACCCAACAGGCATGAACATAAAAAAATTGAGCAATTTTAGGGCTGTCCCCCTTTATAATTTGTTTATCACTACTTTCAATTTTTCCCACGCATATCCCGAGGAGAAACAAAAATGTTATTGGCGTTTTTCATATATTTTGAACTTTGAATTTAGTTACACAAGTGAAGGCGGAAATTGCGGAAAAATGGGCACATTTGCAGAAAAACAAAATCTTGCTCCACCAAGACAATGCGCCTTCGCACACCTCAGCGGTTGCCATGGCGAAAATTCACGAATTACGGTTTGAACTGCTACGGTTTGGCCATCCTTCTTGGTCACCAGATCTAGCCCTAAGCGACTTTTTTTGTTCCCTATGCTAAAAATTCCGCTCAGAGAACAAAGACATACAAGTATTTTGCAGAAAACGACGCCGAGTACTATTTGGACGGGTTGAAGAGATGAGAGTATCGCTGGGAGAAGTATGAGGAGATTATCTAGTGGAATAAAAATAAATTTGAAGAAAAAGTATCTTGTATCTTTGTTAGGTCGGAAACTTTTCAGACAACCCTCGTAATTGGCCCTTATTTGTTGGTCGTTAAAATAATTCAAATGGGATTCGGCTATTAGTTGGAAGATGGGAGTTAAAAATAATCTAATAATCTAAAATAACTATTAGAAAAGTTCTGTTATTCAATTTTTTTAAACTAAAGTCCGTTATGAAAATAGTGGATTTGTAAAAACAACATTTCGCAAAATTCGCCTTATTTTTAGTGGATACAATCGCCCGCAATTTGAGCCTACTGGTTCAGACGCAAACAAATTGACAGCAGCACGTGCTCGTTCAGATCGCTCAATCGAATATATGAGTACCGTGAGAGAGAGTGTTCTAAAGAACCCATGTTTACCAAATTCACGATGTTTACAATAATGAAACATACCCACAACGACCACATGGTAAATTTTACCGCATTTTCTAATATGAATGTTAACGACTTTAATTATTAACGAAATAGAGACCAAAGGACTAACTTCTACAAACGTGCTCGTGATGGACATTTGTCACATTTAATTTTTATCCATAAATGGTCAAGTCTACACTAAGTTTCAATAAAAATGACATATATTTTTACATCGCAGATTTATCTTGCATGCCTACTTCACTGTATGCAAACTGGCGAGTGCACTATTTTCACTATAACTAGTAAGATGATTTTCCAGAACTAACATTTTTCTGGTCTTCTACATTTCATTGTTTTGCTTTGATGTATTTTAAATTTCACTGAGTCCTCTGCATAGTTCATTATTTTCACCTTCCTTAAACAGGGGATAACAATGATGGATTGTACTCATTATCCTCGTTAAAGCACGAATTATTCAGTTGAGTAGTTGTGATACCATATGATTTAAATGTATATTTCTGGTATGCTTGTTGTTTAGAGACTGAAAGGTATGGCCGGTTGCATAAAAATTTAGCTAGCCACCGGTGAATTGTCAGTTAAAGTTAAAATATCAAAATTGGTTAAAGTTATTTCTACTAACGCAACTTGTATAGTTGTTACCGCCGGCGATATATTGGAAATCGAAATTCCAGAAACGATATTTATTGAAAATGTAGACTTCACTAAAAAATTCGACATTCAATGGCGTCGAAGAGAACTATTTAATGAGCCTCCTCAAAATAGAAAGGATGTTTAACCCCATTAAATTATTTGTAAGTTATATCCCTAATGAATTGTTCGAAAAATGTGTCTTTCACACTAACCAATATGCCCAGCAAACAAAATTGATGGATATAAAACAACGATCGCGAATGAAATAAAAATATTGTTAATACTAGGCCTTTGATCAATACAGTCCCGTACGCATTGCTTGTCGATAAATGTAGAGGAAAACATCTGCATCGATGAACAAATAATCCCGTTTAAAGGACGATTATTTGTAAAGCAATATATGAAGGGAAAGCCCAATCCATCGGGAATCAAGGTCTATGTTTTATGTGGCTAATACAGGCATTCCACCGATAAATTGTAGCCGCTTCGGTTTCGGCGCGAGAGTAGTATTGAAGCTAGTAAAGAGGCTACAAAATCAAGGGCACAATCTATGTTTTGACAATATTTTCAGCTCTTTTAATTTATTTGAAATTTTGAGAAGCCGAGGAATTATTTCAGCTGTCACGGTACGGATTAACTGATTTGCTTACCCACCAAGAACATTATGAAAAACTGCGGGGTTTTTGTGATTCGGTGACAAGTCGTGATAACAAGGTAATTCTTGTTAAATGGCGAGATAATAAGGCAATAAATCTTACATCGAATTTTGTTGGACTTGGTTCCACTGATACGGCTCAAAGTTGGAAAAAGTCCGAAAATAAATATATTTCTGTAAATCGACCCGAAATCGTTCGGTTATACAATAGAAACATGGGCGGTGTGGACATGCTCAACCAACTTATTAGCCATTACCGTATATTACAAGCCATTTCATTGGTTTCGCGATTTGTTCAAGAATGAATTTGAACACCAAATTTTTAAATTTCCAAAAGGATTGGTGATGAAATGGCCAAGTTTAGTCCAGCATGGACAGATCCTAGAGTTTTGTCCAAAACTTGCTTTAAAATCCCTGATCAATACTACTATCCAAATTTCATTTACCGAGTTCCTTAACTTCGGAGATCAATCAATTTGTCATTTTAAGGATCACTTTTAATATTTTATCCCGCTGGGATGTTTTATTTAGTGAAAAATGAGATACAAAATGAATAAAAAATTTCCGCTGGTAATTATATATCAAAAAAAAAATATATTTTGTGGTGGAGCTGCTACTTGCGGCGAGTAGCGAAATTTCTTATTTTCCGCTGAGAAATTTCTGCTATCTTATTTCCAGCATATATATTGTACATTTTCAGTCGTCCAAGAAAAGGGGATTGGCCTCCAAGTGAATGGATTGAGAATGTTTCAAAAATAATCAGGCACTTCAAAAAAGCCCAAAATTTTTTTAGCTACATCATTCATTTTTAAATAAAAGGTGTTCGAAAGGGTTAAATCCATTCCGTGCAATAATGAAAATGAAAAGTTGTTTTCATTAGCAATCTAGTAGTTCGAATTATTTGCACTGATTTTAAATTCCACTTGTGTTAAATCAAAATTTCCTAAAGGCATTCCGTACCTACTCGATTGCTAATGAAAGAAATGGTTAATTTTTATACTTTCTCGCAACCCGAATTTACTCCGACTTGAATTATGGAAGGTGATCTTTTAAAATAATGCAGTTTATTCCAAATTCGTTTAAGTAACTGGCAATTAGTGACGTTTCTATGCAACCGAGCATTAACGCCGACCATACCATACGGCAAAAGCACTTTATATTTTCGATCCATTATATTTGTAACTTATGCGTGGGTACAAGCACGGGCATATACCTATCTAACGGTTATTAACCGCTACAACAAAAACACAATCCTGAAACATACATGTACATACAATAATAATAAGTTTAAATTACAATTTTGATTAGAAATTTTTTTGAAAATTAAAAACATTTACTCGTACCTTTTATGTTGATCTAATTTCCTTCTTTTATCCAAACATATCCATTGAATTAGAAAATATAATTTCTTCTGTAAATGTTTTTGTATTTGTGTGTAGGTACAAAACATGTATCGTAAAAAGATCGATTGAGAAGAACACGCATTTCCCGCAACACAAAAATTACATTTTGATTGTGGAAATGATTTATTGGTGGATTATCCGTTTGATTTTGATATATAGCGCGCGCACTCGAGTCGCGGTTCTCTATAGCATTAATATTTATTTATTTATTTCTATGGTTAAATATTATGATGTCATGCGTCTTAGAAAACAATGTTATAGAATTCATGCTTTGAGTTTATTTATGGTAGAATTATAAGTAAAATACATTATTATATTAAATTATAAAATGTTTTATTGTATAACCTGGATTTAAAATTTTAATTTTATGTTATTAGAATTTTTTTGCTTCGAATTTACAGGTAAATAGTTCCAATTAAACTTTTTTTTTCGTCTGTTAGATTTAGAAAATTTCCAATTTGTGAATGACTTAACATTTATTTTAATTTCAATTTACACAATGTTCTTTTGTATATATAAATCTGTGTTTTGCTAAATATCTTCACGTACAATATTAAGGTTTTTGAACCTTTTGACTAAACGGTATTTTTCTTTTTAATTTCAGGAATGTAAATCGCCGCCAGACTCTAGGAAGCCGCCACTGTGCAAAAATTCAAAAATCATTCGCAATTTAGAGCTGACGGACAAAACAGCAAATAATTACATATTAAAAATTAGTGAGGAGTTGAATGAACCAAGTGATGGCGTGCGACGCGAAATATCAACCCAGACCAGTCCATTTTTGAACAATCTCAAGAAAATTGCAGAATGGAATTCGGACGACTCGATAATCCGGAGTACGGGAACAACGGATGAAGATAATAAATCGACATCATCGTCAGCGTGCTGTGAAGATGTATCACCAGTTTTGAGTTCTGGTAAATCGGGTAATTCACTGGATTCGACGGGCCTGGAAAATATCGAAAATGGTGCATCGCCCCAGAACGATATGGTAAAATAATAAAATTATTTTTTTTAATTTAATAATCATTTTTATTAATTAAACAGAAAACGTGGAATCATAATTTTGGATCGCAGCATGATAAAAACAGTTGGGTACGACATGAAAATGTTACGACCCAAACTCATCCCTCAATAATTCGTTCTTTAAAAAACACGCGCAACCAATCGAATGCATCGGAACCCGATCTGCTCGACGTGCTAAGCTTATGTGAGGAAAATGTCGTGATGGACGATGATTTTAACAGCTACTACTACAACAAAAATGATTCGAATTATGATTATTCTAAAAGTGGTGATTCGTTATTTGGCACAGATTCGTCATCAAATTCAATCCGATTTAATGACGATGACTACGATAATGTAGTGCTGCGTGATAAAAATACATCACCATCGCTATCGATTGGTAACTCATCGGTAAAAAGCTATCATCATAAACCACGACCGTTGTATTTAAACGACCGTGTGAATACAAATAGTTTACCGGTGACCAAATTTCGGCGCGCATCGAACGACAGTAAAAGTGATAAAATACACATGATTGCGAAACGGCCTTGCTGCTTAGCAATCGAACAAGAACCATTCCAAAGAGACCATAAAACAAATATGGTAGAGTTACCATCACCAAGTAGTGCTTCGCTCCACAGTGGGCATGGTACGCTTCTGTTACAGGAGTTAAGCACTAAATCAAATTCAGCGCCACTCTTATTAAAAAAGGATAAAAAGCGGGATGATTTCGGTGAACATAAAATGGTAAGTGTTCTTGGAAAATATCGATTACATATAATAAGGATGTAGGTTTGCCCTTTAAAAAATAAATGTTACTATTTATTTGCCATTAAAGTAAACTGCACTTTGTACTATACATAACATTTCACCTGTACATAAATACGAGTACTACCACCATAAATTCCTCTGTATCGATTACATTCCCTTTTGGTTTCAAACATTGTTATTTAATTTACCTATATAAGGTTACCACAACCGTATTGTAAAAAATGTAGGCACTCGTACCTGTTATTGCGTAACCGTATACAAAATGTAAATATTGAAATTAAGTCAAATTTTTCCTCCTTATTAAAGTGAAAAGTGATTAAAATGATTTTAAATTCGTGTCTAAAAATAAACACAAAAACCATAACACATTTCCCTCGTCATTTTTTCTGCACAACTGGGTGAAAAAATATGAAATGAAAATTAAAAAAACGTTGACATGACAAGGTATCGATTTGTTATTTAAACGTACAACATAATGGAAAATCTGTTAAGTATGTTATGTAATTATGGTTGTTGTTTTATATACATAATTTTTTGTGCTGCTATAATAAATCAATCCTTTTTATTGTTCAACTTTCCATAATCTAGTTTTGGTAAATAAAATGATTGATTAGTTGTATCTTTTGGTAAGAGCGATTGTTGAGATATTTTGCAGGATCAAGAATTAGTCTCGTTACTACAGAAGAACATAGTCACATCAAAATAACGATTACTTTGTTAGTAATTCAATTAAGTCATTCCACCCATTCCAGCCAAGCTTCAATAACTTATTCTTTTTCTTCGCTGGCTGTATATAAGGGAAGGGATTCCCATGAAGGGATTTAGTTGCCTCAGCAATACTCTTTTGAGTAGGTCAAGTCCGTTGAAATCCCAAGCATCGAACGGAAAGCCTGCCGCGCAGACCCAAGAATCTGTTCTAAACGTTCTCTTTATGTCGCTTCTGAAGTCTGTTTTGATTGTAACCCGCTGTAGAAAACCTAGAAGTAATTTATAAACAGAGAGTGCGTTTTGAATTAAATTCATAGGATCATTTCTGTATGAAATCTTCAAGTTCTTCCAATTAAAACAACTCAAAAACCAATAAATTCTATTAGAACCCTCTTCACAAAATTTATATTCCAGTTAGTAGTTATTCGCAGTTCTTGGCCTTTGCAGATCGAAGATCATGCCTTTGCACATCGAAAATGTCTGGCGTAACCCCGCACCCTATTCAAGATGGCCCGCTTTTGTGGGAAGAATAATTATTCGGTTAAACACCTCCTAACTACTAACCAAACAGTATTGAATAGAAAATAAAAATTCAATAAATCATGAAATCACTCGTTTGATGGAAGATCTCGATATTCCTAGCAAGTAGAAAACTTCTTGCAATTGGAACCTCTGGAGGAATGGAGTCATACCTTCTTATAGTACTGACGCCAGTGCATAACCTTCGGAGTGCAAGGTAGTAGTATCATAAAGAAAACAAATAAGAAGCCATATTGTGCTCAGAGACGAAAGAGGCATGTAATAATGTGATATCCGAAAAGAACAAAGTTAAAGCCTTCTCATTGAAGCCCGGCAAAGAGGCAGAATTGCTCTTTTAGTAATCGATCACAAATGTTGAATGCTTATCAACGGCAAGTATAGACGTTATCACTAGTCCAATTGTAGGTGGTTAATTTGTGTTTAAAACCCGTGAATAGAAACACAAATTGACCAGAGATGAAATTTCACGGCTTTCGTTGGGACCTTCTTCGTCAACTAGTAGCTTCTGTTCAAACGGGTAACTTTATTCCACAATTGCTGGAATATTACCTGTTTCACAGTACCATTATTTGTAAATGCGTCAACGACGAATCATACAAATGGTTGTGCGATATTATCTCTAATACCACAGATATCTGGAGTGGTTGTCAACTGTCTGTCTGCAATCCTCCTAAATTATCCTAAGTTGTATTAACCATTATAGGATTGATGAATCCAATTTTGTCGACTAATGGATGGATGGTCGTCCGATACAAGCTTTGCAATCGTCTGGGTTTTGTTTGTTAATAAACGTTAAGAAATTTTATGTCGATGAGCTTTAAGACCATCAGAGGTTCCAGATATTCTTTGTAATTATGTATAGGACTCTCTTCACCTTGGTCGGGAGGTTATACACTTCCATCCGTTTTCCTTTGTCCTCTGCTGGTTTCTTGTCCAAACACATTAAATTGCACCGCCGTAAGTCGGTTTACTTTGAGCTAAGGAAGTTGCATCCAGTATAGCAAACAGATATTTGCCTAATTCAGGAACCACAGCTTATTGATGGTGTTGTTTCTTGATTAAATATTTTTAGTTTCTCAGCTTCCAGTAACCAAAAACACTTTTTCTGCAATTAGAATATTTGTTTTGGGAACTCCCGATTCTTTTTTGAGATGCTTGCAATAACCGGCATCGAGTTAGAGATCTTCGATATGACTAATGTCGATGGGTTCAACGATGGGTTGAAATCCGGACGCTTTTTCAAACATAAACGACAGTCGAGTCACAGTCGGGTTACAGGATTAGATCCAACCGTTGGCAGTGTCCTCTAAAAAGGATCCATCGTTAAGGTTATAGCTTGCGTTTTATTGCCCATAATATTAGTGCGATCTTGGCCTATGCCTAGCATTCTTGGCCGATGTCTAGGGTTATTGGCCTATGTCTAGGATTGATTCTTGGCCTATGCCTAAAATTATTGGTATATGGCTAGGATTCTCGGCCTATGTCTAGGAATCTTGGTCTATGTCGAGGCTTCGTGGACTATGCCTAGGATTTTTGGTCTATGCATATTATTCGTGGCCTTGCCATGGATTCTTAACCTATGTCGAAGCTTCGTGGCCTATGCCTAGGATACTTGGCCTATGTTAATTATTCTTGTCCTATGCCTTGGATTCTTGATCTATGTCTAAGATTCTTGGCCTATGTCTATAATTATTGGCCTATGTCTAGGACTATTGGCCATTGTCTAAAATTCCTGACCCATGTCGAGAATTCGTGACTTATACCTAGGATTCTTGTCATATACGTAGGATTCTTGGCCTATGCCTAGGATTATTGGCTTATGTCTGGATTCCTCGCCTATGTCTAGGAGTATTGGCCTATTTCTAGAGGTTATTGACCTATGTCTAGGATTCCTGGCCTATACTTAGGATTCTTGGCCTATATCTAGGTATTATTGGCCTATGTCTAAGATTCTTGGCCTATGTCTAGGATACTTGACTTACATATGTCGAAGATTAGTGGCCTTTACCTAGGATTATTGGCCGATGCCTAGCATTCTTGGCCTATGCCTAGGATTATTGGCTTATGTCTCTTATTCCTCGCCTATGTCTAAGATTCTTGGCCGATTTCTAGGATTCTTGTACTATGTCTAGGATTCCTGGCCTTTACCTAGGATTCTTGTCCTATGTTTAAGATTATTGGCCTATGTCTAGGATTCTTGACTTACATATGTCGAAAATTAGTGGCCTATATTTAGGATTCTTGGCCTATTTCTATGGTTCTTGGCCTTTGCTTAGAATTCTTGGTCTATGTTTCGGATGTTTGGCCAATGTCTAAAATTCTTGGCCTATACCTAGGAGTTTAGCCTATGTCTAGGATTCTTGGCGTATGCCTAGGATTTTTGGCCTTTACCTAGGATTATTGGCCTATGTCTAGGGATTATTGGTCAATGTCTATGATTCTTGGCCTATATCTTGGATTTTTGACCTATGACTAAGATTCTTGGCCTATGTCTGGGATTCTTGACCCACATATGTCCAAGCTTAGTGGCATATACATACTTAGGCTTCTTGGCCTATATCTAGATTTCATGGCCTATACCTAAGATTTTTGGGCTATACTTAAGATTCTAGGCTTTTGCCTATGATGCTTAGCTAATGCCAAGTATTCTTGGCCTATATCTAGGATTCTTGTTTTATGCCAAAGATTCTTGTCGAATGTCTATAATTCTTGACCTATACATTGAAATCTTGGCCTATATCTAAGATTTCTGGAATATACCTTGGGTTCTTGGTCTATGCCATGGCTTCTTGGCCTATGTCTAGGATCTTTGACCTATGTCTAGGATTCGTGGCCTTTGTCCATGATTCTTCGCCTATGTCTAGGATTATTGGCCTATGCGTAGGATTCTTGGTTTATGCCTAGGATTCTGGACTTTTACCTAGGATTTTTCATCCTAAGATTCTCCTAGAAAACCCAGGATCCTAGAGCTATACCTAGGGTTATTGACCTATACTTAGGATTTTTGGCCTATTTATAGGATGCTTGGCTTATGTCAAAGATTCTTGGCTTATATCTAGAATTCTTGGGCTATGTCTAGGAGTCGTAGTCTACGCCTAGGATTCATGGCCTATACCTAGGTTCCTTAGTCTATGTCTAGGATTCTTGGTCAATGCCTAGGATTCTTGGCCCATGCCTAGCATTTTTAGCCTTTGACTAGGATTTTTGTCCTACGTGTAGAATTCCTGGCCTATGTCTAGGATTCTTGGACTTTACATAGAACTCTTGGTCTATGTCTAGGATTCTTAATTTATGAGTAGGATTCTTGGCATATGTTTAAGGTTCTAGGCCTTTGTCTAGGATTCTTTGCCGTTGTCTAGGATTATTGCCCTAAGTCTAGGATTCCTGGCCTTAGTCTTGGATTCCTGACCTATGTCCAGGATTCTTGGCTTATTTTTAGAATTCTTGGCCAATGCGTAGGATTTTTGGCCTATGTCTATGATTCTTTTCCTATGTCTAGAATTCTTGATCAAGGACGAGGATTCTTGGCCTAAGTTTAGGATTCGTAACCTATGTCTAGAATTCTTGGACTTTACCTAGAACTCTTGGTCTATGTCCAAGATTCTTAACCTATGTGTAGGATTCTTGGCATATGTCTAGGATTATTTTCTTATGTCGAGGATTATTGACCTATATCGAGAATTCGTGGCTTATACCTATGTTTCTTGGCCTTTGTTTATTATTCTTGGCATATGAGTAGGATTCCTAGCCTATGTCTAGGTTTATTGGCTTATGCTTAGGATTCTTGGCCTATGTCTGGGATGTTTGGCCTATATCTAGGATTCTTGGTCTATGTCTATGATTATTGGACTATGCCTAGGATCCTTCTACACCTAGGATTTTTTTCCTATGTCTAAGAACGTTGGCCTATGTCTAGGTTTCTTTGCTTTAAGTCTAAGGTTATTGGCCGATGTCTAGTATTATTTGCCTATGTCTAGGATTATTGGCCTATTTAAAGCATCCTATATCTAGGATTCTTGGTCTATGTCTAGGATTATTGGCCTATGTCTAAGATACTTGGCATATTCCTAGGAATCTTGCCCTATGTATGGGAATCTTGGCCTTTACCTAGAATTATTTGTCTTTGTTTTGGATTCTTAATCTATATTTAGGATTCTTGGCATATGTAAGGGAGTCTTGGCCTATGTCTAGGATTATTGGTCTATGTCTGGGATACTTGGTCTATGTCTAGGGTCCTTAGCCTATGTTTGGGATTCTTTGCATTTTCCTAGGATTCTTGGCCTATACCTGGGATTCTTATACTCCGTCTATGACTGTCCTCCAGCTGTGTTGACTGTATATGACTGTCTTCCAGCCCTGGTTCAAGCTTATGCAGTTTGCCAGAGCTGCCGAAAGCATTTGTGAGTTGTGATGGAGTCCTCGATTTGCATATTGGACTAAGTTAGGCATTAAGTGCGGAACCGGCATAGGTTTCAGACAACTCTAATAATAATAATAATAATAATAAACCATATCTTAAATGATTAAGGTGGAACTCGGTTGAAACTATAAAGATATATAATTTAATATGAATTATAGCATGGTCGTTATTAAATGCGGCCATTTTGAAAAGAATTGCAACCGTTGTTTAGATAAATGCAGTACAATTAATTAACTGTCGTTTGTTTTGTAGTAATCCTACCGGAGATAATGAAGATAAGGCACGAAATTCACTAATGATGTAATTATAATTACTCTTACATCGTTAAAAATGATTTAACTAATTTTTTTAACTGAAATTTTGTGATCGATATCCAGGAATTGCTTGTACAAATTCCCTTGTGCTTCATAGACTTCCAAAGTAAGTTGTGTTGAAATAAATATCGAAAATTATTAAAGTCCCATCTGTGTTTCAATAGGCCAACTAAATAACAGAATTTAACATTTTGGCTCTGATAATTATTAGAGTTAAAATTGTTTTATTTGTATATGGGCGTTAAGATGAATGCGACGAAAAGAAGCTTACATTTGCTATGTTTGCTAGACATACAATTTTTATTTTGTATTAACTAGATGTCCAAAAACAGTTCATTCAATAATTTACACTTTTTTTTATTACAAGTTGGGAATAAAGGAGAGGAAGGGGGAGGTAACTGATGCCCAAAACTATTATCTTGCTGAGAAATGCTGTTATTTAAGCTTTATCCGATTTAGTTTGGATTCGGGATTTCCCCCTTAAAATAATGACTATTATTCATTCTAAATATATTTTACAGATACATAATTACAAATTACAAAATTAACTTAAAATATTCATCATCATTAATAAGATTTATAAACCAGACATAATTATCAAAAGAAATTGAAAGGTACCATAATTTTTTATTTTTTCATTCATCTTCGCTTTTGTTTACTTTTTTCACGAAAGGTAAAGAAACTTAAAAAACGAAACGAAAGACAAGAATCACTTTGACAAATCTATTATGTCACAACCATAAATAAAATCACTATTATTAGTATTATATACCTTACAGTACATATTTTATCACATGTAATAAAACATTTCAATTTATCTTCTAACCATCTATGTGTATGCGCTAGCAATGCTTGTAAGACGAGAAAATCGCAGCTCGCCGTCTTGATATTGTTAAACAACAACAGCACAGGGCAAACAGATAACACAAAAGAAAAATTATAATTAATGATTATTTATTATTATCTCAAGTATTACAATATTTATAGTGTCGTATCAGTCAAAAAATGTTTTATTATTTAAAACAATTTATATTTTTTTAATAAAATTTTCAATAAATGTCATTACGTGTAATATAAAATCTACTTCTGTAATAACAGATTCTATTTGCTTTGGTATACAATAAAACAATTGTTATTCTTAAGGTAATCTAAAGAAGGAAGCACTGTTTCTGACAGGTAAAATTTATTGACATTTTGTTACTTAACATTTTATTACTTAACATTGTGGTAAAGGTAACACTACCTGCGTGAGCGGAAAATGTCATCACTATTTTAGGAAAGGCAATGAATTCTCTTCGTATTCGTATTCTCTTTAAATACCTTCTTATTAAATGATAAAACGTCCATCGCCTTAAATTTTAGTTAGTATTAGTATTAGTTTGCCCGTTAGTATTAGTATACTCCAACTCATATAATGCAAATTTAAATTACCTACCTTTGCAATGAGCTATCAATATTTCCATGTTTTTATTAAGATTTTCTGAAACTTCTTCCAAGTTCAGAAAAACCATTACCAAAACTAACGGAACAAATACAATTAGTTGGGAAA
Source organism: Nephrotoma guestfalica (assembly GCA_963691935.1). Classification (NCBI taxonomy): domain Eukaryota; kingdom Metazoa; phylum Arthropoda; class Insecta; order Diptera; family Tipulidae; genus Nephrotoma; species Nephrotoma guestfalica. Next base: position 223,209,812 of record OY829913.1, on the reverse strand, counting down.
TCTCAGAGCAAGGGTATCAGTATACAAAATTCGTAGCCTGGTAAGTATCCTCCTGTGGCACTATTCTGGTAATTCCCCCGGAATAGGGAACTGGGGAAAGAATTTATATGTAATTTCTGTTCAAATATTATTTTTCCGGCCTACTGAGGAGAAAAGTTTGATGTAAATATTTATAAATTGGGAATAATTTGTCCATACCTAAATTGACAGGGCACATTATTTCCCATTTAATTTTGTTTTCAAAAAAATTGACACTAACTTTTTATCTCAGCATGCCAGAAAAAAAATGTTTAAATAAAAATTTCATTTAAAATCTTTCCCCAGTTCCCTATTCCCGGGTAATTACCAGAATATTGCGACTGGTAGGAAAAAACGTCACCAAAATTTATTTCGCACTTCTGAGTTCGATTTAGATTTGATAGTGAATTTAATCTATTGACAGTCTAGCGTGTAACAATAATTAATGTATTAATAACGGATGTCCGCCGGGAAGATATACTACTTTGTTCTGGCGCCATTTAGGCGAATATTAGTATTGACAGTTCATACTTGATATTCGTGAAGTAGACACGTGGCAAATTTATTATGGAAAAATATTCGATAAACCATCGAGCCAATAGGATGTTACAGCTCGCCCATGACAACCCCGATTTTCATGAAAAAATCATAATGAGTGACGAGGCACATTTTCATTTAAATGGATATGTGAATAAACAGAATAGTCGGTTCTGGGCAATGGAAAACCCTCACATTATTCATCAGTCACCTTTACATCCATTAAAAGTGACAGTCTGGTGTGCAATTTGGTCAGGAGGAATCGTTGGACCTTACTTCTTTGAAAATGAAAACGGCGTAACGGTAACTGTGAATGGGGAGCGATATCGTGATATGATTGAAAACTTTTCAACGCCACAACTGCATACTTTGGGCTTGATTAACATGTGGTATCAACAAGACGGTGCCACATCGCATACAGCCAGGATTACAATGAAATTACTGCGAGAACTCTTTCCACAACAAGTTATTTCAAAAAATGGTGATGTTGATCGCCTCCACGGTCGCCTGATTTGACTGCTCCGGACTTCTTTTTGTGGGGATATCTAAAAAGCAAGGCTTATGCAAACAAACCAGAAACGCTTGAGTAACTCAAACAAAATATTCGGGATGAAATTAATGAAATACCGCGTGAAATGTGTGAGAATGTAAAGAAAAATGTGCTCAAAAGGGCTCGCATTTGTGAGGCTAACAGAGGCGGACATTTATCTGATATTGTATTCCATACATAATTGCCGACATTAAATAAAACATTTATCAATATAAGATCCATTCTCTTTCATTTAATCAAAAATCATAAACAAACAAAGTAGTATACCTTCCCGGCGGACACCCTGTATAAAAAAATATTTTTTCAAATTATTTTTAATTATTTAATTTATTTTATTTGTTTAATTTAATTTAATTAAAATTAAATTAAATTTATTTTTTATTATCCGCCATTTTTATTGCCTGATGATGCGAGTGCGTGGGGCATTGGTGGTGGCGAGCGCGCGTGACTTGCGCGACTTATCCGGGCGGTTGTGTGAGACGAACTGAGGGTTCATACTATGGGTAAAAGTCCCAAAGTCCCACATCCGGAATATTTTCAACTCTTTAAGAATGATTTAATTAGTTAAAACGACGGGATGGACAATCCGGGAATTTTACCGAATTATACGAGTACTTACTGACTTGAAGGCGACTTTATGATGACCTGCGTCAAATTTTTTCGGAAAAATTTGACGCACTTAAAAATGAAGGAAGCTGAGGTTTATTTTTCACCGTGGGAAGGAGTTTGCCGTCCATCTATTTTAATTATTCTTTATAATAGTTTCTGCCGTAGTTACTTAAAGTGCTGTAGTCAGAATCGTTCACTAGGCACAGTAATTATGAAATCAGAACTAAATACAGTGCGAGCCATCTCTTAGTCCTTTTTGCATTTGTAAATAAAACACACATTTGGGGTGAACACCCAAAATTTTTTATTCATAAGGAAAGGTGGTTCTATGCCCATCACCGCTTCGTCTACAGGCCTGCATCCTGATATCAAAATTGTCTATGACTTTTTCCAAGCGGATCAAATGACCTGAATTTCAGCTCGAATGTTGTTTTAAGTTGTTGAATTGGTTGTGGATGATTAGCACATACCTTACATTTCAAATAACCCCACAAAAAATAATCAAGTGGTGTTAAATCCGGGCTTCTTGGTGGCCAAGGAAGTTCGCAATTTCTTGAAATTATGCGATCGGCAAATTTTGTTGATGTCGCTCCGTCTTGTTGAAACACAAAAAACCATTTAACATGTTACGATAACGTTCACCATTCACTGTAAAGGCATTTCCCTGTTCGGTTTCAATGAAAAACGGCCCAATGATGCCACCAGCCTATAAACACAACAAACAGTGACTTTTGGAGGATGAACTTCTGCTTCGTGAATAACATGAGGACACTCCGCTCCCCAAATCCGACAATTTTGCTTATTGACATACCCATTAAGATGAAAATGTGCTTCATCGCTAAAGATGATTTTTGATGAAAAAGCTTCATTTCGTTCAAGCACCCAATTAACAAAATGGCGACGATTTGTAGGGTAGCTACAATTTTTGAGTAAGTTGAATTTTGTATGGATGCAAATGAAGATCAACATACAAAATGCGTCGTAATCTGGTTCGTGAAATATTGAGTTCTTGTGAACGATGCTTGATTCATTTCGAACACTTTCGCTAACAGCTGCCACTTCATCAGCAGAGTCACTTCATCACTCTCACGTAATTTACGAAATGTTGTTGCTTTTGAACGATTATTTTCATAATAAATTTGGACAATCAAAATGCGTTGTTGTGTTGTTAGCGACTTAGAATTTTTTAGAACAAATAACATTTGGTACCAAAATTCATCAATTGAAAACAGGACTGACAGATGACCCACCCTGTATTTAAACTTATGTCTACACTCTCTTGAATCCCGGTAAATTCTATTTGATGCGGATTTCTATATAAACTGACCAATAATCTATGTGAAGCAGCTCACTGCCATCTCTAAATTTCTATTATCATATAGAGTTAGAGAAGCTAAACTATTTTTTCTGGCATTTTCAAAATCGAATCTGGGGTTTTCGAACCCCATGTTTCGATTACTGACTAATCTTACAATACGTACTTTTATAATTGTGACCTTTTTAAACATTCTTGCAACCCATTTAAATCAATAATCCTTAAGTCACTCAACCGAGCTTGTGGCTGTTTTGGAATAGATTTCTTTATATTAGTGACGGCGAGTAATTGAATTTATTCTGGTCGCTGTCCGTTTTTTGAGTCAATAAAAAAAGCTTTTAAAACGATTTGTATAATTCTAAGTTGGTGCTCGCAAGGGGTTTATGTTACGAAAGCTCCTTACGATCGTCACTACCCAGGATTTAGGCACAAACCGGGGTGGGATTTACACCACTTTGTCCGTTACTTATCGAAGATTGTGTCTCTTTTTGTCTATAATAAATTTGATTTCTGTTTCGCTTTTCTATGCTTTTTCTATTGCGATCGCAGCCTGCTAGATTAAATTTGTTGGTTTTGTTTTTTTCGATGAAATTTTACTCATAAAACAAATAGATGGTGGAAACAAAATAGAAACATAAAATATTGGATTCGAGTTGGCTAGGATTGCAAGAGAATCAGCGTAATTCAAGAATAAACAAATTTTGTAATGAAAGAGACATAAATTTCGATAGTTTAAAAAATATTACGATAGGTACATAAACCCACCCACAATCAGCCGTTTTGGTGATAATGCTGGGCCTAAGTTGGACATTTTTGAAGGTGGTTTTTATTTTATAGCTTTTAAAAAGAAATCAATTACCGACTCTGTTAGAAAAAGAAAATAACGAAAACTTATTCTTATGAAAAAAGGGATAATGGCTTCAAAAATAGGGTTATCAATAAAATTAAATTGACCATCGTAAAACATAATGTACATTATTTCCCATTTGTAAAATTCAATTTCTTCGACCAAGCATCTAAACCTTAAGTGGACGGAAAATCGAGCAAATCGCAATTGTGGCGCTGTATATGAGTTTATGCCCACCTTGGGCCACCTATTAGGCCAAGCTGTGTTTAATATTTGAATTGCTAATTTTGGTAGATGTTCAAATTTGAAAAATATGTAGATCTATCAGAGGCACACAGTTCCGAAATTTGTGGAGAACAAACCATTCTTGTGACTGACCACTGACCGATTTCACACGAAACTGTTTTTAAAAATTACTTAACCAATTTTTATAAATGAGGAGTTAAAGGAAAATTCTCGTTAGTCATTTAATGTTTAATAGTGGTTTTAGAAATACTAGTACTCAAATAACTATGTTTTAACTCAAATTTTTTATAGTAACAAAAATTATGATTTTTCTAAAAATGGGCTTTCCACTCATTTCGACAACAACTTCCGGTGTTTTAAGTTTGGTCATTCTCCGAATAAACAAAAATTTTTGGAATCATGAAAAAATAGGCATAACCGAAATTTTCAAGATTGTTTAGAGCTTGATTAACTCGTAACTAATAAAAATTATTATTCTACTATTACCGTCCAAAATATGCTTTTGTATACGAATTTAAAATTGCAAAGCGAGTACTTTCCGAAGTCTTGTTTATTCAAGTAAAAAATTTACTTTTACGCTCAAGTATAAGGCAACGGGCGACAAAGTATTTTGTCGCTCGCATTGCAAAAAAAAATGAGCAAAAAATTCCGAAATAATACAATATTTTTGTGGTATTTTATTACACATATGTCATAGAAAAATTGTGTAACCGTTCGATAAAAATCGCTTTGCTCGAGTAGCAAAATATTAATTGCGCTCTAGATAGACAAATAACTGTTACATGAAAAATATATTTTAATAGTCTTAGTAGTTGCTAATGACTTATTTTAATTATGTATTTATGACTAAACTTTTTGATTGTTCGACTAAATTTAATTTTATTGTCAGCAATTAGTAGATTTTTCAGATTCTTAAAAAACAACGACGCAAACCCATATTTTACTGGGTAATCTTGAACTACTCCTTATTGTTATTTATCCAGTTATCGAACTACAGAAAAATTATGATTATTCTTAACCCGTAGAATGAAAATTAGTGCAGATACAATGCACCAAAAAAAATTAGAAACTGAAATTTTTTTCGAAAAAATATCCGGATTTGAAACGTATGTGAAGCTGGCCCGAAAACCCGTGTTTCTCCGCTAAATCCATTAAAAGGCTTTTCAGTCCGAAAAATTACAACAAATATGGAGAAATTGAAATTCCATCCCGAGAAAATAAAACAAGCTCACACACACACAACAAATTTTAAGTATAAAATTACCTTACATTGGGGATAAGGGACGTCCCCAGCTGATTTAATATTCGCGTCTGTTAGATTAGGTATCGGAATTATGCTCATATGTCGCTGAAAAATTCTCCGTTCACAGAGTTTGGCAGATGCAACGGTATATGCCTAATTAATGCAGTAACCATCAGCATTAAGCACACAAATGCTCATTACCTTACAATGGGGATAAAGGACTTCCCCAGCTGATTTAATATTCGCTTCTGTTAGATTAGGTTTCGGAATTATGCTCATATGTCGCTGAAAAATTCTCCGCTCACAGAGTTTGGCAGATGTAACGGTATATGTCTAGTTAATGTACTGACCGTCAGCATTAAGCACACAAATGCACATTACCTTACAATGGGGATAAGGGACCTCCCCAGCTGATTTAATATTCGCGTCTGTTGGGCTGGGTATCGGAATTATGCTCATATGTCACCATAAATTTTTCCGTTCACAGAGTTTGGCAGTTGTAACGGTATATGTCTAATTAATGCACTGACAATCAGCATTAGGCACGCAAATGTTCATTACCTTACAATGGGGATAAGGGACCTCCCCAGCTGATTTAATATTCGCTTCTGTTAGATTAGGTTTCGGAATTATGCTCATATGAACATAATTCCGATACCGAATCTAACAGAAGCGAATATTAAATCAGCTGGGGAGGTCGCTTATCCCCACTGTAAGGTAATGAACATTTGTGTGCTTAATACTGATGGTCACTGCATTAATTAGACATATACCGTTATATATGCCAAACTCTGTGAACGGAGAATTTTACAGCGACATATGAGCATAATTCCGATACCTAATCTAACAGAAGCGAATATTAAATCAGCTGAGGAGGTCCCTTATCCCCACTGTAAGGTAATTTTATACTTAAACTTTGCTGTGTGTACGTGAGATTGTTTTTATTTTATCGTGATGGAATTTGATTTTCTCCATATATTTTTAATTTTTTGGGCTGAAAAGCCTTTTAATGAATTTAGCGGAGAAACACACCTAAATTTTAAAGGTGTTTTTCAGGATGGTTTTCGGGCCAGCTTCACATACGTGGATTTGAACGCCGTTTTTCTTCTTATTGAAGAAAATTTTGTCTTCTTTTTGATGCTGGAATCCTTTTATTTTGTTTTTTATGACTTTTTGAGTAAAATAAAAATTGTCTAAACAAATAATATGCTGCTGTTTGAGACTGTGAAATAACTTTCTGAAAACTGTTATTTCACCAAGATGGTATTTTTTCGAAAAAAAATCTGTTCCGATTTTTTTTTTGGCGCAGTAGTTTATGTACGTAAAGACGGAGATCATAAAAATTAGATTCTAAAAGCGTTGTACAATGCGTCAATTATTAAGGAAGTAAAATGTAAAAAAAAATCAAATTGTCATATCAAATTTGGATATATGTAGTAGACAAATAAGTAGTAGACACAGACAATAGCGTCGCGTCGAGATGAAGTTACCAAGGAACTACCAACGTCTTGGGACCCTCACCTCGATGTGAAGCTGGTGTCTGACTGTCATCCAGAATAACCCAAAATTTGATATAGAAATCGCATGTATGCTCAAATGCAATCAAATTCAAGGTTACGACGGGGTTAACAAATGCGAAATAAAAACAAAATAATTCGCTAAGGTATGGCGATTATACTTTGTATGTAAGTTATGATATGATAGAGGCGTACAGGCCAGTTGAGACATGTTAGTCTCAATTATATTCTCACTCTATATTAGATTTTGTTAGTTTATTAATTTGGGTTAGTTGTGATTCAGGTGATACTAATATGCATCATATGTATTCGGCATCAGTCATAATAAACTGGTTAGGTTATATTTAATTCACATCTACGGGTCATCTCATCATATACTGATTGTAACCTTATTTTTCCCTATCTTCGCATCCAACACCATCTAACCGAAGGACTTCACGTTCGTAATGACTCGGAAGTATTATCACACATATGATGACCTAAATATTCCGTTGATATTGTAAAAACAAAATTAAATTCGGTATTGTCATTCAGCTACCTATATTTAAATTCATCCAACTAAAAGCAGGGTTAATTTATATCTAACGTTCACACAACTTCACTAAAACATAACCTGAATTCAACCAGATCGATTTATGCTCAAAGCGTTAGTAATTAAATAGACCCCTGATTAAGAATGTTGCAATCACAATCTTTCCTGACCATCCGGTATGTTCAAAAAAATTTTTTTAATAATAATAAAAATAAATTGAATTATATTGCAAAATATATGACAAAATTGCAATTTATAGAACTGTTTAAAGTAAGAAACGAAAAATTGTTAAAATATTAAGATTACTATAAATAAAAACAATCAATTATTTGATCCTAAAAAAATGTTTAATTGGTAAATTTCCTGAAACAAAACTTCATTATTATGAGTGATTAACCATTTCCCCCACCCAACTCGAGAAAATAATATTATTATAATTATAATAGTTCTTATTAGCCTAATTTTTAATTAATTTAATTTAACAATAATAATTATTACTCAGGAGCTGAATAATTGGATCGAGGAACAATACTAAAATTAGTTAATCTCTGAGATAAAATTACGGCAAGTAGAAGACAAGATTATACTTTGTATGTAAGTTCAAAGTATTTTTGATATTTTTGTAGTTTGATCACTGCTAACAATGACACCTGACCTTTAATCCAAACCCACACCTCAGGCTTTCTTGCCTATTTGTAAATAAAATCGATATTTGGTGGTGAGAATCTATCAATTTAACATGGTTTGGCCTCCATATTCGAGAACTCTATCAATTACAACCATAACTGCCTAAAGATTTTTGGCTTTCGTGTAAAAATCTTTTAGACAAACTGCTCTACTGCGGCTTCGTGATCTTTTTAGTTTGTGAGAGCATTTCATTATTGTTACCCGTCCTCCTCGCCAACGAAGTCTTACTTAGTCTTGATTTCACAATTTTCCGATATCCCCCAAGTTTGACAGATAGTTTATCACATAGTGTTATTAGATCCCTAGAAATGTTTTTGTGGGACCAGCGTTAGTGTTTAAGTCCCATTTTTCTACTACGCCTGGGAGGCCAGACCTAAAGTAAGAATGCCCAGCAGCAGTATCAGAATTTTTCACGTTCCACGAATAGTGGAGGAAAATTTGTATATTTGTGTAGAAATTTGCAATGCATAGGTAGACTGTTTGACCCAAAGCATCAGTTATCTGAATACATCGTTAGAATCGCGCTAATTTCTTTACCAGGGTAAGTCAATTATGAACACAATCCGGTAACGAATTAACCCAGCCCTGCAAAACCTGCAAGATACGCAGCTGGCACAAAAGGTTGAATTTTAATAAATTTAGGACCAGCGAGATTCCAAATCAATTTCAATTTCGCCAAACAAAATATTTATATAAATTATATTAATCTCCAAGAACTGAAAGATTGAATAAAATTCCATTTACAAGTAACCAAGAAAGTTGCGGGAATGTAATTTTTAGAACTAAAGCACTGCAACTTCTGTATTTTCTAAGCTACTAGGTATTTTAATATTCTCTCAAGCATTTCAACAAGTGTTATTAGCGGCACAAAGCGTTCCCGACACTAACAGATTGCTGTGTATTAAATGGTTTTTCACAGCACTTGTAGAAATATTTCTGCAGCTTATTATTGACTATTCTGACTCTTATTTGTGTGTACTTTACTGTTAATTATTTAACAAAATGTAAGCGAAATTATTATCGAATTTCTATAAAGCGTATTTTATATGCATAAAGACTAACTAAGTGGGTTTACCATCATGCATGAAACAAGGCTCATGGTATTTCGAATAATTGAATGACTATTAAATGTAGGGTTGGTCTCAGCCGGCTTTCTAATAAAACCTATTCCTAGTATCTGTTGCACAAGTTGCGATGTATTGACGTAAATATTCCATATGTGTCCGCCTTTTGGAATATTAATAAGAACCTCATTCTCCATGAAGGTCAGGAAAATTTGTTCGTTTTAGCTTCCCTTCAACGGCTGGCTTCTAAATTCCCTCTTACCGACCACATGGCACAGTGGTTAAAGCTTTGGCGTTTGGATCGGTAGGTACTGGATTCGAATCCCGATAGGGGCAGGATGCAAAAGGAAATTTTCATCAACAGACTACGATCTGTTGTGATTAAAAGGAACAGAACTATGACCTCCTATCGGCGTGCAAAACTCATGGACCGACCCACCTTCCATGTCCAGTACTATAGGCTGGCATGGAGCTATGCAATGCGCAGATGGTAACTTAAATCGGTCCTATAGCCGTACGTCTTCGAGTTGGCGGAAATTGCGTACAGTAAGATGGAAAACTGAACCGCGAAAATCGGTCCCAGAAAAGATTGCATGGATTAGAAAACAATTCCTTTTAAGTGTCCACTCGGCCATAATGCAGTACCGTTACACCATTTTATAGTTAGCGGAAAATTTCTGGCCAAGAACGATAATGCAGGTAGTATCCAGTTAATGCCTATCCCAGCCAAAAAGTAAAACAGTCAATATAATATGATTAATGTACCATGGTCTCGCATTCAAGATTTTACCAATTGATCTTTAATATCATTAAGAATACTCCATGTGAGGGTTCACCCCTCAAACTACCCCACAACTATACTATGAAATATTGATTTACAAATTGTGTTGTGTAACGTAAATCCATGGTACATCGCTGTATCGACTATACGATTTTCTACTTACATTACATTTTATCGGCTGGCTTTTGTAATGTACGAGTCTCTTGTTTATCGGCAAGTTAATGTTGTTATTTTAAATTTTCATTATCGACATTTTTCGGTTCACTGCTTTCTGAATTGAAATGGGTCTGTTTAGCGACATTTTGGCTGGTATACATATAATAATAATCCGAATCTGCATTGCCGACTTTTGGTTTTGCTACTAATTTTTCGGCCGGAGAATTTCGGTTAAGTTTAACAGTATGTACCTTACTGCTCATTGACATTTTTCCAGTTGCACATAAAAGTCAATATAACCTGGTTATCTGTCCGGGAAGCAAAATAAAATCCAATTTACGAGGTTACTTTTCGATTATACGTTTTATTTCGTATGGCGTACAGTTAGACAAAACTGTTTGATGATGAAATGATTTGGTGGTTTGGTAATATCTTTTCGTTATTTATAAATTTAATACAGAATTGAATAATTTTACTCTAATGCCATCTATTGAATTGTTGCATAATCTACTGAATTTATAAACCTTGGAAAATGTTTAGGATTTAAAAAACATGACAAAATTGTGGCGAACGCAAAAAAATTTTTCTTTAATAATCCTATTTTTATTTGTATGGCACTTGAAACACCCTTCCGATGACCGACCCTTATCAAGTATTCTTAATCATTATTGGAAATAAAAATTTTCATTACTTTATTTAACTGCCCATTAAAAATTATCCCTTCAGTTTTGCTAACATATTATGCAGACTCATCCATGAAAACGACTTTTTTACTACTTTTTACACTTTAATGTTTTTGTCGTATACATCCATCCGAACAAATTACTTTCGAACATTTTTTCGGCTATATAAATTTAATTAAAATTTTTATGAAATACAATTTTTTGTCTATTTTCAGAATCTGCGATATTCACGCTCACAAAGTGATCGTTTACTTGCCGGTAAGTAATCTATACGTAAATTTATAATGATTTTGTTATAAACTTTAAAAACCAATTAATAATTTTTTTGTGTGCTAATTTTATTTTCATTATTATACTTTTAATTATGTAAACACAAATTTGTTTATACATTTTAATTGTATCATAAAATTTAGAAAAACGAACGAAGGCATTGTGTAAAACCCCAAACAGTAACGAAAAATTTATAAGCCGTGGAAAAAACATTTTATTATTTTGCAAATTAATTTTTTTTAGCTCCTTACGGCGTCTGCAACAATTATGTAATTTACTATAATTATTGATTGTAACTTGGAATGGAGCCAATTTGGTGGTCATTTTGAAGCACACAGTACACTATTTTGGTTCTTGATACGTCTGCACATCGTGGAACACGTTGAACAATTAGGGTTCATTAAACATTAACCTGTTAGAATTATTTCCGAAATATCAACGACGGTTTTAATTAAATAAACATTCTCGCTATTAAATTAGCTTAAGTCATCCAAGTAAACAAACTGAAAATATGAGTTTTCTTGCAGTGAAAAACTGTTTAAAGAGAATGTTACTTTTAGACTGCGTACTGCGCAAAAAATAACATGGTGTCGCACAGAATGTATTAAATCAACAACAAAGTTAAAAATATTTCAACTCGAGTGCGGAACGTTCGTGATAAAAGCAAGCCAAACACAACATACAAATCTTTCGAATTTATGAGTGATCAGGCCCTTGAATCCTAGCCAAATCCCAAATTTGGTGGACGAGGCATACCGACACGCCAAAGGGCGGAAGTTTGTTTTTATATGTCGTTCCATTTCTTGTCTCTATAGGCAGCCATCCACATTTATATTAAACATAGTAAATGTCTTGTTGAAGTTGTAATTTCTCAATTTTAATCGTGATACATTAGAGGAGTAGTTGTAACCTATAATTTTGCGATGTATTTTATGATGCAAGTTCCCAGATTCCGCAAGAAGCTGTACTATGCTTCCAAACTCTGTGTACCAAACCTATAGTGTATCTATCTTAAATGCGATTTTAACAGTGTATGGGATAAATCAAATACCATACTAAAAGCTAGGGTTTAGAAAATACTATAACATGCCGCTAGTCGGCAAAATTATTTGGCACCAGCCTAGCTGGCACGTTTAGGTCGGCGATGGTCTTGACAAGCAGGTCTTACAAAGCGGGTTATTTAACTTTATAAGGGAAAAAATACAAGATTAATTCCATCCTTCAACTTCCTGCTTTTTGCCTCACGAATCGCGATAATAATATTGCTCCTCTCTGTAACACACTCCCCTCAGTTTCTCTATAGTATCACAATGCTTTTCGACTCTTTCACGCACCCCTTCATTCATTTCTGTGTATTTCACTTGTGCTTCTCTGTTTTATTCACAATGATATTTCGAATGGTTTTTTAACCCAGTTCTGCTTTACTTTACCTTGTAATCGTTCACGGCTGGAGTCGCAATTTACAGAAATACACCCCAACAAAAACATCGTACAGTACTTAAAATTGAGTTTTTGTTAATTGTTTCCAAATGAATCAAATAATTTATTTGCACAACTATGCCAGTATACTCGAGCCATAGAGTGCACAGACAAAACAAAAAAAAACTGGTAATTCAATTTATATCGGCCCTTCAGGCTTACCTCGAAATTTTGTTTTTTAATAAGTTTACAATAAAATTCAGATTTTATTTATAAAAGCATCTGTAATTCTATTAAGTTTCAAGTTTTTTTATTTTCAGCTCAGTGACTAAATCTTGAGTGCTATTCTGCATTTCATCCTTCAGCTCTTTTCCGTCTTCTCTAAAACTCCTCCTCTCACGTAATTTTGTCCATCTTGTATTTCGGAAATATTTCCCGAACAGACCGCCACGGAACTGCGTGGCTTGAGTTCGTGGAATTTGCACTGTTTTAGCGCTGAACCATTTACTATTTAACCTCTCCAAGAAGACTAGATACCATGCTAGTACCCTCACATTTCAACAGTTTTAATCTGTGGCGCCTTTCATTCATCGTAATACGCATGAATGGCCTTGTCTGTGTGCGCTGTCTCCAATGTGGTCAAAAGTAAAAATAACGTTTAATTGCACTGTGCATAGATCATGCATAACAAAAAACAAAGTTATACGCCTAGGTTTTGAGTTAATCGAGGGGTTCATTCATAAGCGTGAGTGAAGATGTTATTTTTATACCGAACAGAAAACATATGATAGCGGATTGAACATTTTTCTCCTGTTTATTATAAGAAAATGGGGTTCGTTTCGACTAAATTTAAATAATTATACTACAAATCACGTGCAAACAACTAAACGACTGTTACACGACAATTTTGAAAAAAATTTGGTGCATCATATTGATTGCTCTTTTTCTCCTTTTCTCTGATATTCACAAACACCCATAACTAACTATAACCTTAAAAGCGACTCGACTTGGCAAAAAGTTTTCAGTAATGAGTTAGTTTCTAGTAATTTGAGTGGAAGTTACCCAACTTTTTGTCTTTCTGGTTAATCCGATTGTGCCCTCTACTATTTCACTTATACCGAATCAATTATTGCGTTATAGTGCTCGGTCGCTTATAGTAAACTGACTTGGCTGGGTTCTCAAATTATAGTATTTTGTACCATTTGAACTTCCCTTAGTTTCGCCTGGGAATCTGTCTTTGGCCACAGATACTAACATATTTCTACCAAAGTTCACATAATACGAGGTGTACTTTGACGATTCATGGACGCGGTGCGCAAAGCACAGGTAATGTAATTAATATTTCGATCCGAATCTCTATATGATCCTCTTGTAAATAACTCCTGATAATAGCTAAAATACTTCAATTTATCCTCTCAAAGTTGAGCCAATGGCTTACCTGATACTTTGCCAAAAACTCCTTAAATGAGCCTTGAATTCATATAGTCAAACTCGAGCACTCGCCAAGGATATACAAGGTTTATTTATTGGTATCTTTGAATTCATGCATTTGGGTTTATTTACTTAACATTATTGACACGACTTCACGTACTTCGCCAACTTAGACCAATAATAGTTCTCTTTCATTATCTTGAAGTAGCAAAGATGTAAAGTAAACATACAGTATCCAGCTCTAACTTTGCACTCGACCACACTCTGCAATTTGACAGTACTTGAACAATTTTCCATTCTCAGGAATCTCAGCATAATAAATCTGCCAAAATATCATTCGTTATACTTATTGGTGAATTCGTTATAACAGTTTGCAATCTTATTGTGTCTTTTATAGCTGTGAACGTTTTACGCTAAGTACCTCGAATTTCAAGTTGAACAGAAATTAAAATATGTCTCTCCAATGTGAAAATAAAACAACTGTAGTTGGCCGCAATTATCATGTTTAATAAATAAATTGAGACAGCAACATCATTCAAGATATCAGAATTAGTTAATTGTCGTGACCCAACCTATAGTACAATAATTTTTTTTTTACTTTTTGTTTTGGTGTAATGGTTTTTTATTGTGATTGTTCCGTACATTGGTCTATACAGGGTGGCTGAGACCAAGTGTTACCAAATGAAAACGCAGTAATTTTTTTAATTTTGATTATTTTTTATTGACATTTCGTGGAATATGTTGAAAACATATTGCATTTTATGAAAAACATGTTACTGCTCGATATGACCTCCTTTGGCTCTGATTATTTGATTCAGTCTTCCATAGAAAGCATTGCATGCTTACCGAACATGAGCTTGCAGAATTTTATTCCATTCTCGAACAAGAGCTGACTTCAATGCATCAACACTTTCGTATTTTTTAGTGGACACCTTACTCTCCAAAATGGACCATATGGAGAAATCCATGGGATTCAAGTCTGGTGAATATGGTGGCCATTCTTTCGACGAAATCAGCCGCGGAACGCAATTTTGTAAAAATTGCTCTGTCGCTCGAGCTTTGTGTGACGGTGCCGAGTCCTGTTGGAATGTCCAACGGTTCGTACCAAAGTGTTTACGTGCCCAAGGTAGCAAAGCATCGTTTAGGATCTTTTGGCGGTCATTTTACCTTGACTCCATGTTCGATGAAAACCAAAGGAGTGCGTCCATCTGCAGTCACTGCAGCCCAAACCATAACATAAGCTGGTGATTGTTTGCGCATGGCAACTCTTGTGTCCAAATTATCGTTGGACTTGTGCTCTAACCAAACACGATCATTTTGTTTATTCACATACTGTTGAATGGTGAAAATTTTCTCATCAGAAAAGGCAATTTTTGGAATCTCATCATGTTCGGCCAAGGCCTTCAATGCTCGTGTTCTTTCAAGCCTAACTTTTTTTGTGGCTCCTTAAGATTTTGAACTTTTTGTATTTTGTAGGGCTTCAAGTGTAGTTCTTTTTTCAATATGGTTTGAATGCTGTATCGTGAAACATGTAGACGTGCGGCTCGTTTCTTCACATTTCGTATCATTTCTTTTGATGTTGCTATCTTTTTAGGACCGCCTCTGTTGCATTTAGCGATGCTACCAGTTTTGTTGTATCGAGTTATGGTTCGATACACAAACATTTTATTCACATTCAAATGCTGGAGCTGACGAACTATTGCTGTTTGTGAATTTCCACCCAAATACAGTGCAATTACACTATTACGTTTGAATTCCATTACGATTTTTTATGAAGAGATTAATTTAGAACAATTATTTGTTGACCACATGTAAACAACTAACCAAACTTCAATCTGTCAAAAAATTGACGTGCGAAAATGACAACTACACAAATGACAGCAGAGTGAAGTCAGTAACATTTGGTCTCAGCCACCCTGTATTCAGTACTCTCGAATTAATTAATTAATTAACAAAACAATTAACAAATTAATTTGAAAAGAAAAAGTAAAAAGAAAGAAAATCGTAAAAAACACGAAAAGTTAAGTTGTGAGAATGAAATATAGATGAAAAATATGAAAGAATCGATTTCGTTAGGCTAGCAGTAATTCGCTACTACTCTAAATACATGGTATTGCCCTATACAAGTATATAGACAATATTCCAATGTAAGTAATACAACATCAGTCGTCGCGATATGATGAGAAGACTGATTTTTTCGAAACTCATTGTTGGGATTCTTACAAATTTTCCAAGTATGAGTAAACAATTCAAAAAAAAGTTCAGTATAAATTTCGACATATTGAACACAACAATACAATACTATGCGCACCCTTTTCCAATTTATCACTCGTGCGCGTCTGACACTGGCTAATGACACAACAAAATAGCGCAGGTTCAAATTTGTATAGCACAAACTGAATTGGTGCACCATCTGTTGTCTGAAATCCGCATTTCATACATGTGCACCTGTATATAATTGAGATAGTAATGCATAATTATCGAAATAAAATGTTTAGTTCGTCTTTCGTTAGGTTTCAAAGTTAACCGTTTTTTAGAAACGAAAAAATCAATTTTCTTAATATTTTTCCTCTAGACCGCGAAATCTGTTTGCGTCGAGTTTTTAAGGAAAATAAAATCTAGGCCTTAATACACGATTATCAAGATTATACTTGATTGCAATTGAAATCATGTAGAGATTGGATAATTTAGTTTAAAAATATTTAAAATTTCGATACTAATCTAATTCTCTAATCTAATCTTTTTCTAAATATGAATATTTTTTATTGTCCATAGATGGCAAATTAATAAATAATGAGTGTGTCCAAGATAAGCGAAATTAATTTATTGTAATATGCAAAAGATTTATTATAATATGCAATTTATTATTTAGACGCAAAATATAATGAAAATTAAGGAATTAATTTATTAATTTTACACGTAAGAACAATTTAAATAAAGTAAGTTAAATTTATTGAACGGAATTTCAAATTTATTAAAGATACAAACCAGTTTAGACACGTCATTTGAGCTTTTAAATATCGATAACAAAAGAAATTTGTTTTGAGAAAAACAAATTTCATTTTTAGGCTGTGTGCCATACTTAAGGTAAAAGTCAATTTTAAGTAAATTTTTCGGTAAATTCGATTATTTTTCAAAAACTCTATGGCATACTGGTCGAAAAATCTGTCCTAAAACCGAGTTTTAACGTAGTAAACCAGTTACCTTAAGTTTGGCACACAGGTTTAGTCCAATATTTAAATACTCCTAAATGTGGGCACTGATTTGTTTCTTTAATAAGTTTGAGTACCATAACTTCGTATAATTTGCTTACTAAGATTTACTTACATTGTTTATATGTGTAAAATTAATTATTAAATCTATTATTTTCATTATTGCTGGTCTAAACATTGCATATTATAATAAATTATAGCATTTTCGTTCGAAAAGATCAATTTTATTTTTGCCAAAGAACACAAAATAAATGTGACGTTTGAGTTGTGTGTAAGTGCAAATAGAAAATAAGAATTTTGTGTTTATTGGGAAGATGACTAACCATTTTTGTTTTTCAAAATGGAATACGACGTATCACAATTTAAAATTTGTGTAGATGAAAACGGGTTTGTGATAATTGAAAATGATAATGGTAATTGAATTTTTAAATGAAAATACTGGCGTTTGCTTTAAAAAACACATTTGGAATGAGAAAAAATGGCGCGCCATTGTTCGTTGGCAATTTCAATTTGAAGTTTAATTTTTTGTATATGTGTGTGTAAACGCCAATGAAATCTAACACATTTTTTGGATTTTTGTAATTGATCAGGGATCAAGAAAAAGATCAAAATAAATCAAATACTGATCAAAACTGATGTCTAATTGTTGATTTGTGATGCGCGTGAAATATTTCCTAAACCTATCCTAAGTGTAAAAATTTTTTAGGAAAGGTTTAGGAAATATTTCACACTCCTGTACACAGCCGTGAAATATTTCCTAAACAAATCCTATGTATGCTAGTGTTAGTAATATCAAGTAATACCAACATAAAAGCAAACATTTAGGCGAAACGATATTTTAAAGAAATTCCTATCTAAACAAAAATATCCAAATTAGCCGTTACAAACGAATTAAAAGATTTAATTAAATAAATAGAATAAGAAATAGAAAAATTTAAATAAGCAAATTCAGAAGGAAATTTTGACAAGCACTCAACAATTTCATTATGTACTCGGCTAGCCCTGAAAGAGTGGAACTATTACACCCAGATATAAGATTCGATTGTACTTTAGACAGAATTCACACTATTCCTCTAAATCGGAACTAATCAATTTTGTCATAGTTCTGTCATGGGCAAATATGGCCCCGAAACGTGTGATTTTTGATTTTTGGTGTTTTTGCTATTCAAACGATTACTAATCGAGATTTTGGCCGGTTCTCATCGATCCCGTTATGTTTCCCAGGAAGATCTATTAAATGCCAATGCACAAGAGGAATTTCAGAATTTTGTCATAGTTCTGGCATGGGCAAATATGGCCCCGAAACGTGTGAGTTTTGATTTACAATATTTTGATATTTAAACGATTACTAATCGAGATTTTGGCCGGTTCTCATCGATCCCGTTATGTTTCCCAGGAAGGTCTATTAAATGCCAATGCACACGAGAAATTTTAGAATTTTGTCATAGTTCTGGCATGGGCAAATATGGCCCCGAAACGTGTGAGTTTTGATTTTTGGTGTTTTTGGTATTCAAACGATTACTAATCGAGATTTTGGCCGGTTCTCATCGATCCCGTTATGTTTCCCAGGAAGGTCTATTAAATGCCAATGCACACGAGAAATTTTAGAATTTTGTCATAGTTCTGGCATGGGCAAATATGGCCCCGAAACGTGTGAGTTTTGATTTTTGGTGTTTTTGCTATTTAAACGATTACTAATCGAGATTTTGGCCGGTTCTCATCGATCCCGTTATGTTTCCCAGGAAGATCTATTAAATGCCAATGCACAAGAGGAATTTCAGAATTTTGTCATAGTTCTGGCATGGGCAAATATGGCCCCGAAACGTGTGAGTTTTGATTTACAATATTTTGATATTCAAACGATTACTAATCGAGATTTTGGCCGGTTCTCATCGATCCCGTTATGTTTCCCAGGAAGGTCTATTAAATGCCAATGCACACGAGAAATTTTAGAATTTTGTCATAGTTCTGGTATGGGCAAATATGGCCCCGAAACGTGTGAGTTTTGATTTTTGGTGTTTTTGCTATTCAAACGATTACTAATCGAGATTTTGGCCGGTTCTCATCGATCCCGTTATGTTTCCCAGGAAGATCTATTAAATGCCAATGCACAAGAGGAATTTCAGAATTTTGTCATAGTTCTGGCATGGGCAAATATGGCCCCGAAACGTGTGAGTTTTGATTTACAATATTTTGATATTCAAACGATTACTAATCGAGATTTTGGCCGGTTCTCATCGATCCCGTTATGTTTCCCAGGAAGGTCTATTAAATGCCAATGCACACGAGAAATTTTAGAATTTTGTCATAGTTCTGGCATGGGCAAATATGGCCCCGAAACGTGTGAGTTTTGATTTTTGGTGTTTTTGCTATTCAACCGATTACTAATCGAGATTTTGGCCAGTTCTCATCGATCCCGTTATGTTTCCCAAGAAGATCTATTAAATGCCAATGCACACAAAGAATTTTAGAATTTTGTCATAGTTCTGGCATGGGCAAATATGGCCCCGAAACGTGTGAGTTGTAATTTATGGTGTTTTTGCTATTCAAACGATTACTAATCGAGATTATGGCCGGTTCTCATCGATCCCGTTATGTTTCCCAGGAAGATCTATTAAATGCCAATGCACAAGAGGAATTTCAGAATTTTGTCATAGTTCTGGCATGGGCAAATATGGCCCCGAAACGTGTGAGTTTTGATTTACAATATTTTGATATTCAAACGATTACTAATCGAGATTTTGGCCGGTTCTCATCGATCCCGTTATGTTTCCCAGGAAGATCTATTAAATGCCAATGCACAAGAGGAATTTCAGAATTTTGTCATAGTTCTGGCATGGGCAAATATGGCCCCGAAACGTGTGAGTTTTGATTTTTGGTGTTTTTGCTATTCAAACGATTACTACTCGAGATTTTGGCCGGTTCTCATCGATCCCGTTATGTTTCCCAGGAAGGTCTATTAAATGCCAATGCACACGAGAAATTTTAGAATTTTGTCATAGTTCTGGCATGGGCAAATATGGCCCCGAAACGTGTGAGTTTTGATTTTTGGTGTTTTTGCTATTCAAACGATTACTAATCGAGATTTTGGCCGGTTCTCATCGATACCGTTATGTTTCCCAGGAAGATCTATTAAATGCCAATGCACAAGAGGAATTTCAGAATTTTGTCATAGTTCTGGCATGGGCAAATATGGCCCCGAAACTTGTGAGTTTTGATTTTTAGTGTTTCTGCTATTCAAACGATTACTACTCGAGATTTTGGCCGGTTCTCAACGATCCCGTTATGTTTCCTAGGAAGATCTATTAAATGCCAATGCACACGAGAAATTTTAGATTTTTGTCATAGTTCTGGCATGGGCAAATATGACCCCGAAACGTGTGAGTTTTGATTTACAATATTTTGATATTCAAACGATTACTACTCGAGATTTTGGCCGGTTCTCATCGATCCTGTTATGTTTCCCAAGAAGATCTATTAAATGCCAATGCACACGAGGAATTTCAGAATTTTGTCATAGTTCTGGCATGGGCAAATATGGCCCCGAAACGTGTGAGTTTTGATTTACAATATTTTGATATTCAAACGATTACTACTCGGGATTTTGGTTGGTTCTCATCGATCCCGTTATGTTTCCCAAGAAGATCTATTAAATGTCAATGCACACGAGGAATTTCAGAATTTTGTCATAGTTCTGGCATGGGCAAATATGGCCCCGAAACGTGCGAGTTAGTAAAAAAAAAAAAAAAAAAACTCACACGTTTCGGGGCCATATTTGCCCATGCCAGAACTATGACAAAATTCTGAAATTCCTCTTGTGCATTGGCATTTAATAGATCTTCCTGGGAAACATAACGGGATCTATGAGAACCGGCCAAAATCTCGAGTAGTAATCGTTTGAATATCAAAATATTGTAAATCAAAACTCACACGTTTCGGGGCCATATTTGCCCATGCCAGAACTATGACAAAATTCTAAAATTTCTCGTGTGCATTGGCATTTAATAGATTTTCCTAGGAAACATAACGGGATCGTTGATAACCGGCCAAAATCTCGAGTAGTAATCGTTTGAATATCAAAATATTGTAAATTACAACTCACACGTTTCGCGGCCATATTTGCCCATGCCAGAACTATGACAAAATTCTGAAATTCCTCGTGTGCATTGGCATTTAATACATCTTCCTGGGAAACATAACGGGATCGATGAGAACCGGCCAAAATCTCGATTAGTAATCGTTTGAATATCAAAATATTGTAAATCAAAACTCACACGTTTCGGGGCCATATTTGCCCATGCCAGAACTATGACAAAATTCTAAAATTCTTTGTGTGCATTGGCATTTAATAGATCTTCTTGGGAAACATAACGGGATCGATGAGAACTGGCCAAAATCTCGATTAGTAATCGGTTGAATAGCAAAAACACCAAAAATCAAAACTCACACGTTTCGGGGCCATATTTGCCCATGCCAGAACTATGACAAAATTCTAAAATTTCTCGTGTGCATTGGCATTTAATAGACCTTCCTGGGAAACATAACGGGATCGATGAGAACCGGCCAAAATCTCGATTAGTAATCGTTTGAATATCAAAATATTGTAAATCAAAACTCACACGTTTCGGGGCCATATTTGCCCATGCCAGAACTATGACAAAATTCTGAAATTCCTCTTGTGCATTGGCATTTAATAGATCTTCCTGGGAAACATAACGGGATCGATGAGAACCGGCCAAAATCTCGATTAGTAATCGTTTAAATAGCAAAAACACCAAAAATCAAAACTCACACGTTTCGGGGCCATATTTGCCCATGCCAGAACTATGACAAAATTCTAAAATTTCTCGTGTGCATTGGCATTTAATAGACCTTCCTGGGAAACATAACGGGATCGATGAGAACCGGCCAAAATCTCGATTAGTAATCGTTTGAATACCAAAAACACCAAAAATCAAAACTCACACGTTTCGGGGCCATATTTGCCCATGCCAGAACTATGACAAAATTCTAAAATTTCTCGTGTGCATTGGCATTTAATAGACCTTCCTGGGAAACATAACGGGATCGATGAGAACCGGCCAAAATCTCGATTAGTAATCGTTTGAATATCAAAATATTGTAAATCAAAACTCACACGTTTCGGGGCCATATTTGCCCATGCCAGAACTATGACAAAATTCTGAAATTCCTCTTGTGCATTGACATTTAATAGATCTTCCTGGGAAACATAACGGGATCGATGAGAACCGGCCAAAATCTCGATTAGTAATCGTTTAAATAGCAAAAACACCAAAAATCAAAACTCACACGTTTCGGGGCCATATTTGCCCATGCCAGAACTATGACAAAATTCTAAAATTTCTCGTGTGCATTGGCATTTAATAGACCTTCCTGGGAAACATAACGGGATCGATGAGAACCGGCCAAAATCTCGATTAGTAATCGTTTGAATACCAAAAACACCAAAAATCAAAACTCACACGTTTCGGGGCCATATTTGCCCATGCCAGAACTATGACAAAATTCTAAAATTTTTCGTGTGCATTGGCATTTAATAGACCTTCCTGGGAAACATAACGGGATCGATGAGAACCGGCCAAAATCTCGAGTAGTAATCGTTTGAATATCAAAATATTGTAAATCAAAACTCACACGTTTCGGGGCCATATTTACCCATGCCAGAACTATGACAAAATTCTGAAATTTCTCGTGTGCATTGCCATTTAATAGACCTTCCTGGGAAACATAACGGGATCGATGAGAACCGGCCAAAATCTCGAGTAGTAATCGTTTGAATAGCAAAAACACTAAAAATCCTAACTCACAAGTTTCGGGGCCATATTTGCTCATGCCAGAACTACGACAAAATTCTAAAATTTCTCGTGTGTATTGGCATTTAATAGACCTTCCTGGGAAACATAGCGGGATCGATGAGAACCGGCCAAAATCCCGAGTAGTAATCGTTTGAATATCAAAATATTGTAAATTACAACTCACACGTTTCGCGGCCATATTTGCCCATGCCAGAACTATGACAAAATTCTGAAATTCCTCGTGTGCATTGGCATTTAATACATCTTCCTGGGAAACATAACGGGATCGATGAGAACCGGCCAAAATCTCGATTAGTAATCGTTTGAATATCAAAATATTGTAAATCAAAACTCACACGTTTCGGGGCCATATTTGCCCATGCCAGAACTATGACAAAATTCTAAAATTCTTTGTGTGCATTGGCATTTAATAGATCTTCTTGGGAAACATAACGGGATCGATGAGAACTGGCCAAAATCTCGATTAGTAATCGGTTGAATAGCAAAAACACCAAAAATCAAAACTCACACGTTTCGGGGCCATATTTGCCCATGCCAGAACTATGACAAAATTCTAAAATTTCTCGTGTGCATTGGCATTTAATAGACCTTCCTGGGAAACATAACGGGATCGATGAGAACCGGCCAAAATCTCGATTAGTAATCGTTTGAATATCAAAATATTGTAAATCAAAACTCACACGTTTCGGGGCCATATTTGCCCATGCCAGAACTATGACAAAATTCTGAAATTCCTCTTGTGCATTGGCATTTAATAGATCTTCCTGGGAAACATAACGGGATCGATGAGAACCGGCCAAAATCTCGATTAGTAATCGTTTAAATAGCAAAAACACCAAAAATCAAAACTCACACGTTTCGGGGCCATATTTGCCCATGCCAGAACTATGACAAAATTCTAAAATTTCTCGTGTGCATTGGCATTTAATAGACCTTCCTGGGAAACATAACGGGATCGATGAGAACCGGCCAAAATCTCGATTAGTAATCGTTTGAATACCAAAAACACCAAAAATCAAAACTCACACGTTTCGGGGCCATATTTGCCCATGCCAGAACTATGACAAAATTCTAAAATTTCTCGTGTGCATTGGCATTTAATAGACCTTCCTGGGAAACATAACGGGATCGATGAGAACCGGCCAAAATCTCGATTAGTAATCGTTTAAATATCAAAATATTGTAAATCAAAACTCACACGTTTCGGGGCCATATTTGCCCATGCCAGAACTATGACAAAATTCTGAAATTCCTCTTGTGCATTGGCATTTAATAGATCTTCCTGGGAAACATAACGGGATCGATGAGAACCGGCCAAAATCTCGATTAGTAATCGTTTAAATAGCAAAAACACCAAAAATCAAAACTCACACGTTTCGGGGCCATATTTGCCCATGCCAGAACTATGACAAAATTCTAAAATTTCTCGTGTGCATTGGCATTTAATAGACCTTCCTGGGAAACATAACGGGATCGATGAGAACCGGCCAAAATCTCGATTAGTAATCGTTTGAATACCAAAAACACCAAAAATCAAAACTCACACGTTTCGGGGCCATATTTGCCCATGCCAGAACTATGACAAAATTCTAAAATTTCTCGTGTGCATTGGCATTTAATAGACCTTCCTGGGAAACATAACGGGATCGATGAGAACCGGCCAAAATCTCGAGTAGTAATCGTTTGAATATCAAAATATTGTAAATCAAAACTCACACGTTTCGGGGCCATATTTACCCATGCCAGAACTATGACAAAATTCTGAAATTTCTCGTGTGCATTGCCATTTAATAGACCTTTCTGGGAAACATAACGGGATCGATGAGAACCGGCCAAAATCTCGAGTAGTAATCGTTTGAATAGCAAAAACACTAAAAATCCTAACTCACAAGTTTCGGGGCCATATTTGCTCATGCCAGAACTACGACAAAATTCTAAAATTTCTCGTGTGCATTGGCATTTAATAGACCTTCCTGGGAAACATAGCGGGATCGATGAGAACCGGCCAAAATCCCGAGTAGTAATCGTTTGAATATCAAAATATTGTAAATTACAACTCACACGTTTCGGGGCCATATTTGCCTATGCCAGAACTATGACAAAATTCTGAAATTCCTCGTGTGCATTGGCATTTAATAGATCTTCCTGGGAAACAACGGGATCGATGAGAACCGGCCAAAATCTCGATTAGTAATCGTTTGAATAGCAATATATTGTAAATCACAACTCACACGTTTCGGGGCCATATTTGCCCATGCTTTACATGCGATGTAACTTAAAAGCATAATGAGATTAATGACCAATTCGCTAAATTTTGACTTGTATATCTATGAAATCTAGAAAATTCAGCAAACTTTAATTTAACTTTAATTTTATATTTACGATGTATAATGTTTTACATCATATTATTAATTGTTAAATAATTTATGGCATTTTAATCGTACTGGTAGGATAAATTAGTTATATATTAAATTAAATTTTATAATATTATAATATATTATAATATTAAATTTTATGTAATAAAATTATAAAATATGTAAACTTTTGTGTGGTATATTTGGAATTATTTTAAAAATTTATTTACGCCTAAATGTTTTCTTTTTCTGTATTTAATCACTAATACACATACACAATTTTTACTTAGGATTTTTTTAGGAAATATTTCACACCAGTGATTTGTGATCAAATCTTTTTTGCCAACGAAAATGATCTTAATAATCACTTACCTGGGATACACTAGTTATTTCGTAATTTGCCATCTAGTGACAGTAATTTTCCAAACATAATCGTCATTGTGGCGTAATTTCGCGATCGATAAAAATCGAATTTTTTATAATAATTATATTGACAACTAAGGCTGCGGACCAATAGCCGGGTAAATCGTTTAATATGATAAAAATCGGATTTAGCACAGATTTTTCGATCAGTTTGCCATAGAGCTTTTGAAAAATAAATGTATTTACCGAAAAATTTACTTAAAATAGACTTTTAATCGACAATTGGTACGCCTAAATTGAAAAATTAGCTCGCGAGGCGACTGGTGGTTAATAGCGTAAGATGGTTTTGAAATTATCGTCACTCGCTTAGTCAGAAAACTCGATGTTATGCACACAGCATAATTTTGCAGTTTAAATCTAACTATCATGCATATTTTGGCTTAAGAACATTAGAGACATCTATATGAAACTGGTACGTACTAATTTCAAACTAGTTAGGCTGAGTGCTAAACTTAAGGTAAAAGTCAATTTTAAGTAAATTTTTCGGTAAATTCAATTATTTTTCAAAAATTATATAGACATATTAGACATAAAAATTGACGTCAAGCACACAGTTCTAGACGAAAAAATGGTGTGTGCACGCAGTATAAGTTTCTTAATGAATCTTAATAGAAATGTGTAGATATTCAATCAAAACTTGCTGAATTACAAGTGATTATCGACATTATCTACGAGTAGTCAAAGAGTCTTTGACATTGGGCTAAATACTCGATTATTTAGCAAGCGATTAAGCAAATTAATCTGCAAGTTTGCTATGGATACTCAATTTGAAGGTAATTGCTCACTGAATATGGTACGAATCCGCGATCTGTTCAAATCCGCTAGTACTGTAAAAATATGTAGTGTCCGTAGATAAATCGCAAATTAGTTTGCTTATCAGCTTGCGAAATAATCGAGTATGTGGTCCATTGTCTACGTTGTCGACGATCATTAGTAGATAACGCGTAAATACCCATCTCTGATCATTGTCAAGAGGTTGTGGAATACCACATATTTGGATTAAGCACGTAGTACTCAAACTAAGAAACACCTTCGCTCACGTAGGTGGCAGATACATTATTTTGATCCCCAATTTGATTTTCCTGAAAATTTGTTTTTATATTTATTTATTTATTTATTTAAAGAAATCTATTCTGTGATTTATATGTATGATTTCAGATAATTTAATTTAAAATAAAAATATTAAAAAATATAAATTCAAATAATGAACTTTAAAACACTAAAATATAAATCAAATTTTAATTTAACAATTAAAAATTTAAAAAAAAAATTCTTTAGGATATTTTTGAAGTTGTCCTTTGATAAATTAAAGTGAAATAGGTCGTCGACGATGTTGAGTGATTTAGAGAACATATTAATGGAGTTATATTTGCATAGTTTGTGGAATGGTGTTCTAAAGCTAAAAACACATGATTTCGAAATGTTCTGCAAGGTACATGAATTGATATGTTTTCCAAAATGTAGCTGAATCAATGTGACCAAGCGAAACGTTACCAATAAAAGCCGCACCTAAGAGAAGTCGTCTATTTTCAGCGTATTCCAGTTGAGATCGAAAGTAAGCGAAATAGAATAAACATAAGGTTTGAATATCTTTAAATTCATCTGTCCATCTTTTAACAAATCCAAACATGGCATTCGCTTTCGCAATACAATTTTCAATATGCCTATTGAAACTGGCATTCTCGACAAATGTAACACCTAAATCTATGATCTCATTGACTCTTCGCAATACTTCGTTGTTCACTTTGTAGGATGTAATTAACAGATTTTTTTTACGATAGAAAGACAAGAATCTGAATTTCTTAATATTTAAGTAAAACAAGTTTCGATCACACCACTCACTTAATCTATCGATGTCTTCTCGAAAAATGTTCACATCATCAGCAAATATGAGCACGTTTGAGTTTTTGATTATCTCGGTTATTTGATCTGTGCAAACAATAAATATCCAAGGCCCGATGTGAGATCCTTGGAGAACAGCAGACGTAACTTTAATAACGTTTGATTTCTCATTTCCCATTATTACAAATTGTCGCCGGTTTGACAGATAAGACTTGAACCAATTTATGTAATCGAGTGAAAACCCAAATGCGAATAAACTCTAGAGTGCTTTTTGATGGCAAATGGAATCAAATGCTTTACTGAAATCCGTGTACGCTACATAGGCAGACATAAACCCATACTGGTTTATTGATATATGACGTGCATTTGTGGAATTGATGATGTAGATGATATTCCTCTGTAGCATGTAACGTCGTCTCGTTTGCCCGTTTTAAAAATTGGTGTAATTTTTGAAATTTTCCATTTTTCGGGAAACACTGGTGTATAAGGAGTGGTTGAATAGGTAACCTAATGGAATTGCTAAAATGTTAGCGTACTCATTCAGAATAGAAGAGGGTATATTGTAGGAATTATAGGAAAATCTGGGAATGTACAAGACACATGTTTCTTGAACGTTTGTTTTTCGTTGTACAGGGTGAGCCATAAGTCACTGGACATTGTATTTTTGATATAAGTTTTTAATTTTTTATTGAAAATTACTAATTTAGATTAAAAAAGATAGTTTTAATCATGAAGAGTTTTAAACAAATTAAATTTTAAAAATAATATCTGTTAGATGCCTGCCATCAGCCTCTTCGTAAGCTGCTGCGCTTTGCTGTACCTGGTCCATAACTGAAGCCAAAACTGGTTGATCAATTGCAATAATTGCATTTATTATGTTGTCTTTTAGTTGTTGCAGTCCTTACGGTTTATTTGCGTATACATCTTTCAAATATCCCCACAAAAAGAAATCTGCTGGTGGCCAATTGACATCCCGAAATTGTGAAACGATACGGTTACCAAAAACCGTTCGCAGCAAATTCATTGTTTCCCTTGCAGTATGGGACGTAGCTCTGTCTTGTTGAAACCACATTTCTTGTGTATTATCAAGTTCAGGAAACAAAAAATTTTCTAACATAGCCCTGTAACGCTCATCATTTACAATCAATGCATTTCCATCTTCGTCTTGGAAGAAGTACGGGCCGTAGATCTTGTCTGCTGATATTCCGCACCAAACTGTGACTCTAAGTGGATGCAACGGACGCTGTTGAATCACTCTTGGGTTTTCAATGCCCCAGATTCTAAAATTTTGCTTTTTAAGGTAAGCACTTAAATGGAAATACGCTTCATCGGTTATTATAACTTTTTTATAAAATCAGGATCATCCGTTAATAATTCGCTCAAATTTGTATCTTGCACGGAAACAGCAATATTTTTTTTTTTATTATTCTACGCAGTGAAGTTCTGGACATTTGAAGCTGAGTGGCACGTTTACGAGTCGATGTTTCAGGGTTCTCATTTACGCTCTCCCGAACTCGTTCGATAATATCTTTGCTTCGTGCTCCAAGCCGTCTTACACTCCGAGATAAGTCTCTAACAGATCCCGATGACTGAAAACAAGCGACTAGATTGCGTACTTGATTTCGTGATGGGGCATTTCTGGTGTTAAAAAAATTTCGAAATTTTCTTTGGATTTGAATTATTGAATTCTGACTAGCAAAATAAAACTCAACAATTTTTGTTCGTTCCTCAATCGTATACATGGCCACTGAATCTCCCAAATGTTATTTCTAATACTGAAAAATAAAATGAGAAAAAAAATACAAAATAAAAAAATTATATCAAAAATACCATGTTCAGTGACTTATGGCCCACCCTGTACAGGGCGGACTTTTAGACTGTCCTAACTCCTTGTAACTGTAAGAGCTCCTGCATCCAACGCGCAATTTTTCAAGTAGAGGTTGATAACTCCATTAAATTTGTGCATTTTATAGTCCAACGGAGATTCAATATCGTTCAGCGAATTCCACTTCTAGTTCGACAAATTATTTTCGCTCTTGGTTTCGGCAGCTTCACGTAAACCTATGTGCATTGACCGTTCCTCTTGTTACCGAATCATGGAATTTTCTCCTTTCGTACTGCATTTACCATGCATTAATTACACTCAGAGTTCTGCATCTCTGCGGTGTTGTAAGCCGTCAAGATTTTTCGTAAGTCTGGTGTTGCGTTTGATTGCTCCCACTTCCCACTTGTTGTTCTATTGGTGTTTTCTAAACACCGACTTATTGCACAAGTGGTCGTTGTCACTAGATTTGGAAAAAAATTGCATGTATTACATTTAGCCAAGACACAATTTTAGAGACGTTTCTGTGTAGACATACTTATTCAAATAAGTCACCTCGCGAGATGACTTATTTAAATAAGTCGGTGACCACAAATACGTCGGCGTTTGGAAAATAGCATATATCCTCTCCATTAACCACTGCAGAATTTATAATTTCGGTTCTTGTTTACAGTTATAAATATTTTCAGTAACTGTCTCAAGCAACAAAGTGTTTTAAACAGGTACCTCTCGACATAAAACCCTGTACAATAAATAAATTCTTATTGTGCTAATCTCATAAGTCTGTTCGCATCATTTGACACAATATAATTAATTTCGATGACTGTATCTCATACTCGTACAAAACATTTTCTCATTTATGTGTACTCATATTTTTTTTTTCAAATTGATAAAGAAAAATGTTTTTCCAATGAAACATGTGGATGGGAAAGGTATACAAAACAAATGAAATGAAAAATTGAAAATAGTTTACATGCGCATGCGTTAATATTTCTCCAGTTGAAATCTAATAAAAAAATGTAATATTTAAATCATAAAAAATATTTAATAAATTTTCTTTTTTGTTATTATTTATTTTTTGTTTAAATTTTCATTTAGTTCAAAAATTTATCTGTTGAGTCTCGCGTGTCACTGGAACATCGCAAGTTAATTATTATTTAAGGTGCTTTAAGATTTATTGTTATATCGGTAGTAACGGTTTTATGTACAAGTGTAGTGTTTTTATTGTTATCGACACATTATAGCATTTTCCTAAAGAGATGGGGAAAACATAATAAAAATATTTAATAATAACAAACAATAAATATTAAGGTGAAAATATCTCTGAATAATTTATCTCTTAATTTTAATTGATTTTGTTAAAGCGTAAAAATTCGTAAATGCCTTACCAAAATTGAAAATGTGAGAGGAAAATGATTTTTTTTCTGTTTTGTGCGATTATGAAAAATTCTGAATCAAAGTTTAGTATAAATTTTTTCGTTAAACATGTTAGGTAAAATTAATGTTTTTGAAATTAGATAAAAGTGTTTTTATTGAATATTCGCTGTTTTATTATAATTATTGATAGTTGTTAAATGTGATATTGGTAAACAGTTGTTTTTAAATGTCAGCCTTCAAGGAATATAAATTTTTTCGAAGCTTTTCAACAAAAGTTGAAAATTGGTCGTTACGCAAAGCGGAAGCAATTTGGCGAAAAATGCGGGAAAGGAAAATAGCAGGTAATCATATACAATTATTTTATTGTTTATTGTGCGTATTGACATTTGAATTAATGTCAAAAAAAAGTGTATTTATATAATTAGTGATGATCAAATTTAAAACAAACAAAAATTATCTGCTGTACACTGGCCGTGGCAAGAACAATAACAAGTTGTTTAATATTTTAATCGCGAGCGCTCTATTTTTATAAAAATAACCATAAACTAAAATTATTTCGGAGCATGGGGTATTCGCGCCTAGTGGCAATTACGCATTTTATTCGAGTTTTAAATATAAAATAGAAAAATGCAAAATTGAATTAAATATTTATTTATTTTATAAAAGCAAAATGAACACGAAGAAAATTTGATGCGGAGGAAAATCGTTTGATGATGGTGATTCTTTTTTATTTAATTTATAGAAAAGATGAGCGATTTTATTTTTTTTTTGTTTGCATTAGAAAATTGTATTGTGTTTGTTTTTGGGATGGGTGTATGGCGAGGCAATCTTCTGTTTTTAAGTTCAATATCAATAGAGAAAACCAAAGATATATATTTGCTCAGCATTGTTAACCTTAATAAATCTTTATGGGGTAAATATTTTACTATCCTACTGTAGGCCAAATTATATTTTGTGGTTGATTTGTTGAGGACCAAAATTAATTATCATATTTTCTTTTGTTGACGCAGGTTATATTTTTATAATTATTAATTTTTATTCGGGTTTTACCTCTAGTCATTCTAAACCTAATTTCTCCGAAAATTATTCTTAGTCCTTCAGAATTCGGTCTAATTATTTATTGAATTGAATTCTAGTTCGTTCAACATTTTGATTTCAATGCCGTATATACGAGTATCACCTTACGTGTTGAAGTAAATTTTTTGCAATTATATTTTATTTAATGAATCATAACGTTTCATTTTCAAGCTCAACTGTATGAGACATATTTAGTAGTAAGCTTCATTTACACAACTTTTGTTCTTCAGGTTTTAGGGTTGTTACAAAGTTTGATTTAGCAAATTATGTTTGCTCATTTTATATTTTATATGAGGATAATTTTTTAGGATTTTCGGCGTGGGACTATTAAATCGAGTGCAACTATTAATTTGGCCTAGCTCCAGTAAGCACAATCGCGCAATGTCGTTGGAAGTTCCCTTCAATCTAGAACAAAATTTAAGCTTTTAGGAAATAAACTAATTGTGGGAAGACCTGCAGTGCGAGAAAATAAATTATAGTTTCAAATTATTTAGGACACTGGAATTACTAGATAGTTCTTTACTCGACTAGTATTCTCTTAATATTCGACTAGTGTTCCCTTAAAAAAAATTTAAGATCTAAATCACGGGTAAATCCCGCTTCAAACTAAATGATCTTTGTGATAAGCTAAAATATTGTGTTAAGACTGAATCCGCAGGAACTTACTTTGGTGAATCAAATTTGCTACCGTTAAAATTGGCTAAGTACATATTTTTTGAAAACCCGTTTAGTTTACCTTAAGCCAAAGAAAATGTTGACTTTTACTGGATTATTCGCTCGTAGCGTAAACTAATAATTGACCCGTGTGCTAAACTAAAGTATTGACATTCTCGGATACACGAAATTAAAACAATTAAAATTTATATGTTTGAATATCACGCCTAAGGTGCTCATAATATATTTGGGCAAGAGAGATCTTAATTATCTCCGACCGTTCGTAGTTTTTTAACTTTTCTGTCTTTGGATCAATCTTTGGATTTCTTTTTCGGTTTAAACATTTTTAGCCACCACTTTTAAACTCTGATTTTATGTGATCCTTAATTCGGGTTGAGGACATGTTAGAAATTCTAAAAAATTGAGAATGGGGTCATTTGCCTGCAGTTCATTACCAAATACAACTATACGCATAACACTATACACATTATTAGTTTTTTATGTAGTCAGTATAATCAAATCTTGATACACATTTTCTAGAATGGGCTTTGAACTCATACACTAAGCCAAACAACACAGTTAATTCCAGGAAAACCCCGATTGAAAAAAGATAATCATTCAAATCTCCCACAATACTTCTCGACCACTCACGTGGTATAAGGAGCCGAAGCGCATCATGTTACATTATATTCCAGAGCATAAGGGATTAGTGCTGATCCTTGAGGAGCTCCACTACTTACCTTATAAGTTCAAAGATTGAAAATTAACAAAGTTAAAATAGATCGGGATCGAATATAATATGCCACTGTGATAACACTGCATCTACTCCCGTATGGCTAGCATCTTTATCCAAGATGAATATTCCACCTGCCGTCGAATATGCCAAAATAGAAGTGTTACATAAATTCTTCTTCAATTCTTCAAATGCTTTATGATGCTCCGATTTCCACTGAATTTGTTAACTTTTCGATGAGGCGATGAAAACTAGGAGGTAGTAGGAGCGTAATCCTAGCAAAGTTCTCAGATGACTAACGTCTTTTGGTACTGGTCCATCCATTACTGATACTATCTTTTTCGGATCCGTTCGCACACCATTGTTTGAAATAATGTGATTCAAATAGTTAAATTTGAACAGGTTGCGACCGTCCATTTTAGGTATCATATGAAGTGTACTGGCCCAGAGTAACTGGGCCAGTCCACTTTATATGATACCTAAAAAGGATGGATCCTGGCGATTATGTGACCGATTTTACTCATCAATTACACCGATATACAAAGTTCTCAAAAATAGATTTGGTAAGAACCTATCAACAGGTTCCTTTCGAGACTAGGGACGTTGAAAAGACTGCAATAACACTCTTTTTGGATTATTCGAGTTTCCGCGAATAACGTTCGGGTCGAGAAATGTCGCTCGAGATCTTTTTCTAGTTTTTCCTTATATTGATGATTTTCTTATTGCTTGAAAAAATCTGGAAGAGCATTTGAAATAATTACCCATTGTGTTTCCTCATTTAAGCAAAGTAGGTTGAGTGATTAACCTACATAAATGTAAATTTGTAGTTGACGAGTTAGTTTTTTAGCCTTCCAAATTTCAAAACAAGGTATGTTTTGAAAGCAAAAAGTTGAGGCAACTTTAAATTATCCACCGCCAAAGACAGACGAGTTACTTAGATTTCTGGGTATGATCAATTAGAAACAAGAAAAAAAGAAGGACAAATCGATTATAAATTGGAAGTACGAAGCAACTCAAGATTTTGAGTTATGTAAAACGAAATTGGCAAATTGTACACAATTAGCGTTCCCTATTCCGAATGCCAAGGTCGCAATTTTTGTAGATGCATCTTCTGTAGCTGTTGGGGCTGTTCTACAACAACTAACAGAGAAAGGGTGGCAGCCATTGTTAAAAATGTTATTGAAGGAATAGAGTTTATTTTATACACCGATCACAAACCTTTAACTTTTTCATTGTATCAAAATTTAGGTAAAGCGTCACCCAGTCAACAACGTCATTTAGACTTTATAGCACAATTTACATTCGACATATTTCAGATAGTTCGAACGTTGTGGCTGATTCCTTATCGCGAATCCAACAAATAGATATCGGAACATCAATCGACTTTGTAGCTATGGCGGAAGCGCAGGGACATGCTCCAGAACTTAAGGCCCTTTCTGAAGCCTTTCTGTAATCAACGACCATTTGTTCCAAAGTAATTTCGTAGGCAGGTTTTCATTGCCTACCATAATAAATCTCATCCCAGCATTCGATCAACAGTCAAACAAATCACTAAAAAAATTCATTTGGCCATCAATGTTGAACGAAATACGTAGTTGGGCAAAAACGTTGCATAGAGTGTCAGAAATGTAAAGTGACCAAACATGTAACAAGTAGAACTGGGTCATATGGGATAACAAACGGTCGTTTCGAGGAACTTCGTATCGATCTCATTGGTCCTTTACCACCTTCGGCAAATAAAATCTATTGTTTGACCATGATCGATAGATATACACGGTGGACTGAAGCACAATTTGAGTCTGCACTTTTTAATGAAACTTCGAGTTTTGGGATTCCACTACAAACGCACGCAACGGCTTACAAGCCAGCACGCAATGGAATTAGAGCGAATAATTAGAGCGATGGCCTCGAACGTTGAAAGGTGCAATTATGTGTGCCACTAACACCCCATGGACCATATCGTTTCCAATTGTTTTATTGGGGTTAATAACAGTATTTCGCGAAGATTTCGAAAGCTCTTCAGCAGTATTAGTTAATGGACAAAACTTACGATTACCTACGCATCATGCAAGAGAACGAATATTTGTGTTCAAGAATTTATTTGATTGTAAAGCAGTGTTGTTAAGAACAGATTCGCATCGACGCGCTCTGCAACGTCCATACCAAGGACCTTTTACGGTTATAAAGCGGAGTGAGGAATATTTTACATTATTGATTAAAGGTGTTGAGTCAAATATTTCTATTAATCGACTCAAACCTTGTTACATCGAAATTTCACAGACAGGCGATATGGAAGACACCACCTCAAACCATCAAAATGTACAAACTTCAAATGAGATCTCAGAGATTCCATTAACGGATTTACGCTTTTCTAACATTTGCTCCAGACATTGATGAGCAAGCAAGTTAGTTCAAGGACTGGTCGCGTTATAAATAAACCAGTTCGATTTAAATAAAAGTATCGTTTACTATCGATTCACTGGGGGTAGGATAGTGTGGCGGTTAGCTAATTTATTTTAAATAAAAATCGACTTTAAATGTCGATATTCGAAATGTGTCTACTGTTCAATCTAGATGGAGAACTTATCACATTAAAGTTTTCCTTTTAAAGATAATTATTTAAATACACAATCTGAAGTTTTATTATTTTGTAAATTGTATCAAAATAAATATAAATGTATCTCTAATATAAATGGTGAAAAGAAATTAATAAGGTGTAAAAGTGATTGAAGTAATCCCTAAGAAAATTGCAAAGTTTGGGGGAGCAACAATTTCCCCATAACGGTATACAAGAACAAACTGAAAGAGAATCAACGAAAATCGTGTAGTTTGAAACCGTGTATATCGAGGGAAGGTATCCGTGTTTCTGCGAAACTCGAGTTCTTCGAACACCGTGTTCTTGGACGATTGAATAAATAATTTTTTAAGAGCTTTGTTAATGTACAATTCGAGTATGTATATGAACAGTATACCTAAACTTTGCTACCTTGAACTTTACAAATCATGAAAAGATGTTGTGGACTACGAGTATAAGAACTCGCCAACAGAATAAAAAACAAATATTTTTTAAATGTTAACTTTCAGAAGTTGTTTTTCCAAGAACTCATTGTAATTTTTCAAGCGGATAAGGCAGCTTATTATCATTTAACAGATAAAACAAACAGCAACTATCGTGGATTATGGAATTTTAGATTGTAACGCAATGCTACAAAATGATTGATTAATAAAATAAGACAACAAAAGCAAGTCACACTTAGCTCTGCAGAAGGAAAAATATAAATTTAAAATATTAATCCTAGAAACAGTTGCTCACATGAATAAATAGATAAGACAATTAAATTTTCTTATGTACTTAATACTTACAAACATCCACTTATGTTTTATTATATTTGAGTATTATTTCAAATGTGGTTGAATGTGAATGAATAAATGGTGCATAAATATTGTGACCTGTCGGATCTTACTCAACATCCTACATGTTCTGTTAGTTTTAAATCCTAACGATTCAATAATTTTTATTTAATTATTGTTCTTCTTGTTCAAGAGGTAAGACGAGTTTAAAAACTTTTTTGAAGGATTCTCAGCAAAACGATAGTTAAAAATGACTGCGAGGTCTTTGCTAATTCTACGCGGTACTACCTTTTATTTATGTTTGCGGTCTATTCAGCATCAATAAACGCAACTATAAATTTTCTAATTTACGTGATTCGTTTACTTTTCCTGAACCAGGAAATGACGTGCTGTGAAGTTATATTACTTTAGAGGGAGTATAGTGGCCTAGTCACTCGGCACTCGGTTAATACAAATCGTTGTGTCATCGCGTGAGAACGTTACTCCGGTAAGCCAGTGTGCCTTATTCAGTACCGAAAAAATTGGCGTTCGGCATATAGGGTTCTAATCTCGGGAAGATTTCCGTCGAAATATAATCACCTCTGCAATTGCAACAAGCTTCACTAAATTTTTTTGTTAAAACGTCAAATTACTTTACTATTGCAAATACAAATATTTTTAGTCATTTACGTTTGAAGCAATAATTGAAATAATTAAAATATTTAATATTGTTTCGTAAGACCCGATTGTGAAAATTCGAAAATTCTTTAGCACCAGTCATTTCGCTTATAACGGGTTATCCAATTCGAGGTTGATAAAGTAGAAATCTGTATACCGACATCTGTCAAAGATAAACGTCAAGTACGCTGTCATTTATTTAGTTGACATTCTGCCATTTAAGAATATGGAGCATTTAACAATCGACCAACGCGTTAAAATTATTAAATCTTATTATAAAAATAGTGATTCTGCCGTATCCACATTTCGCGCTTTACGAGCAGATTATGGTCGTCATAATCGTCCTACAAAGCAAACCATATTGAATACAGTGAATAAATTTGAACAAACTGGATCTGTTACTGATATTGTAAGGTCTGTGCATCATCGAAACATTCGCAATGCTGAAAATATCGCTTCTGTAGCTGAAAGTGTGGAAGAAGATCCAAATTTGTCAATTCCTCGTCGAGCTCAACATTTAGGCCTATCTTATGGCTCATTATGGCGCATTTTGCATCTGGATTTGCATCTTCATCCGTATAAAGTCCATTTGACACAAGAGCTAAAGCCTGCTGACCATGGACAACGAAGAACATACGCAAATTGGGTGTTGGAAAAACAGGCCGTCGATGCTGATTTTTCGAACAAAATTTTCTTCAGTGATGAAGCTCATTTTTCGCTTGGTGGATACGTTAATAAGCAAAACTGTAGAATTTGGGGCTCAGAAAATCCACAATTGATTGTAGAGAAGCCATTACACCCGGAAAAAGTCACTGTTTGGCGCATTGTGGTCTGGTGGTGTGATTGGGCCGTATTTTTTTGAGAACAACCATGGACGAACCGTTACCGTCAATTCTGAGCGCTATGGCCGCATGTTAACCGATTATTTTTTTACGAAAATCGAAGATTATGATCTTGACGATATGTGGTTCCAGCAGGATGGAGCAACCAGTCACGTAACACGAGCAAATCGAGATCTTTTGCAAGAGAAATTTCCTGGACGTTTGATTTCGCGATTGGCTGATGTCAATTGGCCTCCAAGATCCTGTGATTTAACGCCTTTGGATTTCTTTTTGTGGGGCTACGCGAAAGATCGTGTTTACGCAAACAATCCTCAAACTCTTGACGAATTGAAAACTAATATTCGTAAGGTAATGGCCGAGATACCGCCCGAAATGTGCCGAAAAGTCATTGAAAATTACCGCAAAAGAATCAAGGCCTGTAAGAAGTCCCGTGGAGGACATTTGAATGATATCTTGTTTAACTAAAAATGGCAAGGATCAATCTGTAAAATGAAATAAAAATTACAATACATTCCGAATATTTTGTGTGTTTTTTTTAAGTTTACTTTATCAAGCTTGAATTAGATAACCTAAGGGTTTTCCAATAAGGACTTGACAACTTATTTTTAAAATAAAATACAAACCATTTGAGATATCTCGAAAATTTTATTATTGGCTTGAAGTACAATCAAAACATTTATGTATGGAATTCGACATCGTTCATATGTCCACCACGGGCACGTTTGCAGGCATCGATTCGTTGAACCTAACGGTCGATGACTCGGCCACATATTTCGATGGAAACGGCCACTATCTCTCGTTCAATATTGGCTCTGAACTCCTATATCAACGCCGGCTTGTTGGCATAGACCAATGAGTTAACATAGTCCCATAAAAAATTTCTAGAGGTGTTAAATCACACGATCTAGGCGACCAACCGACAGGACCATTTCTGGATATAACACGTTCATCGAATTTAGATTTCAATAAGTCGATTGCTAGACCCGCTGTGTGGCATGTCGCACCGTTTTGTTGAAACCACATATCATTAATGTCTAGCTCATGCAATTGATCAAAGAAATGACGTTGCAAAATGTCACTGTAACGATCTCTATTGACTGTAACGCGACGGTCATTTTCATCAACGAAAAAAACACGGTCTAATGACCCCACCAGCATGAGAACCACACCATACAATTATTTTTTGTGGATGAAGTGTTGTTTCTTGAAGCACATGAGGGTTTTCACCTGACCAATAACGCATAAATAATCTGTTTGTTGGCGAAGCCGTTTAGCCAAAAATGTGCTCATCACTGAAGATGATTTTACGATGAAATTGGTCATTCCAACATTTCTAGAGCCCAATCGAGTGGCTTTAGTTCTTGTGTTAACTTGATCTTATAAAAATTAAATTAAATTATTAGCTGTACTATGCGTGCGAAATTAATATAAGAAGAGAGGCATTAATGTATGCTTGGGCGATAAACTTCCAAAATCTCGGTGCTTTTAAATTTCAAGTTGGATTTATATTTCGTTTGTTGCTGCAACTGTTAAACCGCTGCTAATATTTTCTCCAAAAACCCACAGTATTTCTAATGTTACCAAAAGGCTGAGAATGGAACAAAATTACCACACGGAAATTACAGAATAAACTAAACAAAATAGAGCAAAATACAAACCGCCCACCTCATTATAAATGAGCTCTAAGCTCAAAATAGAATGAATGGTTCGCAAATTACAAATTATACCAAATTACAAATTGTTACCAAAATTTTAAGGGTGCAAGCCAAGATTCTTTCGCAAAATTTGCCAAAGTGTGGTCTGAGCCCAACACTTGAGAACGTCGTGAATCGACTGTTCTGGTTCGTTTGCGACGGTAGCTTGAACGTTGTTCGTTGAACCCGTTGTTTCACTGGCACGGGAGCAACCAGCAGCGAATATTTAGACACAAATTGTTTCACTACACTAAGAATTGCTTGTCTACTGGGACGATAATTGCGACCAAAAATTAGAATTAATGCTCTTGAAGTTGCAGTCACCACTCGTAATTTTTGTAGTAAATTTTAATTATTTGTAAACGTTGTTCGTTCGTGTACTTCACAATGCTGCCTTTACTGAATGTTTTGACACTGACAGTTTGGTTATTTGTTTAAGGGTGCGTTCACAATGAAAGTTCAAAGTTGTCAAGTCCCAAATGGAAACCCCGTTACATACCTGCAGGTCGATTCTGGCTTTCCTATAGGAAAATGAAATCAGGAAAAAATTTTATATAGCGCTTTTGTCAAAAATATCATTTTCTGGCCTACTGAGAAATCATGTTTGATCTAAATTTTTATAATTTAGGAAATATTTTTTCCGTATCGAAATTGGATAGGAAAAATATTCCCAATTTAATTTTGTTTTTGAAAAAATTTACACCAACTGTTAATCATAGTATGCCAGAAAAAAAAATTTTGCGACAAAAATACTATGAAAATATTTTTCCTAATTCATTTTTTTCCTATAGGAAAGCCAGAATCGACCTGCTGATAGGAATATGCAATCAGAAGTGCAAAGTTCAGTGGCTTCTAGAACACTTTATGTCAGAAAATCGTTCATTGAACGGTCTTTGCCGTTCACCGAAATTGGACCAATTCAGGATTAGCGCGAATTCAGACACTATATTTTTTCGGACGACAATGTACATAGCTTAAAGGAGTATGTAGGAATATGTCATTGATTTCTAGAACACTTTGTGTAAGAAAACCGTTCATTTCAACGGTCTTTGTATTTCAATGGAATTGGCCCAATTCTGGATTAGCACAATTCAGCCACTATATTTTTCTGATGGCAATGAACATACTTGATAGAAATATGCAATCAGAAGTGTCAGGTTCATTGGTTTCTTTATGTCGCTTTCATCGGAAATCCGATCATGCTTTGCTGTTCAAGAACTTTAGCTTGCTGAATGATTTTTCCCGGAATGTGCACATTTAGGATGTTAAGGGTTTAACACAATTTCTGTTATGATCTACTAGTTTAGTTTGATATTATTCCGATTCATAAACTTTTTATTAAATATATCTGTTGTTATTGAAATACCAAATTTAACCTCATTTATTAATATTGATTGAGGTATTTAAGGTAACTTCTTAGCCTGTTTTTGGATGATTTTAGGAAACGTCCTTTGTTTCCTTCAGTTCCTCGCTCTTTACCACCTCTCAACTTTTCAAGCGACACTTCCTCATCTGTGTAGAATCCACGTTGAATTTTTTGGTTGGGATTGTGAACATTTTTCTTTACTTTAAGAGCTCTAATTTCATGTTAAAACGTCATTTCGCGCTCTTCCATCCATTGATGTGCGTATATTTGATTCCTTATTTATATTGTTCAATTCCTCCAGCTCCGTCTGTTTAGCACCCCATTCAAAGGTTTTCATACAAATGATGATTGGAAGCGTTTGTTTTCGTTTGGTCAGAAATGATGATTAGAACCGTTTGGTTATCGTTTGGTACATGATTGGTCACTAGTTTTCATCGTTTGGTAATTTGCCAATTTACCATTAAACGGTAGATAAATAAGAAAAATGTAAGAAAATCCCGGGTAACACCTCATTGCAATAAAATTATACCGTTTTCATTAAATTTCGTTAGGTAATCGTTTCGTCACAATTGGTCAACAAATTGTGACGTTTAGATAATTTTGATTACGAAAAACGAAATGAAATTCTTCTTCAAGAATTCAGGTTCGTCGCTTATTTGGAAATTTAATTTTACAAAATTAACAACAAATCAAATAGGAATATAAATTTGGATAAAAATATATATTTTATCAACAAATTATATCTAAAGTATAAGACATAAAGTTAAACCAATTAAATTTTTTGGTTGTCCAAAACACGACAACAATTAAGTCCAAAACGATATTAAGAATAATATGCTACTGCACTATGGCAAATATTTTACTTTGGATAATCCTAATATTATGATAATCCTGTTATTATATAATAAAAAATTAACAAATTTAAAGATCGGAATCGTTCGGTCAACTATCATTGAGGATTGGTCTATAGTTGTTTTCGTTTGGTCATCCTTACGTAAGGATTTATTGCAAAAAATAGATTTATGACCAAACGAACAACAAGTGACCAATCCTTAATCACATGTGACCGATTCCGATCGTTGGATCTATAAAATTATTAGAAAAGCGTATTTTTAACGAATTTTCGCAATAAATCGTTTCGTACCCGACCAAACAACACAGTAGTTACCGGGTTCGAATCCCGATAGCTGCTGGATGCCAAAGGGATTTTCATCATCAAATTACGATCTGTGATGAAAATGAACACAACTATGATCCGCTGTCGAAGTGCAGAACTCATGGGCTGAACCCTCTTCCATGCCAGTAGCATGGAGCTAGGCAATGCGCAGGTATGAGCTAAGCAAACCGCGACAGAGTTGAGAGTGCCGATGCCCCAGAACAAATTAAAGGTAAAAAAATCTAAACGAAAACAACTAGTGACCAATCCTCAATGACAGTTGTCCAAACGGTTCCGATCGTTGAATTTGTGATAATTATTATTAGGATCTAGAGTAAATTATTTCCCAAACTGCACTCCCGCATATTATTCTAAACAATGTTTTGCATTTAGTTGTTGCCAAGTTATGAACAACCAAAAAATGAATTAATTTTTCTTTATATCTTCCACTTTCAATTCAATTCTTTGAAAAAATATATTTTTATCCAAATGGTACATTCCAGTTGGATTAGTTGTTAATTTTCTAATGAAATTCTCAAATAAGCGACGAACCTGATTTTGGAAATAATACAATTTGGATTTCGTCTTATTGCAATGTCATTATTTACAAGAGCAGTTGGCTTTTTGAATAAAAGATATTATTTTCGGCAAAAAAGCGATTTATGTCTCAGCATATAGTATTCTTTAAGGTCGATACATTTAGTCCAGCATTTTTCCAATTTGTTTATTCCTTCCAAATAATAAGTTTTCTCAAGGCCCTCAAAGTGATTACCTCTTCGTTAGACCCAAATCTCCTCCCACCCAGCCATTTCTTCAGTTTTGGAAACTGGAAATAAACGCAGGAGCTAAATGTGGAGAATATGCTGGATGGGGTAGCGCAGTTCGTAGCCCAATTTTTCTTTTTTTTGCCATGATGACTACACACATGTACATCCGTGCATTGTCTTGATGGAACAATACTTTTTTCTTCGCCAAATGCGGTCGTTTTTGCTCCATGTAAAATGTGATGTAACCGCTCAGTTAAGATGCCTACAGCTTCAGCCACCCCACGCACTTTTAATCTCCGATCGTTCAATATCATTCCATGGATTTTATCGACTATTTCTGGTGTGACGACCTCTTTTGGGCGACCTGAACGTTCGAAATTGAAATTTATGGTGCCGAGTCCCCATAGTATATAGCAAGCCTTTCCTTGGTTTCGGTGATGGTTTTTTTACGCAAAAAATAATGCTTAATCAGCACATGAAATTCACTTTTTCCATTTTTTCAAATTCACGAGGTTGTCTGCTTTCAATGGCTGTCAAACACAAACTAAATGGCACTATTTATAGGTGGCCGTTGTCGAGAATTGTGTTGAAATTTAAAAGTTACTGACTTATCCAACTGCCCTCGTATATACCGTATAATGGTAATTGACCAAACGATGAAAAGTAGTGACCAAACGGAGCCCAACCATATTTATTATCATTTTTATCGAAGCCTTTGAATGGGGTACTAAAAAGACGAAGCAAACTCCTCCAATACTTTTGTTGTGTTACATAATTCATAATGGAGCAACTGACACAGAACGATTATAATTTTCTTGTAATGTTGCATTTCTCAATTATATTTTGATAGCCGATCTCATAGATGATCTTAATAACTTTTTTCCCTAGGAAGTGATATAAGTTACTGTTTTCAGATTCACTAGTTCGAGTGTAATTATCTCGCAACATATCTTGGAATTAATTGAAACGATTAAAGTAGCACAGCATTATCCGTCCTCCATAATCCTTGGCAGATAGGAATGCAATTTGTTTAGTATTATAGCTGTCACGTAGAGTATACTCTTCTGTACACTCGCATATAGAATTTAAGCGATTTATGTAATCGTTACCCGGGTTTACCACCTGCGGCACTATTCTGGTAAAAAAAATTTCAGACAAACTGAGGTAAAAAGTTAGTGTTAATTTTTTTTAAAACAAAATTAATTCGGGAATAACTTTCCCTGCCAATTTAGGTAAAGAAAAGCATTCTCAATTTATAAATATTTACATCAAACTTTTCTCAGGAAAAAAATATTTGAACAGAAATTACACATAAAATCTTTCCCCAGTTCCTTATTCCCGGGGAATTACCAGAATCGTGCCACTGAAGGTGTACTAGGCACATTGACAGACACCTAACTCAACACTACTCATTTTTGTATCATCATTTTATTTTTATGTTGCG
Source organism: Nephrotoma guestfalica (assembly GCA_963691935.1). NCBI lineage: Eukaryota > Metazoa > Arthropoda > Insecta > Diptera > Tipulidae > Nephrotoma > Nephrotoma guestfalica. Next base: position 223,165,299 of record OY829913.1, on the reverse strand, counting down.
TTCACACAAACCGTTTCACCCCTAGTTTAGTTAGTTCTATAAGCCCAATAATTGGACCTCGTTAAGAAGCCACCAAGCCAATAGTAAAGACGAACCAGCAAAACTTGTACTTGTCAAGCTTTTGCAGACACTACGACAATTAAAAAATTTTGTCATTTGACCCAATTATATTTTCTATAACAATACATTTTATGAAAGTTTTTCACATAATTGAAAATATTTTAGTTTTCATGATAACATATCGTATGACATTCATCTAACAAAAATTATTTTTAATTAAATATTTAAATATCCAGGTTTGCAAATGTTGTAGGAAGGTACCTAGTTCTTTTACCATATTATATTTGACTGTTCTAATGTAGCCACATGCAGAACATAAAGTTTAACAATCAGTTAAATGTAATTAAAATTTCATATTAAATATTCCGAGTATAGTTGAAATTTAATATACAACAAACAAATATTTATTAATTGAAATTGGGGAGTAATCAACACTGCCATAATATTAAGATTTTATTTGTCGTCATGTGCTTTTTTTGGGTAAATTTATAACGCGCAATTACGCTTACAATGTTTATTGTATCCGCACCCCAAGTGGCACATGCCCATTTCAATCAATCATAACCTACCGTGTATATGTTTTACTTTCAATTTTGATAACAAAAATATTTTCATTTTTAAAATATATTTTCATAAAGATAACAAAATTGCCATATCCGTGTATGTGCCGTGCCGTAAATGTCAACTCTCGTAAAATACCTACTATCATATATACAACCAAGTGTTATTACATTTTTTCTAATCTAATTATCAAAACTATTTACCCATCAATCACATATACCATCGTACAATCGATAACTCCCGTATATAACGTCGTATCTGATAATATTGACTTCCTTACGATTATTACGAATTTATATGGTTTTTGCTCATTTTATGTGTTCACGGCGGTTATAACATTTTACCAATATTGAAACGAGCACGATACGATGCCTAGGTACGTAAACCATTTTATCTAACGCGTGGAAAAATAAAATTGTACGTCTCATGATACAATAATAATAATATTACGTTGCTGTTCGACAACAGATTTTTTCATCGTTCCATGAATTTGGCAGAGAAACAAAATAACACAAAGCAAAATAAACCTTGTACCATTACATTACCCAAAAATTGGCTCAGCTAATAAATGAAATTTTCAATGTTATTATTTTTCAAAATAATAAGAATTCTACGAATTCCCTTTGGGGATGTTTTATTATGTGTGCGGTGACAAGGTTCTGCGTTTGCCCAGAACACCGTAATTTTCAAATCAAAACAAAATAGCATTACTTGGTATAGAAATTAAGCATGCGAGAGACAATGTTTTAATCGAGTAAGTAATTGGAAAAAGAAAATCAATTAATTAAATGAAACCGGTAGATGGTTTCAGTAAATGGTTGTAATTTATTATAAAATCGTTATCTGCTAAACAAAATAAAAACCACACCCAATATACAAAGCGTTGTGCGGTTACCATTAGTACACTTTTCTTCACTTCGTTTCTTTTTGGCGGAATTTATTTAAAATTTCATAAAATTTTTCCGTATTCGATAGGGAACGACGAAGTGGTGGTCGCTTTACTTCATCCACTTCTGTCGATACACTGCTACTTGCTATCAATGTTCGCTTGGTTGGCACAGGTTTTGGCAGTGAACCGTTCAAATGATGATCGTTCACATGACTCGTTAACTTACTGACGTTATTATATGTATTTTGATCGGGATCTACGCTATCCAAATTATCGGATGTTTCGGTAGTTTCCTCGCGTGAAATCCGCCTCGAATATGTCCGCGTATAAAATCCTTCGTTTGCAATTTGTTTTCGTATTAGGGTGGGCGAGAGCAGATCGACACCTGGATAAAGCGGACTTGTTGGCTTATTTGTATTTAGCTTAAAATTTGTTTTTAGTTTCTCTACATTTTCTAATCGACGCTTGAACTCATCATTATTTGAGACAGTCCGATTTGGCTTATAAACCACTTCACTATCACTTATTGGAACAGCTTTAAAATTTGTAATTGGTATCAAATTTGATTCGCCGTTGTATGTCCCGATGCTCGAGTATCCAAATTTATTGGTGACTGTTTCGTTGTTGTTCGACGATTTTCGAACCGTTTCAAATTTATCCGCACGTAATTTTTCCATTGACTTAATAAATTCTTCTAGTTGGGATTTACCATCGTCCGTTGTGTTCGAATTTTTTATTGTGTGAAACGTTTCATCGGCATCATCATCGATTTTATACCGCAAAATGCGTCGAGAGCTGACTGGTGTTCCGGGTACACTCGAATATCGTGGATAATTTTTTTGTAGCAAATCACAATCCTGATCGTCCCGATTTATTAAAATTGTTGGTTCATTAATGTTCATGGAAATTGTACTAGTTCGACGGGGTTGCGTTATATCGCCGTTTAAATTTTCAATCGCTTGCACCAAATCGGTCATTTGTTTACTGCGTGTGTTACTAAACAGCGTCGGCGATTTAAGATCCTTGTCCTCGTCACTATCATAATCCAAGCCATTTTTTAATGCCCATACGTGACGCGAACTAACCGGGGTTCCGGGAACGCTCAGATCACGCTCTTTTCGGTGGCCCATTTTACTGCTGTCGTAAACGTCTTGATGTTTCAGTGAATTTAGAAATTTTTGTTTCGCCAAGCGATTTCTTTCTGCTATTCGATAAGATGATCGACTAAACTGATATTCTTCATTAAAAGACATTTTTTTACGAATTGATGATTATCACTAACTTTGTTTATAAAAAATTTAATTTTAGTTAATCTTTTTCACAGATATCACAACAAATGATCACAGGATTTGTCTTTAAAACGAATTAATGTATATAAAAATGTTGTTGTTGTAGTTTAATAAATTTAATCACAAGATAAGAAATTTAATTTCGTGAAGGAAAAAATCTACTTTGTAAATTGAATTTACTCGCGACAACGTTTTAACTAAGACTATACGGTACGAGTATTTGATAAGTGACAGAATTCGTTAAAAGTCGGATTTCAGTTTTCATTCCCATTTCTAATACATGAATTTATGTTCGTTCGTATTTATCAAATAATATCAGAGACTTGTACGAGTATATAAGTAATGTAAATTTATTTACAATATTTGTTTCGTAAATTATTGATAAGAAATATATTTTTAGATAATATTGATAACAACTATTAGGTTTGTGTGATCTTAAGTACAAACAATAAGTTTAGTACAATGCTAATTAGCCAAAGGTTTTGTGCATGTAGATGTACTTGCTAATTCAAACTTCACATTCAAGAATAATAATAATGATATGTGTGATTGTTAATTATTTACAATAAAAAATACCGTTTTAAATTAACATTTTATCACTCTATTCGACTTTGTAAAGTGGAGCGATAAGAAAATTGCATTTTTGTCAATATCTATGCCAAAAATCTTATCTACCTGTTCTAGTCATTGTCTAATTTACTTTTGTATGTAATGTAAAAATTCGTTCGATTCAGCGACATGTAAATGTGTTGGGGTTCAAAATAATTTTATATTTGACATACATTGCCTATCAGTGTGGTAACACAAGTCTACTTTGAAGTACGCTTTAGTATATAAAACGTGCTAAACCATACACCGAGAAACGTTTTTTACCTTAGTTGTCAGTAGCATACAATTGTGTGTCTTCTTCTCCATCTCTGGCAATCACATCACATCCTACCATTCTAATAAATCGAAACTAATACACTGGTCAAAGTGCAGCTTTAGTTCCTTGTTGATGTGGATGATGATACCAATCCGGAATGTGGTTTGGTTAAAACATGCATATCTATTCGTGATATCACGGTGTTTCAGTCTAAAGGCATGACTGTTTAGCCAAGAATGTAGTCCTACTTATACGGATCTCGCTTGCTGTGTACTCTAGGACCAACTTACCAGTTTAGATGCGAGTATCCTAAAAGGTACATCGCCCGGCGGTTAATATTTTCAAGGGATCAGGTCATTCAATCACAATCCTACATACGAGTTTCTGTAGTATTTGAAGGTGTAGAGATTTTCCAATACATTTCTAAATTATTAAACTTTGACACTTTGAAAAATAATTGTTGGAATAATTATTTAATCATGTTTTCAATGAAAAAACAAAATTACATTGGGAATTTGATTGATTCTCCATGGAAGAAATATTTGTTCATGGCTATCACAAGGTCTCCACTATGAAATTTCATTGAAATCAATTTTATCAACGTATGTGTGTGTACCGGGTGAGTGACATGAAGTGTTACCAACTTCAGACTGTCATTGCTGTCAAACCAGTGATGACAGAGCGCTCAAATTTACACTAATGACAGTTCATTCCATTGTTTACAAGCGTACAAAAGCATTTTAGTGGGAAATATTCAGAATAAAGTTATCCGCAATGGAATTCAAGCGTAACAGTGTGAATGTTCTATATTTGGCTGGAAAACCACAGCCGCAGATTGTTAACCAGTTAAAACATCTGCATGTGAATAAAATGTTTGTGTATCGCACCATAAATCGTTATAACGATACTGGCAGTATTGCAAAACGCCATGGTGGTGGACCGAAATGCACTGCAACATCGCCGGATATCATTCGAAAGGTGAAGGCCAAATTGGCTCAGATTCCGCGCCGTAGCAGCAGAAAAATGGCTCATGAGGCGAACATTTCGCTCGAACGGCTGCAGCACATATTGAAAGATCATCTTGGACTAAAGGCCTTGAAATTCCATAAAACGCATGGTCTCACCGATGCTCAAAAAAAAGTTAGAGTGGAAAGAGCAAAAGAGTTGTTATGCTTGCACGAAAGTGGCGATTTGCTGAATTTGGTTTTCTCGATGGTGATGGTTTGGGCCGCCGTAACGGCTGAAAACCGTTCAACGCTCGTTTTTTTGGACCGTGGCACCAAGATAAATGCTCAAATTTATCGGGATCATGTGTTGGAGGGAGCGTTGGAGCCTTGAGCACAAAAACATTTCGGCCGCAGAGCTTGGAAATTTCAACAGGACTCGGCGCCGAGTCATAAAGCGCGCGTCAATCAAGATTGGCTGAGAAACAACGTTCCGCGGTTCATGTCCACTGCCAAATGGCCACCAAATTCACTGGATGCAAATCCGCTAGATTTCTCGGTTTTGGGGTATTTTGAAGAGCAAGGTTGGGACACAAAAATACCAAAGTGTCGATGATATCAAGCAAGCGCTTCGCTGGGAATGGGCCAAAATACCGCAGAGCCACTTTCGTGCTGCATGCAATAGCTTTGTCGGCCGTTTGAAGGCCATACTCGCGGCTAAGGGTGATCAAATCAAAAACTGCTAATGCTATTCGAAAATTTAAATATTTGTGAACATTTTTTGCTTTGATTCAATAAAATTCATCAAAAAATAAAAATTCTGTTGCGTTTTGTTTTGGCTACACTTTGTGTCAGCCACCCTGTATATTATACAAAAATGCAAACTTTCAGAAAATTTTCAGGCTGAAATTTCTGAAAAAAATTTCATGAAATGTCTATGTATGTAGATTTGTTATTGTTTTTTGTTTTTTTATAATTTGGTGAATCCCATTATAGAAATCTTCATCAACTCAACACAACGATACTAATTGTTCGCCGTCCATTTTCAATTAGTTTTAATTATACTTGCTTTTAATTATTGTGATGGTGGAAAATAACTGCATTAAATTAAATAAATTAAATAGAATAATTTAGTTTTGGACAATAATAAAAATGTGCGAAAGAATAAACACAGAAGGTGTAGTGAAATTAATCCACTTTTATGGACAAAATGAATGTCTATGGAAACTGACACATAAAAATTACAGAACGACGGATATAAAAAATTCTGCCATTCAAAAAATAGCATAAGGATTACAAGTGTCTGCGGAAGAGGTGAACAAACAAATTCAAAACCTACGAATAACATATGTTCAAAACAAACAAATGGACAAACAAAAGAAATCTGGCAGCGGAATTAATATAGCGGGAGAAAAATCAAAATGATATTTATTCGACGAGCTACGGGTTTTAGATGATTGACAAGTAATTTCGATGCAGTATCTAGAAAAACCACAAGCAATGAATAATTCAGTAAATGGTTTTTATTTTTTTTAATATTTATAGACATTGCACGGAATTTTTTGCCACTGAAATGGAACATCTCTCTTTTCGACGCAAAAATTTGCTAAGGTGTCTCGCATTTTATGTAATAATTAAAATAAGGTTGTGGTACTTTCATCCTGTAATACCAAGTCTGAAAAAGTTGCCGGTAGTTGGTTGAAGTTGGTTCCATATCTTCAAAGTGTTCTGGTTTTTTAATTGTTTTCGTTAAAAAATTATGCAGCACGCAGCAAACTTTCCCAATCATGTCAGTAGTTTCAATTTTGACGTTTGCAGGCCGATGTAAAATGCGAAAACGGGACGCCATTCTGCCAAAAGCATATTCCACCGTCAACCTAGCCCGAGATAATATATAATTAAATATCTGCTGTTTTGTAGTTAACTGCAGGCATCTGGAGTAGGGCTTCATCATTTGACGATCTAGCTTGAAAGCATTGTCCGCTATAAAAAAATTGATACCGGTATGGTTTCGCCCTCCAAAAAGTTTTGTGATGGTATACCAAACTGGTTCAAGTTTTTAAAAAAAATTTAATATTCAAAAATTATATTATCAGATGCTCTTTCGTTGGCTCCCACTTCGATAATTTTGAATGAGCGTCCACAATTGCCAACAAAATGATACTGCAAATTCGAGGGCTGGATAATTCTGATGTGTTTTCCATCCACAGCTCCTAGTATGTGCGGAAAATTCCAGATATGCCAAAAATCTTTAATTATTTCGTTCCATTCGGCCTCCGTGTTTATCATCACATTTACACCAAGATGAACCAGACCCCTCCGAAGGGAATCGTCTGCGACAAGGTCATAAAATGAAGAACACCAAAAAAGACATTAATGAAAATTTTAAGAAATATGAGGCGGCAATTGCCAATATAGTAGGGAGACAGCACAGCATTGAAAAAAAGATACTATTTTTAGATCTTTTGTCTCAACACTTGCTTTCCAATTAGAGGAAGTATATAAATTAAATGTTGCCGAGGCCTTTACGTGTATGCAGGCCATCCAAAATCTGGTACTAAATAAAATTAAAGCGCTTTATAATAAAAACATCCGGTATTGAGTCCAGTTCAGAATCAAAAACCAAACCATATTCGTCAAGTCAATTCCATAATGAACCTTTCAGAAATCCTAACTTGCCGTCAATTTAAAAAAAACATATAAAAACTACACCGATTAAACAAAAAGAACAACATAACTATGGAGCAATATCAAATCTGTCATCTCAATATTTAAACGAATCATATTCTGACAATTCGATAAGTTCTAGAGACATGGATTCGCCTAATTTATTTAAAACCACATCATTAGCTCCAAAAAATATTAAACACTTTCAACCGATCGCTATCAGCTCAAGTCATTCTACAACACCAGAAACGTTTAATTTCCCAGAATCAAAAAATAATAAAATTATTACAAAACATTTCAGTGGATTACGAATACGATCCATTAAAAAATATAATCTGGAACAGAAGATTTTGAATCTTATAGTGACAGCTTGATAGAGGTTGATTTTGATTACACTACTGAGAGTGTATAAAATAAACCAAGATGTTGTGAATTTTTGAATTGTTTGGTTATTAAATTAAATAAAAATTTCAATAAATTAATGAAATAAAAAAAAACAAATGTAATTTTATTGACTTGTCACCAAACCTAATTTTAGGTATTTCGGCTAAAGATGTTTGTATAGGACGGTAAGAACCTCAGGTCTGAATTTTGAAATGGTTTTTCTCGATACTTTTGAAAAATACTCCAAGGAATGGTAGGAATCTCCTGTTGCTATGTATCTTAATGTTTTTGCGAGGCGTATTTGAGCGCTTACTGGTTTTCGAAATGTATCTTTTTTCTATCTCTGGTTGTATCTAAAATTATGTATTTAACTTTCCAAACAATAATCTAACTGTTCATATGAAAGCCTGCTAAATTTTGAAACGTATTATTGTGACCCCAAATCAGATCATTTAATAGGTTGTCTTCGACACAATCAAAACATCGTTTTGCCAGAAATGCATTCACCCAATATGCACGTTTGGCTTTTTCCTCCTGTTCTAATCTCTCCAATTCTTCTAATTTTTACAACTTTATTATTTTATTTATTGCTTCAATTTGTAGTTCTTCCAAATTAATTTCCATTAGTGTAATTTTTTTGTGATAAATTATTTCCAGCCAAAATCTCACCGCATTAATTCTAGTTGTAACTAATAATTTTTATAATTAAGTAGAATACCTTTTGACATTAACAGAAATTTTCATGAAAGCAATATGCCCAGAGATGAAATTTCAGCGACAGAAATTTATTAATACATTGAAAACACATACAATGATTCAAAACCCTGAAATAAAATTTTCAGTAAAATTTCATTTCTCCCGGGGTCTCCAGGATATTGTATCGTACGTCATAAATTTTATTTGAATTTTTTGAAATTTTGTCTAGTAGCCTTTTCTAAAGTATTACCTATAGCACAGACAAAAACACACAGATCACGTATTTGGAACAATTTTTTATCCGATTATCGAGAAACCCCAGCATAATATGCGCTTTGGTTGATTCGTTATGACAGTTTACAATTTTATTTCATTTTGTATGACTGTTTTGTGAGCGATTTACACTTGAACATAAAATAAAAATGATCCCAACAACTGATCTATATATTCTTATCTGTGCTTATTGGTAGTTTGTAAGAAGGACTACTAGACAAAATTTCAAATATGAAAATAAAACAACCGTAGTTGTGCGCAAGCATAATTTTGAACAATTAAATTGAAACGTCACCATCGTTCGAAATATCAAGATATCCAAAATAGCTAATTGTCGTACACAAAATACAGTATTCTACTTGCATATACATAATGGCTGTTATTTACCGAACCGTTCTTCATCCTCGTGAATAACAGCCAAATTCGAGTTTTTTATTAGGTTTTGTTCTAATGGCTGAGGAACTAGCAGCTGTGGGTTACTATTTAGTTACAATCACCGTACTTTTGGAAGCTTGTGTTTCGAACTCAATTTCTCAAATGTGACCGTTTTTTCGTCGGTGTTATTCTTTACCATGGCACGAAAGTATTTCGGAATTTATAATTAAATGAAAGTTCTGTACACACGCGACGTGCCTGTGACAATGCTTGTCAAATTATTAATTATGTGTCTCGGCAAAGAGTATCTAATGTATTAAGAGTAACGAAACAATGGAAAAAAGCGTGGCGTTCAGCAAAAATTCATGGGTTATTTGGTGTGGTTTTTGCCGTAATTGTTATCGTTTTCAATCAATAGTCCTGAGTATGGCATTATTCGATACAAATAAAATAGAAAATTGTTGTGTGCCAGGTGTGTAAGTATGAAACCAGAGTTTACCAATGAATGGCGCCACCTGTCAACGTATCTTTCGACAAATCACGTCATCGGCGCTATTTCTTTTGACGTCTGTCAACAACATCCAATTAATAACCACACAAGTTTCATACAATAGCGCATGTTTCTTACGTAGTAAAAATGTCGAGTGTTGGGCCTACATATTACAATTTGCGGACATGCGAATGCTTGTCAAAGCTTACGGGGAGCATGCTATCGGTAAATCACAATGCTATGAGTGGTTTAATAAGTTCTAAAATGGTTATTTTGACGTCTGAAACGAGAAACGTGGAAGACCACCAAAAAAATTTATAGACAGTGAATAGCAAGCATTTTTGGATGAGGATGATGCTCAAACGCAAAAACAGCTCATGGATCAATTAAATGTGTCACGAGAAGCCGTCTCCATACGCTTAAAAGCATTGGGAAATATCCAAAAGCTGGGAAAATTAGTTCAGCATAAACTGAATGAAAGACAACAGGAACATGGAAAAACCACTTACGGATTGTTGCTCGCTAGGTTCAAAAGAAAGTCGTTTCTCCATCGAGAAGTTCGAAAGGACTAACAGTAGTAATAAAAGGAATTGAGTTATCTGTATCGCTACAAGAGATACGTGAGGAACTCACTGCCCAGAGCATCAATATAAGAAGCGTTATAGACATTATTATTCGTGAGAAAATCTATCCACCAATGTTCAAAGTTGAGCTGGAACCTGAAGCAGCAAAACCCAAAGGGACACGCGAAATCTACAACATGAGGTATGTGTTGTATAGAAGGGTGATAGTGGTAGTGCCACACAAACGTAAGTCAGTCTTACAATGCACCAATTGCCGAGAATTTGGGCATTCTGGAAACTATTGCAAACTGCCAGCTATTTGTGTGATATGCGGCAACATGCACAAAACTAGCGAGTGTGATTTAGACAAAACCAAACCTGAAGTAAAGAGGTGCAGCAATTGTTTGGAAAACTACACCGCTAATTACAAAGGATGCATCGTGTATAAGGAGTTAAAGAAAAAAATGACATCAACGCAACGCTCAACATTGGGAAAATTATTTCTGCAATCATTAACACAGAAACATCATACTCAGAGGTGGTTGCAGGTAACGTGCGAAATAAAGCAAATAAACCTCAAAATCATGTTCAGGGAATCTACAAAATGATACCCTCAATGAATCAATGAACAAATTTATGCAAATTTGGAAACAAATATGGAACTCATGGGAACTTAAATTAGCCTTATGTAATGCCAATGGGCTAGTGCAACATTAATTAGAAAGTACAGCATTTTCTTAATGAACACAACATTGATGTCAATCATGATGGTATCTCAGACACAATTTTACACAAATGAGCTCGGTAAAATTTAATGGTTTTAAAATTTACGATACTCAGCACCCTAACGGGAAACCTCGTGGTGAATCAGCAATTATTATTAGAGATAGGTCTTATTCTATCAACAGGCAATTAGCATCTGCTTAGAAGAATGGTCCGGTACATGCACCATATCTGCAGCTTACTATTCACCGAAATATTAAATTAAAAAGCAACAATTTGCAAATTATTTCAAAACCTTGGGAACTAAATTCCTTGCAGGAGGAAATTTTAACTCCAAACACATCCAATGGGGCTCTCGATTAACATCACCAAAAGGCAAGCAGCTGTGGTAATGTATGCAGGAAGGAAAACTAAATCATATTTCTGGTGGTAAGCCAACTTATTGGTCAACCGATAGGTGAAAAATTCCCGAGTTCATGTACTTCTGTGTATCAAAGAGTATTGCTAGAACTTATGTTACGGCCAAAACATGCTACGAATTATCTTCTGACCACTCCCCGGTTTTAATAACATTAAGCACACAAGTTTTAAATTCAGAATTAATATTTTTTAACGAACCGACACACTAATTGGTATCAATTCAAATCTGCAGTGACAAGAGAGTGTTCATTAAGCATCCCACTTAAACCGAAATCTGAGATTGATGAAGTGGTACAACACCTAATGAAGATATTAGAGCAAGCAGCGACGGACATGCAACAGCACTACTAAAGTGAAAATGCACCAAGCGTCACAAAATATTAAACAGCTCTTAAAGAGCAAACGCATACTGCGCATGCAATGGCAGTTACATAGATCACCAGGACTTAAAACAAATGTAAATAAAGCTATCAAAAACCTGGAAGCAGCACGAACAAAAGAACATGATAAGGGGATTCAATATTATCTAAGTAAACTTACAGCATCAGAAGCAACAGATGACTCACTGTGGAAAGCCACGAAAAAACTGAAATGGCCTACGCAATAATGTCCTCCGATTCGCCTTCCCGATGGAAACTGGGCAAGAAGCGATGCAGAAAAAGCGACAATGATCAGCGAACATACTCGTATAAATCCTAAAAAGGCACATGGTCATGATCTTATTAGTGGTAAAATACTTATAGAACTTCCAATATGTTTCAAACTAATAACATGCATTTTCAATGCTTTAATGAAAACTGGGTATTTTCCTGAAACTTGGAAAATTCACACAGATCATAATAGACTCGTATTGTAAAATCAGTTTAATTCCAACTCTGTTAAAGCTCTATGAAAAAATACTTTCTAAAACGCTTGAACTAATTCTGTAAAAGCAAAGTATTATAAGGGATCACCAGTTTGGATTTAGAGAAAATCATGGAACCATAGAAAAGTGCATAGGTACGTATCAGAAAACATAAACTCATTTGAACAAAAAACGTACTGCTTTGCAGCATTTTTAGGACATTGCCCAAGTTTTCGATAAAGTATGGCACGAAGGCCTTGTACATAAAATTAAGGCCCAGCTACCATCAAATTATCATGCGATCATTAAAAATTACCTGCTAAACCGGAAATTCTTGGTGAATGGTGCACTATAAATATAATAGTGCATCTTCCAATTTAAATTAAATACGCGCAGGGGTTCCACAAGGCAGTGTACTGGGTCCAGTGTTATATCTAATTTACACAGCGGACCTTCCTACTTCAAATTGTATATCAGTTTCAACATTTACAGATGATACAGCATTATTAGCGACACATGAAAACCCTCAAATAGCATCAAGAGTCATGCAAGAACACTTAGAAGAAATCGCTAAGGCTTCATCAATCTACTCCAATAGAGAGAAGATTGACATGGAAGAAGCATATCGAGACAAAGCGACAACAAATCAATCTCAAAAGTGATCAAATAAATTGGTTAATCAGAAAACACTCTAAATTAACTCTAAACTGTAAAGTCTTGTTGTGTAAAATGGTACTAAAACCAATCTGGACTTACGGAATACAATTGTGGGGCTGAGCCTGTGCCTCAAATATAATAAAATCGCAACTCAACATCGAAACAGTGGGAGATACAATACAGCAGTATAGCAGAAAATACCAAACTAAGTTAGAACAACATCCCAACACATTAGCTCGGGTAATATTATGGATTCCTAGATATCAGCGCCTTAAAAAAATATCCGACCTAGCTAACTAATTCTTATAAACAACAAACCAAATAGTGGATATTAATATTAAGAATTAACATCGGTTAAGACTTAACAATTTTTCTCGTTTAATTAGCTTGTAAGATTTGAAAACAACTTGTGAGTTTCCCAAGATAGGAAAGATTCAAGAATAAAGCCAAAGGCCAAAATTGCCAAAAAATGTCAAAATTTTAGTTTCTGTTGCTTGGAGTGTTTGAGATGAAAAAGGTTACAGGCGTACGGCCGCCCATATCTAGCCGAGACATAAACTTGTTTAATTTAAGTCCTTTGTAAATACCCCTACATTTACCGTTAAGAATGTCATAATATACAGACAAATAAATAATTTAATTGGTCTTAATATTATGACGCCATTCGTTGATTTGGTGTTTAAGCCAATTCTCTTGCCGAAACGATTTGCCAAAATTTGCAAATTTTTTTATCAAGTTCCTTCTATAAGTGTTTAACTATAATTTTTAATATATTTATTTTGAACCTTGAACCTTTTAAACTTTACAAAATATTTTATTTATATTTCAGAAATCGAAGCGATTGAAGCATGTAAATGGCTAAGGGCGGCTGGATTTCCGCAATACGCCCAAATGTATGAAGGTAAATCGAATTAATCTTTTTTAATTTTTTTTTTTTGTATTAATTATACCATAAAATTACGCTAATTAATAAATTATAATGTGTCTGCACTTGGTAATATGACATGATCGTGATGAGTTCAATTTCGTTATTCATTAAAATGTGTAACTATACAAATTTATCTAAACTGTTTGACACGCTGTAAAATAAATCGAAAAATTATCAGACGGATCAAAAATGTGCACACTTAAGTGCACGTTGATCTTGCTTAATGCATATATCCTATATTTAGTATTCATAAAGCATTCGATTAAAAATAGAAAATTGATTGAATATTAATTTTATTTTCGCTATCAGTTTATAAATAAATTTTAGTTAAAAGCAAAATGTCGACCTCGTCGTATAAAAATTGATAGACGTTAAATTCATTAATTCATTTGTAATCACCAATTTATGCATCAAAAATTTAATATTCAACAGTATTGCGTCAAATAACGCGATAGACATTTTCAATTATAATTTGATAACAAAAAATAAGTTAAGTACATTGGTATAAGAGTAATTGCAGAGGTGGTGTCCATGGACATATAGTAGATATAGGTACAAAACGTCTCAAGATAAATTTGTACTTCCATCGATCAAGATCAAAACAATCAATTGTTGCTTGACCTCGCGACACAACAACAAATTACAATGACACCATAAATAAATAAATATAAAATACCTTTTTGAATTAAATAAATCAAATCATTACATTGATAATTTTATTTTTTTTTTGTTATTTCTTAAGAACCACTTCTTAGCATTTTGAAATGTATAAAAAATCTCAAATTCCAATCGTATCAATTCTATAAAAGCATTTTTAAATTGTAGAAAAAATAATAATAAAATCAAATAAAATTAATAATAAAATTCCTTATCATCGTCATGATGATGACAACCTTTATAAATAGTAAAGAAAATAATCTTGTAAAGAAGAAGAAAATGAAAATTGTTTTTCAGATATAACTTATTTTTTAATTCAATTTTTCTATAAATTATAAATGAATTGAAAAAAAAAATAATATTAACATTTATTTTTTATTATTATTATTATTATTTGTTAGTCTTGTTAAAAGGTGTTGGTGATGATGATGTTGATTAAGATGGTATTATATTATTATTTAAATAATTCTTAATGAAATTAATCTTATGAAATATGAGGAATCGGTACTGGATTGTAGTTAGCAATGTGTGGTGTCTCGGCATAATACGACATATTTTCTTAAGTACTGAAATCTAACACTTAATCGGACACGACTATCTTTATTCGCTTTCTAATATACATTTAAATTTTTGTTTTTTATCTTGGATGTCAAAATTTTTAAATTAAATTGATTCGCATGGAAATGGAAAATTATCCAAACCATTTCTATTTTTGTGGTTATTTTTCCAAAAGAACTTTATTTTGTCTAAACTTAATTATTAAAATAAAGTGGAAAATTGTTCATCAAATTTTTTTTTGAATAATTTACCACGTTTTTAATTACTTATTGGTAATTCTTAGAATTTGGATAACGGTTGCGATGTAAAAAAAACAGTGGTATTATTAAATACTAAGCCTTGGTAATGATTTCTGTGGTAAAACAGCTTGCGTAAATTATTTTAGATTAGTTTATTTTAGTTTCCAAAATTGTCCACCAGATTCCAATGCATACATTTCATTAGTACTAACGCACAAAACATGTTAAGTTTTTAGTCTCAGGCCACAGAACATAGCATACAGATTAACTTATGCTACTCAATGTATATGAAACAAAATTATTAAAATGTAAAAGTATCGCGCGAGAGGTGAATATGTTATCTCTCTCTCTAAATAATACTAAAATAATACTGAAAAAGAAAAATCCCTCCTCTGACATTTTCTTAAAACTCATTTTCTATTTAATTTTTGTTGTTCGAGTGTGGCCATAGCAGCACTGGATATTATTTATTCTAGGAAAATTCTAGGGATACCTTGATATCTCAATTTTACACAGATAAACAATGGTTTAAACAGACGAATGCTACTATGGCGATTAACCAATGCAGTTAAATCGACTTTAACGTAGTCCGGGTACAAATCCAAACTATGTCCATGATTGATGTGTCGAATTTTTTTTTTTGCTTTATTAATTACAACTGAGACTGTGCTCATCTAGCAATTTATTTTTCAAATTTTACATTTCTTAAAAAATTCTGATTTGTTGGAGTGAAACCCAATGGTTAGTCCCAAAATTAATTAAACCAATTTAAAATATAATCTTAATTTGGTATGTTTACTAGGTCAAGTGGCCTCGCTCTTTGAAGTCTTCTTTCAACGACAGGGTTATCTATCATATGGCGAATATAGGGGTTTTCATGTTCCTGGAGCCTTATTTCGTGTTTGGCGGCATGCTTTTTTATTTCATCTTTGATGTATTCCATCTGTAAGTCCCTGTGAAGGTCTTCATTTCTTGTGTACCACGGAGCATTTACGATGTTACGGAGAACCTTATTTTGAAACGTTTGTATAATTTTGGCGTTTGTTTGCTTAGTACATCGCCAGGATTAAATACCGTTGGTCCATATCGGCTTCAGTATTTGCCGATATAGCAGCAGCTTGTTGTATATTGTAAGCTCAGAGCCTCTACCTATGAGCCAATACATTTTTCAAAACTTAATATTAAATTCTTTTTTTCCTTTTTGACATGCTCTCTCCATTTGAGCTTGGCATCGAGTGTCATGCCAAGATATTTAGCTTTTTTTGCATATGGCACCGGCCGTGAGTTAATATCTATCGGTAAATGGGAAGCCTTTTGGTATGTAAAGTTAATATGCGTAGATTTCGTCTCATTAAGCTTGATTTTCCAGCTCTTAGTCTAGTTACAAACCGCATTGGAAATCTTCTGGAGTTTACTCGTTGCATCAGCGACATTACTTCCAATCGCCATGATTGCTGTGTCATCTGCAAAGGTGGCTATGATTCCTTCATCTGTTGTTGGAATATATCTTGTATATAATAAATACAGGATTGGTCCTAAGACACTCCCCTGTGTATTCATACTGAAATATTGGATAAATAAGATCTTAGTATAGCATAGAATTGCCTCGGCAGATCTCTATGCAACTTGAATTCCAGTCCACTGTGTCAGACTTTATCGAATTCTTGGGCGACGTCCAGAAATATGCTGGAACATGCTTTTTTACGTTCTAACGCTTTTTCAATAATGTTGGTGATTCTATGCGCCTGTTCAATTGCGGAGTGCTTTTCTCTGAATCCAAATTGATGTGGATGAATTAGTTGTCGGTCCTCAATTATTGGTTTAAGTCTTTGCAGTAATAATTTTTCAAAAGTTTTGACGTAATTGGCAGCAATGAAATTGGCCTGTATGATTTTTTATCGTTAGGTGGTTTATCAGGTTTTGCTGTCATGATTAATTCTGCTAAATTCCATCGCCACGGAACATATTGTAACCGAAAGCTTGCATTGATTATGTGTTTTAGCTTACGAAATCTTTTACCTGGTAAGTCAAGTCATATCCTGGGGCTTTTTTAACATTCATGTTGCTTTCACTTCTTCTCTTAATTCTTTGAGAGTTACTGGGCGTATATCAAAATCATCTAGCTTTTGGATTGACATTATATTTTCATTGGCCGTTTGCCTTCGTGGTGGTTGGAAGATATCTTCGAGATACTACGCAAACAGACAGCCTTCTTTTTAGGACCTATTGCCCAGGTTCCATCCTAATTTTTTAGTGGAGGAACTTGCAGTTTGGGTCTTTTGAGTCCCTTCGTCGCCTTCCACGGAGAATAGTCAGAATTTTTTTCATGGGTTAGACTAACTAGATATCTGTTGATTGATGCATTTTTAACTTCTTTATGAAAAAATTTGAGACTGTTACCTAAATTGTTAAGAATTTTTTTGTTCTCCGGTGTTCTAGTTATTTACCAGGTTTTACGTGCCGGTCAATTTTCTCTTACCAACTCTCTAACTTCTATTGGCTAAGATATGTTAAGCTTCTTCTTATTTTGTATAACGGGGGTACTTGCCAAAGCAGCATAGTGAATTGCTTCATTGAGTGATGAATTAGAATCTTCCAACTGGTGGGGATTTCTTATCGGTATCTGAAGATTGATTTTTCCTCCAATACTTCACGAAAGAGATCTCAGTTTGTTTTTGAATTTGTTAATCTGGTTGTACTCTACCTTTGAATTACCATTTCACCGAATGTCATGATAACCGGGGAATGATCCGATACTAGAGAATTACTGTCTTCAATGTGAATGTAGTTCTGGGATACACCTCTTGCTACATAAAAGTCTATTAGGTCAGGTATCTTCGTGCCATCACTGGGCCAGTATGTTGGGGAACCACCAGAGTAAAATTCACATTTTGATGTGCGCCCTGCTTGGAGCAATTCTCCCCAATAGGTGTTTTTCACATTAAAGTCATCTGCAATAATAAAATCACGTCCAAGCGATATAAATAGTTTGAGGTAGTCCTCTCTTTTCAAGTTTTGCCGGGGAGGACAATATATTGCAGAGACAGTAAGCTGTTTGTGTTTAATTTGGATCCTTACTGTAGTGACTTGCATTGTTTCTTCTTCGTTATTTGATTCTAAATGGCGTTTTATATTTTCTTTTATTAGTAATGCCGAACCCCGTATTTTAACAAACGAAGATTTACCTAGATGGCTTTCAGATGTGTAGAAATTGGCGAATTTTGCAATTAAAAAAATAAATAGAGCGTCTTGATTTTTCTTTGTCGAAACATATAAAAACTATGCGAAGAAAAAATGATAAGTTAGTTTGTAGGTATACGCAATAGTTCGCTGTAGTATTCGCCGTTAGTTAATTAATGCATTGATACCAAAGATACATAGCCAACATGTGTAGCGCGATGATGCTAGTGAAGTTTATCCAAACTAATCCAAAAAATACAAAAACAACACACTTATTGTAATAGTATTGGTGAAAGTAAATATTCAGGCGAATTCATATTAAGTAATTTAGAGGAGATGTGATTTTTTAATAGGCCTTAGGTACATTCCAAAGTCATTCTAAGTGTTTTCTAAGCATTTAGAACGAATTTCAGTAATACTGGTGGAATACTGAAACAAAAATGAGTATCCCAAGCAAGTTATATGATTTTCTAATAGGTCTGACAGAGTGTTCCATGAGTTTTAAAAATGTAATTATTTTAATGGGCCTTAGTAGCCCAATATAATAATTACATTTTTAAATCTCATGAGACACCCTGTCAGACTCATTAGAAAATCATATAACTTGCTTGGGACACTCATTTTTGTTTAAATAGTCCACCAGTATCACTGAAGTTCCTGCTAAATGCTTAGAAAATACTTAGAATGACTTTGGAATGTACCTAAGGCCCATTAAAATAATTACATTTTTAAAACTCATGAGCCACCCTGTCAGACCCATCAGAAAATTATATCACTTGCTTGGAACACTTCTTTTTTTCGGTAGTCTACTAGTATCTAAAATACTTAGAATTACTTTGGAGTGTACCTAAGGCCCATTAAAATAATTACATTTTTAAATCTCATGGAACACCCTGTCAGACTCATTACAAAATCATATAACTTGCTTGGGACACTCATTTTTGTTTAAATAGTCCACCAGTATCACTGAAGTTCATGCTAAATGCTTAGAAAATACTTAGAATGACTTTGGAATGTACCTAAGACCCATTAAAATAATTACATTTTTAAAACTCATGAGCCACTCTGTCAGACCCATCAGAAAATCATATAACTTGCTTGGGACACTTCTTTTTGTTTCAGTAGTTTACTAGTATCACTGAAGTTCATGCTAAATGCTTAGAATGACTTTGGAATGTACCTAAGGGCCCATTAAAATAATAACATTTTTAAAACTAATGAGACACCCTGTCGGACCCATTAGAAAATCGTAATACTTGCTTGGGACACTCATTTTTGTTTCAGTAGTCCACCAGTATCACTGAAATTCATGCTAAATGCTTAGAAAATACTTAGAATGACTTTGGAATGTACCTAAGGCCTATTAAAAAATCACATCTCCTCTAAATTACTTAATATAAATTCGCCTGAATGTTTACTTTTACCAATACTATTACAATAAGTGTGCTGTTGTTGTATTTTTTGGATTAGTTTGGATAAACTTCACTAGCATGAGCAATGCAACAATTATAAAAATCGTTTTACCACCTACATTCGCTGTCGCGAACATCAGGTCGAAAACCACTAGGTTCTCACGCAGTGGGAGCATTGGATGCAAGATTGCATGATCGTTTAATGTCACGCTTAAAAAACGTCCGGACAAACCTGACTTTGGGCAATAAGAAACCATCGCAATTACTCAGTCAGATAAGATTGAATGCTGGCAGTAATTTTAATGACAAGTTGCTTAGGCAACTTTGGATGAAGAGTTTACCTTCGGAAGTACAAGTTATCCTCACCACGTTCGAAAATGACGTAACGTTAGATGTTTTGGCATCACGGGCAGACAATATGATGGAGATGATGCCACCATTAGGGTTAAATGCCGTTAAGTCGTGCAACTCTTTAGGTCTATTATCGTGTGCGGCATCTAGCGTGTACTCCAATCCAACTGGTATTAGATTAAATTAGAAGATTTTAGCATTAAAATGTTGGCTGAGATTAAAATCATGGTTAATCCTAGATCTCGATCTCGTTCAAATAAGCAAAATCGTACAAATTCTCGTTCAAAATTTAGAGGTCGGGTTAACCCAAAATTCGACGTGTGCTATTCCCATTTTAGATTCGGCGACAAAGCTGAGAAATGTCAGGTTGGATGTAAATTCTATCATAAAACCTGCGGAGGTCAGTTGGTCAAGAAGGATTTTTAAATGTTCATCAGGACGTGACGACCGTTACTGATGAACCTACTATCAGTCGTCTTTTAATACATGATTCCAATCTAGAGTTGAATTTTTAATAGACACTGGTGCTGACGTTTCGGTTGTTCCACTTAAAATGTGTCACATTCCGCAGGCCGTAACTACTTCCAAATTATTCGCTGTGAATGGAACGCCAATTAAAGCATATGGGACAAAAATTCCAAATTTAGATTTTGGGTTACGGCGTAATTTACAATGGGAATTTATACTGGCAGATGTCTCGCTGCCCATTATCGTAGGGTCGTCGTTCCCTTTATTTACGATTGGTTCTATCGCTCTCACAGCCGAGTCAACACTGTCTCAACTAAACAAATCTCAGGTAAATAATCAAATCCAGCAACTTCTTTCTAAATTCTCATAAATTATGACAAACTCTCTGAACGTCAAATCAGTTAAACATATGAGCACTAATCGGCTAGAAACTTTTGGTAGTTTCCTGTAAAACTAGACGTTTGACACTCGATAAATTAACGATTGCAAAAGAGGAATTCGAGAATTTATGGCAATAGGAATTTATCGTCCGAGTAATACAGTGCATGGTCTAGTCCTTTGCATCTTGTATTGAAGAAAAATGGAGATTGGAGACCATGTGGGGATTACGATCACATCTTCAAGATTTTTCGTACCAACTTGAAGGATGTACTGTCTTTTCTACTCTTGATCTTGTTCAAGCTTAGGTCAGATCCCTATTGAACCGCCTGATATTCAAAAAACCGCTATTGCAACTCCCTTCGGTTTATTTGAATTCACAAAAATGACTTTTGGTCTCAGGAATGCAAAACAAACTTTCCAGAGATTCATGCATTCCATATTGTTGGGACTTAATTTCGCATTCATCTATCTAGATGATATTCTGATAGCGTCTTAAACTTTCGAGAAACATCACCTGCATCTCGAATTAGTTTTCCAAAAATTATCAAACAACGGTTTAATAATCAATCCCGGAAAATGTGTCTTCGCTTCATCTGAAGTTAAATTCTTAAGACATTTCGTTAATACAAATGGCATTTTACCTGTCCCAGAACGAGTTGAAGTCATCTAACATTTTGAAATCGTCCGTTAACGGTTAATCAACTCAAAAAAATGTTGAGTATGATTAATTTCTACAGACGTTTCATACGCCGCGACTGATCAACTTTTGCCTAATGATTTTCTTAAAGGCTGTAAGAAAAATATTAAAATTTCAATTAATTGGTCAGCAGAGTCCAGTGATGCCTTCGACAATTGTAAGAAGAAGTTGTGTAAAGCTACCCTTCTTACACATCCTTCATCTACGGCTAAACTCGCTATCATGGTAGACGCTTCGGACTCAGCTATCGGTGCAGTGGTTTAACAGTATATCGGCGATATTTGGCAACCACTCAGCATCTTCTCGATTCGTAATAATGAAACGCAACAAAGATATAGTGCTTATGACAGAGAGTTGTTAGCAGCATACTCTGGCATCAAGCATTTAAGATATCTTTTGGAAGGACGCCAGTTTACGTTGTTTACGGACCATAAACCACTTGTCTACGCTTTTTATCAGAATCCGAAAAAGGCATTACCGCGTCAATTCCGACATTTGGATTTCATCGGACAGTTGCATAGATAATGTCGTGATGCCCAAGCCATTGATGTCGAGCTAAAAGATCTGATGCGCGATAATTTAACTTTAAAGTTTGTATATATTACAATATTTCAACAGCTAATCAAAGACCTTTTATTCCTTTTACACCCTGGAATAAAAGCAACAATTAAATTATTGACGAAAAATGTCATCTGGCCCTCCATCACGAAAGATTCAAAAACTATGGCATAATCCTGTTTAGCGTGTCAGAAATCCAAAATTTCAAGACACACCGTTTCACCTTTCGGATCTTATCAATTAACTTCGCAACGCTTCGCTGAAATTCATTTAGACATCATTGGTCCTTTGCCTATTTCTTACAATCAGCGGTATTGCGTTACATTAATCGACAGGTATACGAGGTGGGCTGAGGCAGTTCCTGATATTACTGCAGCTGCTGTCGCTTCTGCGGTATACTCCACATAGGTTTCACGCTTCGGGATACCAAACGTTATAGTTTCCGACCAAGATTCATAGTTTTAGACTTGTCTTTTTAATGAATTGTCAGCGTTAATCGGATTCAGACGAGTAAGAACGACTTCTTATAACCCAAAGTCCCACGGTATGATTGAGAGATGGCACAGAACGTTAAAGACCGCAATCATGTACCACGAACGAACTGATTGGGTAATGTTCTTGCCAACCGTACTGTTAGGTTTACGCACGCTGCATAGTGAGGAACTTAAAACTTCTCTTGCTTAACTTGTTTACGGAAGTACGTTGAGGGTGCCTGGTCAGTTTCTAAATTCTTTTTCGACAGATAAAATTCATCAGACAGATTTTGTCAATAATCTTAAAACACATTTCGATGTGTTTTAAGATAAAACCAACTCCGGCCACCAGGCACTCCAACGTAAAAACTTTCGCAAGCAGAGAACTTTCAACGTGTTCTCATGTGTTTTTAAGGTCGGATTTTGTAAGGAAATTATCCTTTATCTCTGGATTTTAAATAGAGTTTTCTGAAACCTTCTGTATACCCTTGAGACAGCAGATTGGCTTAGTTTACCTGACTAGCGACTTCTCGTTGATTGCGTTCTTCTTGCAATAAAGCAACAACTTGTACGGCGTTTTCTAGAGTAGTATCCATGATTTTGAAGAAACAACGAATGAAACTGGTAGATATTTGTTCATCTCAACGTCTGATAAGTGACTGATGGCAAATAACGGTCAACGTGGTATACATATAGAAAATTGCAGCAAGCCATTGTATTAACCTAAAATGATTTACGAAAATCGGTTAAGCCATTTTAAAAAATACGCCTTTTTGTACGCGCGGAGTTTTGAGTCGATTTAATTGCTCCCAAATGTATATTTTCTGACATCTTCTGAAATTTGGTTAAACTAAAAAAATATGAAGCTGATTTGGACTATAAGGATTTTGTACACTGAATTGATACGCTTTTCATGCATAAATGAATTTAACAATTTAGTCAAATGTCAAAACATTCATAGTAAAAAATTGATTTTGTGAAATTTATTCCATAACAATTGATATATTTTTCTCCTTAAAATGGTGAGCTAGTTAAATGTGAACCAAGTTCATTAAGGATGAGACTAAATTGGATGATGGAAAGGACGCTTAATTAAATCGGGCGAGCTGGAAGGTATATACGAGTATGACTTCGTTGTCCAAGTTGAGATGTACGGTTGAGGTATACTCACTATAATGACACGTTTAATGGGATTTTTGGGAGTAATTTGTGATCGCCGTTTCAGCGCAGGTCCATTATCTGTCAGTGGTGTGGTACGAATCACCATATGCCTCAAGATTTCGGGACCAATCCCGATAATCCTTTCAACCTAACGCAATAAATACTGTATTACCCAAATAACGGTAACATTTAACTATCGTCACATTATTTTACAGATTCATCTTATAGATGAAATTTTAATTCCGCCAGTTACCCCATTTACTCTGTACTTTTGCTTTCGACCCCGTGACTTATAAATCTACGTTTTTCCGTAATTTCACGGTTGCAGCCGTTTGATTGAGTGATGTATGCTCATTTCCGCAATCCGCATCTAGATTACCAGCTCACTAATAGCAATGAGAATTAACAAAGTTAGATGTTGATTTGCACTAAACTGATAGGTTGGCATGATGTGTTGTGGAAATTGTTCTTGGCTCAAATAGATTCGCTATTGGAGTTGTTTGGAATTTTTAATAAATGAATGTGTTTCATCACACTCACACACTTCATATTTTTAAATCTCAGTTGGCATATTTTTATCACGATATTTAAACTTACATTGGCCAGATTACGTAAACACTGTGATTAGAAATTATAAGTGACAGTTGACAGAACTTAAAAGCTTCCATCGCGGTTAATAAGTCTGTTTGATAAAAGATGGCGCGCAAAGCAAATAATAGTAGCTATTCCATTTTTTATATAGATGTCTCTAGTTAATTAAAGATTTAAAAAGTTGTTGCAATATTAGAATCAGTTTCAGGTAATTACTAATATAGTTTTCACGGATTTTAATCGTGCGCAACTTACTTTCTTATGACTCCACTTAGTTTAGAACAGCGTATGAGTTGATCTTTAAACCGGTAGTTTCATATTTGTGTTTATACCGTCGTTTGTTGTTTTGAGTATAACTGATATACTAGCAAATCTGGATTCGGGATTAATTTTTGGAATTTCTCTAACATGTTCTTGAAACCTTACTGTAAATGATGTTCCAGTTTGGCAACTGAGAAAAATTGTTTTCATTTCTGAACGCATTTTTAAGTTTTAACTTACTTAATATTAGTGTTCACAATTTAATTTAGATCCTACTTATAAGCCTACACATTTAATGATTTCACAGGTTCAATAGTCCGAGTGGATCTGCTCTTCTCAGTCGTTTAAATCGCGGCTATTTTAGTATATCCCGGGCCAATTCGTTGGGATGTCCATGAAGTTTTGAGTAGTATTTCGAACTGAATGCCTTGATTGTTTCTTTAACGGTCCTTAATACCAAGGTCGTCGTTTATGTTAGTATTTCGGATATACCATGGACCATTAGCGATACTTTGGAGTATTTTCGTTTGAGTTCGTTGCAGGAGTTCTCAATTTGATGCACTGATGGATCCCCATAACTGAATACCATATGTCCATATTGGCTTAACGCTTAACACTTTGTATAGTAAGGCCTTATTGTCTAATGATAACTTGGATTTTATTCCTATCAACCAATACATTTTGGAAAATGTTATTTTTATTTGGAAGCCGTGTGTCCAGGTGTAAGCCTAGGTATTTGACCTTGGTTTGTTGGGGAATATATACACCGTTTAATTGTACTAGTAATCAGGAGCGTTTATTCAGTGTGAATGTGACATGAATTGATTTTTTTTTTCAATTACTTTTATTCGCCAGATGTTGAACCAATTCTCAATTATGCTCAGATGACTTTGCACTTCCCTTGAGGCCGTTTGCGCGTTTTCGTGTGATACCAAGATGGTTGTATCATCAGCAAAGGTTGATATTATTACATTGTCGGTAACAGGTAAGTCTGCCATGTACAACAAGTATAAAATAGGTCCCAGAACACTTCCTTGTGGGACTCCTGCGCTTATATCATTTAGGGATGTTGTTGCACCATTTTGTCTTGTTGGGGTAGGGAAGTTGTTGCCTTTGGAGGAGATAGCGCTTTAAGTTTGTATATTAGTCCATCGTGCCAAACTTTGTCAAATGGTTGTACCTTATCCATGAAGACAGCTGAACAGTATTGCTTTGCCTCAAAGGTCTGTCTGTCTCTCTTCTAATACTGGTTTCAGTTTGTTTATTAACATTTTTTCAAATAGCTTTGAGATTGTGGGAAGCATGCTTATTGGACGATAAGACAAGATTTTAGTCTCGTTTTTCCCGGCTTATGTATCATTGTGATCAAAGATATCTTCCAGATTTGAGGAATATGACTAGTTTGCATGATTGCATTAAAAATGTAGGTTATTAGTTTTATGCATTTGTCTGATAATTTCCTTATCATTTTTCCAGTAATAAGGTCATATCCTGGCGCCTTTTCCGGGCTAATGCAAGTTTTGATTGTGTTCTTAACTTTCTTCCATTCAAACTTTATAGGTTTAAAGGATGAATCATCATACATCTGGAGGGGCAGCACGATATTATTAGTTCCTTCGAGTGGCGAAAACACCGTTTTTAGATGTGCAGCGAAAGCATTTCACTTAAATAATTCTGGACACATTGGTTTCTTCTTCCTGAAGTACAAATTGCAGGTTTTTGATAGCTCGATTTAATTTACATTTCAACAATGGTGATTTCGTTTGTTGACATTGACGTCGAATTTTCCGCTTTTCCTGGATTAGTGACTGGATATTATGTGATAATTTACTAATTTTTCAGAATTGTTGATGATTGGTGAAGCCTTTTCAGCTGACATTTCCTGCCTTTTTAGCTTTTCTGCAGCCGCATCAATATCTGCTGGTATTTTAGCGGGATATCAAGATGGCAAGTATGTTCGACTAGTCTCCTATATTGATTCCAATCAGTTTGTTTGTTTGTCAGACGTTTCGGTGTTTCTGATTTTAAGAAAACAGTACTCATTGTTACGCAGAAATCAATTAGATCAGGTAATTTCTTTTTATCCGTGGGCCAGTAAGTAGGATGACCAGTAGATAAAAAATCCAGGGACTGTTCCTCTATAGCTTCATAAAGTTGTTTGGCCTTTGAGCCCCCAGTATGTTTTGTGTTGTATTCACCCCCCCCCCCTTCCCGCGAGAAATGTATTACCCAGCTAACCAAAGTAATCAATAAACAGCAAATTTTATATAGCGTGCTTTGGAGGGCAGTACACTGCTGATATCACACAATTTCCAGACCATACCTGCAGACAGATGCTCGTTGATTGGATATGATCTTTCTCATATTTCATAAGTTCATAATGTTTTAGTTTTCTCTTAATCAATACAGCACACGGTGGCATGTGCTTTGCAATCCGGATGCTTAGTGCCATAAATAGAGTACCGATTAATTTTGAAGTAGTTCTTGTTGGTGAAGCGTGTTTCAGATATTAACATTATGTCAATATTGTGCTCAATCAGACATGCTTGAACCTCCGCTATGTTGCGACAGGCCGTTTGCATTCCGTATTGCTATTTTGAGGAGAGTCATTTTTGATTTTTAACAACTATATGCACCAGCGCGTTCATATTCTGCATCATTAGATCCATAGTTCTCTCCATCATCGCCATGAAGCTTTGCATCATACCAGATAGCTTGTTTAAAGCTGATGAGATGTTTCCTTCCTCATTTGCCTCCATTTTTGGAACGACACCATTAAGTACACTTGCGTAAGAATCCTGGTTTCCATTTTAAATTTTATTTTCTGAATGTAATTTAAGCAATCGTTGCGCAGCTCGCTGTATTGGATTAATTCTCCTTTTCAATTCAATATAAACTGGGCAACCTCTATAATTCGCTGTGTGGTTTCCATCGCACTTACTGCATTTTCTGACAGAAGCCAGTAATTCTTCTACGTAGAAGATATTTTTGATCATATATTGACCGCGAACCCGAATTAACAAATAAAATTCATTGATTCCGATAAACATCATATACTCGGAGTTAATATTGTAATTCGAAATTTTAAGGCTCTGAAATAAGAAGTTGAAACTCACTTTTGTGAGTGACTTGATATTTAGTGAGTTGTAACAATTATGCCATTATTAATATCTGGACAAAAATAATTTTGGCAAAAATCATGTGAAACTCCTCTCCAATTCGTTAGTTTCAAGTTTTTAAAACACGCTAGAATAGTGCCGATTTATTAGAGACAAAATTTAGGAACTTACAAAATCTGTAAACTTATGGTTGGTTTTAGTTTCCCCGTGAAGTTGAAAACTGCTAATAAGGTAACTTAAATTTGTTACTGTCTTACAATATTTATCTTTTCTTAATCGAACACAACAAAATATAACAACCTCTTCACTTTGTAAAAAAACGTCCTCTCCACACAGCGCCACTAACGGAAAGTTGAGAAACAAACCTCGGGGGCTAATTAATTGAAGAGTTGGCAGCCTAATTATAGACAATTTGGCCACAAGTCGAATGATTATATCGGGCTGAAAAAATTTCATCTGAATCCACCACCATGACTATGATCTTTTCAATTTTATGTGATATGTATTTATTCTCTAATTAACTGATTATTTGTGTTAACATTGCCAGTACAGTATAGGCTTGTGAACTGAATTAATAAGGAGGGCTAAAACCACTGCAACCCCAAACATTTTTCAATTACTCAAATTAAAAATAAAAGAAGGCTATCGAACAAACTTTTTTTTCAATCTCAGAAACCATGAAACGATTTTAGACCTAGGTGACATTTTCAGGATTTGAACAGAATTGGATTACCATCAAATCAAAAAGGGATTTTTGAGGAATGGACATTGCTTAAGATTATTTCAATGTTTTCATTCTTCACCATCAAATCCAATTTTAAGAGAGCGTTTTTGTGCTTCTTGAATGGTCAGTAAACTTTGGTTGATTATTGAGAGTTGATGCGAATATTATTTAGTTTAAAAAAAATCGGCAATTATATTTTAATAAATTGTTTGCCAAAGACGCTAATGTTATACTTCGGTTGCGTACCAATAGTCGGGTAAATCGTTTACTACTCTAAAAATCGATTTTAGCACAGATTTTTCGATCAGTATACCACAGAGTTTTTCAAAAATAATTGAATTTACCAAAAAATTTACTTAAAGTTGGCTTTTACCCGACTATTGGTACGCAGCCTTAGTGTCACAATCGAATACATATTCGCTATTTTGGTTTTGTAAAACCTTAGCAAAAAATTTAACGAACATGTTTTCTCGTCTTGTCTTTTAGATTATGTGCAAAAGTATGTACATTGTACACACATAAATACTAAAATTTTATTATGCCATAAAAGAAAATTCCATCAATTTCGAGCGAATTTGATTGTACTTGTATCTCAAAATTAAACTCTGTGCATATGTCTATAAAATTTTTAATTTTTTAACGACTCAGCTCAATCTCGTATTATGAACTTCTTCATGTACTTAAATATCGTGTGTGTAATTTTATTTTCATTATACATCATCTTGGCATACTTGATATGTATGTAAGTAATTGCATTCAATAGATTTAGGCGTTTATATTTTAAATTGGTTTTTCATATAATATAACTTCTGGGGGGAGTGAGCTTATCAAAATTAAAGTGTATCGATAAAGATTTTTATTTTTTTTAATAAGTGTACTTATATTCAATTACATCATAATTTGAAATAAATTGTTACTAAAATGTGTAATAGTTTGAATGCATCGGATGAATACAATGCAGAGTCGTGTTTTATGTTGGTGCGCTGTCGAAAATCGTGAACAATAGTAGTATTTTAATTATATTAATCCGCTGATTGGATTAACCATTTCGATATCCGACTGTATCCGATTTTAATTACATGAAACAAACGTCCAATAAATAAACTACCTTGTCCGATATAATTATATTTATTTATAAAATTACAAATACCATTGATTCTCCTTTTCATCAATTCCTGGAAGGAAGAAAAATGTGGAGAACACAATTTTCATAAAATGATAAACTTTACCGAACAGTAACAACCGTACGAGCATAATGAAGTAAAATGCCAAATGAAAATTTATTTCTTGACGAGGGACACTGACACAGAGAGATAGATAATTAATTAATAACAAATAATTAACAATAAACAATAAATGTTTATTTATATAATCTATATGTGTCTTACTAAAACTCCAAAACTAGAACAAAGCTGTATTTACATTGTGCACAAGCAAAATATGGGTCAAATGAAATAATAAAAATTGCAAATAGAAATATTTATAAACTCACCTACTCGTGCCCATGTATTCAAGAGCGAGCATAGTAAACGTTTTGAATTACATGTAAACAATGATGTCCTGATTAGGAAAAGTGTTGGCAAAGTGACATACATTTATATGTTTATGTTTGACCTAATATTTCGTTCTACATCTTTATGTATCACAACATCCTATACTACACAGATAATATTATGTGGAATCAAATCCATCATGATTTTTTCCGTATGATTCAATAAGCAAATATAATGAAATTTTTCATATTTTTCTTCTGCTGCAGACATTTTATTATTGTGAATTAACACAATAATAATCATCTTTATCATTTTAGATAAAAAAAGTACTTTATATTATGACTGACGTAATAAAGTTTATGGCGAATTTATATATACCAATGACATTGTTAAGTGCTAGAGAGCATAGATGAAAATTAAATCGGTCGAAATTGAAATCTCGAATAAATTTTTAGTTTTAATTACTTTTATATGTGTAGAAGCTGAAATAGCTTCTAGCTGATAATAAATAGAAAAATATTTTGACAAACTCGATGAGCGCTAGATTATATCCGCGAAATAACATTATAAATTTTATAGCTATTCGCTATTTGCATTTTCTGGTAGCTTGGTCTTAACAACAAAATTATACATCTGTCGTTCATTTTTGCCACCACCGTACCACAGGATGCAGAGTATGAGTATATATTGTTACGCGTTTCATTGCGAACGTCTATGATCACGTGGTCTAAAAACTAGTTTATATCAGTTTTTTATTTATCTTACAACTGTAGCTCAGGGTGGATCATAATAGACGATTCCTTTCTGGTCCCACCCTGTCTTCTTTCCGAGGCGATTTGGCTGTGCCGTCGATGTTGATGCTTCGCCAGGTAAAAGCCATGACTTTTTGCGTTTTGGGATTGTTAAAAAAGATCCACTTCTCATCTCCCGTAACAACTCAATGCAGGAAGCTCTTTTTTGCATGCCGTGAAAAAAAAATTTCGCAAGTGGCACTTCGATTTTCCATCTGTCTCTCAGTCAACCCATGTGGCACCCATTTTCTCTTCTTTTATATTTTTTCCATAGCTTCCCATAGTTTACAACATTTCGAAATATCTTGGCGAGCCGTGTTTAATGCGTCCGCAAGTTGATCTTGAGTTTGCGTACCATCTTCATCCAATAACGCTCTCGGTGTCCTCCAATGTTTTTAGTCATCCGGAGCACTTCCGGAGAATCGCAACTTTTGAAGTTTAAACGCTTCACAGGTAATTTTCGATGGTGTATGTTCGCCGCAGGGCTCCTCAAGCAAATGACGTACTTCAGCTGCATTTTTTTTTCAAGTTGAAGCAGAAAAGGAAAGCTTCCTGCAAATGCTGTTTGTTTGGCACAAAACTCGACATTTTCGTTCTTAGAAAAACACTTTTGCGTTACGAAATGTGCCGCTATGAACAAAACACAACTTCTGGCATAAATGTCAACTAGATGTATCGCTAGCACCATCTATATGTGAAACCCGGAAATTTAGTTATACGCCTGATTGTTCTTATAGGTATAAACAAAACTAGAGATACAACGACAAGGTACATCGACAAAATACATTTGCCTGCTGGCGATGTCGCTTTGGTAAACACAACCAGCGCGTCAGCGTTGAAGCGATGAAACAAGAAAAATAATAACAAATTAACCCTAAAATAGTTCATAGTTAAAACATTGTGTACAACATTCAGATTTGGTTGAAATTCATTTAAAAACAGCTCTACAAAATGTTTACCAACATAATAATCTGAAACTTATATTGGTAGTACTGCAGTGCCAACGACAAAATTAGAATAGATTCTAAAAACAATTCAGCGACAATGTCGTCGTCGCCAGCGACAACGGTTGCGTTAGCATCCCATGGTTTATGTGTATTTTACTTTGACAGGCGATGTATTTTGTCGCTGTATCTCTGGTTCTGTTTATACCTTATAAGGTAAATTTTTAATACACTACGAAATATTAATAGGACCAAACAAAGTAATAGTTTAGTGGTATATCGCTCATTTGCTGCAACAGTGACACAACTCAAAATGCACTCATGTCCAGTCAGTTCTTTAGCTGAAATCAAGAAAGTTAATAGATTAACAATGAAACTATTGCACGATTGTGACAACCAGTAATGAGAGAAGAACGGAAATTAGGTTATGATCGATCGAGTGTTAACCAACTGCAATTTTGCAAATTGTAGAAAAATTTCACTGCTGTCAATTTAATTGTGATCTGTGAGCGTGACGTTTATTTATCTCGTTTCATTTGATGAATTGGGAACTATCTGTAGCAACGTCACCCGATAATTAATGTTGATTTTGATTATTCAAAATTCTAGAGACAATAAGCGGACCAGAATCAGGTATTCGAGCTCTAGTTTGATGACGTCGCACCAAACCGTTTTGTGTAATTTCACTTCTGTGTACCATCGACTTGTGAAGCGTATGCTTCATCTCTTCCTCATGAAAACAAACTAGCCTGGTCCACAATGAACTTCGTCCACCAATTCTTCGTTGAAGTTAGGTACGGATACATGAGATATAACAGAGTCAATGGTTGCCTACGAACGGTAACTGCTATGGAACGTCAGCTTCGCTTGATCAGTACTATCTCCATCTTCCAATTGTTGTTAATGAAATATCTCACAAACCTTTCTTCCTCTTCATTTGGCGAGGGATAGAAAGTCGCAAGTGTTGTTAAGTGATCAATACTATTGCGTTATCAGAACTCGTAAAAATATACTAATCTAAACGCTGTCCCATTGTCATTTAAATATTTTCTGGCAACCTTTCTATTGCAAACGGTTCTTGTAATGCGCACTTATAACCGTTTCCACGGCTTCGTTGAAATTGGCCAACTTTCGAACAGGTTTATTTGATTCGTAGCAACCTCCTGGCATGCTCGACAATTCTTCATTGTGGCTTCGATTTCGTTGTCGATGTTAGGTCACAAACAGTATCTACGGGCTGGCTACTTCATTCGAACAAGGCCCCAATATCCAGTACGCAACATGGACAAAACTTTCTTCCGTAGACTGAAAGAAATTGTGACGCGACTAAGCTCAGTCTGGAAAAAAGATTGGAACTGGACCCTCGCTACAACGAAATATCCAGTTATTTCTGCAGCCAATTGTTTACGGTATAGAGTAAACTCTTCCAGCATTTTGTGTTATTACTCTTCACGATGATAAAACTTCACCTCCGGACCAACGGGAATTCGTGAAAGTGTATCGGCGTTGACATGCTTTTCGGTTGCCTTGTACTTGATAGAATACTATTATCTCATGAGAAATACAGCCCAACGCTGGAGATGGTTTGTTGTCATCACTGGCAAGCTGTTTTCCGGGTAAAACAGTGACATGAGGGCCTCATGATCCGTCATCAGAATAATTTTCTGCCATTGAGATATTGGTGAAACTTTTGCAGCCAAAGGCGATCGAAAGTACTTCTTTCTGAATCTAACTAAATTTCTTCTGAGGATCATTAAGCTTCTTGGATGATAAACCTATCGAATACTCCTTACCATCGGATAAAAATGAGAAATCACAGCCCCTACTCCGTGACTTAAGGCATCTGCCGCTAACAAGAGTGGACAGTCATGCTACTAGTGGGCATGCTGAGACGCTTTCAAGATGAAATTTTTGATTTGACAAAAATAATTTTCTTGCTCTTTTGACCAAACAAACGGAACATTTTTCTTACGCAAGAATCGGTTATAATAATTAAGCTTTCCAGTGAACGTTTGCAATTCTTTCAACTTTGTTGGTCGGGGCATTTCTTCAATCGCTGAAACTCTTTCGGATGATGGTCAAGAATTTGCGCTTATATTACATTTCAAGTTGGGAGACGCAAGTCTTTTAAAAATATTTTGTAGATTTTTGAGAGTTTCTTCTTCGGTTGAGCCGGTTACAATTATATCGTCCAAGTAACATGCAATAAGTGTAATTTGTGCTCAATGAATTGCTAAAATATTGCTGGCGTGCTAGCCATTCCAAACGAAAATCGTTGGATCTTCGATCTTAGAAGCTTAGAATAGCTCAAATGGAGTCGAAACTACCACCAGGTATTTCGATTCACTGTCAAGATCCTTTTCAACACTGACAGCGTTGAGAGTTTCCTGTGACCTTGAAATCTCCCAATGATTCTCAGTGATTTTTGTCAGCTTTACGAACAAAAACGATGGATGCGGTCCATCGGCTAAATTTTATTGGTTAAAGAAACCTAAGTAAAACCAATCAGTCAATCTCTCTTTTAACTTTGTGCATATGTTCAAATGGTAATGGATGTGCCTTGAAACATTTCGGTGTAGCATCAGATTTCAAGGTTAAATGGGCTTTGAATTGATTACAGTGATCCAAACTAGGTTCCAAAATGCTCTTGTGATCATCTAGTTTGGTTTCCCAATCGCACGAAACAGAAAATATATACACTTTATCCACTTCAAAACGCTGTATTAGAAGACCGAGTACATCAAACAAGTTCACTTCAAAATAGTTGCTCCGTCGCCTGTAGTCACAAGTATAGTGACAATTCCGTCTGAACGCTTAACAATTTCACATTAACGTTATTATCATACGCGTTCAAGCTATGGTGTTCACGTTCTTTCGGCTGGTTTAATTATAACCATTATTACCAATCATGATAATTGTTGATCCAGTGTCAACTGAACATTTTAGAGGCTTTCCGCTAATTTCTATTATCACGAAAAAAAAATTTCAACGCTCCATCCACTTTGACTGCTTAGGAAATTCTTGTTTTGAATTCCAAACTTGCAAAATACTGATAGATACTTTTGTGAGCGTGGGCAATTGAAACGACGTCATTCAAGCCGGGGTTACTTTTTGTAAGATCGTTGTTCGTACTGGTATGGAAGGGTAGAATTTCTTACATTTCGTGCATTTGAACTCACATTTTGCAGCCACTTCCTTTAAATTATCGATCCAGCTTGTTTACATATCTGCACTACTCATTTTAAACTGGAAGAACTTGAACCGGGGTGACAACACACAAAAAACACAATTTTTTCTTTGCATGCGATACAATGTTATTCACGATAAAATGATGTTTCAACTGGGCCATGTACTCATCAAAATTTACTTTGTTGTTGATTGATCAACAAATTTTTCATTTGGTCCACCAAACCTGCTTTGCAAACAACGCTTTCATATCTTCACCCATTTTGTCAAGAAACGATCAGTTTAATCTTAATCATAGTCCATAGTCTGCGCCCGTGTTAACACATAAAATAATTACGATGAAATGATTATAAAATCAAATACGTCAAATTTTTGATTGCAAAGAAAATGAATTAACAGTTTAAATATTACAAAGTATAACAAAGAAAGAAATATCCATTAAGAGATGCCTCTGGTTAGAGACTAATCAAATACACAAATAATGGGCCCTGTCTAAATGTAATAATGTACTGTCTTCAGTTTCATGTCAAAATAAACTTGAATTTGTTTAGTAACACGTTCTGCTTTAAATCAAAATACAATTTATTGGTTTCATCTAATCGAATTTCAAAGAATATTTACACATTTCGTACTCGTATACGAGAAAAACTACTTTATACTGTTCAAGCAGAATTTATAAAAAATCGATATCGAAAAAAAATTGTGTAGAAATAATTTGTTTCTACATAAAATGCGATCGATTTATATATTTACTCGTAAATTAATCAGAATAATTTCTTCATTGTTTACTATCAAGGCAAATTATTTACTCATAACCTTTGTATAACACGCCATGAGTCAAGATGTTGTGCAAAGAAAATCCTTGCACCAAAAACAGAATCGGACACAAGTGTGTAAAACAGAAAGAATATCTTATTAATGTCTTGATTAATAATGGATTGTACACCCCACGTGTACACCCCACGAATAAAATAAGACAAAATCCAAATTACTGTATTTCTTCGTACCTTTCTTAATTTATATTGGTACGTAATGAAGTTAATTTACATTTTATCTCGGCGAAACGTATACGGGAATCGCTTTGAATTATGATGGGCTTTTCGCTTTATTAACCCTCGTATAATATTTAAATATTAATTATGATTTTTGTACTTTACCTTATTGTAATTACACAAAATAATATTTACTTTTATAAATCGGTTCAGGGTTTTGTAACCTTACCGACCGTATATTGATGGACTTTGCTTATTATACGAAATATTTTTTTTTTTTTTTTTAAATTAAAATAAAATTCCCAGACTGGTAAATTGTTAAGTAACTCAATCTAGAAGATTCGTCTTGTTAAAAAAAATTCTTAGAAAAATATGTTTTGTTTGTTTTAGGTATTGTATTAGCTAGCGGGTTGTTATAGCAATTTATTTCGATTTATTTTTTAAGTGGATTGAAGCAAAATTGCTATGTACAAGTGCTGTTTCATGTATAGCATATGTTTGTATTTACGTCACAGATAAGTATC
The DNA here is from genome assembly GCA_963691935.1 of Nephrotoma guestfalica. NCBI lineage: Eukaryota > Metazoa > Arthropoda > Insecta > Diptera > Tipulidae > Nephrotoma > Nephrotoma guestfalica. Next base: position 223,128,911 of record OY829913.1, on the reverse strand, counting down.
TCCAATTTTATAATGACCGCCGACAGTTTTTAAGAATTACATGTAAATTTTTTAACTGTATCAGGTTGGTTTAAATCTCAATACAATTACGAATTATTTTTAATGCTAGTTCGATAATTATACCTAATTGAAAATATTACGTGACGGAAATTTTAGCAGTTCGTACCAAATGTTGATCTATAAATAATATCAAGCCTTATTACGTAACTAACTTGCAAGAATTTTCTTTGCGTCCTAATGGGTAGAAAAACAAGGACGGGCAGAAAAGCGGACAAAACATAAAGAGCAAAAAATTAGCATAAGATTATAACAACTCGCTTCGTTAACCGTGCAGATCAAAGAAAATATGAAAGTAGAAAATACCAATTTGCCTTGTTTGTACTTTTTCCGTTTATTTTTGCGCCATTATTGATTCATTTTAATATTTTAGATCATTAAAAGATTTTTTATTGATTTCAAAATGTAAGGAACACTGAAAAGAATTTGAAATGTTAAATATAAAATACAATGTCAATGAGATGTTTGTAAATAATTAAAAGTCTACAAAAATGGGATAAACGGTTTTAAATTATATGTCTCCACCGGAATGAAATAATTCCTAAATAAATCCTAAGTAAAAAATGTGTATATGTATTAGTAAAGAAAACCCAAAAACAACATTTACGCAAAACTATATTTTACATAACAACAGCTTAAAGATTTTCTTTCGCAACAAAAAATACAAATATTTGCAAAGTTAAATACGCATTTGCGAATAATTGGTCTTACCGGTAGGTTTAAATTTTAAAATATACATTTAAAAATAAAATAATATTATTAAAACTTGCTTGGAATTCAAAAGAATACAAGTCAAAATTTTGAAAGGTAGTCATCGATCTCACTATGCTTTTATGTTTGATTGGACAGTTGACTATTTTCATTTCAATTTTCTGCATTTTGTTATAGTTGTATAGTTTTGTTATAGCCAATGTTGCTCAGAAGCTTATCATTACGGTTTAACTATTTTTTAGGATTTTTTGAAACTTCAAAAGTAGTATTTGTAAAACTAGAAATAAGAACCCCCTAGTTGGACTGGGTCTAGTACAAAGAGAAAACACCTATCTCAAGAGCTGTAACCTCTTAAAATTATCTTAGAACAGAGGGTTATTACTTCGATTTTTACCTCTACAACTTGTTACGGAATGGCTTCCGCCAACCCGCAGATGTCACTAAGCAGAGGCCTCATACGGTGGTTTTGCCGGCTAGATCTCAGGGAGAAATACTTGGGCCGGTGGAATTTTGAGGCTTACGATTCTCCTGGCCTACACCCTGAAACAGAAATTTTAATTAAAAAATTGCAAAATTAAGAAAATTAAATCTAAATCGACCGAAACCTGAGGATTTTACGGTCGTCCTCGAATGGATGACACATACGCTGGGCTTATCACTCCGACCCTGTGGGTGTCCTGCCCCAGGGAATGAATGGGAGCGACAAGCCCAGCCTGCGAAGATGGACCCGGCACAAAAAGGGAACCTCCCCTCCCACCATACCGGGTGAAACTGAATTTAGTAATTCATTTTTTTCATTAAAAAAAACCGCCGAAAAAGGAATGAAATTTTGGGAACGAGACCAATGTGCGACCTCGATCGCGTGCACGATCACCGCAATCTGATGCTTGATTACACAGTTTTTTATACATGAATATATAATATGTAGTACAAATAAATATGAAATAAAATGAAAATTTTGAAAATTTCAAACTAAAAATTTATCGATTTTGAATATTGAGGTAAAAAAAAAATGGAGAGCAAAAAACAAAAGGAAATATTTAAATATGTATAATAAAAACAACCAAAAGAATGTACCTCGACCTTCAAGGTTACCCGGTAGAGTGGTTGCGGCTGCGTACTTGGGTTGCGGGGCCTTTCCCCGATACCAAAAGGGACAACCGCTGTTGGGCGAGGTTTCGCCAAAACCGTATATTTTCTTTCTTCAGTTGGACGTTTTCTCGCCTTTAACCGTTGTGGCTTTGATAGCCGTCGTGCCACAGGTGGTTAGTGCACCCGGACCGTTGGGTGTTGGTTCACCGTAAAACCGTTGCGGTCTTTGGTAGCCGTCGTGCCGCAGGTGATTAGTGCACCCGGATCGTTGGGCGTTGGTTCGCCGTTAAACCGTAAAATAGCTGGCCTTAACTGGCCGCCCGTAAGCCGGAAATATTTATCAATGGTCTCGTGGTTGTTCACCTGCACGATTTTCGTTCTCATTTTACTATACCAATAACCTTGCCGTATAAAATAAAATATAACGCCCTCGGCGTTGTTCACTTTCACTTGTACAAATAGGGTCCCGTTATACAAAAGTATGAGCGTTCGCCGGCCGATACCACAAATTATATGCCCCTACCCCTTTAGCAACCGGCGAGGGTTGCGGCTTTTACTCGGACATTAACAAAATAGGCGAACCACTGGCAATTAATTATTATAATTATTAATTAATATTAATTAAGGTCGAACTATGATTCACTTAAACAAATGCTCCTGCAATCCAATATGGCGAGATTAATTTGTGCACATTTCATTTAGCAGCCACCACATAAGTTTATAAATTCCTCAATAAAATTTACTTATATTTCTTTTATATGGTTTTTGGTTTAATACAAATCAAAAATTTACTTATTATATCCAAAAAAAATTAAACTTGACTACTTGTCAAAACCGAACTTGTCCGTCCTTTACCAAATTCCAAAACTCCACCAAAAACCCTTCGCACACCACTAATAATACCCGTTCTCACCCGTATTAGCTGCTCGCACCAAAACAAGAAAACACACAAAAAACATTTTCTATATTGTATCGCTTTCGCACCCACACAGGGCAAACGTTGGTCTCGCTCCCAAAAATCAACATTTGGTAATGCTGTAGTACATTCAAATTAAGGCAACACAAAAAACTTAAATTCCCAACGAACCAATCCGCAACAATGTTATTCATTCATAGACGGCGGTGCCTCAAGAAAAATGCACCATTCAAACAATTATAATGAAATAAAAAGTTGAAGAAAAAGCATTGTTATGACCGTTTTGAATATTCACTCCAGTGTTCTCCTAATTTTTTCGAAAAACTCATGTTTTCTAAAATACCTATCTCAAAAAATGTGAAAATACCTATCTCAAAAGTTGTAACCTCTTAGAAGTAACTTAGGACAGAGGACTACAACTTTTGAATATTAAACCCAGTGTTCCCCTAATTTTTCCGAAAAACTCATGTTTTCTAGTTGGATTGGGTCTAGTACAAAGTGAAAACACTTTTCACTTCATTTCAAGAGTTGTAACCTCTTAGAAGTACAATTATCTTACCATATTTTGCCTTTTGTAATATATATATATATATATATATATATATATATATATATATATATATATATATATATATATATATATATATATATAAGTTAAGGAAATCCCTTCTTTTTAATTATAAAAAAATCAAATTCTGATTCTTTATTATTATTATCTTTTTATTTATTATTTATAACTTTATTTAATAAAACTTTATTTTATTTATACTATTCAAGACACTATTTATTAACACAATATTATACAAAATACAAACAGGGTTTTCAGTTCTTAACAATTATAAATTTGGATTACAACTAACTACTTATCGCAAAATAATCTTAAAACTAGTTTGTTGCAATGTGCGCAATCAGCATTGTCGCGGAAATGGTGTTAACACGCGCTTATAGAAATATTGCAACTCGAGCAACATGATATTCACTTAACTGTGTGAACCTAGTTATGTCACGTGTTAACTCTTCCCTTCTTAAAACCAAATGTCCCATTTGGCTTCTTAAAAAAATGGTGTTTCATAGAATTTTTTCCTGGGTTGAATTGGTTGTCTGGGTAGTTCGAACATCTGTGATACATTTGTTTGAATGTCGTTGCTGACTTTGTTCTCTTCTATATCTTGAGATTCCAATTTATCGGGAAGTTCGTTTTTTGTTGTATTAATGATCTTTAATGTTGTCCCCTTTCCATATTTTATTACGATGATGAATATAACGATGAAGATGCATACCGTTCCAAATCCTATGCCTGTGTATTTTTGGATATCGGATTCGAATTTCAGTAGTTCTATTGTTTTGGTATTATTTATATTGATATCTTTCATCATTTGTATTGACAGGATCTCTTTGTATTCATTTTCTATCGGAGTTGGTTGCAGAATTGCGGGAAGTGCTTGAATCGTTGATCTTTCTTTGGCGACGAATTTCTTGTCTCCAATAGACAAGCTCACGTTGGTAAACTTCAGTAAGTAGGTACCGTTTAGTGTTTGTGTTTCGTTATTAACACCTATATCGCCGACATACTGATTAAGAAGTACGATGCCCTCTGCTATCTCGTTGACTACAGGTATGTGTTGACTGTTGGTTTGGCGACATTTTGATGGACGGCTATTGAGCAAGTTTGGGAGGCACTCCGAGCTACTTATATCTACTACATTATTTTGGTTACATATTGATAGTGAATTAATTGTTCTACAATCTTTACTAATGCCAAATATTTTATTATGATTTTTCAAAATTTGTTCATAGTCGATTTCAATGATCTTGTTATTTCTTTTAACTGCTTTTAACAATAATTTATCATAGATTTCAACGGTTGTGAGTGGAATGTAAATGATATAAAGTAGGGATAGGTTGTTACTAATGATTTTAATGGTTGCAAAGTTCAAGGCTTCTTCTGGAGTTGCATAAGGAAGGTTCTCGTTTTGAATTGTCCTTATAGCTAGTTTGATCTCCGAGTCAGATAGGATGAGGGAATTTATAACTCCTACTTTAGCCCAATGTATAGCATACTTGATGTTAATTATCTCCTCCTTCATTAGTCTCAATTTATACTGTATATTTAGGGCTAGTTGGTCAGTTAATTTATTCTCCTTGTGGATGGCGTTAGTGATTTCGTTGGCCATTCTAGTAATGTTGTTAATCCTCTCATTATAAAGTTGATTAATAATGACTTGTCTATTATTGTTTTCAAGTACATTATTCATCTTATTCTTTATAATCTCGAAGTCTTCATGGTCAGGGGTCCCAGCGATCCATTTCCATGAAGTACCAATGAAATCAAGAGAACGTTTGTTTTTATGGATTTTTAGCCCGTCCAGAAGAGTCTGTAGTAGAGTAAGTTCGTGGTGTAGATAAGGATACAGGGGATGTACCGTCGTAATCTCGTCCTTCAGTATAGTGTGCATTCTAGTCATAAAATTTTGGTGATTCTCTAATTCTATGGCGTGAATTAGTTTGAAATTCCCTTCCTGCAATTTGGCTCTACCCGTGTTAATGGAAATGATTTGAGAGTTCGAGTAGTCCAGTATTTGAACTTCACCAACTGCAATATGTAATGTCAATCTGAAATTTGTTGGAAATTAGGATTTGATGTTACTTTTGTGAACAACTTTCCCGGACTCGGTCAACACAGTCGTATTTCTATCTTCTTTTACAATTTCTTGTCTAAACCTAACTGTTAGTTTAGAACCTATTCTCGCGTTGTGTCGTACATGGATAGTCTGTCCCGCTTGATACGATTTAATAGCCTTACGTTTTTTATTATGATAGTTTATATCTTGTGCCTGCTTTTGTTTTATTTTTTCTATATTTGACAGCCTGGCCTCTTCCAGTTCTTCAGGAGAGGTATTTAGGCCCCGTCCAAAAAATAGATCTATGGGCTTTTTCTTGGTGCTAGAATGTATCGAATGGTTATATTCGTGTACAGATCTCTCGAGCAGTTCCGTGAAGGATCGTTCCACCCTATTTGCTTGTAGGCACCTCATGATCTCTGATAAGGTAGAATGGAATCTTTCTATCTGACCGTTCACTTCACTCTTGTACGGGGGAACTCGAAATATTTTAATATTTAGAGAATCTTCCATCATAGACGTTATGGTACTTGAGCTCAGTGATGGTTCATTATCTATTACTACGATTTCTGGGACACCATAGGAAAATAGAATGTCTCTAAGAGGCTGTTTGATATCCTCTATAGCCCTAGACTTGATTGTCTTGCATGTAGCATATTTTGTCAGCTTATCAATGGCTGTGAGGGCTAATTGACCTTCTGTGGAATAGATGTCCATATGCACCGTGTGCCCCGGGTAATTAGGTATGGGAGTGGGATTAATTATTTGTTTATTAGGATGTCGGTCATATTTGTTTTCACGACATGTGCTACATCTTTTAACAAGTAATCTGATTTTCTTGCTCATCCCTGGAAAATAGCAGTCTTCGATAATTTGTGCTCTATTCTCCTCAGCGTTACGATGAGCTCGTTTGTGTGTCAGCAATATTCTTTCGTCTTGCTCGTCCTGGTTTGTGATGTCTGTTACCATTTTGCGAGCGTAACGTAACTTATAATTTCTAAAGTGTTCTGGGTATATTTCTTGAATGATACCCATCACTTCTTCCGTAGTGTTCAAACCGTTTACTGTACTGGGATTTAAATATCTTTTAAATATATTGATGATATCGGTGTTGTTGAAATGTGGTTTTGTTATGATATGACGTACATAATTAGGGAAGGGGTTTTTTATTTGGTATGAGTCTTCATTACCTATTTTCAGAATGATCTGATTTCTAAAAGCATTGACCGGAGTTTCGACTAAGGGTATTAAGTCATGCGCCGAGCTTTCATCACTATGTTGCGTGGCGGTCATGGTGTTTGTTTCCGTCGGAATTGATACTCGCGAGAGAGCATCTGCTACGACATTAGTTTTTCCCGGTTGGTATTTGAGCTCATAGTTATACTCTTCGAGTATGGCTTTCCAACGCTTCATCTTTGAATTGTTATTTTTGTTGGAAAGAGCAAACGTTAAAGGTTGATGGTCGGTGAATATTTGAACTTTTCTACTTCCGTAAAGGAAATTTCTTAGGGATGTCAGAGCCCAAATTATTGCTAACATTTCTTTTTCGTTAGCGGCGTAATTTTCCTCTGTTTTGTCTAGTGTTCTGGATAAGAATGTGATTGGTCTTCCATTCTGTGAAAGGACGGCGCCTATTGCAAAATTAGACGCGTCTGTGGTAAGTTGAAACTCTTTACAAAAATCGGGGAATGATAATAATACTTCGTTGGAAGTTAGTGAAGATTTTATCTTGTTGAAGGCGGCTACTTCATTTTCATTGAAGTATACCTGTTTTGTCTTCGAGAGGGTTTTGGACACATGTCCATCTTCCCCTCTTAAAAGTGAGGTCAAGGGTTTCGCGAGTTTCGCGTAGTCCTTGACGAAGCGGCGGTAGAATCCCGCCATGCCTAGAAAGGATCTGAGTTCCTTTATCGTTCTTGGTATGGGAAAATTCGAAATAGCCTTAACTTTTTCTTTATTTGTCTTAATTCCGTTTCTTGTTATTACAAAACCGAGAAATTCCACTTCGTCTCGTAGAAATTCACACTTATCAAGTTGAATTTTTAAATTTGCATTTTCCAGGATTTCGAATATGGTCTTAATATTCTCGAAGTGTTCCTTTTCGCTTTTTCCAAATATTACTATATCATCGATGTAAACGTAGCACCGTTTACCGATGTGTTCTCGGAGTATGTCATCGAGAGCGCGTTGGAAAATCGAAGGGGCATTTTTCAATCCAAATGGAAGACGAGTAAACTCGTACTTCCCATGATTTACTGAGAAGGCTGTCTTTTCTATATCAGCATCTTTCAGTGGGATTTGGTGGAACCCGCTTTTTAGGTCTATGATAGTGAAGAATTTATTTTCCCCTAAGTTGGCCAAGATGTCGTTTATCTCTGGTATGGGGTATCTGTCCGAGATCGTTATCGAATTTAATTTGCGATAATCTATGACCATTCTATATTTTTTTTCTTTAGAAGCGTCTTCCTTTTTTGGAACGATCCATACTGGTGAATTGTATGGGGATTTAGATGGTCTAATTATTCCATCTCGCAACAGTTGATTGATCTGTTTTTCTACCTCTTCCTTTAGACAGATAGGGTATGGGTATGGTCTCGAGTATACGGGGTCCGAGCTGGAGGTTCGGATTTCTCCCTTTACGGATGTTACAAAAGTTAACTTCTCATCCGGATCCGAAAACAAGTTTGGATAATTGCTGACAATTTTATCCAGCTTCTGTTTTTGCTCAGGATCTAAGTGCGTTACCCGTAGACATATGGTATTTACATGATCGGAGATGTGTTGTTTGAGAGGAATTTTCCAATCTGGGGTGATGATCATAAATCCATCATTTGTATGAATCGTGGCACCGAGATCTTTTAAACTATCGTTCCCAATTATTCCGTCAAATGATCTCAAACTGGGAAGTATAAAGAATTTTAATTTTCTTTGGGGGCCAAACAGGTCTACCATGGCATGGTGTGTAATCTTGACACTGCCTGCCACAGAATTGGCGATGAATGGTTTCTGGTTGGGAATAGGATTTCTTATGTACTTGGGTTGGACGTAGTTCTTATTCGAACCGGTATCTATTAAAAATTTAAATTTTTTTCCGCCCTTCACCACATGCTCTAAGTATGGGAGTGAAGAGCACCTCAATCTAAAAAATTAATGTCATCTAATTCTACGGTTTCTGAGGTGTCCTGTTCGTCGAGTTGTTCGGGCAAGTCTTCTTCGCTGGTCAGTTCTGGGAAGTTTTGGGAATTTGTATATTCGAGTAAAGTTTGTCCGTAATTTTCGTCATATTCTGTAATCTGTTCTTGGTATTGTTCAAAATCTGGTGTCCCGTACGTTTGTTCGTTATAGAATACCCTTTGGTACTTATTTGGTCTAGGATACTCATGACTTTGATTGGGTGAATTGAAATAAGGTCTTTTTTTCATGAACTGGGCATTTTGAGGTCGGTTCATATAATTAGCTTGCCTTGAATGGATGCTTCCATCTACCGACATAGGGGTTGGTTTAGGGAGCGGTTTCGGTGGAAGGAAAGGGTGTCCTTGCGGATTTTGGTGTGGACGTGGTGTCATTGGGTATTGCCAAGTTGGGAAACCAAATTGGGGTCGATTAGGCTGGTGGGTTGGAAACCCGAATGGAGATCGATTGAATGATTGCATTGGTTTGTGATTAGCATAGCTCTGGGGATGATGTAATAACTGTGGGTAGAAAGGTTGAGTGACATTTCTTTTCGGAATCGAAGGTGGAGGAATTGGTGGTCTTCGGTGACCATTCTGTGAGCTACTATTGGCATATTGTGTCCTGTAGTCTACATTCTGTAATTTTAAACATAATTGTAGAGCTTGTGGTAAATCTGAAGGTTCCCGGATACTTAAAAGGCGCGGTAAATCTCCTTTTAGGCCCCTAATGAATGTGTCTAGTGCCTTGTCGCGATAGCTTTGGATTAAATTATCTAGGGATTCTGGTCCCATGTCCATGCAGGACAATTTATTTAAAATTAGTGATAAATGTTGATATACTCGCTGATAAAATTCGGGGATCATTTGATTGCCCTGAATTAAAGTCATCATTTGATATTCCAAAGTTCCGAGGTCTCTTTTGTCTGCATAGTGCAGCGTGAGACATCTGGAAATTTTCTCCCAATTAAGGGGAGTATTATAAGATTCTAGCGCAACATCTGCGTTGCCAACGATTTTATTTCTGATAACACTTAAAATCCCATAATATTTTGGCGTTCCTTTCAAGCTTTCGTAGATCTGTAGGACCCGATCTACGCTTTTACGCCAGGAGCTAAATTCTCCTGGTTGCCCTGAAAATTCCCTGATACATTTTACTATGTCAGGAATTTTATCTAAATCTGTCAGATTTGTTAAGTATCTGTCTTCTATTTTTTGGTCCGTATCGTTATTATTTTTATTCTGTCTATTTTGATCTGCAATAATCTCACTTACTATATTTGTGAGTTGTATTAAATCAAATGCATTAGAGGATTTAGCACCCGAAGCTGAACTTTGCGCGTTCTCCGGAGGACTCATAATGGTTTAGGTTTATGTATTACGAAAGGTTGGGATAATAATAATTGAACGAGTCGAATGAGATTGATGGGTTCGTGAAATTTACAATAACCTTACTAAAGCAGGTTACTAAAACAGTATGATAAACTAATGTAATTTAAATTGAGATGAATATTTACGTTTTAAATTATATCACTAAACAAATCGTAAAAATTTATTGAATTTTATAAATTTAATATTTTTCTTGATTGTAATGAATATTTTCGTTTTTGTATAAGCAGTAAATGAGATATTAAAGTTATGTTGAATTTTATAAATTTGGTAATTTAAATATTCTAACTTCTACTTTGAATTTGACGTTCTAGAACTTTTTCTTTTAAAATTAATTAAATTATATTTTTGATTTCTATATTAATTTTTTCTATTTTAACTTCAACAATTTGCAAATATATTTAATTATCTTCTTTATAGAATTTTCTTTTCACAATAAATATAAAAACTTTTTAACTTACAAAATACTATACAAATGTATGTTTAACATTTGGAGTTGCATCCTAACCCTATGTGCTCAAGCCGATTCGCCTTTGCTCGTTGATTGGGCCGCAGTTGACTCCTGTAGTGACCGATTTGGTTAATCGTAGTCTTTCCGAATTCAACTCCCGTTTCCTTGGCGGTACTTGGGCGCTTCTTTTCCCGATACTTTGAGAATGGCACTTAATCACTTAATTTTAGTTGGTGTCACAATTTTGGTTATTATTGGAACACACAATGAATGTTATTTGAGTATGGTTAACTCACAGTGATTTTTATTTAAAAAATTTTAACACTACTTTTTGATTATTTATAATGTAAAATGATTATTATGGCTTTTAACACAAGGGTCCCTGTTTCGGCGCCAGTTAAGGAAATCCCTTCTTTTTAATTATAAAAAAATCAAATTCTGATTCTTTATTATTATTATCTTTTTATTTATTATTTATAACTTTATTTAATAAAACTTTATTTTATTTATACTATTCAAGACACTATTTATTAACACAATATTATACAAAATACAAACAGGGTTTTCAGTTCTTAACAATTATAAATTTGGATTACAACTAACTACTTATCGCAAAATAATCTTAAAACTAGTTTGTTGCAATGTGCGCAATCAGCATTGTCGCGGAAATGGTGTTAACACGCGCTTATAGAAATATTGCAACTCGAGCAACATGATATTCACTTAACTGTGTGAACCTAGTTATGTCACGTGTTAACTTATATATATATATATATATATATATATATATATATATATATATATATATATATATATATATATATATATATTGTAAATTGGTTAAAATAAAGTTGGTAATAGAAAAAAAGAATTTGCTTCTAAATTGAAACCTCTTATGATAAAGAATTTTTACTGCGATCTATTGAATACAGTAATCCCTCGATTTAACGAACCCCGATTTAACTTCATCCCAAAATGTGCGAAAAAATCACGTAAAACCAATGCAGTATGAGAAGGTGCATTAACGTCGTGCAAAAACCAAGAGTTGTCTACCAATAATTCCGGCCTCTTTTTACGAATAGCTTCGTGCAAACGACGCATAACACTCAAATAGTATTCCATGTTGACAGTTTGGCCGGTCGGAAGGAATTCGGAGTGCACCACACCTCGATAATTGAAGAAAACTGTCTACATCACCTTGCGTTTTGACTTTCTTTGTCGTGGTTTTTTCGGCTTCGACTTCAGCTCACCTTTGGCACGATATTCGGTCGATTGATCATCTGTTTCAGGGTCGTAAGCATAGATCCAAGACTCATCGCCAGTTATAATACGATTCATGACATCCTGGTAGTCGGAAAGCATTGTTTCACAGACGTCAACGCGACGCTGTTTTTCCAAAAAATTGAGTGATTTTGGAACCAATCGTGCTTTCACTTTTCTTAGGCCCAAATGATCTTTAAAAATGGTTTTTACTGATCCTTCCGATATTTCAACGATGCCAGTAAGGTCTCTGACTGTTAACCGTCGATTCTTGAGCACCAATCCCTTGATTTTATTAACGTGTTGATCATCAGTAGATGTTGATGGTCGTCCTAGACGTGGTTCGTCGTCAACACGTTCTCGACCCTCTTTGAACAATTTGTACCAATCAAAAACACTTGTTCGCGACATACAATTATCACCGAAGGGCATGTGCAACATTCTGAACGTTTCGGCACCACAAAATTGGTTCCGCACACAAAATTTAATGGAACTTCTTTGTTGAATAATTTCACTCATTGTAAAAATCACCGAATGCACTTTTTGTACTTCAGAAAGACAAGCGTATACTAAACACTAATAACTATTTTGATGTGACATTTGACACAGATGTCACTGACAGTCATACCAACATAGAAAAAAAAATATTTCAACGAATGGTTTTCCGCTCGAAATTTAAATTACAAAGTCTTACTACTTTTTGCCCACAGTAAAAATCAATTGCTGTGCGTTAGACTCGCAAAAACTCGAGAACGGCTCGACCGATTTGGATGATTGTTTTTTTGCTTTGTTCGTCTCAATACAGTGAAGGTGTAGGAAAAATTTCGGAAAAACCCAAAGAAAATCAAAAAAAAATTGATAGATCGAAGAAAATTTGCAAAAACGCAAAGGAAAATCTGAAAGTTCTAGAGAATCGGAAAATCGAAATTTGCGTTTTGTATGGAAATTTTGAATGGAACAAGCGGTGTAGTGAATAATGCTTCGTCACATGGATCGGGAGGTACTGGGTTCGAATCCTACCAGAGGATTAGTATTAACAGGTCAGTGTAATAATTTCAATAATTCATTCGTTGATTTTCTTACATTGAACCGTATGTCGATTGCTAATGCAGGCGCCGAAATGAATAACAATGTCATTGTTATGAATTTTTATTCATACAGACTTATGATCTCTGCAGATGAAGAAAATCACATTTTGAAGTGTAGCCGTCGTTTCTATCAGTTCGCGGTTGAACGGTTGACATGTATGTCAAAACTGAGACTGAACGACTGACAAATTTCCGTTTGAACCAAAAGCAGCTCCGATCTGTAGAATGGGCGATGCAACATATATAGTAACTTCGGATTTTTTTTAATAGATAACATTGGTGGCGGGTCTATCGTTTGACATCTGCACCATGAATTAAATATTTTTGATTCGATTATTCACGCCGAGCGGTTGTGTTTATACATTTCAGTGAGAATTTGTGAAATTACTAAATTGAGAATTGTTTTTTTGTTCGTAAAAAAGTAGTGGATTTTGAGAACAGATTTGGTTAAAGCGAATTTAATTACATTTTGAGAACAATCATTTTAATCAGCTCTTCTTTAAGGTAACTTGACGTTGCAGGCTTAGACATAACCACAAATTATGCTAATGTTTTTTTAGCGAGGCTCAACTAATTTTGATATACGAGGATTTCAATATTGTAAAGTTCTTAGTTGCATAACATCAATCAACCTCAACTGTGCAATGGAACGAGACTAGCTGTGAAAAACCTCATGAACAACGTCATCGAGGCGACGATTATCATAGGAAAGTACAAAGGAGAGGATGTTTTGATTCCGCGCATCCCGATGGTTCCAACGGACTTGCCATTTGAGTTTAAGCGGCTGCAATTCCCCGTGCGTCTCGCGTTCGCGATGACCCTCAACAAATCACAAGGCCAGTCACTGGAAGTTTGCGGGACTAACTTGGAGTTTCCGTGTTTTGCGCCTGGACAACTGTACGTCGCGTGTTCGCGTGTCGGGAACACGTCTGCTTTGTTTGTTTACGCGCCGGAAAACAAAACGAAAAAAGCGTTGAATCGAATGTAAACTTTATTTCCCATGTAAATAAAATACATTGAATTTATTTGAATTACGAACGCGTTTCATTTAATCACCAAACGGAATTTAAACCATACGCAGTGCGGCCAATATTGCCGATCTCAATGAACTGGAGTTGGGAGGTTGGTTGGGAGTCATAATCGCTTATGAAGAATTACAATCAAATCAATTTTAGGTAGTACGAAGTATATATTTGTGCATCGCTGTTCGCGATTGTTCCATTTTTATTCTATACTAGTTGACCCGGTGCAACTAGTATACAATAAAAATGGAACAATCGCGAACAGCGATGCACAAATATATAGGCGCGAGCAATATGAGACACAGAAACAGTTGTAATTTAACAGTGAACAGTGCGAGTTATAACAAGTAAAAATAGAACAGTGCGAAAAATAAAAATAAAAAAGTGAAATAGTGAACAATGATAACTGGTGAAACAGTGGATTCGCTGAAGAAACGAAAATGTTCTTAAACAAAGTTTTTAGCTTTAATCGCTTAGTCTTTTATTTGCAAAATCCATTACGAATCCGTACTGAACGCCCAACATTTGCAACATTTGGTGCCAGGTGATTATGGGAAATTCTGCTAGTGCTAAGTCGCAGCCGAAAGAAATGGGAAGGAACAATTATCGAAACTGCAAAGCGAACGTTAGAAAGGAGGAATCCCAACCAGATATATATATAGAAGCATTCTCCATCACTGGCCTCAGAACTACTACAAATGACGCTTCTTGGCTCTCAAAATTTCCAACCTACTGAAAAGAAGTTAAAAAGTAAGGGAATCGAATCGGTGCGTGAGACATATGGAACATTTTTTGCAAAGGAAACCAGCGCTTAGGAGACATAATAAATAAGCCGCTGCTTCAGATGGAGAGAATAGACGCTAAACTAAAAAGGTTAGAAGCCGAATTGGAGCACCAAGATGGTCAGTTTGCCGAACTGGATAAACAACTTATACTGATCCATGAGCACCAAATAGAAGAACTGAAAGATATGATTAAGTCTCTTGTGACGAAAGTACAAGAAGTTGAGTCCCGATTGGAAGGCCAGATTACGGAGTTCTAGCTAAAAATCCAGTAGGAATTTAACAGTAAAACTAAAAGAAGTTGATGCTAGCTTTGCTGGGCTTGTCTCACAAACTAATAAAGGAGGTCCATGTATTGCAATGAACGTGGTTGCGGAGCGCTCGAATAAGGTTTTGAAACCTCAGACGTTCGATGATGAAATTTAGTTTGAATATTTCAAGGTTCATCAAGGCGAACAATGAAAAAGCTCGTAAAAGTCATTCAGAGTCAAAGAGAATTATACCAGTTATGTGTATACCGGGGTAACATCAAAAGGTTAAGGTGGTGCTTCAAATGGAGAAGTTAAGTTACAAACTGTTGGTTTGCCGAGTCAGCCTGATTCCCGAGGAACGCAACATGATAACTGGCAAGAGGGACAGAGAACGACAATAAATAAAACCACGGAGAATTCAAGAAACAACCAATTCCAGGGACAAATGCCCAGTTGCACGAGAAAATACTTGACTTACCCAGTGGAGCAAAAACCCTTGGAAGAGAACTAGCCGAAGGTTCCACTACGCTTGTTGAGGGTGAGTTCGGCAGTCCAGTTGGTCGCTAAAGAGAGAACGATCAAGGTAGCCGCGACGGAGAGACGTGCTAAAGTGGCACGCATTGGAGTTGCGAAGGAGGTGTGCTGAAATGTGACGAGTTATAGAAAATAACAGAAGCAGAATGAGCCAATAGTAAAGAGCATCCATAAAAACAAATCAAAACGACGGAATAATCAAATACGTAGTATGTGGCCGTAGATGCAGCGTAGAATATCTACGACGAAGAATGTGTAACGAACGTTCCGCAGAAGATAGCAACATCACGAGTGCACGATAAATCGGAAACACAACCCGATCACCGTGGAACATAATAATTTTCGACGAGGTGATTTGGTGTGGTTGTACACAAAGCGAAAACGTAGGTCTGAAGAGGCACAACGCAGATGGAAAGGTCAATTTAAAATTACTAAGGAGATAAGCAACGATGTGTATCGAGTACAAGAAAACCTTGGAAGTTCACGAAAAGTCATCAAATGCGATAAACTGAAGCGATGCGACATTGATGGGTTTGTTCAGGACGAACAGATTTAAGGTACGAACAGTGTTACGAATTCTACTCTACGGTGGTATAACACTTAATGGTCGGGTGGTTAATGTTTACACCACAAAGTGTTATCTACCGTTATCAACCCAAAGGTCGCTGGTTCGAGTCTAACGCGAGATAATAATTTTATTGAGCAATTATTATTCTAATTATGCAATAATGTCCTTGTGGAGGGGATATGGGGATAACGAAAACTTACAAATACTTGAATAACAACGGCGTTAATCGTCAAGGCAGGGGAATTGATGACGTTGAATGTTCGCGAATTCCGGCAAGTGATTGAGAATTTCAATAAGCATCCATCAACCCAGATACAATAAATGGAATAATCTCGATCAGCGATACACAAGCATATAAGTGCAACCAATTTGGGACGCAGATGTAATTTAACAGTGATCAGTGCAAGTTATAAGAAGTAAAAAGTGATCAGTTTGGAAAGTAAAAGTGAAATAGTGAATTTGCTGCAGAAATAAAGTTTTTAACTTAAATCGCATAGTATTGGAAGTATTACGAAATTTGATAGGAGGTTTTTTACTGTCAAAATGTTTCCTTTGAACTATCTCTATATATTAGGCCTTAATTTTTTCATTATTTTCGACGGCTTATTTCCCGCATTTATTTAATGATTGTAATTTACCTGTAAGTGTCAAACACTGTTTCAAGATAGTCTGCTCTAATGAAAGTGATGCCCAATCAACTAGTCTTTGAAATAGAGAATGTTGCCACAACGGGGTTGCTGTATGAAACGGGTACCTAATACGTTATTCGTTGTATTGGCCACAAAGTAACCCTCTTCTTAACAGTAGCGTTTCAATTCAAAAACTGGAATTTGATTTATGCCACCCTTTTTCAATTTCATAAAATTTTAATATGCTACGAGTATATAGTTGCAACAACTGAAGTCGGAATATAATTAATGTTAATTAATATTTATCAAATGTAAATCAAAACTGGTGCGATAATAAATAATTATAATTAAATTCTAAATGCATAATACATATTGTGATCAATAATACGAGACTACGATGAGTGATAAGATTGGCATTTAAAAAATTTTAAATTCTGTAGTAGCATCTTACGTCGTCTCTTGAAGTAATCCATCAAAATACAGACGCCTTTCAGTGCCGTGCAGTAATCGCATGATTAAATCATTTTGGCGTCTAATCAATCTAAAATTAGACAAATTTACATAAATTACCGTACGATTAGTTAATCAATATATATTTATGTTATTTGACTCACCAATTCTGTGAAATTCAAAACGATCAATATAGAATTCACGGGAGATCGTAATTATCGACTGATTCACACTATATAGGCGCATAAAATATTATTCCGAAATCATAAATTATACAATCGCGTTTGATTTCTTTTCGTCGACGTGACGCATTTTCCACCTTTCTCGCATTCCCCATAAGCAGAACAAGTGATTTTTATCAATAGCACATTTTATCGTCATTAAATTACAAAAACAGCAACAACACAAAATATTGAATTTTTCCCAATAAAAGTGCAATTCACATAATAAAAAATTGAAAACTTTTCAATGATTGTCATAAAAAAAATTTACCTGTTATTAATTTTCATTCCTTTTCATTTGTACGTATGTATTTATACATAAGACCAAGCCACCAACAACAACAACAACAACAACGATCGCTAAAATAATCAATTGAGTGAATTATACACCGCGATTCTTGAGAGTAAAAAAAATATTTCTTTATGCAATGCAAAGCAAAAAAATGTGGTAACCCCCGTTGGGCATTTTAAACAGGGTACCAATTATGACTTGCTATTATTATTATTATTAATATGTGTATTAACAAAAACAAAACTACTTTTTTGCTTTTTGTGTCGTCTTAGTCTTAAATGCATGCATTTTAATCTGATCTATAGAGAAAACAAGGTTTTATATTGTGCTGTAGACATTTAGACTTCAATTTTTTTTTTATGAAATACAGAAAATTATTGAATGGAAGAATTCCATATCATGTTTGCTGTATATGCGCAAGATTTAATCTTTTAATTCGATCGTCGTTTTCTTATTATTGATTTTAATGCGTTTTTTAAAAGCAAAACGTAAACAGATGTTGTGAAATGCATTTTCCCAATATCATGCTTATTGCGAGGCTCACATATTTTACCTATTGTGTTATTAAAGTTAAAACGATCTATAAGGCAATAGCGCATCTCCTAGAAATTTCTATATGCATGATTGTGAAATATATACCAAAAATGTACACTGTTAAAAATATTCCAATTGGATTTGTTTTGTAGTGAAATTGAAAATTGTGATACAATTTACTAAAGTTTTTTTAATTCTAAAGAAGCCTTATTTTAGTTACTATTTCTACTTTTATATCTCCGAATTTCGAGATGTTCACGGGGTCTCAACTATATGGCTGCTATATGGCACGTGTGTCGTGAATAAGATTTAGATATGATGATTTTTAACTTATTGTCCAGCGCATTTTAAACAATAGTGGTTTTTGATTTCAATAAATGTAATTATTCATATAGAAAGTCTTCGGGTTTTTTGCTACTAGGTGACGTTGATGCCTATAAAAGGTGACATTTCAGCTTACGTTTTTTATGAAGATAGTTTTCTAATTCGTTGCTTGTATAAAAGTTATATTGATTTGAAAATGAGTGAAATACCTGAAGAAATACGCTATGTGATGCATTTTTACTATAAAAAAGGTAAAAACGCTTAAAAAGCATGCCGAAAAATTTGTGAAATGTACAGTGAGAATGCTGTGAGTGAACGAAGGACCCAGGAGTGGTGTGCTCGATTCCGTCCCGAAAATTTCAATATCAAAGATACACCTCGCTCCGGTCGGCCAGTCACTAAAAAAGTCGAGGAAATTTTGCAACTGGCGGAGAAAGACCGGCACGCAAGCTGTCAGGAAATAGCGGAGGCACTACACATCAACCACATGACAGTTTGGAATAATTTGAAAAGAATAGGTTATAAAAAGAAGCTCGATGTTACGAATGTGAAGAAAATGCTAATCTTTTGCTAGTTTCATTAATTGTGATTGTGTTAGTGATATTACCTGAGTAAGACGGAACATTATCGAAGATTAGAGTTTTCTTGGACGTATTTATTAAATCCTATTAAAATTAATTGAATAATAATAATTAACCGCGTTATTTCGACTAGTTACTTAAATTTTTGATTTGATTCAAAGATGTTAATATTTAGACATCAAAAATAAATAGTGTTCATAATTCTAACCAACAAGTTATATACAATATAATAGATAACACAATCTTTAAGGAATTCTCGGAAAAGAGGTATTTGTAGAGATCTTAACACAACCTCAGGTATATGATGTGTTAGTTGGTGGCCTTGTTAGTTAAAAAATATATTCAGTTGCTCCCCATACAGGGGAGGGGACATTTAATAAAAGTTTGTATTCTGACCAAATATAATAAAAATGATTAGGCCAACTGAGATATCCTTAGAGATCTTAACACAACCTCATGCATATGAGGTGTTAGAAGGGGACCATAGTTATTAGAAGAGATATTCAGGAGCTCCCCATCCAGGGGTGGAAACAATTCATACAATTTAGTATTATGACCAAATATAATAAAATTGGATAGGCCAACTGAGATATCCCAGAGATCTTAACACAACCTCAGGTATATGGGGTGTTAGTTGGGAACCATGCCAGTTAGAAAAAATTATCAGGAGCCTCCCATCCAGGGGTGGGAACAGTTTAGAGGATTTTGTATTATGACTAAATATAACAAAAATTCTTAAACCAACTGAGATATCCCCAGAGATCTTAACACAACCTCAGGTATATGGCGTGTTAGTTGGGAACCATGCCAGTTAGAAAAAATTATCAGGAGCCTCCCAACCAGGGGTGAAAACAGTTAACAGGATTTTGTATGGTGATCAAATATAACAAAAAAAATTTAACCGCATGAGATATCTCTTGAGATCGTAACATAACCTCAGGTATATGGAGTGTTAGTTGGAGACGATGTCAGATTAAATATATATTCTGTTGCTCCTCATCCAGGAGAGGGGACATTTCCCTGGATGTAGAGCAACTGAATATATTTTTTAACTGACATGGTCTCCATATACCTGAGGTTGTGTTAAGAACTCTACGGATATCTCATGTGGTTTAAGAATTTTTGTTATATTTGGTTATAATACAAACACCTCTAAACTGTTCCCACCCCTGGATGGGAGGCTCCTGATAATTGTTTATAACTGATATGGTTCCCAACTAACACCCCATATACCTGAGATTGTGTTAAGATCTCTGGGGATATCTCAGTTGGCCTATCAATTGTTATTATATTTGGTCATAATGCTAAAATGTATGAATTGTTTTCACCCCTGGATGGGAAGCTCCTGAATATGTCTTCTAATAACTATGATAAGCAACTGAATATATTTTTTAACTGACATGGTCTCCAACTAACACGCCAAATACTTGAGGTTGCGTTAAGAACTCTAGGGTTATCTCAGTATACCATTTCTAAAATAGGATTTCTAAAAATAGGAGTTCCCTGGCTTTGGAGCTTGATATTATTTTTCTAATTTTTTTACTCTTGGGTGCTAAAATTTTCCACAGTTGCATTTTTTTTCTTCATCCGGAACAAGAAAATGAGTGCCACACCAGAGGTAGCTGCTCAAGTGGTTGCACTAACTGATGCAGAGTAGAACCAAAGTGAAGTGGCTCGACAACTAAATTTGAGCCGATTCTCCGTTCGTCGAGTATAGCAGAGATACGAGATTGATATTGAGAATACGAAATTGATCAAAGACCACCGGCTAAGCCGCTTTCAGTTCGCTCGAGAGCATTTGGATTTTACAGAAGAACAATGGAGAAATGTCCTGTTCTCTGACGAGTGCAGGATGTGTTTACATGGCAACGATGGACGAAGAAGAGTGTACAGAAGATCAGGAGAGCAATTTTCATAATGTTGTATTGAAGAACGTGTCTCGTATGGTGGTGGATCGTGCACGTTCTGAGAAGGTATGTCACTGGAGGCGAAGACAGATCTTGTGTTCATCTCTGGAGCGAATACTGGCCGCCGATCAAGTAAAGTGACTTCTCAACGGTACATTGAGGAAATTCTCGAGGACTACGTCGTACCTTTTGCCGGGTTTATTGGTGAAAACTTCCTGTTCATGCAGGATAATCCGAGACTGCATATGGCTGGTCTAGTGTACCAGTACCTTGAATAAGTGGATGTTCCTATGATGGAGGGGCCAGCTCGAAGCCTGGACCTCAATCCCGATTGAATATTTATGAGACGAACTGAAAAATTGAGTTCGAGCCAAAGTCCAAGCTCCAATGAATCTCCAGGACCTGCAACAGGCGATCACAGACGAACGGGAGGCGATACTTCAAGATTTGGTTAAAACTTTGGTGAAATCATAGAAACATTGAATGTAAGCTGTTATTCGGGCTGGGGAAGAGCAAGCACCTTATTAATAAAAATATTGTTTTTGCCGATTTCCTTGTTTTAATTCGATTTTTACTAATAATTTTCATGCTGACAAATTCACAAAAAACGTGTACTTCAGATGTTGACCTCAAAATTCACTTTGTTCGCACGGTATAAGTACAAAAAAGTACCACTGGATAGGTGCTGAAACAGACTTTGAATCTGCATTCTAGATAATTAAACAAACATTGGATTTTTGATATTTTTGAACTTTTGCTGAAAATTGATCAATGTGCATATATTTTGCACCCAAGTGTATTGTCCCACCCAGTTTACCCGAGTATGAATTAAAATTTCTCCGGTTATCTCATTTGATTTCAATAATTCTTCCTTATGTAGTTCAGTGTGTAGTGTTTGTTACTAATCTGCCTCGGATACTGATTTTATAGTTATTTTTGTAAAACTTTTATTAACCGCAATATTCGTGTTAGTGAATATTGATTAATGAAATGGTAATGATATTTTAATTTCGTTCGGTTTTTTTAAAGATAACTGCAAAATAGTTAAAATAATGTAAGTGGCGTTATTTCCGCTTTGTACAGGTATCATTTCGTTATGCACCAACACATATAAACGTTTAGCATAGACTTAGTAAAAACTTCACACTGCTGTATAAACATGTGAAGTTTTTGCTAATTTTTTTACTAGTAAAACTTTAGCAGTAACTTCACATGCATCTCGATGTTTGGGTGCCACATGAATTAACGCAAATTAGGTATTTCGGCTAAAGATGTTTGTATACGGTGGGAAGAACCTCAGGTGTAAATTTTGAAATGGTTTTTCTCGACACTTTTGAAAGATACTCCAAGGATACTACTCTTAATGTTATTGGGAGGCGTATTTGAGCGCTTACTGCTTTTCGAAATGTTGGAACTTTTTTTCTATCTCTGGTTGTATCTAAAAATTATGTGTTAAAATAAATATATGTATTTAACTTTCAAAACAATAATCTATTAATCATTTACCATTGCAAAAATGTCATTAAACTGTTCATATAATGAAAGCTTGGTAAAATTTTGAAACGTATTATTGTCACCCCAAAGCAGATCATTTAATAGGTTGTGTTCGACACAATCAAAACATCGTTTTGCCAGAAATGGATTCACCCAATATGCACGTTTGGGTTTTTTATCTCTCCAATTCTTCTAATTTTTGAAGCTTTATTATTTTATTTATTGCTTGAATTTGCAGTTCTTCCAAATTAATTTCCATTAATGTAGTTTTTTTGTGATAAATTATTTCAAGCCAAAATCTCACCGCATTAATTCTAGTTGTAACTATTTTTTTTATAATTAAGTAGAATACCATTTCACATTAACAGAAATTTTCATGAAAGCAATATGCCCAGAGATGAAATTTCAGCGACAGAAATTTATTAATACATTGAAAGAAACACATACAATCATAAAAGCCCTGAAATAAAATTTCAGTACAATTAGATTTCCCCCGGGGTCTCTAGGATATTGTATCGTACGTCATTAATTTTATTTGAATATTTGAAATTTTGTCTAGTAGCCTTTTCTAAAGTATTACCTATAGCACAGACAAAAACACACAGATCACGCCTATTGGTAGTTTGTAAGAAGGACTACTAGACAAAATTTCAAATATGAAAATAAAACAACCGTAGTTGTGCTCAAGCATAATTTTGAACAATTAAATTGAAACGTCACCATCGTTCAAAATATCAAGCTATCCAAAATAGTTAATTGTCGTACACAAAATACAGTATTCTACTTGCATATACATAATGGCTGTTATTTACTGAACCGTTCTTCATCCTCGTGAATAACAGCCAAATTCGAGTTTTTTATTAGGTTTTGTTCTAATGGCTGAGGAACTAGCAGCTGTGGGTTACTATTTAGTTACAATCACCGTACTTTTGGAAGCTTGTGTTTCGAACTAATTTTCTCAAATGTAAAAATTCTGGTGTCCCAGAATAATATAATTAGCATGAAAGTTCTGTACATTCTTGACGTACCTGTGACAATGCTTGTCAAATTATTCATTATGAGTCTCGGCAAAGAGTATCTAATTTATAAAGAATAACGAAACCAAAGAAAAATTTTCATCAAAAATTGCGTGGATTATGCAATTTAAATGGGTTATACAATACACTTACACATTTTTATTCACCGTATTTGTTATCGTTTTCTATCAATAGTCCCGATTATGGCATTATACGATACAAATAAAACAATACGATACAAATAAAATAGCAAATTTAAAACCCACGCAATTTTTGATAAAATTTCTCCTTTGTTTCGTACTCTTTATAACATTACTTACTCTATGGTCTCTTAGTCATTGTCGTGTTAGTGCATCGACGTCCCAACGTTTGGTTTTTTACTTGTCCATTGAATATTCATGATAATTTGCACATATATCAACTCCTAGTGGCTTTGTGGAATCTCTAGTGGGTAAATATCGTGCTTGCGACTGAATTAAATATCAGTCGGCTGTCGCGGTTCGAAAGTCAATTAGCACTACTATTTTGATGTAGACTGTTAGGGACGACAAATATCTACGATATTCTTAATACCTTCGTGGCCGACGGACGGTATAAATATGATATCATTTGGCGTTTCAAAATAGACAAAACCTGAAGTATACAAGTAAAACGATTTTTCAAAATCTTGTGTTCCAAATATTGTCACTAAAAGAATGCTAAACAACCAGCAAATGAGAAATAAGAAACATTATGACCGCGACGTGTGCAAGCTTAGCTCCGATTTTCTTTCTTATCCACTGTTGAACATTACCAGTCTGTGTTCTGGCGTTGCATTCTGTGTGAAGTACAAAACCAATTTAGGTATAGTTTTGTGTTGTCATAATTTTCCTACTGATTTGATTATAACATTTTGATGTTTGATTTATCCAAATATCAATTTTAATTTCTATTGTGCTTATCTTGACTACCTAGAATAATACGTTAAACCAACCAAAACCCAAAGTAAACCTTCTATCTGTACTCGAGCAGGGCCAAAGAAACTTTTCAAAATACTCTCAACGGTTTCGACAGAAATTATCTACTGAGAATTGGTAAAATAAACGTTGAAAACACGTTTGTTACCATTTTTTTTTGGTTGGAATATTTGTTTAGAGGTTTTACCGAATTTAATTTACCGAATTACCATCAGTGAAATGCTACTGAAACGCAAAGAAATCGAATCATTTTTGAAGCGAATCATTACATTCGATGAAAAATGGGTAAAATACGAGAATATCAAATGCAAGCGCTCATGGTCAAAGGTTGGTGACCCTCCACAAACGACTTCAAAGCCTGGATAGACGGCAAACAAGGTTATGTTGAGTGTTTGGTGGGATTGGAATGGAGTTGTTCATTATGAGCTGCTGCAACGTGGCGAAACAATCAATCCGGTTCTGTACTGAACACAACTCGACCGTTTGAACGAAACAATCCAGAAAGAGCGACCAGAATTGGCTATCAGAAAAGGAGTTGTGTTCCGTCATGACAATGCGCCGCCACACACATCTTTGATAACTCGGAACAAATTGAAACTTGGTTGGGAAGTTTTGATGCATCCACCGCATAGCCCGGACCTTGCTCCGTCTGACTACCATTTGTTTCGGTCTCTGCAAGACTCTCTTGATGAAAAGTGGCGAAAGGTCATAGATAATAATGGTCAATATGTGCTTGATTAAAATTTATATTCAATAAAGAAAATGTTTGTTCAAAATGTGCCAAAAAACCGCGGAGACTTGACCTATTTTAGGATAGCATAGACAAAGTTCTAACATTGAAATGAACATGGTTAAATTTTGAAAATATTTACAGTGCCATACAGGCTACTTATGAGTTCCATGAATTTAAATGGACTTTCAAACTTTATTTCAACGATCATAGAGATGTTCACGGCGTCTCACCTACATGGTCAGATAGATCAGTCAAAACCCTATGAGGGTAATGAACGGGATCTAATTATGATGATTTTAAATTTGTCCAGAGACATTTTTACGTTTACGGTTATATCGCTTATCCCGCAGAAATGTTCACTGGATCACTTTCATATATTCGAATAGGTGAGAAAATTTTCTATCAATATTGTGAACGTACGACACGAATCAGAACATTTTTGACATGCGTTTTTTAATTTTATTTTGTTTTTTTCGAGTGTGTAGTCAAAAATGAATGAACAAATTTTTGTGTGATATATGGTGTATATACATGTTTGTGGGTGTATGCATATGGATGTTATGCGTGCGTCGGGCTCAGAGCTAAAAATATTCGTGTCTATTAGAAATGACCTTATGCAAATTTTCCGATTCATCGGACCACGTTTAGGGGTCATTCAAATTGGTTTTTTTGCAAAGAAAAAACACTAAAATGACACTTAGTGACGTTTTCTCCTCTCTTTCACTTCAGCTCGTTCAAGTAATGTCGGTTTAATATTTTCTAAGTATTTTTCAGTATGGCGAATCCAACGAAATGATAAAAAAGGTGGTTGGCCTTGTAGAAAATTTGTTTTCGGGCTGTTTCTTTCAAAATTAAAACTTGTGAGTTCCATCTTATTTTTAAAATAGTGGCTATCAGGTTTTACTAAATTTCACTATTTCTGGCTTTAGAGCGAAAACGAAAAACATGAGACATTGCACGTCAAAATAACTAGAAAATTAACTATTTTAGTGGATTTGTACTCATTAAGTGTATTACTGTGGAGATATATAAATTGCAATTTAACTCATGTACTCTTATTTTATGTGTACGCCTAGTTTTATGAAATTACTTTATGATGACTCATGATGAGTAACGCATTTATTACGAAGGATGAAATTCTGTATAAAATAGGATCAGTTTAGTTTAAACCATGACTATTCTTTTAGAAGCTGAACTAGCGTTATATAATGAATGTATTGAAAATCTCTAAAATGATAATCTCACTCATCGCTACATATGAAGAACGTCATTGATAAGGATATAGTAGGTGCGTTGGATCGATCGAAAATAAGCAATTCAGGAGCTGCCCTTCTAATCGCCACCAATGCAAATGCATTAGGGCATCATTTAGAATCGATTGCAGTTTCCAAAGAGACCATACGTCACCACCGACAACGACTCAGGAAGGAAATCAGTGATGTATTTAAGTCTTTCAGTTCTAATTCTATTCTAACCGTACATTGGGATGGTAAAATGTTAGGATATATAGCAGAGAAAACAATGGTTGACCGACTGTGAGTTATAGTATCCGGTTATTGTAACACCAAAATGTTGGGAGTTCCAATGATTATACATGGGAAAGGCATAGAGCAATGTAAAATGGTATATAAAATGCTTGAAGAATATCATGACTATAACAGAAAATATCTAAGAATTGTGCTCTGATACAAGGACCAGCAATGTCGATAAGCTAAATGGAACCTGCAAACTTCTTAATAAAAGATTTGGCAGAAATTTATTGTGGTTTGCTTCCAGACATCATATATATGAATTAATTGTACCTGCTGTTTGTAGTAGCTTGTTAAAGGAAGAATTAAGTGGGCCCGATATTCAGCTTTTTCAGAGAAGCAGTGGAATTATTTTAACCATACCCAAATAAGTTCCGATTTAGCTGACGCAAATGTTCAAGAAATGCTCAGTTCGCCAGAGAAAGAGAATATTATTACCTTTATTAATGATCAACTTGAGATGATTATAAAGAATTTTTATGTTATCACTTTTATTTCTTGGAGAACTACATACATACCACTTACATATATCACTATAAGATCATTATAAGAGAATTTCTTTAGTAACAAAACCGAATTTCTATTTAAAATCTGTTACGTGGCATTTAACCAAAATTTTGTCTTTTCAAAATATGGAACCTAACTTCTCTGTGGCAAATTATATATCTTAGAACCATTATTAAGGCATTAATTAATTTTCAAGGATGGCACTAGTAACACATCTTTATCTAGTATTTAAGTTTCTTTTTAAAATTTTTTTTAATAAACAAACCATTGATTTAGCAAGTGGCAAACAATTAATTGAAATTTGCCCATTTTGGTCGTTTAAGGGCAATAAAATTTTTAATTTTTCAGTTATGATGACGTGCAATGCCTCTTATATTTCGTGTTTCATTGCTCTATAACCACAAATAGTGAAAAGTATAATTAAACAATAGGTACTATTTTAAAAATTCGCTGAAACTTATGAGCTACAAATTTTTTGGGAAAAACAAGTCGAAAATTAATTTTCTACCACGCTAACCACCATTTTATATTATTTCCTTGAATTTGGCATACCCAAAAATACTTAGGAAATATTAAACCGGCTTTACTTGAACGAACTGAACTGAAAGGGAAGAAAAAACGTCACTATAGGTCGTTTTATTGTTTTTTATGCAAAAAGCCAATTTGAGCGAACCCTAAACGTGGTGTGATAGACCTAAAAATTTGCATGAGGTCATTTCTAATAGGGACGAATATTTTTAGCCATGACCCCGGTAGAAAATCAGACATGAGGAAAAATGGGTCGCCCTAATATATATATATATATATATATATATATATATATATATATATATATATATATATATATATATATATATATATATATATATATATATATATATATATATATATATATATATATATATATATATATATATATATATATATATATATATATATATATATATATATATATATATATATATGTTATATATATATATATATATATATATATATATATATATATATATATATATATATATATATATATATATATATATATATATATATATATATATAGGGTGTCTCGCAAGAGCGCCGGTTTGAAGTTTGCCGCCATTTTGCTAATACGAGTTGTACGGTGTTGTACGGATTTTCTTTCAACTTGAGGGGGTACTACTCCACGCCGCTTCTTGTATACTGTTGTTGAGTTGTTCTATAGTTCTTCTTCTAGATGTATCGCAGTTTTAATCGGCATCTGCGAAGGTCAATATTCTGGAACTTCTCCCAACAGCCAAGGTGGACTAGTTTTCTTCGCAATCGTTGCACTGATTGGCATAATAACAAGCACGTGATCCGACATGGTCCTCTTCCTGCTTTCTAGGTATATGTAGTTTTCGTCTATACCTTTGGTGATAAAGAAGTTAATGATATCGGGTATTTTGTTTCTATTCGTAGGCCAATAAGTTGGTTGATCTCCAGAATGAAAATTGCAACTGCATAGTCTTCCTGCTACAAACAGCTCTCTTCCTTCTTTAGAGGTTACTCTTGATCTCCAGTAGATATG
The DNA here is from genome assembly GCA_963691935.1 of Nephrotoma guestfalica. Lineage (NCBI taxonomy): Eukaryota > Metazoa > Arthropoda > Insecta > Diptera > Tipulidae > Nephrotoma > Nephrotoma guestfalica. The sequence goes on along the minus strand of OY829913.1, from coordinate 223,100,280 downwards.
TTTTACATTAAAATCACCTCCTAGTATGAAACTTTATCCAAATAATTTAAATAATGTGCAATAGTCTTCCTTAATTAAATTACATCTTGGGGGGGGGGGGGGGGGGAGGGGCAATATATTGACGATACACTATATTCTCTGTTGCTATTAATAAATACATTTAAGGTGACTACTTGTATAAATTCCTCTTCAATTTTAAGATCTATAATGTGTTTGATGTTTTCTTTTATAACCGCCGACTATTCTCCTCTTGCCCTTCCTGCCGAAGTTGAAGTAAAATGGGTTTCCGATACATGCCTAATATTTGTTTTTTCAGTATTTAGGAAAATTTCTAATTCTGGAATATGTTGCATTAGCCCAGCATTCCAGTTACTATTCTTAATGTTTTATTTGTGGTTGTTTGCATCATTTTTATAGAGAATGAATGTCATTTCATTTAGAGTCTTGCTTATCTAACCTGCGTTGTTTACAGCTTCAAGTCGTTTCCCTTGTTTAGCTAGACGAATATTAAGAGCTTCCGTGCTTCTTACTATCTTTTGGAGCACTGTTGTATCTTCGGTAGTGCTCTTCGAAATAATTGGTCATTACCACTAGCGAGTATAGTTTTGGTTCCTCTTCGGTGAAAGTTTGATTATTTTTTCCCCTTATCTCTGAATTTTGTTTTCGCGTTTTATTTTTTATTCCGTATAGTTGCTTAGCTATTGGGAGTATACCACCGAAAAAAAATTGCTTGTCTTTTGATGCGATCCATTCGTCGAGCAATTTTTTGATTTCTTCGTGGCTTCTGAAGTGCTGATCTTGAAAATCGCTTTGCATTGATCGGAACAAATACTAATCTGATAGGGCACAATCTAGTGAATAGGGAGCATGCGGTAGAATTTCCCATTTAAGTACTTCCAGCGTATTTTTTATTTGTTTTTCGACATGTGGTCGAGCATTGTCGTGCAGCAAAATCACTTTACGCTGTTTGTTGGCTAGAATCGGACGGGTTTCGTTTAATGCAAGGTTCAAATCTATCAATTGTTGTTGGTAGCGTTCACCAGTAATAGTTCGGTCGGTTTTAGCAGCTCATAGTACACCACTCATTTCTTACTTCCATGAATGTTTCGTTTTGCTGTTGATGTGGATGGTTCGCCTGGATGAACCTATGATTTTTTGCGTTAAGGGTTATTGTAGTAACTCCATTTTTCAATACCAATCACAATTTAAGGCAAAAACTGCCATCTTCGGTGTCTTGTAAGCAAATAATTGCAAACCATTAAACGATTTTCAATGTTGGCTTCAGTCAGTTCATATGATACCCATTTTCTTTCTTTTTGAATCATTTTCATGGCATGTAAACGTTTGCTTATGGCTGCTTGAGTGACATTTAACTATTCTGCCAGTTATTTTTATGTTTGAGCTGAGTTTTCCTTCAATAACGCTTCCAATTCTTCATCTTCGAATTTTTTTGGTTGACCAGAATGTACTTTGTCAATGACATCAAAATCACCACAAAATCGCGTTTAGACGGGATTAAAAAATATGTTGTTTACGCTTCCAGGAATAATGACAAACTAAATTTTAATGTGGAATGTCAACACTTTAAAACGCCGTAGGTGACGTCATTGTAAAAGAATGTTTAGTACTAAAGTTACGCCAACGCTTAGAAAATCCAAAAACTAAGTTATACACCCAATATTTCACTTCCCCGGTAGTTTGTGTATAATTAAACCTTGACATTTTTTGCACTGCGGTATTAGACTGCTATTCCTTTTCAATTGCTCTATTTTAACTCTCATGTTAAGTATTGCCTTGATATTATACACATCTTCAGTGGAAGTCTGTTTTTGTTAATTTTAACTCCTTGTTCAGTTTCGATTTTTTCTTGCTTAATGATATTTTCTCTATTTGTTAACCCTTTTGCTTCAGATCCTCAATAATTTTCTCTTTTGCGCAGGTTGGGTGAAGACGTCTAGCCATAAGTTTGATCGGGCGATCATTCTTATCGTCATATATAGGCCATTGATGCCCCTCGGAATTAAGTTCTGTATCCAAAGCCCTTTAGGTTTCAGAGTTTCCAACATTAATTTTCCAGACGCCATTGTTTAGAGATACGAGTTTGTATTCGGCTTTCGTAATCGATTTTATAGTCGATCGGAGACATTTGATATGCCGACGACATATACTGGTGAAGGTGATTTCTCTTTTACTTTGGTTGGTTGTTGTTCTAGAGCTAGTTGTTTCTTGATGATTAACTGCTTTCTAGAAACCTCTTTTGAAGTTGATGGTAAAGTTTCTACCATTTCTGGTGAGTGTTGAGCTTTTCTTTTCTTACTTGCTCTTTTATTCCAGTTCAACACCCAATTTGGTTCTCTTTCTAATTCTTCTTCATCCGTATGGAATGGATGAATGTCATCATCGATTGCAGGATTAGGTGTCGAACTACACGTGTTTCAACTGCTTTTTTGACTTCTTCATTTTATTTTTTTAAAATTGTAAATTCTTCTTTCAATTTAGTTGTAAATTTCTTTATTTCTCTTAATTATTCTCGAAGCTCGACATTTTCCGTCTCGTACTGAAATATATTTCCCGTTGAAGATCTTGGTGGTCAAGATCAGAATCTGTTGGGCCTGCCTCCGAAGAGCGTGATTTGGCAACTCCTCTGCTGCTGTACCACCTGTAGCACTATTCTAGTAATTCCCCGGGAATAGGGAATTGGGGAAAGAATTTATATGTAATTTGTATTTAAAAATGTTTTTCTGGCATACTGAGATAAAAAGTTAGTGCTAATTTTTTTGAAAACAAAATTATTTTGGGAATAATTTTCCCTGCCAATTTAGGTATGGAAAAATGATTCCCAATTTATAAATATTTACATCAAACTTTTCTTCTCAGTAGGCCGGAAAAAAAATATTTGAACAGAAATTACATATAAATTGTTTCCCCAGTTCCCTATTCCCGGGGAATTACCAGAATAGTGCCACTGGGGTATTACATTTCGGCATTTGGCCCCCAGTAGCACTTTTCTACTGCCAAAGTAGTAAACGCCCTCTGCAACGTGGATGCGGCTACTTAGGTGTTACCAAGGTGTACACAGAGACAGCCGAAGCGCTCTGGGTACCCTAGACTGAGAGGCATGGCTGAGACGAAACACCATGTCATTATTTTCCACAACTATTAGTTCCCCATGGGCAACTTAATTTATGAACATCTTTGTCCACGAATTTGCTTCAAGCACACTGAAAAACATTATCCATTTACCCCTTGATGTAAGTGCCACTTTTTATCAAAAATATCGTTATTAAGATCACATAGGCATTATAACAACGCCATAAATGTGCCGTAACACAGTAAGATGAATTTAAACAGATCTCTCTAAAGATGATGTAATAATTCTTCTGTTTTATGAAAACCGCATCAACATAATGCATTAAAAGTATGTGTTTAAATATACAAATTTTATGTATTAATGTTACCACCCAGACACGGTGTCTCCGCAGTTACCTCTTCTATATATGTAAGTACATGAAAAACCGTAAAAGAAAATTTAAAAAAAATATTAATAAAATGTACGTGTTGCGAAATTCACAATTTTCCCATTTACTTATGATGCCTTTTCAATATAATAAAAACAACAACAAGAAGATAATTCTTGCCACTGGAAATTTCCATTTAAAATCAATTTCGTATGCCGTAACACACAACACAACACACACACACACAATAATTTATTTGTGAAAATATTTTTCAAATCATTTCTAATCGCGCGGTACGTGCTTACGTACAAAACAATCCAAGCAAAAATGGCGTCAACTTGTCTTTTACTCGTATTTATAAAATTATTGTGTTATGCGAACGGATTAGATATTAGATATTAGATATAGGTAGTTATACTTCGTTTTAATTAAATCTTGGAATTTTCTTTCATATAATAATAATTATAATGCAATTAAATATTTAATAAATTTTATCTTTTTAAATTAAAACCATTTGGTCAAATGTTGCTTATGCGTGTCGTATTCAATTCCATTAAGTTTATGAATGATTTTTATTTTATGTCGTTACACATTATGTTTTTGATTCATAATTTAGTTTTTTATGCGACCAAACATAATAAGAAATTATTAATATTTTTGTTGTATAGTTGTTTAGTATCGCGAGACAGAGCAGCGCAGCGAGATCAATAAAAAAAAACTTTCCATTTTCATGGTTGAAACTGATAATTATTCCATTTCACTTTGAGCGTTTATGTATGTGTACGATGTTGTTCACGTAGAATCGATTAAATTAAAATTATGCTGGATAAAACATAAAACATACCTACGAGAGATAAATAAATAAAAACCATATGTATTTACATATAATTACGAGTATGTGTTGTATATCGGACGGTATACTACAGACACAATCGCCGCGTAACATAAATTTCAGTATGAGTGGATGTGCAAATTCATTTAATAGGATGGTGTTCTAATTTCCTAAACATGTTTCTACAGCAGGAAAAATTAATTAATTAGTTATGACATGATTTAGAATATATTTAAAAACCCGCGATAAACAATTTTTAACCATAACCGAGAATCCGGTTCATCGGGCACCGTAAACACTTGGTTAAAATTTTAATTGGAAACTAAAATATATACACGAAGCATATTCGTTTTTTTAAAAATCGTCGAATTGAACGATTACCAAACGAAGACTGGACAATTGGTTTACTACACTAACATAACCGAACTGGGGCGGAATCATGAAATACGACCGGAAAATTTAAACGGATTCAAAAATATTTTCAAACATACTCGTATAAAATGCATTTATAGGATCACAATAAAATGTCGCAATAAAATTACCTGAAAAAGGACTAAAAAGATAAATAGCATGCATGTTTTACTTTTAGATGATCTTCTCATTTTATGTTTGACGCGCGGTTTGACAAGATGTTTTAAAAATTTTGTGACTGAGCTAAAGTAAGAAATATTCTACGTTAAGTGATTTTTATCATTTGGTTAAAAAACTTGTGTTTAATTTAAAGTGTGTATGTCTAGACTGAAACATTTATTTTCAAAAATGGGTCGAAAAAAGGACCTTAGCAGTGAAAAAAACATGCTATCGGAGCATTATTAAAAACAAAAACTATTCATACTGCGAGATGAATTTTTTTTTTTTTTTTAATTTTTATTTATGTCTAATTCAATAATAAGAATTAGTGATTCAATATTGTCAATCATGCGACCTAGCCGGCCTAAGTATAATATGAATTCCGAAGATGTTAATTAGAAGACGAAGAGGAGGTTAAATTTTGTTACGAGATGTTTTATTACTCTTTTGTTCGATGGACAGTTTTCGTGAAGCTTCGATAACTGCAGTGCACCATGATACAAAACATACAATGGTATAAATTGGGTTTGCGGTTTACAAAGAAATTAAACAAAATTTATCTTACATTTGTAATTTATTAAGGACTGCTCGTTCTGTTGTAAATGAGCTTAAAGCTCAAAATAAGACGCTCGAAATAAATAAATAAATAACGAAAGATCGCAAAAATGGAAAAAAGTTTCTTGCTCATCAATAAGTAATTTGGCAAAGATTCTTCAATCTGGGGGTACATTTGGGGGGGGGTCATGAGACCACGAGAAGAAACTGTAAGGAGATCTGGAAAACAACGCCCACAACAGACCGGAAAATTATTCAGTCGGTCTTAGAAAAGCGCAGAGCAACGGCAAGCGAGCTACAAAAGCACCAAGAAACCCAGACTCACTGAAAAATGCGGAAAAAACGTCTTAGCCAACGTTTAGTCAAAAGGCTACATTCATAAGCACTGGACGATAGATGACTAGAGGCCGTTACAGAATTGGCCCAGTGCACCAGAAGGAGACCAGGAGAATGGTTTGTGTAGTCAGGGGCATAAAACATCCACCATCAGTAATGATATGAAGCTGCATTATTGGAGGTGGACCTGGTCCAATATACTTTGTAGAGGAAACCATGAGAAAAGAACAATATAGACATATTGTGTCTGTGTTAACAGACGTCTTACTTCCTTAAATGAGGAGCTCCTTGCCATACCGCCCTGGTAACCAAAATATTGACATTCTCTCTAGGCCTGGCAATTCTCCTTAAGTCCAGTCGTATATAACACCCCCAACCTACAGTGTCCACCATCAATACTTGTATATGTAGCATGCCTGAAAGAATAAAAGCTGTGATTAAATTTAAAGTTAGTTTAACCAAATTTTAATTGTTTTCCAATTTATGTCAACTCAAAATTATTGAATTTTAAAGAATTAAAACATTTTTTTAAAAATCTTGTTTTTATTTATATTTTGATAAAATACTTTTCACTACATTAATGGTGTTCATAATTCAATGAACAGGGACTGTATGATATTTTAATGACTAATCTGCTAGGAGTTTTTCGAAATTCAATTTCTACCGGCAGAACATTTCTGTTCAAAATTGCTCGATATAGAAATAGTTGTTGAGCACAATTTTACCGTTAAACTTTCGTTTATTTGTATTTTCCTACAAAATATCAGCCAACTCTGTTCATTTTTTTAAATATTTATGTTGATTTCCCAGTCCGATTTCCTGATCTAATCCCAGATTTCAAAATTATTACTACGGGTATATTAAGGATTCAATACAGTGATGACATGTTCTACCACCACAATTTTCGATGTTCGACAAATTATCGAAAATTATGATGAAATGGTATGTTGGATTATTTTTGACTTCCGATAATCTATCACGTGATACGTAGTTATAACCTCACAAAATTTTTGACAGAGAAATTTTTACACGAATTCATTCAAGGTGCAATTAGGCTTTGAATTTCGTGTCAAGCAGTCGGCTATTTTTTCCATGCAAACGAAACAATGCAAATTATATTTTTAAATATAAGTAATTTCAACTGGTCTTGTTGGGAGTCGCGTAACACCGTTCATGAACAAACATGAAATGCTGAAATTGAAAGATGTTTGCCAGTTGAATGATGCACCTCAGTCAGAAAACGTTTGCAATTTGATGCAAATTTGGAAACGCCGATTGCCAGGAAAATATATATACACGGAAAGAATCGCTTGATTCAGTTTTAGATGTCATTATGAACTTCGCATCTTGTATGAATGAGCTTTTATGCTCAAAAAAGGGTGTGGAGTTCACGAAATTTTTTGTCAATAAGCAAATAAATAAATAAAAATAAACAATGTCTAAAAATTTGTTAATAAAATATATTAAAGTGATTATTAAATATAATAAATATTTTATATAATAATTATAAATGCAAGACTAATTTTAAGTCTAATAAGCAAGACTAATTTTAAGTTGCTTAGGTTTGGACCGACCTTAAAAATAAAATAAAAAAGAAGCTAAGAAATGAAAAGAAGGATAAAAATCAAACAGGCGGTGGTACCTCCAAGGCTTAAAATTACGATCTTCTCCTCGAATGAAGATAGAACCTTGTTTTGGTCATGAGATAGAGAACACCGAAGCACAACCCAACGATGAAAATTTTACCACCGCCGAACCATCGGCAATTGATTGCCAGCATTCTGGGTCGTCGACTGCAAGAACCATTGGATTCGTAGAAACCCGCAACCAAAGAAACAGCGAGCAACAACCCAGACAAAAATTTTAGAAGATATTAAAACCAGGGAGCTGAAAATTTAAAATTCCAGAGCTCAGTTTTAGAGTTGATGAGAGAGGCGAACTCTATAAACGCAAACCACTTAAAATTAAAAGAAAAGATATTCTTACTTGAACAAGTTAAAAAAAATTAATTAAAATGGGTTATAATTAAATGTAAAAACTCATAAATAAATAACAGTTTAAAACACATTTTTCACTATATTTTAATTAAAAAGAATTGAGAAGCCCATTTCTTATCTCCAACCTCTTCGCATATTTTCAAATTCATATTCTGACATCCGATGACTAATTGCGGGATAGCTAGGTAGCGACGCTAAATCGATTTAGGGCTCGTAGCGAAGAACCCGTTCCCCTAATAGACCGCGAAAGGTATTTTTAGCACCCTATTACATCGTTCTATAGGAATTCGTGTCTGAGCATGTAAGAAATTATATTTTTGCTGATTTGGTGTTGGGGATTTAAATGGAGCTATGAGCCATGGCTCGAGAGGATATTCCGAATCCCCCAATAGCCATGCAGGCTCTATACGAAAATGGCGAAATAAATGTATTTCATTCTCCATTTTCGTATAGAGCCTGCATGGCCTTCCTGTCTTGAGAAACCACTCAAATTCCGGGATCAAGTGCCTAAGAAATTGGCACAAACCGACATAACTTTCAAATCATAATTGCAAACCTAAAAAAGAAAAGTACATAATATAGTTTAATAGTACTTAAAAATAAATTATTTTGCTCACCAATTGAACGTTTATCGAGTGGAAGCTCTTTCGATTCACGAGAATATCTTCGTTCACTGAAGGAGCGATAATTTGAATGTGTGTGCAATCCACGCAACCAATAACGCCCGGATAAATTTGTTTGTGTTGCTGCTTTTTAATTCAGCCAGAAAATTTAATATATTTTTCGCATATTGAACTTTCCAATATTACAGACAATATGGCAGGCGCCATCCATCGGATGTAAGAGTACGTCTCCGTCAGTTCGCTGGTATGAACCAGTTGTTTGTAGTGGGATTTTTGTCACACGCTTTTCTGGTTCGACGTGGGGCAGTAGTTCGCTCATAAATATATAAATATATTTTTATTTACACGGAATGATTCTGTAAATCTAAAAATTAAAATTAAATTAAAAATAATAAAATTCTCCATTTAAAAAATTTTTTGGTCTTTTTTGACAGGTTAACAACTAGCATAGAAATAAAACCACCAACGCCATCATCTTTTAAATTTAAACTAAACACATTTTTTTTCGAAATTAGGTTCCATTGGAGTATCTATCGAAAATGGTGCAACATACCAATCATCACTATTTTCGATTCGTTGATTACTGTCGAAGCGAATCGAAGTGATGGTAGAACATGTCACCACAGATCGAGTTAACTTTAACGTAAATATTGGCGAGTCGCATTGAGATCGAACCAGAACCGAGTTGAGAATTTGAGATAAATGTCAAAAATATTATTATTTTAACAGTGTTTTTAGTAAAAATGTTTTAATATCCGCTCATAAAAAATTGTTAAATTTGAAGGTACACCAACGCTTACTATCTAATTATTAAATATATGTATTACGCCACCTGAAAATGTCCCTGTCTGACTCATAGATGGTGCCATAAATTTAAAACCCATATGATTTGACCAACCTTCAACCGGTTAAAATTTCATGACATTTTGATCATTAAGTTTACAAGTTTCAGTTGTTTTAGTGACGCTACTTTTGTTAATTTCAAAACGATGGAAAAAATGAATTTCGTGCGTTGATTAAAAACTGTTTTTGCTTGATAAGTGTTATCTCTGTACCAGCAAAATCAACCATCATTGATTAGTATGCTGAATTTAAACGTGGTTGTACAACCACCACGCTCTGGACGCCCGAATGAGGCTGTAAAGTGAACTTGCGTGAGATAGCTGACATTGTAAATATCAATGGAACGTGTTGGTCATATTTTGCACGAACATTTGTTCATGAGAAAGCTGTATTCGAAGTGGGTGCCGCGTTTGCTCACAATGAATCAAAAATGCCAACGCGTCGATGAATCCGTGCGCTGTTTGAAGCAGTTTAAGCGCAATAAAAGGGATTTTTTATATAGAATGTGACAATGGATGAAACATGGATCCACTACTATACACCAGAACCAAATCGCCAATCAGCTGAATGGCGAGAGGCCGGTGAACCTCGTCCGAAGCGACCAAAAGCCCAACAGTCGGCTAGAAAGATTATGACATGGTATAATATTCTTTGACTACCTTGAGAAAGGAAAAAAGATCAATAGCGAATATTATATCGGGTTATTAGTGCGTTTGAATGTAGAAATGACAATCTCAAATGAAGAAGAAAAATTGCTCTTTCACCAAGACAAAGCACCATGCCACAAATCGATTGCAACAAAATTGCACGAATTGCACATTGAATTGCTTCCGACTCCACCGGATTCGCCAGATTTGGCCCCAGCATATATTGTTGTTTCCAGACCTCAAAAAAAAAAACAGGGAAAGAGATTTGGCTCCAATCCAGAAGTGATTGCCGAAATTGGAGCTTAAGACAAAGATAAATCGTTCTACAAAAAACGCATCGAAATGTTAGAGAGGAGTTGGTCTGATTGTATCGCTCTAGAAAGAAATTATCTTGTTGAATAAAATGGATTATTCCCCCAAAAAAAATGTGTTTTGTTTCAAGCGATGTGTTATATCGTTTTTGTGGACATCAAAAATTGCATTCAAAAGGGTTATTTGGGGTCATTTTTCCAAAATTCAAGTGGAAATAACGTTTTTTGACGAAAACTGTTTTTAACAAGAAACCGTGAAGTGAAACAAAAATGATTAATTGGGATGAAATTTCATACTTCAGCTTTTTACAAAAATTTGGAGATCCCAGTGATTTGGCCGAAATCTGTCCCCCGGAAGTAACAGCTTCGATATTAGATTTTTAGTTTGTTGCAACAAACTACAAAATTACAGTGAATTAAAAGATGCTAAATAAAATTTGCAACAATTCAGGTCAAAATCAGTTTTCCAAAATTTTGCCGGAAAAAACGATTTTTGACTTTTGTCATTTCAACCGTTTTTTCAACAAAAATTTGGCATCGCTATAGCCCTGACGGCGAATTGGTTGATTAGAGTGAAACCTGATATTTAAGTTTTTTTTCTTAAATTGGGAGATCTTAGTGATGTGTTTCCGACATCAGTACACAAGAAGTGGCAGCTTTCATAGGAATTTTTTCGTTTTTGCAAATATTTTAAATATTATATCATTTATGAGAAAAATGATTATTAAATAAAATATTTAAAATAGTTTTGCAACAACATCGGTTCAGGTCAGTTTTCCAAAATTTAAGCGTGAATGATGCTTTTTTACAAAAAAATCTGTTTTCTGTTAATCGTCCTGTACAATCCATACATACGGATTGATTGATCGGAATGAAACTTCATACTTAAGTTATTTATCATGAATTGGGAGACCCAATGATTTTTCGCCCACATCGATTCACCGGAAGTGGCAGGTTTAAATTTGATGGGAATCTATGTATTGGAAGTGGCAGCTTCAATGGGAGAGTTTCAATGTTTTGGAAAGATACTGAAAAGTTTATTTAGCATTTACAAAAAACGTTAAAGAATTAATAGATTTAAATTTAACAATTAAATTTTCAACCAACAAGCGTTGAACAAGGGTTTTTGAAATTTAAGAAGGGATAATGTATTTTGATTATACAAGATAGTTTTACCGCAGAAGTCTGGTAGGTTGTGTTTTTCGCCTTAGAAATCAAGTGTGTTGTATTTTATATTTCTATACATTCGTCGTAAAAGAAAGTTTAAACCTTAATAATAATAATATATATAATAATATTTTCAGGTTACCATGTTAGGTGCTTTAGGTTAAAATGTATATAATATACTAAACACTAACCTTAATTTAAGCGTAATAATAAAAATTCAACGTATTTAAGAATTTGGTACAGGTACAGGTCAAATTATTATGTTACGATGATTGACATTGAGGATTTCGATCTTCATCTTATATATTTATTTTATTCATTTATTTTATTAAGAGCCTCGTCCTGCTTCATTTAGGAAGCCGGAAAGTATTAATTTAGGATTCAATTTAATTTTTCTTAGGTGCTGATTTAAAGAACAATTGTCGAAGACCAATATCTTCGTTAATCATTAAACCTTTATCCTTCTTTCTAGTAAAAAGGAGAAATACTTTCCTATCCTTCCTTCTTGTTATGTGTAAACAGGATGTAGGAAAAGGACCGGCTCTATTCGGCACATCTTCGCCAATACTTGGTTCTACAATCCAGCCAATTCCTTGTAAAAGAAAGTTGGGTGTTGGCCAAAACACCCTTTCATTTTTAATCTTAAAAAAAGTAACGATGGCTTTTAATAACATTTACTAACAACAAAATACTCGTATATAATACATACAGTATCGGACAAAACATTTGCAACTTCTTCGGCTTACTTAACCAATTTAAAAAAATTAAAACAGTTGCTAAAATTTGTTTTTATTCCTCTAAATATTTATACGTGTTATTAAATCTGACTACTAACCAATCTCTCAATTGTTTCTCTCATTCCTAATTGTGAATTTGTTTAATCGTTCTCACATTCGCGCTGGACAAAACACATGCAACTTATCAAAACCCAGTTTTGTTTTTTAAATTAGACCATGTGTTGCAAAATATTCAGTTTGCTCTAAACCTTGAGGTCAAAAGTGCATGACGAAATTATTGGATTTTGTATTTTTCGAAACAAAAACTGATTTTTTCTAAAATGGCGGGTAATAAGTATAACAACAGCCGTGTTTTAATATTTGAGCACTATCCGGCGCCGAAGGGAAATTTCTACTGAAACTGTAGCTATTTATTCACTGGTGTCGCTATACCATAAAAATGAAAAAGTAAATTCATCCATAAAACAAACATTTAACGACCTGAAATATACCAATTAACATTTATTTTGGCATGACGTTATAAAAAATAAATCATCTTGCTGCGTTTTAAATTTTTATTGTAAGATTAAGTTTCTAATGCTTTAAGGGTTGTACAAAACAAAGGAAATTTAAAATTTCCCTTTGTAATGGATAGCGCTCCCGATAGCAGCTCCCGATAAATAGGTAGAGCAAGATATTTTTTTTTCGATTTTTAACTAAAAAGTTGGATGAAAAATCTTAGTTTAGAGTTAAATTAATTAATTATATGCAAAAATAGCGTGCTAAATATAAGTTTTCACATAGAAAATTGGGTGCTCCGAATACATCTATCGGGCGCTAATAAAAAACACGTCTAGTGTCTTCAAGAGTCAATTAAACAAGGCTGCTGGTATGCAGCAAAATCACATTTCTGAGATGTATGGAGTGCACAAATCCACAATATCCCGAATTATAAAAAAATTTAGTAATTGTGATACATTTGAGACAACACATAAAGGTGGTCGTCCTCGAAAAACGACTACACAAGAAGATAATTGGTAATTGCGATATATGTTAATTGGGATGTAAATAAATGGAAGACCGTGTTGTACAGCGACCAATCGAAATTTAGTTTAGTTGGTAGCGAAAGAATTTGTCACGTAAGACGAACAACGGGAAAACGTTTTGATTCGAAATATTATATAAAATCTGTAAAATTTGAATCAGGAAACGTAATGGTTTGGGGTTATTTTTCAGGTCAGGGGATTGCTCCGATTCATCGAATAAGTAATACAATGGGTCAATTAATCTTCAAAGACATACTAGAAAACGTTATGCTAGGTGGCAATTTCAACATGATAACGACACGAAAAACACCTCTCGGATGACAAAATTGAAGTTTTGGACTGGCCAGTCCAAATCCAATAAAAAATTTATGAGAGATCGTAAATAGAAAGGTTCGCCGCAATAACGTCAGAAATAAGCACGAATTATTTCGAAGGGTCGAGGAAACTTGGTTGGAAGTTCCAGAAGCTACCATAATTAATTTAATCGAATCAATGCCAAGACGATGTAATAATTTGATTTGTTGCGTGTGTTTTGTCCAATGTCATACAGAAAATTTTTTGAATTTTTTAAAATTAATGTAGTAGATTAGTTATCTTAAGGAACAAATGTGATATTTTAAAAATAAAATAAAAATTATAAATACCTGTCTTATAATTTTTACGGTAATTGAAATAGTTGCAAATGTTTTGTCCGATACTGTATATCCCTCAATTTTGAGGTGCTACGT